>JADMNL010000027.1:274832500-277232500 GCA_016271365.2 Neoceratodus forsteri | reverse complement strand
GAGCTCCTCTTGGAGTGCCCACATCACACCAGTCTTGGAGGCACTGTACTGGCCACCTTTGTGGTGTCGCATCACCTTCAAGATATGCTTGTTAACTTCCAAGGCCCTGCGTGGATTAGGACTAGCCTACTTTAAAGATATCTGGGTTCCCTACTACCCAGTTGACCCTCTCTGCTCCACAGATGTAGGCCTGTTTGCTGTCCTTCCTTCCCAGATGAGACTCTCAGGGGATAGAGCTGTTGGAGTGGCAGCTCCAATATTATGGAATTCACTGCCGGGGTACATTCACGTGGCCATCTCGGTAGAGGCTGTTAAGGCCTCTCTGAAGACTTTTTTATTTGAACAAGTTTTCCCCAGCTAATTTAATTTTAGATTTGCTCATTGTTTGTCATATCTGATTACATTTTAACAGTCTTGAGTTATGTTGAAGCCTTCCCTGCATTTCCTGATTTGTTTTATGTACAGCGCCCAGTGTCTTTTGGATAGGGTGCTCTGTAATAAAGACTGCCCTGTCTTACCTTAGAGGAGGTGGCCAAGGCTGTAAAGGAGGAAAAAAAAAAACTTTCAGAAAGAACATGGAGACTCAAACAGAGGTGGGCAGGGAAGTATATCTGGAGAAACAAAGGGAAGCAGGAAGGAGGGTAAGGACAGCAAAGGCTCAGACTGAGGAAAGGATCACCCAGGAGGCCAAGAATGGAGATAAGACTTTCTTCAGGTACACAAACAAGAAGAGGAAGACAAGGGGTGGTATAGTGAAGATTAGGAGATGGGGGAACTGTGCAGAGGAAGACTAAGAAAAAACTAACATTTTAAATGAATACTTCTGCTCAGTATTCACAGTGGAGGGGGGACAGGTCAACATGCAGTAACAGGCACTGGGTGGGGGGTGGACACAAGTCCATTTACAGAACAGAGAATCCACCGTGGGTCAGAAGCCCTAAAGGAAAACAAGGGAAAGGGGCCAGATGGGATCTCCCGAAGAGTACTTAAGGAGCTGAGCAGCAGCCACCCTTCTGGCAATGCTATTTAGCACCTCATTGAGATGGTGCTGGTTCTTGAGGAATGAAGGAGGGCTGATGTGGTCACTCTGCACAAGAGCAACAGCAGGGAGGAAGCCAACAATTACAGATAAGTCAGTCTCGCATCAGTAGTGGACAAGTGAGTGGAGTCCATACTGAAGGAGAGACTGATAGAGTACCTGGAGACATATGGGCTGCAAATCTCAGATTTCTTTGACTTAGGAAGTGGCTCAGGGAAGGGCAGTGGATGTGGCCTATCTGGACTTCAGTAAGGCCTTTGACACTGTACCACACTAGAGGCTGATAAAGACACTCAGCAGCCTGGGAGCTGGGGAAGAAAATGGTAAACTAGGTATCAAACTGGTTGAGAGATAGGTGGTAAATGGCAGTCATTTGGAGGACAGGAGAGTGACCAATGTAGTACCACAGGGATCAGTACTGAGTCCTGTCCTCTTCAATGTCTTCATATGTAACATTGCTGAGGAACTAAAGAGAAAGGTGTGTCTCTTTGCAGATGACACAGAAATCTGCAACAGAGTGGACATCCAGAAGGGGGAGAAGAAAATGCAAAGGGATCTGGAGACACTGGAGAAGTGGTCTATGGAGTGGCAATGCAGTCATCCACCCAGTGCAGGGTAAACCAGGGACTGTGCAGAAGATGGGGGGGGGGAGGAATTTACAGTTACCAAGCAAGAGAGGGACCTTGGGGTGATCATAGCAGATGATCTGAAGGTGGCAGGGCAGTACGACAGAGCACTAGGCAAGGCAAGCCAGATGTGATTTACAGGGAGGGGGATCTCCTAGCAGGAGTAAGGAGGGGGTATTGCCTCTGTATCGCTCACTGGTAAGACCCCACCTGGAGTACTGCATTCAGCTCTGGAGGCCACACCTCCACAAGGACATTGGCAGGGTAGAGGTGGTCCAGAGGACGGTTACCAAAATGGTGCGGGGTTTGCATGAGAAGCCATATGACAGACTGTGGGAGCTGGGCATGTACTCCCTGGAAAAGAGGAGAACAAGGGGGGATAAAGTACTCCCTGGAAGAGAGGAGACATGAGTGAAACCTGTAAGTGTCTCATGGGGTTGAACAAAGTGCAGGGGGAGCCTCTTTTCAAAGGAGGAGGAACACCGATACACGGGTATGCTATGAAACTTGATGGGGAGAGTTTAAGAGGCAAGAGAGGAAATACTTATTCATGGAAAGGGTGGTAGCTGCCTGGAACAGCCTCCCAGAAGAGGTGGTAGGGGCAAAGACAGTGGAGAGCTTCAAGCATGTGTGGACTAGGCACATGGGTATTATAAATAGAGGAGATAAAGGAGGGAGGAACACATGTGACCAAGTAGGGTCTAGGATGTAGTATTAGGTGGGGAAAATAGGGCAGGCAAGATGGGCCTACCGGTGCTTTTCTGCCAATACTTTCCATGTTTCTATGTAATGAAGTGTGCCTCAGATGTAAGGGTGTCTGCTCTGTCCTGAGGCAGGAAGACATGTCCTTCTCTACCACCCTGAAGTATTGCAGGTGTTAGCACAGACTCTGGCACATTCACCATGACCCCAAGGGCCTCAAACAGCTGTCGTATTCGGGAGAGGGTGTGAATGAGCGCTTTCCTGGAACTGGCCTTCAGCAGCCAATTGTCCAGACAAGGGAAGACATAAAGTCCTTCCCTGCAAAGTGCTGCTGCAGCCACTCTCAGGCATTTTGTAAAGACCCATGGCACGGAGTATATGCCATAGGCAAAACTTTTAACTGATAACATCTGCCCTTCAGCATAAAGTGCAGGAACCGTCTGTGATACTTTCTGATCTTGATGTGAAGGTATGCATCCTTCATGTCCAGGGAACAAAGCCAGTCCCCTCTTTATAGAATGGGAAGTAGGACTTGCAGAAACACCATTTAAAACTTTTTGTATTCGATGTAGGGATTGAGGTCCAATACAGGACGAAGATCCCCAGTTTATTTTGGGACTAGGAAGCATCTGGAATAGAACCCTTTGTCCCTGTCTTGTGGTGGGCCTAGTTTGATAGCACATTTTTTGAGGATCTTAACTTCCTCGTTCAGAGGGGACAAGTGGACTGGAGGATAAGAGGAAGGGGTGGAGGATGATCTGGAAGCATTTCTGTTAACTCCAGCGCACGTCCCTTTGCTATGATTTCCAGAACCCACTCATCCAGAATGATCTCCCTCCATTGTTTTAAATGCAGGGAGATCCTGCCCTTCCCCCATACTCACCCCGGAGGCAATAGTGGGATGTGACAGAGAGATGGAAGAGGGTCAGGCAGAATCGGGAATGAGGGTGGCCACTGAAACCAACTCCTCTGGGTGCTTTGGCATGGGCATCAGGAGGGAAGAGGACCTAGGAGGGGACCACCACCTCCTCTGCCATGGCCTTGCTGATGGTATGTATGGCTATCCCTGGAAGCAGGTCGATGACAAGAACCCCTGCCATGCTCTATTGTGTGTATGGGGGAAATGGATTTAACCAATCTTAGTCATTTTTGAGGACTGAAGGCCACAAAGTGTTTTTCATCAAAGCCAAACAGTTTTCAGCCCTTGAAAAGATCATTCAAAAGAGCCTGCCGCACATCAGTATCAAAGCCTGCTACTCTGAGCCAGGAATAATGTCTACAATACCAAAGGCCACAGCCCTGGAAGAGGCATCAGATACATCATAAGCTGAACGTAGCAAATCTTTGCCCACTTCTGCACTAGATGACAAGGTTTTAAACAAGTTAGTCTTGGAATGGCCATCAGGTAAAGCCTGGGCTGCAGTACAAGCAGCCTCCCAGAGGCTGTTGTGATACTTTATGGCCTGGTAATTTGCAATCCATAGGTATGCCCATAACATCCCACCTCCTAGATTCTTTATCTGGAGGCAAAGTACTCGCATGTCTAAGGGTTTTGGAGTGATCATGAGCAGCTATAATGACTACAGAGTCAGTTTCAGGTTGAGCAGCTCAGTACAGTTTAGCAGATGGAGCAGGATACTGCTTATGAGCCTTCCTTGGAACTTCAGGCAGGGTTTTAGGTTTATGCTAGGCAGAAAAGGTAGCATCCTCTAATGCAGAATACGCAGGAGGAATTATAATTGAAGGTGCACAAGGAACCAACAAAAAATCCATTATATTCATTTTAGTAGAATCTTCCTCCTCTACAGCAAAGCCCATGGAATCTGCTACAACATGGCTTGAAAAGCATAATCCTCAGGGGAGATCTGGGTGTCTAAACCACAGAATCCTCACAGCTAGATGAGAGGGTGGAGCTGGAGGGCATATTCCCTTCTTCAAACTTCCCCTCACCTTCATATTCCTCTTCCAAATCCCCCTCAATATCCTTGAGGTCAGGATTATATTCAGCCTTGTTGATATCATCATGAACAATGACTGGAGCCACAGAGGGAACAGCGACCTTGGTGGTGGCTGAGAAGAAGGAGCCTGTGGCATGCTGGAAGAAGCTGTGAACGAAGGCCCTGGAGCAGGCGGTCCTGTCGGCAGTGCAACCATTGTCTGTGGCAGCGACGGTAGCAGGCATCGTAGCATGTCAGAAAACGACACCAGTACAGCCTGGGAGTTGATGGAGCCCTGAAAAGGGTCCAGGACTACCTACATCAAAGGACCAGAGCACGATGACAGTGGTGATGTACTATCCATAGTAGGTACAGCACTGCCTGTGCTATGCCCGAATCCTAGTATCTCAATGACAGTTGGGGGCCTTTTGTCAATGTCACTGGAGCAAGCGTTGATGAGGACATACCTGTTTTCAATAACAACCTATACCTCGCCAGTGAAGCAGACTTTTCTTTATGTTAATGGTTGGATGATGAAGAAGTCTGTGATGACAGCCATTCCTTGTCTTTGTCGTTCGACTTCAATGATCGTTTCTTGATTTTAGGCAAGGGAGAGGCAGGCTTGGAACTTGCAGCCTTTTCCATAGCTTTCAGCATTTTCTGAGTGAAGAAGGTTTCCAAGGCCTTCTGATGGCATCACCTTGTAGCCTGGTGGAAACTCTGGCAAATTTTGCAGGCTCTCACATCGTGAAATAGGCCCAGACAGCACACATGGATAGTGTGAGAGTCGTCCTTGTAGATTCTGTAGCTGCGAACACAAGAACGGAACAAAGGCTCTTTGTCCTTTGTGACATACAGTGACAATGCTGAGTTACTTAAAAGAAAGATCATAAACAGCAGCGGCTATTTTGGCAACGTTTCTCTTCAGCAGGTCCAACGAGGATGATCGAGGGCAAGAGAAAGAACTGAGGAGTGTTGGGGCTGCCCACATTATATACGCATCGACACTACACATCACTCTGGGCAGCCACTGGCTAGCAAGCAAAAAGTTTGTTTGGTCCCAACACCTACGGCTTGCAGTTCCAAAGATGTGGCCTACTGTAGGAGATATCCTCGATGAAAATCACCTTTTGTCGCTTTGCTGCCATCCCCCTCGTACTTACCATGGTTCCCTCTACGCCTCCCTATCTATCCTCACGTCACCAGTCTCACTGTGCCTCCTTCATCTCAAAATTCTGATTCGAGACTCTGCCCTCTTATCTTTCCTACTTATCTCTCCCATACCTTATGCCTCATACTCCCTCTGGTCAAGAGATCCTCACACCTTCTCACTTCTCCACCCTCACTCATCTACCAGGCAATTATGCAATATACCACAACAGAGTGTAGGTTATGCTAGGATTTACAATGCCTGGCATGTTGTTTGGTCATGAGGCTGCAGGCCGAGTGAGCAAAACACACCAGGCTTGGTAAATCCTAGCATTAACCTACATCCTGGAATGGTATATTGTGATTTTATAATGGTTCCCCTTTTTTTGAGATATAAAACAATGAAATAAAACTTTTTTTATGTGTGTTTTAGTTTATTTTATTGTATTTGCTAGAGTGCCACAAAACATAGCCCTTGGTTGCTAGGGCTGTTGCCATGGCTGCCAAGTTGCAGGCAGAACAGAGGGATTTGAGAGAGGTCGCTGTTGTGGTGTGTAGAGAGAGAAAGAAAAAGAGAGAAATGTGTGCTGGAGGAGTCAGGTCCAGCAGGAGTATTTGGATACAACATGTCAGGGTACCAATACAGAAAGTCTTAAAGTTAGTCTCTGCTTGTGTATTGGAAGGGCCCTAGCACAGCTGTTGATGAGCTTGTCTCAACCAGCTCAAAGGGGCCACTCCACAAAGGCTTTTGGGCGAATCAGAGATAATAGAAAATGCAGTAAAGGAAGTGTGGCTGGACCATCGATGAGCATTGTTAATTGGTCTGCTCATCGAGGGATCTTTTTACATGATCAGAGGGTAAAACGGATGAGAGGGAATAAGTGAAGAGTGAGCCGTCAGACTGGAAATGCTCAACAGACATGCTCCAGGCACATTGAGCCACTGACGAGCTCTAAAGCCTTGAGGCTCGTCAACGGCTACACTATGCAGCTCTGCAATTTTTTATTTTTTTTGGGGTGGCTGAAAGTGGGGATTCAGATACGGAGAGGAGGACTGTATGGGGAAGTGGCATCGCAGCTGAGCAGACTATTAAAAGAATAATTAGGATGTGAGCAGGGTGGAGTTCTGCATCGTTGGTTGCGAACTTGCTGTGTTTGCAAGTGCTGGATTTGTAGTGCTCGCTATGATTTTAGGGGAGTTTGAGATGCGGCTGGCACCTTTTCCCATTGTAAATCGTAGGATTTACAATGGGAAAAAGGTGCCAGTTAGCTAATCGGCTTTGAGGATTCTTGGAGCCCACTGTATAGTCAGCCTTTTTCCATCACCTTCCCTTTCTCTGGAACTTGCTCCCCTCCACTCTCCATCGCTCTACCTTCCTTTTCTCCTTCGGGCACCAGCTAAAACTTCTTCCCGCTCCCTTCTGTTGTTGTCATTCCCCTTTGTCATCTTTCCCTGTCTTACTATGATAAATTGTTTGTCTGATCCTGTTTGTTTTACCAGCTTAAACGGTGCTCTATTTTTACTTTATTTTGTACCAATCATTACAATGTACGCTTTTATTTTTGTATTTCCTGTTTTGTCTCCACCCCCCCCTCCCCCGGTTGCACCTGGAAATGAGCCTAGGCTCAGTGTGCATTTCCCCAATTACGAATTTTCAAATAAATATATAAATAAATGAATGCCCAAATTGGTTCTTTAGATAATCTCACAGAATTAGATACAGTACCTGAAATTCAAAAGGAAGTATTATAGGGGTGTGGTAATGCCACTATAATTAGGGTTGGGTAGGCGGTTTAATGTTAACCCCCTAACTTTGCACTTTAATAGCTTTGCCTCCATTCAACAGATTTGCATGAAATTTTGTATGTGCAGTCTCGGGGAAAGGTCTCTTGATGTGGTGGTTGCGTTGCAGCTGGAAGATCATTTAACCATCCATGGTGTCTATGATCCTCTTTGATCCAGATTTAGGAAGAGGCATAGTACCAAGATGGCACTTACTCGGGTACTTAATGATCTCCTAATAGCGAGAGATCGGAGGACTCATTTGATCTTGGTCCTCCTTGATCTCTCTCTCTCTCTCTGCAGCGTTTGACACTGTGGACCATGCTATGTTGTTGGAGTGCCTGTGGTTGGTCCGTGGACTGTCAGGTACAGTCCTCAGTTGGTTTTGATCTTTCCTCGCTGGTAGGACTCAGAGAGTGATGTTGGGGATTTATTCCTCGGACCATCTCTCCCTACCATGCAGGGTGCCGCAGGGCTCCTTCTTGTCACCCATGTTGTTTGCAGTGTGCATGCTGCCATTGGGAGACATTATTAGGTGGTATGGGCTGAGTTTTCACTGCTATGCAGATGACACTCAGCTATACATGTCCTTTGTGCCTGAACAGGGTGGAACTATCTCAGTTTTTAATAGCCCCCTCTCTGAGATCCAGGACTGGATGACTGCCAACTGGCTGTGGTTGAACTCAGAGAAGACTGAGGTGTTGGTAGTGGATCTAGGTTGTCTAGGTATGGGGTCACCGGCAGGCCGAGGCTCTGGCTCAGGGGCATCCAGCTGCTGACTTTTGATTGGGTGCAGAATCTGGGCTTTATTTTTGATAGCAGCCTGATGCTGAAATTTCAGGTTTTGGTCACGATCAAGACCTCTTTTTACCATCTGAAGAATATCGCCCAGATAAGACATCTGGTCCCACCTGACAATCTTTCAACTTTGATCCATGCCTTCATGACATCCCGCCTTGGCTACTGCAATGCCCTTTACCTAGGGCTTCTGGGGGGTTGATATACGCCACTTGCAGCTGGTGCAGAATGCGGTGGCCAGGCTACTGACTAGCTTGTCAAGATCTTGCCACATCACGCCTGTGCTCCATGAACTGCACTGGCTACCAGTTCAGTGGTGGATCAATTCAAGGTCAGGTTACTGACGTGTAATTCCTTACCACCCCCTCTGCTCCACTGACAAGGGATTGCTAGAGGTTCCCGGGGTCCGACTTAAGACCTCAGGGGCCCGTTCGTTTGCTTTTGTGGCCCCTACTCTGTGGAATTCTCTACCTCATCGGGTGATAGAGTGCCTGACCATCCAGAGTTTTAAGACCACCTTGCAGACACATTTATTTGGTCTTGCTTTCTTAGACTATGAGAGTTGCTGAACTGGTTAAAATAATGATTACTTGATTTATGGTGACTACTTGAAGTGTTTTTGATTAATTTTTAGATTTGTTAATTGGAGTTTTAATAATTGTATTGTTTTTAATGTTATGTTTGTATTTAATTTATGTTTTAATTGTACAAGGGCTTTGAACTTTTGGAACTGGGCTTTTTAAAAATAAATATTTGATTGATATACCAAGTTTAGTACCTGTTTGATGTGTGGATTCAGACAGTGAGAAAAAAAACCCCCAAAAAACATTTTTGCTGTTTTTTTTTGTCAGCGCTCAGACAGTTTGGAATTTTGGTCTGAAATTTTCAAAATAGAAAGGGCTTGACCCAGAGTGGTGCCTTTCATTAGTTTAGTGAAAAAATATTAATCTCCACCAGAGTTATTTGGATTTGAAATTTCAGTTTTAAGCATGCTCAGTACACTCTTTTGGATAGCCATTTCATTTAAAAAAAAGAATTTGAGCATTCAAGAATGATTTTTTTCATGTGGGGGTTAATCCTGTTTCATGAGAAAAAAATATTTTTTGTATGGTTGCCACTTTTTCATTTTTTTTTTTTTTTTGGAAAACCAATAAAAATCATATAATGGAAAGACACCAACATATTTCTTGCTAATCAGGACCCCATAATTTGAACTTTAATTTTTTTCACCAGATTTCAACTTTAACAAGCCATAACTCATCAATATTTGCCATTAAAGGACAGTACAGATGAAAAGAAAGGTCAGAATGAGTACTATAACATAAACACCTAATACCCTACAAAAGAATTCAGGGGCCATATTCACGAAATACAACCAACAGCTTAATCTGGTTGTGTAAGTCCGTTTATATCTGTACACATATTCCCCTTTCCTTACCCCTGGGTAGCACTTGGAAATGAGCTACGGCTCAGTGTGCCTCACCCAGTCACAAACTTTCAAATAAATATAAAAAAAATTAATATTTCCTATAGGATAACACTGGAACTGTAACAAGCTGTATCTCTGTCAATCTTTGCAATTAAGGGACGATGTATATATGAAAAAAGGGTCTCACTGAGTACTACAACACTAACGCATAATAACCCCCCCCCCCCAAAAAAAAATGTAGTGGCCATATAAAAAAACAAAAAAACATTAAAATTAAAAAATGAAAACTCCCATAGGATAACATGGCGGTTTGTGACCAGGTGAGACACATTGAGCCATGGCAGAGTAAGGATGATGAAGTCTGTGATGGCAACCGTTCTTTGTCCTTCGACTTCAATGACTGTTTCTCAGCTGATGGTAAGGTAAAGGCAGGCTTAGAACCTGCAGCCTTTTCCATGACTTTCAGTATTTTCTGAAAGAAGAAGGTTTCCAAGGCCTTCCAATGGCATCGCCTTGTAGCCTGGTGGAAACTCTAGCAAATCTTGCAGGCTCTCACATCATAAAATAGGCCCAAACAGCATACACAGATAGTGTGAGTTTCATCCTTGTAGATTCTGTAGCTGCAAACACAAGAACGGAACAAAGGCTCTTTGTCCTTTGCGGCATACAGCAACAATACTGAGTTACTTAAAGTTGTTGACATGTGGGGAGACACAGTTCTATACATTTCAAGACTATCACAATGAGGTGAGCATTAGGGTTGAGAACCCCAAGGAAGGTCCCACCCCTGATTCGGCAACAGTCAGGACAGCAAAAAACATATATATATATATTTTTTTTTACTTTTACTGCTTGTGGGTAGGGTGGTGACTGGGAGTTAGTATATGGATAAGCCATATCACAACATTGATTTCCACCCCCCATACAAAAAAAAAAAAAAAATGATGCCATCCTTTATTTCCCATTATACTATCGTTCAGAGCTCACAATACCATTGTTGCCAGCTCTACATGATAGTATTATGGGAAAGATCCTTTCCTACAAGCTGTCCACTTCCCTGTGCCGAGTATGAGCCAGCTTTTGCTGTAACTGTGACATATTGTAAAAGCCAATTTGCCACTGATGGGAAAACAATGGAAAGTGGCACAACACGCCTGGGTGCTCCCCATCTCACCCCACCCCACCTCCCACTGTGAAGTCTCTGGTGGGAAATATAGCAACAGCGCTCACCAGCCACATCATTATGGACACAATCAGCACCATAGAAATCTCCCCTTGTGCCCAGTTGCTCCCCACCCCACAGCTGCCTTGTTCCTAGTGGTGGGGGAGTGAATAGTTGCATGGTTCTCTGAACACTGCTGCCATTATGCACTGAGGCACTAAAGGAACTGTCCTGCTTGTGTGATCCACCACCCTGGCTTCAGTCCAGGGGGAGCAGAGGAAACAAGTGGTCCGCTGCTTGGGGGGGGGGGAGAGGGGTACTGGTAGCCGCAGGAGCAAGAAGGTAAGGTCCTGATTGGAGAGGGGGAAAAAGTGAAAACTATCTGGATCCACATATTACAAATAAATAACAAATGGGGAATTTTGTATTTCTTGGCTGTAATACCATGTGGAGGTTCTGGTGACATGTTGGAACCTCTCAAACTTTGCTCTCGAGGTTCATGTCACCAGAACCTCTCGATGATACTATGGCCTCATAATTCACAGTCTGCTGTCTTTTATTCTATTTATAATCAGTCTTTATTTAACCAGGTGAAACACCACTTAGATGAACTCAGTCACAAGGTGGACCTGGACATAGATCATAGCTGCTGTATGCGATAGTCTGGACCACCATTAATATCTGACAGAAAGTGACTATTTTGTATAGTGAAATTGAATTCATAAGAATCACCATTTTTATTCACACATTGATCAATGTATGGTCTATATAGTATGGTGTATAGGCCATGCTTCTCTCCAGTTATTAATGCACCCAATCCCTGTACACCAGGCTTAGTTCCTCGTATTACTATACTTCTAGGAGACTCCTTGGAATTCGTGGCAACATTGAAATACCATGGGTTTTGGATTGATCATAAATTACCTTTCCTCAACCATCTCAAACTTTCAAAAAAACTTAAGCAAAGACTTGGTCTTCTCTATCGGCTCAGTATAGTGAAATTGAATTAATACGAATCAACATTTCACCATTTTTATTCACACATTGATCAATGTATGGTCTATATAGTATGGTGTATAGGCTATGCTTTACCCCTGGTATTTCAATTTTGCCACGAATTCCAAGGAGTCTCCTAGAAGTATAGTAATACGAGGAACTAAGCCTGGTGGACAGGGATTCGGTGCATTAACAACGGGAGAGAAAAGCACTTAGAAAAGCATAGCCTATACACCATACTATATAGACCATACACATCGATCAATGTGTGAATAAAAATGGTGAAATGTTGATTCTTATGAATTCAATTTCACTATACAAAATAGTCACTTTCTATCAGATATTAATGGTGGTCCAGACTATCGCATACAGCAGCTATGATCTATGTCCAGGTTCACCTTGTTGTCTTACATTATGAAACTATATCTTTTTTTTTCCCCATATACATTTCATCCACCTTTCCTGCCCTGGCTGACCCCTTCTAACTGACCTCCCCCCAGCCCTTTCACTGTGCTTCTCCAGTACTTACCTTCCATCCATCATCCTCTGCCACAAGATTGTGTGTGCGTAGGGGTGCCCAGTCATGGTGCAGAGCGTGTAGTCCAGGGAATTTTTTCCACCAATTCCCCTCCCCTCCAGCCCATGTCACATGCAATGAATGCGTTGTGTGAGCTCCACCTCTACTGAAACTCCCCCGTGTCCTGTATGTGGGCCCTTCCCTTATTTTTGTGGTCTTGCATGCACTGCCACCTGGACACTTCCAGGTGGTAGACAAACAGCTAGCTGAGGCAGAAGAGCAGTCATGTGGACACTCAATCCTTCCTTCCCCGGCTGGCCCCAGAGAAACCCACGTCCATTCCCAAACTGGGGATGCTGGTAGGGCAGCAGGTGAGAAACTTCGCACGTCAGCCCTCTGCGCCGATGGGCTGGCTCATGTGTATCTTTTTTTTTTTTTTTTTAACTTTAGAATTGTAGGAGGATTTTCAAATCCTCCAGCATCCTGAAAGTGACCACTTTCCATTACAGATTAAAAGAAAAATTGTCTCATTCAATCAGAAAATACAGGTTACTCACCTGTAACAGGAGTTCTAGGAATGGTATATGTTGTTCATCCACACTGTCTGGCAGGTATCCTTGCCGCTTTAAATCTTGCCGGAAGGTCTTCAAGCTGGCTCCTCCCACCCACCCGGGTGGTAAAACTCTCGGCTCCGCCCCATGACACCAGATCTGGCCCGCTGGAAGCTCAGGTAGAAAGGCCGGCCGGGAGGTCAGGGAATATGTGGGATGAACAACATATACCATTCCTAGAACTCCTGTTACAGGTGAGTAACCTGTATTTCTAGGGACATGGATATGTTGTTCATCCACACTGTCTGGCAGACTCCTAGCAGTTCTCCAAGAGGAGGGAGGCAAGGCACACCCCCCTACTTAGGGAATAGAGACTGGAGAACCGAGGCCCCAAAACCAGCATCCTGGCGTGACTCAAGGTCGATGTGGTAATGGGTGATGAAGGTGTGTGCTGACTTCCAGGTAGCAGCCCTGCAGATTTCCTGGATAGGGACGTCCCTGGAAGCAGCCACCGATGCAGCAGTATGGTGGGCAGAATGAGCTCTTATCCCTCTGGGAGGCTCCATGCCCGCCAACTTATAGCAGAGATCTATGCAGGAGGTGACCCACCTGCCTATCGTCCGCTTGGCTGCAGGTCTGCCAGGTGTGGCTTCAACGTAGGTGACAGCTGGCGAACCTCTCCCCGAATTTCAGCCGTGCGCTCCTTATAGTAAGTGAGCGCCCTTCTAGGGTCCAGAGTATGGAGCCTATATTCGGCCTCTGAGGTGTGATCGGGGTATAACACCGGCAGAGTCAACACCTGGTTAAGGTGAAACTCCGACACCACCTTCAGAAGGAATTTCGGGTGGGGCAGGACAACCTTGTCCCTGTGGAAGACCAGGTAAGGAGACTCGATGCAGAGTGCCTGGAGCTCTCCCATCCTTCTGGCTGACGTGACAGCCACCAAGAAGGCGGTCTTCCATGACAGGTGAGAGAGTTCACACCTGTGCTGGTTCAATGGCTTGCCCATGAGCTTTGCCAGTACCAGCAGTAGATCCCACAGAGGTGGAGGTTCTCGCACTGGAGGGGAAATGTGATCAAGGCCTTGGAAAAAGCGCCAGACAACCTTCTCCTGCGCCACCGACTGCTTCCTGGCCCGCGCCCGGTAAGCAGAGATGGCTGCCAGGTGCACCTTAAGGGTCGTCGACCTAAGCCCTTGCTGAGAAAGGGACCAAAGGTAGTCCAATATGCTCGCCAAGGAACAGGAGGAAGGGTCCAGGCCCTTGCTCTGACACCAAATGGAAAATCTTTTCCATTTGAAGGCGTAGCATTTTCTGGTCGACTCCTTACGGATGCCTCAACTACATTGAGGACCTCGCCGAAAGACCCAAGGCCTGGAACTCTAGCCGCTCAGGAACCAGGCCATCAGGTGCAGGGATTGAAGGTCCGGATGGAATACCTTCCCCTGATTGACTGAGAGCAGGTCCGGGCGAGCTGGAAGCTGCATCGGGAGCCTGGAGCTGAGGCTGAGGAGATCTGGGTACCAGTACTGGTGGGGCCAGTCAGGGGCTATCAGAATCACCTGCGCCTTGTCCCTCCTTGCTTTGAGCAGCACCTTGTGCATCAAGGGGAACGGGGGAAAGGCGTAGAAGAGGCCCGGGGTCCACGGCCTCGAGAAGGCATCCCCCTGCAGCGATCCCTGCTGAGGGGGTGGGCATGGAACAGCCTCAGCTTCGCATTCTCCCTGGAGGCAAACAGGTCCACCTGAGGTGTGCCCCATTGGGAGAATAAATCTTGTACTACCTCCGGCAGGAGAGACCACTCGTGGGACGCAGCCCCTATCCGGCTTAGGGCATTGGCCAGGGTGTTGGAGGCTCCTGCCACATGAATGGCTAGGAGATCCGCCACCAGGCTGTGCACGAGTGACCAGATGCGGAGAGCTTCCTTGCATAGAAGCATGGAGCGCGTCCCACCCTGGCGGTTTAGATAGTACATGGTCGTGGTGTTGTCCGTCTGGACCCGGACCACTTGACCCCGAAGAAACGGAGCAAAGGCGGTGAGAGCTAGGCGGACCGCCGGAGCTCCAGCAGGTTGATGTGGCATCGGACCCTCGGGACCAGAGGCCGTGGCGCTCAGTGTTCCTCAGATGGGCACCCCAACCCATCAGAGAGCCATCATCAGTCGATAGAGAGACCGCCGGCTCGGGGCGGACAAACGGGATGCCCTCCTGCAGATGAACTGGAACGGTCCACCACTGGAGAGCTGCTCCACATCCCTGGATCACCGCCACTAGCTGGTCCAATGGATCGCAGCGCTGGGACCACCGGCTGGCCAGCCCCCACTGAAGGGGGCGCATGTTCCAGCGGGCCCAACGGACCACGCTGGTACAAGCCGCCATGAGACCCAGGAGGCGCAGGAAGTCCCGGGCAGGGCGCAATTGCCCAACCAGAAATGATTGGGCAAAGGAGGAAAGAACCTCGACCCTGTCTGCCGGGAGCTGTGCCCTGGCTCGAAGAGAGTCGAGCTCTGCCCTGATGAAAAGAATCACCTGCTTCGGCTCGAGTTCCAACTGGCCTCGTTGATGAGGAGGCCGACCTGAGAGCAAACCTGGAGGGCCAGATCTCTGGACCGCTCCACCTCCTGTCTGGAGGGGTCTGCTATCAGCCAATCATCCAGGTAAGGGTAAGCCTGGACCCCTCAGCGCCGCAGGAATGCTGTCACCACTGCCATGCATTTGGTGAAGACCCTGGGAGCTGGAGATGTCAAGAGCATGGCTTGAACTCAAAAGGGATCCCTCCACTCGAAAGCGAAGGAACCTCTGATGTGACGGATGGATAGGGACGTGAAAGAACGCGTCCTGCAGGTCCAGAGAGCAGAACCACATGCCGTGTTCCAAGGATGGTATTATCTGAGCCAGAGTGACCATCCTGAAGGTTCGAGACCTTAGGAACTTGTTTAAGTCATGTAGGTCGAGAATGGGGCGCCAGCCCCCATCCGTTTCGGAACCAGGAAGTACCTGGACACGAACCCCGGCTTAGGGGGGTGCGCCACCTCTCTTATCACCTCCTTCTCGAGGAGGAGAGCGATGTCGGCTCGGCAAGCTGACAGCGAGGCTTCGGACCCCGAGGTGCGACGGCTCTGAAGGGTGGAGCCTGCTCGAACTCCAGAGGCAGGCCCTTTCCCACCAACTCCAACACCCACTGGTCTGTGGTAATAACGGACCAGGCGGAAAGAAAGTGGCGGAGCCACCCCCTCACGGGGGGCACCTGGGGTGAGGCGACGGGGTCGGGGGCGACACCCCTCAACCCGTCATTGGGCAGGCTTGGAGGAAGGACCGGCCGAGGGACCTCCAGGGTCTTTACCTCCCTGCTTCCTGGAGGAGGAAGCTGCGGGCTTGGGTTTGGGATGCCAAGCGCGAGCCTGCTGGCCCTGATGCTGCTGGGCCGGACGTGCAGGGGCGGACGGACGAAAGGGCTTGGGTTGCGGTCTGCGGCCCTTGTCCCTCTGAGCAGATGAGACCGAGTCCAAAGTGGCATTGGACTTTTCGATCCTCTGGAGGTGGCCTTCCACTCCAGGGCCGAAGAGGTCGGTCCCCAGGAAGGGGACATCTGCCAATTTGTGCTGGGTATCCGCTGTGAAAGTGGATATCCTCAGCCATGCCCGGCGGTGCATAGCCACTGCGGCCACGACTGACCTGGCACATGAGTCTCCAATGTCCAGAGCAGTCTGAAGTTGCTGCTTGACCACCGCCTTGCCCTGGTCCCGCACCTGCCTAACCATGGTCTGCAGGTCAGCCGGGAGATGAGGGACTACCTTGTCCAGGGAGCCCAACAGGGCATGGGAGAAATGTGCCATAAGCACGGCCGAGCGGCCTGATGAAGGCCAAGGGAGGACGCAGCATAGACTTTTCGCTCGGCATAATCCAATTTCTTGGACTCCTTGTCAGGAGGTTTGTCCATGTCCCTAGCGTTTCCGGCACGCCGGAAAATGCTGTCGGTAACTAACCCCTCGGCTGAGGGATGTTCCGAGAAACCGGACAGGGAACCGGTAGGGACCGCATACTTCCTGGCCATAGGCGCAGGGCAGGAAGCAGGGCGCTGCCAGAGCTCCAAGGCCGGGCCCACAATGGCCTCGGCCACAGGAAAGGCCTCTGTAGGGGAATCCCCTCAGTCCAATATCTCTGTGAGGGGATACTTGGCCCGCTTGGATACGGGCTCGAGCTGCATCCCGGTGGACTCCGAGATGAGCCTGAGCAAACCCAGGAAGGATGAAGGGCTGTCGTCCAGCGACTGACCTCCAGAGGACTCCAAGTCCACTCGCCTGGAGAAGAGGGAGGAATCGTCATCGGACTCAGAAGAGTCCGCAAAGAGCTGCCTCGGGCCTAAGCCACCCTCCATCTGCCGAGGGCGATCGGGAGTGAGGGTGACTGACAGCCTATGGGGCAGACCCTGAGCCGAGAGTTCTTGGTCGGAGCCCCAAACAGCGGCTGTGGAGGCGGAGGTTCCACCAGAATCGGTGGAGCAGCTGGTTTTGGCCGAACAACTGGCCTGGGAACAGGCTCCTCGGGTAAGACGAGGGATTGTTTCAGCTGCTCCGGTGACAGCCGCTTAATGGCCGGGGAAGGCGACGGCGTCGACTTGTTCCCGGTCAGAAGGCACTGTTGCCACAAGGTCCTCGTATCGTCGACGTAACTTACGTCGAAGCCTCCCCTCATCCGAGGAGGAGGAAGAGGACGAGCGGTGACGCCGCTTGCCGCGGTGCCAAGACCGAGACCGCCTATGACGGCGGGATCGGCTGGACTGCGAAGAAGTCCGGGACTAAGACCGAACCTCGGCCTTTCCGAGGACGGGTGGAACCGGCTCCTCCCTCGGCTCGGAGGGTTCACCTGAGGGCTCCGGAACTGGAGGCACTGGCAAGCCCGCTGGATCTCAACTCTCACCGGGGAACCGTGAGGGATTTTCGGCTCGCTGTCGACAACCCGTCCAACGGGTCGAGAAAGATCTCTATCAGGCCGACGTGGAGTCTCGGTCAACTGACCTGACGGGGACACCGTGAGACCAGTGGCCGGTTTAATGATCGACCAAGTCGGTGGCCGACAACTCGGGAGAGGGACCTTTCCCGCCTCCCAAGAGCGCCGACGGAGGGACTTACCCTTGTCTTTCTTCTTGGACCGAGAAGAAGGTCCAGCAGACGTTGGTCCCTCTCCTCTAGTGGAGAGGGACAGACAAAGCTCCTTAAAGGAAGCTGTGTAAGAGGAACCCAGCGAGAGCGGGATAAATGCCGCGGTTGAGGAAGATGCGGCCCGCGCCGCCTCCTCTTCGAGGGCGATCATCTGCTCTAGCTGATCCGCCGAGCCCGCCGCTGTGGAAACCGCCGACCGGGCCTCTTTTGACTTCACCGGAGGAAAATGTTTCTCAGGGCACCCCAGTTGTAAATGGGCAGCATGGTCTTCGAGGACGTAGGCTGAGAAGGAAGAGCACAGGTTGCAAGCCTGCGGGTCGTGCTCAAGGCCTAAACAGTAGACACACATGGAGTGCGGATCTGTCCGAGACATCTTCTGCCCGCAAGGGCACCTCCGAAAACCGGGAGTCAATTTGTCCATTGCAGCCATGAGGGATAGAAGACCGAAGTCTATAAATGCAAAAACTTTTAAATTCGGAAAACCGAAGAATTAGGAACCAGTCTTATACGCAGAGCGTTAAGGAGGGAACCTGAGCTTCCAAGCGGTAAGGAAGATCTGGCGTCATGGGGCGGAGCAGAGAGTTTTACCACCCGGGTGGGTGGGAGGAGCCAGCTTGAAGACCTTCCGGCAAGATTTAAAGCGGCAAGGATACCTGCCAGACAGTGTGGACGAACAACATATCCATGTCCCTAGAAACTAATTTTTTTCCCCCATACATATTTTATGGCCCATATTTTTCCTCATTTTTCGCCCATCCCCATTCTCGGGCATGCACGCATGTGGAGGCATGCGCACAACACTGTATGAGACACCCTCCCATGACTTGCTGCTCCCTCCTGCCTAAGCTAGCCACCAGACCGCCACCCACTGGCAGCAGAACTATGGGGGGAGTGACAATCACCCAGAGAGGGGAGAGCTGCCCCATGGCTGCTCAGTCTTGCTCTCACCCCCCCCCCCAGTGCCAGCTCCTCGATGAACAGAGTCCGTATCCAAACCTGAGTCACTAGCATGACGAGAGGTAAGGCATCCAGTGTGCCTCAGCCCTCTGCACCACCGGGTCGGCCCACATACTTCATTTTCAGTGGTTAATTCCCAACATGATAATATACTGTACATATTATTAATCATATAATGGTTAATTGGAATCAGGCTGTGGAATCTGAGATTATTAGGGAAATATTTAATGTTGAAGAACAGCATATTCATCAATTGTTATTATCGCAACCAAATTCCCATAATAAATAATTGGTTCTGTAAAGCAATCTTTTTCTAGGATTATCCTTCTTCTTTATAAGCCCCCTAAATTAAAGGTTGCCTATGTCACATGGGCTAGTAGTACCTGTTAAAAGAGTGTCTATCATTTGATCAGAGTGGCTGGAAAAGACCCATCCAAAAAAAGAAAATGCATCAGTATTGAACAGAGCAAGGAAAAGGTATAAAATGGTTCTTTATTAAAAAAACAAAAATACACTGATTTTCATTAAAAAAATACAGCATGATGGAGGTGATTTGAATCCAATGGCAATAAGACATACTGGACATTGTTCACTAAGGGAACAAATTATTATTTTTGTGGTACCCAAAAATATAGCACCCGAGACTCTGGTTGTTCCATTTAAGAACATCTTCTTTGACCTTGAGGAAGAGACTTTCTTTCCTATTATGACTGAAAAGTTAGATGCCACTAATAATCACTCAGTTATGAGACAAGAGGGGTTTGATGCTACTGTATTGTCTAGACTTGGGAATGCTCCAGGCAACAATAGAATACACGCTGAAATTGCATTAAACTGATTTGCGGGGGGAGGGGGGGAATCACATATTAGAATTATACTCCAAACAGTTGAAGAGGAAATATTATAATTCCTATCCATAAGAGGTACTTCTCATGAACCCATTACTGTTATAGCAGCATGATAAATTGTTAACACATATTTGTTTTCTAAAATAATGCTAAAACAACGTGAGGACTGGATAAGCCAAATCAACTTGCTTTTTGAGTTTCAAGCTTGCTGTAGGCCAACGGATTCTACAGTACATCACTGTTTAACCATATCCCATGTTATTTGCAATTATACAACGTGCATCTATGCCAATCAGAACACAGGAAAACTGTTAGTTATTATCCCACAAACTACTGCTATCACAATTCAGTCCTGTCCACAGTGCGTTATCCACATTTCAATCCTGCTCACAGTAGGTTATCCACATTTCAGTCCTGCCCACAGTAGGTTATCCGCATTTCAGACATGCCCAGAGTAGGTTATCCAATTAGTTCACAGACAAAAAAAGGGGTGTGTGGGTGTTGGGGGGAGACATGTTCATCTTTAACTACCACAGCACTTTTAAAATTTTGGGTTAAAAATTTCTAGTCGTGTAACAGTAATAGCATTCAGTTAGCTGGTGTACACTCTGAATAACCAGCTGAGTGTTATCAGTTAATTATACTAGAGTTTGTCGACTGAAAATAATAATTGCTTATATTGACTTTGTGTCAGCTTTTGATTCTTGTGAGGAGTCTTGTGGCTCAAGCTAAAGTATTTACACATAGATCCAAATTTACTGAATGTTGTTATTAACCTCTGCTCTCAGACCTGGACTAAGATGTGGTATAGATGGCACTCTTATTGAGCAGTTCTTCTCAAACAGAGGAATAAAGAAGGGGTGCAGACTTTCTCCTCCACTTTTTAATTTATATATCAACGATTTTTTGTCTTCATCAAATCATTTAGATTACCATTCGCCATCAACTCTGAGCTACGCAATACCAGCACTAGCCTGTGCTGATGGCATTACTTTGCTTTCTCTACCACCATGAGGTTTACTCCCATGGCTGTCCCAAAAACAAAGTGCCATGCAGGGAGCAGCCATGGAAGTGTCCATAAGGCTACTGTATAGCCGTAGCATTTAATCGTTTTTTTTTTTTTTTTAAACTCAGATACACTTTAAACTACAGAAAACAGCAGGACATTTACTATACCTTGAAAAGTTTCATGGCCAGCGTAAGACAAGAACACAGGAACTGCACAGGACAGCAACAGCACTAATACAGTGGAACTACTGCAGGCTATAGCACCAAAACATCATAAAATTCTAGAGTGCCTTACATGAGTCAGGTCATGACCTTTGCAATGGAGTGAAGCAGCTTTCCAAACCAGACTTTAAGTACCTTCATTTACAGTACATTTAAATCATTTTGGAGGGTGCAACAGAAGCAATCATTGTGCATGCCTGCAAACTACAAAGGGGAAACAGAATAAATGGCTGGGGGACTTTCCCTTAAATGGGTATATGTGTGTGTAAGGAGGGAACAATACAAGAACATATTTAATCAACTTGCATGTCCTTTTTATTGTGAGGGAGTTTTTTTAAGGTCTTAGATTTTTTTTTTAATGAGTAAAGGTTTCAGCCATGTTTGTAATGGCAATAAGGAATTACTGAAAACAAGCCACTGATAGTGTTAATGTGCTGTGTCCAGATGACCTGCACTTTTTTGTATCTGTGCTGTCCCAATATACAGGCTTCGTTTTATAACTATTAATAAAGCATTTCCACAACATTGAAAGAAAAAAGCAGAGCTGGTATATTAATATAGTTTATACAATGGCAAGGACATTTCCTGGACTCTGATTGGTCAGTGTGTGCCTGAGACAGGGATGATATCACACAATAACATCACTGTGTGGATTTTATGGAGCCTTTTTGTTTTTTTTTTTCCCAGATACAAAGATACACTGCCTCACTAAAAATCTACTAAAAACATTTTTATTTTTATTTTCTATAATATCGAGCCATTGTATAATTGCAATAAGGCACTCCAAGGTGTGTGTTATCATATAATAACGTCACTCCTGGGGTGGTGGAAGCACTCGGCTTCACCTCGAGCTTCAACCCACCCCAGGGATGACATTACACGATAACACACACCTTGTCGTGCCCTTATTGCTTAAGTAAATATACTATATCCATACAGTAATTATACTCTCACTTTATTAACAGGAAGATTTTTTTTTAAATAAATTTTAGGACACTAAACATTTATAGTCCATAAAGAAGCAAAACAAACATGATTATACACTAACATACTAAGAAGCGAGCAGAGTAGGCCTTATGGTCTTTCGAGTCTGCTCGGTGATCAGCACCCATGCTAGGCACCGTTAACGGTATATCACTGATTTTTGTTATGAAAATGTGTTTCCAAAGGTATCTACAGTATTCACATTACATAAAAATACTCATTTCTGCCTAGTACCCCAAATCTTCCTAACAGACAAGAGATAGCCACACAAAGACAGCAGTCATCCAAGGCATAGGAAAAAAAAAAAAAAAAAACAGCAAGTCCAGCCAAGTGCTTTGATACCACCAAATCTGTTCTAGTGAAGAGGACAGAGTTAAACACCTTGTCACACTGAAAACAAAACCTTTACTGAACAGGGACACTCTTCTAGACAAATGGAAAGAGCTGTGGAATGTGCTACACTTATGCCAAGAGAACTACTACTACAATATCAAAAAAATAAACACCATCAATCAGACAGCCTATGTTGTTACATACAACCCTGGTCTGGAACCCTTTCAAAAAATTACTAAGGACCTACAATCAATATTCAGTGAGGATGGCACTTTGAAATACATTTTCCGGTAACCACCTTTACCGTCTCTCGAGCACCCACCTAACTTATTCAGCCTGACTGTCTGGCGCAAACTTATACCTGACTAAAACAACATTACACCAGGAGGCACTAAACCCTGCAATATTCCTAAATGTAAAACACGAGAGCACATTTCCACTTCAAACTTTATCAACATCCCACAAAACAAGCAATTCAAAATACAGGGGAGTTATACATGGATCCTAGAATGTTGTCTACTATATCCAGTGCAAGAAGTGTCCACACAGAGGCTAAGTAGGGGAAACCGGGCAACCTCTTTCAACCCAAATGAAGTCACACAAAAGACTGATAAACCAGTGGGACATTTCTCTCAATCTGATCACTCCATCTCTAACCTCCCTGTCCTAGATCTCAAAGGACACTTCAGAATTACCGATTCATCTTTGTGCCTCGCTTCCACTGAATTACTATTATACTGTACTGTGTCTGTGTATTCCTATTAATTGTTCCTGTGGTTTTAGTTTGTATTGTAACTTGTCTGTCTGCATCACCCTACTGTAACCTCCTGGGTCATACCTGAAAATAGGCATTTATCTAGTGTGCTTACCTGCTCAATAAAAAACAAATAACAGAAACACACAAGAAGGGGTACTAGAGAGCTGTGCACACAACAGGACATGCTTTTCGGTTGTACTAGTCAAGTGCTACATAAAACTTAATTTTCACTTATTTCAAAGTGATAATTTATAATCTTCTTTGGCACCAGTGGAGAGGTCTCTCTTCCCTCAACAAATAGATACCAAATTTGGATATGGGGAGCTGTGGGTGGCCAGGGACATAAACAAGAACAGCAGGCCCAATAAATCTCACTGGAAAATACAGGGGCTTCCAGCTCAAGAGGGGACGGGTAAGCCTCTTCCATGGGACTCTGTCTTATAGGTGAAAAGATCTATGGATACAGAAATAAGAAAAAATACTCGACCATATGGGGGCACAAGATATAAAAATGGAAGTGGTGGCCATGGTACAGGAGGCAGACAATCCATCTCTCTGTACCCAGGTGGCCTCCAGCAAAATAACTACTGAAATGGCGCATATCTGAGCCAGATTGGAAAATGCACAGAGGGCTGTGAATATATGAGCGATTGGCCTCCCCAAGGGTGTAGAGGGGTATAAGCCACTATCCTTTGTCAGACCAGGCTAACATTGTTCCTACCTGAAGACCTGCAGACCATCCATAAAATCTACCAGCTCATCTTTTGCCCGGTGCAGTGGTCCAGAGACACTCCATGGACTCTACCGATTGTGACTTCTGGACCAGAGGTGCACAATCTCATTTTAAACTGGGCTTGGATACATTATCCGCTTTCAGTGGGTGATCAGGAAATAGTTTCCCCCGACTAGTCCTATGCAACTCGGACCCACCGAAAGATGTCTCACCCTTTTCTACACCAACTGAGGAGTCTTGGAGTAGTGCACACCCTGCTTTCCCCAGTGTGATTGCGCATCACATATGGTACTAAGACTTATCAGTTTAATGACCCAGCGGAGGCAAAAAAAAAAACCGAATGGACAAGACTGTTGCTGAATTTCATCGAGAAACAGCAGCCAGAGAGGAGAGACAGGACAATTCCAGGGAACATGAGTGCGCGTGCCTTGCTTCAGTAAACTGGACATTCAGTTCATGTAATGTACTGTTTCATTGACAGTTGGAGGCAGAGACCAGCAAGACAGTTCATGTTAACTATTTTCCGTTATACCTTTCAGAATTTAAAGACTTTGGGACTTTCACTGCCTTATATTTGGTCCTGTCATTCAATTTAATAGTATTCTAAATGGCCTTATGGCTACATGCATCAAAATGCACCAACCGACCTCTTGTCACACCAGTGAGGGTCACCATGGCTTGGCTGGGGAGGAAGAGGATTGAGCATCAAAAGGACAGCTCTCTTTTCCTGGGGAGGGTCCCACCGAATGACTGCCCCCAGGTGGAGGCCTAGCAGCAGAATGGGTTGGGGACACCAGAGGAAAGGAGGGTGCTGCAGGACTCTGCGGCATGCACACACCTCGACATGCATGCCCCAGCAACGGAAGGGGACCAACCAGAACAAAGGAAAATGGGGGATATGCTGGCAGGCTCTGTGAAACCCGGACCGCGCTCCTAACCCCAGGCACCGGGGCAGCCCACCTCCCTGGCCAAGCCATGGAGGGGAAATCCATGGGGGACTCACCAGGGGAAGGGAGTCAAGAGACAGCAACAGGGCTGTGGGTGGAAGAAGAACCCTCCAAGGGGAGAGCTGAAGCCACCTGTCAGCTGTCCCCAGGGGAGAAACAGAATATGAAACCAAAAAAATTTGCCAACCACTGCATTCAGAAGGTGCCTCTAAAACACAGTTACTAAATCATAAATTTTTGTGAGTTACTTTTACCATTTATAAAATGTTCTGTGTGATTTCTGTAAACCATCTATCCTGTTAATATATTTAATTTTTATGATGATATGACTGCCGAGGCAGATTATCAAAGTAGGGCACTGTGCAGGGTGTGTATCATCTGTTTATATTGTTGATTGAACCTTAAAAGTGTTCTGCTTTAGTAGAGTCAATGGCAATACATTCCCTTAGGAGGCAGTATAGTGCAGTGGGTTAAGGCTCTGAGCTGCAGATCTGGAAACTTGGGTCTGAATCCCACAGCCGCCTAGGTGCATACTGTGTGATCCTGAGCAAGTCATTTAACTTCCTTGTGCTCCCAGGTCGCATCTGGAAACAAGCTTCGGCTTAATGTGCTACTCCTGGTTAAACAATGTTCCCTCCCTCCTTAGTATGTTATGGTAGTTAGCAGGAACTGTGACTGACTAGTCATGTTAGCACATGTTTTTACTGCCTTTTCTTTGCAGGATTTCCCATAGTCTTTGCACGGTGTAGCCTCCACACTCAAAGGGCAGTTTCAATAGAAACTTTTGTACTTATTTGGTGGTACCCCACATGATGCATCATTTATTAATATGACTTCCACTATTCTGATGCCAACATATGTGAATATAGTACAGTTACGTAGGAAGTTACCATAACAGTAGATCTTTGCGAAAGGTTCCTTTAGTAGGTCATTACTTATAGGACATGTAGGACTAGCGCCACCTGATGTCTGGGCCACACAGCAGACTTTTCTAGCAATACCTAATGGGGGACCGCCCACCCATCATGTGACCGACGTTAGCGTGGCCGTATATAGTGGGCGGTCCCCACACTCACCCTCCAGTTCTCCCGCCGGAGCCTGGAAGAGGCCTGACAGCAGGAGTAAACAGGATTTGGAGTCCCTGTGTAAAAAATAAAAGGGGGAAGGGAAAAATATGACCTGAAGGAACCTCTCTCGAAGATCTACTGTTACTGTAAGTTCCTACATAACTGTACTATCTTACTTTGAGAGGGTTCCTTCAGTAGGTCATTACATACAAGACTGAATCCCAAGCAGTTCCTCATGAGAGACCAAGAGAAACAAGGGAGGAGGAGAAAAACAAACTCCAACAAAACTGGGAACAGGAATGGACCCAGGCTAGGACAGAAGGCCCTGCAAAACAGCTAGGCTGAAACCTGCCCTCCGCCTAGAAGCAATCTCCAGACTGTAGTGTTTGGTAAAGGTAAGGGCAGAACTCCAAGAGTCTGCTGCGCAGATATCTGCCACGGAAACGTTCCGCAAAAAAGCAGGGGAAGCAGCCATGCCCCTGGTAGAATGACCTCTGATGGGACCCGGCAGAAGTTTGTTGTACTTTTGGTAACAGTAGCGAATACAGTTACCTAACCAATTGGAAGGGCACTGCTTAGAAACAGCTTTGCACGCCTACTTGGGTCAAAGGAAACAAAGAGCTGATCGCAGCTACGGATATCTTTTGTTCGGTGTGTGTAACACCAAAGGATCCGATGGACGTCCATGGTGTGCTGGAGTGCCTCACCTCTGTTCATAAGGGACGGCAAGTAAACTGGAAGCTCCACCGACTGGTTCAGTGTGGCTTCTGACACCACCTTGCGTAAAAACTTGAGATTTGTCCTAAGGACCGCCCAGTCCATGTGGGAAAATAAGATAAGGCTCTTTGCAAACTAGAGCCTGAAGCTCAGAAATCCTTCGAACTGAAGTAATAGCAACCAAAAATAACATCTTCCAAGAAAGGTAGCATAAATTGCAGATCACCACTGGTTCGAATGGGGGGAGAGTAAGTTTCTCCAACGCAAAGTTCAAATCCCAAGGGAGTGTAGGGCTGCGGATAGGGGGTTTCAGATGGAGGATACCTTTCAGAAAGGTTTCTGAGACCTCCAGCTGAGTCACTGGTTTACCATCCACCAGCTCGTGGTATGTCAAAATTGCCAAAAGGTGGACCTTCAAGGAAGAATACGACAGACCAGAGTCTGAAAGATGGAGGAGATATTCCATGACTTGTGAGGCCGAACAAGAAAATGGGTTTCAATCCTTGGAGGTCGCCCAAATGGAAAAAGGTTTCCACTTCATGGTGTAAGTGGAATGAGTAGAGGGTTTTCGAGCCTCTACTAGTACTTGAGCGACTCGACAGGAGACCCTGAGGCGGGAAACTGCTATGTCTGCAGGAGCCATGCATGAATATGCAGTGTCCTGAGCCCTGGATATAGAAGATGACCTCAATCCTCGGTCAGGAGGTTGTGAGTCACTGGAAATGGAACCGGTGGTTCTCGTTAGCTGTTGCAGCAGTGGGAACCAAATTTGTCTCAGCCAAAGAGGGGCGATGAGGATCATCCTCGCCTTCTCTGCCTGAAGCTTGAGGAGAACCCTCTGGAGAATGGGAAATGGAGGGGAAGGCGTACAAAAATTTCCCTGTCCAAGAGAGAGACAGTGCGTTGTGCCAGAAAGCACCATGCCCTGGAACGAGTGAGCAAAAACAGGGAAATTCTGCATTGGAGTGGGGAGGCGAAGAGGTCAAGTTCCGGACACCCCCGCTTTAAGAAGAGAGATTCTGCCACTTCCTGATTTAGTTCCCATTCATGATTTAGTGTCTGAGACCTGCTGAGACTGTCTGCCAGGACATTCAGAATGCCTAGAACGTGCACGGCCACTACAGCCAGACTGTGCTGGATCGCCCAGTTCCACACCCGCATCGCCTCCCTGCAAAGGGGGTACAAGCGAGTTCCTCCTTGTTTGTTGAGGTACCAGACTACAGACATACTGTCCGTCTGGACAAGCAGTGATCCCTTGGGAAGGAAGGTCTGAAAGGCCTGTAAAGCATATAAGACCACCCTCCTCTCCAGAACACTGATGTGTAACAATGCTTCCAAGCTGGACCACAATCCTTGTGCTTGATGCTCCTCTAAATGTGCTACCCATTGCATGTTTGATGCATCCATAGTCAGGGATGCAGAGGGAGCCAGGCTCCTGAAAGGAAGACCCAAGGAGAGGTTGCAGGGGTTCCTCCACCACAGCAATTCTTTCTGGACTGCTGAGAACACCAGAACCAGATGGTTCAGGTAATCCAGGAGTTGATCCCACTGCACCCACAAGGACCACTAAGTGATTCTCATGTGTAGACTCACAAGGGGAATGGTGGTGATGGAGGCTGCCATCAGGCCAAGATGTCGAAGAACCTCCTGGGCCAGGATAGTCCTGGACGCAGCTACTAAAGAAGCCTGACATACTAGTGTCTCCACCCTTTCTGGGGGAAGGAAGGCTCTGCATTGGACCAGATCCAGAACTGCCCCAATGAACTGAAGTCTCTCGGATGGAATCATAGATGATTTGGGAATACTGATGGTAATTCTCACTTTGCCAAAGAGGTCCAGGGTAAAGGACAGAGCCTCCAGTAAGGAATCCCTGGAAGGGACAGTGATCAGCCAATCGTCCACGTAAGAGAAAACCGCAATATCCTGGTGGCACAGAAAACCCGCCGCCACTGCCAGGCACTTGGTAGACACCAGAGGTGCCAAAGACAGACCAAAGGGAGTGCCCAAAACTGGAAGTGCTCCCCCTGGAATGAGAACTGTAGGAATCGGTGGTGGCTGGGGAAGATCGGGATGTGCAGGTAAGCATCCTGCATGTCAAGAGTGCACAGCAAATGATTCTCCAAAAGAAGTGGGAGAAGGCTCTGGAGCATCAGCATCCGGAACTTCTTGTATTCGACGAACAGATTAAGACTGCTCAAGTTGAGGAAGTGGGTCTCAAGTCTCCCGTCTTTTTTTGGAACCAGGAAAAAGGGGGAGTAAAACACCCTTCCCTTTTGCCGGAAGGGAATGCACTCTATTACTTCCTTCAGCAACAGGCTTTGAATTTCTTCTCTAATGAGAAGAGCCTGATCCCTGGAATAGGAAGACCTTTTTGGCGGAGTGTCTGGTGGGATCTCCAGAAACACTATGGTACCAGCTGCAGGACCCAAGCATCGGAGGTTGTATCCTGTGCATGGCAGGCGAACCCCCCCCACACACCGGCTCCTCACCGAGGAGGTGGTGGGGATAAGGAGTCAGGAGGTGGCAGGGCATTCAGGAGGAGGGCCTCCTGAGCTTGTCTGGTTTTTGGAGGGAGGAGTCGCGGAACCTGTGGTCTTGTTTTCCCTGGCATTGAGCCGGGGCCTGCTTCCTCTGCCTCCAGGTCCATTTCTGAAAGGGCTGCTGCTGTTGAGTGCCCAATCGGTAGATGGACCGCACTGATCTCATGGTGAGGCCTCTGTCCTGGAGATCAGTGATGTCTTTAGTATCACCACCAAAAAGCACCATGCCTCTGAAAGGGGTGTCATGAATCGCAGACTGTACCTCATTGGTGAGAGGCGGAGATCCTTGGTGAGCTGCTTCTTGAGGCTCAAGGGTTCCATACCCTGGACTCTGGCCTCCAGCCTGGTCAGGGTGGCTTTTTGGTGCGACACCATGTGGGACGCATAACTTGGGAATCAGTGCGCTCATGTGGTCGAATCATAAACCTTTCTACCGAACTGGTCCATCTGCCTCGACTCCTTGCCTGGAGAAGAAGTGCTCATGTGCTTGGGTGCAGACGAGTGATCATGAGCAGCCAAAATAACAACGGAGTCTGCCTTTGGATGCGCTTTAAGGAGCTTCCTTCGGCAGCTGGTAGACACTGTCCGCCCTCTTGGGGACAGCTGGGAGGGAATGAGGCATCTGTCAGACCACAGAGGTGAGGTCTAATCCAGTGAGGAATCAGTGCTGGGGACAGAGACTCCAAGTCCAGGTGTTCGGCAAGCCTGTTGCTGTCTTAGTCGACCTCTGAAAGGCTTTTGACATGGTTAACCATGCTCTCCTTGCCTCCAAGCTTAGCCTCCTTGGTTGTTCTCAGAATGTCACAAGCTGGTTCACTAACTACCTTACTGACCGCTCACAATTCGTGTGTATTGGCCAAAACTGCTCCCCCACCCTGCCTGTCTCTGTGGAGGTCCCTCAAGGCTCAATCCTGGGTCCCCTCCTTTTCTCCTTATTTGTTAATGCACTTCCCTTTGACTGCCTCAACTGTCACTCTGCTGTATGCCAATGACTTTGTCCTCTTCCACAGTGACAAATCCACGGCCTCAATCTCCTCAGTTTTCTCGCACAACTATGCTGCGGCCCACAGCTGGTTCTCAAAAAACTCCTCTTAGTAAATACCAAAAAAACTAAATTCATGCTGTTCGGATCTAAGCCCTTTCTGGCCAAAACTAAAAAACATGCCCCCTTACGCATTCTCACCCCAGATGGCTCAGCCCTGGAGGATGTCAACACCTACAAATACTTACGAGTATTGCTCGACCCCTCCCTCACTTTCAATGAGCATGCAAATTCCCTTGTCAGAAGGTTCCATCAAAAGTTAGGTGTTGCCTACAGATTCAGGCAATACCTTACCCCTGAAGCCAGACTAGCCATTGTCTAGGGTAATCTTCTCCCTATTCTCGACTACTGCTCCCCTATTTATGCCAGGACCTTAGCTACTGCCATGGCTAAACTCTCCGCTGCCTACAACAGCACCTGTCGCTTTGCTTTATTGGCCCCGTTCTCCACCCGCCACTGTACTCTCTATAATACCCTTGGATGGCTACTGCTACAAGGTCGCATTGACGTAGCCCTCTGCTGCATGGCAGACAATGTCATCTGCACCGCTCCAGAATCCCCATCCTTCTGAAAACCGGGTATCCACCAACATGGGTAACAGAGCTTGGCCTGCAGCTGCCCCTTTGCAGTGGAACAAACTACTGGCTGAGCTCCATTCCAGTGACACACACACTCCAGTTTCAAGTCCCGCCTTAAAGTCTGGTTCCTAGCAAACTCATCCTGCTGCTGCTCCCTGGGGTCTGACACCAACCCACACTAGTCAACTCCCCTGCCTACACCTGTTATATTGTATTTTTCACAGTAATATTTGACTTCCTTGCCTGTACATATTGTATATATATATATATATATATATATATTTATTTACTGAGTATACTGTGTATTACTTGCTCACTGGACGATGCAGTCACACATTGTACACTGTGCCTACGATTTGTTTTGTACCAAATTTCATGTCCGATATTGAAACCTTGTATTTACTGTTCTCAAATGGACCTATGCATCAAACCAGTATATTGTGCTAACTATTGTTGCTTGTATCAAATCTGTTTCATGTGTATTACTGTTACCTTGTACTCCACTGTCACCCTGCACCATGTGTTATGGCCCAGGTCGTGCCTGAAAATGGTCCCTGGGATCAGTGCACTCACCCAGTTATCAAAGTCATAAATAAATAACTGGGGTCCTGATCCTCCGACTCCCAGTCCAAAAAGTCTTTCATAGACCTCAAGAGGTCCGAAAAGGCAGGGTCCTCTTGGGGGGGGGGGCTTGGGGGAAACCTTGCCCTTCGGAACCTCGGGTTCTTCAGAGGGCTCCTCCTCTGCCGACTCATCAGCATCCTCATCCACCCCCTCGTCCGGAAGGCCACGAAGGTCTGGGAGAACAACGGTTTCATGGACTGTCTGAGATGTGGACCACAGATGGAGGCGGAGAACTTCTCGGGGATGGAGATCTGGGAGAGCACAGGTGTGGGAGCCTGTTTTCCAGATCTGAAACCAACTCCGAGTGCGCCCCCTGCCACCAAGACTGAATTAAGGTCTTGAAGTCCAGCGTAGCCAGAGCTGGTGGAGGGGTTGGGGGGAGGAAGTGGGATTACCAAAAGAGGTGGGTAGTGATACCACTGGTAACCCTGGAAATGGTAGCCCTAGTAGAGATTGTACCCAGGTAGTACTATCCTGAAGTACTCCAATCAGGAGGACCACCAGCCAGGTAGTGGTCCCCAGGATACTCGGGGGGGTAATAAGGAACAGGCCAGAATCTAGAATAAATCCCCAATGTTAGGGGGTCTGACGAGAGACCCATGTCAGATCTGCCGTTGTAATAAAATCAGTGGCGGATCTGGTGTCGGGATATCCAATGTCTGCGGTACAGATGTCGGCGGCACCACCCGATCTGGTACCGGAAAGGGTTCCAGCGTCAGAGGGGTTGGCATCGGAGCTGAAAAAAGGCTGAAGTTGTCATCAGAGGTTCTGGCGTCAGGTGAGGGTTTGCCGGATCCAACGGTGGGATTGGGACATTTGCTGGATCTGGAGGGATCTCACCCAATGAGAGAGGAGGGGCCTCCACTGTTAGGCCGGACAACTGAGGAGGACCTCCTTCCCAGTGACCCCATCAGGGGAGAGCGGAACTGACCCCGAGCAATGGTCTTCGACATCAAGGGGTTCTGCACTGTCCTCACCAGAAGTACCCACCAGAGAAGGGGAGGGTACTGGCGGGGGAGAAGAGCAGTCTTCCCTTGGTTCATCCAGACGTTGAGAGAGGTACCATTAGGACCAGACGGGAGAACCACACTTGAGCAGCTGGAGATGGTCGTCTTATCAGACAGAGCTGGGCGGGCAGGGGAGGAGTCCCCAGCCAACTTATTGGCTGAAACCAGGTGGGTCCCTGAAGTCTGGGGAGCTGACTTACTGGTTGCCGAGTGGTCCACAGAGGAGCCAGGGGCTGACTTGGCGGCAGCAGCGGTGCGGCCATCAGAGGTGCCAACAGACGACTTACCCGCAGAAGTTTTGTCCGACTTACCATCAGAAGTCTTCACTTTAGGTGGCAGCTGAGAAGAGGCCTTGCTCATCGAGGGCTGAGAAGCCTCTGGCTGGGCCTCTGTGGAGCGCTCCTGAGATTTCTCCTTGTGGTGCTCTTTTTTTGAGGGAGAAGATTTCTCTGAAGAGGACTCACAGATTCGGTCCATTTGCTTTTCTAATGATGCAAGACGGACTTTTAAAAGGTGGGCCTCCACAGCCTGCTGTCTCTGCTTCCTTGTAGCCTGGTTGAAAGGTTGGCACTCTGGGCAGTATGGTCTGGATCCAAGCAGACCACGCACTTAAGATGACCGTCCTTATGAGGTATGTGTGTGCTGGATGAGCACTTCTTCTTAGGCGAAGACATAAGCAAGAATTGAAGACTATGCTTATAAAATAGCGAGGGAAAAATCCAACGCAAGAACTATTCACGACAATCGCTAATGAAAGTCTGCAATGCGACTGACACGAGGCAACAGCGAGAAAGAACTGGAGGGCAGGCGTGGGGACCGCCCACTATATACGGCCACACTGAAGTCGGGTGGGTGGTCCCCCATCAGGAACTGCTAGAAAAGTCTGCCGTGCGGCCCAGATGCCAGGTGGTGCTAGTCCTATATGTCATGACCTACTGAAGGAACCCTCTTGAAGTAAGATCTGTTACTAATGTAATGGAGTTTTTCATCTCTTATGTCATTAATTGTATGGCCTTCTGCAAGACCCATTACAGAAGTTAACCTGGCAGCTGCCTTTCTCTTGCTTCAGGTACATCTGCATTTTATTTATATACATTATTTCTTACATTTGATATATATTTTTAGTGTGCCTTTATACAGTAACATGTTTTTATTTATATGATCATACTGTGTCTCTACTGTGTTCTTGTGGCTGTGTGTGTGTTTATGCAGCATAGCTACATATACAAAAGTACTTTTTAGCTCTCACTCAGACACACAATCTGTCTTTAGGGAAGCTCCTGAAACATAACTATTAAACAATTTATAGGCCTCCTGCTGTCACATTCCATCCATGGAGAGGAGCCTACTTTTCTAATCAGATCTACAACTAACTTGGATTTCAGGTGTCTTATTTGTTTGGTCTCTGCACATATCCAGTTATTTACTTCCTTATCAACAGAACTGTCACACCCATGTGTAACCCCCCCCCCCCCCAAATCAGTTATACCCAATGTACAAGCTTTTTTTTTCCTTTTGTAGATTCTGCTATTACCCGATGAAGGGCTCTGTGGAGCCTAAAAGCTTGGGTTTTGTAAATCTCGCAACAATTAGAGCCACACCAAGGCATAAGGTGCTCAGTGATACTGTTCAGCAAATCAAAGTCGATAAGTCACGGTACACCCTATGCACACTCAACTGGGAAAATTCATGGAGTGCCAGGTATACTTCGCCAAACTTCCAGCTTTAATCACACTCAGCAAGTGACTACACCCCTTCTGGGTACAGGAATCAAGTAGCAGACAAAGCTTTTAATGGTTCACATAACCTTAGGCTTTCACAAAAATTTTGTACCAGGACGGTTTGTATTTACTTGCTGTGTGTGATTAATGCTCGATCCTCCACCCCCGGCAGTCCTTCCAAAATCCAGGACTCATTCCTTGACCTGCATAATACCAGAGCCACAATACTCCAAAACCAAAATACACCAAGAACTGCCAGAGTTTATTCTGATGGGAAAAAAAATCTTGACCTTTACAGGCGTAGTTTGCAAACAAACCTGTGGCTCAGCTATGGGGCCTGGGATGGCCCCAGGATATGCATATATGCATGTACTTGAAGTGAGCACATTCTAAATGAAGTACAGAACCTGTTATATCACAATACTGAAATCAACAGGTTCTGTCTGATCACAATATTGTCATCTATAAAAAGTACAGAATCCGATCCATCACAATCATCATCTATAAACGGTACACTGACAACCTCTTTTTCTTGGGAAGTGGTGGTACTGAAGTTCTGGAAGAATTCTTTACTTTCCTGAACTCTAGAAAAACAAACCTAAACTTCAATTTACATTACAGTCAGGACAGTGTACCTTATCTGGAACTGACAATCAGACTATGTGAAAACAGACTGGAAACAACACTGTTCCAAAAACTGACTTCAAGAAACTCAATCCTTCATGCAGACAACTACCACCGAGTACGGACAGCATACCATTTTCGCAGTTCTTCGGAATTGGGCGTTAACTACAGTGACTACTCAGAGAGATCATCGGGAAGCTAGAACCAGGTTCACTAATACAGGATATAGCAGAAACACACCACATAAAGGGTTAAGAATGTTACACAGGAGGATGCAATAACAAGAACACACAGAAAGAACACCCAGGACAGGCTAATATTTTCCACAAGATTTAACACTGAGATACCAGGCATCCAAAGGATACATTGCAAACACTGGCACATTATCACAGACTACCACCAGAATGGGGGTATTTTCACGGATAATCTGATGATAGCCATTAAAAAGTAACCTCCACCAAGGATAGGCTTGTTCACAGAGAGCAGGGGCAACTTCTACTAGCACATCTCAAGCCAGGGATGGTTCCCTGTGGACACTGCTCCACATGCAGACACACAAGCAAGAAAACAACCTACACACCCCTGTAAAGTAAGAAACCTACCTTATCAAGCAGCACATAACTTGTGAGTCGACCAGCGTAGTATATATACTGTATATATATCCTTCAGTGCCCTTGTGACCGATATTTATGTGTGTAAAACCCTTGGTCAATTGAAGACGCAAATACAGAACATAACAGTTGATATTTGCAGTGGGGCCAGTACAACAGTTGCAGAACATCTTAGGACAGAGGGACACACAGGGACCTCCCTACACTTTTCAGGTCGAGTTGGTAACCACCACCACCAGAGGAGGTGACTTCAAATCCTTCGGTGTGAAGAGATGCATTGGATTTTCAAAATGGATGTTCTCAATGAAAGGTTACGCATGAATAAGGACAGTAACTGGGGCTGGGCTGTTGGTAAAAAGATGTTTTGACAACCAACAAGTAGACGCCATTAACCTTTTGAGTGGGATAGTACATATCTTTCTCCCAGATCCCCTACTGTCTACCCACAATATATTTTCCAGGTGACCTTGACTATCTATGTCTCCCACCCCACCTTAATTTATTCAGCTATATGTTACTATATACTTCCATTAGCCATTCTGGCACACCCTGTTCATGCAGAAAAAAGCATCAACAGTATGTGGCTACCAGAGAGGTAGGATTCATTACTTTTGTCAACTACTGGGCATCAGAGGTTGTGGTCAGACTAATTATGAATCAACAGAACTGCACAACAGTGGATGGGCTACGACGATGTCATACCTTGGCCGTCTTTATTTAGTCTTTATCAACAATTGTGGAAAGTAGTGTTATGATAATGTTGATATTTTAGCAGATATTTTCTTTTCAGCTGGCACTGTTAAAATAGTTTTCTGCTTTTCTGTTGGACCTCTGATTAGTTCTGTATGCTCTAAGATAAATGTATGGATCTCAACTTGGTGAGCACATTGTATTGTAAAAAAATTTCACATAATGCTTGTATACACCATGCTTTATTTTTGTAAAATAGGTGTATTGGGCACCAAAAAGCTTTTATAACATGGGTTGACAAAAGGGAGAAAGCTTACTGGCCAAACAGCATCACCTGACCGTGGATTAAATTCACTATTTACCCCACAGTTGGGGTCAGATGCCCGGCCAACAAGATCCCTGGGCAGAGCAGGACTTGTTATCTCTGGGGTAATGCAGCACTGACAGGCAGCCTTTACAAGTGCACCTAAGCGAGCGAGAGAGACTGATGCAGCTGTCGGCTGTTGGGTGCCTGTCAGTGCTGTACCCAATTCCCTGTGGTTGGGGGAAGTCCTGAAAAGCAGGAGTACTGCCAGCTGTACCCCTGTCCCACATGGAGTACATAAAAATGGTACACTGTAGGTGCTGCTTCATCCCCCCACCATGCTAGCATAGAACAGAGCGAGAGGCAGGGAATGCTCACCTGTAGTATGTGCCGCTGCATTCAGTGTCCCATAAGTACTGTTCTCCGGGTGGGTAAAATTCGTTGTCTATCTCGGGGATTCTCCTGCAATGTTATGTGGGCTGTCTGGAACCAGATTCCCCCTCCCCCCCAAAACACACCTTTACACGCCACACTGTGCAACGCAGCCACATCCTGTTGGCCCACTTTATTGTGTATGTGGCATGGTGAGACAGTGCAACAGTGCGAGACATACTGAGTGACACAGTGAGAGGGAGACATTAGGGGCAAGGCAACACACACAGAGCAGCAATGCGAGACCATGAGTGACATAGCGAGAGGGAGTGGGAGACATTATGGTGAAGTGGGTAAAAATCTATCTCAGGGCACCTCCTGATTCCCCCGCTCCCTCAATACACACTCTGCAATGCGGCAGAGTCCTGACGAGCAATGTTGAAAGATAGCCTAAGGTGGCGGTGGCAGTTTTTATTGGATTCCATAACAGGTCAGACAAAGTGAGAGACAGCGAGAGGTCTGTGCAGGCAGCAGAGACAGCGAGAAGGTCAGCGCTGGAAGTGCACAAAAAAGTAAGCTGCTGCTGCTGAGAGATGGAGAGAGAGAGAGAGAGAGCACCACGGGCCACTGCAGATGGAGAGAGACAACAGTACTGGATCGGATTAGACAAGCATGTCTGTGTGTGTGTGTGTGTGTGCTTGTGTGTGGGGGGGCACAATAAAAAATGTATAAACTGCCCACTGAACTGCACTCCACAGCACTGTCCTCTGAAGTTGTCAGTGCTTCCCCAGTCACCACTGCTTGCCAAAAAAATCTGTCTATGGGTAGCGAGAGAGAGAGAGAGAGAGAGAGAGAAACAGCAATCACCACATTCAAAACAGAAGTGGCACTCTGTGTGTGTGTGTGTGTGTGTGTCTGTGTCTCTCTCTCTCTCTCTGTGTGATCGGCATCAGTATTTTCTGTTTGTCCGTGATGGGGACCTCGGATACCTGTGTGTATGTGCTTGCCTGTAGGCTCTGAGCCTCGTGCGTGTGTGTCTGTGTGTGTGTGGTTGGGGGGGGGGGAGACAGCACAGTAGACTTTAAAGTGTCACAGTATAGTAGGCACAAGAAATGTCAGAAATCATCTCTATGCTGTATTTCTGACATTTCTATGTGCATAACAACAATCAAGGGATGCGTTATTTTTGGGACTATTTTGCAAGGTGACAGGATACAGTCACTTTCTTGCTATTCAAATGGGAAAAAAACCTTTTCTGTAGTTTTTTCCTTGTTTTGCACAGAACCCATGTTATAAGCGCAATAACCACTCCAAGGTATGGGGTTATAGGCATTTGGGAGGAGGACATGATAGAAGCTTTAAAGTACCTCAAGGGAATCAACAAAGTCCAAGAGGGTAGCATCTTTCAGAAAAGAGGTGTGCAAGAACAAGGGCACAATCTGAAGATTGGGGGAGGCTCAGAGGTAATGTAAGGAAGTATTTTTCACAGAGAGGGTTGTAGATGCATGGAATGGCCTTCCGGAAGAGGTTGTGGAGTCAAAAACAGTGGTGGAATTCAAACATGCATGGGACAGTCATAAGGCAATTCTAGGGGGTGGGGGGTAGGAAAAAATAGGCTGTTGGTTATCTAGGATCTGCAGCTTATCCATTAGGTAGGGAAATGGGCAGACTGGATGGGCCAAGCGGTCCTTATCTGCCATCAAATTCTATCCCATATACAGACAATATTTAGGCTGTATAATAAAATGTTTCTGAAATCTCTTTAGTGCCAATATGGAGGGGACTAAGGGGAGAACAGGTCTCCCCTCTGAATAACATTCTTCTGTAGTATTCTTGCTGCTAGTACGGACAGTGGCCACTTTCTCCGTGAAAGGAAATATGCTTAAATAAGTGAAATAATTTTGCTGATGATGCAGCTAGAATAACTATGATATTCCCATGCTAGATGCATCGTCGGAAATTCTCACTCTATACACCTACTGCAATGAAATACCATACCTTAACCAAAGGGAAAGCAAAATGGCGGAGGACATCAGAGTGTCACTGCACAGCTCTCAGACCAGCTGTTGAACTTAAATAGTAACTGTTGATTTTCATAAGAGAGTTAATTTAAACGTTTTAAAATGAATATGTAGGTATTGTATAAACTCAGTTTGAAAAAATACACAATGAGACAAGGGTCCTGGACTTCAGGTAGGCAGAAATTAAAAAAAAAAAAAAAACTGACTCAGAGAATGCCAAAGGGGAAGGTGGGGGCTCAATGGAAAGACTAAGGAGTGGTATAGCCTAAGCAACAGTATACTGTTTGAAGGAGGTAAGCAAGGAAAAAGAGGCGGTGGCCACTATGGTTCTCTAAGGAGGTGGAAAAGGCACTGAAGGAAAAGAAAACAGCAATTAGAAAGGACAAGGAGCCCCAGAAGAGCAGAACAGAGCAGTATATCTGGCAAAACAAAGGGAGGCAGGAAGGAAGACGAACACAGGCGAGAACAGCCAAGGAGATAAAAAAAAAAAAAAAGGGCCAAGACTTTCTTCAGGTATGTGGGGGAAATTAGGAAGACAAGGAGAGGGATAGTGAGAATCAGAAGGGCAGGGGGGACTGCACAGAAGATGATCACAAGAAAGCAGAATACTAAATGATTACTTCTGCTTGGTCTTCTCACAGTGGGGGTGGGATGGACCAGCATGCTGCAGTAAGCACTGGGGGGGGGGGGGAGAGAAGAGTGGACAAGTCCATCCTCAGGAACAGGTCCGTACAGGACTGAAAGTCTTAAAGGAGAATAAGGCGATGGGGTTGGATAGGATTCATTCAAGGGTCATACAAAAACATGGAATTTGACAGCAGATAAGGAGCGCCTGGCCCGCCTAGTCTGTCCATTTCCCTACCTGATGGATAACCTGCAGATCCTAGCCACAGGAACAGAGCATGGTGCTACCTGCAGCTTTGACAGCTTTTAACACCTCAGTGGATGTGGGAGAAATTCCAGAGGACTGGATGAGGGCCGATGTGATCCCTCTACATAAGAGCAGCAGTAAAAAGGATGATAGCAACTACAAGCCAGTCAGTCTCACACCAGTGGTGGGGAAGTTAATGGAGACACTACTGAGAGGGAGGCTCAAGGACTGTAGGACCACCAGCATCACAGTTGCATGGGGGTATATTATGTTTCAATCTCACAGATTTCTCTGACTGGGTTACCAGGGAGGTGGATCGAGGGGACAGCAGTGGATGTGGCTTATCCAGACTTCAATAAGGCTTTCAACACTGTGCCACACAGGAGGCTAGTTAAGAAACTAAGCAGCCTGCGGTGAGGGAGAAAGTGACAAGCTGGGTATCAAACTGACTGGCTAAGACATAGGAGGAAAAGGGTGGTGGTAAATGGTAGTTAGGTGACAGGTGAGTGACTAGAGGGGTTTACAGGATTCGGTGGTGGGACTGGTCCTATTTAATGTCTTAATAAGTAACATTGCGAAGGACCCTGGGGGAAAAATACAGGTTACTCACCTGTAACAGGAGTTCTAGGAATGGTATATGTTGTTCATCCACTCATTGGCAGGTATCCTTGCGCTTTAAATCTTGCGGAAGGTCTTCAAACTTGCTCCTCCCACCCACCGGGTGGTATAACTCGGCTCCCCCATGGCGCCAGATCTGGCCGCTGGAAGCTCAGGTTGTGCGTCGGCTGGGAGGTCGGGTGGAGTCATGTGGATGAACAACATATACATTCTAGAAACTCCTGTTACAGGTGAGTAACCTGTATTTCTAGGGACATGGATATGTTCGTCCATCCGATAACGAACTCCTAGCAGTTCTCCGGGAGGAGAGGCAGGCAGCACACCCCAATACTTACTTGGGAAAGAGACTGGAGAACCGAGGCCCCAAAACCAGCATCCCGGCGTGACTCAAGGTCGATGTGGTAATGGGTAATGAAGGTGTTTGCTGACTTCCAGGTAGCAGCCCTGCAGATTTCCTGGATGGGGGCGTCCTGGAAGCAGCCACCGTTGCAGCAAGTATCGGTAGAATGAGCTCTTATCCCTCTGGGGCTCCATGCCCGCCAACTTATAACGAGATCTATGCAGGAGGTTACCCACCTGCTTATCGATCCGCTTGCTGCAGGTCTGCCAGATGCGGCTCAGCGTAGGTGACAAACAGCTGGCGAACCTCTCCCAGATTTCAGCCGTGCGCTCCTTATAATAGCGGCGCCCTTACTGAGGTCCAGAGTATGGAGCCTATATTGAACCTCAGAGGTGTGATTGGGGTAGAACACCGGCAGAGTCAACACCTGGTTAAGGTGAAACTCCGACACCACCCTTCGGAAGGTGTTCGGGTGGGAGGCGCAGGACCAACTTGTCCCTGTGGAGAGACCAGGTAAGGAGACTCGATGGAAGCGCCTGGAGCTCTCCCATCCTTCTGGCTGGCTGATAGCCACCAAGAAGGCGGTCTTCCACGACAGGTGAGAGGAAACACCTCTGCATAGGTTTCAATGGCTTGCCCATGAGCTTTGCCAATACCAGCAGTAGATCCCACGGAGGTGGGGGTTCCCGCACTGGAGGAAATGTGATCAAGGCCTTTGAAAAAGCGCCAGACCACCTTCTCCCTGCGCCACCGACTGCTTCCCGGCCCGGCGCCGGTGAAAAAGAGATAGCGCCAGGTGCACGCCCGTAGGTCGTCGACCTAAGCCCCTTGACTAGAAAGGGACCATAAATAGTCCAAGATGCTTGCCAAGGAACAGGAGGAAGGGTCCAAGCCCTTGCCCTGACACCAAATGGAAACCTTTTCCATTTGAAGGCTACCATTTTCTAGTCGACTCATACGGGACGCCTCAGCTACATTGGGGACCTCGCGGAAAGACCCAAGGCCTGGAACTCTAGGCTCAGGAACCAGGCCGGTCAGGTGCAGGGATTGAAGGTCCGGATGGAACACCTTCCCCTGATTGACTGAGGGCAGGTCAGGCGAGCTGGAAGCTGCCGCTGGAGTCCTGGAGCTGAGACTGAGAGATCTGGGTACCAGAACTGGCGAGGCCAGTCTGGGGCTATCAGAATCACCTTGTCCCCTCTCCCTCGCCTGAGAAGCACCTTGTGGATCAAGGGAAATGGGAAAAGGCGTAAAAGAGGCGAGGGTCCACTGCCTCAAAGGCATCCCTGCAGCGAGCCTGCTGAGGGGGCGGGCATGGAACAGACTCAGCTTCGCGTTCTCCCTGGAGGCAAACAGGTCCACCTGAGGTGTGCCCCAATGGGAGAACAGATGTTGTACTACCTCCGGCAGGAGAGACCACTCGTGGGATGCAGCCCCTATCCGGCTCAGGGCATCGGCCAGGGTGTTGGAGGCTCCTGCCACGTGAATGGCTAGGAGATCCGCCTCCAGGCTGCGCACGAGTGACCAAATCGCGGAGAGCTTCCTTGCATAACAGAAGCATGGGCCAGCGTCCCGCCTGGCCCGGTTTAGATAGTACAGTGGTGGTATTGTCCGTCTAGACTCGGACCACTTGACCCGGAGGAACGGGAGCAAAGGCGGTGAAAACTGGCGGACCGCTCGGAGCTCCAGCAGGTTGATGTGGCATCGGGACTCCGCGGAGACCAGAGGCCATGAGCAGTGTTCCCCAGATGGGCACCCAACCCATCAGAAGGCATCGGTCGAGTAGAGAGACCGGCTCGGGGGACGTAACAGGATGCCCTCCTGCAAATGATCTGGAACGGTCCACCACTGGAGAGCGTTCCATCCCCTGTCACCGACCTGAAGCTGGTCAAAGGATCGCAGCGTTGTGACCACTGGCTGGCCAGTCCCACTGAGAGGGGACGCATGTTCCAAGCAGACCCAGCGGACCACGCTGGTGCAGGCCGCCATGAGACCCAGGACGCGAGGAAGTCCCGGCAGGCGCGGATGCCCAACCAGAAATGATCGGGCAAAGGAGGAAAGAACCTCGGCCCTGTCCGCCGGGAGCCGCGCTCTGGCTCGAAGAGAGTCGAGCTGCGCCCCGATGAATAGAATCACCTGCTTCGGCTCGAGTTCCGACTTGGCCTCGTTGATAAGGAGGCCCAGTTGAGAGCAGACCTGGAGGGCCAGATCTCTGGACCACTCTGCCTCCTTCCTGGAGGGAGCTGCTATCAGCCAGTCGTCCAGGTAAGGGTACACCCGGACCCCTCGGCACCGCAGGAATGCCGTCACCACTGCCATGCATTTGGTGAAGACCCTGGGAGCTGGAGACAAGCCGAAGGGCATGGCTTGGAACTCGAAGAGGGATCCTTCCGCTCGGAAGCGAAGGAATCTCTGGTAGAGACGGATGGATAGGGATTGAAAAACCGTCCTGCAAGTCAGAGAGCAGAACCACACGCCCGCGTTCCAAGGATGGTATTATCTGAGCCAGAGTGACCATCCTGAAGGTTCGAGACCTTAGGAACTTGTTTAGGTCGGTGGAGGTCGAGAATGGGGCGCCAGCCCCGTCCGCTCGGAACCAGGAAGTACCTGGACACAAACCCTGGGTCTGAAGGAGGGTCCACCTCTCTTATCACCTCCTTCTGGAGGAGGAGGCGATGTCGGCTCGGCAGAGCCAGTGAGGCTGGGGATCCGAAGCCCCGAGGCGGCGGCTCTGAAGGAGTGGTGCCTGCTCAATTCCAGAGGCAGGCCTCTTCCCACCTCAAGACCCACCTGTCGTGGAAACAGCGGACCAGGCGGAACGGAAGTGCCGGGCCGTCCCACAGGGGACCCAGGGAGTAGGTGGCGGAATGGGCGACACCCTCAGCCCGTCACTGGGCAGGCTTGGAGGAGGGACGGCCGAGGGACCTCCTGGGCCTTTCCTCCTGCCTCCTGTTAGAGGAAGCCGGCGGCTTGGGTTTGGGATGCCAAGGCCGAGCCTGCTGGCCCTGGCGTTGCTGGGCAGGCGCGCCGGGGGGCTGGAAGACGAAAGAAGCTTAGGCTGTGGTTCTTGGCCTTTGTCCTTCTGGCGGAAGAACCAAGTCCAAGATAGCATGGACTTCTCGATCCTCTGCAGGTGACCTTCCACCCCAGGGCCGAAGAGGTCAGTCCCCAAAAAGGGAACATCCGCCAACTTGTGCTGGGTATCCGAAGTAAAGGTGGATATCCTCAGCCAAGCCCGCCGACGCATAGCCACTGCGGCCGCCACTGATCTGGCACATGAGTCCCCTATATCCAAAGCAGTCTGGAGCTGCTGTTTGGCCACTGCCCTGCCCTGGTCCCGCACCTGCTTAACCGTAGTCTGCAGATCGGCGGGAAGATGAGGATGACCTCATCCAGGAGCCCAACAGGGCATGAGAAAAATGTGCCATGAGGGCGGCCAACTGGCCTGGCGAAGGCCGAGAGGGCATGGCGTGAGACTTTTAGCCCGACATAGTCCAATTTCTTGGACTCCTTGTCAGGAGGTTTGTCCACATCCCTGGCGTTGCCGCGCACCGAAACGCTGTCGTGCTCAACCCCTCAGCAGAGGGGGTGTTCCAAACCGGACAAGGAACCAGTAGGGACCGCATACTTCCTGGCCATCCTGGCGAGGCGCAGGGCAGGAAGCAGGCGCTGCCAAAGCTCCAGTGCCGGACCCACTATGGCCTCGGCCACCGGAAAGGCCTCCGTCGGAGAATCCCCTCGGTCCAGAATCTCCGTGAGGGGATACCTGGCCCGTTTGGAAACTGGTTCGAGCTCCATCCCGGTGGACTCCGAGATGAGCCGAAGTAGTCCTAGGAAGGACGACGGCTATCGTCCATTGACTGACCTCCTGAAGACTCCAAGTCCAGTCGCTTGGAGAAAAGGAGGAATCATCTTCGGACTCGGAAGAGTCCTCAAGAACTGCCTCTGGCCTGAGCCACCCTTCACCTGCGAGGTCGGTCGGGAGTGAGGGTAACTGACAGCCGATGGGGTGAACCCTTAGCCGACCGAGAATCCTGGTGGGAGCCCCAAGTTGGTGGCTGTGGAGGCGGAGGTTCCACGGAATCGGGTGGAGCAGCTGGTTTTGGCGAACAACCGGCCTGGGTATAGGCTCCTCGGATAAGCCGAGGGGTTGTGTCAGCCGCTCCGGTGACAGCCACTTAATGGCTGGGGAAGGCGACGGGTTGGCTTACTCCGGGCCAGGAGGAGCTGTTGCAACATAAGGTCCTCGCACGTCGGCGTAATACAGCGAAGCCTCCCTCATCCGAGGAGGAGGGGCGAGGCCAGCCGAACGACGCCGCTTGTGATGCGAGACCGAGACCCGCCTATGGCGGTGGGATCGGCTGGACCAAGAGGTCCAGACCAGAGTCCCGAATTTCCAAGGTCGGTGCGGGAGGTGTCGGCGGAACCGCACTCCTTCGGCTCGGATGGTGCATCCGAGGGCTCCGAACCGAGGCACAGGCGAGCCCACGGATCCTCAACTCCTCCCGGGAACCGGGAGAGGGAATCTAGGCTGCTAAAGGCGACAGCCCGTCCAACAGGTCGAGAAAAATCTCGACTTCATCGGTGGAGTCTCGGTCAACTGACCTGGCGGGGACACCGGAGCCAGTGGCGAGCGGCCGGTCGACGAAGCCGGCGGTCGGCCCGGCCGGGGAGAGGGACCTTTCCCGCTCCCAGAGCGTCGATGGAGGGACTTACCCTGTCCCTCTTTTGGACCGAGAATAAGGTCCAGCAGGCGCAGAGCCCTTCTCCCTTAGTGGAGAGGGACAGACAAAGCTCCTTAAAGAAGCCGTGTAGGAAGAACCCAGAGAGGCGGGATAAATGCGGCGAGGAAGATCACGGCCACGCCGCCTCCTCTTCGAGGGCGACCATCCGCTCGAGCTGATCCGCCGAAAGCCCGCCCGCCTGGACACCGCCAACCGCCTCCTTGGACTTCACCGGAGGGAAACGCTTCTCGGGACGGCCCAGTTGCAATCGGGCAGCACGGTCTTCGAGGACGTAGGCCGAGAAAGATGAGCACAGGTCGCAAGCCTGCGGGTCGTGCTCAAGGCCTAAGCAGTAGACACACATGGAGTGTGGATCCGTCCGAGACATCTTCTGCCCGCATGGGCATCTCCGAAATCCGAGGTCGATTTGTCCATCACGCGGCAGCGAGGGGATCGAAGACTAAGTCTTTAGCAAAAAACTTTCAAATTAAGCAAACGGAAGAAATAGGAACCAGTCTCAACGCAGAGCGTTAGGAGGAACCTGAGCTTCCAAGCGGTAAGGAAGATCTGACGCATGGGGCGGAGCCGAGAGTTATACCACCGGTGGTGGGAGGAGCAAGCTTGAAGACCTTCCGGCAAGATTTAAAGCGGCAAGGATACCTGCCAATGAGTGTGGATGAACAACATATCCATGTCCCTAGAAGTGCGTCTTTGCAGATGATACAAAGATCTGCAACAGGTTTGACACTCAGGAAGGGGTGGAGAGAATTCAAAGTGAGTTGAGGAAACTAAAGGAATAATGTAAGGAGTGCCAGCTGTGTTTCAATGCCAAAAAGTGCAAGGTTATGCACTTAGGACTGTGGAGCCTAGGGGCTGTGTATAAGAGGGGGGAATGGAGCTTACAGTCACCAAACAAGAAAGAGACCTAGGGGTCATCATATCTGATGACCTCAAGGTGGCTGGGTAGCGTGACAAAGCAGTGGGAAAGGCTAGGAGGGATGCAGGATGCTGCAGAGCATTGCGAGAGGGATTTCTAGCAGGAGGAGGGAGGTGTGCTGCCGCTGTATTGCTCACTGATGAGGAGCCACCTGGAGAACTGTCAGTTCTGGAGGCTGCACCTCTGCAAAGATACTGAAAGGGTGGAAGTGGTGCACAAGAGGGCAACCAAAATGGTGAGGGGGCTACACCACAAGCCATACAAGGAAAGGCTATAGGAAATGAACATGTAAGAGAGGCAAGTGAGAAGGGACATGACTGAAACCTACTAGTACATCACAGGAGGGAACAAGGTACAAGTGGAGGGTCTATTTCAGATTAAAAAGAAGGCACTACAGCAAGGGGACATGCAATGAAGCTAAAGGGGGTAGTTTAGGAGAGCTGTGTGGAAATACATCTTCACAGAAAGGGTGGCAGATGACAAACAGCCTTCCAGAGGATGCAGTGGGGGCAAAGACTGGAGAGCTTCAAGCTTGCATGGAACATGCACAAAGGCAGATCTGGTAGATGAACAGGAGAGGAAGGAGAGGCACCTATGAACAATTAGGGTTAGTGGTGACGGGACAGGCAAGCACAAGAGGCAGACTGGATGGGCCTAAAGGTCCTGTTCTGCTGACAAAAATGTATATTTCTATGTGTGTCTGCAACTTTCTGTCACTGTTAGAAAATCTTTCCCTTCAGTCAACATAGAGCAGGTAGCGCCATGTACTGACATACCGCTTATGCGTCAAAAAAATGGATGTTGCCAATCACTGTACTGTCCCACTTATTTTGTGCATTGAACTCCGATGTACAAAATCTTCAGTCTCCCCTTCACCACTTTTAATCATTTTTTTCCACAGGCTAAAATGTCTTTATTGTTAAATACCTGTATATAAATTGTGATGTTTGTTGCAAACATTTTTTTTTCCCCAATGATTATATATTGTAAATGTGCGTAAAAAACACTAAAAGAGGGCACTTTAATAAAACTACTCATCAAAACATACAACATGGAAACATTCAAAGAGAGAGTCAATCCTTTACACAAAAAACAAAACAAAACAAAAAAAAACACAACAAAATGAACAGGCCCAATAAAAGAAGAGCTAAATAAAGGGGCAAGTACACTTGGATTAAAGTCTGCAGCATGGCAGGTCCATCCTGACTGGCATTAAAGCACCGGCTACTCAGACCAAATTCAGTAATCATTTTCCATGGTTATAATGACTGGTAAGCTGTCAGCAATCTGTGGTGAGCTTTGGCAAGCACAATTACCTCCCCCCCACTGCAAAAATGAAGTAATCATTTTCTCAAGTTATAATGACTGGTAGGCCAGCCCTGGCGCTGAAGGTTGAGGTGTGGACGCCACATCTCATGCCACGCCAGTGACCTGGGTTCAGGACCAGACTCTGGTTGTCAGGGGTCGGACAGGGAGGAGTACGATCGAGCGTCTGCTGAACTGCCGTCCTCTCCTGGGGTGGGGTATGCTCTGCACAGCTCCAGTGGCACTGCAGCTTGTGCACACTGCACTCGGGTATGGAGGCCACGACAGGTGTCTTTGCATGGGCACGGGAGCACGCCCATCATGAGCAGATGCCACTGCACATCCGCAACCCTGGGACATACCAAGGAAAAAACCCTGGCTTGCAGGGAGGTGACAGTGGCATTGCGAGATCAGGGCCCACATGCCCAATACCGGACTTTCCCCAACTGGCTCTCCTGAGCCCTCTCTTCTTTCCAGGACATCAGCTGACTGGATAGTCAGAAAGGACGCCCAGGTAGGTGGAGGTGGCCCCCACCCTGGGGGGTGTGGATCCAGGGGGCTGGCTGGGGTCCAAGGAAGTGGACGAGGTGTCTCTGTCCCCGATTCCCTGGTTGGGGAGATTTCAGGTGGGCAGCAGGTGCCCTGGTCGGGCGGGGCACACCTGAGAGATACTTTTTATCGCCAGCATCCCAAGGTAAGTAAAAAAGAAAAATAAAATGAAATAATGACTGGTAAACTGTCAGCACTTTGTGGTAACCTCCAATAAGGGGGAGGCAGCTTTGCATAACACAAAAGCTGCAGTGTGTGAAGTTGTTGGCGGATCAGCTTGTATGTTGGTTAGTAGTTGTTTTTGTTTTGTTTTTCAGTCAGAATCATCTTCACCTCCAGTGCCATCATCCTCGCTGTTCTTCTACAAAAGGAAGAGAGAAAAAAAAAATCAACAAACTTCTTGCAAACAGGCAGTGCGCAAAACGCATGGTTTAACACCTTGTTAAAATCAGGATGACAAAAACAAGGTACATGGGCTCGAGGTTTAGTTTTACCAAACGTATGCAATACCACATCCTGACATGATCCAGGGTCAGGTCCCGTTCCCCACTCCCCTGACCTAGCCAAGCCAACCTGGGGAAGGGCAGGGAATTCCCCTTAATGAGCTCCTTCTGCAGTGGGAAGCAGGAGTGGCACCGTGGCATTGATGATGGTGGTGGTGGTGGCCACACAGCATCAGCCACCCCCTGCCTACACCTCGCAACTGCTTGCTCATAAACCAAGGACAAGGCTTGGCCAGCCCAGTGGTGTGGGCAGTCAAGGTGCCTGCGCCTCATCTGCCACCATGCCGGCGACCCGGGTTCGGGAACGGACCCAAGATGCTGGGGGTTGGCTGGGGCAGGAGAGGACAGAGCATCTAGAGGACTGTTCTCTCCTGGGAAGGGAGGGTTACAGCACCCAGTGTTAGCCTGGCCCCAATATCAGATAAGTGTACGGCAGCTGTCTGGATGGGAGAGGTGGGGAGGAGTGGCGGCTGCCAACATCCCACATACAATAACATGCTTTGGGATGCCTGGGCGGGACTGCACATCCCCTCTACAAGGGAGAATATGGGAAAAAATGGATTCCTGGGCAGCCGCTGACTTCCAGTAGCCCTGCACCCAATGAATACCCAGGCCACGCTGCCTTTGTGCAATGGTAAGTCCTGGTGGAATACTGGGGAGACAGGACTGTGGTGGCTGGCATCCAGCTGCTTAGGCCAGGAGAGAAAAATGATCGACAAGGGGTGAGATCAGGAAAGAAGCTTAAAAATGTTTTTTTTTAAATCTGGGAGAAAGATCCTGGAGGACCTCCGGGCAGAGCTTTCAACATCTCTCTGAAGACGGGAAGGGTACTCCAAGACTGGAGGGTGGCTCATATTCAGCCTATCCACAAGGGAGGATCAAGAAAGGAGGTGGGGAACCACAGGCCCATTAGCCTGATGTTGCTGGTGGGCAAAGTGATGGAGGGTATTATCAAGGAAAGGCTAGGGGGGTACTGGAGCAAATGGAGTACCTGGACGACAGACAGCATAGCTTCGTCCCAGGAAGATCATGTCAGAAAAACCTTGTGGAGCTCTACGATTGGGTGACGAATACCCTGGACTAGGGAAGGCCGGTGGATGTCCTCTTTCTAGACTCCAGCAAGGCGTTAGATTCGATACCTCACGGTGGCCTGCTGGCTAAGCTGGGGGAAATGGGGTTGGGGAAGCAGATCAGATGGATAAGAAATTGGCTCTCTGAGCATACCCAGAGGGTGGTGGTTGGGGGGCTAGTCTCATTTCCAAGGAGGGTCATTAGTGGGGTCCCCCAGGGATTGGTCCTAGGGCTCCTCCTGTTCAACGCCTATGTCTCTGACATAAGGAAGGGTATCAGGAGTGAAATGAGTCTCTCTGTAGATGACTCGAAGCTGGGAGCGGTAGAGGATGAGAAGGAGGGGATAGTGGCCCTGCAGAAGGACCTGGAGGGGTGGTCAAGGAAGTGGAAGCTGAAGTTCAATGCAGGGAAATGCAGGGTTCTGCACCTGGGGGCCAGAAACCCGGGCCAAGTGTATACCCTGGGGGGAGAGACACTACAAGTCTTGAAGGGTGAGTGGGACCCGAGGGTGGTGGTGGTGGATGTCAAAATGAATAACTCGGAGACTTGTTGGAGGGTAGGGGCCAAAGTCAACAGGATGCTGGGATGCATCGCTAAGGGCATTACCTCCAGCAGGAGGGAAGTGATCCTCCCTCCATATAACTGCTTGATTAGGCCGCACCTCGAGTAATGTGTGCAGTTTTGGAGACCACACTTAAAGAGGGACACTGCCCTCCTGGAGAGGGTCCAGAGGAGGGCAATCAAGATGATTTGGGGCTTAGGGGAAAGAACCTCCAGGGAGAGGCTCGAGGAGCTCAACATGTACACTCTGGAGGAGAGGAGGGACATGATAGAGGTCTTCAAGTACATAAAGGGGATTAATAAGGGAGGCTCAGTCAGGGTGATCCAAAGAAAGGGGGGCAAATAGAGGACACGGGTGGAAGCTTGAGGGGGCGACTCAGGGGGGAGAGGAGGTGTTACTTCACTGAGAGGGTGGTGTTATTATGGAACGCACTGCCCATGGGACTGGTGGAGGTGGAGACTGTGGAGGGGTTCAAGAAGGGCTGGGACAGATATGGAGAAGGGTGATGCTGACGTACTCCAATACAAGGGAACATCTTGGACTGGGGATAGAAAAACCCAAGGGGGTGGGGGGAAACAGCAAAGACAGCACCCAGTATGGGTGCTGACTAGCGAGCAAACACAAAAGACCGTTAGGTCTCCTCTGCTGACATTTTAGTATGTTAGTATATAAAGACCCAAAATCAGGGCCATCTTAAAAATTGGTAATATTCACTCAGAATGCTGCTAGAATAAGGGGATTAGTTAGTGTAAGATGCATTTTCTGAACAAGTCTGTAGTTTCATGTTTGACATTATTTTGTGCTTGCAGTCCTTGCTGTTCAGTCACAATAATGCAAATTTAATAGGATAGATGGAGGAAAATTTTGAGGCAAAAATCAGGAACAGTTGCGAGATATGCCCCTGCCTTCAGGATCACACCACAAGCGCCCATAGGCAGATGCCAGGGAGGTGCGAGGGCTTACGAGGGAAAAAAAAAAACAATCACCATGCAGAATGAGAGCACCCCTAATCACAGACACTATAGAACATCGGAGTAACACTCTGCTCCTCCAACATGGACTACGTTACACCACCCACCCCATGGCTGGTAGCAACTCGGTCTGTTAAATGGGGCTCCACGGCAAAGGGCAAGACACGCAAGAATTGGGATGGGGAGCAGGTATGGACTGGAGCATTCCCTGGTAAGTATGTGTGAGTGGGTGGAATGCAGAGATGTGATAAATACTGTACATCAAAATGCTTGTAGCCATGATGCCCTTTGTTCGAATGGACAGACAAAACTGGTGACATCATACCTGTAAGGCCCTGTCCACACTACACTGTTCCGGCCCGGTAACGGATGCAATCTGTTACAGCCGGGGAGCGGTGCAGTGCGTCCACACTGCGGCGGTGTCCGTTACGGGACCGGCACTCCACACTTCGGGAGCTGGGCGACCATTACGGCGGTGCCCGATCCCACAGTGCAGCTCGCGCTGCGCTTTGTGCCCTGCAGGGGACCGTTACCGCCCGTCCACACTACCGCCAGTAACGTTACCAAGGCTGGACCGGTTTCATAACCATTGTTGAAACCACCTCATATGTGGTTTCAACAACGGTTACAAAAACGCCTTCTGTAACGTTACAGGTGTAAACGCAAACCGTTGCGGTAACGGTTTGGGCACTCTGTAACGTTACAGAGGCGTAGTGTGGACAGGGCCTTAGTAGACTAGATGGGCTTTCATTTCCATGTAGGTCTTTTACCAGGTCACCAACTTCGTCTCTACTTTGTAACAGGTTCACTTCTACCAAGTCACCTACTTTATCTATACTTTAACAAATTCACATTTCCCAGGTCACCAACTTTATACGTTGTAATGAGTTCACTTCAACCAACATTGTCTATATGTTGTAACAAGTTCTTTTCTGCCATGTCACCCACTTTGTCTATACTTTCCAACTAGTTTTAAGTCAGAAATTGAAAACATCAAGAATTCTGGGATCACACAAAACTAATTCTGACTCTTGTTTTGAAAAATTGCAATTATTTTTTTTTTTAGCTGTTTCCCCCCTGACTCCTTTGTCCCATCTTCAAGTCTCTATTCCCACACGGTCTGGAGCAGTTGCCTCTGGTTTCCAGCTACCCACTACCGATCACCACTTGTATCCCAGACTCTCACCTCTGGATAGAGTTGACTGATTGGGAGGAAGACAGCCGAGCATTCCTTGCCCACAGATGAGAACCCAGAAGTCAGGGGAACAGCAACCGAGCAATGTGACCATGGTAGCATCATCATCCTTCTATACATCACCATCTTCTCCAAAGTCTCATTTTTTCCTCTCAGTATCCCACCTTACTTCATGGGATGCAGACTGAGCCTAAAACCTACCCTTCCCCCCAAATTCTATTTCTGTTCCTTCTCTGCCCTATGGCAGGTCATCTTTTGGCCCTTGCAGTGCTTCCTACCAATCTCCTGAAGTCCTCCCACCTTGCGCCGTGCTCCACACCAGTGTCAGGCTCTCCTGACTTGCCCCCCAGGACATGGAGTGCCCCACCCCACCTGGTTGACTCTAGGGAAGGTGAAGCTCTAAAGAGTCCAAGAGAAGGCAGGTCAGGCTCAGAGTGGACGTGGGGGACTTGGGTGTCATCTCGCTGCCACAAGTGGGTGGCTTTCCACTTTACAGGTTCCCTCAGGGCCAGGGGAGTAAGCATGCAATGGCATCAGCATGTCGCCGTGTGCGTTCCCACGCAGGGTATGTAGATGCCCATCACTCTCCTCCCACTGCGTATTTGGTTCCAGGCTCCCTCACCCCCACTTACCACTAGGAGTCAGGCACATGCTGGATGCAACAACCCACCCTTCCCGGAGGAAAGCTGTCTCACAGACACTCAGGCCTCCTCTCCCAGGGCAGCCCTCTGATTCTCCAGGTTCATTCCCACACCCAGGTCATCAGCGTTGCAGGCGGTAGCACTACAGCTGCGCCAGCGAGCCTGTCAGCTTAAGACTGGTTGACTAACAAGATGTATGTGGGACCAAACCCACATACCTTACTCTGACTGGTGCTGCAGATACTGGATTGGCTACCAGTGGGCCACTTATTAGGAGCCCCCCCCCCACCTTCCCTGAAGCAGCAGGCTTCCAAAACAGATCCTCAGCACTGTCTCTGCCACAGGATGTTTGCCTGGTCAAGCTCGGGAAAGGAACCTGGGAGTCACTGGGCCATTAGTTATCCCTAAATTAAAATATTATTGGGGGAAAAACAGGAGTTAAGAACTGACTTCTGCAACTGTTTGTGCAATATGTGAGTGTTTGATCTAGCTGTATTCAACATGGTCTCAATGTGGAATAATTCTGTTGTACTTTGTTACTGTTCCTATGCCTAGAAAAAGACCCTGTGTCCAGAGTACTTGCCAGATCACCAAATAAATAAAAGTAAATAAAAAAGGTGCCAGTCCACTGGTGCAGAGAGTGGAGGTGCTGGATGCCACACCTGCCACAGAAGTGGAGCAGGTTTGCTGGGGGTAGGCTGAGGAGGGACAGGATTGAACATCCAGAAGACACCCTCTTCTCTCTCTCCCAGGAAGGGGGGGGGGTGCATGGCATCCAGTGCAAGCCTGGTCCCTAGCGATGGCTAGGGGGAAGGCAGCCACAGACCATTACGCAAGGAAGAAGGGGAGCGGTGGCCATTGGCATCCTGCCCCCAGGAGCATGCACAGCGCAGTCTTGGAGCACTGCACCCCTGTCCCCCTAGGGGAGAAAAATGTAGGAAAAAGGCAGTCTCTGGATTCAGCTGGTGGTCCACGGCTACTCACATGGCCTGCACCTGGTGCACAAAGCAAAAGCATGGCCGCAGGTTCTGGCTGAATGTTGGCGGGATGGGGCTGTGTGCGTTTGGCTGCACTGGTGAAACAGGAAAAAATTTACTGCAATAAATAAATCAGAAAGGAATACAGGAATCCACTGAAATACATTTAAAATGTAGCTGATTTGGTTCACTTTCAGTACCTCTTTGTTTGTCTGGGTCCCAGAGACAGTGGCATCAAAATCATGGATTGGAAGGGTACTCAGCCAATTGGCCATGGATTTCTCATTCTTTTCAGTTTGTATTATAGTCGGGTAGATATACTCCTCTTTAAAAGCAGCAAGTTTTTCCCTCTCTTCAACCCAGTCCAAAGTCTCGTGGAGTCCATCATTCCCAAACCGCTGGTTATACTTCTCAAAGTGAACCGTCTCCAGGACAAGACCCAGTCCTGGTGCTTTAGGAACATCCACCTTCACCTCGCCCCAGCTGCGCTCCATGATGGACTCTTGGGCATAGCCTTTCACTATAGCAAGCACCAGCCCAATCATCTTTCGTATCTGGTGCAGCATGAAACTCTGTCCTTTGACTTTTACAACAGCAAATTCCATACCTTCCCTTACAAAAGGCTCCTCACAGTACATCTCCATTATATAGCGTTTAGCGCTGGGGTCTTTGGGCCCCTTCTGGGAGGTGAAATTGTGAAAGTTGTGGGTGCCTTTGTAATAGGCAAAAAGTCTGTTGACCTGCTGTAGGGTCTCTTTGCTCATTCGGTATTCTTCAAGTGGTCTGTCATGGTCTTTATGGGCAAAGGCGAATGATGGCAACATGTAGAGGTACGTTCTGGCATCACATCTGTTCTTGGAGTTAAATCCCCCCGTCACCCTTTTCAGCCCTTTGCAAGAAAAGAATATGTTCACATTATTATCACAAGTTGTTAAGCAGACCTAAAACATTAGGCAATGCTTTGATTTACTTGGTAAACCAGGAAGATGGCTGGGTCACCAGTCCCTATTTTCAGCCCTGCCTGGTAATAAGGAACAACGAATATATGACAAACAAAACAACTGTATATATAATCTTGATCTCAGAAACTGAGGTTGAGGACCACACAATGCAAACAGTACTGTTTCTCAAAGTGACACTGTCAACCCACAATGGGCTAAAGTTGGCCTTCTTTACTAAAACAGAGATCCAATGTCTAAAAGCAGAATTCAATCTTGAATTGTGTTAAATCCATTAACTCATTGTTCCCCTACAGAAGCCATTTTAACTTCTCCAACTGCCAACAGAATCAGAACGTACAGGAATTCTGGACTGATACACATAGCAAGGGTTAAAATACATGTTCCAATGTTGTTATTATTCAGCCATAACTGGTCTTAGTACATACTGAGCAGTGTTTAAAAAAAGTTTTAAAACGTGTTTTAGAACCTGTGTCATAGCAGAGTTGTTGGAGCGGCCACACTGCAATTCACCCACCGTGCTAATCTGAGTAAGCTCCAAGGCAGGATAACCGCACCATCGCAAAGCACTGCGGGTACTGTAATGCATGCTGGGATACCCACGATCAGGCGTCAGTGTGGATCATGATCAGATGAACCCACTCGAGTTGGGAGCTCAGGATTGTGTGTATTTTTTTTCTAAAAGTTTTGATTCACGTAGAGTTGCCTTAACCCATGTTATAGCATGGATCGGTCTACACTGCTGTTAACACGGGTTAAGGTAACTATGTTTGTCGAAAACTGTGCTCAAGCTTACCCTCCCCAGCAGCATTTGATCAGTTTTAAAATGCAACTGTAGCACAGTTTTAACCATGTTACAATATGCACACAAATCATTTAAACCGTTTTAAACAGAGTTAAAACGGTTTACAATCCTAATGTGTACAGGGCCTTAGTAAACTCAGTGGGTATTTCTGAGTTACACACCTGTAGTGAGGACCATTTTAGAGCTGTGTAATATAGGTTATGTCCTTTTCAGCCATAGCAGAACACAGATTGTGACAACAACGCAAGAACTCAAAAAGGATATGAACTATATCATGTAGCTCTAAAATCGTCCTTACAACCACTGCATACAATCAGAAACATCGTATGATTTCGCCAAAAGGCCAGTAGACATCTCTCAATCTAGTTATTGACACGTATGAAAATGTGGGGCACATCATCAAACTTGGGGCTACAAGCTCTGAACACTGGAAACTGTGGTTTTACTTGTGCAAGTTGAATTTTGATTTAGCATCAGAGTATTGTTAATTTCTGCTTTAAAGTCAGAGTTTTTACAGCACTTTTCCTGAGTGGAGAGTACATTTTCCATGTGGGATGGATGAAAGGTAAAGGTACTTTTTTTCCCCCCATAGAGCGGTTTACTCCCAGTGGCCACCAACTCCTGCCATTGCCCCCCCACCCGTCCCCAGCCCTGTTTGCCTCTCCACCCACGTGCATTCAGTGGAGATCCACAAGGAGTAGGGCCAGAGAATGGAGGGACAGTACAGCTATGTAAGAACTTACTGTAACAGTAGAACTTCGAGAGGAGCTCTTGCAGTAGGCTATTACCGTTAGGACTATGCCGCAGGCACTAGGATCCACTGGAAAACTTTTAGCTAGCAGTGTCTACCAGGGGCTCCCCCCTTCTGACGTTGGCTCCGCCCCATCAGCCAATGGTACAAAGGGGGTGGGGGTCCCCAGCCCCACCTCACTTCACCTGTCAGAGATCCGTGAACAAGCCCCGGCAGGTGCACCAGGTGGAAGCAATGCAGCTCACCAGGGGGAAGCAGGGAAAGTAACGCCTGCAGCAAGAGCTCCTCTTGAAGATCTACTGTTACGGTAAGTTCTTACGTAACTGTACCATCTTACTTCGAGTGGGAGCTCTTGCAGCAGGCTATTACCATTAGGACCAAGTCCCACGAAAAGGAGCAATGGGAGATAAGGGAGGCAGCTGAACGCAGCAGTGTTAACTAGGCACTCTAAGAAAGAAGGCCCTGAAGGACCGCTAGGCTGAACCCGGCCCTATGCCTAGAAGCAATGTCCAAATTGTAGTGCCCAACGAAAGTATGCACTGAACTCCAAGTAGCTGCTGCGCAGATGTCCCCCAATGGAGATATTCCGCAAGGATGCAAAAGAAGTGGCCATTCCCCTGGTAGAATTACCTCTGAATGAACCCGCAAGGGTCTTCTTGTACTTGTCGTAACAGTAAATGATACAATTAACCAGCCATCTGGAAACAGTCTGTTTCGACACCGATCTGCCTAGGCAGCGGGGCGCAAAAGTGACAAAGAGCTGCTCTGTCTTGTGGTTAGGAGCAGTGCACACAAGATAATATCTCAATGTCCTGTGGACGTCCAGAGTATGCAGGAGCGCTTCTCCTCTATTCGAATGCTCCGGGTAATATACTGGAAGGTTGATATCTTGATTCAGTGTCAACTCTGAAACCACTTTAGGAAGAAACTTAGGATTTGTCCTTAGGGAGAATCTATCCCTGTGAAAAACTAAATAAGGCTCCTTACACATCAGGGCCTGAAGCTCGGAAACCCTCCGAGTGGAAGTGACTGCAACTAAAAAGGACACTTTCCAGGAAAGGAAGCGTAGCTTGCAATCTGCGGGCAGGCTCAAAAGGAGGAAGGGTAAGCTTCTCCAGCATAAAGAGGAGATCCCAGGGGGGTACTGGATCTCGGATCGGAGGCTTAATGTGCAAAATGCCCCTTAAAGTACGGGACACGTCCAGTTGGGCTAGCGTTTAACCCTCCACCAGCATATGGTATGCTGAAACCGCTGATAAATGCACCTTAATGGAGAAGTAGGTGAAGCCTTGGTTCAGTAAGGAGAGAAGATACTGAAAAACTGAGTTCACCAGCCAGGAAAGGGGTTCTAAGTGACGGGATGAAGCCCAAAGACAAAAGCGTCTCCACTTCATAGCATAAGTGGATCAAGTTGAGGGCTTTCTCGCAGAGACAGAAACGTCCGCCACCTCCTGGGAGACCCCATACCGGGATCTGACTACATCTGCAGGGGCCAGGCATGAAGATGCACCAAAGTTTCCTGATCCTGGGATGACAGGTGTGAGCTCTGAGGTAGCTAAATTGGAGGTTCCATTGCCAGCTATTGAAGTAGTGGGAACCAAACCTGCCAAGGCCAGAGTGGGGCGACAATAATCATTCGAGCCCCCTCAGCCAAATCAGCGGAAAAGGGAGGGAAGGCCTACAGAAACCTCCCTGTCCAACAGAGGGATAATGTAACTGGCCAGAAAACACAGAGCACGGGCTCTCGCGAACAAAAACTGGGCAGTTTGGTATTTTGTGGAGACGCAAAAAGGTCCAGCTCTGGGTGACCCCATGTGTCGAAGAGCTGGTCTGCTACTGACTGAAGTAACCCCTCTCGTGCGCCTTGGACCGAGACTTGCTTAAGCTGTCGGCCAAGATGTTTTGGATGCCTGGAACATGAACTGCAGTGAGACTTAGATGATGCTCCAGGGCCCAATACTAAACTCTCATCGCCTCCCTGCAGAGGGGGTAGGAGTGTGTTCCCCCTTGCTTGTTGACGTAGAACAAAATGGTCGTGTTGTCCATCCGGATAGGAAGAAAGCCTGGTGTCAGGTCTGCTTGAAACGCCTGCAAGGCATTCAGGACCGCCTGCATTTCTGTGACGTTGATATGGAGCTGACACTCTTCTTGAGATCATGCTCCTTAAGTCTGATCGTCTCCTAGATGAGCGCCCCAACCGAGCCCAGAGGCATCCGTAGTTAGGATCCAGGTTGGGGGCTCCTGCCGAAAGGGGACCCCTTGTTCCACATTGGAAGGGTCCAGCCACCAAGAGAGTGTACTTCTGTCTGGGTCCAAGATCCTGACCAATTGATCTTGACCATCAGACCTCTGGTCCCACTGCACCCTGAACATCCACTGTGGGACCGTCATGAGGAGGCAGGCCAATGGGACTGTAGGGATGGCCACCACCATGTGCCCCAGAAGCCTGAGGAAAATCCTGGCCTGGACCTTCAGGGCCATGGACACCGCTCGAGCCACTGCCCTTAGACGATCTCCCCTGTCCTGTGGGAGGAAGGCCATGCCCTGAACCGTGTCCAGGACTGCTCCTATGAAAAGAAGTCATTGACTGGGCTCTGGGGATGACTCTGGAAGATTCAGGGTGATCCACAACTCTCGAAAAAGCGTAAAGGTGTCTCAGAGTGTGTGCAGAAGAAGCGCTCTAGAGGGAGCTGCCAGGAGCCAGTCATCTAGGTAAGGGAAGACGTAATGTCCCTTGCGTCCGAGAGCTGCAGCCACCACTGCTAGGCATCTGGTGAAGACTCGAGGAGTGAAGGAGAGGCCGAATGGTAAGACTCTGAATTGATACTGCCTCCCCTGGAAGTGGAACCTCAAGAACTTCTGGTGGGGAGGGAAGACCCCTATGTGCATGTAAGCATCCTGCATGTCCAGGGAACAGAGCCAATCCCCCCGATGCAATAGAAGAATGAGGCCTGGAAGCATCACCATCCTGAACTGCTTCTAGTCTACAAAGCGATCCAGAGAGCTGAGGTCCAAGATGGGCTGCAGATCTTCGGTCTTCTTTGGGACCAGGAAGAAGTAGAAATAGAAACCTTTCCCCTGCTGCCTCCGGGGACCAGCTCTATTGCTCGTTTTTGCAGTAGAGTCTGTATTTCTCCTTCTACTGATGGGATGTGTGGAGGGGTGAATGCAAGCGGGACCAGCTCCGGTCCATGTCACGTGACTTATGAGACTTGTTCTTGTGTTTGGACTTTTCCCCTGTAGAGCTCTGCATAACTGCAACCTGCTTTTTGAGAAGGTGGGCCTTCAGTACCTTCAGGCATCGAATCCTCATCCTGCTAGTAAAGCCGCAGCAGATGTTGCAACCCTAGGCATCGTGGTCCGGGCCTAGGCAGAAGACGCAGGCCTGGTGCGAATCCTTGGAAGGGATCTGGCGGCCACAGGAACACTTGGTCTTCTTCAGTCCCGACAAAGACACTGACAACAGAGATGACATACAATAACTTTCATGAGAAAGAAGAGAAATCCAAGGAATAAACTTTGCTGACCACTAGACTACGATCTAAGGGCAACCGTTGAGAGTGGGTCTGCGGGGGAAAAAGAACTGAGGTGGGGCTGGGGACCGCCCCCCTTTTGTACCACTGGCTGACGTTGGGGCAGAGTAGACATCGGAGGCGGATCCCGCTGGACACTGCTAGCTAAGAGTTTTCCGGTGTGTCCTAGTGCCTTCGGCATAGACCTAATGGTAACACAGCCTGCTGCAAGAGCTCCCACTCGAAGTAAGATCATCCCATATGGCTACAGGGACACAGATTTTCTGGTTTTCTCTCTGCCCTCTCAGAGCAATGGTGGACGTGAAGGTGCACACATGCTCCTGGAAGCCAAGTGCTCCTTCCACCCTCCCCCTAGGTTACATCAGTCTTGACTCTGCTCTGACCCCCGGCTCCACCGGGAGGCAGCCGAGAGCGAGGAATTGTGCCTCCCCAATCCAGGAGATGTGAGCAGCCCAGTGGCCACTACAATGATCTCTCAGCCAACCCCTGGCAGCCCAAGCTTGCTCCCGAACTTGGGTCATTGACGTGGCCCGAGGTGTTGTGTCCGGCCCCTCAACCCTTAGCACCACCGGGCCGGCGTAGGATAAAGGTACTTCTTTAAGTTTCAAGATAAAGTTTGCTGATGGGGTTTGCTTTTTACCTTTTATTTATTTATTTAATTTTGTGTGTTTATTTTTTTTTTAACATCATTCAAGGCCCTATTCTGCAGTGCTACTCTACAATATGCTACTGGAAGTCTGAGAAGAATGCTGAGCAAGCCCTTAAGGAGAATAACACAGATATGTAAAGTGTGGATGGCTGCAGTAAGGAGAGTTCAGATACTCAGCACTTGGATGGAGTGCATCTTCTAGACTTTTTTTTTTACAGAACTGACATGACATAATTAATACAAGTTGACCTGAAACACAAAGTACTATGGACTCCCAAAGCAATTAATTAAGCAATAAGGCATGACCAGGGGTTATGTTAATGGTCTGTTAATCACCCTCTAGGGGTATAATGTCGCACGAGGCATAGACACGTGCCACATGCCCTAGAGGCGATTAACTGTCCATTAACATAACCTCTAGAAGTGCCTTATTGCTATTCTAAGAATACAAAAAAAAAATTAAAACAGCGTTAAACTTTGTTCAGCATATGATTAGGCTCTACATGTATGTTAATAAAAGATTAACATAAGGTTAAAAGAATGCATATAGCTAATCAGAAAGCTCTTTCTCATACCCTTTATACAATAACAATCATTATATTAAAAGCTCAGGTTGAAATGAAGAGAGGAATTCTTTTTTTTTTTCCCTTATCTTCCTAAGTCAACATTTGCGTTTCTGGGTTTAAATATATTGTAATGTCGTTATTAAGGATACTTGCACCAAAGGTGGTCATTATAAATTGTTGCTGATTATAGTGATTCTTTTTGCTTCTAGCTCCTCTCCCCGTGACCTTACCTCCAGACTACACTTGGATTTTGACAGCATTCAGCACTGGTTCAAGGTAAACCAACTATCTCTTAATGCCAAAAAACAGTCTCTGTGACTTTTGGTACCTGTCAGAGGCTTGCCAAACTTACTTCTACCCAGCTATTTAATGCCCTAGATGGTACCAATATTGAAGAGGTCTCCTCCTTTAAGTACCTCAGGGTCTACCTCGACTAGCATCTTGATTTCTCTGTGCACACTGATGCAATTCGCCTAAAGCTTCACCCAAAGCTGGGTGTTTTGTACAGGAACAAAGCGAGTATACCGCTCCCTGCCTGTTGAGAAATTATACTAAAAAGATCCTTCCAATCTTTGACTATGGTGACAGTCTACTGTAGTGCCCCTAAAACTTCCCTTGCCAGTCCAAACCTCCTTTTTCATTCTTTCTGCCGCTATGCTTTAGATTGCCCCTCTCGTATTCACCATTGCTCTCTCTACTCGGCTCTTTGTTTCCCCTTCTCTTGATGCTAGGCGCCTTTCCCATTGTCTCTCTTTTTGTCCAGATTCTGGTTTGGTACCCTTCCCTCTTATCTCAAAATCCTTCTTTCACCTCCACCTTCTTCCTCATACCCTCTTCGCAACAATACTTTCCATTCTCTTACTATCCCTCCTAGAAAATCTAATGTTGACCAATCTGCTTTTTCTTACTACTTTCCTAAACTTTGGTCCTCCCTTCCCCATTCTATTCATTCTGCCTCTTCTTCTTCCTCCCTAAAGTCTCTTCTTTCTGACATTTGTCATCCTACCTGCAACTACCTTTGACCCTTCCTCTTTTTCTCTATTCTCTAGTCTTGCCCTCTGTTTCGTTATTGTTTTCTTTCTGTATATATTTGACTGTTTATTTTCTAGTTCCCTTCCTTCACCATTCTGCCTTTAATATTTATGATTCTGCTTGTATTACTATATTACTGTATTTTGCCTTCTTGTTTTATATTGTTAACCATTTCCTTCTCCCCCTTCCCCCAGGACTCACCTGGAAAAGAGCTGTTGTCAGCTCAGTATGTATTTCTTGGTTAAATTGTTAGATACATAAAATAAATACTGCATTCTAGAGTTATCTTGCCTGTGAGGACTGTAATAGTGTGTGTGCTTGTTTTAGATTATGTATTTATAGAGTTGCTATGTATATAGCATACATTTAATGCCTTTTATTTTTTTCTAAAACAAAGCATATGCTCTGCAGATGAATTTATTATTCAGAAATTCAATAAATACATACATAAAAGGAGTGCTCCCATTAATACGGCTATCCCCAGGTTTTCATACGTATTCCCAGCTGCTTTTGAGCACCTGTTTAATGTGACTTCTTATTACAAGATGAACTGGCATGCAACACAAACTGCTCCCAGGGGTAGACAGAAATCTAGAAAATAATCTAGTGTGGGAGGCAGAATACCAAAACCACACATTTGGTATTCCATCTCAATATCTGGTATTCTGTCCATCCTGAAGAGCCATGCTATATGTTAAGCTGCAGAGCGAGGGCATGGAGAACGAACACGATGAGAATGGCATTCTACCTTGAAACTGGTATGCAAAACAGGGTGGAATATTACTAATTTCTAGCTCTGGCTCCCTACCTTTACTGCTGAAGATACTGATGAAAACCTGGGGACAGCTATATTGAAGAGCACCAACTGTACTCATTTCAAGCTACTGCCGTAAGCACCTCCCCCCACCAGTAGTTTACCAGCATCAGGGTGCAGTTCTGCATAATTTAAATGTTTCTGTTTCTCATTCTGTGAAGGTGAAAGGATTGTAAGTAACAGCTGGCCACCCAATCCCTTCCTGGTCCTGCTCTACTCCAACGCCGCCCCATGCTCCTACGTTTTGTTAGAGAAATTTATAGAGCGTGGGGGCGCACTCCACTGATAGCAATGGGAGTGTAGTTGAAAACCTCTATTTTTATATTTTAGAGGGCCACTGAGGGCAAATCAAAGCTACCGCTCAATTAACAAGAGCTTTGATAGTTGAGCGTGCCTTTGATTTGCGTTCCATGGACCTCTAAAATATAAAAATAGCGGTTTTCAATGATGTTCAATGGAGCACACCCCCACGCTCTACAACTTCCTACATCACAACACACAGGAGTGCGGGGGCGGCACGGGGCAGGGCTGGACTAGCGCAAGACCAGGAAGGGGAAGAATCAGGCAGCCAGCTCATTTATGATCTCTCCCCTTCACAGAATATGAGCCAAAAAATGTAAATTATGAAGAACTACACTCTTATACTGCTAAGCTACCGATGGGGGGGCTTATGGAAAGCATCAAAACTGGTGCTCTTTAAAACGAGTGCTTTTTTTTTGTTAAATGCATGAATTTCATGCTCATGAAAGGTAGGCGATTGATAGCACTGTAAAATGAAGCCCTGTTTATCCATGACAGCTACAGTACTGGCAGTCACAGTGCAAGCTTTCCACACCGCCCCGCCAATGCACTTCAATCTTGTGATGGACAGTTATGGAGGGACCCACATGTAGGTGAAAGGGTAGTTCAGACTCCATGCCCGTCCAATACTTGGCCTCTTGTGAAACTACCAACAAGGGTAACAATTAGGGTTAGCTGTGTTGGTGGGTTTGTGATGTGCACACCTACTCACTGGGAAGTGGAACGAGACCTCCGCCACTCGTTTCATACAGCCACTGAACAGCCCACAGGTGATAATGGTTTTCGGCACCTACCGCCATTGACTGGATTTGAACCACTAGTAATTCACTGAGCCATCCGGTACCCCCAAGTGCTCTTTTTAGTATTTCAAATGTTAAAAAAAAAAAAAAAAAATTTTAGAGCTGACTCAAAAATGGGGAAAAGATACCTCAAATAGAACAAAAAAAAAGTCAAAACTTTCACTGTAACATGCACTGCTGCTAACATGCGCCTGCCTCTGCTCTCTGCTCATATAGCCTGCTGGGCACTTGCCCACTATCAACTCCGCCACTATCACTTGGCAATGTTTGAGTCCTCTGTTAAATCTTAAAACAAAAAAAATATATAACAAAAGGTTTCGGCTGCGCAGACCACTGACAGCCTTTCATTGGGACCAGGCTGCGGCTGTTTATTTTATACAATTGCTGTGGTGAGAAAACGCTCCCTGGCAATTATATAAAATAAAACATGGGGTTGTGTGCTTAACTTGAGTTTTTAAACACACCCCTCTGTGCTGGATGCTATGTAGCATCCAACACTGGTGTGTGTGTGTGTGTGTGTGTGTGTGTGTATGTGCAAAAACTCATTAAACACACAACCCCATGCATTATTCTATATATAATAAACCTGCTTCCCTGAAACAAAGGTGAACTCAACCAGCTCTACTGCTGAAGCAGGTTTTGATACTATACATTTTTTTTTAATCATATTTATATGGTGGCTAATTAAACAATTATACAATGGCAAGAACATTTCCTGGACTCTGATTGGTCAATGTGTGCCTGAGACAGTGATGTTATTACACAGTAACATCACTGTATTGATTTTTTGGATGATTGTTTGGAGCTACATTTTTTTTTCCAGAAACAAAGATACACAGCCTCACTAAAAATCTACTAAAAACATTTTCCATTTTTATTTTTTGTTTTCTATAACATCGAGCCATTGTATAATTGCAATAAGGCACTCCAAGGTGTGTGTTATTGTGTAATAACGTCACTCCTGGGGTGGTGGAAGCACTCGGCTTCGCCTCGTGCTTCAACCCACCCCAGGAGTGACATTATTACATGATAACACAGACCTTGTCATGCCTTATTGCTTAAGTAGCTGTCTTGGAGCTTTGTGGTAAACCCGCATTGTTTAGGTAGCGATATGTATGCGTGTGTGTGTAAATTTTACTTCAGCCTTACCCAAGATTCTGATATGAGGTGGCAGGTGTTCATTCATTTTTTCCACAATGTTGTCAATGAGCCAGACCTTCAGAGACACAATCTGACCAGCCGCAGAAACACCCTGGAAAGAAAAAATAAATATTATTCAGAACAGAAAGTTTTAGGGATTAATCTGGGAATCTGGAGAACTGCTACAAGAGGAGGAGAACCTGGCCTGCACCCACATTTGGTCACAACCAGGAGCCCCTCTAAAAATAATTAAATAAATTTATAAAGCCAGGGTTGAGCAGACCACACACTGAATTGGTTTATGATTAGGGGAAAGCTGTGACTACTTTCCTAGTGATTTGCTCCCAGCCACACCTAGCAGACTGCACTTTATAAATGTGAGATAAGGAAGCTGGAGTATTGTCTTTGCAAACACAGAATGAAACAGCAGGACTCTAACTCAGATCAGCAAGGTACTTTTTGCATTATTTAAAGTGCAGGACCAAACTGATTGGGGCCACTTTGACGGAGTGGTTTGGCTTGTTCACATTTTGCTCAAAGTTTGATAACTATGTAAAATATAAGAGATAAAAAAATCATCCATTACAGGCATGTTTGGGCAGTTGTGGGGGGGCACACTGGACTTCATTTGTTCAGGAGGAGAACCTGGCCTGCACCCACATTTTACTACCATATTAACCGGCTAAACATCACAATCTGAAGCAAATACTAATGTTACCACATCAAACAAACAGAGAGAACGGAAGAAAGCAAGCTAGGGAGGAAAATCTGTTCTCTGCAAAAGTTGAAATGCTTACTTTATGAAGAAAAATCACAAAATAGGTTAATAAACTATATACATGCCTCTGCATGAAAAAGAATTCCCCAAAACTTGAAGAACATCAGACTGACTGTTAAAGAACAAATGTGGTGATAAAAACCAGACTGGCTAGTGGTTGACTAACTTGCATCTGGTGTACCAAAAGATACAGCTGATGACACGTCACTGAGGGCCCACACTACTGAACTAAACCTGCCTGCTTCAAAAAAAAAAAATCTATTAGGGACTCCGTTCTTCTGGTACTTTGGTCAACTGATGGTCATCAAAATGATGGATTATTATTGTTGGGGGTGAGGCTATAGCATACACCAAGCAGGAAAAGGATCTTTGGGTTATCATCTCTGATGACCTCAAGTTAGGGAACCAGTGCGACAAGGCAGCAGGTAAAGCAAATAGGATGCTGGAATGCTTAGGCAGGGGCATCACCAGCAGAAAAAGGGAGGTCAGAATTTTACTATACAAGACACTAGTGAGGCCTCACCTGGAATACAGTGTGTAGTTCTGGAGACCTTACTTACGTAAGGACATAGACAGGGTGGAGAAGGTTCAGAGGAGGGCAACAAAGATGGTACAGGGAATGCATCACAAGTCCTATGAGGACAGGCTGAAGGATCCGAATATGTACTCCCCGGAGGAGAGGAGGGAGAGGTGGGGATACGATAGAGACATCCAAGTACCTTACAGGGAGGAAGACAGTGCAGGAATACATTATTTTCCAGTGCAATAGATGTTCCAGGACTAGAGGGCATGGGATGAAGTTGGAGGGAGGGTGATTCAGAAGAAATGTGAGGAAGAATTTCTTCACAGAAAGGGTGTAGGCAGTTGAGGAAAGAGCCAAACGTCTATCCAGTCTGCCCTGTCAATTCTGATCAGCAACATTTAAAGACTACCACTTCAGCTATTCTGAAGCAGCTGCACAAATGACAGTATAACAAAGATGGCTGCTAGTCTGTCACTTTTGATCTGATACACCAAAATCTGATCAGCACAACTTATAAGAAGACTAATTACGTTAGTGTTCTGTTGAGATCACATTAAATAGTATTTTTATTACCCCCCAAAATAAATAAAAATACTTGCCAGTCAGCCATGATCTTCCTCAAATGTAACCAGCACACCTTTATATGAAGGGGAATTATTTCTTAATCTGTGGGAAATTCACAGAGTCGTTCTGCAATAACAAGTTTGTCCTTCATAGCTGCCACCTGGCCATCTTTGATCTGATCTGCACCAAAATCGAATCAGTGCGTGTGTGTGGTGGCGGTGGGGGAATACTGTCCCCTAAAATATTTTGTAAACCTATTCAGCCATTCTGGATGTAGCCAGGTAACAGGTGGCTTTCCATCTAAACAGCACCACATGTATATTATTGGGGCAGAACAAATTCCTCACGGAGGCAAGTGGCTCCTCTTACAAAGTCTTAGCTGGATACAAGAAATAGTCTTACAGCCAGATGCAGGAGGTGGCAGCTACCCAAAAAACTCCAACCAAATTTTAATAGATCAGGTTAAGGGTGCAGATCACCTGGTTATAACTTGGAGGGGAAAACAAATCCCAGCTACCCCAACCACTCGGAGGTGGATTTGTCTGGGACACCTGGCCAAAGAGAAACAAGGCCAACTGCCTCTAAGTGGTTACTTACAAACAAGGGCGTGAAGCTGACTCAAATGCAACATGCAAATCTGGGACTCAGCCTTTCACAGCCTATACCGAGGCTCCAGTTGCCGACTCCTTTGCCCGGACCAACTTGCAATTGGCCGATCTGCACAAACTACAGCCCCTATACGCTGGGACTACTCTCACAGGGGCTTGTGTGCTGGGCCCTGTGGCTGCTATTCTGGCTTGGTTTCCCTTTCCCCCACTCCTGGTAGGAGCGCAGTACAAGACCTTTCACTAGAACTTTGTTCTGGGATACTCGATTCTGCAACTGAGCTACTAGCCTTAAAGAGCTACAAGACACCTCAAAGAAGAGAACAATTAGGTGCAATTCTGCTTGCATTCCATTTACACATACACACACACACACACACACACACACACACAGTATTTATCCCTTCAAGTTCATGTCGAGTTCATCTGCCTCTATAGCTTACTCCCTACTTCATGTCATAATCCTCTGTTGTGACATCACAGTCTGCTGCCATGGGAGAAACTGTGATGCCACCAGCAGTGCAATATGGCCTCAGGAAGGGAGAAAGTAGCAGGACTACATGAACTCCTCAGGAGTAAAGATCCTGTTTTCATACAAATGACTTCACTACTAAATAATGTGGAGGAGGAATACAGAACTACTGGGAAATGCAAGCTGGACAGTGCCTAAGTATTATGTTTTGTTAAAGTTATCCTGAACATGTCACCAGCTCTTTAATACTGACTGATTACCTCTAGGGTCTGCCCTGACCCATTTCCCTACTCACCTTGCCTGCCCTTAAACATACTCACTGGAGCCAGCCCAGTGGCGTGGAGTGCTGAGGCACTGTGCGCCTCACCTCCTGCCACCCCGGCAACCTGAGTTTGGAAATGGATGGGGGTCATTTTGGGGCTGGTAGGGTGAGGGAGGACTGAGCGCCCAAAGGAATATTCTCCTTGTGGGGGTGCTGTGGCTCACAGTCTGACTGCGCAGTGCATACATCATCACCAGGGGAGGAGGGAAACCTACGTTCGACATGCAGGGGTCTCTCCATGGAGGCAGAACTCACACATTGTGCCCATTTCATGTCCTGTGGGCCCAAGGAGAAAAGATGGTGGAAAAACACCCCAGTCGAAGGATGATGACCAACCCCTCACAGACCATGCACTGGTGACCAGGCACCCCCCCCCCAAGCAATCCTATGGCAGGGAACAACAGCGGAAAAGTAAGCCCTGTAAAAGCTGGGTTACAGGGTTAGGCCTAGTCAGTAGGAAGTGGGCAGCTTAGCAGATAAATAATGGGGGGGGGGGTAGAAAAACACTCTCTGGGTATCTATTAACTGAGGCCTTGCTCTGCTGGTGCCCATTTCAACTAACTGGGGCCTGCCCTGTTCCTTTTGGCATCAGTCCTGCCTCCATTCCATCACTACTGGGTGCTTCGACTAGGGCTTTGTCCTCTATTCTGCCCCTACTGGGTGTTTCTGTAATGGGACCTGCCTGCCCCTTGACTGCCACAGCCACTGGCTGAAATTATTTCTTTTAAATAATAAATAAAAACAAGTTCTATAATGTCCAGACAGTCAGCTCCTGCCCAACAAGGCTACTGTCAACTCGGTGCCCCGTCCCGGGGTAAAGTATTGCTGTAGTGAGTAGGGAGGTAGTAGTGAGTGAGGAGCTGGCTGCTGTTGCTACTGCTGTTGGCATTGTGGGAGGTCTGCTACAGGACCTGGGTTGCTCCGCTCCACTCGCTCACTCACCTTGACTGTTGCAGCCACCTCTCAGTTCTCTCTCTGCCTCTCCCCGTTACCTGGATCTCACCACTGTGACCCCGCTTAAACGGCAACAACAAGGGACCATATTAAACTTGTAAAGAAAAAATTAAAAAACAGGGCTATAAAGAGCTCACCGTGGCTGCTCTGTTCACTGCTCCACTTGCAGCTTGACTCCCACTGCTTCACTTCATCAGACTGGCCAGGACACAGCAAGGGACAAGCATGGCTAAGTTAAGTCCCTACCTGCTGTTACTGGTCAGCCAGTCACTGGCTCACTGTTCTTCCCTCTGTGCGAACGACTCCTCCACCCCTCCCCGACTCCCCCATATTTGCACAGAGCTGCCACCTTAAGCAGCCCCCCCAAAGTTCAAGACACCGAGTCCCTGGCAAGGCAGGGACAACCAATGGCCCAGCGTGAGCTGGACATTCAAAAACTAGCACCAGGCTTGTGCCATGCTGTGGGTGGGAAAACTAACTGGCCGGGGAAAGCCTGAGGAAAAAAGGTTTTGAACTGCAGGCAGCAGTCCCTCTATATGGGGACCCAAGAACTGTGCGGTTCTCCCTTCCCTGCTTGCCAGTTTACTCTTCTGCTAGGGGCTATGGGCACCTTGCTTACCGAGGATGGGAGCACCTTACTGGGGATGTTGGGTGCACTGGGGCACCATTACTTTAACCCCAACCCACAGGCCCCCTATGCTGATGTTCCTGGTGCACTCTGATGTCATTTTCTGTAGGGGACCAGTGGGCGCTAACTGGTGCATTATAGAAGAAAGACCTTTTACAACACAGCTGTCAGCTGTAGATGCAAAAAAATCAGTTTAGAACTCCTTGTCGGGGTATTTTGCTTTCCTTTTTTTTTTTCTTCTTCCTCTGCCACCCAGCCTCTGCTCCCATCTGCTCAGTTACAGCTCAGCCCTTGCTGACCTGTACCCCAGAGAGCCTCCTCACCTGCCCCCATGGGGACCCTCCCATAGTGGGCCTTGGGCTCCATGGCAAGGGGCCCTTTGTTCTTGGGCAGCGCAGGGCCCAAGCATGACACTTATCAGCCAGAGCAGGGAGTTCTTCCTTGTTCTCGCTCTTCAAAAAGCTTGGCTGTGAACATGCAGCATGCTATGCTACAGATGTGTGCTCTACAGAGCCAATGCACTTCCCCTTCCACTGGTGTCCCAGACTGTCTAGCACCTCCTGCGTACCACCATGTGGTGCTCACACAGCATGGAGTGGTCAACCAACCACTTACCCCAAGTACAACTGCATCCTATGGTACACTCAGCCTTCCTCCTCCCACCAGTCCTCAAGTGTCCGAGGCTCATTCCTGAACCAAGGTTGCCAAAGTCACAGGCAGCAACTCTGCCACTGCACTGACGGGTCGGCTCGGTCAATGGTATTTTTCAAAATGCTACAAACTGAATGCAAGAATGCCACTAAGTTTTTCTGCATAGCAGAAGAAAGAAACTGCAGTTAACTGAAAAAAAAAATGGATTACTTCAAGGTCTAAAATAAAAGTTAAAAAGAAAGCATCCCCCCCCCCCCAAACAATGGACTGTCAGTGTCAATGGCTCAGCAGGTAGCACACTCGCCTCTGAGGCCAGGAGATCAGAAGGCTGTGAGTTCTAGCCCCACACCAGGCACTTGGGTTAATATCCCAATACTGACACTGTAGTGCAGCATGACGGGGAGTGCTGCACTCCTGAGGTGCCATCTTTTCGGATGAGACGTTAAACCGAGGTCCCATCTGCCTGTTCTGGTGGTAGTTCAGGTAGATGTTTAAGATCCCATGACACTTCTCGAAAAGAGTAGGGGAATTTCCCTGGTGCCCTGGCCAAATTCCCCTCATTCACTAAAAATACCACTAACAGCTTAATCTAGTTCAAGGTCAGTTGGCATTCATCTGTATCCCCCTCCCCCAGGTCGTGCCCGAGAATAGGCAGAATCTGCCTAGTGCACTTACCCGGTCAACAAAAAAAAAACAACTAAACAAACCTGGACATCTTTCGATATATTTCTGCATTAAGGTTCTATGTGATAAGGGTGACTCCGAAACGGTGAGCCCAGAATCGCAACGTAATTTTGACAAGAACACAACAGTGACTTTTTTTTGGGGGGCGTTAACCCCTTACTTAATTAACCAACTCCGAAGTCTTAGCACCTTGGGGAGAGGGTAAACCATTTGTCAGCATTTCATACTCACTGTAATTCTCTTGCAGACTTTTGGTTTCGCCATTTTGCATTCGCCAACTATACGGGCCACCCTACATTAATACGCTCCACAGAAGCCATCAAAGACCATTTTGACATTATGTGCTATTGGCTTTGTATTCCATTTATTTATACAGGAAAGCCCTCCAGATTCAACTGGGGTACAGTTCTTAGCCTTTTGACAACTTGGAGGACTGATGCACAGAAAGAAATCATTTGATATGCTCAAGGTCGCACAGCAGGGAAACTGCTCAGCTAGGATATGAAGCAGGATCTCCTGGTTCACAGTACTAGGCTATAACCCACAGACTACACCCTGGCACCTATAGTAGTGCACTGTGCTACCTACCATGTAGGGCACTGGTGTGCAGTATGCCAATACTGGTTCGACAATTTTACCGCGACCGACATTACAGCGACAGGTTACTGTAATGTCACTACCGAACCTAACTTTTCTTTCTGGTGGTCTTGCCTCCCGAATCAACTCGACTCGAAGTTGATTATTTTAGTTATGGGGATGCACATGGCAGAGTCCCCCACATGGGGCGGTTCGGGGGCGAAGCCCCCCAAAGAAACCAAAATCTTCACAGAATTACTTTATGCCAACCGCAATTGTGGTTGACATAAAGCCATCGATGTAACATTGGTCGACAATGAATTTGTCAAACCGACATCGTGGATCCCCAGTGCGCAGTGGAGGCAGCACCCTCAGACTCAGGGAAGGAACAATGCTCAATAACACAGTGTGCCTTATAAAGCCCTTGCTAATGTCGGTGACCTCACATCACCGACCAAGGAATGGCGTGGCTTTGCATCCTATAGGAATTGGACAGGGCCTTGACAGAAAACCAGGAAATGGCTCCAGGTACGCTGGGTGACAGCCAGCCATCTCCACCATAGGGCAACCCCAGTCTTCGCATAGGCACCTCATGCACTCTGCTGGCACCACCAAGCCAGACAACAGTGTTTTTTTGTTTTTTTCTCCATATAGATTATCTCCTGGAGCCTGGCAGGTGGCTATGGCCCTCCCTTGGAGGGATTCATCCTCCGTGCTCGAGTGTCCCTGTCCTGACCGACCTCATAATTCCCCTCGGCATGCCCCTGTGATGGGGCCAGGAAGGGGAGTGTTGACTTTCTCTCCCCCAAACAAAGAACATAATCCAGAAGCTGGGGCAGCCATGGGGACGTGTCGGGCCATCATGGAGCCTGCCAGCTCCCTTTTCACGTTTTCTACTATCCCCCCACCAATGTAAAGATGCTGATAACGTGCCTCCCGACCCATACTGCCCTCCAGCCACTGCCAGAGGGCAGTCAATGAGCGGGATGACAGGACCTCCCTCCCCTGGATGAGGAAAGCAGTCTTCCGGATGCTCAATCCTCTCTCGCCCCTGCTGACCCCAAGCGATCTGGGCTCATTCTCGAATCCGGGTTGCTGGCATGGGGTGAGGTGTAGTGACCAGCGCCTCAACCTCCAGCGCCACCAGGCCGGCCAACAGTTGGGTTTTAAAGCTATACAAGGTATTTATAACTCACTTACTCCACTCCATCACAGCCTTCCTTCTGAGTTGCCCCGAGACTTGCCCCTCATGGTGGGGGTCTTTGGGGGCACCTTGTTTCTCCTCTGTACACACTAAATTCGGTGCTCCTAGGGACAGTTGGCTTTGCAGTGTTAGACAGACTGTGTGCTGTATTCTCAGGGCCTGGGCTATTTTCTGTTTTCTTCACACACACCTCTGCCACACGGACGTCATCAGCAAGGATTCCATGCATGCTCGTTCATGGTACTGCACGGCACTGTGTGGAACCAACTGGCATCCTCCCTCCAGAGCAGCTCCAGCCTGCACTGCCATGTGTAGTCACCCAGGTAACACTAATGCAGTAGAGTCAGGCTCCCACCTAACCCAGGTCACAGATCCTGCTGCTGTGCCAACATCTGTTCCTTCCCACATTTGTTTTCACCACTGACTTGCCCCTTCCAACATGGTCCTCCCAGTCCCAATAACTATTTCCTCGAGAGCTCTCACCTTTCCAAGCGATTCCCCCCCAGATTCCCCCGATGGTGGTGCTTACAAGGCTGCCCTAACTGCTCCACAGAACAATCCAGATTCTGGAAGAGGTGCCTAGTTGGTGGTTAGGACCTGCAAAGGACCAGTCTTCATCTGACCATGGGTGGGAGTTTAGTTCTTTCTCCTAGGGCCACCAATCATGCAATGATGCACCATGCATGTGAAGGCACACACGCATGTACTAGCCTCTGAAGGTGGGCACCTCCCCCGTATGTGTTCCCACTGTGCTGCCACCTGGCCTCCACTAGGTGGCAGCAAGTAGTGGGATGCCATGTCCCCCTCTGAGAGAGACGGGGGGGCCATCCTTGGGATGTTCAGGCCTCCCTATCCCACTCCATTATCCGACCCAGGTAGACTCGCTGGCATAATGAACAGCAATGCTACCAGTGTGCTACCGAGCCATCTTTGCTGCCACACTTTTAAAGAACTGCTGAAGCATACCCATCATCATAAGCACTTTGGCTAAAAATATAATTTATAATACCCGCTACAATGTTACATCCCCTAAAATTACCACAAAGAAACAGAAATATTAACAGAGTTTATTTTCTACTTTAGCAAAAGTTCCTAGCCGTAATGCAATATTCTACTCAACAACTAGTGTGCCTTGGTTAAATACTGCACCTTGTCTGTCCTTGCACATCTCTGAAAGGACATCTTCTTCATGTCTACACCGTGGTTCTCTGGAATGCAACCAGACTTCACAAGGGCATAAACCAGCTCATCTTCTATCGTCTTGAACTCGGAAGAGCCGATATTTCTCTGAAAAGAAAGTGAAGGAAAGATGTATCATTTGACCCAGTCACCTATGTGTGCTACTAAAAACTGTTCTTTGAATGAATATGGTTATCCCCAGGTTTTCCTCAGTATACTCAACTGTTTTTGAACATGTTCAACATCAGAGTCTGGTGATGATGGTGAACTATCATGCTTCAGAGACTTCTCCCTGATGTTATGGGACAGGTTGGGGGGGGGTCCAAAAACAACTGAGAATATCTATGAAAACCTGGGGATAGCCCTATTAATGAACCCTTCAATTATTTGAAACCTAAAAAAAATGCGGGAGAAGACTTGAAATGAGGAAAAGGTGACACCTTATAAGACCAGCAGAAAATAAGTAATCTAAACTGGAATAAAAAGGAACAGGTACAAAATATTCACTGTAATATGCACTGCTGTTTTAAGTACAGTTCATGAAAATACAATTTTATTTATTTTTTTAATTTTTCCTTCTTTTATTTTTGGCAGGTCCAACTGTCAAACCCTCGGCCCTGGTCATGGCCCCTGGGGCTTCCACCTCCATCTATTGCCAGCCTCTCCCAGTTACTCCCGGCTCCCCCCCCCCAGAGGGTGGGGCCGTGGCACCGAACCCCTGTATCCGAGATGCAGAACTAGTAACTGATCGGGAGAGTGGTGGTGATGGCGACTAATCTAAGCCCTCAGGGAGGGTTTCACCTAGACAGTGGACCCACCCACCATCCCCCTTTTCCGATTTTCCAGAGGCAGGGACGTGCAATGATGCCTGTGTCCACCCCGCCTCCCATACGTATGAGCACCAGTAGCTTGAGCGACTCCCAGCCTCCGCCAGGGGTCCTCCAAGCACTAGACACTACCCCACCCTCCCCCGGAGAAGGAGAGCCATCCATGGGACGCTCCATCCTTCTCCCCTCAGCCATTCCTCCAGCGATCCGGGTCCGTTCCCGAACCCATGTCGCCGGCGTCAGAAGCGGAAATCCAACCACTGCGCTGACAGACTGGCCGAAAATATATATTTTAAAGATTTATAGATAGAGGGAGCCCTTCTGACCAACTGGAGAGCTCCATTCCTGTGTATGTGAGAAGTACTGTATGTTGACAGTTCCCTGGCAACAGGCACGTTCGAGGAAGGGTATATAATTACATTTTTAAAGTAAACAATAAAACCAGACAGGGTGTGGGTTTTTGTGCGATACCCGCCTGCTCCAGGAATGCAGCCAGATGCTGCAGGCAGGGGACCTTCACAGCCTTTGGAAGTGTGCGGAACGCAACGACCCACACCCTGAAGAGTCTTACTGTGCTTAGAAAATAGATAGTTTTGTGTCAGAAAGTGTCTGAATAGCACGGTGCGAGCAGTGGCCAGCTGTGACAGCAGAAGAAATGGGCAGGAATGGAGGAATTACAGTGTTGGCGCTGCAGAGTGGGAGGTACTGCGCAAGAAGAAAATATGAGCTGCATACTGGCTCTTTTTATTTTTTTAATAATCAATGTTGCTTGATAATTATATGGCTAGAGAATGCAGTCACCCAAGCACAGTCCAGCATTTCTCTTCCTAATTTTCTAATATATTATTGTTTGCCTTTGATCAGTATTGTATACGTCCTCAGAGACCACTCTTATAGTTCTAAGACTGGTCTCTCATTCTTATGGTATCAGAACCTCATACCCTAAGAATGTGCATGAGACCACTCTAACAACTGTAAGACTGGTCTCTGGGGACATATGCATACAAAACAGTACATCTCCCTGCAAAGATTGCCAGGAGTACCCTAGCCCTCATTACACAAAATTATGCAGATTTTTTTTGGTTCAGCAGCTTGGAAATTGTACGTTTTTCAAGCGTTCCATAATAAGCTCTCCAACAGCCATGCTGAATGGTGAACTCCACACAACTCATGCTAGGCTCAAAGCACCTGATAAGGCTTCTCTTGTGTTTCTTTCAGCGTTACTACTGCCCTAATGCAAGTTTTAAGCCTACTTAGCACAGCCAGTGCAGAGTCAGGCACTCAGCATGGCAGTTAGGTGCTTATTATGCAGCAATTGAAAAGCATAAGATTTCTAAGGCACTAAACCACAAACAGTTCTGCATTAATATGTGTAATGAGTAGACAGGATACTGGCAAAGTTTGGAAGCAGCACTGCACTTTCCAAAAGTGTGATTTTTGTTTTTACGTGTTAAATACAGCTTGCTAGCCTCTACTGCCGTCTGTCCAGTCCTCAGGGATATACCCCAGTGGAAGCCTATAACCTTTGTCCAAACACTTCAGGGTTGCGGCCACAGTGCAGGACTCAAGAGGGACACCACCCATCATCCTAACAGCACAGAGTTTTTTGTTTGTTTTTTTTTAACCTCCAAGTTGTCTGCCACATACCTCCCCATGACACCTGGTATAGCCAGCTGTCAGTCGTACACATGCACAGCAGACTTCCTGAGGGGGAAGCAAACTCCCTCAGCAGGGGTTCTTGTGACAGCAGAACCAGGTGCCATCCCTCCCTGGCTAGAAGCACAGCCTTCCAAGGTCCGCCCAGCTGGCTCCCTGTTGTTAGCACGGCAGTGCCAGGCTGGCCGGTGACCCCTCACAAGTAAGATTTAAAAAACTGGCTACTTACTTGCATTCCGTGGTATCCTTTTCCAGAATATGCAATTAGAAGGACGACTTTCCTTTTAGGGTATTTCTTGTTTTGTTCTTTGGTCTCCTCATTATTAGGTTTTAGTCGTTTTGCTTCATTACAATTCTCCTCCACGTGCTCATTTGCACGTTTCACCTGTTCTTGGTCATCAGCCATTGACCCCGCGACAGACACCTGCAGGGCTTTCACACTGGTGTCTGTTTGTGAAACTCCGCTACAGCACTAAAATGAAACTAAAGGTAGGAAAACAGAAATGTTAACTTTCATCTGCTACACATTAAACAAGTTAGACAGCTAGCATATTGGCAACACTGTCTAGAATCACAGTGGAGATTTTCCAGTTTCCAGCACAAAGTTCACAACTGGTATCAGTACAGCTCAAACATCTCCCCCTCCACATTTGAATTTCAGGATTTTTTTTTTTTTTTTTAAATTACGACTATTTTCATTTCTATGAAGATCTGAACATTACCAGACAGGTAAAAAGAAAATGCTACACCATCACCAGTATGAGAAACAGTTTCAAAAGGTATTGGAATAAATGGAGAAAATTATATATTATACTCACTCTGGACCAAATCTAACCTCTCAGCATATCATTTCTTTAGAAGCTGATGTATTAGCACAGCATGCGTAACATTGTTAAAAATCTGTGAGTCAACTCATAAATGGATTTGGATGCAATTCCTGTTAGGCACCATGGTACCTACATGTATTTAAATGTGAATGCTTTGCACATAGAAAGATAGAATTTGACGGTAGATAAGGATTGCTTGGCCCACCTAGTCTGCCCATTCCCCTACCTAATGGATAATCAGCAGATCCTAGTTAACCAACAGCCTACTTCCTCCTACCCCCCCCACTAGAATTGCCTTATGTCTGTCCCATGCATTCTTGAATTCCCCTGTTTTTGACTCCACAACCTCCTCAGGAAGGTCGTTCCTTGCATCCACAACCCTCTCCATGAAAAACTACTTCCTTACATTACCTCCGAGCCGTCCCCTCTCGTTCTTGCACATCTTTTTCTGAAAGATACTACCCTCTTGGACTTTGTTGATTCCCTTGAGGTACTTCTGTCATGTCCCCCAACCCCCCTTTTCCTCAAGGGTATACATATTAAGCTCCTTTAGTCTCTTTGTATGGCTTCTCTTGCAGACCCTGTACCATTTTAGTTGCCCTTCTCTGGACAACCACCATCCTGTCTATGTCCTTGCGGAGATGGGGTCTCCAGAACTGCATGCAGTACTCCAGATGGGGTCTCACCAACTGTCTGTACAGAGGGATAACAACTTCCTGTTTTCTACTGGTGATGCCTCTCCCTATGCATCCCAGTATCCCTCCAGCCCTCCTTACTACCTTCTCACATTGCTTGCCCACCTTTAGGTCATCTCATATGACTACCCCTAGGTCCCTTTCCATTTTTGTTGTTGTCAGTATCTCACCCCCCACTGTGTACTCTTACCCTGGGTTTTTTGTTTTCCAGGTGCATTACTTTGCACTTCTTTGCATTGAATCTAAGCTGCCATACATTTGACCATTCCTCCAACCTTGCCAAGTTCCTTCTCATTCTTTCCACCCCACCTTGTGTATCAACCCTGTTGCAGATATTTGTGTTGTCTGCAAAGAAACACACTTTTCCTTCCAGTCCCTCTGCAATGTAATCTATAAAGACAATAAAGAGGATCGGTCCCAGTACTGAACCCTGCGGTACCCCACTAGTAACCCTCCTTTCTTCAAAGTAGACTGTTTACCATTACCCTCTGCACCCTACTGTTCAGCCAATCTTTTACCCAGGCTACCACCTTGTGACCCACTCCAAGGCTGGCTAACTTGTTCATTAATCTTTTGTATGGGACTGTATCAAATGCCTTGCTAAAGTCTAGGAAGGCCACGTCCACAGCCCCTTGCTTGTCTAATACTTTGGTCACCCAGTCAAAGAAATCTATTAGATTCGTCTGACACAACCTTCCTGCTGTGAAACCATGCTGCCTTGGGTCCTGGGCCCCGCTGGCCTCTAGGTACTCAACAATTCTTTCCTTCAGAAGTGATTCCATCATTTTCCCTACCACTGCGCATGTACTGCTTTTTGTGTCCGTCAGTGTATACCTCGTTTTTTTGTGAAAAACTGAATAAAGGCAACAAAAATTGTAATGCGAAAGAAATAATATGACGTACTGGGAATCCCCCCCTCCAAATACCATCCCAGTGCTCTAACCGCTGAGTGATTGGACATCAGGTTCCCAGGCACACTTCCTTTCTCTGCTATTGCATATCCTGCAACTAGGAACAATCAAGAGGACAATTCGATATTTTATTTGGTGCAGTATTAGCCACTGCTACGCAATTTAAAATCAATCAATCCAGGTTAATACTGTTAGTGATGCTTTGCAGCTGCATAAAAAATGGTTTCGTTTTTGTCAAGTTGTTCAGTGTATTATGTAACATATTCTCTTATATGCTGTCTAATGTTGATATACCAATATGTATTGTTAGTCTGACGGGAAACCTATGAAAAGAGCTTGTTCTCGAAGCTGTTATCCGAAATTTCAATAAATACATAAATAAAATAAATATAAAGCATTCTTAAAATATTTGTTAGATCATTTTAGAATGTTTAATTTTTGAAAAATGTTTGTGTTTGGTTTGGAAAAATGGCAATAAATTTATTTACGGGGGGCATGGTCTGACAGCTGTGCAGGCAAGCAGTGTGCTGATCGATCTCTGGCACACAGATCTAATTAAGCAATTTTTTTTATTTATTTATTTTCTTGATGCTCCCCCGTCCCCTTGGCCTGCCACTCCATCAGGCTGCCTAGGATTTCTCCAACCCAACTGCCCCATTGCCATTCTACCGGCCCCTGTGCTGTGGCCACGGCTGACCAAACGTGATTGCGTGTGTGTGTGTGTGGGGGGTTACTGAGGGGAGATTTTGCCCAGAGGTGTTCCTTAGACACCGGGCGTACACACATAATGAGGGATCAGCTTGGACACTTCTGAGCTGCATGGTGATTTTTTTTTTTGGGGGGGGGGGGACCAGCTGCGGTCATACAGTCAGTCAAGCGACCATTTTCTGTTTTCTTCCTCAACACCCCCTCCACCTCCCACGTATTGGTCTGGTTGCAGCAGCGTCCTGGGGCAGGGCGTTCAGCAGCTTGTCGAGGTTGCATGCTGCCAAGAATGCAGACTGCAAACCACCATCAGGAACTGCCTAACAGTAACCTGAGATGGACCCCCCCCACCCCGGAGGGAAGCATCCTTAGGACACTGTAAACTCCCTCTCTACTGGTCTCCGCTCCCAAGGACCAGGCTTGGGGCGTGAATCTGGGTTGCCAGTGTGCCAAAAAAAAAAAAAAAAAAAAAAACACCCATCGCTCGGTGCCACAGAGCCAGCCTAAGCATCTAATACATTTTTATAACACAGAATTCAACAGCATTTCTGATCGTTAACATTCTGCCTAGTGGGAGAAAGAGCTCACTGTGTGCAAAAATGGGAAAGCCGAAACAATCAACAGCAACAACCTGCAACACAGAAAAGCAGAGCCCAGCACTCCAAGACCGCTCTGGGGATAGAGTTACAGACCACATCTGCAGGTGAGCCCTCATTATTCTCCCTGCTAGTAGCAATAACAATCTTTGGACAAGAAGGTTAAAGACTTTAACACAATGACAGCCCTACTCAAAAAGAAAGCAGACCTCAGCCAGAGAGACACCACAAAAGCAGGACAAACTGCAGAGCAGGTGCTGATGACTTGCATGGGGTTAGTCCAAAAGAACTCGTGTTTCTTCATGCTTAGTTAGAACCCTTCGAAAAACTTCTCTTGGGCAGCAAATATCTGACTGCTGGGGCTTCCTGAGGCCAAGGAAGGTGAGGACCCGAAAGAGTTCCTGCAAGATTGACCGTCAGGTGCGCTTACCCAAGTTCCAACCATCACATTAGGCGTGCCTACTGGATAACTGTCAGAAGGGCTCCCACTTCAGAAGAATCTATGTAGACTGTACTAATAATCCAAGGGGGTAGTGAAGAAAGAGACGAGATCCTTGTGGCAGTAAAACAATCTGAAGGGATGAAATATGGAGATTCCTCAGTAAAAATGTTCCCAGAACTCAGCTACAGCACCCACCAGTGGCAGAAAGAATTGGACAGGGTGCAGACCCTGCTTCATGACCTGAGGGTAAACCATTACCTCTTAATACTGGCCCCCATTACAGGGGAACATTTTTTCTGTTCTTGAAGCCATCAGATGCTGGGATACTGGCAGAGAAAAAACAGGAAAAATGCTCTACAACAAGGGTGGAAAGCGAAGTCAGACACTGAACAATGATATGGGACACTAAACAGATAAACAGTGCTGGACTGTGATAGTGCACGTTTGTTTGTTGAGGACTCATTCAGAGTACGTAAATGCTCATGTTTGGGAGGTAAGTGACAAGGGGGCTACCTTTAGGTAAGGTGGGGGCCCATATTCTACCAACCTGGGCATGTCAGGCCTTTTTGCTAGAAAAAAAAAATACTTTACAACGTGGAGGCTTTGCAGCCAGGATAGCACGGCACACGCTTAAGTTGGGTTTCCTTGCAGTTCCCTCCTCCTCCTCCTCCTCAGCAGTTAGGTTTCCAGCCATTGTTGAGCACACATCAGGAACAGTTTGCATAACAGGCTGACAGAATCTTGGGGCAACTGAATGCAACAACAAACAGATTTCATTTTAGTTATGCTGTTAAAATGTTATAGATTTCAGTGTAAGCCACATTGTAACAGACCTCTACAGCTAGTTTCTGCTTGTTACTGTAGCAAGCGCAGATCTATTTGTGGGTATAATTATTTATTTGCTTTTGATAACCGGGTAAGTGCATTAGGCAATAAACCTGCCTATTTTCAGACACGACCCGGGAGAGTACAAGATACAGTAATTACAAACAGACTCAGGTACATAGATACAGTCTTAACATTTACGACAGCCATCCTTGCATCAAAAAGGTATATTGTAAACTTGAGATTGTTCTATCATAACTAGGTCCGCATATGCTGGGTTAAAATAACAACAGGTTAGATTTGTCTATTATACTTCCAGAGCAATGGGGCACTAACCCATAGATTTGGCAGGAACTTCAACTTCGAAGACTTTAGTAAGATATCATGTACTCATGTATAGTCTATAGGATTCCTGGACTTTTGGGGGACTGAATGCTTTATGGACTAGTGTTCCAGTGCTGTACCAAGAGAGGAGAGGTGCTGCAGTACACCTTATCATTCAATATATTTTGTTTTACATCTTATGGAGATGTATTTTATGTACTATGTCTAAAATGCAATAAAAAGTTTTTTAAAAAAATGTATTCACAAAATAAAACTAGATCTTTCTTCCTTAAACTTTATCTGTTCGCACTGCTTATTCCTGCCACAAAGTCATAATCCTCTGCTTATGGCATCACTGTTGCTATGGAAACTGTTCCAAGGTCACAAGCAGAGGATTTTGATTTCAGGGCAGGTATAGGCACGCAGAAACAGATGAACTCTAATGGGCAAAGTGCTTGTTTTCGTACAAAGTCTTTAGCACTAAAGGAATGACATGGAAATTGATTTATTTATTGAAATGTTATGAAATTTGGCTCCAGCTGATGCAGGCTATCATAATTCAGCAGGCAGATTACTTTACGAGTAACAACAGATCTTTGAGAGCATCGTTATAGAAACATAACACATTGGACTATAAGCCATTAGCATCAGGACCTCGCAGGAAGGTTCTGCAAGACAGGGCAGTGAATAATGTTGGCATGCAGCATCGTATATATAATGTGGACAGCCCCCAACTACTTCAGTTTCCCAGACAGTGAACGGAGTTCTAAAACATCCACCAGCAGCAGGATTGGAGCTGTCCCAACCAATCATGCAAAGCAAGGCAAGGGGAGCAAAGCAAACACCACCCAGAACACAGCAAGTGGTGGCACTTCAAAAAGGTGGAGTAGGCTCACTAAGCAATGCCATGCCAAACAGTTGAAAGAAGGGTCTTCCAAACCAGGGATACAATGGGCGGAGAGGATATGGCTTTACGGAGATCCTCTCGAAGATCCACTGTTACTGGTAAGAAACAAACCTATCTTCTTTTAGGGTACTTCTGTAGACCCATAATACACTGGACAATAACCAAGCCGTACCAGCCCCAACCGGATGGCTGGTGAAACAGCAGACTGACCCCTTGGATAGCAGGCCTTGTAAAACAGCAAGGCCAAATCCTGCCCTGCTAGTAGTCCTATACTCCCCATCTAGATGGTAATACTTAGTAAGAGTATGAATCGTGTTCCAGGAAGCAGCCCTGCAAATGGCAGTGGCTAAAATAGACCAAAAAACAGCCACTGGGGCTGTCATACCCCGTGTGGCACGATTCATAGTGGCACCTCGTATTTCCTGTCCTGCTTCTACCAGAAGATGCAAGAGATTCATTTGGAGAGGTACCGTCTGGAGATACAGCTACCCTTCGTGCCTGGACCAAAGGATATAATAAGCTGAGAGGACCTAGGACAGTCCTTGGGATTGTCCACGTAGTGCCAAAGGATCCTAGGACCGTCCAGAGTAAAACACTTCGCCTAGGTTCCAAGGGAAAGGTAAAAACATGGGAAAACCAATGGACTGTGATTTAAAACTAACTTAAGCAAGAAACTGGGCTGAGTATACAATACCAACCTGACCCTGCTGTGGGGCGGATCATAAACCAAGGCCTGTACTTCAGAAACACACCTGGCCAAGGTAATAGCGACATGAAATAAAGTCTTCCAGGACTGATACTTCATCTCACAGTATGACGCGGGCTCAAAAGGGGCTTTAGTCAGAGATTCAAGCACAAGGTTCAGGTCCCAAACCAGAACAGGTTTGCTGCTGGGGACTACATGAAACAGACCCTTCACAAACCTGCAGATTACAGCTAGCTGGGCCACAGTCCTGTCCCAGACAGGGGCACAGAAAGTCAATATGGCGGACAGGTGAACCTCCACTGTGGATTTTTTTTTTTTTCTTTAAACCAGGAGAGACATTAAGATGAAGCTTGTTTACAGGTGGGACCTGGGAGCACGAGGAAGTTAAGTCACTTGCTCAGGGTCACACAGTATGCAAGTGGGGGCTGTGGGATTCAAATCCAAGTCTCCAGGTTTGCAGCTCAGAGCCTTAAACCACTGCACAATACTAAATACTGCAATCCAGACTGAAGCAAGAGTCGGGAGGTAGTTCAGTATTCTCCGTACAGGGTAAGTAAAGAGGTCCAGGGATGCTACCTGACACCACACAGCAAAATGCTTTCACTGATGGAAGGTTTCCAAGCAGCAAGTAGAAGAGCCAAGACACCGAACTGTCCCAGTCCCTCCCGTACAGTGCAAGTGACTGAAGGGGCGTCACCTGACACCATACAATAAAAACAATTAGACTGGTGGTAAGAGATCTGAATGGAGGAACTTCAACATCCGTCAGAGCCAGTCCTGGAATAGGTTGCAAGTGAGTTGCAAAGCTATTTACAGTAACAGAGCCCGCAGAAGATGTGAAGAAAAGAAACAGGATACTGAGGCTCTCAGAGAATACGGACTATAAGACAACATGATGTCAAGTAGCTGGAAGCCATGCTTTTTGTGGATTGTATAGATTATCGTTTTCCTATAGAACTTTTTTGTTCTCCCTGGTCATGTAGGGTTACACTCTGTCGTGGTCTAGGATCCAACACTGGGACATAGGGAAGCCCAGGGAGTTCAGGCTGTCACATAGATGGCATATATAAAAAAATTTTTTTTTTTTTTAAATATATAAACAGCTTTCTCCCTAGTTCCTCCCAGTGTGGGCATAGCCCATCAAGCAGCATCAGCCATACATAGTGATGTCCTGCAGGCGGTGCAGGCTCCTTGGCTCACCACAGGGTTGCTGCAGCACCAAAGCCAACTCCATCCCACCCAGACTGCAGTGCGCTGCCAGCGAAACTGCTCCTGTCCGACCTGCCTGCCAACGCAGTGCCTCATTTCGCTTTAAAACTCAGGTCATTCGCTGAACCATTAGGGCCTCCATTATTATTTACTATTTTTTCTTTTCTCCTTTTTTTTTTTTTTTTTTTAAATATGCATCTGATTTTTAACCTGACCAACAATATGTGAAATAACATGCATCTATTTCTTTGCAAAAGCCACATTTTTCTTTGGTTTGGTTTCTGCTGTGGGTACGCACCTTTATTTTTACTGCCACTCCCATCAGCAGGAGCGCATCCACATGTGCAAAAGGGTGAATTTGTAGAAGAGGGTCACAGGGTAGGTAGGGCCTGGAATCCATACCCAACTACCCATTCTTGTTTGATGACTTTGTACTAGTGATGATTAGGACCCCATGGACTGTGAGAACCTCCACGGTGCCCTATCCCAGGTTGGAGTGGCCATTGTGAAAAATCATCTCTGGCTGAGGCGGGGTGGGGGTGGGGAGATCCAAGTCCATAAGCCAGCAATTCCTCCCTTTCCAACACAGCAGGCTACCCTGAAGCAGTTGTTCTTAAAACATTCATCAAGTGGTCTGTTACAAGGCCCGACCACTGTGCTTGGAATGACCAATAAGGAATCCTCATCTGTAGGTGGGGGACCTTTGGCTCGGCACAGGACTGCTCGTGTACTGGAGCCCATGATAAGGAATCAGAACAGACTTCCCCACATTTCACTGGTGCCCCAGATGGTCACTTGTCTTGTGTGGACTGGTGCAAAGTGTACTTCGCTGCTGAGGCCCCTAACAGGAGCCAGTCATTCACGTACTGTATATGAAGGCACAGAGCTTCTCCAAGCAAAGGGCCTCTGCTACCACAGCAGAGCATGTGGGGTGCCGATGACAACCCAGAAGGCAAAAAGCATAAATGGTAATGTTACCCTCTAGGTAAAATCTAGGGAAATGTCTGTGGCACCTCTGGATCTTTAGGAAATGGGATGGAGGAGCCCAAGATGTGTGGAATGTTCTGTGCCACATGACTGTTAAGACCCTCCACTTGAATTCCAGGAGAATCTGGAGTAGAAAAATTCTGGCTCACTGTTAATGGAACAGCCATATGGCCTTGTTACACAGTAATGCCTGCACCTTTTCCACAGGATGGTAAGCTGCTTAGGGGGTAGTTACCGATTCCAGGGTGTGGCAGTGCTGGATGGTTACCACCCACCACTGGAGTAGGAACAGAGAGATCTTGCCCCACCCCCGTCCCGATAGGGAACCCGGCTCAGGGGGTGGCCGACGGCCCCCTTTTGCATGTCACTTGGTGGTTTTGCAGGAAGTTCCCATGAACTGTTGCTGCTTCTGAGTTGCAGACCCTCGTCCCTAACCATCAGGAGGGCTGATGCAAGAGCTCCTGCAAAAACAGTCTCTGCCACAGTCACGCTGGGAATCATGTGGGTGTCAGAGATCAAACAGTCCTGACAGACTGCTTTGAGGTATCCAGGTTGTGACAGGGAGCTCCTGCCACTCTTGAGGACCGACCTTTTTTTAAATCTGTTGCAACAGTTCTTATATTTCTTAGCTTAATCTATTCTTTACAATTTCTAGTCCATAAGGTTGGCCACCTATGGGCACCCATCCCCTTCTCCTTTCTTGACTATGCTAAAGTGTCCTCTTTAAATTTTCCTTTTCCCTCTCAGGTCCTCGTGTAGGGAAGTTATTGTGGTGACCTCTGAGCTGATATAAAACAGGCTGTATTCCTCATTGTTGGATTTAGCATGCAATGGCACTATGTCAAAATACACTGGATGTATATACCATATATTATATATATATAAATAAAATCTGGAAATGTTGAAAATACAATGGCACTAGGTGTTTTTGATAAAGGTAAAAAAAAATTACTACGTTACTGTATATTATAGAAATTAAGTTAGTTGTGCTATTTAAAATGCATGTAAATTGCTGTAAGTGTAAGTTGAACAAGTCTGAAATGCCATGGTAATTTGTATGTATCTCATGATGCTTTGCATTTTGGGAGTATGTGTGATGTTGCATTTCTTTGAAACTTGGTTTATTGCCAATGCCCTTTGGGGTAACCCTTGCTTCAGTGCTTCTGCATCAAGGTTCTTTGTCTTTAGTTTAATTTTTTTTATTTTTATTTGAGCCCCCACCATCCAAGTAAACAACGCCCGCATAGGGGAGGTTGAATCTCATCTGAAAAGTTAGATCAGAGGTCAGTAGGTGCTGGCCAAGTGTAGAGGAAAGACTTGCACAGTCTTTTGCTATAAACTGAAGAAGGGCTATGCCATTGCTGAAGGTTCTCTTCTGCATTTTTAAATAAACATCACACAGAGATTGTATGTTGAACTTGAAGTTCGGTGTTTGGTCCATTTGTTATCCCACAACCCCTTCATACAGGTCACTGAAAATTACCTTGGCATCTGGTCCAAAGAGTGTGGTACCCTTAAAGGGGACAATCAGGACCAACTGCTGTAAATCCTGGGCAAAACACCCAATGTGGAGGCAGGACCAATATCTTAAATGCCAGAGGCAGCAACCCTGGCAACCCTGACTGTGGCATCAGAGGCAGCACAGACTGGTCTCAGGAGGTACTCTCCTACGTCAGAGCCCCGAGACACACAGGTGAGAGCTTCTGACTTTAGGGGACCATCAGACATGCTGCAACAATATGGCACCAATCTCTCCATATGTGGTTCTGGTAGTCAGTCAAATACACCTGGCAATTGGCAATGTGCAATCCAAGGTAAAAAATTTGTTTGTCCGTAATGTCCAATTTTGCAAATTCCTTCTCAGGAGGCCTGACGCTCATCCTCTGGGAAGTCAGAGACTCATCAAGCTCAGCTACCACCACCACTAAGTCAGTTTCAGGTTGGTTAAAGTAATATTTTTTATCTCCAGGATGGAGATACTGTTAGGTCAACCAGTAGGGTGCTGGGTCTGTGCCAGGTTAGGGTACCATCCTACCGAGCAGTATGAATACGAACATATAAAATTGCTGGCAGAAAAAGGCCCATAGGTCTATCAAGTCTGCCCGATTGTGCAGCTCTTAGTTTCATATCACTACAGCTGCCCCAACTCCAACCAAATGACCACTGCGCAGACACTTTCTACCTCCAGAAAATCACACAGATTCTTTTTTGAAGAGTTCTCTTCCCAAGAGAAAAATTCAAAGTCTTCTGAATCAGTCTCATTAAGGCTTGGAACATGGCCCATACAGGACCATTTTCCTTACTGCCCAAGGACACTGTAGATCCAGTTAAAATCTTCCAGCCCCAGACGGTGGAGAAGATTAAAATCCTCCTCCTTCAATTCTCTTTCACTTCCAGGAGATCATGATTGTACTCCTTACACTCTTTCTCCAAGGGAGGGGAGTCACAGGCGGAGGGGCAAGTAGGGCCAGTCAGTAGCACCGGAGGTGGTGATGAACAACCTGAGGCAGATAGGGCAGCATTCTCTTTATCAAAATCGGCAAATTCTGCTAGAACAGTGCCTAGGGTGGCACCACTGCCTTGACAGAACAGTTCACAGCAACAAGAAGCTGCCTTTATCAATATAGTGTTCTGTTATTTTCCTCCAGAACTACATGTTCCGCCTTCTCCGAGGGACTTCAGTGGATTTCGATCTGATGTCTACCTTGGAACCGTACTGTTCGTATCTTGAAATGTGTACCATATGAACTTGAACTGTATGTGCTCTGAAAATGTACCTTTCTAGCCCAGTTTCCCCCACCACACACGCACGTACACGTCACAACTGGAAACGAGCCCTGGGCTCTGTGCGCCTGCCTGGTAAAACATTTTTTTTTTCTTCATTTGTTAACCAGGTAAGGAAACTGGACCAAAAGGCCCCTTTTCAGGTCCGACCCAGACTACAAGGAGAAAAAAAAAAAAAAAAAAAACACGAAACAAATACAAGCATCACACAAACAATTTCATCTGTTACAAGCACAACATGATTTATCAAGTAAAAAAGATTTATACTCAACTTTAAACCGAGATTTACAAGAAATCGAATGAATGGGGCCGGGTAAAGCATTCCAATAAAATGGGGCAGAATTACTAAAGGCTCGGAGTCCAGATTTGCACTTACATACAATAGTATCAAACAACAAACCACTGGATGACCTCAACATTGAAGAAACAGAACATACAAATATCAAATCTGACAAAAGACAAGGACACTCATGAATAGCCCTAAAGGTCAATAAGCCAAACAAATATTCAATATGGCAGTTAAAGAAAAATCAACCCAATTGGGAATATAAAATCACAAGAATGGGTACGGTAAGGAGCTAACAAAATAAAAACGACAAACATTATTGTATGCAGCCGAAAGAATATTTGATTCCTTTAAGCCCAGCCTAAAATAAATACCAGCAACACAGTCCAAATGGAGAAGAAGAGTGCCAACTGCAATGGCTTTCCTAGTTTGAAAACTAAAAAGAGACTTAAATTTAAACAAAATAACTAATTTTTGATCGATTTTCTTACTAACAGCTACAACTTGTAACGAAAAATTTAGTGTGGAGTCCCGCAAAGCCCCAAGATACTTAAATTGCTGTACCTGATCAATAATAGTACTATCCAGATCAAATACTTTTAAGCAAGGGCCAGTCTTTAATATAGAATTGGTTCCAAAAACCATTGATTTGGTCTTCTCTGAATTAAGAACCAACAAATTATGATTAAGCCAGACACAAATTCTATGAAAATCAGATTGAATCTTGGTAGAAATAATATCAACAGAATTACCTTGACAAAACAATATCAAGTCATCGGCATAAAGTAAAATTTCACAATCGGAGCTAACATAAGATAACTGGTCAATAAAAAGGGAAAACAATAAGGGGCTCAAAATGGACCCATGAGGAACACCACATACTGTAGGAGCCCCCGGAGACTCAACAGAGTCAATTTTAACAATCTGAGATCTCGTAGATAATCTCTAATCCTAGCTGCAGAGGAGCAAGAGAAACCCAATTCAATGAGTTTACACTAAGTACGTCCATGGTCAAGCAGGTCGAATGCCTTGGTCAGGTCCACAAACACCACACCAGTCATCAAACCCCTCTCAAAACGACAGAGTATGGTGTCTGTGAACCTGACCAAGGCAGTCCCTGTCCTGCAGTTCTTTCTAAAACTATGCTGAGCACTGCTCAACAGCTCATAATCCGACAAGTAACCATTAATCTGTTTCGCAACAACCTTCTCCATCAGTTTACTTAATGGATTGAGAATGGAGATGGGCCAAAAATCTTCAACCAGCCCAGCCTGCATTTTTTTAAGGAATAGGGGTGACTTTAGCTTGCTTCCAGCTAAAGGGAAATTGCTGAGAAATCAATGATAAATTAATATAACAAAGGGGGGTCAACAATAAAGGGTATGACTAACCTGAGAAAGTGACCATCAAGTCCACTCCCCCACAGTCACCAAACTTATTGGGCAGGGTACTTAAGAGCCTCAAAATCTCAACTCTGTCAACCATCCTGAAATTAAACCTTGACCTATTTGAGTGAGGGAGGTCCAAAGCCAAATCAAAATAAGCAGAACTCGTACCAGATGAAACCTGACCCCTATAACTACTTAAGTTAGTGAATTTTTCATTCAATAATTTAGCTATATCGATCGACTCAGTAAACTCTTGATCGTCAATTTTCAATTTATGAATATAATTTTTTGATTTGGGAGTTAATAAAGAGTTCACATTGTTCCAAAATTTCTTAGGATTAGACAAATTCGATTCAAGATGATCACGATAACATTTCTTTTTGGAAGACTAGGTGGGCCAAGCGGTCCTTATCTGCTGTCAAAGTCTATGTTTCTATGTCTCTATGACCCAACATGTTTTGTAACAAGATTTCCTGAATGACGATAGGCATTTAGGGAAGAGGTAGTCAGGCTTTCCTTATATAGCTGCCATGCTTGATCTTCTCTCTTCACTAGGTTTCTCAACTCTCAAACCATTTATTTGGAGCACTTCTCAGTCTAAGCTTATGTAAAGGGAAAAAAGCATTCTGAACAGGAAGTAACAAGTCACATAAAACAAACACCTGCCAAATTAATATCAGGTATGCATTCTAAAAAAGTCCAATCTAGGGAGAACATTTCAACAGACAATGCTTCAAAATTTACATTACTATAGTTACGAGATTGAATTATACGTGGAGGAACACAGACCCACCTTAAATTGAGAACACAGTACGTAGCCATATGGTCGCTAACGGATTCAGGAAGTACACCACAACAACCTAACATACTGCATAACAAAAGAAAATAAACTGGCTCGCATCAATAGGATGGGGCTTGTTCATGTGGTCCCCAAAGTGCAAGTGGGAGGCTGTGGTACGTTTGAAACTGGATGTCAGCCTTCATCAGGATGTGGTTGTGGCCTTGCAGGGTCTGAGCTCACCTGTTTTGCTGACATACCACACAACTTTTACTTTGAGAGCAGAGATCCAGATTGCCGACTGTTTGGGGGGGATGGCACTGACTCCCCGATTTGCAGCCCACCTTCTGCCAGTCCCCTTGGTAGCTCTCGGTTGAGGATGGGAAGAGACTCCAACTGGGCAGCCAATTTAATCTGTGATTTTGCCACAGAATTATGTGGCAACCTAACATGCACCCCCCCCCCCATCCACTGCTGATGTTTTTGGTTGAGCCAGTAGATTTGAAAATCTGGTGGACACTGCAGCAGCAGTGTCCATTTTTCCCAAAAAAGTGCTTCAAAGCTTTTTACCTGTGTCTCCACGTAGCCCAATTAAAATCTTGGTAGATGTTGCAGTTGTTGTGGGCTAGGCCCAGACACACAAACAACCTGTAGCTGTCTTCATGATAAAACTTGCTGTCTGCACCAACAAAGGCAAAAAAGCACTTTACTTGGCAACGACATACATCAGTGAATGCACGTTCCCAAGAAACATCTACCAGTGAAAAACAATTTCTGTTGGCAAATCAAAAACACAACTTCCACTTGTCCAATTTTCACTCTCTTGATGGCAGTAGAAAGAGAACTGAAACAGTTGTGGACTGTCCACGTTATGTAGACGAAGAATAAATAGGCACGTCAGCATGGATAACTCCATCTTTCAAAAGCTTCCCAGGAGGTCTTGACGTACACGGCTTACTTTCCAATGTATTATGGCCCTGTGGGGATACCCGTGAAGATCTGGAAATTTACTTTAACCAATTAAGGGCAACAGCAGCTGGGTTCCCACTCGTGATCCTGATACCCCAAGTTCAGAGCTTCGTCTATCGGACCTGGAGGGGAAGAGTACTGAGTGTGCCAGAAAACGCTCTTCTCCTCTGGGGAAAGAGGGTTATGTCCTACTGTTATACTGCCATTTGGGTAAACACAGGTGGCAGTGCAATCGGAGAAGCTCAAAGTGAGGGAGCACGTCTTCAGACAGCATGTGTGCATCCACCTGGACGTCTCTACTGGAGCTGTCCTGATGGCAGGGAAACAAAATGCGAAGGTAAATCCCTGGCGTGATGCTCTTCATTTCTGGGAAAGGCAAATAGTGGCAGGTACTAAGTAATTCCCAAAGCAAAAAAGGTAATATTAAATGCACACTGAAAAGAGAAAATAGTTAGAATCAATGTTTTGCTAATGGGTCGTCTTCAGGGAGTTTAAAAAAAAAAAAAAAAACAGAAAAAAGCAAAGTCAGTCACTAACTTTGCATTTCACTCTATTTTTCAATAATCCTGAAGACCACCTATGGTCAAAACGTCAATTCTAAGACTTTTCAGTGTGCATTTAATATTACCGTTTTGTTTTCAGCCCACATGCTGACACAGCACCTTTGTTTTTTTGTTCCAAGTTATTAAACTGCTCATTTCAATTTCCCAAGAAAACCGTTTGCTCGCATTTGTCCTTTCTGACTGTTGTGTTAAATGCCCTGTTGGCTGGGACAGCAGACCACTGCATTATTCTGTAGACTAATGCAGTTTTGTTATTTTTTACGTAATTTGGTTTTCAGTAACCATGTAAGCCAAGTGGGAACCAAGGCCATATTTAGGGGTGACCCGGGGAGGATGGCAAAGACTGGTTACACACAATTCAATGTTACAGAGAATATGTACAGCAGCAGAAATCATTCCACAATAGAACAACTGTTAACCTGTTGTGCTGACCAGTGCAAAAAACAAAAACAAAAATTAAGGTCAAACCCCGCATTATAGAACTGCTAGAGCCTGTTTAATTAGTTGCAGTTCAAGCTGCATTTGCATTCACAAAGTGCTTTTCACGTATCCATAACTCAGACAGAATTTGGTGACGAGCATTTTTCACTCTGCAACTTTACAATGGAATGACTAATCTTGGAGAAAACAAAGAAGCTTTGTGATTTTATTCTGCTCTTGCTATAATTAGTAAATGAGTAAATAGTGCAATTGTTTTGTGCTGTTTGCAGCCTGTCAAAAATAGAAATTTAAATACCTGTAAATTTTCTTTCTCTGACTGCTATCTCTGGGCTCATCACTTTTGGGTGGTCCTTCCTAGTACCACGTGATGGGCAGGATGCGAACAGACTTATGCAAGACGGCAATACCCTCCCGCTAGTTTCTTCTAGATGTCAGTACTTCTATAGCATTCATCCCCTGAGGAAACACATAACTTGGAAACAAACAAAAGAAGGTCAGTGTAATTTGCGGCCAGAGGCAGACTTTCCGCATTCTGGGAGGGATGGAGTCCGGAGACCAGCAGTCGGAGAAAGAAAATTTACAGGTATTTAAATTTCTGTTTCTCTCTCTCCTAAAACTGGTCTCTGGGCTCATCACTTCTGGGATATACTAAAGCACTACATCCCTCCACTTCTTGGGTGGGAAGAATGTTCATAGCCCCTTTTGGGTCCGCCACTGCCTGGAGGACCCTGTGGCCAAAGGACACCTCAGCCGAGGTGGAAACATCCAACTTGTAGAACTTCGCAAAAGTATGAATGGATGACCACGTAGCTGCTCTATACAAGTCTGCCAGAGAAGCTTCTCTGAAGTCCGCCCAAGATGTAGCCATCGCTCGGGTTGAGCGAACTCGCACTGGTGCCGGCAGGTTTGCCCCGGCCTTCTGGTAAGCCAAGGTAATGGTGGAACAAATCCACCTAGCAACAGAGTCCCTTGATGCTTTCTTACCCATATGCGGTCCTGATGTAAGGATGAATAAACTTGAAGTCTTACGGACCGAGTCAGATCTCTTGATGTAAATCTTGAGAGCTCTCCTTGGATCAAGTGTGTGAAATTCTCTCTCCTAGTTATTGGGATGAGGACAGAATGAGGGAAGGTTCAAGACTTGGTTGCAGTGAAAAGGAGACATCATCACCTTTGGTAAGAAGGCTGAATCTGTCTGCATTACTACAGAGTCTTGATGAAAAACAGTGTAAGGTTCTTTGGATGACAGGGCTCCTATCTCACTGATGTAGCAGGCTGAGGTGACTGCAGCAAGAAAAACGGCCTTCACAGTGAGATGAAGCAATGATGCCTCCTTTAAAGTGCAAAAGGGGCTTGGTGAGTGTTTTGAGTACCAGGTTGAGTTTCCAAGGTGGGACTACAGGCTTTATTGAAAGACGCTTCAACACTGCTGCTCTCAGAAATTGAACATGAGGGAGAGTTCCTAAAGATCCCCCGAGTCCGCCAACAGGAGCGCCCGTAAAGCAGAAACCTGGACTCTTAAGGTAGCTGGTTGGAGGCCCTTGTTGAAACCCTCTTGAAGGAATTGAAGGATGGTAGGAAGGGGCACAGAGTCATCTGGCAGAGAGGTGGCTCGTAACCAGAACAGGAATTTTCTCCAGATCCTATACTAAACCTTGGAGGATGAGGCTCGTCTGGATTGAATCATCACTTCAATGACAGGTGCAGAGAACCCCAACTCCTTGAGCTTTTCCCACTCAATCTCCACGCAAAGAGGGATAGATTGCAAGGACTGGGGTGCAGCACCGGTCCCTGATGCAACAAGTCTGGGCTTCCTTGGAACACCAGAGGAGAACGTAGAGCCATATGGACTAACCGAGGAAATCACAGTCTGCGGGGCCAGCGTGGGCAAACTAGAATCGTCTCTGCTTGATCTTGGGCAATCTTGTGCAGTACCCTTGGAAAAATTGGAATTGGAGGAAAGGCATACAGAAGATCGAACTGTCCCCAGTTGATGGAGAAGGCATCCTGTGCTATGGCCCTCTCGTTCTTGATGAGACAGCAAAACTGCGGAACTTTGCAATTCTTTCGGCCGGGGAAAAGATCTACCTGCAGGTGGCCCCACTGTGCTGTGATGAGTTGGAAGGCGCCGTCCTTGAGCTCCCACTCACCTGAAAGGATGTCCTTTCAACTTAGCCAGTCTGCTGTGACTTTTTCCTGGCCTAGGATGTATGCAGCCTTTAGACTCCCCAGGTTGTCTTCCGCCCACTGAAAGAGAAGGAGAGTCTCTTGCAGCATCCGGGAGCTCTTTCTGCCTCTGTGGCGGTTGATGTAGGCCACTGTTGTCCAATTGTCCGTGAGGATGAGAACATCCCAGTGTGAAGGCTGTGTCTTGAACTGCTGCAGTGCCAGGCAGACTGCCCGCATCTCCAGTACATTGACGCTGTAGTGAGACTCCACCAGTGACCACTTGCCCTGTGCCAAGAGCTGTTCTGAATGCATGCCCCCCCTAGCCCCGTAGGCTAGCATCAGGGGTGACTCCTCTGCTGAGGGTGTCCCAGTCTGAGACCCTCATGATGTTGCCCTGCCGAGTCCACCATATAAGGGAGTCTTACCTGGAAAGATACCCGAATTCTCTGGTCCACTGCACCCCTTGATTGGGACCATTGCTGGAGGAGGCCTGACTGGAGAGGTTGCATGTCGACTAGTGCCCTGGGGACTGAGTCTGCCAGTGATACCATTGTCCCTATGAGTTGCATGAAGAATCGGGCCGTAAGTGATTGAGCTACTTGGAATTTGTTGAGGATTTCTCTCAGTTCCTTGAATTTTGACTCTGGGGGGAGAAAAAAAAAAATTTGTTCTGGATCGTGTTAACAGTCACCCCCAGATGACTCAGAGACTGCGACGGTCGCAGGGAGCTCTTCTTCTGGTTGATTATGAACCCCAGAGTGGAGAGGAGAGGCACTGAGTGACCTCCATCACTGCCTGGACTGCCTGATCGTACAGTGGGGCTTGGATGAGAATGCTGTCCAGGTATGGGAAAAGCTGGATCCCTTGTATTCTGAGACGAGTGACCACTATCACCAGGACTTTGAAGAAGACCCTGGGGGCTATGGACAGGCCGAAGGGCAGCATCATGAATTGAAAATGGTGTTCTTCCACTGTGACACTAAGGAATTGTTAGTGTGCCTTCTGGATGGGACTATGCAGATAAGCATCTTGTAAATCTACTGAGGCCAAAAAGTCCCCCTGATGGATTTCTCGGATGATGGAGGGCAGAGTCTCCATCTTGAATGTTCTGTGACGAACAAAACCATTTAGAAACTTGAGATCTAACACTGGCCGGAAACCTCCTGAGTGTTTTGGCACTATGAAGAAAAGGGAGTACACTCCTCTGTTCCATTCTTGAATGGGAACTTGTTCGATCACTGCTGCCTGTACAAGATCTAAAATCGCTTGTAAGGTTGCCGCTGTTTTTACTGGGTTGTTTGAGACTGGCGAGGGTACTATGTGGAGCAGGGGGGGGCCTAGAGTCAAACTCGAAGTAACCTTCACGAATTACGTCTAACACCCACTTGTCCATGGTGGTGTGGACCCATTCCTCGAAAAAGGTGGAAAGCCTGCCCCGACATGAGGATGAGTCCATGAGTCTTCATTGTGATTTTCTGGAGTCACCTCATCTCAGGAGCCTCTCCTGCCACCCCAGAAGCTGTGCTGGTTGCACGAGGTGAACCAGGATCTTCTGCCTGGAGTGGACTTATTCTGAACCCTGGAATAATTTTGGGCACGAAAATTCTGTCTGGATCTTGAAGCCCAGGGCTTGTTCCTTCCCCAGGATTGCAGTATTCGCACTTTTGCCATTTCCCCTGACCGCTTCCTTTAGAGCTGCTCCAAAAAGCAGGCTTCCTTCATAAGGGTCGTTTACCAAATGCATCTCCGAGGAGGCATCCACCTGCTATTCCTGTAGCCATAAGTTGTGGTGAGCCAAGGTCTGGTAAAACATAGCTCTTGCTGCACACCTGTCTCCTCAGATGCATCGGCCAAATAGGCTGAAGCTAGCCCCATTAGCTGCAGGTGTTGGAAAATGGATTCTTTATTCTCTGGCTCATCAGCTAGCTAGAATGCCACATCAGTTGCCCAGGAGACAGCAGCCCGAGCTGAGAAGAGGCTGGCCGCAGCCGCCTTGAGAGAGGTTGCGGTGTCCACTTTCCTATCCATTGGGTCCCTCAGGGAGGCTCTGCCCTCTACCGGGTTAATCGTCTTTTTAGTGAGGTTTGAGATTAGAGGGTCGATCCTGGGACAGTCTAGCCATCTCTCTGCAGGTTTCTTGTTGAATTTCAGTAGCTTGGTTAAGAGGTCCTCAACGGTTAGAGGAATGGGGAATGCAGTTGATGGCTTTGAAGCCGATGTGAGCCCGAAAGCTGGCTTCGCTCACTTGGGTTCTGGGGAAGATGGATTCAGGTGGTTCTCCTCTGACACTTGTTTGATAAAAAAAAAAAAAAAATCTAGGTCGTCCAAATCAAAGTTTTTGGATGGGGAGGAATCTGAGCTGGAGTCTGAATTTGGGAGTTCCCCCTCCTCTGGAGATGAATAGCCAGACCCCGAGGGTGACCTGTCCTGTCTGTGCTTCCCATGGGTGGTGTCCCTGGATCTGGCCCTCTTCCTCCTCCTTTTGCGTCGTGAGGGGTGGGGGGGGTGTCCTCGTCTGAAGATGGGGAGGAGGTGCGCTTGCAGGAGACTTTCCTGTGGGTCCTAGGCTCTGGAGGGATGTCAAAACATGATGGGTTGAGGGTGAAGGCCCTGTTCAGCTTTTTTTTTTTTTTTGTGTGTTTTTTTTAAAACAGGTCTGGGGCTAAAGCCCTAACCAAGTGGCAGTGCCCCTCTTGAGGTGGAGGACTGCCCCTGACCCATGGGCTGTGCTTGGATGTCCCGAGATTCAGAGGCGGATGCCTCATCCACGGTTGGTGACCTTGTGCTGTCGCATTTGATACACAGAAACCGTGCAAATGTGGCCAGCATGGGTGTTCTGCACTTGTGGCATGTTCTGCCTCAGGAGGGGGGCCTGTCCGATTTTTACGAGGACATTCTCATAATATTAACTGAAATCCCCAAAGTTCCAGACTAAATGCTGCAAAAAACAGTCCCTTTAAAATCTGGGTGCTCCCTAGAGAGGTCCGTCGATGAGCTGAACCAGGTGATGCTCGACGAGCAGCGTAATGCTCAGGCCCCTTTCCCACTTGTGAATGGCCCACCTCTCCACCTGCAAAAGAGCGCGAATGCTCAAAAGCCAGTCTCCCAGTATCAGAGAGCTCGAGCTCTCTGTCCCCTTTCAGCAGCTGTCCATCCTTTGAACATTACCCCATGGTGCATTTCCCTTTGAATATCTGGCCCTATTAGTTTTTTCTTTTTAACACACCCGAGGTGTGATACCACATAACCCCCCCACCCCCAAGTGTGAAGCATGAGGGCTTTGTACTCATACCACACACTAAGGGTATGTTAAAAAAAAAAAAAAAAACTGTCAAAACCCCAGTTTATTTTTGTCACTTTTTTGGGGGGCAAAAAAAGCTATTGGAAAAACTGAAACTTTGAAGAATTTATCTAGTTTGCCATTTACTGTCTTTAAAATGAACGCTTTTGTATAAATACAAACATGTACATCATTGTGTAAACAAATCTAACAAAAAAAAATGCATTTGCAAATTTGGGGGTGGGGGCAGAAAGGAAACTCATTCTGAAATGTGGTGAGCACCGAGAAACACACACCGAAAAAAGCAAATCCACTAAGAGATATTTTTAATTTCTAGCATGTCACTTCACAAACTTTGTGACAATTGTTTTGTTTTTGTACTGAGAGCAGAGACTATACACTGCATAACTATAACAAATGGTGGTTTGATTACGTTACAAAAGCGCACAAGGAAAAACTTATCACTTGAATGGGTTTGATTGACAGCTATGCCACAACAACTGTCTGGTTATTATAGCAAAATCTGGTTATTATGGCATTTGAAAAGTGCTGCTAGCCAGGCTATGAAATAACCTAATCAGTAATCATATGGACTTCTGGAGGTACCCCACCTGCTGTATTAATCATTAATGTTCAGTATTACCCTGATGCTAAAATGAGTAACAAACTGTTACTTGTATATATAATGACAAAGACATCTCTTGTATCATTAATTGTATAGCCACTCGACTATGTTCAGTCATGTAACTAAATACAGAATAAAAAATATTTCTGGTTTACACCCACCCACTTTTTATTTTTATTTTTTTATAATTACTAGTAAGCATTTTACTGTGGCAATTATTTGACTAACGCTCACAGTACAAGCTTGATCTGACAGGGAGCGATTACAACTGGGTGGTTGTAATGCATTTTTATAAACTAGTTATCCGAGCGTTAAAATGCTCACCAGTAATTATAATTGGAAATGAGCACTTTATGCCCAAAGGTGTTATCTAAATTTCAAATAAATTAAATAAATAACAATGTAGTATACAGGTGGATTTCATATGATGAAGAAGCAGTTGTAATCACACCACTTCAGGCTGCATTTCTGAAGCCCTCTAGCTGCTCCCCCGCCCACTTTTCTGGCAGTCGGCCTCACTCTCTGGCTGTTTGGCCCAAGCCATCCCCGCCCCATGCACGGTCTGTCCCCAAACTTGCTGTCCGCCCCTTCCCTCCATCCCATACCCTGCCCACCAGCTGTCTGCTCCCCCCGCCCGCCAAACTATACTACAGCCGCACTCTCAGAGGTAAACAAAAAGGATCACAAGGATTTACAGTGAACCAAAAGCCTTACTGTGTAAATTACACAGAGATGCCTGCTCTCAACGGGAAACATATACTCCCGTGTTTCTCCATAAAGGCTTGCGAAGGGCTGGGGTAGGAGTCTCTCACTGTGAGAGGGCGTCTGTGTGTTATTTACACAGTGAATCTTTTGGCTCACTATAAATCCTTGTAAGCCTTTTACCTCAGGGAGTACAGGTGTAGTGTGGTTTGCTTGGTTATTATTACAGGGGTTAGGCACCCCACTCCACTGCACTGCTCTGATACACTGTAGCGAGGCTGCAACTTTTTGGGATAGGGTTACCATCTTTTAAGAAGCCCAAAGTGGGACATTTCTTACTGAAACATGATTTTTCGCAGGACAGTACATAACCTCGACCAATGCAACAGACTTATTTTATCTATATAATCAAAATTAAGACTAGGTATTGTAGTTTTTTAGTTGCTTTTATTGTTGTTTATCATTTTAAAGTATTTTAGTTAAGGTATTGTAGTTTTCGGCAACAATTAGTGGAAAGTTAGAAAATATTTTTTTCTACTATAAAAATCAGGACATTTAGGCCCGGATATTCAAACTGCGCCAGGCTGTGGCACAAGCCTGGGCACAGCGCAACTTGGTTGTGCAGGAAAGTTGACCAGGCGATATTCAACGGAGCTGCGCCATGGCTCAGCGTCATTGAAAATCGCACCCTGGCCACCCGCAGTCACGTATGGCGCGGTGGCCAGAGTGGAGCATAGGGATGTGCTAGCACAAGTTCCGTGCGCCAGGTGCAGCAACTGCGATATTCAAAGGCTGACATGCAAATGGGGCCATAATGTATCCAAAGGTGCAAATGGAGCCATTGCATGTCATTATAACTCCATTTGCATGCAGGTCGCCATCGGCGACTTGCACCCTGCCAGGCAGCAGCCGTGAGGGTCGGCGCCCTGCAGTGCGGCAATGTGCCCCAGCCGATCGCAAGCTGCGGTAAAGATAGTATAATCCAAATCCCTGGTGGTCAGTGGACCTGCCGCCCACCCGCTGACCAGGAAGCGGGGGCGGTGGGGATCGGTGGGCGGGTGGGTCCACCGGACCACCAGGGATGATAGGTTTTGATTAATTCTACTGCAGCCCGCGATCGGGCACACAGGTCCACTGGACCACCAGGGATATTGGAAATATCATTAATTTACTTAGCCCGCGATCAGGCACACAGGTCCACTGGACCACCAGGGATATTGGAAATATCATTAATTTACTTAGCCCGCGATCGGGCACACAGGTCCACTGGACCACCAAGGATTTGGGAAATTTATTCACTTAGCCCGTGATCGGGCGGGCAGCGGTCCACTGGATCACCAGGGATTTTGGATTATACCATCTTTTACTGATGCCTGCAATCGGGCATTGGGGGCACCAGCACAGAGGTGCAGCCCGAGCTCGGGTGGCCACCCACAGGTGGCAGCTGCCGTGTTGCAGCCTGCAATGTGGCAGTTCACCTGTGGGTGGCCATCCGTTGTTCCTTTTTTTTTTTTTATCAACTTTGTGCTGGCGCAGGTAAGGGTTGCGCATGCATGGCTCTGCACATCCGGGCTGAATATCGGCTGTGCAAAGTATGCATGGGCACGCCCCCTCACCCATACATTACCGATGCGCTCCGGCACATCGGGATTTATGCCACGCACTTTACCCTTTGAATATCGCGCCGGGGCACATCAGTGGCTTGCGCAACTCTTTTTGACTATCTGGACCTTAGTATTTTTCATGGGTTTTTTTGCAGGACACAACTGCCCAAATCAGGGCTGTCCTGCGAAAATCAGAACAGGTGGTAACCCTATTTAGGGACCGTCTTCCCTCAGACTGCCTGTCCCCAGTCCCCAAAGCTATCTGCTCAGCCAGTACACCTCACCCGCTCGCTGGCTGCAACCCCCTTCCCCCACGTCAATTATCTGTCCCTGCTTCACCTCCCCTACCTGTCTACTCCCACATCAGTCATCTGTCCCTACTCTGAGGTCTGCCCCTTCCCCCACCTCAGCTGTCTGTCTTTGCTCATTCCTTAACTGCCTGCCTGCCTCCTGCCCTCTCCGTGTCTGTCAATCTTTGGTTTTCACCGTACCTGGAAATAAGGGTTGACGGAACTTAGCATGAGGTTATCCAGCACGGTCACACTCCGGGGCAGCCGTCCCCTCTGATAATACTTAGACTCCCAAAGGGAGGCTGCGGACTGAAACAAGTACCCTCAGGGCGCCCAGCGGCTGCACCCGTTTTACGGTGCGCTGCTCTACACCAGCGACTTTTCCACCGCAACCCTTAGCCCACGTCGCTAACTTACACTCTACCCACTCCGCTCGCCAGAGACCACGTGGCTCGTCTCAATGACCTCTGACCCTCCCAGCGGTACGTAGACCTCGCGATACCGGGTGACGCGCGTGTTGCCGTGTGGTCCTAAGCTGCACCGGATTCGCAGACAGTGAATTACACTGTTTATATACACTGTAGCAAGTTGCAAACGGTATCCAAGCTTGCTGTCGCAGATTAGGTAGAGAAACATTTGTAACCGTATTAGTCGGTCCTTGTATAAAAAGGTGAACAAATTGAATGATTTGATACATTTTATTGGACCAGCAACAAGAAATTTACAGCAAAAAAGATGTTTTCATCTGATTAACGGGTCTGCGTAGCCTGAAAGCTTGTATTCTGTAAATATCTTGTTGGTCCAGTAAAATATATGAAATCATCCACTTTCTTCGTCAATCAGGTAGAGACACCCCGATTGTGTAAAGCCTAAATATCACACAAACACATCTGAGAAAAGAACGACTCGGATGGTCTTCGTCTGAATTGGGGCTAGTAAAAGCTTCAGATAGCTAAATCAATTGAGTTTTTGGGCTAGTGCTTTATTGTTTATGGTTGGTCTTTTCTATCTAGGCTGGTGGAGGTGATGGAAGCTCTTGTGCGTGATGTCACAGGACTGCTGCTGTGCTGGGGTTCTAGAATCACGTTTCTGCGATCTAGAACTTCATAATGAGGGGGCAGAGCCCAATCTTAGACGGATCCTGGAGAAACATGGCCTAGGTATATTCACAGGCAACCACTAGGCTGCATATTGCAATGGCCTTTGTCATCCCTGAAGTAGGCATCTTAGTGTTCTATGTGTACCTGATTTCAGGTAAGTTCCAAAAGGTGCCTTTCATTTTAGTTTTCACTGTTCATCATTGAGGGTGATGGGGTCATAACTTTTTACACTGCCCATATCAGTAACTGTATTACTGTTTCACGTGAAATATGTGGTGTACTGTTTGTTTGATGTTGTGTTTTACACACATATATATATATATATAGTACATATTGAAACTTGGCTTCCTGGCCAGTGCCCTTTTGGGTAACCCTTGCCTCAGTGCTTGCACACTAAGGTTCTTGCAGAACGAAAGGCAGCATGGCTCCACAAATGGAAGGTCATGTCAGACCAACCTGATAGAATTTTTCGATTGGGTGACACAGGTAGTGGAGCAGGGCAGGGCGGGCGGTGGATGCGGCCTATCTGGAGTTCAGTAAGGCCTTTGACACCGTTCTGCACAGAAGGCTGGTAAACAAGCCAGACAGCCTGGGGGTGGGTCAAAGAGTTACAAGGTTGGTACAGAACTGGCTGATGGGAAGGTGTCAAACGGTGCTGGTAAATGGGGTACATTCTAGGGAATGGGCAGTGATCAGCGGGGTGCCTCAGGGGTCAGTACTGGAGCCCCTACTCTTTAACATCTGTATCAGTGACCTAGCAGTGGGATTAGAGGGTAGGGTGTGCCCATTCGTGGACAGTATGAAGGTCTGCAATAGGGTAGACTCACAAAGAGGAGTGGAGACCATGAAACGAGACCTGAAGAAGCTGATGGAATGGTCCAAAGCCTGGCAGCTAAAATTTAATGCAAAAAAGTGTGTGGTGATGCACCTGGGGTGGAAAAACAAGAAGGCAATGTACTTCCTTGGTGGGGGAGGAACTCAAGGAAACTGAGCAGGAGAGGGACCTGGGGGTTATTATTTAAAGGAATCTTAAGGTGGGAAACCACTGTAGTAAGGCGGTGGGGAAGGCAAATGGTATATTGGCCTGCACTGCGAGGGGCTTTACCAGCAGAAGGAAGGAGGTGCTGCTGACACTGTACAGAACTATGGTGAGGCCACACCTGGCGTATAAGGTGCAGTTCTGGAGACTGCACCTATGGAGAGATGTTGAGATGATGGAGAGGGTTCAGAGAAGAGCAACTAAGATGGTGCGAGGGATGTGAGGGAAACCATATGAGCAGAGGTGGAGGGAGCTGAATCTGTACCCATTAGAGACTAGAAGGGGGGGGACATGATTGGGACTTTTAAGTATTTAAAGGGGATAAATAATGTGAAGGATGGGAGCATGTTCAAAAGGAAGGAGGGAACAAGAGCAAGGGGGCATAGTCTCAAATTGGAAGGTGGAAAATACAGAGGCAATGTCAGAGGGCAATTCTTCATGGAGAGAGTGATGGAGGCCTGGAACAGACTGCCAGAGGGGGTGGTGGGATCTGCAACAGTGGAGGGATTCAAGAGAGAATGGGACAGACACATGGAGCTGGGAGGAGGAGGAGAGGAAGTCCAGAGCCAGTATGGGGGGGAGGGTAAGGGAGGATGTAATAGGGCAGACTAGATGGGCCAGTGTGGTCCTTTTCTGCCATCAAATAGCTGTGTAATCTGTGTAATGTATACATATATATATATATATATATATATATATACATAAATACACATATATGCATATATTTATATGTGTGTATATATATATGCACATATAGATGTATGGTAAATCAATAAAAAATAATTTAAAAAGATATGCATGAGATCCTGACCTCGTGATCTCAATAAATGTTCCCAAGTAGAGACAATTGTAATCTGGCAGCTCGGTAGAGGGAGGAACCCAAGTCCCACACCCCATCCCAAATCTGCAAGAGTATCAGGGCAAGCGATGTTTTGTTGCTAGCTTGGTAGAAAAATCGAGGGGATGACCTAGGTGTTGGGGAACCTTCTGCTGCAAAGTGCAAATCATAACTTTATAATGTTCTCCCAAACATGTACTCTGTGTGCCAAACTACTGGAGTTGTCTTGTCGCTGGTACTGCATTTTTCTGCAGCATTTTCAGTTGCACTGATTAAACAACAACAAAAAAAAGCATACTGACAGCTTCTGTACACAAACTTCTGCATTGTACAATGGCAGAGCGCGCATGATACATGTGAATACTGTGTGGAATACTATAGCCAACCATGGGTCCCGGACAATCAGAAGGCTGGATTTCTCTTTTCACTTTTGCAATGCTCCATGTTCCCTTAAGTGCGCAAGGTGCATAACAGTTCTCACTCACCTCAGCTGCCCAGGCCTCTAGTCAGTAGCTTCAGCATTAAAGAACCAGTAACACTAAGTGCTGAATGTGGAAATGCAGCCGCGCTGTGCATTTATTTAGGGGCTAGTTCAGCATCACCTTCGGGTCAGACTTAGAAAGGAGGGGAACATAATGGGGATGGTATCCTGGAGCAGGACACAACAGTAAAATGATTAACAATAGTGAAAGTGCCAAGCCAATTCAGTTCATTATAATAGGTGCTTACAGCTGATTCAGTAGGTCTACAGTTCAGCCTCACCCAGAAGTCCTGACTAAAGCATCTGTAATGCACAGTGCCACAGAATGTACAATAGTAATCCCTCAGCCAGCCATGAGTTCAGTTTTCCCAGCTTTCACGGTGGAAAAAGAGGCCAGGCATCCACTTCCTCCCCTACCAACATCCCCAAGGGATACCTGTCAGATGAGTGTAGTGCTATGAAACATGGTGTCAGCAGAAAAAGCCCACGTGTCCTTCCAGTCAGCCAAGTTTTACCCTACTCTACCTTGTGTCTTATTGTGTAGATGGAGTTGTCTTCCTCACCCCTCACCCCCTGCCTCACTGCTACCCTGAGTAACTATTACTTTACTCTGTCCAAGTCATGCTGGAACCCACTGATGGTTTAATGCCCACTGCCTCTGCCAGTAGGATGTTCCATGGCTCAACCACTGTCTCCGTAAAATAAAACATTGTCACATCCCTTCTGCATCTTCCCCTGCCAGCGTACATTCATGTCCCCTTGTTTTTGACCCATCATTTCTGCTAAATAGTTCCTCACAGTTTACAGTGTTTATTCCTTTCAGGAACTTGAAGGTCTCTGTCATGCACCCCCCCCCCAACTTCCAGCGAGTACATGTCCAGTGCCCTGAGCCAATCCTCTTAGGATCCGCTCTGTTGGCCTTGAATCATTTTGGTTACTGTATGCTGCACTGTGTCCAGCCTGTCTTTATCTTTCCTCAGGTGAGGAATTTTTCAGAGTTCCCTTCTGAGGCTCTGGAAGGAGTCTTGTTTACATTTATTGCGATAAGGCAGACAGTCAGCTGTAGCCTAGCTGCCATTCCTGGTTCTTCTCCTTAGGGATTATGAGCAGTTCTTGCAAGACCTGACAACTCATGGTCTGGCTGGGTCCTTGGATCACTGGGGCACCCACACCCCTGGGAGCTCTTGGCCCTGGGCACCACAGAGACTGGCACATGGCAGAAGGGTTACTCCTGACCCCACCTCTAGCATCACTCAGTCACAGCCAAGAAGTTTCTTGTCTGTCTGACTGGCATCCTGCTGCTCCCTCTAGTACACCATAACTGTACCTTACAACTTTATGACCCTAACTCTGTGTTGCCTACCTATATTTATTTATTTTTGTTGACTGGGTAAGTGCACTAGACAAATTCCGCCTATTTTCAGGTGCGACCCGGGGGAGGGGGATGCAGATGAATGCCAACTGACTTTGAACTAGATTAAGCTGTTGGCGGTATTTTTAGTGAATCTATTTAGTAGTAGCTATTTATTTTATATCAAGGTACGCCTCCAATGGTCAGAGAGGCTGCACAATACAAAAACTGCAACCTTAGAAAACATTACCCACCCTGCACCCAGCTGCCTAATACTCAACCACCGGCATCAGAAATAGCACGTTTTAGTTTGTTTTGTTTTTGTTAGTCAGGTACTGTAAGTTCACTAGATGTACAATGCCTATTTTCAGGCATGACCCAGGAATAAAGATGTCTTGGCATGGAGTATACCACTCCACTCCATTCCTGCCACCCCTCCTGAGGGGGATGTCCTTGGCATGGGGTATACCACTCCACTCCATTCCTGCTGCCCCTCCTGAGGGGGAAGTCCTTGGTATGCTCAACTAGTAGCTCCAAGTGGGGTTCTGGGCTACACAATAATACAATAAAGAATAAAAATTAAAGTTCAACAAAAGCTAATGTTACCCTTAGGTGGCGCTATCCCAAGGGCTACTACCCCTGCCTGCGTGGCTAGTTGCAGGTTAAGGGGCCTGGGTACTGAAATGGGTGCTCCCACTCGGAGGATAGGGTTGTTAGTAACAAGGCTAACCTGAGTAGAGCCCCCCGGAACACTGTAACCCCCTCTTTCCCTTCTAGTGGCCTAGACAATCTGCAACAAACACTTTCACAGTAGCCCCTTTGCAGCATATAATTCCCAACATGGATTGTACTTACCGTCAGGGCTGGTTCCACCAGTTTGACCCTGGAGACCCCCTATAAAACAAGGTTAGGCACAGTAAATAACAACAGTACAGTGCTTTTGGTACAAACTGGAACCGCAGTCAGATTAAATGCAAAAATAATTAGATCTGATTTATTCAGGAGAATTGAACAAGGCAGGGTTGTAATCAGGTTGATTGATTCTAAAACTGATCTTGTCAGGCAATTATGCATGCACTTTTAGACCCTGCACAGTCACATGCTCTGGGTACCCAGTTGGAAGCAAGGTGGGCTAGCCTGGAACATTGTCCAGGGTAGGCCGGTGTTGCCACTGGTTGGGACCCAGTGATGAAAAGAAAAGGCATGCACAACCACACACAGTTTGTATTCCAGAGCCTGAAGGCTCAGGTCGTGAAAGGAAAAACAACAATGCAATCAGATGACAACACTTGAGATTTAGCTGTTGTTGCAGGGAGCTACCCTGATTGTTACTCATGCTACCCTAGAAAGTGGAAGCTGAGGTTCAATGCAGGGAAATGCAAGGTACTGCACCTGGGGGCCAGAAGCCCGGGCCAAGTGTACACCCGGGGGGGGGGAATGCTACAGGTCTCGATGGCTGAGAGGGACCTGGGGGTGGTGGTGGATGTCAAGATGAACAACTCAGAGACTTATAGGAGGGCAGCAGCCAAGACCAACAGGATGCTGGGATGCATCGCTAGTGGGATCACCTCCAGAAGGAGGGAAGTGATACTTCCTCTGTATAACTGCTTGGTGAGGCCACACCTCGAGTACTGCGTGCAGTTTTGGAGGCCACACTTAAAGAGGGACATTAAACTCCTGGAGAGGGTCCAGAGGAGTGCAACCAAAATGATTTGGGGCTTGGGGGACAGGACCTATGGGGAGAGGCTCAAAGAGCTAAATATGCACACATTGGAAGAGAGAAGGGACCGGGGGACATGATAGAGGTCTTCAGGTACATGAAGAGGGTAAATAGGGGAGGAGCAGTGAGGGTGCTTGAAGGAAGGAGGAGGGGCAACTGGAGGCATGGGTGAAGCTCGAGGGGAAGATTCAGGGAGAAAGGAGGAGATGCTACTTCACTGAGAGGGTGGCGGAGCCATGGAATGCTGCCCAGGGGCTGGTGGAGGCAGAGAGGCAGTGGAGGGGTTCAAGACGGGGTGGGACAGGTACAGGTGAAGGGTTCTGGAAGCAAAATCCAGTGCAGTGAGAATATCTGGAACTGGGAAGGGAGAAGCCCGAGAAGGCGAGGGGGGTAGCAAGGTCAGCTCCCAGGGTGGGGGCTGACCAAACGAGCAGACATGAAAGACCATTAGGCCTATTCTGCTGGCATTTTAGTATGTTAGTACCCAATACGAGATGCAGGCTATACGAAATGGAGACTGCCGGTTGATGACTGTTTTACCAGGAGAAGCAGGGCCCACACAAATCACCGAGGTGTCATTCCTGTTCAAGACGGTTGAGCAGAGGGCTGATCCCCGGGCGAGTCTCTCGTCGATGATGGTTTCGGTGCCCGAAGTAGCTGGCTGGGCCAGGTGGCAAGGCCCAGGCTGGGTGGAACAGTTTGGATTTTGAGTCTGGTAGTGCTGGATGCAGCTTCCAGCAAGCGTGGCACATTTACACAGTGGGGAACCAAATCGCGACCCACTAACAGTACACAGCACATTTATAGTAAAGCAATCACCATACCACAATGTGGATGGCAGTCCGGCCACAATATCAGTGTCTCTGAGCAAAACCGAGAATTCTGTGGTAAATGGATGTCCTGACAGGCCGATAGTGTACTTCAAATCTTCGGTATTCTTTAGGTTTAAATCTGGTCACTCTTCAGTGGCTTTATCGCACTCTAATTCGGATACAATCCAATTGCTAAACCTTTCAAAGTATTCCCTCTTGAGGGACAGCAGGCAGACAGGCCAAACTCAGCCTTTTCACCAATCTCCTGTGTGAACTACACAGGAGCTGCTGCTCAAATCACTCAAGCTGTTTATTCTTTAAACTCTAACTCCAGACTGACTGACTGCAGCAGGCAGCTTGGAAATTTCCCTTCGGTCCAAAAGGTTCAATTGGTTGATCCATCTGTCTGTCAAAGCAAGGGCTCCCCCTCCAGGTCTGTTTTGGCGCCGAAATGTAAAAACTACAATTCCTACAGAAATTTGCTCCTACAAGACCCCTGGAAACCGACTCCATTTTCGGGTCCCCAGAGGTACTGATTGACCCATTCTGGCAGTCCAGGACCAAGATGGTGGTGATAAACAGAACTGTCCATGCTGCAAAGAAGGCAGGTTAGACAAACTACAATATCATTACTATGCTAATAGATAATCAGCAAATAAGTACAGCTTCTAACAGAGCTCCCTCTGCGCAAATAGCGATGGCAGGAGCGATTATCTGGCAGCCCGGGTGGGACTCGAGCATAGAAATACTCAGCCCCCTCCCAGATTAAATAAGCACCATGTTATTGGCAGCTCTTAAAGGGACAGAGCACAGAGGTATTAAGGCACTCTCACACAAACACTTTTAAAGCACTAAGACATAGGATACCAGCCTGGCAGTGAGCATTTAGGCACACCCAAGGAAGACTTTCGGGAACCCCCATTTGTAGGGGGGTTACACTAACCTTACTTATCGGTGCATGAAAAGAAACCCTGACTTTGTTTTCACCATCCCACACAATATCTGCAGTGCTGCATTGCTCCAGAATGCAGTATTCTGGAGCATCATGTGCTTTCAGCCAATCACAGATCAGAGGCCTTCTTTTCTTATGCACCGTTGTTTTTCATGCAGGGAAGGTTAGCGTGTTCCACTTCAGAAAGGAGTGGAAGAGTGCTAGTGCTATATATGGTTTTTAAATTAAAAAAAATATAAGTGAAAACTTGTAAACCACACTACACAACTGGAGTGTTTTACAATAAATTGCATAGACTATTATCTGGGGAAACCATACACAAGGCTACGTTTTATTGAGGGGCTGAGATGACATCATCAAGAGGTCCCTAATGTCATCTGAACCCCAAGGTGAAACTCACAGCAAGTTGTCTATGTTGTCCGTGTAATATGTTTCTTAAAGGAAGGTCTCCCTTGACATACCTCTTTAGCTGTTTTAAAAGAGGAGGCAGAGTTACGCTGAATAATAAGAAACATTAAAAAGACTTGTCCATGCTCAAAAGTAGCAAAATATGTGTCTGTGCTAAAACAGAGCTAGATTACTGTGTCTCCCTATTCAGCACATAGGGAGATGGGGGAAGTGTCACGTCATCAGTTTTGTAATGCTTTGTGTGTAACCCCCACCCAGGTATGCCGTTTCTATCTGACAGCTCTACCTGGAGGGCTGGGTTCGGGGAGGAATATGTCACTCGGCACATTGGCTAGGTTTGGCTACTCTGCACAGGGGCACCCAAGTAACTCCGGACAAAGGAAGCAATAACTATAATGTCCAATACCAGAAGTGGGACTCTAAAGTGTGGCTTTTATTCATATCCAACGGAATAAACAAAGCATAGATGGACCCCCACAGGGCTACACTCCTAGTAATGCAGATTTATGGAGTTCAGAACACATCCTCATTCACTTTAGCCCTCAGGCTCTGAAACACACTGGTCACACAGCCGGAACTTGTACACTGCTCTAGGTTTTCCCTGGCTCGGCTCCCTTGCTAGCCACTTGGACATGTTCCATATAGCATGGAAATATTTACTGGTGGCTCCCTAAACCACCTATGAACACTTCTGCTCCATCAGGGAATCAATCTTCCTCATCAATCCCATGTCTGGGTACTTTCCTCAGGCACTGGCCAAGTACCTGAGAGAAAGCAACAGGTGTCCCAGAGCAAATCCGTAGAGGTGAATTTGGTTACTACTGATGGGGGTCTCCCACCTCTCGCTCCCATAATTCATTCCCGGCCATTTCTCTGGACTGTAACACCTCATCCTTTAACACACTTTGCTGTGTAGATTCTTTTTAAAATGTATTTCACATTCAGTCTACTGCCTTTATTTCCCAATTGTGCTGGACTTGAACATACTTATTAAGTGGCTTTGTCCATTACTGTAGACCCCCCCCCCCCACAGAGTTAAGCAGTCCAATCCCCACATCTTCCAAACTGTACTTGGCTGTCTTTTCCTGACCTCACAGTAACAGTCCCTTTAGTTACATCTCGATGCAGGTGAAAACACATGGCCCATTAGCAGAGTGAACTCACCCTCTGGTTGCAGGTGCCCCACAGGTATTTCCTCCTCAAGGAACTCTCTTTCAGAGCTTCTGGTGTCTCAGCACGAACTTAAACAGGCAGCATCTTTTCTCCCTAGCTGGACCAAGGGGGTTGCCCCTGAAAGCAGGCTGATTCCTTCCCCCATCCCCGCAGGGATGGGGTCCTGAACCATTGAAAGCGGTCTCCACCACTTCAATTTGCAGTTCTTGTGTTCCTTTTCAGGTGGAAACACACACCTAAAAACAAAAGTAACTCTTTGACAGAGCTTAAAGCTCTGAGGGCCTGTCCCAGCAGAGCACCTCTGCTGCACTTTAGACTCTCTCTCTCTCAGACTGAATTCAAATTCCCCAATGTTCTACTCTAACCTCCAGCTGCAACATTCCAGTGTGGCTTATGCAGCTGTGACAGTTCTAAATGATGTCATCCCTCAGTCTCAGCTGAGACTGAGAACAGATTGAGACAATGTGAAATCCATTTAACTGGAGTTTCACAAGCTGCCTTCCCTGCCTACCACTAGGTTTTATTGGGATTCTAGTAAGCCCAGATAACAGGGGGGTTACATGTGGATATGTAAACAAGCCACTGGAGCTGTTTGAAAATGGTATGACCTTAGGCAGTCACCGGTTGACTAACAAGGGCCTTGTTAGTCGACCAATGCCCATGTTCCATCACAAACTGACCATTACAATATAAAAAACCACTCAGGAAGCTGCTGCCCATTCATTATAATGGAGTGCACCCCCCACACTCTCCCTAGCATCTCATTATAACGTTGCTGAGTGCAGGGGCGGACTGTGGGTGGCTTTTCAGACCAGGAAGTCCTCCGGGACCTAGTGTAACTAAATTATGAGCATTTTTATACTTAAAATATTTCACCATTTATGGACATCTGGAGATAGAAAGAATTCCCCTGAGGTAAGGCACCCATGTATTGGGTGCAATGGCTGAGGCTTTTTTTTTTTAATCAGGAATAGCACACTAAGCTGAAAGCTTTTTTACAGGAGCAACCTGGGAGCACAAGGAAGTTAAGTGACTTACTCAGGGTCACACAGTATGAAAATGGAAGCTGTGGGGTTCAAACCCAGGCATGGTGTGCTAAATGTCACCAGATTTGCAGTTCAGAGCCTTAGACCACTGCACTATACTGCTTCCTTAAGGCTGGTGAATCTCTTTAACTAACTTGCATATACACATTCTGAAAATGCATGCCCTGTACAACCCAGTGTCAGCTTTTCTTTGTCAAATGTTTACAAGAAGTGCAGTTGCAAGTAATGTGGGAGAAGTAAGTCCTATAAGGTTGCTTGCAGGGAGGACCAGGCTGCAAGGTCTGGTTATGACATCATCAGTAGCTCTTCACTGAAACTGGCTTTTTTTGAACAGGCAGTGAAATTAGAGTTACAAAATGACTTGTCACATTTAAACAAAGTAAAACAAAAGCAAATAAATAAATAAACTTGGAGATCTCATTTTTGGCATGAGGCCAATTGAGGATATGCTGATCTAAATTCTGAATTTATTTTGAAATTGCAAAGATTTTATTCAAATTGTAAGTTCATTGACATGCAAGAAATCAGCTCAACTATAGTAAGCACCATGGATTTACAACCCTTGGTAAACTTTTAACAAATAAAAGAACTGGTATATCTAAAAAGGAAAAAAAAAAATTAAACCCATCCGCGATGCATGTCTGCTCCTCCCCTTTTCTCCATCCTCACAGCCAAAGGACATAAAAGCATAAGTCTTATGAGAGCCTGAGCTACCCCTATTTGTGAATCTGCAGGAATTGACACGGCTTTTAATATCTTGCTTGTCAGTTATTCCACCTCTAGCAATGCAGCTCTGTACCATGGCCCACAAACATCCAAAAACCTATCCCTTTGAAGTCTCATGTACGCAGCAATTCTCTCCATGCGTTCAAGCTTGTGCACCTTACATTTCCACTGATCTGTTGTGGGTGGTGAAGGGGAGAGCCTGTTGATTGTATGTAATACACTTCAGGGCTGCCACTGTTAATATGTGTCCCAATTTCTGAACCCCTTTAGGTCCTCTCAGTAAGGCAGGAAAGCCTAATACCAAGTCCATGAAGGAGTGAACCATAAGTAGATGAGCAAATAAAACTTAAGTTAAAACTTCAAGTGTCATCTAAACAACCACTGTCTGCATGTTGGATTTAACGGTTATGGTCAGGGGTTCCAGGCTAAGAGCAAAAAGGAGTGGGACAGTAGACACCCCTGTTGCATGCCCCTCTTTAGTGGGAATCTATCACAGAGATGTCCGTTGACCTTCACCCTCACATCAGGGTCCAAGTACAGGGAGGAAATGGCTGAAATAAATTTCAACCCTAGGGAGAACCTTTGCAGAGTTGCCTCCATGAAGGCCCAGTCCACCCTGTCAAAGGCCTCCTCCGTGTTCACGCTCATGGTAAACTGGAAGGTGGACTTCCTCTTCTGTGCCATTATGATGTTCAAACATCTCCTGCTGTTATCTTGGAGGAGTCGGATGGCCCCCAGTAAACCCTATCTGGTTGTGGTGTACGACTGTGGCAGTACACTTCTGTAGTCTGTCTACCAGGATTCTGGTGAAGATTTTTAGGTCCACCGGAAGTAGGGAGATTGGATGGTAGGACCCACAGAGTTGTGGGTCCTTGTCTGGTTTTAGTATCACCAAGATTTGTGCTTGGTGCCAAGTTGTCGGGACCTGTCCCCTCTCCCCCAAGATATGGTCAAAGACCTCTGTCAGCCATGGGATCACACCAGTGGACCAAAAGATTTAAACAATTCTGATGAGTAGCCAGCTGTGCTTGAAGATTTTCTATTCTTGAGGGCTTTTATTTTCTGTTCTGCCTCAAGTGAGGTTATGGGAACATCCAGGGGTTTCCTATCTGCTACTGATAGAGATGGGATGGGCAATTCCTTTTACTTTTGGTCATTTGCCATTTCATGATCAGGGTCCCTTTCCACTGTGTAAAGGTCTCTATAGAATTTAGCAGGTGCTTGCTGAATTTCTTGCGGATGCACCATGGTGCGTCCGGTGTCTCGATTTTTGATTCGGGGAACAGACCCATTAGCGTCTGCCTTCCGCAGTTGCCAGGCTAACAGCTTCTCCGCCTTGTTCCCATGTTCAAAAAATCTTAGCTGAGAATACCTCAGCTGCCCTTCAATTTGTTGATCAAGTAGTGCGGAAAGTTGTCATCTCTTGGCGGCTAATTCTGCCTTTACTGTTTCGTTCAATGTAATCTTGTGTCAGAATTCGAGATCTGCTATCTCTGCCTCTAACTTAACTCTTTGCTGGGCCCTGTCTCATTTCACGGAGAGGAGTATTGGATGATTTCCCCTCTGAGGGGTACTCTTTAGCACTCTCATCTTATGCAAGGATCCGTATCTGGGGGGTTCTGTACATACTCCTGTATCATTTTAATGACCAAATCCTTAAACTTATCCATATTAATGAGGATGACATTCACCCTCCATACAAACTGCTTGGGAATGGGGACAGTGGCCGGCTGCAGCACCACTGGTGCATGATCCAATGTTGTGATTGAACCAGTTCTGCATGTGACCACCTGGTGTACCCATGGTACTGAAAGCAGGAAGTAAGCAATCGTAGAGCACACATTGTGGCAGGAAAAATAGTATGTATAATCACACATCCTTGGATGGGCAAATCACCATATATCCAGAAGACCCAATTCGGTGTTAAGGTGATTTACCAGTTTGCCCATTCTGATCTGCAGAGGGGTCAGACACAGCACTAAAGTCCCCTCCATGATGACCAGACTCTGTGAGTCTGTCACTGAGTCCCTGACCACCTTTTTAGTTAAGGACAGCCTATCTGGCTTCTCCTTGTGAGTGTATAAATTTAAAAAGGTACACTGCTGGCCTCAGTATTCTCCCTGTACCCGGATACATCTACCCTCTGGATCCCAGTCCCCTGACTGGATGTGGAGAGAAGCATATCTCCATATCAGTATTGCAACCCTGTGTATGTGTGTTTCATACTCCAAGGCATACACCTCTCCCACTCAACTCCTCTATAGTGTCTGATGTTCCGCTGCAGTGATGCGAGTCTCCTGTAGGAATGCCACTATTGCTTGCTCTCTCTATAGCCCCTGCAGGATCCTTGGACCTTTTGATTGGACAGTCTAGGCCTCTCACATTGTAGGACACCACTATCAGGACTAGCATGGAAGAGTCAGTGCTATCACCCGAACATTAAATGTATGTATGTATGTATGTATGTGTGTGTTTGTATGTGTGTTAAGATACGAAAACTATAATAAATCATATCCAACAGTCCAAAACAAGCAGTTCCCAATCTTAAACAGCAGAATATAACTGTTAACCTCAGAACAATTCATGATAACTACACTCAGTCCACACCCACCTCAGAGTGGTGCAGTGGGGTGTGGAGAGGAGCCCAACCAGAAGGCTCCCTTCTTGGGAGTAATCCCTTTAATCCCTTCTAGGGAAGTGTACCTAAGTGGGAATTATCAAACATGAGCCCAAACATACTGTGTTTGATCTTCTGCAGGGGTGTAAGGGGAGAGAAAGACCCTCACCCCTACATTGGCAAAGTGCAAGTTACCTTAACCCCTCCCCTAACTCCCCTCTCCGATCTTTAGTAAGCTGCATTTAAGCAAAAGTGAAAGTGGCTCCTTCCCCTCCCTGCGAAGCAGTGGGCCCCAGGCCCCAGGCCTGGCCCAGTTCCACAGGCACCCAAAGCAGTCTTAGTAGGGAAAGCTTCTTAGAGTCCCCTGCTGCATGGTGAATAGTCTTACTGCATTGAGGCCTACAGGGTTGGGGCCCAGTATCCCAGAACCAGGTCCCTCCCCATCCAGGACTGGGCCTGTCCAGGAGCCTCTAAACATCACTGCATGGGTGGAAGGGTGGTGGTCTCCAGCAGCCAGCAAGGTCATGTCAGTGGCAGTACTCCTCCCGCCCCCCCCCGGACCAGTCCACCACTTCATCACTGGTGCTCAAAATGGCATATTACGCCAGCTAAAAAATGTGCCCATAGGTGCTTTGACCGTTGATGAGCCACAGAAATCACAAGTTAATCTGGCTAAGGAGACCGCTCTTCCACAAGCAAGGAGGGTTGTTCCTCCCTTCTCCCTGGTCACCTAGGCCATCTCTCTCCAACATTTCTACTCACTGCCCCTGTTGTGGTCGGCATGCCCTGCACTGCTCAAGCCCTTCCATGCCCTCATAAGAAGTATTCTCCGAGCAGTTAAGATCCAGTCTTTTAGTTCACTGGTCCAGGGTATGGGAAGGGCACCCACCAAGCCCCAAGATCCCAACTTGCCATCAGTCACACCCAGCCACCTCCCCCATCCAACCCTAACATAAAACTAGCCACTTCCAGGAAGGAGGAAAACCCGGCTCCCAGGACCCTGTGTTCCCCTGCCTCACCCTGGCAGATGCTCAACAAATGCTATAGCGCAGACAGTGCCCCCAGAGACCAGCCCAGCCCCTCAGCCCTGCCACTCCCACTCCCCAGGGGAAGCAACCACTCCCCAATCCAGTCAGAAGCTTTTATAACATAGAAACATAGACTTTGAAGGCAGGTAAGGACCGCTTGGCCCACCTAGTCTGCCCATTTCCCTACCTACAGGATAAGCTGCAGATCCTATTTAACCAACAGCCTATTTCGTCTTACCCCCCACAAAAATTGCCTTATGTCTGTCCCATGCATTCTTGAATTTTTCCACAGTTTTAGACCCCACAACCTCCTCAGGAAGGCTGTTCCATGCATCCACCACCCTCTCCATGAAAAAAATACTTCCTCACAGTGCCCCTAAGTCATCCCCCCATCTATCTTCAAATTATGTACCCTTGTTCTTGCACATCTCTTTTTCTGAAAGATGCTACCCTCTTGGACTTTGTTAATTCCACAGAGGTACGTAAACATTTCTATCATGTCCCCCTTCTCTCTCCTTTCCTCAGGGGTATATATATTAAGCTCCTTTAGTCTCTTCTCATATGGCTTCTCTTGCAGACCCTGCACCATTTTAGTTGCCCTCCTCTGGACTGCCTCCATCCTGTCTATTTCCTTGCGGAGATGGGGTCTCCAGAACTGAAGCAATGACTCAGATGGGGTCTCACCAACTGTCTGTACAGGGATAACAACTTCCTGTTTTCTGCCAGTGATGCCTCTCCCTATACATCCCAGTATCCGCAGCCCTCCCTACTGCCTTCTCACATTGCTTGCCAACCTTAAGGTCATCTGATATGATTATCCCCAGGTCCCTTTTCATTTTATTGTTGTTACTACCTCCCCATTGTGTAATCTTCCCCTGGATTTTTGTTTCCCAGGTGCATTATTTTGCACTTCTTTGCAATGAATCCAAGCTGCCATACATCTGACCATTCCTCCAACCGTGCCAAGTCCCTTCTCATCCTTTCCATGCCTCCTTGTGTATCAACCCTGTTGCAGATCTCTTTGTGTCATCTGCAAGGGCATGCTGTTCATTCCAGTCCCTCTGCAATGTCACTTATAAAGACATTAAAAAGGACTGGACCCAGTACAGAACCCTGTGGTACCCCACTAGTAACCCCTCTTTCTTCAGAGTGGACTCCATTTACAATTACCTTCTGTGTCCTGTTGTCCAGCCAATGTTTTACCCAGGCTACCACCCTGGGACCCACTCCCAGGCTGGTTAATTTGACTATTAATCTTTTGTGTGGGACCGTGTCAAGTGCCCTGTTAAAGTCTAGGTAGGCCATGTCCACAGCCCCTACCTGGTCCACTACTTTGGTCACCCAGTCAAAGAAATCAGTTATATTCATCTGACTTGACCTTCCCACTGTGAACCCATGCTGCCTTGGATCCTGTGCCCCACTGGCCTCTAGGTACTCAACAATTCTTTCCTTCAGAAGTGAGTCCATCACTTTCCCTACCACAGAGGTCAAACTTACAGGTTTATAGTTTCCTGCCTCTGTCTTGCTCCCGCTTTTGTGAAGGGGAATCACATCCTCCTTCCTCCAGTCCTCAGGTACTACACCATCCTCCCATGATTTGTTAAAAAGGGTAGTCAGTGGTGTCACTAGTTCTCTCCTTAATTCTTTTAGAATTCTGGGGTGAATTCCATCTGGCCCCATTGCTTTGTCCACCTTCAGTTTTAGGAGTTCTTTCAGAACCCTTTCTTCTGTGAAAGGACTGGGATGGACCCCCTATCCAGAGTGCTTCTGTTAATTGGATTAGGCACCCCCCCTCCTCTTTTGTGAATACTGAGCAGAAGTATTCGTTCAGTATCCCTGCTTTTTCACTGTCCCTCTCTGCCCACCCACCGTCCATTCTATTCAGCCTCATTATCCCTCCTTTTGTCTTTCAACGCTCCCTGATATACATACAAAAGGTTTTATCCCCCTTCTTAACCAAGTTGGCTATCTTTTCCTCAGTTTGGGTCTTTGCTATTCTGACTACCCCCTCTGCTTCCTTCTGCCTTAACTGGTACAGTTCTCTGTCCTGCTCCTTCTGTGTGTCCTTATACTTCCTAAATGCTATATTTTTCTCACTAACCTTCACCGCCACCTCTTTTGAGAACCATAGTAGCTTTTTCTTTCATTTTAATTTGTTAATTTGCTTCACACAAAGGCTTGTTGCCTCTGTGATTGCAGTTTTGATGTTTTCCCATTGTTGCTCCACCCCTCTTTCTAGCCTGTTTGCTAGTGCTTTTCTAAGGCACTCTCCCATCTTGCCAAAGTCAGCCCTCCTGAAGTCCAGAACCCTCACCTTTGTACCATCCCTCTTATCCAGCTATAGAATTAACCTAAAAAAAAAGGTAGATGAAACATTAAGTCTCATTAAGTGATGCAGTCTGAGTCCCATGCTAACACTGTATAACCAGTCTCAAGTCTTTTTACGTCTCCGAGCTGCATGGAGAAGATGAGCTGGAACTTGCTGTGTCCTGTTGCATGGTGTCAGTCTCTTCACGTTCCGCTGTGCTCGCGTTGGTTGAGATGTGCTGAGCTGTAATTAAGGACCAAGTTTTCATTTTCATGTTCTCTTTCTGGGCCGCTATCTTTGGCTCTTCTGGTCCACTCAAGGTCTTCTGTCCAGCCACTTTCAATGCTGAAGATAGCAGGACTTCATCCAGTTTGAATCCCACCATTAAGAGGTAAGAGCCCGCCTCCAAGATTTCTAGGAACCACTTGACGCTGGCTTCTGTGACCCCCCTTTAATCGTGCTGGATATTCAGTGTAGGTTTTAATATCCTTTTGCTTGAGCTGCTTCTGTACTTGTAAAACTTTCCTATGCTGTTGAACAGTTTGAGGGCATAGTCATGTTCGAAAAACAGTCACGTGTCTCCAAACACAGTTTCTTTTTCAGCCCAGGTGGTACAAAGGACCTCTTCCTTAACACAAAAATCAAGGAAAACCATGATAATAGCACACGGTCTCGCTTCCGGTTCTCGAAGAGGGGGTATCAAAGCTCTATGGGCTCAGATAATATTCCAGAGCACATCTGTTGGAAGCTGCAGAATGTCTTTAAGGAAACTATCCATAAATTACAGCATATCGCCCTGTTCGGTGGCCTTGGGTACACCATGAAGCTGTATATTATTATTATTACTACGGTGATTTCAATTCTCAAGCTTCTCCACCCTTTGCTCCAGCTGGGACTCCCGTTTATGTATTTCCAGTAGATCCACATTATGAACATCCATGTTGGCCATATATTCCATGAGGCAGACCTCCACTGCCCCTGTACGCTTGCTCGAATGTTCAGATCTCTTCAGTTTTCTGAAACTTTCTCCAAATGGTTAAAGGTGGCATAAATCTGCTGCAAGGCTTGACTTAGTTTCTTGAAGGTAATGATACAGTCAGCTTCCTCGTTCTTGCTAGTAGAGTAGGACATTGCTGGGGGTCGAGGTCGGTGTCTTGCTTGCGGACCAGTGTCCCAAGCCCTTCATGGCTTTTGGTCCCTTCTGCAGTGGCCCATCCTGATTTTCCTTCATCCAGTTCCTGGGGGCCATGAGAAAGTCCATTATTTTACATTTTCTGTACTCAGGATTGCTGCTAATTCGGCTGGATTTCAAGTGGATTTGGGAGTCAGAATCAGGAGCTCTTGGACTAAGCCACCATACAGCAGCTGACATTGCTGGAAGTCCTCTAAATTCTGAGTTTATTGATGCTAGAAATTTTGGCTGGTCTACTTCTTTAAATACCTCACATGGGTAAACAAGGTGCAAGAGTGAAGTATTTTTCAGAAAAAAGGGTGCTCAAAGACAAGGAGGCATGACAAGAAACTGGAGCGGGGTAGATTCAGGAAAGATTTGAGGAAGTACGTCTTCATAGAAAGAGTGGTGGATTCCTGGAACAGTCTTCCAGCAGAGTGGTGGGGGCAAAAACAGTGGTAGAGTTCAAGAATGTATGCAATAAACATATGGTAATCTTAGGGAAAGGAAAGGGGGGGTGAATGGGCAAGAGATTAAGTAGGATCTGCAGTGATACCATAGGCAGGAAATAATGTGCAGACTAGGTGGACCAAGTGGTCCTTATCTCCTGGCAAATTTTTTTTTTTTTTTTTTTCTGTATTTTCTCTTTATGCTTCTCCCCAGCCTTCCCCTGTCTGGCCACTCCTTCAGAGTGCCAAGGTCCCAATCACCCTCTGACCCCTATCGCCAGCCATCAGCTCCTATTGCAACCCCCCCAGGTGACCCGACATATCCCTTTGTTGGGAGAGTCCCTCTTTTCCGAGGGGGAAGTACCTTACTGGCCACACTACATATCCTGGGGTGCTGTGGAGCTGGTCTTCATGGCAGCGGGGCCAGCACTTGTCACCTGGTTAGGCAGGGAGCCCCTGTTTTCCAGAGTTTGACCCTCATCCTCCACAGTTCTTGGCCATGCATGAGAACAGTGACCCTGGGCGGGGACGTACAGGGGGCATATCAAGGCACCACATCCCCAAGCACATCACCAATCCACAAAAGGGTGCTGGGGCCAGACCCACCCCCTCAGGAGGGAAGTGTCCAGTGGACACTCTGGATCCCCTCCCTGCCGGTCTCCACTCCTGGTACCCGGGCTTGGGGCACGAACCTGGGTTGCCAGTGTGCCCGAGTGAACCCCTTCACTTGGTGCCATGGAGCTGGCCTGGCAAATTCTCTGTTTCTGTGTTTCCATGAGGCTGGCCTGTTGGCTCAGTGGTAGTTCTATTGCTCACGACACTTGCAATCTGGGTTCAGGAACTTGTCTGGGTCAAGAGAGGCCAGTTGAGGGGAGGAGGAATGAGTGACCCAGAAAACTCTGTCCTCAGGGGAGGGAGGGCAGCAGTGCTGCAGTACAATACTGCCACCTAGGTGGCCACAGGTGGCAATGTGTATGGAGAGACTGGGTGGGGGAGACACCAGTGGTGACGTGCTCCATGCTTGCATGCGGCCTTGTGTACCACTCTGAAATTGGCACCCCAGGGGAGAAAGCCAGGAGAGAAAATGCCAGAGAGAGCAACATTAATAGATTGGACCCCTCACAGGCCATTCACCAGCAACAGGGCCCTAGCTTCATGAACTGGATTGCACCATGAGAGGGACGTGGAAGAAGACTGGAGGTCGATCTAAGTCCCTTGGATGCTAGGTGAAAGGCTGGGGGGGGGGGGTCAGACTAGGACAAATGGACCTGTACTGGAGAAGTATAAACAAAATTAACAAAAAAATTAAGAAAAAACTTCCAATGCCAGGTGCTGATTCTCACTGACCAAGTGCTTCCTTTTGAAAGAGCGTTGCAGTTACTGAAACAAAAGTGCTTAGTTGGTGAGGCTCATCATATAGCATGGGACTGACATTTTTTCAGAGTACTCGGACTTACAATGTTCAATAAGTTGAAAAACTTTTTTCTGACATGGAAGATTGGTGCTGGGTCAGTTTATTATAAATGGCAACATTTTAGTTGAGTGGGAGTCCCAAGACACATTTCTATAGAAAAAAAAGTTTTTGTGGTATAGTAGTAGCATCACTACGATACTGCTGTAACCTTTCATGAATTTTGAACTGTCCTACAACATATAGGATAATAAATAAGTAAGTGTGCACAAGAAGGCTATGTTTTTATCGAGAGGATTCTATGACATTGTTGTCCTTGACAGCAAAGCAAGTGACGCTAAAGAGTCTGGCCTGAAGATAGCTTGCGGGACAGTTACAACTTGTATTGTGTCTAATTTATCCATTTATCATGGCTAAGGTGTGGGGTTTTATTGGGAGTGCTGTAAATAACGTGTGCTTCATACTGATAGTATGATTAGTCATTTTGCTAAAACTGAATTTTTGACTAATGTTTCCAATGAATTTAATATCTCCTGTGGTAAACCGTTTGAGTTTGCGCCCAGTCATGGTCTGATGTCAGGGGCCGATAGATAAATTACGATGTGGGGTACACTGTTAGCAAACAGAAGGTTAAAACATATGTAGCACATTTGTGCACAATAGTTTGGATGCATTGCTTGTTGCTGGTTCGTTCTGGCAATGTTGAAACCAACCCCGGTCCCTTTGCTAACGACACAGCTGATAGTTATTTTATGCTGTTTTCACAGGGTCTAAAAATTATGCATTTTAATGTACAAAGCTTGATGTCTAAATTTCAGGAGGTTGAAGCCTGGATTCTTTTGTATAATCCTGACATCAGTGTATATTAGCTGATATATTAGCTTTAAGTGAATCTTAGCTAAATTCCACTATTTTAAACTCTGAAATAAAAATCTCAGGTTATAAAATCTTTAGAAGGGATCATAGTTCAGGCAGAGGGGATGGGGTTATGTTTTATGTAAAAAATAATTTAGTGGTCAAAGTGAAAAGTAGCTTTGGGGGTGTTTTAACTCACTGTGTACATATCAGTATACAACTGCTTCTGGGCTCTATTAAAAAAAATTACGATCTGTTGTGTTTATCTCCTTCCTAAAGATAGTAAACTTGGATTACAGGAATTTGTAGACTATTTAGATTCTAGGGCCTAAGGGGAACTTTTAGTCCTGTGGGATTTTTAATTTGAATTGTAGTGGACCTGAGGTTGGTAACTTGAATGCGGTTCTGATTCAGTCTGGTTTACAGCAATTGGTTACATTACCTACCGGGCATAACAGTAAATCTAATAAACATGCAGTACTGGATTGGACATTATTTAACAAACTAAATAATAGAACTGGGTGTGAGTTAATTTCTGATGCGTTGAGTGATCGTCATCCAGTTTTCTGTCTACGGAAACATGGCAGTTTAAAGAAATAAAACACAATTATACAAAATTCAAGATCTTTTGCTAATTTTGATTTACAAACTTTTTCTTTACATTTGGGCAATATTGATTGGTCATATTTGCATCTTAGTCCCGATGTTAACTGTGCACTTGATTTCTTTTATCTCTGAATTTACATGAGTTTTGGACCAATTTGCTCTTTATGTTAAAAGAAGGGTCTGTGTGGCACTGAGGGTTGAGGTGCTGGATGCCACACCTTGCTCCACGCTGGCAACCTGGGTTCGGGAACGAGCCCAGGCTGTCAGGGGTCAGCAGGGGAGGGAGAAGATTGAGCATCTGGAGGACAGCTCTCTTCTCCTGGGAGGGAGGGGGGTTCCTGCTTGGCACTTGACCAGCCTCTAGCGGAAGCTTGAGGCTTGGCAGGTGTAGCGCTGATGCTCAGAGGGGGGGAGTGGTGACATCAGGCAGTGATGCCTTGATGTTGGGCACATGCCACTGTCCACAAGAAAAGGGAAAAACACCTCTCCGAGCTCTGGAGAGATGGAGCCCCAAGGCAGACTCCTGATTGCTCCTGTCTGCCTGGTCCTGGGGTCTCCCGATGAAAGTTGATTTCCAGGGTGTTCCGCTCTACCTTGTCCCCGCCCGGGGGGATTATCCATGGCTCCATGGGGAATGGACTGCAGGATCAGGTAGGTGGAGGAGTGGGGGCAAGTCCTTCATTGGGGCTCCCGAAGAAACGGTGCTCAGAGAGCGTTGGAGGGATAAATTGCAATTTCAAAAAAGAAAAAAAGAAGGGTCTGTAGGAAACAATCTGGGTGGTTAACATTTTCATTAGTCAAGCTCATGAGATGTCGTGACAAAGCGTGGAAAAAAAGTAAATGTAGTGGCTCTGCATCTAGTTTTCAAATCTATAGACCCTTACGGAATCAGTGCAAAGCACAGATAAAAAGGCTAAAACAGGTTATTTACAACAAAAGCAATTTGAAGGATTTTCAGATACTGAAACATTTGGAATAAATCAATAGTCTTATTAAGCCTAATGATTACCCACAGAGTTCTATGAAACTGGATGATGATCTGTTGACTTTCTCTATTAAAATAGCAAATACGTTTAAAAAAAGATTAGCTGATTCTGATAAATATCATTCTGATTTTGATAAACATCATTCTGAGATGTCTGAAACATTGCGTAATAGTTCCAATGTTAACTCCAATGAAAATTGTAAATTTTACCTAAAAGCTACCTGTCCCAAGAAGTTTAGGACATGGCTTAGATTAGACAAATTGAATGGGATAGCTCAACGAGTTCTGATGGGCTGTATCCCAATCTGCTGAGAGACGCAGCTTCAGTCTTAGCATACCCCATTAGTATTATATATAATTTATCTTTTTCCTTGGGTATTGCTCCCGATTTATGGAGGCATTCCTCAGTTATTCCTGTACATAAATCTGTTTCACAAGAAGATTTTGGAAAGTACAGGCCCATGTCAATTTTATCAGCTTTGGCTAAAATACAAGAAAAAGTAGTAGATAATCAATTAATTGATTATATAGAGAACTTAGGACTTTTGTCACAAAATCAGCATGGCTTCTGCAAAGGTAGAGGTACAGAGACTGCCTTGGTCGAGTTCATGAGCATGGTCCTAGATGGTATGGATAGAAGGTGTTTAACTCTAGGGTGTAGGCAACATAGTACAGTGGGTTAAGGCTCTGAGCTGCAGATCTAGAGACCTGGGTTTGAATCCCACAGTCACCTAGGTGCATACTGTGTGATCCTGAACAAGTCACTTAACTTCCTTGTGCTCCCAGGTCGCATCTGGAAACAAGCTTCAGTTTAGTCTGCTACTCCTGGTTAAACAATGTTCCCTTTCCCTTAACTGGGGCTATGTTTGTGGACTTGGCCAAGGCATTCGATTTGGTGGACCACAGACTTCTAATCGATAGAATGGAGTCCTTGGGAGTGGGACATGCTGCTTTGTTGTGGTTTGATGATTATTTGAAAGATATAGCACAAAGGGTTACATTTGGGTGTGCTATTTCTGAATCTGCAGTTGTGAAGTCTGCCCCCGACTCCATACTGGGACCAGTTTTGTTTTCTTTATTTTTTGATAAACAGGTAAATGTAGTGGAAAATGCATTTGTTACATTATATGCAGATGACGCAGTAATTTATGCTCAGGGCTATTCTGTTACTGAACTGAATTATTTATTAACTAAGGAAATGTGTAATTTGCAACAGTCACTTATTTATAACAAATTGATCCTGAATAAGGCAAAGATAAAAACAATGTTTTTTGGTACTAGTGCACATCTCAGGGCTGTGGGACAATGTCTACAGGTGAAGTCCCTTGATGGTACATTATTTGAACATGTGGACACTTTCCAGTACTTAGGAGTCTTATTGTACCCAAATTTAAATTACTTATGAATCTCACTTTACAAGGGTTACATCAAAAATCCACTCAAAGGTGGCTCTTTTATATAGAATTTGTTCCTTTCTTACTCAGGAATCTAGGATGGTAATTGTTAGACAATGCATAGCCCCAACTGTAAATTATGCTACTATAATTACAGATAATACTTCTGCAACAATAACTTCAAAATAAATCTACTCTGTTACAACTAATAGCTAAATTTGCTCTCACTGCCCATAAACGATCTCGTCATTGTGATATTCTAAATTATATGGGCTAGCCTCCTGTTCAGTTACATTTTTGACTGAGTATGGCTACATTACCCATAGAGTTATTAATTCTGGGGTTCCACCAAGTCCTAGTGTTTTTTGGAAATTACATGATTAGGGTTATTACTCTAGACGAAGGGTAGATAATGGGGTCCTAAAAATCCCATTTATGAGATCTACTGGTGGCCAGAAGTCTTTTACCTATACTGCTTCAACTATTTGGAATGAAATTCCCCTGGACATCAGACAGTTGCAATCTTTTAAAACTTTTGCTTATATACTGAGGATGTATTTACCTCACAGGTTGAATGTAATTGCTTTATATACATATTGTCCTATTTTGACATGGATTTTTTAGTCTGAAGTTTTATGGATTGTTAATGTATAGTAAGTCACATGCATGTATGTTCTTTGTTTGATGTGGTTCTCACCTGTAAAAGGAACTTATGTTTTCCAGTGTGTTTCCCCGTTAAGTGAATGCACAAACAAACAACTCGCTAGGGGTCTTATGGTGTCATAGGATCCCTGAGATGGAAACTCAGCCTTGTTTGTGCATACTTACCCTAGCTCTTATTTTTTTTAGTAGTACATTGCCACCCCCTTTTTTTAAATTCAAGTTTATTGAACAATTTGGGTATGTACAGTGACTCATAACATTTACAGTGGTTCGGTCATCATACAGTGCATTACACTTGAAGCAGACTGATGTTACAAAAAAATACAGAATGAATACAGAGAATCCATATAGAGTATTGCATTCAATTTCCCTCTGATCCAGCAGGGGTCACCTGTCAAACTTTTCCCCTTCCCTTCCCAAAGCCTCTGATTTCATTTTTGAAAGAGACCCCTTCATAATAAGTCAACGGAAAAAGGGAAACACATCTGTTGTTGTGTGAATAATCAAAGCTTTACTCAGCTCAAATTAAATTAGGTATTTTGTTCATGTCAAACCACAATGACTTTTCATTTATGGCAAACGTAACCAAGTGAACCAACTGAACATTTCAGTTACACAACAATGCTAGTGAAGCAACTATATTTCAAGCAATGTCTAAATGTAAAATCAGTGTCTTAGCTGGAGACTGTTTGCTAAAGGTCTAGTCTGTGGGGAAAAAAAAAGATCTTCAGTGGGCAGAGTGATCCCCCCCTCTACCCCCCAAAGAATATCAACAAAACTTACTGAAGATAAATGTTTACCTAGCTGGAGTCAGAAGCATCAGAGATCACAGCAAAGCTGAACTTTTTTTGGGGGGCTCTGCAGTGTATTTATGCTGTTGTCGCTCCTTGTTGGAAAACCATCGGCTACATAGAAACATAGAATCTGACAGCAGATAAGGACCCCTTGGCCCACCTAGTCTGTCTGTTTCCCTACTTAATGGATAAGCTGCAGATCCTAGTTAACTAACAGCCAACTTTCTCCTACCCCCTGCTAGAATTGTCTTATGCCTGTCCCATGCATTCTTGAATTCCCCCATTGTCTCCCCAGAAGCACAATCAGTGCAGCACTTACATTTAGAAATAAAAGTTGTTGTAGCATAGTAGTGACATCACAATAATACTACCAACTGCTTTTTTGACCTTTGAACTGTAGTAAGCAGGATTTCTGTATGTACTGAAATCCGTGTATGATAAGGGGGCCACTATGTACTATAAGAAAATTCTGTGTATTGAAATTCATTTCTAATAGGGTCTAACTATTAATTTTTGTCCAGGTAAGACACACTAAGCCAAGGTTTGCTTCCAGATGCATCCTGGGAGCTCAGGGAAGTTAAATGACTTGCTCATGATCACACAGTATACAAGTGGTGGCTGTGGGATTGAAACCCAGCTCTCCAGATTTGCATCTTAGTGCTCTTATGCACTATGCTACACTGCCTCCCAAACTATGTACTATAAACGTATATGTCCTGTGTGAGATAGCATAATATGTTAGTAATAGCACCTGGAAGTGACTGTCGGGGCACCACCTAACTGGCAGCCCAAAGCTCATAGTGAGGGGTGATATGCTCTAACCTCCATCAGGAATCTCAATCCTTCATTGTGAACTAGCTGCAGACAATGCAAGTGACTCCTGGGTAAGCCATTGCAAAGCATTCAGCAGGAGTCAAAATGAGAGAAAAAAGCAGAGGGGGTGGATCTCATCCCTCTCTTTTAATTTAACAAACTTTATTTTCCAGGTCTGGAAATTACAAATATTACTCTTTTCAATACATATATACGAAACAGAGAAGGAGAGAGACTGCTTATACCATGTTACTTTGAGACAGATAAGCCAACGAATCCCAGCCTTCTGAGGGTGGAGTGGGACGTAGCTATGGAGCAAACAAATATTTACATTCCCATCTACCAAGTGGCAGACACTTTGATGGAGGAGGTCCCCCAACCAAACCCTTACACCGGAAGAGCTCAGATGTTTATTTCACGCATACCTGAAGGCAACTGTTCACTGGTTATAAACCCAACATACACAAGTGACACAGGTGTATATGAAGTACGGATGTCTGTCAATGGCCATTCAAGCAACAACATTAGGAGAGTTAACATTGAGATCAGTGATACAAAAGGTAAAAAAGGGTAAGATTTTGCTTTCCTGTTTCAATTTGCAGACTGCCATTAAGATTGCATACAGCTGAGCAACCACATTCTTTGAAGACTGTATGTAAATAATATGGGGCTCTATTCATGAAAGCATGGGTTGTACACATGATTCGTGCACACAGAGCCTGCATAGCTCCACACCCTGGGACAGGTGCACACTGGCTGATATTCACCATTGCCAGACACCTGTCTGTGCCCCTCACCCTCCCAGTGCACAGCTGCATGGGGGCAGAGCAAAGCTGCAGGAGAGTGGATTGTGGGATGCATGCGGGCATCCAATTGGATGCCCATCCTGGGTCCCGAAGTGGATACCCTGCTGCATGCATGCAGGGGATCCTGGGAAGGTGTGGACCCAGTGAGCCAACACCAATGAGCGAATGTTCATATGGCTGCCCCAGCCCTCCCTGCCAACCCGGTGGGCTGGTGCAGCAGTGTGGATGGGGGTTACCATTGCCACCACTGCTGACAGGTATCCTTTGGGGGGGGCATATAAAAGTTACGTCAGGGTCCCCCCTCGCATAACTTGTGCCCCTCCAGGCCTGGCACTCCATGCCTTAGTGAATGGCATGGAGTGCAGGCACACCCCCTGGCACACACCCTGCCTGCCTGTGGCACATAGCTGCACAGGCAGCCAGGGGATCATGTGTGCAACGAGTTTGTGCTCCTGCTGTGAATGCTGCCAGGGGTCCACTGGACCCCCACTGCGTGGCATTCCAATGTTGGGTAGCCTGTACACCTCAGATACATAGTGCATAGGCAATTCGCACATCTGTAAATAGACCGCATAGAGAATAATACATGGCAATGATGCGCAACAAGGCTGTGTTTCCATCATAGGGATGTGAAGAGGTCCCGTTGCCCCCGGCCGCTGTTTTAGGCCTTGAGGGGGTTTGGGAGCAGTTGTCTGTATATTGCAGCATTATTCTTTTGTCCTTCATTTAATTTTATCAACAAATGGCTACAGGTAGTAAAGCTATTCTATTTTTGGAGTGAAAAATAAAAGATGTAATGTTTGGAAGTTAATTCCCTTATATCTTAACCTGCAGTGTCGTATTTTCTGTAGAAGCACAGATTAATCAAGTGATTTTCTTTCAAGTTTAGATGTAGTAGTTACTGTATGTTAGTGACTGGATTTTGTTTTCAATATATGGCTATGACATTGTCCACTCAAACTGATATTATAACAATGGTGGTTTGATATAGCCACCTAGCAATGAAATTGGAACGAGGTTTATATAAAAGTAATAAGGTTTGTTGAAGCTTTGTGTGGGGAGTCGATCTATGGTGGGTCCTTCCTCTTCTCATAATTATGTTTCCTTTTTTTCTCTTGAATGATAACCATTGTGCTAGAAGGGTTTGGTACTGATATATTTACCAATCTGTAATATATATATTTTTCACCAGGTAATGCATTGCTTAGTTTAATATTATACTTTTTAAATAGTGTAACTTTTATTGTCTGCAGCAGAAGTATGGTGTTTCCATACAATACTTTTCTTGTTTATTTATCTTAGCCTGGCTCCCCTTCTCTTTAGAACTTAGCCTGTACTATTGTTGAAGTGTATGATTCGTACGCTACATTTAACGGAATTACATTGATATATAGTTTCTTTCTTAAAAATAGTATGAACTGTGTGAATGTATCAAGATGTAAATATTAATTGATTGAAAAATGTAATAAATTGTAAGTTAAAAAATATAAAAAAAAACCCAAAACAACCTGAGATGAAACACAGCCAAGTTGTGCATGGTTGCCCGTGCGTTGTTTAGTATGGTATAGAAACATAGAATTTGTCGGCAAATAAGGACCACTCAACCCATCTAGTCTCCCCATTGTCCCCTCCCTATACTATTACCATAGATTCTGTCTGATGTTTGACTACCCCTCCTCCCAGCTTCCCTACCAAGATTGTCTTGTGCCTGTCCCATGCATACTTGAGGCCCATCTTTGTTTTCACCCTCACTCCCTGCTGGAAAACTGTTCCAGGCATCCCCCACTCTTGCAGTGAAGCAGTACTTCCTCACATCCGTCCTAGATTTCCTCTCTTCCAGCATCATTGCATGCCTACTTGTTCTTGTGCACCTTTTTTTCTGAAAAATACTCCCCTTCTGTACCTTGTTTACCCCTGTGAGGTATTTATAGGTCTCTGTCATGTCCCCCCCCCCTCCAGGGTGTACAGACTGAGATCACTACATCTCTCCTGATAGGGCTGCTGATGCAGCCTCTACACCATTTTAGTTGCCCTTAAACATGCTTGACACCACAGTACTGAGAGGAAGGGCCCCAGTCCAACCAGATGACTGCTGTTCTTACAGCTCGCAGCAGCGCTGGGCAGCCGTCTGCTTGGAAACTGATCTTTAGCTCCAAACAGATCAGCTTGCCTAAGAGTGTTGTAAAAACGCTACTCAACGTTTTTTATTTAGAATGACTGGGAGAATCCTTTTGTTTTGTTTTGTTTTCTCTTTCATTTTGTTTTAATTAGTTAGTTTTAGAGTAGGGGTTTTAGCTGCAGGCAGGGCTTGTGAGTGAATGTAGCATAGGGGCCCGATTCTACAAGGGTTATGTTTGGCACAAGGTGCATGCGCCAAGGAACATTGACACAGATCACACCTTGCACCAAACGTTATGACAAATTGGATTCTACAATGTGGCTTGCGACATACGCAACCCCATTGCATCAAATCCCAGTTACACCACCCTTGTGACATGCATATGTATGTGCCATGTCGCAAGGGGGTATGCGCCATGGCGGAGCTGCCACTTTGGATTCAGAAAGCCCTGCCACAGCCACAGGAATGGTCATAAGTTACACCTGCTAATAGGTGGTGTAACTACACTTGCGCCTTTCCCACAGTGCATATAACCCCAGAGAATGTGGGAGGGGAGCATGGCAGTGATAGGGGATGGCCGTGCCCCCCCAATGGTGGACCTGGCACCCATTGAGTGTGTTTCTGGTGGCATGCCACACACAACAGCACACATATGCACAGTGTATGGTACTGTACAGCATAGTATGTGCATATGTGCGCTGATGTGTGTGGCATGGCACCAGAATCACACCCCAATGGGTGCCAGTACAACTGTCGGGGGGGCACGGCCAACCCCCATCACTGCCATGTCCCCCTGCCATGTAGCCTCTGCCTCATGTTGCCCCCTGTCTGCGAGCCATCTGCCCCCTCCCAGCCCAGATAGTGTTGCACCAGGTGGAGAGGAGCATCCCAGAGAGGTCTGTCCTATGTGTGGTTTGTGCCATTTGATTGGCGCACCTACAGAGTTACAGCAAACCTGTACACTTCAGTGCAGGAACCCTAATTCTACCAGAATCAAGCACAGGGTCCCTGGTGCAACTGCAGTTTTCCGTAACTCCCGTTTGTCGGAAGTTGCGTCAGATGGATCGTCTGTTATAGTACCGTGCCTTAGGAGTGTAGTTTTATTTCTTTTTAGTAAGAGTTTTGGAGTCTGTACTGCTTCATTCATTTTGTGGATTTCTAAATTTGGGAGCATGAATCTGAGCACTGACTTATCTCTAGTTACTTGCGTGGTGTGCCAGTATGAGAGCAACACAGGAAGGATGCTGTGGGAATGAGTGCCATTGGAGCTTTTGCGCTGGATTTGTCTGCTTGCTGGCTTTTACTGTGTTGTGGAGAGAAGAGCGTGGAGTCTGGTGTTTCCAGCTGGCTTGGAGGAGAGTGGAGGGTCTCGCTGAGCTTAGGCAGTTGAGCAGTGGGGGTAACTGTGCTACAAGAGGTGGGAGCTCCACTGCCCCTCAGGAAAACCCTTCCTGTCTCCCACTTGGGCTGATTTCATTGGTGAGGCCAACCTTGGGCCCCAGTGAGGTGGCCTGTCTTTGGTTCTAGCAGCCGGGGGGGGGGTGAGGAATAATTTTCCCCCAGGCCCCCTTTTTTCGAACTGGCTGTACTGGGCTTTGCCCTTTTCCTGATTATTCATTTGTTTTACCAGTGAGGAGATACTGCTGATGGGAGTGGAGTCTGCCTGGAAGACCTGGTAAGAGCTTGTTTTTCTAGTGCTATAGACTTTGCTCCTTGGGGTGAATACCTGTGAGATTTTAATAAGTTCCCTTGAGACTGGCATCTGGGTGATTTAGTGAGAACATTTTCCCGGATAGCAGGCTCTGGAAGGCTCCATGACATTTGGAAATCCATAAACTATTTGATGCATTGTTTCATCTATTGGAAATTTGGTGGTGTGAGCACCTTAGCTTCCTTTGCACATTGGAAGTATTATCAAGCTGAAATTTGGCTAGGAACTTTATTTGGACAGTAGATTATTTTACCAAGTATTTTCTGGACTTATTTTGGAATTTGCTGTAGTGCATGCTCCTTGCCTTTTCTCCTTTGCTGCTATTTTAATTCTTATTTGATTTTTTGGGATTTTGGGCATGGGGGGTTAATTTAAGGGGTACATGACTGGGTTGTGTGGAGGTATTATTTGAAATTTGTATAGTTAGAATGAGTGGGTAGTGTGTATTTGTACATTAGTTCCTACTTAATATAATTAAGGTTGTATTTATTAGTCATAATTTGTTTTATTGGGTTCTTCTAGTTTGGGCTAGTACACCAGGCTGGGATGTGTTGGGGCATCGGCTCTGCATGAATCACCTATGCTGCCTCTCTGCTTCATGACCTCCACCCCTTTACCAACCTGCTGGTTTCATCTTCTGCCACTAGATGCTGTAGGGAGATTGGAATTACAAGGAGGTGGGTGGGTCATTGCTGGCAGGGGGCAGCTGAGGAGGAGGAGGTGGTGAGGGGCATTGAGGTTGTAAGGTCCAGGAGACACCCTTGGTTTAAACAGTGCCAAGGGCGATGCCAGACATGTTTGGTTCCTGTACCCAGGGGTCCCACCGTACCAAATGGACAGGTAGCTAGAGGGCTGGCTGCCTCCCTTAATCCTCTTCAGGTGGTGCTGTGCAATGCCAGGTCGATAAGAAACAAGACCGCTAGTTTTGCAGACTTGATTTCCTCTGTTGACCTGGCTTGCATTATGGAGACCTGGTTGGGTGACGATGCTGGTCCTGTTTTAGAGGCCGCTGTTCCCGCTGGGTACTCCATGGAGCATTGCCCCGAGGAAGGACCACGGGAGAGGGAGTGGCCATCATTTTTAGAGCCAACCTGGGCTTCTCGGTGCATCCAGTTGGTAATATCAGGTCTTTTGAGCACATTGCCATACACAGGGGTCCAGGTGCGGGTTGCAGGATTCTCCTCATTTACCACCTTCTGGGGTCGGAAGGGAATTCCTGACATTGACAGTGATTCATCTAACTTATCCATCCAACCAGCTGGTCACTAGAATCACAGCCTGAAATAATGGATAATCAGAATTTTATGAACTCTAAGTAAAGTAGGTCTAAAAATAAACCTAAAAACTCTGAACCACTAGGAGATGAGGATACCCAGTTGGGCATGCAGGAAAACCAAATGGTCAGGATGAATAATACACAACCTATAGAAATTCAACAAACAAATGAGCCACATAGGCAATATTTTGTTTTAGGTGACTCTATAATTAAATACACTGATAAAACTGTGTGCAGAAGGGACAGACACAACATTGCTTGTTCATCCTTTAGAGGGGCAGGAATTAATGATATACATTCTATGTGTGCTGACATCTTACACAACTTAGGTCCAAATCCCCTTGTTATAATACATGCTGGAACAAACAATTTAGAAAAACTATCAATTGATGAAATGAAACAGGAATATATAAACTTGGGAAAAAAACTAAAAGAACTTAATTGTGAGATCTATTTCTCAGAAATATTACCTGTACCAAGAGCAAATTATCAGACAATGAGAAAAATCAAATGCATAAATGAATGGATGAGAAAATGGACTCTCAAAGAAGGATGCTCCGCCATCCCTCATTGGGAAATATTCAGTGACATCAGATCACTATTTTGCTGGGATGGTTTACATCTAAGTAAGCGAGGTGCTTACAAACTGGGAGGAACCTTTGAGAATATTATCCTGAAGTCTTTAAACTAAAAGTAAGGGGGGATGAGGGATCCCAGAAAAACCTAAAGCCCAACAGCAGTGAACTAAAGATCTGGAGTATAAATGCTAGAAGCCTTCATAACATTAAACTGACTGAACTAAAAATACTTATAAAAAGATATAACATAGACATTGTCTGTATAACTGAAACCTGGTGGGACGAGAGCAGTAAATGGTCTAATAACATCCTGGGGTATCAACTTTTTACCAAAAATCGAACAGACAGGAAAGGAGGTGGCATTTGCTGCTATGTATCTGAGATGATTCAATGTCAGGAAATTGATATAACTGGTCCCCCAGATAGAATAACAGAAACACTATGGTTAAACATTATTTTTTCTCACAAAACAAAAATAGTACTGGGAATTTGTTATAGACCTCCAGATAGTAATAGTGACTACAACTGCACTCTCATTGATGAAATATCGAAATTTAAATACCTGTAAATTTTCTTTCTCTGACGGCTGGTCTCTGGACTTCCTTACTCCTGGGCTGTACCTCCTGATGCTGATCCACAGGCAGGACTCAGACCTCTGCAGCAGGGGACATCCAGCCCTCCACTTCCTGTTCTCCTCAGTTCTTCCTACAGCAGTCCAATGTGGTAATACTACAAGAACTTGGGAACAAAAACCAAGAATCTTAAGGCATATATGGCTGTGAGGCCAGCCAAGTACATACATTCTGGGAGGGAATCTGAAGCCCAGAGACCAGTCATCAGAAACAGAAAATTTACAGGTATTTAAATTTCGATTTCTCTCTCCTAAGCTGGTCTCTGAGCTTCCTTACTCCTGGGATATACAAAAGCAGTACATCCCCAGATGTCCCGGGTGGGAAGAATGTCAAAAGCCCTTAAGGGTTCACCACTGCTTGAAACACTCTGCAGCCAAAGGATGCCTGTGCCGAGGACATCACTTCAAGTGAGAACCTTTTTTTTTTTTTTTTGGACAGTGTGAATGGATGATCAAAAGGCCACTCAGTGTGAGTGTGCTGTCGATGCTTCCCTGAATTACACCCACGAAGGGAGCCATGGACTCTCACTGGGCCAGGCAAGTTACTCTGGCCTGATCATATGCCATAGAGGTGACTGATGGAATCCGTTTGGCTATAGAGCCTATTGAATCCTTGCTGCCCTAAATTTTTTCCCTCTAGCTGGCATGAACACAGGTAAAGTTTTGCGAATAGCTTCCTCTCTCTTAATGTCCATTTTTCTCCCTCTTCCCAGTTCTAGTGTATGACATTTTCCATCCTTGTTGCTTTTAGAGAGTAGGCAGAAGGAAGGAAGAATGAACCCTTGCATGTAATAGAAGGGAGACATCACTTTGGCAAACCAAAATTGGAACTGTTCTAGCCTGATGAATGAGTGTACAGCTCTTGGGCCAGCAATGCTTTTAGTTTGCTGAAACTCCTAGCGGGAGTAATAGTTTTGAGAAAAAAGGGCAACCTTTATTTTGAGATGCATGATGGATGGCTTGAGAGGCTCTAAAGGGGGCCTTGGTCATGGCCTTGAGAACCATATTAAGACTCCAAGGTGATAGCTTTGGTGAATTGAAGATGTTTTAATGCTGCTGCCTGAAGAAGTACCAGACATGGGAATATGAGCCCAACAATTCCCCAGGCTCCCTCAAGAGTGCTCCCAGTGCAGAAACTCCAATTTGTAAGGTGGCTGGTTGCAGTCCTTTTTCCATCTGTCTTAAAGGAACTGCAGTAGTACAGGTGATTGATTATATTGTATCGTATGTGTCTGGAATGAAGCCAGAACCAACATTTCCTCCAGATTCTATAATGCACTTTGGAGGAAGAAGAGACATACGAGTTCCCCATCATGTCAATAACAGGAGCTGTACTGCATAGCTCCTTGAAAGTTTTCCACTCACTTTCCTAGTCTAGAGAGAGACCAGTTGTTAAAATGGGGTGCAGAACTGGACCTTGATGGAGAATTCCCATGGCTGAACCTGAATGCTCGAGGTGGTCGCCCTGACCAATGAATGAGAAACAACTAAGTGCGGAAAAACCATAAGGGGCAGACTAGAATCATGACTGTCCTGTCCAATGCCACTTTGTGGAGGACTCTTGATATAGGTGGTATTGGAGGAAGGCATACAGGAGACTGAATAGATCACAGTTTATGGGGAAAAGGTGTCCTGAGCCACCGCTGATTCATCCTTGGCCAGGGAACAGAATTGCTTTACCTTGGCATTCTGCCAGGAAGGCATACAGGAGATCGAACAGGTCCCAGTTTATGGGGAAAAGGTGTCCTGAGCCACCGCTGGTTCGTCCTTGACCAAGGAACAGAATTTCTTTACCTTGGAGTTCTGCTCGCAGCCAAAAAGATCTGTTTGAGTATTGCCCCACTATTCTGTCAATGTGGGAGGCACTGTCCTCCAGCTGTGATCCCTTGGTTGACCGACTTTGCAACTGAGTCATTCTGCTATGACATTTTCCTGTCCCGATACAAATATCGCTCAGTGTTGCTCAACCAACTGAAAAAGAAGGGATTCCTTTACCATCTTTCAGCTTCCCGTTTCTCCCTGATGGTTGGTGTATGTCAGCGTTGCCAGATTATCGGTTGGAATCAGGCTAGCCAGATTGAGGAATTGCTGTTCAGCATGTCTCTGGGCATGGCCTACTGTTCCCCCCTCAGAAACACTTATACTGTACCTTGTGTCCAACAGCGATCCCCTGCCTCGTACCAACAGCTGATGCAGGTGAGTCCATCCCAGCTCCTGAGGCTTGCATTGGTTGCAATTCCGATTTAGTGTGGATGGCCTAACTTGTGGCCCTTCATGACCTCTGACCTCTGGGACTGTTCCTGGAGGAAGGGCTTAATCCTTCTTAATGAGCTGTGTGAAAAAATAAGCAGGTAGCTGAGGAGCTTGCAAAATTCCTTGAGCAATTACAGATCCCAAAATCTAGGTTTCAGGGGAGAAAACTTGTGTTGTGATGTGAGTCCTCCGGGAGGATCAAGGTCTGGTTTGGAATTAGGGAGCTCTTTCTCCAGCTGATGGGAAAACCATGTGCCATAGGGGACCTGACTACCTCTGCCACCGCCTGTAATGCCTGGTTGAGCTATGAGAAGACCGCAATGGTAGAGTTTGAATTGGAAGTACTGCTCTCCCACTCTGAATCTGGGATAGTGTGTGTGCCATTACTACATGGGAATATGCAAATAGGCATCTTGCAGATTTATGGGTGCCAGAAAATCCCCTTTTTGCAACTCCCTGATTACTTGTGACAAGGTTTCCACCTTGAAGGGTCTGCTGCAAACAAAACTGCCAGGGCAGATTTAGTTTGTCCTCCGCGTATGCATGGGATTGAATACTCTAACTGGATCCCTATGTCCAGGGTCTGTACATGCTCCTGAATTGTGGTAGTTAAGTTTTTGACTCTTCTCTGGAATCTTTTATTACCTCCTTTAAAGACTATCCATACAGGAGCTCTCCCTTGTCAGGGGCATTCACCAAGTGAGCTTTGGCGACCTGTCCGCCTGCCATGTCTGCAGCCTTAAGTATGTTGAGGTGAGGTGAGTTAAAGCATGGCCCTTGCTGCATAACTGGCAGCCTCCTTTGAGATATTTTCTGAAAATGCCAAGAACAGTTCTACTCTGAGGCTATTGAGGGGTGGGCTATCTACATCTGGCTCATCAGCACGCTGGAATGCAAGGATAGTGGCCCAAGGTATTGCGGTTCCTGTGGAAAAACAGGTTGGCTGGGCTTGCTTATATGTGGCTCATCAGCACGCTGGAATGCCATGTCAGTGGTGTTGAGAACAGATTGTTCACAGCTGCTTTAAGGGAGGAGTGGAGGACTAAAAGCGTCTCTTTCAGGAAGGGCCTCTCCATTCCCATCCAATGACCATCTCAGAGGGTAGCCTTTATGGTAGTTAAACCATTTTTCCGGTTGCTTCTGTTTAAGCCTGAAAAGCTTAAGATCTGCTGGGGCACTAAGCCTGAAAAGCTTAAGATTTGCTGGGGCAGTGATAGGGCAGAAGTCTAGAGAGCTGTCGCTCCTCCTTCAGCCATTTCCCTTATGGTAGGAGGAGGAGTGGGAAAAGCTTTTGCTGGTGTGGGAGTAGATGCTCAGTGAGAAACCTGCTTCTGTTGGATGGGAGCCGCCAGCTAAGATCCAAGGGAATTTTGACTGTGACACCTTAGACAAGCTCTTGCCCATTCACTCCCCCTCCAGAAGAGGATATACTGGAGTCTTAGGAGTCCAAGAAATGCACCCTGCAATGCTTTAGCTTTCCTTCTATGTGTTATCTTCCTGTGATTCGTATCTAGGGATCCCAGGTTGTCAGTCAATGCTTCTATGTGTTATCTTCCTGTGATTCATATCTGGGGATCCCAGGTTGTCAGTCAATGCATACTGGATTCAAGCGAGGCCCTATTTCACTGTTTTATGAGGTCTGGTGTCAGAGGGGGGCTGCGGACTCCTGGGTCCCTCTGGTGGCTGCAGCTTGTTTTGCCCTGTGGGCTATCAGACAGAGTTGAGGAGGGTCTGCTTCCAGAATGTCTTCCCCATTCCCAGATGTTGCTGTACTTTTAGGTGCAATGATCCAGCCAAAGTGAATTAGAAGTAGGGGACTAGCAGCGCTGATAATTTCTGCCCCTGTAAGGCTTGTGTGAAGATAACACCACAAGCTGAAGTGGAGATTAAGGTGCTGGTCCTTTAAGAATTGTGCTAGTCCTATAAGGGCCAAATTCCATACTTTTATTTTACTCGTACTAGATTTTTACTCCTAGAAGCATATACAAGGATCCAGCCTCTGGGAAGCCTATCTAGATAACCCTTTGGGCATCCCTTCGTGGCGGATTGGGGGGGGACAAAATGCTGAGCAAAGGCTGCTAGAATAGCTCTCTTCCAGTGCTATAGCGCTCGTCCCTGGAATTCCCTGAATGAGGATGAGTCGCTAAGCAGCATTGCAGGTCCCTCGTCAACGAGCGGCTAAAGTAATCCAATTGCCAGCCGTTGATGAGTTGCCTCTGATTTAGACTGTTTAAGCCCCTTAACTCTCGCTGAGGAAGAGTTTCCTTGTTCCTGATTAGGGCTCCTCATACCCTGCAGTGCTCATAAATGAGAGCTTCCTGACGATGAGCTGACACTGACATGCGGTTGGCCCCCCCATCAATGAGCGGCTGATACAAGAAGACGCCAGTTGCCAATGTAAAAAGTATGGGGCTGCCATCTGATGTATTCCCCCTAAGTCCTCCAGTGCCGTTTTTACTCCTGGACTTTCACTTGACTGAGGGCTAGCATCCTTTGAAGCTCTCTGGTGCTGTTTTCACTCCCCTAGCCTAGACCATCACTACCAAGAAAATGGTGGCTGCCTGCATTTCAGAATCTAGCCAGAAAGCGTGGGAGAAAAGCACTGTGATGAAATGGGGCCAGTAATGAATCCTACTTTCACTTGACTGAGGAACCTTCGTAAGCTCTCCGGTGCTGTTTTCACTCCACTGCAGTGAAGATGGTGGCTGCCGCTTATTCTGACCTGAGGATTTCAGAATCAAGTCAGAAAGTGCAGGAGAAAAACACCATGATGAAATGGGGCCAGAGAATAACGTCTTCCCCTGAATCCTAAGCACTCCCCTTAAGGATCCACCACAGAAAAAACAACCCGATGAAATGGGGTCAATCATCCTGTTTAAGCACTCCTATGCTTGTTTTGATTTCCCAAAACACACTTTCACTGCACTGCAGGGGATCCACTCAGAGTAGGGCCAGTCTGTGCAGGGCGATTCTCAATTGCTTCTAGCCAACCTATAGTCACTCCTTGATGGAGAATTTCCATCCACAAGTAAACAAAGGATTTTATAACTTACAGTCTCTTCAGCCCTGCCCCTGTGGCTGAGCTCTGCTGCAGAGTACCTGCTCCACTGAAGGCAGGAAGTAAACTGAGGAGAGCAGCAAGTGGAGGGCTGGATGTCCCCTGCTGCAGAGGTCTGATTCCTGCCTGTGGATCAGCATCAGGAGGTACTGTACAGCCCAGGAGTAAGGAAGCCTGGAGACCGGTTTAGGAGAGAGAATAATATAGCCTGTAGACTGGGTGACACTGTACTACTTGGAGACCTTAATGTACCAGGCATTACTTGGAATCAAGTGACAGGAGTCACTGCTTTTGAAAAAGCACTGATTGATACCCTAGTATCCCAGGGTTGTCATCCAATGGTGGAATTCCCCCACCAGAGGGAATAATATCCTGGATCTTGTAATTACAAATACTAAGGAAAGCATTAGCAATGTAGAAGTTATCCCTCAGCTGGACTGCAGTGATCATAAAACTGTAGAATGTGTATTTTAAATATTAGAAAGACTAAAATTAATGATTGTCCTTCTTCTTTTGACCACAAAAAAGTGAATTGGCAAGAATTTATTAAAGCTTTCAATAGTATAAAGTGGGGGACATCTTTTTGTGAAAAGGATGTTAACTTAATGTGGGATACCCTAAAATCAAAAATTCATGAGATAATTGAACACCATATACCCAGGCGTAAAAACAAAAACACTAAAGGTGTCATCCCCATATGGTTCAGTAAGGCAATTACTCAACTCGATTCAACTCAGCAAGTCAACATGGATGCAGAATAAGGGGTGCTAGCTGCGTATTCGAGCAGACTTGATAGACCTCTAGGCCTTTATCTGCTGGCAAATTTCGTATGTTTGTATGTTCGTAATTAAGCGCCAAATAACTAAAAAAAGGAAAGCCTTCAGAAAACATAAGTTAAAACCATTACAAATCAACCTAAGCAGGTTCAGAATCCAACAGAGACTGTTGAAATCACTAATAAAAAAAGAGAAAATAAAGCTTGAGAATAAATTAGCCTCCAACAAGAATCATAAGGCCTTTTATGCATATATCAACAATAATAAGCAAACTAATAATAGAATCAACTCTGTCACTGTTAATGGTCAAATACGGAATAATAATAAGGAGATTGCTAATAGCTTTAACACTTATTTTACATCAATCTATAAAGTTAATAACTCTAATGCAACTGCCCCTAGTGTGGAGAAGTCAGAAGTATTTAGAGTCACTCAAGATATGGTTATTAAAGAGTTACATAATGTACGTACATCCTCTTCATCAGGACCGGATAATATTGATGCTATAATCTGGAAACAACTGGCTGTTGTGGTTGTTGGACCCTTGACTACTCTATTTAACAAATCCATTCTGACCGGTGAAGTACCACTAGGTTGGCGTGATGCAATAGTAGTCCCAATACGTAAAAAGGGTAATAAATCAAATGTTGCCAACTATAGGTCTAGCAGCCTTACGTCAATCTTCTGTAAGACTTTAGAACGACTGATTAAAAGTAAAATTGAAAAAAGATATAGTTGCATTAGGTTTACAGGACATCTCTCAACATGGTTTTAGGAAAGGCCTTTCATGTAACACTAATTTGTTATCGTTCTATAGTTTCGTTAGTAGCAAGTTAGACAAAGGAATACCTATTGATGTTATCCTATTGGACCTAGGGAAAGCATTTGATACAGTACCACATAACAAATTAATACAAAAATCATGTGATTTAGGTCTAAATAAATACATTGTAAGATGGATTGGGAATTGGTTAATGAACAGAAAAGAGACAGTAAGAATTAATTCAGTCATCTCAGATGAAGGTGTAGTCTGTAGTGGGGTCCCACAGGGGTCTGTGTTGGGTCCGGTTCTGTTTGGTTTATTTATAAGCGATCTGGGAGCTGGCATTGATTCAGCTATTACAAAGTTTGCGGATGACACAAAGATAGGTGGGGAAGTTTCATCCTTGACAAAATGTAAGCAATTATGTGAACGTTTGACAAAAATTGAACAATGGGGAAAGATTAACAATATGAAGTTTAATGAAACCAAATGTGCAGTAATACACTTTGGTAAAAAAATCTGAAATACCAATATAGTCTTAATGGAATAATAATCAAAAATAGCAAATGTGAAAAAGACCTAGGAGTATGGATAAACTCACAGTTATCATCGGGTTCACATATAGATAAAACTGTTGGGAAATGTAATAGTATCATTCATTCTATCAAGAAAGCCTTTGTTTCCAGAAACACAGCATGTATTATGAAATTATACAAGACTTATGTATTACCAGACTTAGACTATGGATCGCTCATCTAGAGCCCTTATCTTAAAAAGGATATAAATCAGATAAAAAGATTATAAAGATGATTGACTAAATCCATTAAAGGACTAAAAACCATGGAATATGACAAAAGATTGGCGTGTCTAAATCTATTTTCCTTAGAAATCAGAACAACTAGGGGAGACTTGTTATTAATGTATCAAATTATGAAAGACCCGATTATAATGGAACTATGTAAATTAAACAGACTTCAAAAAACACTAAATTTAAGATCACATGACAAGCAAATTGTCATTAATAGAGTACAAACTGTTAGACTTCAAAACTTCTATAACATACGTACTGCAAAGTTATGGAATAAATTACCAAAATATATTGAGGAGGCATCCACAATTCAAATGTTTAAAAAAAAAGTAGATGAATATTTAACACTTACAAGTGTTAACTAATAGGCCCACTATGTGTGGGAGACAATTTAATGGGCATCTAGCCTACTTTGTCTATATGTACCAAGTTAAACCAAGTCAAGTTAGGTAGTGGACTTCGTCATCGACCAGGTGTTGGAGTCCCCTTGGGTTTAATCCTGGGGAACTTCAACGCTTGGGTCAACAATGAATCCTTGCAACTCAATTACGACCACCTCCAGTTGATGTCTTCACTGGGCCTGGCACAAGCAGTTGCTTCTGCAACCCATCGGCATAGCCACACACTCGATCTGGTGTTCCAGCTGGGTCTTGGAATTGATAACCTCAAGATTGATTGGGTCTCTTGGTCCGATCATTGCACCATGGGGTTCACGTTTGGGGCCCCTCCAATAGTTCTTCCCCTGTGGAGATGGTCAGCTACCACTCTTTAAGGAGTTTGCACCCAGAAAAACTTCTGGCACTGGCTGACCTATCTAGAGTTGAGACAGCTTGTGTGATTGGCACTGGTGAGGTGATGGCCACCTATAATAAGGTGGTGGCCGAGGCACTGGATGCCATCCCACTGGTCCATGTATGACCCAGATCCTCTCACTTGAGATCCCACTGGTTTGATGGAACTCTCAAGGTGATGAAGATCAAGGGTCAGAAGTTGGAGTGTAACTGGTTGAAGACCCAGCTGGAGGCCGACAGACTGGTCCTGCGTGCTCACTATGGTGAGTACCAGGAGGCAATCTCCCGTAAGAAGGCAGAATTCCTGTCCAGAGAGATTTCGGCAGGGAGGAACAGACCTTCTCAGCTTTTTTGAACTGTGGATAGGTTTCTCCATCCTGCCTGTCTACAGCTTAAGAAGACCTTTTCATCCACCTTGTGTGAAAAGTTTGCTCTGTTCTTCTCTGACAGAGTGTTGTCGTTCCAGTCAGGAATTCTGTTAGGGAGGCTTGTGCCTCACGGTGGTCAGACTAGTAGGAGCAGAGGTACTCTGCCTATTAGGGAGGAGTTTAGGCTGGTGGAGACATCTGAGGTGATCTTAGAGCTGAAGCACACATTTTGCAAACTGGACCCAGCTCCGATGCGTTTCTTAATGGGATGTGCCCGAGGCTGTTGGCCCGGTGTTTGCCAGAATTGCCAGGTGTGTGATAGTGGAGTGGGTATTCACAGCAGCTTTTAAAGAAGCGCTGGTGAGACCCCTTCTTAAGAAGTCTTCCCTTGACCCAGATGTCCTGGTGAATTACCGTCCAATCTCCAACCTGCCTTTTTTGAGCAAGGTTGTGGAGAAATTAGTGGCACAACAGCTTGAGGATCCCTCGTGTCCTTCAACATGTATGAGCCATTTCAGTCGGGTTTTCAGGCTAGGCACAGTACAGAAACAGCTCTAGTTAGGGTGCATAATGATCTGATCAAGGCTAGACATAGAGGAGACAGGTCAGTTCTTGTGCTCCTCGATCTCTCATCAGCATTTGACACCATGGACCACGTTGTGCTTCTTGATCGGCTCTGTGAGTTTTGTGGACTCGCCGGGGTTATCATCAAATGGTTTTGAGTCCTACCTCTCTGATAGGGTGCAGTGGGTGTTGATGGGGAATTTCTCCTTCTCCCCAGTGCCCCTGTTGTGTGGAGTTCCACAGGGCTTGATCTTGTTGCAGATGCTGTTTGAGGTGCACACGCTGCCCCTGGGTGAGATCATTTGACAATACAGTGTGGCGTTTCACTGCTACACAGATGACACCCAGCTGTATATGTCATTTTTGCCCTGAACATCTGATGCTGTTGATGTGCTTAACATCTGTCTGGCTAAAATCAAAGACTGGATGGCTTCCAGCTGGCTGAGACTAAACCTGGATAAGACAGAGGTGCTAGTGATCAAGCCAGGTTGTGGGCGTGATGGGTTGCAACCTGGAGTGGACATAGGTCTTTTCCTGGCGTCTGCTCCATTGGTTGCTTCCCTGAGGGTGCAAAATCTAGGTGTGATCCTGGATAGCAGGCTGACCTTTGAAGATCAGGTGTCATCTGTGGTTAAGAGTGGCTTTTACCACTTGCGGAACATCGCCAGGATCAAGCCCCTCATTCCGCCTGAGGATCTGCCAACTCTGGTACATGCCTCTCTTACCTCTAAGCTTGACTACTATAATGCTCTTTACTTTGGGGTCATGGGAGGGACCCTTTGCGGGCTGCAGCGGGTGCAGAATGCAGCAACTTGGTTGCTGATGGGTCTGCCTAGGTCCTGTCATGTGACCCCGGTCCTGTGTGTTCTGCACTGGCTGCCGATCAGGTGGAGGGTCCTTTTCAAGGTGGGCTTGCTCACCAATAAGGCTGTATATGGGCTGGGTCCTGGCTACCTGTCAGAGCACCTGACACCTGCAACCTCTGCTCGCTCCCTCTGCTCCTCTTCGAGGGGCCTCCTGGATGTTCCCAGGGTTCGGCTCAAGACATCTGATGATCGAGCTTTCAGTGTCTCTGGGCTGATCCTGTGGAACATGTTCCCAGCTGCAGTCCGGCAGGCCTCTTTGATCAGTGTTTTCAAGCAGAAGCTAAAGGCCCACTTCTTCAGTCTGGCCTCTACAGAGTAATCAGTACTATATAGAGAATTCCATTATTTGAACTCTGATTTTATTTATCAGCTATTTATGGATTTTAACTAGTTGTTTATCTGTAATACCTTGTTAGGCATCCACAGCCTCTGGGATTGGGTGCAATAAAATTAAAACTTGCCTTGCCTTGCCTTCTCTGGACAGCCTCTACCCTGTCTGTGCCCCTTCTGAGATGTGGTCTCCAGGATTGGATACAGTACGCCAGGTAGGGTCTCACCAACAATTTCTACAGTGGTAACTCCACCTTCCTCTTTCTGCTGGTGATACCCTTCCCTATGCACCCCAGCGTCCTGCTGGCACTACCTACTACCTTGTTGCACTGCCTCTCCATAGAAACAAAGAAGTTGATGGCAGAAGGAGACCACTAGGTCCCTCTAGTCTGCCCATTTGTTTTAGACCTATTTTGACACTCTAGTTGCCCTTTGTAGTCAGGGCTCCCTTGTGTCTGTTCCATGCATTCTTGAATCCCCCCACAGTGTTGACCCCCACAACCTCTTGGGGCAGGCCGTTCCAGGCATCCACCACTCTTTCTGTAAAGAAAGACTTCCTGGTGTTGGTAGAGAACCTCCCTCCTTGCAGTCTGAGGTCATGTCCCCTGGTCCTGGAGCCCTTCTTGAAGTGAAAAAGGTTCTTTGCCTGTACCTTGTTAATGCCTTTTATGTACGTGAATGTTTCAATCATGTCTCCTCTTTCTCTCTCTTCTCTGCTTCAGGGAGTACATATTCAGTTTCCTAAGTCTTTCCTCATAGGACATGTACTGCAGACCCTGCATCATGTTTGTCACCTTTCTCTGTACTGTTTCCACCCTGTCATTGTCCTTTCTGAGGTGAGGCCTCCAGAATTGGACTCTGTATTCCAGGTGAGGCCTGACCAGTGATCTATATAGTTGCAGTACCACCTCTCTCCTCCTGCTTGTGATTCCCATCCCAATGCAGCCCAGCATTCTGTTGGCCTTTGGTGCTGCCTTCTCACACTGCTTACTAACCTTTAAGTCATCTGAGATTGTGTTTCCCAGATCTCATTTCTTGTTTGAGGCCACCAGTCTTTTACTTACTGCATGACTTTGCTGCCACACTTCAGACCATTCTTCTAGTTTCTTGAGGTCAGCTTCTATTTTGCTCACTCCCTCTGAGGTGTCCACCCTGTTACATATCTTGGTGTCGTCTGTGAACAGACACACCTTCCCTTCCAGTCCATCAGCGATGTCTGCTGTAAAAACATTGATGAGCAGAGGCCTCAGCACTGACCCCTGGGGTACCCCACTGGTCACCCTGCCTTCTGTCAATTGCGTTCCATTAACCTGTACCCTCTGGGTTCTGCCTTCTAACCAGTTTTGTACCCATCTGACTACTTCTGGACCAACCACTGTGTGGTCAAGCTTCTTTACCAGCCTTCTGTGTGGAACTGAGTTGAAAGTCAAACTAAAGTCTAGGTAGACCACATCTACTGTCCCACCAATGTCCACTATTTTTGTAGCACAGTCAAAAAACTCGAGCAGATTTGTCTGGCATGACCTACCTGCTGTGAAACCATGCTGTTTAAGGTCTTATTGGCAGCTAGTTTCGAGGAATACTATGATCCTTTGTTTGAGTAGTGTCTCCATTAGTTTCCCTACTATAGATGTGAGGCTCACTGGTCAGTAATTACTAGCCTGTTTGCAACTGCCTGATTTGTGAAGTGGAGCCACTATTGCCTTTTTTCCAGTCTTCGGGTACCACACCACTTTTCAAGGATTTCATGAATAAAAGTGCCAGAGGGGCTGCTAAGTCTGCCCCAGTTCCTTAAGGATTCTGGGGGTGCATCTCATCTGGTTCCATGGCTTTGTCTGCTTTTAGTTTATTTAGTGCCTCCTGTACTTCAGCTTCTGTAAAGGGACTCGTGTCTACCCCTGGTCCTGTAGTGTTGTGTTTTTTCAGGGCTGAGCCATCCCCTGTTACTCTTTGGTAAACACCGAGCACAAGTATTTGTTGATAATTTCAATTTCCTCTGGGTCATGTTTGGTACATTTCCCTTCTTCAGTAGCAATCTTTACTATCCCCCCTTTTGACTTCCTACGTTCCCTAATGTATCCAAAAATGATTTGCCTCCTCTCTTTGCCCCTTCTGCTGTCTTTTCCTATGTCCGGGCTTTTGCCTTTCTAACTTGTTTGTTAGACTCTCATGCTTTCCTCCATTCATCCACCTTGATGTCCTCTGATATGATTACTCCGAGGTCCCTTCCCTGTTTTGTGACCATCAGTTCCTCTTCCCTCATTTTATACTCTGCCTCTGGACTTCTGTGCCCAAAGTGCATGATTTTGCACTTTTTCACACTGAAACCCGGCTGTGTGGTTTGAAATATAAAAAAAAATAAATAAATAAATTGCTGCTCTTTTTTTCCTTCCCAAGAAATCTTCGGTTTCATTTTCTAAATGTATTTTTAACACAGAAACCCACCCTCATCCAGCTGCTGAAAACCCACCCCTGGTGAGGAGTGGTTGTCTGTTGTATGTTAGTACCACAGCTGAGATCACACTTGCATTGTAAAGTGTGGTCTCGTGTGCATTCTTATGGTAGGAGAACAGTGAACCAAAGGTGGGTGATTCTGATACCCTAAGGGTGTGAGTAAGACCATGCTTACAACTGTGAGAGTGGTCTCAAAGGCAGTATTAATATATTATTGATCAAGATCGATCAATAATATATTATAGTGTTTAAAAACTTTCCCAAACGTGCCCGTTCCCAGGGCAGCTGCAGGTGAGACACTCTTCACTGACTAAGAGTGTCTCACACACAGATTAAAGAAGCACTCAGGTCCCTCTGTCTGCCTGGAGGGTGGCATATCTTGTGCTGTTGCTCTACACACCTCATCAGTATTGTCATCTCATTCACAGTTAGATCACAGCTTACCAAGAAGAGGGGCTTTACATAGTGCCTTTCCTAGTCACTGTATCCCAAAGTGCATTACAAAGCAGTGAGTTTTGTACTGGAAGTGCAGTCCTTGTATATGGTTAACACACAGCTTTTAGCAGGCTAAATAGCATTTAGCAATAAAATACTTCTTTCAAAATATAAAAAAGGGGTCTTTTAAAAACAATAATAAAATTAGCCATTTGGTAAGAGCAGTAACATGCTGCAAGGTTGTGCTGTAATATTTTTTTATTTTATTTATTTAATTCTGGGATTACAATTACCTATGAGTCAGAAGACTCTTTTGCATAGGTTCCAAGTCATACAACGACAAGTTACAATGCAGGCAAACAAATTACTAAAAACATCATCATATGGATAAATACAATTTCAGTAGACAGATTAGTGTATCATAGTCATACAGAGCAAAGGCTACTTGAGTAAACTGAGTAACAGAAACATGTATTGCACATAATAGTTAAAAAAAGATAATGTTGCCTCATACAGGAATGGCAAACAGCTGGAGGCAGACAGAAATGGCTTTTATGGTGTGAGCTAGTCCACCTAAAAATAAGACTTCATCCACGAGGTGTGGAGGGGGTGGGAGCTATCATAAATGGGGTTGGGGAGAGTTAGAGGGTATATGGGGGCTAGGGGAGCAGTCACAGAGGCTGTGGGAGATGAGGTGCAATCTCAAGAGTTGTTTAAAGGGGCCCAACATGGGTGAGTCAACTGTGCCTGCTGGAAGACCATTCAGCCAACTGGGAGCCCTATAACTAATGGACTGTTGGGCCTGACTTGTGTGACAAAAGGGGACCTGGTATGCAAATTTGGTCCATTTTGTGGTGCGAGAGCAGGCAAACCGGGTTAGCAAGTGCTGGGATTTTGGGGGGGGGGGGTAAGGCTTAAGCTAATCTTTTTCCCATATAGGCAAGTGTGGTACATTATCCTGTCACTAAGGTTGAGCCACTGAGTCATGCTGCAGAGGTCACATGTATGCATTCTACTGTGCGTGCCCTGAGACCAGCCTGCAGGCTTTATTTAGGGCTAAGCGAATTCTTTGCAGTGCAGTGTCAGTAGCAGCACCATATATGATAAGACCATAATCCACTATTGAGAGGATGGAGCATGTGACTGCCATTCTGAGGGATTCTTTGGCATATAGTGTTTATGCCTATATAACACCCCTAGCCTACTGTTGACTGTTTTGATGACCATGTTGATATGTTCTGAAAAGGACAAGGCACTGTCAAGGGTGACACCAAGGTACTTCATGGTCTGCACTTGTTCTAGTGGGGTGCGGAGATTGTTCCTAATATCAAGTGAGGCTGTACTATGTCTATTGTGAGGGTTTGCGAAGAGCATGGTCTTCGTTTTTTTATAGTTCAGGACCAGTTTGTGCCGCAAGAACCAGTTTTCAACTGCAGAGAATTTATCTTGCAGACTAATGGTTAATGCCTGGGGGTCCTGGTGGCTGGTGAATAATACTGCATCATCTGCATATAGGAGAAGGTCACCAGGACATGCAAGAGGTAGAGAGTTGAGGAAGAGGCTGAACAGTAATGGACCTAGGATAGATCCTTGAGGGACCCATGACCGGACAAGTTTACTGGCAGACAGTTTGTCACCGATTTTTACCCGCTGGGATCTGCCTTTAAGGTAACTTTTAAACCAGGACACAGCTCCAGAGGAGGCATCGATGGTGACAAGGCAGTCATGAAGCAGGGTGTGGTTGACAGTATCAAAAGCCTTAGTGAGATCAGTGTACACTGATCCCACTAAGTGCTTCCGATCAAGGGCATGGTGGATAAAGTTGATGAAGAAGGACAGATGTGGTGCTATGATTTTTCCTGAACCCATGCTGTTCGGGGCATTGAATATTGTACGTTATAAGGGACTCTGTTAGCTGGTCAGCTACAGTTCTCTCCAGTGCTTTTGAGAGAGGAGGGAGGAGGAGATGGGGTGGTAATTAGAATGCTGAGTATGGTCACCACTCTTATGTACTGGGGTAACTATAGCAGCTTTCCACTGAGAGGGGAATTACCCTAGGCAGAGTGATTTGTTCAAGATTATGGTAAAGGGCAATGTAACCGCATCCAATGTTATGCTTAGCAGCTTCAAATTGAGCGAGTCACTGCTGTAGCGCAATTTCCTAAGACTTTGGACAGGTATTTCTTGGTAATACTGGCGGATATTGTTTTGAGATAGAAAGGGGGGTGAGCTGGGGGTATGTCTGTATTGGAAAGTCTAGATGGGGGGGTCAAAGAAGTCTGGGGGGAGTACACCACTTAGATCGGTGAAGGTGGTGTTGAGTGTGTTAGCTATGATCATGGGATCTTGGGTGATAGATTCATCCACATATAACATGGAAGGAGGGGATTTGCTGTGCTTCCCATTGAGTTATTTTAGGTTATCCCAAAATTTGCTACTGTTACCCCACTCCCAGGGGATTTGAGGGCATAAGAAGTTTTTGGGCGAGTTTCAGTTTGATGGCAAACATGCCAGTTTTACTGCATGTGTGAATGTTAGATCTAATCAATTTATGGCATTGTTTTTCCAATGTTTCCCTGATCAGATCCACCAATACACATCAACATTAATACATGGGGCCCTATTTCTGATGGTATAGAGGAAAGTGCAGGTGATGACGCAGGAAGCATGGAGTCAGCCCAACAGGTGGAGTCAGCTCTATCAGAAGAAAATGAGGAGGGGGAAGAGGAAGAAGAAGTGGAACAGGAGGAACCAGAAAAGCAACCAACCCAGGAGAGGTCTCCCATGAAAGAAAATGAAAACAGGTGTCAAGTAGTGACAAAAATGGATAAGCCCATGTGGCAATTTACTTATGGAATGTACAAATTCCAGAAAATGACTGGACTCTCCTCTACAGTATTTTTTGTTCTCCTAGGTGGTTTTATAGGACTTCTCCTTTTGGGATCTACAGTGGGTATCGTAGTATGGTATGTAAAAGAAAACAAACAAACAAACAAAAAAAAACACAAAATGTCAAAGCTACCCTGCTTTTGTTATCAGTATTCTGACTTAAAATTCCCCAGACATCTCACTGGAAAGTTTAAAGAAACATATATTTTGGACATATTTATACTTATATTTCATGAATTTATTGTAATTAGTTGCCCCTTTTTCTTTATAACAGTGTACGTTTAATTGAAAACAGGATCACTATCCCCTACACTGGCCACTTGTCTACACTTGGCATCAGCTTCCTCTGCTTGTGACTTCACAATGTGTTGCTATGGAACTGCAAAGAGTGTATATATCAAAACTAGAAGGGACATCCTGTGGAGTACCAGGGGATTTCATGCAGCCACGTTCAAATGGCCTATGCTATGTCTATGGGGATAATATGCAAATGAGTGCAGGGTCACGTGATGACCCCTCTAGTTTTTATATATATAGAATAGTGTATGGGCTACCACACACAACAAAACTGTGTTTCCATCGAGGGGATGAGATTACACCATAGGGACCTCGAGAGCAAAGTTCGAGAAGTCCCGATGTCATCTCAACCTCAACATGGAAACACAGACTTGTAGTGTCTGGCTGATCATATACTGTTTTATATAGTATACAGTTCAAAACAGGAGATTGGCTACCTGCCCTCCTGCCCGATCACATGTTCATCTTCTGTGTCTGCTCGTTTCCACCACCTGCCCACTTGTTCATTTCCCCCGTCCACTCATTCACACAGTCCACCAATAGTAGGAAGTGAAATTTGTTTTGGTAAAGGGTTTCTTACACTCAAGTGACAGAGTGGTTTCTTTCAGACAGCCATGGTGCAGTTTCCTCGGCAACTGTGTACCACGGACCAACTGCTGCTGACCTGTTCTGCTGAGAGAGGCTCATGCTACTCAAAAAAAAAAAACGCTCAACATCTGGGCACTATCATAGATGATTAGGTGGTGGGAGGTGTTGTTGTAAGTTTTGCACCTCAGAAGGATCTCCATAAGCCTAATGCAGAACGTGGGAGGATCAGAGGTAATGAAAAGTTATTATATATCACAGTGATACTACAACAACTTTCCATGACCTTTGAACTGTTCTACAACTGCTTTGAGAGAGCTACTGAATTCCATACACAATAAGCCCTAACCACATTCTATATATAGAATAGTGGATGGGTGACCATCCACAGCAAGGCTATGTTTCCCTCGAGGAGGTTGATGACATCATAGAGACCTCGAGAGCGAAGCTCGAGAGGTCTCCCTGATGTCATCAACTCCCAAGAGGAAAACAGTCTTAGTTGTGGATGGTCACCCATCCACTGTTTTGTATAGTATATGGTTAGGGCTTATTTCAATTGTTTTACCTCATGCCGCTCACAGCTTCTCCCGCTCCTATTGCCACTTGCTCCAGATTTGCCCTGCTCCCACTCGCTCCGGCTTCTCCCTGTCGGCCCACTGCCACTTGTTCAGCTTCTACTGCTCCTGCTCACTCCGGCGTCGGAAATGATAATTTTTTAAAATAAAATGTAAAAAAAAGTTTGCTTCTGTGACATGGAGCAACGATAGCTCCTCGTGTCAAAATTAGCAGTGTCCAGTACTCCGCGCACGCTAAACTGCTAGCTGCCAATGTTCGGATAATTTTTTTCCATTGAGCTTGGTGGAGTGAGCCAATCAGAAGGCAGATCAAAGCTAAAAAGTTGTTGTACTATCGATGTGACATCAGAACAATAGTACAACTTTTTTTACCTTTGAACTGTCCTACAACAAGATTTAGAAAGCCACTGGTTTCCATCAACAATAAGCCCTAACCATATACTATATATAGTGCTCTATGTGGAAACAATTACGGCATCATCTTATTTATTTGTTTCAAAGTTTCACCAGGAAGGCATACTGATCAGAATTGCTCATTTCCAGATACGATCCATTGGGTGGGTGGGTGGGGGAGAGGGTAACAATGACTTAAACAGGCAAATATAAACAACAGCATAGAAAACTTATTTACATCATCAATATAATATATACAACATTGAAGTAAGTGTTCAAAACTGTAACAGAAGGTACAACATTTTATAAGGGCATTTCTACTGCATAACTTGAGATGCAGTTTACAGAGATATAGCTAGCTGCATAGCTGGCAATAGTGTCCGAGTAACAACTAGCAATACTAGTTATACGAGATAGCAGGTTATGTGTGGACAACCAAAACAAAGTAACAGCAGCAGAGCTATACGACACATCATTGTTAGGAGCATGACAGAAAAATGTATGGACAAGAGAAGGAAATGTTTTTGAGAGGATCCCAGGGAAATAAGGGGAGGAAGGGGAAATGGATAGGGTTCTGGGGGGATTGAACTTGTGAGGGGAGGTATGAAAGGGAAATGTATGCCTAGGAGAAATATTTGGGCAGGGAGGGAATGGGGGAGTTAGGGGAGGCAAGGGGGCACATAATGGGGCAACCTTAGAGTGCTGTGAGGGGGGACATTAGGGTGGTAGTGCCTGAGAAGATGATGGGGGGGGGAATTGTGGTGGAGCCTAAAGGAGGTGAAGAGAGGGAAAGGCCTAGGGGTGGGTAGAGGGTGAGGAAGGTAAAGAGGCTGTGAGGGATGGCCCAGAAGTTAAACAGGATTCAAGCTAGTGTGCGGAGTGGAAATTAGGGGAGGAGCAGGTAGAGGAGGTGTAATCGCATAAAAGGGAGGAAAGGGATGCAGAGGAGGGTGCATTACAGATGATGGGGTGGGGAAGGGTGTTCCACAGCTCAGGGCAGCAAAATAAGAGGCGGATTGTCTGGCAGAGGTGGACTGATGTGGGATAGCAAGGGATTTGAGGTCTGTGCTTCGGAGAAAGTATGTCAGTTGGGTGGAGGTAGAGAGGGAAGAGATTATGTGGGAGGGAATTGACCCGGAACAGAATTTTCATAAATGAAGGATTATGATGTCAGCCCCAGATGAGTAGCCAGACAAGATAATGTCTGTTGTACAGTGATCCTGTTTTCATGTTAATGTGTTCAGAGGCTAAACTCAGATTTTGTGAAATTGAAGGTGAAATGTGTCTAAAAGTTACGTTTTTTCCAATGTGTCCCAGTGATGTCCATTTTTTTACTTTTTCTGGTAACCTACAGAAAGGGGTCCATCTCATCTTGTAGATGTGCAGTTTCTACACATGATAGTTTTTTCTTCAATTTCATGTTAAAAAAAATTCAGAAATAAAGAGCATAGTTTTTATAATGTAATCTAGTATTTCAAGTCTGTCCCCATTGCAGTTAGGAACAAACATGCTTGATAGAAATATAGAATTTGACAGCAGATAAGGACCACCTGGCCCATCCATTCCTCCCTAGTTACACTATTACCACAGACTGTACCTGAGCTACAGTTCTTTCTCCCCCCTTCCTTTCTGCTATGATTCCCTTGTGCTTATCCCATGCATCCTTGAACCCCACCATTGTTTTTACCTCTGCCACCTCCATTGGAAGGCTGTTCCAGAAATCCACCACTCTTTTTGTGAAGAAGTACAAAGAAGTACTTCCAAACTTCTATCCTGAATCTACTCCCCTTCAGCTTCATAGCACGTCCCCTTGTTCTTGTGCACCTTTTTTCTAAAAAATACTTTCCTCCTGTACCTTGTTTACCCCTGTGAAGTATTTAATAGTCCCTATCATACCCCCTCTTCCTTCTCTGTTCCAGGGTGTACATATTGAGATCCTTTAGTCTCTCCTTGTAGGGCTCTTGATGTAGACCTTGGATCATTTTGGTTGCCCTCTTCTGGACTGTCTCCACTCTATCTGTGTTGTTCCAGAAATGTGGTCTCCAGAACTTGACACTGTACTCTAAGAGGGGTCTTACGAGTGATCTGTAGAGAGGCAACACCATCTCCCTCTTTCTGCTGGTGATACCCCTCCCTGTACTCCCTAGCATCCACTAGCCCTTCTTCCTTGTTGCACTGCCCGGCCACCTTTAGATCATCTGATATGACTACCCCCAGGTCTGTTTCCTGCTTGGTGGTTGTCAGCACCACTCCACCCATTTTGTACTCCGCCCGTGGGTTTCTGTGCCCTAAGTTCATTATTGTGCACTTTTTTGCATTGAAACCCAGCCTTCCTCCTTCAGCCTGAGCCTGTTCACAAGCTTGGATTGCTGGGTAGCAAGCAGATGTCCTGACACTGCGCTGCTTGTCTGAGCAATTGACCTTAACTTTAACAGAAATTAACCTCAAATGCAGGATTGTATTATAAAACAAATGCTTTTTCTCCTTTTAACAAGAAACTGGAGAAAAACAATCAAAGAGATCTTCAGGAACAGAAACTATTTTGTTTAAAGAGCTAATGCTTAATAAGGATATATGGCTTAATGAATGTCTGTAGCTTTTTTGATACCCTTGCAATCATTCAGTTTGCCTTTATTTGTTTCATCATTTTATTTGTATTTTGCCAACTGCTAGTAAAAAAGAATCTAGTGAAGTCCTTGTATTATGAAGTCAGAAACCCTTTACTAGCAAGGCTGGCAGTGTATTTCAATGGGAAATTGCAAATCTGTTTTTAGATTTTTATGGAGAAATAACACCTTCCACCATCAAAATATTATATAGTGTATAGTCGAATGTGACTGTGTATGGAGATTCATACATTGTAAAAAAGCCATTCTGCAGCAGTAGTGATGTTCATATTAACGCAGAACAACTTTTTGTTCTGCTTTAGTATGAATGTCACAATGTAAGCGACCCCATCGGCGCTGTTGATAGGGCTAGTGGCGGTTGAAGCGTCACATGTGCAAGCTGGCAGGCAGGGGGATGGCCGAGAAGTGTGAGTCACAGACAGCAGAGGCTGATGCTTGGAAAAAAAAAAGTAAGCGATTTTTTGTTTTTTATGGTCCATACCCTATATAGAATAGTGTATGATAGCCCAAATACACAAAAACGATCTTCTTACACCTCAGGATTACCATGATGTCAAAGGGGACCTCTTGAGCTTTGCTTTCAAGGTCCTTGATGTCATAGTAACCACTATGTGTGTAAAATAGCATTATGCATGGTCTACCATACACTATCCTATATATTCAATAAAAATTATGATTATTGATAGCCTGTGATCTTTTGTTATAATTTAGCAGGTGACTTTTATTCATAACCAGATGTTACCTGAGAAGAAGAAAAGAGAAGCCAGTTATTGTTTCAAAAAACTCTAAAGTCATACAGATGGACCACAATAGCACAATCTTTTGAAAAAGACAGAAAAATATATTTAGTTTCTCATTAAAATACATTGGCTCCTAAGTGTCTGGCAGTTTCTGATATCACAATACCATAATTTTGTTGAATTATTTTTTTTACTAGCAAAGGTGAAAACCCACTTGTTTTACTTTACTAACAAATATTTTATTATAAAAGTGAAAAAGTAATTACTAACATATCAAAATATAATAAATAACAGTAAGTTGCCTTTTTTTTAAAAAAGGAAACACCTGCTCTTTAACTTTTAATTAATTTAAACTAAAAGAAGGCTCTGGTTCTCCTTGATGGAATACCACTAGTATCTTCTGCATACTGTACCCCAGCTATTTAGAGAATTGTCACTTTTCCCATTTGTTTTAACTTTCTTTATTCTTCACTAGTTTGGTGGGAATATATCCCATTTCTGCCCCTAGACCCCCCCACCTCAATGCTACCAGTGTCCCCATAGGGCCTACCTGCACAGGCTGGTTGTCTGTGACATGCCCTCCATGGTGGGCCTCCCCCAGGGAGGGAAAGAAGAGAGACAGAGATCACCAGGAGAGGGCCAGCCAGTTGTTTCTGGGTTTCTTCCAGTCAACAGAGGTGGAGGGGGTCTGTTATGCCACATGGCCACAGGGTTTTTTCTTTTGTGACTGGTCCCCCCCAAGGAGCAGACATGCAATGACATTCTGGCAATGGCTGCTGCACTCCCATGTCTGGAGTGCCAATGACTGCAATCCCACCAATCCTGCTGCTGCATCAGCCTTTGGTGCACTGACCCCTAGCCATCTCTGGGTGTTGGACTTTTGCCAGGCTCTGAGAGAGAGAGAGAGAGAGAGAGAGAGAGCTGTCCTCTGATGGTTTGATCCCCCCTCTCCCCCGGTAGACCCTCCGATGCTGTGAGCTCATTCTCAAACCCATGTCGTTACTGCCTCAAGTGATAGCATTAACTGCTGTGTTGGCAGGCCAGCCACTTTTCCAATTTTTAACAAAGAATTATGAAAAAGTTGAGCTGCCATAGTCATAGGATCAGTTTCATAAGGATAGATCCTATTGATACAGATTGCATATGTCAACATATAGTATATGAACATACATCAATAAGTTTGTAATCAAAACGCTCTAGGTATAAGCGTATTGAAGCATGTTGACGTGTGTATCGATATATGGGAACTGTATCAACAGGACAGAACCATGTTAACATGATTCTAAGCTTTTGTTTAAAAACAAACTATGAGGTTCCTAGCCCTAAAATTATTCAAAAGTTAACCGTTTTCAAAGAAATTACTTCTAGAAACTAATAATTCAAACCCCAGGAATCCTTCACTTATGATTAATAACTGCAGTCATTCCACTGGAATGAGTCACCCTGGAGTTTTTAGAATTTTATTGCTAATTGAAATCCAAACTCTGATGTGTGGTCACGCTCACCCCTACACTCTAACATTGGATTTATTTCTCCACCTGAAGAAAGCAGTCACCCCAAAATCTTCTCTTCACTTCTGGATGGTTTACAGTTTATTATTTTTATTTTAACAGTGTTTCACTAAGTTTAGTTATTTTCTTGATACTACGCATTAGTTAGGATTGTTATGGTTTATTTCTGCGTAAATTTTAATTTTTTGCTGTTCCTCATCAGTTCCCAGGAACCAGAGAAGGTCATTTTCGGTGTAGTATCTGCTTTTATGGAACTGCTGTATTTTTCAGTTTTATTACATTTAAAAATAATTTTTACTCAATCACTTTGCGGTTTCTCTTTAAATTATCCTCTGTTCCTTGTTATTTGGGAACTGAGGCAATATTTGTCCATTTTGACAAAAACAAACCTTCATTGAGCTGTTTTTTTTCTTGTAGTTTGAAATCCGAAGGAACCAGCCTGAATTTTTCCTATTTAGAACCCTCGTCACAATCATAAGGTCTTTTAAAGTTTAAAATGTTTTCACTAATGTCTTTCCAAAGTCGTCAGTGTTTGGCATGGACTGACAGACACAAAAGTAAGACAAGACCTACAGACTTTAAAATAATTCCGCCTTTGCCAGGAGTTGAAAACAAATGGTTTACCTATGCTGAATTGACAACACCATTGTCAAAGTGCAGCATAGCGAGATCTCCAATGTCGACAGGTGAAATTTTGCCTGTCCGACATTGAAGTGTTTCTCTTGGGGGCTGTGCCCCCTGAATCCCCCATGGAGGGGGCTGCACCCCTCAACCCCCCTTCTAAAGGATTATCAACTCTGAGTTGGAGTTGCTTTGAAGGGGGGGGGTGACTCACGGTAAAAGGGTGAAATTTTGCCCTCAGCCCCCCCAAGTGACAATTTCAAAACCTGTAGAAATTGTCACCGTTGGGAATTTAGCTGTAAATGTTTTGATGTGCAGTTGGCACATCAAAACAAACTTTACAATTTTATTAAAATTGTAAGCTTTGTTTTCAACTCCTGGCAAAGGCAGACTGCCACGAATTGTGTTTAAAGTACCTGGATCCAGCCCATGATTTTGTCACTTGTGAGCTCTGTATTAAGTTTTGCCTTAAAAATGCAAACAAAAAAGTTAAAAAAAATTAGAAGACCTTATGGCTTCTCAGTCTGCCTAAACGTCACCTAAAGGCTCATATGAGGGTCCAGCTCCTGAAAGAAAGCAACAGTCCCTGTTAAAGAGGTTAGAAAAGAAAGATAATGCTGCAAGAGATGGTTCAGAAATTAGGATGTCCAAATGGGAGGAACCCTGAGTGCAGCAAAAATAAAAGAACCTTAGAACAGACATAGAAACATGGAATTTGACGTCAGATAATGACAGCTTGGCCCACCTAGTCTGCCCATGTTCCCTACCTGTTTTGTATACTGCAGATCCTAAATGATCTGCAGCTTACCCTCTCTTTCCTATTGCTAGAGTTCTTTTATATCTGTCCCATGCATTTTTTAATTCTCCTTCTGTTTTTGTCCCTACAATCTCTGCCAGGAGGCTGTTCCATGGATCCAGCACCATATCCCCAGAGATGGTGCCTGCCAAGAAAAAAAACAAACAAAAAGGAAAACATGTCACTGTCTCTCCTTCTGAAGAAGGAAAGGAACCACCAGTGGACACAAATAAAATGCCCTCAATAGAGGACATGTCAAAAGCATGGCAATTCCTCCAGGCAGTCCAGGCTATAGGGAATTTCATTACTATGCCTGTTCCTCCCTCCCCAGGCTCTGGTTTCATTTCCCATGCCTGTAGAGGAGGAGGAGGAGGCTGAAATGTGCTATGAAGAGGAGGATGAAGGAGAACCTATGAACCAGGTGGTTCTCCTGAACAAGAATTTAGCTCTCCTAGGCCTTCAGATGATCATATCTCTCACTATACCTCTGTGACGCATATGGCAAATACTCTCAACATTATCTCACAGGAAACTGAGGAGGATGAGGCTGAATTTATGAATATAATGGGGTTAGCTCTCATGAAGAAGCTAATGCTACCTGTCCATAAATCACTTAAAGCCACCTCAGCTGGTGGCATAGATAAGAAAATTGAGAAAAAGTATCAGGTGGACAAACAGGGATCTGAGTACCTGTTTCCCCACAATAATCATGAGGGGGTGGTCCAGACTGCCACCCGTGACAAGGCCAAAGTGCCCCTTTCCTCCAAGCCTCCTGAGAAAGATTCCTGGAAACTGGATATCCATGGGCAAAAAAAAGTTTATATGTCGGCTTCCCTGCTCCTAAGGCCAGGCAGTTTACTTGGCCTCCACAGCACAGTACCAGAAAGTCCTTTGGAATTCCACATTGGCACTGAGCAAAAAGACTACTGAAGAGTTGGCTCAGGATATAGTTGACACAGCAAGATCAACCATAGATGCTGCAAAGTATCAGTTCCACATGGCAGTGGACACAGACGACTCCACTTCTAGGATCACGGCCCATGCAGGGTCCTTAAGAAGGTTTGCCTAGCTTAGAACTACTAATCTATCCCAGGACACTCAAACAAAAGTGGTGGATTTTCCCTGCAAGAAAAGTTCACTGTTTGGTGACAAGGCAGAAGCTTACATGAAAATGGTGGATGAATACAAAACCAGCTACAAGAGCAACACTGAGTTGGAAAAGGCCTCCGCTTCTACAGGCCTTATGGAAAGGGAGGTAGGTGTAGGGGATACTACCCTTGTGCTTATGTTTCCTATGAGTACCCTCCACAGATGTGTTAATTTAGGGGTAGAAGGAGCACCAGGCGTGTAGCTGCACCACCAGCTCCCAAAGCCCAAGCTAAACAAACCCCCTGATGGGTCTGTACAGGTTTCCCATCCATTGCCATTGGGAGGAAGGCTGACTCATTTTCAGCAATGGATAAAAATAACCACACACAAGTGGGTCCTGGAAATAGTCAAAGTTTGTCTCCGCAGTTCAGAAAATTCCCCAGGCTGCAGAACCACAAGGTTTATCACCCTCATACCCCTTCAGAAAGAATCCAGTTGGAAATGGAGGTGAATAAATTGTTGCAAGCAGATGCAGTGGAAAAAGCACCTCCCTCATGGGGGCAAGGAACTTTTTTCCAGGTACATCCTGACCCACAAGAAAACTGAGGAGTGGCAACTGGTTTTAGACCCGAGATGTCAACAAACAAAAATTCAAGATGGTCGCACTGGGCTCGGTGATTCCGTTTCTGCAAAAAGGAGACTGGCTGGGGTCATGGGATCTGAAAGAGGCCTACTTTCATAACCCAGTCAGGCCCAACCACAGAAAGTACCTCAGGTTGAGGATAGGGAACTGCCAGTACCAGTTCACAGCCCTTCATCTTGACCTCACCTCATCTCCAAGAGTGTTTACAAAGTGCTTAGCTGAGGTAGCGGCACATCTGATAAGGTAAGGTAAGGGGTGGTGTCTTTCCCCATGACTGGATGACTGTCTGGTCTCAGGAAAAACAAAGCAGGAAGCACAGTCCCTGCCTTTTACTAACATAAGGTATATGGGAGAAACTGAGCTTCCTCATAAATCTTCAAAAGTCAGACAGAATCTTATCATGTTCTGGATTTTATAGGTACAGAGCTTGAGACCCTGCAAGGGAAGGCCTTCCTCCCTCCCTGCAGTAAAGGTAGCAAATCTGATTGCAGCTGCAGAATCCTTTAAAGCAGGTCAGCCAAGGACTACAAGGGATTTTCTGAACTTATACAGACATGCCCACTGCAGTGGTGCCCTGGGGCCAGGTTCCAAATGAGAAATGTTCAGTATCACCTAGGGGATCATTGTTGTCAGAGGTGGGATCCACTGTCCAAATTGCTGCCTGTCACAAAGTCTTTGCTAAGGGCCCTGGAATGATGGAAGGAAGAATGCAGCCTCAGAGAAGGAATTCTCTTCCTTAAGCAATCACTTGCGGCTATACCCACAGCAGTTGCTTCCCTCCTAGACTGGGGCACTCATTTGGAGAACCTCACCGTAAGTGCAACGTGGAGTACTCAAGGGACTTGGGAGCACATAACTCTCCTGTACCTCAGGGCAGTGTATCTGGCAATGTAGGCTTTTGGTACCAGATCAAGGGTCAGTCTGTCCAAGTCAGAACAGACAACACCACAATGTATTACATAAACAATCAGGGAGAAACAAGATATTTAAAACTATGCACAGAAGCAGTGGAGATCTGGAACCTAGTATACCCCCTGGAAGTTCATCTTTCAGCAGTACCCCTGCCAGGGAAAGACATTGTGCTGCAGATTCTCAGAGCAGACTCAGCCAGGGAGATCATGAAAGGGCCTTGAACCAGCAGGTACTGGCAGTGGTCTTCAGCTGGAGGAGTACACCAGAAATAGACCTGTTTGCTTCCTGGGAGAATAACCAGCTCACCCTGTTGTGTTGCAGATCCCCGTTGATGGGTACAGTCTCAGAAGATGCTCTAGTCTTCATCCGGTCAGGGAAGTTTCTATATTTATTTATTAATTATTTTGCTTTTGTTAACTAGGTAAGCACAACTAGAAAGTCAAGTGCCTATTTTCAGGTGCCACCTTTTCCACTTTTGCTGACAGTACTTCTCAAACTGAGAAGAGGGTCAGCAACAATGATTCTCATAGCTCCAGACTGGGCCAGGCAGATCTGGTACTTTCTGCTCCTGTCCCTCTCTAACAGGCACTCTATCAACCTGCCCTTGAGATACAATCTGCTGTCACTGTCTCAGGGTAGGATAACATTCCTGGATCTGAGAACTCTGTATCTCAGACCATTGTTCTTGAAGAGCTTGAGTTCTCTGGACTAAATCTCTCTGAGAGAGTAATGGGAGTGCTGAAGGTTTCCAGAAAACCAGCAACAAGGAAAACCTGTGCTTCAAAATGGAAAAGATTTTCCTCTTCATGTTCCCCTAGACAGCTCAACCCACTACAAGCAAGTCTGTCTACAATCCTGGACTACCTAGTCCATTGCCAGTCCATGGGCCTCAGCCCCCCCAACCAGAAGGGTCAGCTTAAATATCAACTGGCAAAGACAGGTCAGTGGCCTCACAACCCATTTTCAAAAGGTTTTTCAAAGGCCCCTTAATCACCTGAGCACTCCAGTAAGGGAGCCTTTCCCTCCCTGGGACTTCAGTATGTGCATAGCTCAGCTGATGGAGGCTCTTTTTGAGCCCATGGCAACTGCTGCAATGAGGTAGGACAGGTTTGAGGGCCCCCCAGTAGGGGTTACTACTTGGGGGTTTTCATGGGCAGACTAGGTAGGCCATGCGGTTCTTATCTGCTAGTTGCTTCCATGAATCTATGAAAAAAAGTGTGCCACCTGGAAAGCAGTTTTCTTAGTAGTAGTGACATCTGCCAGAAGGGTGAACAAACTGCAAGCCCTCTGCACAGATCCTAACTACATCATATTTCACAGGGGTAAGGTAGTTCTAAGAACTAACAGAAAATTCCTCTCCAAAGTGATGTCTGAATTCCACTTGAATCAGTTTATTACATTTCTAGTTTTCTATACAGCAAAATCCAGCTCAGGAAAAAAGAGAAGCTCCTCAGTCTGGATGTAAACAGGACACCAAGCTACTACTTGGACCACACAAAGGATAGCAGGTCCACTAACACTTAATTATTTGTCACTTGTGGTGAAGTGGGGAAAGGGAAACTAGCATCCAAGACAACCATTTCTCATTGGATAGTTTCCTGCATACAGTTCTGTTATGACAAGGCTGCAAGTTGGCACCTAAGGGCCTTAGGGTGCACTCCACAAGGGGCACCTCTGCCTCTGTGGCAGTTCCAATGGGTATTTCCCTTCAGGAAATCTGTAAAACAGCTACTTGGAAAACAGCACACGCTTTCACAAAGCACTACTATCTGGACATACAGTCCAGAAGGGATGCCAACTTTGGCACTGAAGTCTTGCACAACCTTTTCCCTAAGTAGGTTCTGTGCCCAGCCTCCCAAGGTACTACTATAGAATCTGCAGTTGTTAAACACAAGTTAAGGGTTCCTAGAGTTTGAAGAAATAATTACTCACCATAGTAATGTTGTTTCTTCCAAAGGGATCCCTCACTATGCTTAACAATTCCTAATCCCTACCTCCCCTTCCAGAACCTGGTAAAAGGTTAGAAGAATCAGTTATTTCTATTTGCTTGAATTTTACTTGTTACAGGACCTTTACAATTGTTGCTTGGTGGTCTCAGCCATCTAATTTTTCATAACAGTTAAAACTGTTCTGCCATATTTTAACTATTTTTCAAAATTTTAAAACAATTTCAGTTCTCGGTAGGCATTTAGCTAATTTTAATGGTCATTGCTCACCCTAGCTTTAGAAATAAATCTGACATTGGAGTGTAGGGGTGAATATGACCACACGGGTGTCCGTGATGTGGGCACTTGTGGAAGGGTGCAGGCAATAATGGTGACCCTCTCCCCAGTGCATTGCAGTGATGGTGCATAGGGGATACGGTGGCTGGATGGAGGGGTGGGCGACTATAGTGACATCCTGTAGTTATAGGAACACGCATGGGGGGTTGGGTGGGAGCGGGCACATACAGTGAGGGATGTAGGGGATGGTGCCATGGTCAGTTGCTGTGCCGACCCTATGGTGTGGTGTGGGTGGGTTGCATGGCGTTGGTCGGCAGGGTACAGGGTTGGGTCCAGGCTGGTGTGTGTTTTTGCGCCGTACGCCCAAACCTTTTTTCATTTTCCCTCCCCAATGTACCCCCTGGAGTTGAGAATCCTTTAGCAGGGGTTCACGGGAGATGTGGTGGGGCACAGCCCCACAAACTGGCCATAAAATTGTAAGTCCCCGGCACCCTTGTTGTGGCGCCGATGTGTCAGAGTGCTGAAATAAATTTTGACACTTGATTCTGCATAACAGCGATCACCTTTAGGCTTTTGCTGTTATGACATGGAACCAACCACACAGCAGGGTCTGAATTTCATTCTAAGTTCCATAATTGAAAGGCTATGCCTGCAGTTCAATGGACAAACTGTCAGCCACTCCCCCTTCCTGAGTTATATAAGCAGTTCCTCCCAGCCTCTTTCTGAAGCACTTTTTTATTTGCAGTCAGAGGCTCTGTCAGTCTGTCATCTCCTTTGTAGCCTACTAGAGCTTGCCCCCCCCCTTACTTGTTTTATGCTGGACTTTTGTTTTATGTTCTCCTGCATTTGGTTTGTATTGCTAGCCTCCGGCTGTGTACTTCTTTGTGTTGCTTGTTTCCTGTTCTTCTGTGTTTGTGTGTCTTTTGTTTTGCTTTCTTTATGGGGGGCTTCTGTTTCTAGAATCCTTTGCCTTTGCTTGTATTTTGCTAATCCTGAGCTCATGCTAATTTGCTCCTATTTACTCACAAGTACAACTGCAATTGTTATCTGTGTGTTTCAGCTCAGAGCTTCTTCCCTGCTTCTGCTCCTAATGCTATATACAATAAGTGCTCGTTATAAAAGAAATCTCCTTTTGTTACCTCAGTGCTTATCCACCTTAATTGCTATCACCTGGTTCAGGCTCACTGTGCAACCTGGTCCATGGAACTCAATCTTGCTTCCTGAACTAGTACCAAGAAAATCATTGCTGCTGTTTCAGCATATTGCAGCTATAGTTAATTGCAGCTGGATGCTACACATTTACTGGATGCTGCTCATTTACTTTGCATACTGCTTTATTGTACTCTGGAGGTCAGCTTGGCTACTGCTGTTGCTGTAAACTAGTTTTAAATGCTGCATGTGGGTCATGCTCTTTCCCATTGCTTTCTTGTTTTTCCTACAATGGGGGACTGGGGGTGTTGTTGAAGAGCCGTGGCCCCTTGTGGCCTATTTATTGCCTCATGTTCAAATCCAGCCTCTGCTGCTAAAATCCTTTGAGTATTCTGTCACCTTTTAATTGGCTTCCTTAATGGGATTTGGTTGATTTGCACCTGCTAATCCTGTATTTGCTGCAATAAAGCTTCTGTAATCTAAATAACTTCAGCAAAATAAATAAATAACTTTAGTATACTAAATAAATGAATGAATGCATATAGTACATAATAAATACATAAATGAATAAACAGGCATGCTGACCTTGTCCAGTAGTTCCTTGGCACCGACGAACTCACTCTGCACCCCGAAGTCCACATCTTGAGCATATGACGCTTGGGGCAGGGTCCTTCTCACCTGGCTCATAGCTGGGAATGTCCTCACTCTGGGTGAACCTTCAGTCATCAGCCGTACAGATGGCACCTCAAGTTGTAGAATTTAAGACTTCAGCAGTGAAGGGTTTGGGCTCTCACTGAGGGCCCCTTCAGCTGCCTGAGTGGGTTTGGAGGCACCATTTCAAGTTATCTCCCTATGACCACCTCTGGTTCACCTGGTTTGTTCTTAGATTGGTAGGCTTGGTGAGTGCCTTGGTGGTTGCTACTCTCCTCCTCCCACCTTGGAGGTGGCTTGTTGCAGACCAAACTGGCTTGCAACCCTCCATGGCATTCCTGTTAGAAGGATCGGGTGAGAGCTTCCTTCCAAATTGGAACATTTTCCACCCCCCTTTCATTGGGCTTTCCAAATTGCAGTAGCAGTGCCGTCACTAACTAAATTATCCCATGCCTGGAGGGAAGGCGACCTAGGCCTTGGATCCCCAGAGATTTCCTCCTCAAAGAATTTTTTCCTCTCCTCTGTGCCAAACATCATACTACTTAGTTGGTCTTAGTATTTCCTAGTTCCCTTAGGTAGCTTTTGCTGTTGGATGGAGGTGGACGGTGTCCCTAATTGTCATTCCCTTTCTCCTTAGGATGCCCCCTCAATCGCCAATGTATTTCATTGCCCCCATGCTATTTTGCTAATCTGCAGACCTCCTGATGTTTTATCAGGCTGCTGTTGCTGTCATTCTACTTCTGTGCCCCATGGCCTATGATTGCTGATGTTCTTTGGTGCTGCTACAGTTTCTTTTGAGGGATTCTTCCTAAGGTACCTTTAGTCAAGGGAACATTCCCACTGCACCTCTAGGGATGCAACCCTCTTCCAGGGTTCCTTGCCTTTGGTACCCCTAGAGGGTGGTAATTCCTCATGGAATAGAGAGTGAGAACAGCCAAAGCAAAGTACACAGTTGCACAAGCATAACACTATACTGGTTGCATAGGTCATTGAACTGAAAGGCTATGCCTGTAGTTCAGTGGACAAACAGCCAGCCACTCACCCTTCCTGAGCTGTATAGGCAGTTCCTCCCAGCCTCTTTCTGAAGCACTTTTTTCTTTGCCCCACCAACCTCCCCTCCTCCTCCAGCGGCATTGCCTCTCTCCTCCTGGGATTCTTCCTAAGATATCTTTAGCCACGGGACCCTTCCTGCTGCACCTCTAGGGGTGAAACTCTCCTCCAGGGTTCCTTTCCTTTGGTACCCCTGCAAGGTTGTAACTTCTTATGGAATAGAGAGTGCGAATGGCCAAAGCAAAGTAACACAGTTGCACAAGCATAACACTATACTGGTTGCATAGGCCATTGAATTAGCATAAAATTCTAAAAACTCCTGAATGGCTCATTCCAGGGGAATGATTGAAGTTGTTAAGCACAGGGAGGGATCCCTTTGGAAGAAATAACATTACAATGGTGAGTAATTTTTTCTTTTGGAACCATGCCAGCTAAGAAGTCAACTTTTTTAAAATAAAAGCTTGGAAGAGGTTGATGTAGATAAGTTCTCTTGATAAAGTTTCCATGCATTAAAAAATATATATTTATTTAAAAATCAGGCAGAAATAAATATTGATATCCTTTTCAAATATATTGGTCAGTAGCACTACTGCTTGTGACACTGGCGACCTGGGTTCAAGAACGAGCTCAGGAATTTGGGGGATGACCAGGGCAGGGGAATGTGAGCGTCTCCTTGGAGGCTGTCCTCCTTAGGGCAGGGGGGGAGAGAGAGAACTGCATTACCTTGCTGTGTCACCGTCACCTGGTGGTAGTGCAGTAGATGGGGCACTGTGGAAGGTGGGGGATGTTGTGACCCATGTAACTGTGCATGGGCTTCTACCTGGACTGCCATCCTTGCATGGATGTCACTACAGGAAGGGTAAAAAAAAGCAACGGGGTAACTAAATCCTCTCTGTCTGGGCACCATAATGGCTGAGATGGCCAGAAGGCTGTACATTCACCTGCCAGATACAGGAGCAAAAACACCACAACAACCCTTCCAAAAAATATCAATATGTAAAAAAGTTATCGATCAGATGTCCTGATGGCCTAGCAGCCATGCATCACACTGCTATGCAGGAAACTGGATTTGGGAGCAAACTCAAGTTACCACATCAGGAGGCAGGCCAGGTTGTAGCAGCTGCAGTATGCCTCAGATGGGGAGGGTCGACAGCGAGTTGCAGCATGATGACGACCCCTGCGACTGGGCCACGGAACTTGCTTTTGCTGCAGAACAAGCTGCGTGCATGTAAACCAGGTCGCCAGAAGGCTAGACTTATGTAGGGGGAAGTTGGAGGGCCCTAAAAGGAGAAGAAACCCCCCTGTCTATATGATGGTCTGTATCTCAGGATTTCCTGGGTCCTGGTGCCTACCTGTACTGGATCCTGGACTGTCTTGGGGCGAGGGAGCAGCCCTCCCTCTTGAGCCCCTGCCATGTAGAAGAAAACTCTGAGGGTAACCAGTGAACTGTGGGGACTTGAGGAGACAGGATGCAGGCCTGAACAGGGTAAATCCCTGTAAAAGTTAAACGTGGCACAGAGTAAAAGCTCCATAAATATCAGTATCAATATGATTTTTAACATCTTCATACATCTTTGTCAACATCACTCCAAGTGTTCATTTAAAAAAAAACATAAGTCACTAGCCCTCACAGTTCCGAAGTTAGCCCTTTTCAAAGAAAGTGGGCAGGATTATTAGAAGTCATAAAATGGACACAACTGTTAGTTACTGCCTTGCCATGCCTAGACCATGTTCTATCTGATTGGAGCTGTTTTCAAAGTTGGAGTTGTCTGCTGTTTTATTGTATTTTACATCCTATTGTGAATAAAAAATGGCTATATATATATATATATATATATATATATGCTAGATTTAAAAAACAGACCAGGTTAGCTGGCCCAGTGACGGGGAGGGATGAAGCAACATACGCCTCACCTCCTACAGTGCCGGCAACCTGGGTTCAGGGTTACTCAAGGCTGGCTGAGTGAGGGAGGATTGAGCATCCATAGGACAGCTATCCTCTCTTGGCGAGGGAAGTTGTTGTGGCTCACTGTCTGACTGCCACCCTGCGGCAGCTGAGTGGCAGCATAAGCAACATCAGCAGGAGAGGGACGGGATCTCACCTTCAGGGCACTGGTGGTGTCTCCGCAGACGTGGAGCTCATACATTGCACAGCTTGTGAGCCCAGGGAGAAAATAATCAGAAAACAACCTAAGTTGCAGGATGACGGGTGACCCCTCGCAGGGCTCACACCAGTGACTGGGCCCCCTCAGTCCTATGACAGAGGACAGTGGCGGGAAGGTAGGTCCCGGAGAAGCCAGATGATGGGGCTGGAAGGGTCGTCAGGAAGGGGGGCAGCTCAGGAGATAAACAGATTATGATGAAAAAAAAAAAGAAAAAGAAAATGGTAGACCTGGTTATACTCATTCCACAAATTGTGTCCGGGCACATTTATATCTGAATTTTGCAAACTCTTCATTAACTTAGTCACAGTGTAAGAAATCAGACTAAGCTATGTCCTAGCTCTGAAACTGGACATAGGGGCAGTTTTGCTCATATGTCCAGATCTGTATACAGTAGAAAATTACATCTAGATATAGGCCTGGATTTTCAAAACTTTGGACGCTGGACTTGTGGCAGTTTTGCTGCTGCAGCTGCATCACTGCAAATGTGGCGCAATGTTTGCATGCAGTTTTCAAGCATTTTGACACATTTGCAATACTGCTCACTTTACGGCAGAAAAAGGATGCATGTGTCATTTCTTTTGACGCATGTATCATTTAAGATGTACAGCTTGCTGCTCTAGTGACGTGAAGTTCAACCATGTTTTATGTGGTCCAGCAGTCATGTTGCAAATAGCGTCATTACGGCACAGTCATGTCATAGTGCTTTGAAAATAAAACCCATAGATTCTAGAAGCATGGCGCAAGTCACCACCAAATGTGACTTGCACCAAACGCAGCTGCGACATTGACCCTGCACCCTATTCTAGAAGGGGTAGGGTCCCTGCATCTAAGTCCTGCGACTTGTGACATACAGTCAGGTACGCCGAACAGAGGGCATACCTGGCGAGGATGTTGCAAGCCGCAACCGCAAGTCGCAAGTGCCCCTTCCCATTTGCCCATTCACTGCCAGAGCCCCACAGGGTTAGAGGCCCCCTACCCACTGTCGTGCCACCATGGTGTCCCCAACCCCATCCATCGCACCATGGCCAGTGTACTGTACAGAATGTGCAGTAGATGCATACGTCTGTCGTCCCTTACAGTTATACCTGGTAGTCTAGTGGCCCCCCACCAAGCAGTGCCACTCCACCCAGCACCCCCTCCACCCATCCCCAGCCAGCAACTGGCACAACTCTCCTCTCACCACCATGGCCAGCTGCCGACTGAGCTCCTTCTGAGTGCTTACTGTACAGATGTGGGTATCGTGTCTAGTAAGCACTCAGGAAGAACTAATCAAATGGCTAACCATGAGGTGGTGGTGGAGATTGTGCCAGTCGCCATTGGGGATGGTGGGGTGCTAGATGAGAATGGCACTGCTGGGTGAGGGGCCACTCAAACCAGGATGTTCTGTGATTGTAACATACTGTTGTGGCACTATCTTTAGGATCTGGGCATGGGTGGGTGGGTTGACAGCGTTGCCCTGTGGGACCTTTAGTGGTGAGGGGTTCAGGGGCATGGGGTATGTGGGCAGCCCTGTGGGGCTTTTACTGTTTGGTAGTACGGGGGCATATACTGTACTGGGGATTGGGGTGGGGGCAAGATGCCCATCGGGGCAACAGCGGAGGTGTTCTGGGCATGGGGGGAGGGCACATAGACTGGATGATGGGCTGCTGGCGGTTCTACAGGACCGTTGGAGGATGTATGTACAGTTACACCAGCTAAATGCTGGTGTAACTTATGTTGCTGGTTCTCCTCCGGGGGTTCATATAGAATCTAACATTGGGGACTTTGTTGCTGCCCTTCTGGAATAGGGCGCAACTGCTGCCATAAACCCCCTAGCGCCATGTCGCAGGGGGTTTATGGCGCAACTGCTGGTGTAACTGCTCTTGGGCGCAAGTGACCTGTGACATGTCACAGTCCACATTGTAGAATCGTGCATGTCACAACTGCTGGCGTAAGTTGCTACTTGCGCCATTCTACTTGGCGCACGTGCTGTTTTGCCAGGCGTAACTCTTCTAGAATCGGGTCCATTATCCTTAAAAAGGGCTAATGTCGGAACCATTAGGGCAACCAAATGGACCTGTAAAATCTAAAAAAAATATTAAGTCAAAACCCACGCCATTGATTTTTGTGGAGCATGACCCCGCACTCTCCAAACGTAGATGTCACAAAACATCTGAATGTGCGGATGGGGCCAGCACTCTGGGAAGTGGAAAGGATCAGATGGCTAGATCCTCAGAACCCAGTTATGATCCCAACTTTTCATAAATAGCTGCATGTAATAATTATGGCACCAGGATTACTGAGTCTCCCTGAGTGAAGCCAGTATTGTGGGTTTGGGGGGCTTTTGTTATAGTAAGTATAAGTGGTGCTGTTTAAAATACATTTTGTGTCATAAATAGAAAATATGCTGCTGTATGTTTCTGTACGGGCTCACAGTCAATGTTGGGTAGGTTGAAACAGTCATGAGAACTGAGGGTCCCATTGTTGTTGCCCTTGTTTCTTTTTTTTTTGGAATGTATCTGTACCTCCTTCCCATGGCCCCCGGTACTTCTCTCCTTCCAGTTTTCTGAACCATCCTCACCTCTGGTTGCTGGCCTCACTATTGGCACTGTCACATGCCTCCTGATTCTCAGGATTTCCCCCTGGTCTCTGGGTTCCAGGTGTGTCACTTCGCAGGCGGTCCCCATCCCCTTCCGGCCTGATAGAGAGATTGGAGAAATGCCTTGGAATCCCTGAGACCTGGGCTGAAGAATATGATGCTGAGCAGGATCTGGTGGTGGTATGTGTGTGGTGGTGGGGGGCATAGGTGCATGAAGGCCATCATCAAAACAACAGAGCCAGCCGAGACTGCATTTTTCATGGCCCCACCCACCTCCCTCAAGGCATGTCCATGATGGCGTCCCTGGAGCAGAAGCACGCTTGATGTTTGGTCCCCCACATAACATGCACAACCGCAGGCCTAGCACCAGGAGCTGCTGTATGAGCTGACATTGCTGAACCCTCCTCCCAGAGGGAGAGAGTCCATGCTGATGCTCTCTTGCCCTTCCTCTTGGCCTCTACCCCTGACGTTCCAGCTTGGGGTGTGAAACTGGGCCATCAGTGTGCCAAGCGGACACCTCACTACCTGGCTCCACAGAGCTGGCTCTACTGCTGCCCTCTTAAAGAGCTAGTAGCTCAGAAACATCGCATGCAGATAATTTTAGTACATTTTAAAAGTTGGCTCTTACTGCTTTTTATTTTGGAAGTGTTATTCCATAGGCTCATTAGATGGTTTTCTATCTACTAGTATTGGGTGTGATGTGAAAAGCAGGGCTTTACCAGGAAGCAGACATATTTAGTTCTATTCCTTTCACTACCTCATCAGCTTATGACCTCATTCATTGTTACATCACTAGCCCTACTGCCTGATTGGTAAACTCTGCCACAAATTACCAGTCAAGCAGCAGGAGATTGGCTCTTCTTGAGCAGTAGTGATGTCACAGTCAGTGAGGTAAGAATGCTGATGATGCAAAGGGTGGGACACAACTGACTGGGTCAACCACCAGGTAGAGTGCTGTTCCACTTGTCACATCTAGTATTGTCAGTTAGAAAGTCTTCTAATTAGCAAAACAGTAAAGAAAAAATACTTTGGATATAAGAAATGATAGCTTTCTACTTCTGAAAGTTACTGTTAATTCCATGTAGTACACTAACTCTTCAGTTTTGTTTGCCAGTTCAAAGTCATGCTTTATTGTACTACCTGGTGGTCTGTAACATTGCTCCCCCCCACACCAGAATCATGTTTTTGCCTCTGATGGATCCTCACTCCAGCCACAGATTTTCTGTTGAGCTTCCGGCCCTCCTTTTTGTTTAAGGAGACAGTGTAGCTTAGAGGTTAGAGCACCAGGCTGTGAACCTGCAAACCCAGCAGACTTGAGTTTGAATCCCACAACTGCTGCTGTCATACTGTTTGACCCTGAACAAGTCACTTAACCTCCCTGTGTGACCTGGAAGCAATCTGCCTCTCAGCATTCTTTTCCTGGAGGGAAAAAATCTAAATAAGTAAAAGTACATTAAACTCTTGCACAACACTGTACCCTAACCACTGAGCGACACTGTCCTCCTACAGCAGAAGTACAGAAACTGAAGTTTAATTTTGTTCTCTGTTTTTTTTTAGCATCTGTTTCTATACATGTGCTGCCAAAGGTAAAAGCACAGAAGGCAGAGGAGGAGGAGGGGAAACTGATCGTGAAAAGGCAGATAAAAAGAAAGCTAAAAAAAGAAAGGAAGGCAAAAAAGGAAAAGGAGGCACCAAAGGAGAAACCAAAGGAGGCAACAAAACAGGAAGAACAAACCCATAAATAACCCATACTGGTTGCTTTTTTCTTATCAGCACAGTCATCTTCCCCAAGCTTTTCATAAAGAATATAGTTTTCAAATGCTCACTTTATTATCGCTCTGCAGCTCTTTATTTGGTCATTCTCTAAACCATGAGTTTTGTCCCCTTTTCCCTGCCACGGTCGCTTAGGGCTACCATGGCTGCCCACTTCCTCTGGCCAAGAGGAAGTGTGAGTAGCTCCAACACCAATGTCACTCGGTGATCCACTAGCAGGGGATACACTAATCCTGAGTGACCTGCATCTTTACAAACTGAGAGCCATGCGCTTCAACTCAGTGGCATGCCTGACCTCCCCTCCCCCTTTCGGCCTCAGTGTGGGAGTCCATGGATCACACATGAACCCCATTCCACAACACTTTTTGATTTTTCTTCTGTCCTTTGGTGGCTTGGGGTGGCTAATTAGCCCAGTCCCTGGCTCCCTGGCAGGCAGCTACCTCCCCAGGATCTTGCCTCATCAGAACCCCCCCCCACGTATTTCCCACTGTAGTAGGTCCAAAGGGGGAGAGGGTCACCCCTCTCCCCAGTGACTTTATCCAGAATAGACCAGGGGTCCTGGGTGGTAGCATGGAAAGTGTGCACGTGAAGGCATACATATAGCATGCAACTGCGGCCCCATCCTTCACACTGCCCGTACCTGTACCACAACCACACCTGCAGACAGTCAGAGGCCAGGACAGCAAGCCTAACCTCCCGGGAAAGGAGAGCAGTCCATCAAATGCTCGGTCCCCTCCCTCCCCAGCCAACCCCTGGTAACCCGAGTTTGCTTCCAAACCTGGGTTGATGGCATGGTGGCAGGTAAGGTGTCCAGCACCTTAGATCTCAGCACCACTAGATTGGATAGTGATTTTCTTTGTGTGTGTGTGTGTGTGTGTGTGTGTGTGTGTGTGTGTGTGTGTGTGAATTAACTGCTCATTAAAGGTGTTAGATTGACAGCACTGCAAACTTAAGCCCTCTGTTTATCCACATGACAAATTCAGCATGAGTGATTACACAGCTGCCCTGCCAATGTTCCTTAATCCAGTCATGGTGTGGCCACCTGATGACCCTGCAAAAGTACTACACACTTCTGTGGCAGAGTCCCGGGTTCTGGAACAGACTTGGGGAGCAGGAATCATGGTGGCCAGGACTGAGGAGTGCTGCCACTGACAGCATAAACTAGCTTGGGGTGGGGATGGCAGCAACACATTGGCCTCTTATGGTGGGACAGGGAGCCTGCTGTTACACAAGGGGTGGTGCATGTAGCCAGAGTGTGTTGCATTGTCCAAGGACACTGGGCTTTGGGAGTGTAAAGAAAAAATGGGATATGTTTACCAACACAATATAGTTGTTCCAGTGTTCAGATTAAGCAGTAATGCATGACAGGGTGTGTGTTGTTCTGGGATTTAGCCACACCTTGTGTGTTGTGTGTCACGAGGTTCAGCTGAGTGACTTTAATTATACAAGAAATGGGTGAATCCAACTCCTGCACACACCCTTGTCATTGAGGTGTAGGTCAGCAAGCATAGGAAGACCAGGAACAGTTGTAAAATTCGTAAGCAGTGTTTCATTATTATCAATAACAGTAAAATAAAAAATAAAAATGGTTCAGTATAACTGTTTACAAAGGCAGTACAGAGAAAACAAAATCCTTCGTCTGAGGGTATCTCTCTGATTCCAAGTTTCAGTCTCTCCCCAACAAAGATGTTGCTGCTTTTTTTTTATAACAAGTTCATTCTGAGCTTGTTAAGGAGACATGCTGTTTCTCACAAAATGTTCTTGTCAGTTTCTTTGCAGGTGCAACAAATAGAACATAGTGACCCAGAACTGACCTCTTGTTGACAGCTCTGCAATGAGTTTGTGAACAAGCCTGAGAGGAGCTCAAACTGCATCTCAGGTTAACCCCTAAATTGCAAATAGCTTTTGTAATCTTTTCAACAGTCTAACTATATACAGTTTCAAACAAAGGGATCCCAGTATCACTTGCAGTTTCACACAAAGATTCACATATATTTTATTAACCGCAGATACACAAGGGGGAAGAAAAGGCAGAAACAGCAAGTGAAGGCAGAGAGATAGTGAGAGGCAGAGAATCGCGAGATCGTCAGAGTGATCAGTTCCTAGGTCTCACGAGAATATTTGGTTGTGTAACCAGACAGACAAGAGAGAGAAAAGGAGAGGAGAGAACAGATCATTGTGTTTAACTCTTTCTGCATAACAAATGGGACAGGGCCTTATTCAACCCTGTCACAACCCTGAAGTGCACTATTGTAATTATAAAATGAATCTGTATTCAAAAAATTAAGTTAAAAGAAAGTAAACATTCGATCAGTGGGCTCTTTAGTGGTTGTCTGTTGTAGGATTTACTCATGGTCATGTGACATGTTTTGAACAATGAGATTACAGGATTTTCATGACCCATTTAATAATAAGCAACCCAAGATGATGGCCACCCAACTCACTAGCATGCCAGCAACCCGGGTTCAGGAGAAGACTAGGGTCCTAGCATTTGGGTAACCAGTGCTGGTGGCATGTCTCCACCCAGGAGAGGGGTAGTACCATATTCTGTCACAAGAACCCTTGCGGTGGGTCTGTGAGCTTGTTTTCTCTGCAGGGATATGCTGAGTATGCATAGGCCATTGGGGCATGGTGTGGCATCAGGTTATAGTGGGAGGACCAGGGAAAACCTGGGAAGGAATGCTGGTGGAAAATGGAACCTCTGGGGTGATGGTGCTGCCACTCTCAGGCCCAACTCCTCTACTGGAGAGCCGTGGCACCGAGTTAAAGTAAACAGGGTGTCATGACTGAGAGGTAGCTGGGCTTTAAGGGGAGTGGGCCAGTGGTTAAAGACCTATATGAAAAACACCCTGAGACAAAGTGGAGGGCACTTAATGTAAAGATTCAGGGGCGTTAAAACCTTTGCAAACATATTGCCAAAAAAATCTATATTCTTTCCTCAATTAAAAGGAATTTTGTCAACTGCAGGAAAAGACTTATCACTAAAATTATACACTTCCTACTTAAGACCCAGTTTGGATTATTGTTCTCTGTTATGGAGCCTGCATTAGAAGGGTGCCGTAAGACTGATCAAAAGTGTGCAGAGAAAGGCTGCCAAAATTAGGACCCCAATTATGGATCTAAGCCAAAAGAACAGACTGGCTGAACTGAATATTTGCACACCCCAGAATAAAGACATATAAGGGGTGACATATTGTTATGTTTAAGACAAGGGATGGCCCTGAACTCATGGAAAGATTGGGCTTCAATTTTCATGAAAGCATCAATGTCACAAGGGGTCATAATAAAAACCTTTCCAGAGCCCATTTTTAACACCTTGAAAAGAGACTTTTTCACCAATTGAATCATTAGACAGTGGAATTCATTGCCAGCAAACCCAATAAATAGTCCTAACTTCAATGCATTCTCAGTGGGGTTAGACACAACTAAAATAGGAGCTCAATATTAAATGTGTTAACTAGATATCAGATGGTTGTAATGGGCAAACTGAAGTTTACTTGGTAACTTGTAGATAAAAGAAGGCATTAGCCCATTGAGTCTGTTTCCCACATAGTATGACATTTGTAGCCTACTGTCCCACGTGTTTATCAAGTTCCCTCTTAAATGTTTCAAAATTGGTGATATTAACTAAATGTTTTGGGAGCTTGTTCCAAAGTATTGGGACCTGACAGTAAAATAGTTATCTCTTTTCTTGGTGTGTGTTCTTGGTACCTCATATTGCTTATTGTGGGATCTTAATTCAAGGGGTCGCTTTAGAGGCATAGATACTACTGCAACCTATTCTGAGTTGTTATTTATTATATTACAGAATTATAAGCAATTTTCTCTTGCTCTTCTGTCCTTTAGTGACATTACGTTTAGTTTATTTAGTCCTAGAATATCTTTAGTATGATCATTTACCCAGTGGCAGAGCCTGATCATTGCATTACTATAACCACTAGTGCACAGCAGCAACTTCTTTGCATGCCTAAATCTTAATGGCTTATTAGGATTTAAAACCATATCCCAGTTAGTAGCTACAATTTGTAATCTTGCTCTGTTCTTGCATTCAGCTCAGTTGTTGCATTTTTTATAAAATGATATTTTTTTTACATTTTTTTACAGTTTTCAAACTTTTTTTTATCTTGGAAACCAGTATATTAATAATAAGGCACTCCACTGTACATGCCACTGGGATATTTACATGTCATTGTGGGTTATTGCCTTTTATAGGATGGTTTATGGTAATACCTCACAATGATAACCCCACTGGAGTGCATTTCTAAAGGTTGAGTACCTTATGATTGTGAAGTCCCAATCATGGTACGGTGTCACCCAGGTTTCCGTCATGGACACTAGGTCCAGCAGGGCTTCCGCAACAGTGCCTGAAATCCCTCCACTTTGTTGCCCAAGTTTCTGGCATAAAAGATTATAGCTTTTCATGTGGCCTGATATCCCATTCTACTATTGTTTAAGCCTGTGGCCCGCCATTACTTTGGTATCTGTTGCCTGCTGTGGCTTATTTTCCTGGCAATGCCTTTTGGTGTACCAATTTCTTTTTTGACCAGCCAGTAATGCTACCTCCCTCTCCCTATATGTCCTGATTTTATTGTCCTGAAGGGAGCATGTGGCTCCCACTTTGAGAAAGCTTTATGTCATGTGCCCTGATGCAGCTCTCTCCCATGACTGGTTTTAAGTTCTGGACTACATAGTCTTTCAGCTTCCTTCCTAGTGCCCTGGTTCCCCCTCCACTGAGATGCAGTGGGTCTGTTGCATATGAGGCCTGAGGGTTCCCTAGTCCCCTATATACCCAAACCCCTGCTTGTCACACCACTCCTCCAGTTGTGCATTGAAATCTACAGTCATTGCCTTTTTAGCCAACTGAGCCATGGCACCTGTAGCACTTCTGAGAAGGCTAATGAGTCTGCACTGTCCCTAAGCTTTCCCTCAGAATTCTAAACTCTCTTGGACGGTTTCCACCCTATATCCCTCATGATCATTAGATCTCAAGTGGATCACAACAGTTGGCTTCCCTTCTTCCTCTCTGTCAAGGTCTAGAGCATGGGTAGGATCTTCTCCACTGACACACCTGGGAGGCACATTACCTTGCTTCTGCTAGGCTCTGAGCTCTTGACCAGCTTCCCCATCCATTTGACTATAGAGCCCCCAAACACAAAGACTGTCTTCCTATTCTTACCTTCTTCCTTCCCCACAGCTCCACCCACATGGTCTGGTCCACATCACTAGGCTTCTTCTGCATGGATTGGACCTTAGTCCCTAAAGATGGTGGTTGATGTTTACAACTCTTCTGGAGGCTGTGGGTAGTAATCCTCTGCTCTGTCTCCAGGGGCCAGTATTGGTTCCTTGTTATCACTCCAGGGACTAGGACCTCCCTTTTCAACCCACCTTTTCTTCGTCCCCACTGTACACTCACCTACCTCCAAAGCCCTAGGGGGCCACCAGGCCCCCTGTGAGCAGGTGGACCACATCAGACTGTGTAGTTCAGTCCTAAGGTGGCTCAGCTCCACCACTAGGAAGCCCAACTTCCTACAAACCAGGACCTCCATATTGCTGCCCTCTCATGCACACATTGAGAGTCAAACAGCACAGAAACAGAGTAGGGAGAGATTACAGAGAGGCTAAGTGATTTGTTCAGGGTGCCAATGATTAAGTGATGGTTATGGGATTCAAGCCTGGGCTGCAGGCTCACATTTCTCTGCTCTAACCGCCAGGCCAGACTGTCTCAGACTGCTTAGCTGTGTGATGCTGTAAACATTACTACAGACTAGTGGTAGTGGTGTCCAGTCTGTGACTCATTTCTTACTTTGGGATACATATTTGATAGATGGTATCAAGTAGAGGATAATGAGTGAATGGGTGTAACTAGAATATAATACACAGCTGAGGTGTATGATGCTATATGTAAACCCCGACAATGAAGCTTGAGTGGTTTATAAAAGCACTGTCACACAAAAAGTAGCAGTGTGGTCCACCTCATACCTAAAATATAAAGCAAATTACCAGGAGGGATCCACTCCATACACCCGCAAATGAAAAAAAATCAAACTCAATGGCAATGCAAACTACTCATCAGTTAGTTCATTAAAGTATTTTATCCCAAATTACTAATCCAACGATCTTCTCTGTGGCCCACATGCCACCTCACTGTTGTTGCTGACTTTCTGGGGATTGTCAAGGAGTGAGGGCCAGGTAGAAGCTGGAGGTTTCATCAAGAATTGAGTATAAAACAGAAAAGGGAATTAAGTTCAAATACTTGTAATCTTATGGGAACATAAAAATAATGAATTCCAAAGGTTCAGGAAGTGACTGTTTCCTTTAGGTAACCCTTGGTCCTGATGAAGCAATGGGATTAAACACCACAAAACATTGACCTTTGGCAATGTATTTCTTCATTTTGGAATACAATACTTAATGAACTAACTGGTGAGTGGGTTCCATCTCCATTGAGCTTGGTTTATAGAAGCATCACACATAGAGAGTGTGTATAAATTTCTGGATTATATCCACCCATGTTTTATTTTTTATAATTACTGGTCCCACTGACTGAATAAAGCCGTCACTTGGGGGCTGTCCAGTTTGGGAGTGTAGCAGCAGTTAGGTGGAGGACAGTGCCCGACTGTGTGGAGAGGGCTGTGATGTCTGCTGCCTACCTGTCCAGAGGAAGCATGTGTGCATGTGAGGGAGAGAAAGTGTGGGACTTGCCTGTCTCCCACCAAGTTTATGCTGCATGCTTTCAGGCTTGTCCATTTGATTGGCAGCTCTTGATTGCATATGGCGGATTATAATCGATAATTGCAACATGGTTATGCGTGTATTAAAAGTGATGACCAGTAATCATAAAATGGTTACAGACTTCTGGGACTGAGAACTGCCTGTGAATGACTGCGAGACAGAGACTCCATTGAAGATTTCTCTTCCTCACGTTACCCCTCACCACTTCTAGCTTTGCCGCTTCCTACCACCACTGAATGTCTGATTAAGAGCAGCAGGTGCTTCCATTTCCAGTGGTGGCACAAAGCTGATGTAATTAATTGTACCAGCTTACCTAAACTCATGCTGGCACAACACAGTGTGCCTATTCCACAGCAGTTTTCTTATGGAGTCTACACAAAAGTATTGCCAGGTCTGTGCTTTTTCATTGCTGTTCTTTTCCTGATAGACACTTAGTATTTTCTTCCCATCTGTTCAGTTTTTCCTGGTTGGCGCTTTGCCTTTTTCTGTTTAATTTCTTACAAGATACATCAGCCACACTTTTGTCCCCTTCACCACATTTGTCTTTGGTCCTCTAGTTCCAGTTCTTCCTCTTTCTCTATCATGTTCGCTGCCCCTTTTTGGTTTTTACATTGGATCAGTGTTACCCCACGTCATCAGTTACATGCCCTCATTCTCTGTGTTGTCATCTTCACCTGTTTCCAAAGCCACCACATGGGAACGAGTGTGACACCATGCAGTACTTTGCTCATACTTGAAACCACTTTGTGTTTTTGCAACCAGTGTTTTTTTCAAAGCTGATTTACTGTTGTGGAGCATATCTTTCTGTTCTTGCTGATTCTTCATGACCACTACTGATGACGCATGCAATAAGACATGCCAGAGTGTGTAATTATGGGGGAGTAATTGCATGGCTTGAGGGTGTTGTTAGGCATGAGGTGTTTTGGCTGAGTGTTTTTAAACACCTGAGGGCAAAGTGCGATTATTCCCACCTTTAGTGATCTGACTAAGGCGTTTGATTCAATTAACCACTCCCTACTAACTGGACAACTATCTCATCCTGGCCTTTCATCCGATGCCACTCACTGCTGACAAAGCTACCTTAGTGACTGCTCTCAGCAAGTCAGAATTGAAGGCACCATCTCTACCTCCCCTTCCAGTTTGTTCGGGTGTACCACAAGGTTCCATCCTTGGCCCCCTACTCTTCAGCATCTTCATAAATGACCTGCCTGCCACTTGCCATGACCGAATTATACTCTATGCAAATGATAAAGTAATTTTCTCTAGCCACTCCGACCCCTATCAACTCCAGCAACAGCTACAGCATAGTTTCTCAGAAGTTGAAACCTGGTTCAGGTCACGTAAACTCATCCTAAACTACTCAAAAACCAAATCAGTGGTGTTTCATGGTACTCACTACAAACACAAACTCCAACAACTGCTAATCTACAATAGTGGTGGCACTGTGCTGGAACAGGTAGACCAGTTCAAATACCTGGGAGTGACCCTTGACTCCACTCTTTCATACTCCACACGTATAAATAACCTAGCTAAAGCTGTGAATACACACATAGGCCTGCTATACTTTGTATATACTGTATTATTGTATCTCAGTTTATTTGTATTATTACTATTTTCTTGTGTGTTGCATCCCATGTATATTGTCCCTTGTTCCTTGTTAACAAACCCAGGTCCACCTCGAAAATGAGCTTGCTCAACGGTGATCGCCTGGTTAAATAAAGACTTTGATTGATTGATTGATTGATATATAGGCATACGCACTGTCTGGCAGATGAAGCATTAGAACTTGCCATCCAGAGCTCAATCACCTCTTTAATTGACTATGGCTTCGTAGTTTATGGATCAGCTACTGACACTGTCCTCTGGCTTATAGTCATAGCCTTAAACAAGGCCTGCTGGCTCCTTACTACAGGCTCTAGATTCACACACACATGTGATCTCTATGAACAGGCTAACTGGCTACAACTTTAAGACAGAATTAAGTATTAGACATGCTTACTTGCTAAGAAGACAGTGCTAGGCCTCCTTCCACCGGGGTTCAGTCTATACTTTCCCCTCACTGTGCCACCCACCTTACCAGGAGTTCTGGAACACTAATCTTCACAGTTCCCCACTGCTGGACCACTCAAGGGCAGTGCTCCTACAAAGTCAGGGTCTCTAACTGGTTCAACACACTCCCGGTGGATATCACCAATGCACTAAATCTCAACTCCTTTAAGCACAAACTACAACAGCACTTGGTGGCCAGTGCCTACTGTGTCTGCTACACATAAATTCCCTGCTCGCTCTCCTGGCCTCTCCATTACTTATGTACTCTCACCACACCCCACTCCCTCCTTTTTAACTCCTTCCAATATCTCATGTCAGCCACCTCAGCCTTCTCCCTTGCCCCCCCCAGATTTCACTTCTCCCTTTCTCCGTTCCCTCTCACATCCTTGTCCCTCCCCTCACCTATTACCCCCTGCACCTCCTAGCTTTTATATTCTCTCTCTCCTTTCTCCCTAGCCCTCCTTAAAGGTAAACTGCACCCTCATCTCTTCAAAATGTCATTTGCTTCCATGTCAACAGACAACTCTTTTCATGTAGCTGTTAAAGATGTATGCAACTGCTTCAGTTAGTTTTCACACTTCATACTAGGCTCTGTCACTCTCCTGGGTGGGTCCATTTCGTGGCTGATGAAATTTCATTGTCCTTGAGAGCTGCATTAGCATATGAGAATGTGATGCGTAATCAACCTTTAAACTCCCCAGTATGCTTGTCTGCTTAAGTAGTTTTAAAAGAACCAAGCTGCAAGAAGGTGTGAAATACCACATTTACCTTCAGTGAGTTTTACAAGCTATCTGAGTTGTAATGCAGTTTTTCCCCCTTTAAAATCCATTCAGGTTATGAGTTTCCAGAGAGTTTTTGCAGGGTATTTGTTATTTTAGCATAGAAATACATGATATAAATGGTTGATCTGACATCATGTTCTCATATACTAATGCAGCTCTCAGGGACAATGAGATTTCAACAGCCATGAAATGGACCCTCCCAGGAGAGTGACAGGGCCTAGTATGAAGTGTGAAAACTAACTGAAGCAGTTGCATACATCTTTAACAGCTACATGAAATGAGTTGTCTGTTGACATGGAAACAACATTTCGAAGATATGAGGGTGCAGTTTTCCTTTAACTCCCTTCTAGTTCTCATTTCTTTCTCCTTTCTCCTCTTTGCCCATACTTATTCTTCTCTCCTTCCCCTACCCATTCTGTTACCCCACTTACATCTTCCATCCCTTCTCCCCTCCCCTCCATCACCACCTACTCTTCTCCTTCACCACCTACATTATCTCTCCAATCCCCCACCCCCTCAGTTCTTGCCTGTCCCCTACTACCTTATCCTCTCACCAACTATCTGTGGCCCTCTCATGCACTTGTTAGATCACCTGACAAAGCCTTTGGCTGCTCATGCATTCTGTAATGTTTTACCTGTTACTAATTATTTTGTCTTGGCTTGACAAAGCCACTGGCAGCTCATGTACTGTAATTGCATTAACTGTTATCTACCTGCCAGTTCTTGTCTATTCTTGTCCATTGTCCAAGACATGGGAACCTTTGTAAAAGAGCACTGTTTGCTCAAAGGTGTTATCCAAAATTGTCATAAATAAATAAAAGTATAACATATCCCTGAAGTTTCTTATCACACTTACAACAGGGTAATAATTTATTTCTATTTTTTATTCAAAAAAATATATACAATACACTGTGTTGATGCAAGTAAAACAGTAAATTTATTGCAAGATTAATTAAGTAGTCCCTTTCAACAGTAAGGGAATCCCAGAACTATAAATAGTGACTGGCAGTAAGACTGGCACTTTATGCACTGTAGAGTGTAGTGATCTGATGTTGTACACAGGCTCTTGGGCTGAAAGAAGTACAGAGTGTAATTATGATCTCATAAATACATTCCTTTATGGGTCTCTCAAGCCAATCAAAATGCTTACATTGTTCTCGCCATGTTATAATCCTCCATAACATCTGCCTGCACATCCTGGCTTTGAAGGAGGCATGGGAGAGAGAGAATAAATCCTAACAGGCATGCCGTTGTTTAACTTGTCTGGTCTGGACAAATGCAGCAGGTACATGAGGGGGTATTAAATGACAGGTAATGGATCACCAAGGGGAATGTGAGTGAATCTAGCCCAACAGCTGTGAGCACCTGAGCAGTGGGGTTTCCCAGGGTGGGCATCAGCTAAGACGACCCAGCAAAGGAGGCTCCAAGTACCCAGTAGGAGAAAATAATGAGGAAAAACAGAATGTAAGTATATGGTGCATTCCTCCATGTGTAAGTTCATTTGTCAGTTACGTCGATCGGCTGGCATATGCAGACCACTACTGTATCCAAGGTGCAGACTTACGGCCCTGTCCACTGCTGCCAGCAAACGTCTTGCTCCCCTTCTCCCATCCCCCCAGGACACATCTGAAAATGAACTGTTACAAGCTCAGTATCTCTTTCCTGGTGAAACTTTTGAAATAAATGTCTCTGCTAGGCCACTGCCAGATCAGGAGTGAGGGACACAGAGGAAATGGATTCAGTATTGGTACTGGAGGCAGCAGGAATAAATTAACTGCAGAGCAATAAATACTGGTAGTGTTCAGAGCCTGGCTATTGACAGCCTGTGTGTGTAATGAATTCAGTAGCTGTGTAAAGAAATTGCCCTTTGTTCTGTGGGGAGCTTGATAGACTTCCATAGAGTTCTAACATAACAGGACCGAGCGACAGAAAAAAGGCATACTGCCTGCAAAGAGCAAATCTCACGGGTGGGGTCATGGAGAAATGGGATGCTGCCTAATATTCAGTGTCTCCCAGTCCAATTACAACAGACAACTGGATGGATCGACCCTGCTGTACTGCCTGAGGCACTATTGATTGCTTGCTAGCACAGAATTGGTGTCTTTAAGGCCATTGTCTCTTCATGACATCTGCTGTCACCTCTTGTCAAAATCCAACAACTTGAAGATAAATTTGAAGCATGAAAGGCAAGAACAATATTATCCTCACTCTTATTATCCATAAAACAGCTGAAGCTCTAAAGACACAGACTGCAGTAACATTGGATTTAGTATAGAATCTAAGTTTATTTTAAATTACAGTGATTTTCCAGGCTGGGGCACCAGAACACATATGGAGTGAGTAATTTATCTCCATCTGTATTCCTGTAATTTGTTAGGCCAGGCAAGTTAATAAAAGACACACGCATGCACACACACACACTATATACATGTATATCTAAGACATGGCTGAACCATCATCCCCATAGAGAAAGCCATTATGTACTTCCCCATATTTGATGGTGGCCAGTTAACATTTTTATGATGCCAGTTAGCTGACATCACATTAATACCTAACAAGCACTATTATATATATATATCTATAGCTATATATATGTGCGTGTGTGTACAGAATGTATCTGTACACACACACACTATATTAATTAAGCAATAAGCCATGCGGGTGTGTGGGTTATCGGGGGCTTTACCACGGCTGGAGTGGTTTGCACCAAATCCACACCAGCTGTGGTAAATCCCCCGATAACCCAGATCCCCTGAGTGGCTTATAGTGATTATACCAAGTACTGCTTTTTTTATTATTTTAAAAAAAGCAGTACTTAATATAATGCTTAAATAAGCCACTCGGTAGTAGAGCAGTGTGTTTGTTTTGTTTTGTTTCTCTGATGTACGGAGCTGCTGTTTCACAGTCTCCGCTTAGCGGGGAAACAAGATGGCGGTCGGAGTTCCATGATTTTGCCGTTGGATTGCTTTTTTTTTTAAGATGCGGTTGGCTAGCACCTTTTGCAGTGATTATCAATAGATAATCAACACAGGTAAGGTGCCAGCCTGCCTATCTGATTGTTCAGTGTCCGAGGTACATGGTATAATGTACTATTAACACCTTAACACATAACTACCCAACACACTACAAATCACCGCTATAAGGAAGAAACTAGTGGAGTACCACAGGGTTCAGTTCTCAGCCCCACATTGTTTAACTTGTAAATAAATGACATAAACAACAATATTAAACATATAATAGCAAAATTTGCAGATGACAAAACAATTGGGGGAGAGGTAGACACATTAGCAAAACAAACAGCTCTTACAAAAGATCTTGAAACTATAGAAGTGTGGACTAAAGTAAACAAAATGTCCTTAAGCCTTAATAAATGTGTTGTATTACATATGGGAAAAAAATAACCCCCAAACAACATATAAAATACAAAACCATACATTAAAAGCAGTCTCAAAAGAGAGATCTTGAGATCATAATAAATGACTCTTTCACCCCGGCAGGTCACTGCAAAAAGATCATGCAAATAGCTAATATGTTAATGAACTGCATTAAACATTCATTCGTAAATAAAAGTGAGCACTGCATTCTTCCTTTATATAGAATCTACATATGACCCCACCTAGATGTATGTTCCCCCTTTTTGGAATTCTCATCGAAAAAGAAACTTGAACAAGTGCAACATAGGGTTACAAAACTCATCCCTAACCTAAGGCACCTAACATACAATGAAAGATTGGAAAGAACAAGGCTAGTCACTCTTGAGGAGAGATGCAGCAGGGGATTTGTTACAGATATACAGGATACTACAAAATCCATCCCTCAGGTCACAATGCAGACTCTAATATATTGCAAGAAGTGCAAATTTAAGAAGTCATAATAAATAGCTATTTATCCCAAAAACAAGCATGTGTAAAAGGGATAGTTACTTTACTATCAGGGCTGCCAGGTTATGGAACGCACTGCCTCACCAGGTGGTAGAAGCAGAAAACTTCAATATGTTTAAAAAAAGGTTAGATACACATTTGAACTGGTTGTCTGGACATACATGATTCACCCACATAGCTGTGGGAGACACTCTCGATGGGCCATGGCCTTCCTGTGTCTTACACACCTAGTAACCTAGTAACACATTTAACAAGTCCCTGAATAACACGCGTAGCAAGCTCCTTAATAATACATGTAACATGCCCCCTTAATAACACATGTAACAGCCACCCTACCCCCCAACACTATAGTAAAACATAGCACATAGGATACAGCAAAAATTGTCTAACCTAATGCAGTATATAAAACAAAAGATGGCAATGTCCAGCATACTTGCGAAATGATACCATCTCGGGGTCAAACAAACTCAGAAAACAGCTTGCCCTTCAGATTTGTGGCTTTATGACTTGTTCGACCTCTCAGTGGTGTTATTTTTATGTATACCACACTTTTGTCATAATTTATTTTATATATATATATATATATATATATATATATATATATATATATACACACACACACACGTCTATATATATATTTATAAAATGTGGAGAAAATAAATATCCAAATCCAAAGTTCTGACTGTATAAAACACATCACCATTTACAGAAGAAAGAGTCCTGAAAGAACTCCTAAAACTCAAGGTGGACAAAGCAATGGAGCCTGATGGGATTCACCCCAGAATCCTAAAAGAACTAAGGGAGGACCTAGTGACACCACTGACCACACTTTTAACAAATCATGGCAGGATGGGTGGTACCTGAGGACTGAGGAGGGCAGATGTGATTCCCTTCACAAAAGTGGGAGCAAGACAGAAGCAGGAAACTACAGACCTGTAAGTTTGACCTCAGTGGTAGGAACATGATGGAATCACTTCTGAAAGAAAGAATTGTTGAGTACCTAGAAGCCAGTGGGCACAGGACCCAAAGCAGCATGGATTTACAGCAGGAAGGTCATGTCAGATGAATCTAATAGATTTCTTTGACTGGGTGACCAAAAGTAATAGACCAGGGAGGGGCTGTGGATGGCCTACCTAGACTTTAGCAAGGCATTTGACACAGTCCGCACAAGATTAATAATCAAGTTAGTCAGCCTGGGATGGGTCCCAGGTGGTAGCCTGCGTAGCAAACTGGCTGCACAATAGGACACAGAAGGTAATAGTGAATGGAACACATTCCGAAGAAAGGGGGGTCACTAGTGGAGTACCTCAGGGCTCAGTACTGGGTCCAGTCCTCTTTAACATCTTTCTAGGTGACATTGCAGGGGGTCTGGAGGGAAAGGTATGCCTCTTTGAAGATGACACAAAGATCTGTAACAGAGTTGATACACAAGGGGGGGGTAGAAAGGATGAGAAGGGACTTGGCAAGGTTGGAGGAATGGTCAGACATATGGCAACTAGATTCAATGCAAAGAAGTGCAAAAGTAATGCACCTGGAAACAAAACCAGGAGAAGAGTACACAATAGCGGGGAGGTACTAGCAACAACAAAAATGGAGACGGGACCTGGGGGTAGTCATATCAGATGATCTAAAGGTTGGTAAGCAATGCAGAAGTCAGTAAGGAGAGCCAGAGGGATACTGGGATGCATAGGAAGGGCATCACAAGTAGAAAAGGGAAGTGGTTATCCCTCTGTACAGACAGTTGGTGAGATCCCATCTGGAGTATTGTGTGCAGTTTTGGAGACCTCATCTCCGCAAGGACATAGACAGAATGGAAGCAGTCCAGAGGAGGGCAACTAAAATGGTGCAGGGTCTGCATCAGAAAACATATGAAGAGAGACTGAGAGAGCTTAGTATGTATACCCTTGATGAAAGGAGGGATGGGGGGACATGATAGAAATGTTCAAGTACCTCAAGGGAATCAACAAAAGTCCAGGAGGGTAGCATCTTTCAGAAAAAGAGATGTATAAGAACAAGGGGCACAATTTAAAGATAGAGGGGGGACGGATCAGGGGTAATGTGAGGACATTTTTTTCACGGACAGAGTGGTGGATGCATGGAACCACCTTCCTGGGGAGGTTGTTGGGTCTAAAACAGTGGGGGAATTCAAACATGCATGGGACAGACATAAGGCAATTGTAGTGGGGGTGGCAGGAAGTTGGCTGTTGGTTAACTAGAATCTGCAGCTTATCCAGTAGGTGGGGAAATGGGCAGACTGGGTGGGCCACTTGGTCCTTATCTGCCATCAAAGTCTATGTTTCTATGTTACATGACTGTGTGTATACCAGAGTGTGACCACACACCTGCAGTTTTACCCCCCTCCAAAACAATTTTGCCATTTTATAAGATAGATAACCCACTCTACGGTGTGCAGCCGCACTCTGATATATGCATGCCTTGGGTGGTTGATGCACTCGGACTGTGGCCTCATGCGTACAATGCACACCAAGGCGTGCATATATCAGCGCACGACCGCACACCTAAGAGTAGGTTATCTATTACATATATATACATATATACAGTATATGGGAATACATGATGGGCGACTGTGGAATATGGAAAATATTTCCATGAGTGCAGGGTGAACTGGGGTAATATCACGGTGGACCCACGAGGTGATATTTCGCAATTCACCCTACGCAGTGAAATATTTACCATATTCATAATACTTACATCATATCGGACTATACAATAGGGCCCTATTTAAGTATGTAGTGCATTTTATATTCATCGTTCTCGGTGAGTTGCTGTTTTACATTTTGTTTTTCTGCCTAGGTGGAGCTGCATACGTTTTTTGGTTATAGCAAGGTTATTTGTACTGTGCGTTAGGTTGTGAATGGGGAGGTTGTATTTTATTTGTTGTTTAAATGAATGGAGACTTTTTGATTGGTTGGTGATGCTTGGTATGCGTTCTGTGTCCTTCATGATTGGCGTGCTCTTGTTTGTGGGCAGGATTATGTTCGGGGACAGCACTCCCATTCAGATTTGAATGGTCAGTTGTTTTATTTTTTGGATTCAGATTTTAATGGGGCTGATAAAAGTACTGTTTTATGCATTTTGGTTTTTAAGAAAGTGTTTGCTGAAACGGGTGGATATTGACTGGGTTTTACAGTTTCATTTCGGTTTATTGCCAGTCCATGACAGGGATTGAAATTCAGTTCAGAATGGCTTCTGATGATAGAAACATAGAAACATAGAAACATAGAATTTGACGGCAGATAAGGACCTCTTGGCCCACCTAGTATGCCCATTTTCCTACCTAACAGATAAGCTGCAGATCCTAGTTAACCAACAGCTTACTTCCTCCTACCCCCCACTAGGACTGCCTTATGCGTGTCCCATGCATTCTTGAAGTCCCCCACTGTTCTTGACCCCACGACCTCCTCAGGAGGCTGTTCCATCATCCACAACCCTCTCAGTGAAAAAATACTTCCTCACATTACCTCTGAGCCGTCCCCTTCTATCTTCAAATTGTGCCCCTTGTTCTTGCACTCTCTTTTCTGGAAGATGCTACCTCTTGGACTTTGTTAATTCCCTTGAGGTACTTGAAAGTTTCTATCATGTCCCTCTTTCCTTCTTTCCTCAAGGGTATACATATTAAGCTCCTTTAGTCTTTCTTCAGTATGTCTTCTGGTGCAGACCCTGCACCATTTTGGTTGCCCTCCTCTGGACAGCCTCCACTCTGTCTATGTCTTTGCGGAGATGGGGTCTCCAGAACTGCACACAGTACTCCAGATGGGGTCTCACCAACTGTCTGTACAGAGGGATAACAACTTCCTGTTTTCTACTATAGATGCCTCTTCCTATGCATCCCAGTATCCCCCCAGCCTTCCTTACTGCCTTCTCACATTGCTTGCCCACCTTTAGGTCATCTGATATAATTACCCCCAGGTCCCTTTCTATTTTGCTGTTGTCAGTATCTCACCCCCCATCGTGTATGCTTCCCCTGGGTTTTTGTTCCCCATGTGCATTACCTTGCACTTCTTTGCGTTGGATCTGAGCTGCCATACATTTGACCATTCCTCCAACCTTGCCAAGTCCCTTCTCATCCTTTCCACTCCATCTTGTGTATCAACCCTGTTGCAGATCTTTGTGTCATCTGCAAAGAGACATACTTTCCTTCCAGTTCCTCTGCAATGTCACTTATAAAGACATTAAAAAGGACTGGTCCCAGTACTGAACCCTGTGGTACCCCGCTAGTAACCCTCCTTTCATCACTGTGTACTCCATTTACTACTACCCTTTGAGTCCTGTTGTCTAGCCAATTTTGTATCCAGGCTACCACCTTGGGGCCCACTCCAAGGCTGGCTATCTTGTGTATTAATCTTTTGTGTGGGACTGTATCAAATGCCTTGCTAAAATCTAGGTAGGCCATGTCCACAGCCCCTCCCTGGTCTACTACTTTGGTAACCCAGTCAAAGAAATCTATTAGATTCATCTGACACGACCTTCCCATCGTGAATCCATGCTGCCTTGGGTCCTGTGCCCCACTGGCCTCTAGGTACTCAACAATTCTTTCCTTCAGAAGTGATTCCATTATTTTCCTACCACTGAGGTCAAACTAACTGGTCTATAGTTTCCTGCCTCTGTCCTGCTCCCACTTTTGTGAAGAGGAATCACATCTGCCCTCCTCCAGTCCTTGGGTACCACCCCATCCTCCCATGATTTGTTAAACAGAGTAGTCAGCGGTGTCACTAGTTCTACCCTTAGTTCTTTTAGAATTCTTGAGTGAACCCCATCAGGCCCCATTGCTTTGTCCACCTTCAATTTTATTAGTTCTTTCAGAACCCTTTCTTCTGTAAATGGACTATCGACCCCCGTCTTCAGAGTGTTTCTCTTGTTTGGTTTAGGTAACTCCCCCTCCTCTTCCTTTGTGAATACTGAGCAGAAATATTCGTTCAGTATCCCTGCTTTTTCACTGTCACCCTCTACCCACATTCCCTCTCCTTTGTTAAGCTTCAGTATCCCTCCTTTGGTCCTTCTTCACTCCCTAATGTACCTATAAAAGGTCTTATCCCCCTTCTTAACAGAATTGGCTATCCTTTCCTCGGTTTGGGCCTTTGCTATTCTGACTGCCTTCCCAGCCTCTTTCGGCTTTAACTGATAAAGTTCTCTGTCCTGCTCCTTCTGTGTTTCCTTATATTTCCTGAATGCTGTCCTTTTCTCCTTAACCTTCCCTGCCACCTCTTTTGAGAACCATAACGTTTTTTTCCTTCATTGTGTTTTATTGATTTGTTTTACACAAAGGCTTGTTGCCTCTGTGATGGCTGTTTTGATCACTCCCCATTGTTCCTCCACCCCTTCTTGCCTGTTTGCTAGTGCTTTTCTGAGGCACTCTCTCATTTTCCCAAAGTCAGCTCTCCTAAAGTCCAGTATTCTTGCTTTTGTATGGCTTGATTGTATGGCTGTGTTTATCGTGAACCACACTGTTTGGTGGTTGCTAGTTCCTAGATGGCTACCCACTTCTAAATCTGAGATTCTTTCTCCATCCCCATTTGAGAGTACCAGGTCTAAGACTGCTCCCTCCTGAGTGGGTTCCAATACTAGCTGTCTGAGGCATGCCCCCTGTAGGGCATCAAGAATGACCCTGCTCTTGGATGTGCCTGCAGCAAAGGTGCTCCAGTTAACATCTGGCATATTCAGGTCCCCCATCAACAATATCTCCCTTTTTCTGCCATTCTAAGAAAGCCTTCTATCATTTCCTTGTCCATTCCTCCCCTGAGATGGGGTCTGTATACAACCCCATGCGGATTGTAGTGCCATTTCCTGTCTCCAGGGTGACCCAAAGTGCCTCATCTGCTCCCTGTTTACTCTTTAGTTCTGTTGCTTTGATCCCTTCCTTTACATAGAGAGCTACTCCTCCTCCTCTTTTACCCTCCCTGTCCCTCCTGTAGATTGTGTATCCTGGTATGTTGACATTCCAGTCATGGTTCTCTGTGTACCATGTTTCTGTGACTGCCACAATATCCACGCAACCCTCTTGCCACACAGATCCAGGAGGAACAAAATGGGGGAGAGATACTGTGGGTTAAGCTGGAAAGGAAAATGGGGCCAGCCAACCGCACAGGTGTGGTCTATAGACCACCAGCCCAGGAGGAAGAAACAGATAGGGAGCTGATGCTAGCCATCCAAAGGATGGCAGACAAGGGTGAGGTAGTACTGGTTGGAGACTTCAATATACCAGACGTGGACTGGAGCATCCCAGCAGCAGCATCAACTAGGAGCAGATTTATCCTGGACTTCCTTCAGGGTGCCTTCCTCAAGCAACTGGTCATGGAACCAACTCGGCAGAAGGCAATACTGGACCTTGTGCTCACAAACAGGGACAGTGTGATGGGGTAACAGTGGGGGAGCACCTGGGTAACAGTGACCACCAGTCATTGTGGTTTGAAATCACAGAAAGAGCAGAACCAAACCACACAAAAACACGTATCCTGGATTTTAGGGGGGCAGACTTTGGGAAAATGGGGAGATGCTTGAAAGAGGCATTAAGGGGACTGGGACAGGAATCAGGGATTGAGGAACAGTGGGCAGTATTTAAAATGGGGATTATAAGAACAACAGAATTATGCATTAAGCAGGTTAGCAAGAGGAAAAGAAAGAGGAGACCATTATGGTTTTCCAAAGAGGTAGCAAAGAAAGTGAAAGCCAAAAAGATTGCATTCAGGCAATACAAAAGACACAGGCAGAAGGGATAGGGAGAAGTACCAGGAGAAACAAAGGAGGCAGGGAAGTCAGTAAGGAAGCCAAGCTCAGACAGAAGAACACATTGCAAAATCAGTGGGTAGAGGACAAAACCTTTTACAGGTACATAAGTGAAAAAGAAGGACAAAGGGAGGGATAGTGAGACTGAAGGGGAGGATGGGAGCGTGGAGGATGACAACAGTAAAGCTGACATATTGAACAGGTATTTCTGCTCAGTCTTTACTAAGGAAGAGGGGGTAATGGGTCTGAAGGGTACAAGGGGTGAGAATGGTGCAGAAATGGACACAAGTCCCTTTACACGAAAAGGGTCCTGAAGGAACTGAAAGTAAAGAGCTGATAAAGCAATGGGGCCAGATGGGGTGCACCCCAGGGTCCTTAAAGAACTAAGAGAGGTGGTGGCTGAACCTCTGGCCATCCTGTTCAGCCAATCACTGGAAACAGGGAGGTACCCAAAGACTGGAGGACAGCAGATGTAGTCCCTTATACAAAAATGGGAACAAAGAGGAAGCAGGAACTACAGACCAGTCAGCCTCACCTCGGTAGTGGGAAAGATCATGGAAGCACTACTGAAGGAGAGATTGGTGGAACATCTGGTTCTCAATGGACTACAGGACCCAAGGCAGCATGGTTTCACCAGGGGAAGGTCATGTCAGACCAACCTCATTGAATTTTTTGACTGGGTGACTAGGGAGGTGGATCAGGGGAGGGCAGTGGACATGGCCTATCTGGACTTCAGCAAGGCCTTTGACACTGTGCCACATAGAAGACTATTACACAAACTGGGGAATATGGGTGTGGGCAGGACAGTAGTGTGGTGGGTAGGTAACTGGCTGGGTGGCAGGACACAGAGGGTGGTGGTAAATGGCTGTCACTCCACAGAGGGAAGAGTGACCAGTGGGGTACCACAGGGATCAGTGCTGGGACCGGTCCTATTCAACATCTTCATCAGTGACATTGCACAGGATATAGAAGGCAGAATTTCACTGTTCGCTGATGACACAAAGCTCTGTAACAGAGTAGACACACCAGAGGGTGTAGACAGAATGAGAAGGGACCTGCAGAAACTTGAAGAATGGTCAAGGGTTTGGCAGTTGAAATTCAATGCAAAGAAGTGCAAGATAATGCATATGGGGCACAAAAATCCTGGCACAATATATCAGTTGGGGGGTGAGGATATAGCATGCACCAAGCAGGAAAGGGATCTTGGGGTTGTCATCTCTGATGACCTCAAGGTAGGGAAACAGTGTGACAAGGCATCAGGTAAAGCAAATAGGATGCTGGGATGTATAGGCAGGGGCATCACCAGCAGGAAAAGGGAGGTCATAATTCCGCCATACAAGACACTAGTGAGGCCCCACCTGGAGTACAGTGTACAGTTCTGGAGACCATACCTACGTAAGGACATAGACAGGGTAGAGAAGGTTCAGAGGAGGGCAACAAAGATGGTGCATGGGTTGCATCACAAGTCCTATGAAGACAGGTTGAAGGAACTGAACATGTACTCCCTGGAGGAGAGGAGGGAGAGAGGGGATATGATAGAGACATACAAGTATCTTACAGGGAGGAACAGGGTGCAGGAAAACACTATTTTTAAGCGAAAAAGATGTTTCAGGACTAGAAGGCATGGGATGAAGTTGGAGGGAGGGCGATTCAGAGGAAACATGAGAAAGAATTTCTTCACAGAACAGGTGGTGGACAAGTGGAACACCCTGCCAGAGGAAGTGGTGGGGGCTGAAACAATCACGGGATTTAAGAATGCATGGGATAGACATAAAGGAATTCTAGAGGTCAGGGGTAAGGGGAAATAGACTTCTAGGAAAACAAACTGAACTTACAAGCTCAAATGGGCAGACTAGGTGGGCCATAGGCCCTTATCTGCCGACACTGTCTATGTATCTATGTATCTATGTATCTTCCATCAAGGCCACTAGTTCAGGGAGCTTGTTGGGATGATAAATCACAGAAGAATTTTATGTTGCTGAGTTAACTTTCTCTTTTATTGTCTGCTGTGTGTTTGGATCTTACTGGGAGACCGTCATCGATGGAGTGTGCACTTTGAAGTAGATGAACTTCCGTGGGTCACACTTGCAGTTTTCGAGCAGCTCCTGTTATGTGAGCAGAGATGAAGAATGCTGTGTAGGTACAGATGAGATTTTTAGTCAGGACTGCTTTTTACAGTGTTCATGTGTAGACACTGAGGGGTTGTGTGGTTGATCTGATGTTTTGGGCACTTGGCGTTTTTTGATATTTTAATCTTCTGGTTGTTTTGAAAAGAAGCCCGGTCAGGAAGGTGCTACTATTGAGGTAACCATTGTTGGAATAACAGCTACTGACGTAGACACTGTGGAACATTTGCTAAGATATTCCAGTGTCTACGTCAGCTCCCTGATATTCAATAGTGGTGAAAATAACAACATTTATTCAGAGTGTTATTCCTTCACCCCTATTGTATAAATATATATGTAAGTAGTAGTAGTAACTCATTTTTTATTCATAAGAATAATGGATACATTCAACTGAGCAAAGCTCATTTTCAATGAAGTTCCAGGCCAAGTACAAAAACATATAGTTACACATAGACACATCTCATGCTAACACACACTATAAGACAATTACATTATAACAATAAACAGAGCAGCAATAGAATCAACACATCAAATTCAATAATTAAAGTGCATTACAAGTATTGCAAGTTATAATATTATTGGACCAGGTCATGCTCCATTTTATTAGTTCCAAATTATTGATTTTAGATCCATGACATCTCAAAATTAAGGGGGATTTATTCCATAAATTAGCTCCCCTAAAAGAAACAGATGACCTCCCTATATTTAGATTATAATTATTCAGAACATATTGAGCTCCCAATGAAGTCCTCAGACCCTCTCTTACTACCCTACGTTCAAAAAGATCAGAGATGGAATCAGGGACCTCATTATTCCATACCTTGATCATAAACTGGAGTAAATGTAAATTTCTTCTTGCAGGGGGTTTAAGCCAACTGAGCTCTCTAAATAATATGCATCAATGAGTTTTATAGGGTGTGTCCAAGACCAAATGGGCCATTCTATTAAATGTTAGATCAGCTTTGTTTAAAAGTGATCCAGTGGCCCCTCCATATAACACGTCTCCATAATCAAGGGCGGGCATTATAAGGAATGAATTACATTCAAGCATACCTCTCTGGATATATGCCTTTTGTACCTATACAAGGCACCTAACTTTCTATTCATGCCTCCTATAAGAGAATCTATTTGAAAATCCCAGCTCAAGTGAGAGACTAACCAAATACCAAGATATTTGTATAAATCAACTTGCTTAATGACAGTGCCATCAAAAGTATTAATCTCCAGGTAGAGGTCCTATTATTAGTTATTTTTATTCTTAAATAGGAGTACCTACATTTACTGGAATTCAGAACCAGATGGTGCCTCTTAAAGAAATCCTGAACTTCGTCAAAAGCAGATTGTAGCTTTAGGTTAATTAAATCTAGTGTTGCCCACTCCACATACTATATAGTGTCATCTGTGTACAGATAACACTGAGCATCTGATAATTCCAGCTTAAGTTTATTTATATAGATGTTGAATAACAGAGGCCGCAAGATAGATCCTTGGGGAACTCTGTTTTTCATCTCCAATACCTTAGATTTAAAGGAGCCCACTTCCACAAACTGACTACGTCCAGTCAAATAAGTAGATAACCATTCCACCGACTGAGGAGACAAGCCAATCTCACTGAGTCTGGACATGAGTACCCAATGGTTAAGGGTGTTAAAAGCCTTTATCATTAACCTCCTGTACAGACTCAGTTGAAGATCGCTTACTACCCTAATCAGAGCATATATATACATATATATAGCACCAGTATAGTTAGGGTTGAGTGCAAACTTCCATGTTAAAGCCAAATATTTCAGCTTTAATAACTTTGCAACCATTCAGTGGATTTGCATGAAATTTGGCATGCATAATCTCCAGTGGTAGCGGAGAATAGGCTGGCAGTATAGCCTAGAGGTTAGAGGAATGAGGTGTGAACAAGCTTGTTGCATCCAGCAGACCAGACCTGAGTTTCATTCTCACGACCTCCACTTGCATGCTGTGTGACTCTGAGCAAGTCACTTAACCGCCCAGTTCTCCCAGGTCTCCCCTGAAAACAGGCACTTGTGCCTAGTGGGCCTTACCTGGTTACCAAAGACTAAAAAACAACAACAACAAAAAATAGTGATGTGAATCCGTTTTGTGGTGTCTGAGATACAGAGTCTCAAAAATCTTTACATTTATGTGTTTTTTGCAGGGTTTTTTGTCCACCTGTGTCTCAGAGATGGCTTTAGGTTGTGGTCTGAAATTTTCAGGGTAGAAAGCCTTTTCCTCACAGATGTGTCTTTTGAAGGTTTAGTGAAAAAACATTAATCCGTTGAAAAGTTATTACATTTTTAAATTTCCCATTATTTCCTATGGGAAAAGTTAGATGTTCCACATGAAAATACTTTTGTTTTCACAGGAGGTAGTGTATTTGTGCATGTATGGTCACATAGAGCCTACTGTAGTTTCACAGAACTCTGTTATGTCCGCCATCTTGTTTTCTCATTAGTGAATCATGGAAAATAAAGAAAACATATAAAAATGAATGTAAAACAAAAAAGAAACATCAGAACTTAGCTAAATGAAACTCATTTAGCTACATTCTAATGTTTTTTTTTAATTGTAGCCAGAAACATCGTTTGTGGGCATCCAAAATCTCGGGTGAGAGGTTAGCAAGAGGACCAATTCTGCTGCGTTCTCTGTATGAGAACAGTGAAATTTTCTTGATTTCTGCAGCCACAGCTGGAATGTGTGCTGCCAGCTGCAGGACTGTGTTTAAGCCACCATTGTTACTGGTGTCTAGTGGCACGCCCCCACCTGCTGATCACTGTTCCATATCCTCTGGTTTCTAGTGGCACCCCCTTCCTAATCTTGCCCTGGTGTCTAGTGGCACACCCCATTCTATGATTGTCATATATTTGTTTTTATTTATTTTATAAATATAGTCTGACACCGGGATGCCACCCCGGTATCAGATGCCCTCCACCCTGCAGTCCCTTGTCTTACTATAGTTCAACAAGAGGGGCCCCTACCCATGTCGGTAGTAGAAACCCCTCCCCAACAGTGTGGGACACTGGGAGCCCACTCCCAGTGTCCCGATATACTTCTTTGTTTTTATCTGTAAAGAAGAAACTGTCTCCTGATGTCTTTATTTTTGTTTAACCTGAAACAAAGCAAATGGTCCTCATCATCGCCCCAGACCCAGTCCCCCATCCTGACCCTCCCACTGAGCACCCACCTCCCCACACCCCTTATCCTATACTTACCTCCAGAGGTCATCCGCTGTCATCTTCTGTTGACTGGGACACGCCTACACTCTTAAAAGCCGAATCAAGATACTGAGAAATCAAGGTATGCCATATAATGTATTTCCAATGGCATTTTCAACTTATGTTCATAACTTTGACATTTTTAGGTATTTTTTTACCAATTTTTCAACATGGGCTTTTGGGACGTGTTCATAAGGAGGAGTCCCAAAAGCCCATGTTGAAAATTTGGTGAAAATATTCCTAAAAGTGGCCAAGTTATGAGCGGTCATTGAAATGTTTCTACACACGTGCATAACTTTGGCAATTTTAATATTTGACTCAAATTTTCAACATATCCATTTTTCACCACCTCATGAACAGTACAGCTGTCACTTTTCACATCCTGCCCACAATGTGTTTTTGTGCCTGTGGCATGCAATGGTGTTTTGGCATGCATTTGAAAATTTTCACCTACAGGGTTTATGAGGTTGTCTATGTTCAATATTTGGGGTCAAAATATGACAAAATGCCTTAGTTACGACCATTCATTGCAACTTCAGTATGCCTGCTCATAACTTTGGAAATTTTAAATATTTTGATCCCAGATTTTAATATAGACTTCTTATAACCCCACATCATGCATGTCACAGCTGTCATTTTCAAATCTTGCCCAAAATGTGTTTTCATACTTGTGGCATGGAATGGTGTTGCAGTGGTGCAGAATTACATTTTGGCATGGATGCGAACATTTTCTATACCGGGGTACACGAAATGGGGTAATAAGATGGCTATGCTGGCAATTTGGTCACTGTTGTCCTGTGAATGATAAGGATATGATTATACTATCCACAAAAGTAAGGAAATTCATTGCAAAAAACTTCATTAATGCATCAGTTAGGGTTGTTACTAAAGTGACAAATGCAGGGAAATGTGGTGTTAGGGTTTCCAACCCTAACACTCCACCCCCACAATGCAGGCACTGGCAGGTGTCGGGGGTGTGCCTTGGGGTCACTGACCCCAAAGCTCACCACATTCCATAAGTAACTAATCTGAGATGGGTACTGTATAGGAGAATGGTGTGAGCATTAGGGCCGACAATCCCAAGACACGCCCCCCAATGCCTGTCAGTGTCTGCAGGGTGGAGGTTGGGTGTTAGGGTTGGAAACCTTAACACCACATTTCCCTGCTTTTGTTGCATCAGTAACAACCCTAACTGATGCATTAACAACATTTTTTGCAATTAATTTCCTCTGTTTTGCAGATAGTATAATCATATCCTTATTCATTTGCAATGAAGATTGTACACATATATATATATATATATATATATGGTGCAGTAGTAACTTAATTTTCCTCTTTCTTTCTTTCTTTCTTTCTTTCTTTCTTTCTTTCTTTCTTTCTTTCTTTCTTTCTTTCTTTCAGAGGACTAGACAATTCTGTCTATTTTCAGCCTTGTCCCAGGGGAGGTGGGATACAAATGGATGCCAGCTGACACTGAACCAGATTAAGCTGCTGGTGGTATTTATTTAGTGAATGAGGGAGTTTTGGCCAGGACACTGGGGAAATTCCCCTACTGAGAGGTTGGGGAAGCTGCTGTCCATCCTTATGATGGCCAGTTCAGGTGGCTCTCCTGAATGGATGGATGGATGGGAGGCTGGGGAGCAGGTCTCCTCCCCAACCTCGGCATTGCCTGAGACCGATGTGTTTTTTTGATGCCAATGGATCAGAGGAATTGCCTTTATGATTGGATGGTGATAACCAACAAAATGTGCCTACTGAAATGGAAGTTGAAACATTGGGTCTGCTCCTGCTGAAAAGTTGCTGCGAGTTCTTCGACCATGATGGATATCGTGCTCACCCAAGCAGAACTGCAACAAGAAGAGCAGAGACTTCTAGCCCGACATAAAAAAAAAAGCGGCTTTACTACAAATGGTATTGTATGATGTGAGTACCTCGGGCCCTTCAGAGCCCAAAGCCTGTGACTTTAGTACTGTTGCTGGGGTCCAAATGACCAGGATGTTGAAGGGTGTGGTGACCCAGCCACCAATAATAACTTTTGTCTCTGATGCAACTGATCAGTCTGCTGAAACAGTATTTTCCTTTACTGCCTGCCAGACAAACTCAAAACTGATTGAAAATGTTAAATATAAAAGAACTGACTTACTGGTTAAAAATAGAAAATCCCTCAGACTTGCGTCTTCTAGTGAGAGTCAGCTGATGAAAATGTGACTGCATCTGCTGTTACAGCATCGGTGAAATCAGCTACTAGTGTAAGTGTTCCCTTGAAGAGCTGATTGCTGTCTCTCCCAGTGAAATTCCGGTAGCAGCAGCTGTCCAAGCTGCCTTCGCTCCCTCTCACAGATGCCTTTGCTGGCGCTGGTCCCTAGATCTTTCCCTTAAAAATGCGGGATGGACACAGACTGAATCTGGGCAATGGGTGCGGATCCCAGCTGGGAGCTGGGTCTCCTGTCACAAGATTCCTCAGTGGCAGCCACCACTCATTGTTAATTCTTCGGGCCCCACTCCTACAGTTGTGCCTCTCACCCTCTCTTCCACTGTCAGTGAAGTTAATTGCACATATAAAGGGGTTTCTGCCATTTCTTTGAAAGTGTGCAGGATGGGACCACAGTTCTCTGAGGCTGCTCAGATGAAAGTTGTTACGGATAAAGCGCAGGCTATGGTTGCATCTGTTCAGGGGGAAAATACAGCAGTTGGGGGCTCACCATTCCCTACTCCCACCACTCCAAGTGATTCCAAAGGTATAACAAACCTACAGAACAAAATTCCTGCCGTAGATGCTGGGAGCATGTTACCTCTCCTGAAGGTGGACCCCACCAAGACCCTTGCTTTCTGAACTGTTCACCAAATCTAAAAAAGCTGCACCAGGAGAAATGCTGTAGATCTGATATAAGAGGTCTCGAATCATGGCTCGACTGCCATTATGTGGGAAAAATCTGTTAAAAGACTCTTTGCATTTCTCCTCGGCTGAAGTCTTTGCCTTTATTAACATATCAGGTGAATACAATTTTGATGTTAGCTTCAGGACCTCCCATGCTTTTGAACTTTTCTGGCAGCACTACAATCAGGTCAATTTTTCCCCCTTGATCTCTTTTTTGGTCATTCCACTCACCAAGCTACTCATCAAATTTGTAACTGTCATGTTCCTCAATGAAGGTGTCCTTGTTGAGGACATCATGCATTGGTTAATTTAAAATGTGATGTCCTCAGCTTCCAGGACCGATCTTGGATTCTGAAAATTTCTGGACAGGCAGCTGAAAATCTAAAGTAAAACTGTAGCAGTTCGATGAGAGGATTTGTCACGTTCGAACTCTTTTCTATTGGGTAGGGATCATGGGGTCTGTTTTTATGCAGGGCAACCACACGCTTACTACAAGTGTGGGTCCTGTACATATCTTTCCAATGTATGCGATAAACCCCATTGTGAAAACTGTGGTGAGGTTGGGCACATTAGCCATCAATGTGCGAATCATACAAAGTGTGACCTCTGCAAGGAGACCGGTCACACCTTTTCGGAATGTTCCTGGGCTGTTAAGAATAAGCTGCCTTCCATAAACCCCGATTCTCTAATCCAAGATGCTCAAGAAGTCTCTGAGTTGAGCCCTACTGTCGCTCCCCCTCTGGAGTATGACAATCTCTCTACAGAAGCTGTCCCCACAAAGTCTGAGGAGGCTAAAGGAAATTAACCCCTGAACCCGGAGAATACACATGGGACTCTTATTTCTAACACTGGCTCTATATTGGAACTTCAGCCTGTCTGTTACGATGACCCTTCCCCATCTGTTGAGACTGTGGACATTTCAAAGTCAGGTACTGTCATGCTACCCCCAGTCTGTACAAACAAATATAGGCCAGAGACATTCCTCATGGAATTAAAACCTATTCCTGAACCACCTGGAATGGTCACTACAAATCCTTTTGAAGTCTTATCTCTGAACCAAGAATGGGGTGACTCAGATATGGAGTTGGGGAGTTTGAGTCTGCGTCCCAGATTTTTGGCCTTCCTAAAACACCTTCAGATCAATGTGGGTATAAAGGGGGGAAAAGCCTCTAACTTGTCATTATGAATGTCTAGTTTGTTTTCAGCTAATGTATGCAATCTTCTGCATTATGAAAAAGGTATGCCATTTTTCAGCAGCTGCATGATCATAAATATAACATTTGTTTTTTTACAGGAAACATGGGTGAATTCCATAGATCAGGCCAGGTTATTTCCAGCAGAATGAGTTTAGGGCCCTTCTTTTTATTTTTTCGGGTGTGATAGAGCTGATGGGGGTGGCCATATTATTTCAGTTTTCCTCTTTCACCCTGTCTAAACTTATGGATGTAATACCTGGAAGGCTACTTATTAAAAATGATACGTGGGAGTCTACCCCATGCAGATTCATTACAGTCTATGGTCCTCAGTCTCGACTGAGAGGTTGACCTTTGACCTCCCTCCAACCTATTCTGGTTACCTACAAAATATATTTTGGTTGGTGATTTCAATGTTGGTTTTAAAAAATTAGACCCAAGCAACAGGGAGAAAAAGCAATATTGTGGTTCTCATGCGTTTGAGAAATTTATTGCTGTAATATGTTGTACAGATTTTCTGTATCTTCAGTTTACTGCTACTCTCTGTACAAACTGTACCCGGGTCACACTTGGAAATGAGCCTTAGCTCAGTGTGCCTTTCCCGGTCATCATATTTTAAATAAATAAAACAAAAATAAAATGCATCAAAACTGCTGACATTGTTAACTGTGCTGGCTCTCTGAAGGGGGGGGGTCCTACTTTCATGTACAAAAGGGGTAAATTTACTTCAATTATCGATCATTTTTTTTATTTCCCAAAATGTTACCCTGGCTTCTTTTACTGTTTGTCCCTTTGAATTTTCTGATCATGCTTTTTTAAAACTAAATATACAAGGCCCTTTTTCTGAATCTGTCAAGCAAACTAGATGGAAGCTGAACACTTCTGTCCTACAGGATCCACAATTCATTTCGGGAATCACTACCCTTTTATGGGCAATGACATCTGTTTATGATGTATACGATGACATAGGCCGCTGGTAGGCTGATACCAAATCAGATGTTAAAAGGTGTTTTCAAAACTATGGGGTTTATAAAGCCTGTAATGATTTTTTTACTTATCTCAAGTTACGTACACAGCTTCAATATCTCCAATTTCTGGTCTCCATTTCTAGATTTGATTACTCACAACAAATAAATACCATTAAAACACAAATGAAAGCTGTACAATATGATAGAGGTAAGTCATTTCGGGCTGAATTGGAGTACGGGATGGAAAAAACCCAGCTGGGGACACGTTTGAAGCCTTTAAAAAAAAGAAAAACTACCACTTCCTTTACCACGCTAAGAAACCCAGAAGGTGATTTGGTTACCTCTAAAGAACAGTTGTCTGCCATTGTCTCAGACCACCTACTATCTTTCAGCAAAACTCATTCCCCTTTGAAAACCAGTATTTTCTCTTACCTGAATAACTGCTCACAGCAGCTCTCTGCAGAGGAAGCATCTGCACTAACAGTTCCAGTTTCTTTCCCAGAAATTGAATCTACAATTCTTTCTCAGAAACCAGGAATTTTACCAGGTGAAGTTAGTTTACCCTATGAGTTTTATAAAACTTTTCCTCAGTTCTGGCTGTTTGCCCAGAGGCTGTGTTTTCTGCCTTTTTAAGCAAAAGGCTTTTCCTGGAGTGTTTTACTACTGCCCTTATTATTTTTCTTTGTAAGTCCAGAGGCAGGTTGGACATCCAAAACTGGAGACCTATCAGCAGTCTAAATGCTGATTTTAAAAAAGTGTCACAGATCTTAAATAACAGATTAAAAACTACTGCAAAGCTGCTCATACACCCTGTTTAGTTTTGTGGATTATAGAATTGTAGAATACAATACCCATTCATGATTATTAGGGACATTATAGAGTATTACAATGCTCATGGAAAATCTGGTATCATTTTATCACTTGATCAGAGCAAGGTCTTTGACCGAGTCAATCATCTGTTCCTGTTTTCAGTTTTAGAGGCATATGGGATTCCACTATGCTTTATAAAGTGATTAAAACTGTTATATTCTGGTTCAATAATCAAACCCATCATCTTGGAAAACTGCATGTTACCTTTAAAATATCTTCAGGTGTTAGACAGGGCTGTCCACTGAGCCCCGTAATATATACTGTATATATTTTCCCCTAGACCCCTTTCTTCATCATTTAGTCTCCTCTCATCTGTTGCAAGGTCTAGTGGGGTGTGGTCATTGGGATGAAGTCATTGTGTTGGCTTATGCAGATGATGTAGGTCTATTTTTGGCTGATGTTAAAGGTATTCCTGTTTTTTTACATGAAATGCAGCTATATGCTTCTATATCAAATGCAGTGCTGAACATAAATAACTGTAAAGGTATATGTTTAGCAGTTTAGGACCCTGATCCAGTAATTTTAGTTGGTATTCCTTTGGGACCTGGCCCCATCAAGATTTTGGGAGCATAGTTTGCCTCTCAAAACTTGCCCTTACAGAATTGGGATATGGCTTTAAAAACCTGTGAAGTTAAAGTCCAACAATGGAAAGGGTTGAAGCTTTCCAAGTGAAAAAGAATTCAAGTCATCAAGAAATTCCTGATCCCTTGTCCATTGTACATGGCTATGGTTCCCCCTTCCTGTTTCCTTAGAAACGAGGTTGTGCAGCTGTTTTTTTCCAGATGTTGTGGGGGAGCTGCTTAAACCCTATTAAACAATGCTTTACATATCTTCCTAAGAAAAGAGAAGGGCTCGGTATGGTGGACCCTATTGTGTTCTTCCATACAGTGTTTATTTCCCAAACAGTATGGTTGGGTCTGAACCCTTCTTATACTTTAACTCAGAAATGGATTAAAAACAATTGAGGTCACTATTTTTCTGTTTGGGAGACCACACCCCTTAAAGTATCACCACATCTAGGCATCCCAGGGTATTTTAAATCTGTGGTGCCAAAGCTTTTTAAGTCGGGTCTTTCAAAAACCCAAATAACACAGTGGTCGGAACCTTTTTTGTACCATTCAGTAATGCTGAAAATTCATCCAGCTGAACCAGAATGTAAAAATTGCACTTCCTCACAAAATGAAAATGTTTTAGTACAGCTCAGTAATCTGTGCATACCCCTTCACACATGGGAACTTATATGACTCTCCTCATATGGAAGATTAAATGTTAACGCTAATAATAAACATAACACACAAGAAGAACAATATTGCCCTATAGTACCTGTTGGGCACAAGAGGAGACAATGGGACATTTCTTACTGTGGTATCTTTATGGCAATATTTGGTGACCAGGTAGAAATGACCTTGGTTGGCTATGCTAACCTATGATATTATTATTCTGGGTAACTATTCATTATTACCTGGTGTCTTTCATAAAGAGACTGTAGCAGTATTTTTCTATTGTCGAGTATTATCTGTGGCAAGCTCATTGCCAATGGGTCTTGCAACAGTGGTTGATGTCCTTTGAAACTTTTAGCATATTATGCGAAAATGCATTAGTTTCTGTATATAAGGCTGATATTTCTGTTTACCCTTCTGACAAGGTAAACAGATGGTGGAAAGGATTTTTACATTTCATCAAATATAAATAGTATTCACGACATCCTATCACAAGTGCTCCAAGACAGTTGTAATCTGAAGATTAAACATTAACATTTTGTGATTTTTGGGTTTCCCCCATTTTTGGAAGATTACATGTATCACATTATACTTAGTTATTATTTATTATTCATTTATTTATTTATTATTTATTTTTGTTTCTACTATCTCAACAACTTATTGCTTGCTTAAGTTTGCCCTTTATAACATGTGAAGCAAACATGTATTTCTCCTAATTGTTTTCCATTTTATCTGTGGTTTTCTTTGTTTCTATTGAATTTGGCATTTTGATTTTTGTTTTACTTATTTCCCTTGATGTATGTGTTGTTTTTGATGTTATTTCAATAAAAATTCCCCTACTCTTTTGCTGAAGTGCCATGGGATCTTTAACATCCACCTGAACAACCACCAGGACAGGCAGATGGGACTTCAGTTTAACATCTCATCTGAAAGACAGCACCTCGGGAGTGCAGCACCCCTTCATGCTGCACTACAGTGTTAGTATTGGGATTTAACCCAAGTGCCTGGTGTGGGGATAGAACCCACAGCCTTCTGATCTCCTGGCCTTAGAGGTGAGTGTGTAACCTGCTTACCATTACACCATACTATTCTGGCCACCAAGTAGCAGTAATTAATAAATACTAAATTTGTCCAATGTACAAAAAGCATTGCTTTTATTAAACACTAATCAACAAGTACTTAAAACACATGGACATTAATAAACTGTTATAAAGTTACTACATAAGCAGGGACATAGAAAAGACCCCAAGATGAGCACAGAGTTAGAAAAAGCTAAAGGCAACCTGACGCGTCGCCTACCAAATGAAGCTTCATCAGGATACATTTCCATAGTTTTAGAAGTCCTCAAATGCTCTTAATAGCATGAGTTACTTATGCAAATCAAATACCCATACAATGTACAATCATTCCATGATTGGACTTCAATGAAGAAATCATCATTTCTAATTCTAATGACATTCAGTTAAGATATAACATTTAAAAACAATGTACTGACAGGCAGTGAAATTAGTGCATTTAACATTAAAGTGAATAACAATGCAGATCATATTAATTTATTCACAAGACATAATTTGTTAAATAAAAATTAAATAATCAAGCTAAATCATTTTAAACTTTGTGCTTGCATGTTGATGAATTTATGAGTACTGCTTGGTCTTCCATTTGTATTGCTGATGAAATCTGAAAACACATTAACTGAAATGAGTCATACTGATTCAACACAATGTATAAAAACTACAACATAGAAAATAAAGAAAAACACATATCATTAATAGTTATTCGTCCTCAAAAAATAAGAATATACTTCTATTTACAACAGTCATACATAAGTGACCCCCTAAACTATAATCCATGTTGATTTCACATCAGATCAGAACGCCCACAATCAAAATAACGAGTGGACATTTTGTCACTGTTTGATTATTTTCATTTAAATCCAAAATTTACACGCAGATGATCAGTGAAAAACAAAAGAAGAGTTAGTTAATTTGCCTAAAAAAGTTACATATTTTTCAACATGGCAGGATAATCATAGAAATAGTATCCATAGAGGAGAGATATTTAAGGAGAATAGAAGTGGCAGGGCTAGAGATTTTGCTAGCATTACAACACCAGTACAATTCATATTGTACTTAAAGAGCTAGTGTACTGCCTAAAACTAATATTAGTTTTTAAAAGCAGTCAGCCCTTACCTTTTATATCCGAGGTACTTTTTCTTTTCCCTTTGGTTAATTAGAAGATTGTTTACCTGATGTTAGTAGGTGTGATGTGTGGGACAGCACTCTGCCTGGCAGCTGACATATCTATCTCTTTCCCCCATGACATCATCAGCATTGTGATCTCACTGGCTATGACATCACTGCTGCTTAGGAACAGTCGCTCAGTGGCTGCTATGTCAGTTACCTGTGATGTGACGGTCAGTGAGATCACAATGTTGATGATGTGTGTGTGTGTGTGTGGGGGGGGGGTACAGGTAGATATGTCAGCTACCAGGCTAAGAACTGTTCCACACATGCAGCTCAGTATTATCACACAGACGATTTTCTAATGAGCAAAAGGAAAAAGAACAATATTTCAGAAATAAAAAGGTTTTTTTTAAGTCTTTGGTAACCGGGTAAGGCCCACTAGGCACACATGCCTGTTTTCAGATGCAGCCTGGGAGCACTGGGCAGTTAAATGACTTGTTCAGAGTCACACAGTATGCAAGTGGAGGTTGTAAGAATCAAACTTAGGTCTGATCTACTGGATGTACCAACCTCGTTCACAGCTCATTACTCTAACCTCTAGGCTGCTATACTGCTGTCCTTGGAAGTTAGAACTGACTACTTCTTAAAATTTGTATCATTTCCCTGTCTGTCAGTTTGGATCCACTAGCTCTTTACAATTTAAAATGCAGTGTAGGTACAAATTTGCAATACTGTAAACACTGTACTCATACGTATGACTTTGCTTAAAGAACATATTGTCACTCTTAACATTCCAAGAATGGAATGTTGCAGTGAAACAAAATATTTATCACACTCTGGATCACACAGTGCAATCACTTTAAATAACGCAAGTCTTGGCATCCAAAGGGGAATGTAAAAATGTTCAATGTGAAAACATTAATGTAAGAGGCTGAGAAATGGCATCCCACACATTTACAGTACAACTTAAGTGCTGTGTGTTTCACACTCAGTTGTGTAAAATGAATAAAAAAAGGGCTCTGGTTTTCAAGGCTGCGTGCCTCTCATTTAGGGGCTATCATTATGTAGTCAATGCCATGGATTTGGAGAAATTGAACTAAAGTGTTCATATGTTACTGATGCTTAAATTAATATAATTCTGGTGATGATCAGACACTGGTCTGTTGCTGCATGCACACAAAGGTGTCATCACTTGATCCATGGTCAATAAGACAAAAAGGTCAATCAAATAACAAAGAAACAACAAAAACCAGAACGCTGCCATTTTCTGATGACAATAATACACATTGGGCCAGATATCTAAGGGTGGCACATGCATGCTAGGGTTGCACCTGCGCAAGTCCCAACTTGCCCCATTCTGCGATATATTCAGCAGGAGGCAGTTGCGCCACAGAAAACATGCTGAGCAACAGCACAATGCAAATGAATGCATGCTGAACTGGAGGGGGAGGAACCATGCATAAACTGCACAGCCCGATATTCAGCGGGCTGTGCAGATTTGTGCAGGCGCAACCCCCAACCTGTGCCTGCACAACTTTGAGCCCAAAAAAAAGGCTCAAGTCGAGGGCCACCCACAGGTGAGCTGCTGCATTGCAGGGCGCAACACAGCAGCTGCCACCTGTGGCTGGCCCCCAACCCACTCCCTGTGCCCTCCTTGCAGCCCGATCACTGGCAGATGAATGTAAATCCTCCCCACCACCCCCAAATGGCCCGATTGCGGGCATAGTTTAATCCCTCCCCACCAGCCCAATCGCGGGCAGCAATGTGTCTCCCCCCCAACACATCCCTGGTGGTCCAGTGGACCGAAAAGCCCGATCGTGGGCTGTAGTAGTTTAAAACAAACCCCCCCTACATAAAAACATAGAAACATAGACTTTGACGGCAGATAAGGACAGCTAGGCACATCTAGTCTGCCCATTTCCCTACCTACAGGATAGGCCGCAGATCCTATTTAACCAACAGCCTATATCTTCCTGCCCCCCACAAGAATTGCCTTATGTCTGTCCCATGCATTCTTGAATTCTCCCACAGTTTTAGACTCCACAACTTCCTCAGAAAGGCTGTTCCATGCATCCACTACCCTCTCTGTGAAATAATACTTCCTCACATTGCCCCTGAACCGCCCTCCTTCTATCTTTAAATTGTGTCCCCTTGTTCTTGCAAGTCTCTTTTTCTGAAAGATGCTACCCTCTTGGACTTTGTTGATTCCTCTGAGGTACTTAAAAGTTTCTATCATGTCCCCCCTCTCCCTTCTTTCCTCAAGGGTATACATATTAAGCTCCTTTAGTCTCTCCTCATACGGCTTCTCTCGCAGACCCTGCACCATTTTAGTTGCCCTCCTCTGGACTGCCTCTATCCTGTCTATGTCCTTGCGGAGATGGGGTCTCCAGAACTGGACACAGTATTCCAGATGGGGTCTCACCAACTGTCTGTACAGAGGGATAACAACTTCCTGTTTTCTGCTGCTGATGCCTCTCCCTATACATCCCAGTATACCCCCGCCCTCCCTACTGCCTTCTCACATTGCTTGCTAACCTTAAGGCCATCTGATATGATTACCCCAGGTCCCTTTCCTGTTTTGTTGTTGTTACTACCTCCCACTCATTGTGTATTCATCCCTGGGTTCTTGTTTCCCAGGTGCATTATTTTGCACTTTTTTGCATTGAATCCTAGCTGCTATACGTCTGACCATTCCTCCAACCTTGCCAAGTCCCTTTTCATCCTTTCCATGCCTCCTTGTGTATCAACCCTGTTGCAGATCTTTGTGTCATCTGCAAAAAGGCATACTTTTCCTTCCAGTCCCTCTGCAATGCCACTGATGAAGACATTAAAAAGGACTGGACCCAATACTGAACCCTGCGGTACCCCACTAGTAACCGCCCTTTCTTCAGAGTGGACTCCATTTACAATTACCTTCTGTGTCCTGTTGTCCAGCCAATGTTTTACCCAGGCTACCACCCTGGGACCCACTCCCAGGCTGGTTAATTTGACTAATAATCTTTTGTGTGGGACTGTGTCAAATGCCTTGCTAAAGTCTAGGTAGGCCATGTCCACAGCCCCTCCCTGGTCTACTACTTTGGTCACCCAGTCAAAGAAATCTATTAGATTCGTCTGACATGACCTTCCCGCTGTGAACCCATGCTGCCTTGGATCCTGTGCTCCACTGACCTCTAGGTACTCAACTATTCTTTCCTTCAGAAGTGACTCCATCACTTTCCCTACCACAGAGGTCAGACTGACAGGTCTGTAGTTTCCTGCCTCTGTCTTGGTCTCACTTTTGTGAAGGGGAATCACATCCGCCTTCCTCCAGTCCTTGGGTACCACACCATCCTCCCATGATTTATTAAAAAGAGTAGCCAGTGGTTTCACTAGTTCCTTCCTTAATTCTTTTAGAATTCTGGGGTGAATTCCATCAGGACCCATAGCTTTGTCCACCTTCAGTTTTAGAGTTCTTACAGAACCCTTTCTTCTGTGAAAGGACTGGGATCGACCCCCTATCAAGGTGCTTCTGTTAATTGGATTAGGCACTTCCCTCCTCTTTTGTGAATACTGAGCAGAAATATTCGCTCAATATTCCTGCTTTTTCACTGTCCCTCTGCCCACCCACCGCTTATTCTATTCAGCCTCACTATCCTCCCTTTGTCTTTCTCGCTCGCTGATGTACCTATAAAGGTTTTATCCCCTTCTTAACTGAGTTGACTATCTTTTCCTCAGTTTGGGCCTTTGCTATTCTGACTTCCTCCTGCTTCTTTCTGCCTTAACTGGTACAGCTCTCTGTCCTGCTCCTTCTGTGTTTCCTTATACTTCTGGAATGCTATCTTTTCTTCCTGACTTTCACAGCCACCTCGCTTGAGAACCATAGTGGCTTTTTCTTTCATTTTGATTTGTTTATTTGCTTCACACAAAGGCTTGTTGCCTCTGTGATGGCAGTTTTGATAATTCCCATTGTTGCTCCACACCTCCTTCTAGCCTGTTTGCTAGTGCTTTTCTGAGGCACTCTCCCATCTTGCCAAAGTCAGCCCTCCTAAAGTCCATTACTCTCACTTTTGTATGGCTTGACTCTGTAGCTGAGTTTAATGTGAACCACACTGTTTGATGGTCACTTGTCCCCAGATGGCAACCCACTTCTAGATCTCAGATCCTCTCACTGCCCCCGTTTGAGAGCACGAGGTCTAAGATTGCTCCCTCATGAGTGGGTTCCGAAACTAGCTGTCTAATGCCTGCCACCTGTAGGGTGTCAAGAATGGCCCTGCTCTTGGATGTGGCTGCAGCAAATGTGCTCCAGTTAACATCTGGCATATTCAGGTCTCCCATCAACAGTATCTCCCCTTTCTCTGCCATTCTAAGAATGCCTTCCATCATATCCTTGTCCATTCCTTCCTCCTGACATGAGGGTCTGTACACAACCCCTGTGCGGATTGTGGTGCCCTTTCCAGTCTCCAAGGTGACCCACAGTGCCTCCTCTCCTCCCTGTTTACTCTTTTGTTCAGTTGCTTTTATCCCTTCCTTTACATAGAGAGCTACTCCTCCCCCTCTTCTCCCCTGCCTGTCTCTCCTGTAGGTTATGTACCCTGGTATGTTAACATCCCAGTCATGGTTCTCTGTACCATGTTTCTGTGACTGCTACGATATCCAGGCATCCCTCTTCCATTAAGGCCACCAGCTCAGGGAGCTTGTTGCCCAGACTATGGGCATTGGTACTCATTACCCTCCATTTCCTGATGACCTTACCCCCTTTTGCCCCATCCCTGTCCTTCTTGCCTTTGTCACTTTCTCCATTTACCCCTGCCCTTCTCCCTATTGACACCTCCATGTTGGTATTTGCCACACTTACTACCGTGATTGTTTGGGGGCTAGGATTTTCCTGTTCCTTTCCAGTGCCTCCCCCCTTGGCTAGTTTAAAAGCTTGCCAATGAAGCATTTAAACCTATCACCTAGGATCCTGGTTCCCCTCCTGGACAGATGCAGCCCATCATGCCAGTATAGGCTTGCATCACTCCAGGTGGACCCCCAGTCCCCAATGAAGCCAAATCCCTGAGCTCCACACCAGTTTTTCAACCACTGATTGAATCCCATGGTACGGAACACCCTAGCCTCTCCTATGCCATAGATGGGTAGCACCTCTGAGAAGGTTACCGTGCATGCTACTTGACTAAGGCCCCTCCCCAATTCCACAAACTCTTCCTGCACTTCTCTAATCCTTTCTTAGCCAGGTCATTTGTCCCTAAGTGGACAATGACATCAGCTCCCCCCTGTGCAGCTGCTCTGGCAATCCTGAGGATTCGCTCTGTCCCTCCAAGCCATGGCACCAGGCAGGCACCTACCTCCCTCTCCCCTTCCTTGCCCAGTTCTACCTTCCTAACAATGGAGTCCCCACCAGGAGTTGTTTCCTTCCCTGCAGGGTCCCCTGCCACCCTCCTGTGGGTCTCCTTTTGGAGGTTCCTGCATCCTCCTTGGTCTCCACTGTAGGTGCCTCCATAGAGGAACCACACTTTGCCAGAATGGCATAGGGATTGTGGAGAGGTACAACTGGAGGGATGTGCCTCTGTTCCACCACCCTCACACTCCCTGAGCTCACTGTGGTCCAACCGCTCCTCTTTCTTGGCAAGCTCTGAGGCAACGGCAGTGGCACTGGTGGTCCCTGGATGGAAGAGGAGGTCCCACAAATCCTGGCCAAGTCAGCCTGGAGATGAGCAACCTCCTCCCTCAGCCCAGAGAGGTGCCTGCAGATGGGACAACACCGCATCCTCCAGAACATCTCCCGGAAGACTGCTGCTCCACAGCCACTGCACTGCACCACTCCAATCATGTCTTATTTCTGGCCCCTTAACTGTTTGCAATCCTTACTCTTTCCTCTGTTTTTTTTTCTCTCTCTCCTTACTTTCTGCCTGTGTGCCCTTTAAGCTCCTGATTGTCCTGTTCTGAGACAAGAATATCCTATATTTCTCAGTAGACCGCTTACATGTTGAGAGGCAGACCTCCAGCAGCTAGAGGGGGCCAGAGAGCTACTCTTGCTCTTCTAGGATGGTGGGTCCTTGGTGGTTCTGTGATCACTCACTTCCTGCCCCTAAACAGGAAGTTCCTGTTGTCAGTCAAATCCTGTGCCTATAAAAATAGAACTAGCTTTGGGTGGGGGGAAGGAAGGAGCAATATAGTCCCAGCAGAGAAGTTCAGTCACACAGCAGTCCTTTCTCCTGGAGTCTTCTGACAAGCTATTAGCAGAATCTTTCTAAGGCAGTCTTTAAATGTAGCTTCCTTCTAGCTAAGCCACCCCCTACTTACCAGATCTTTCTACAAGTAATTTAAACCTCACAACAGTTAAGTCCTTTCAGTCACCTGAGATTTACACCTAGATGACTTTTCAGTTACCCATTCAGTTCAGTTAACCCAAACACACACACACTTTTTTTTTTTGTTTTGTATGTTAGTTTTTTAACCCTAAATTAAAGGTCTAAATACAAAAGTTTTTCTACTTTAGTCCCAGCAGAGAAGTCCCTCCTCCCGAATACATCCCTGTTGGTCCAGTGGACCAAAAAGCCCGATCGCGGGATGTAGTAGTTTAAAACAAACCCCCCCTCCTCCCGAACACATCCCTGGTGGTCCAGTGGACCGAAAAGCCTGATCGCGGGCTGTAGTAGTTTAAAACAACCCCCTCCTCCGAATACATCCCTGGTGGTTCAGTGGCAAATCTCGTCGCGGGATGTAAAACTTGAACAAACCCCCGAACATAGCCCTGGTGGCTGGAGTCCCCCACCCCACCCCACCCACAGTGAAACCCCACCCGCTCCCCCGGCAGCTGAGCGGAGACCAGCAGCATCCACCCGCCTGCCACCCCACCGCCCACCGACTGACTGCCTGTGGTAGGGCTGCCGCCCATTGGTGCAGAGCAAGAGCCAATGGGCGTGAATAGATGAATGATTGAGGGACAACGATTGGCGATTGAGGACAACGATTGAATGATTGAATGATTGAGGACAATGATTGAACAAGTGAGATAACGATTGAACGTTGAGGATACCAATTGAGGATTGAATGATTGAGGACAACAATTGAACCATTACGTTGAACGATTGAGGATAACGATTGAAAGATTGAACGATTGAGGATAAATTGAATGAGGATAATGATTGAATGATTGAACGATTGATGGATAATGATTGAACGATTGAGGATAACGATTGAACGATTGAGGACATCAATTGAGGATTGAATGATTGAGGACAAACAATTGAACGATGACGTTGAACGATTGAGGATATGATTGAATGATTGATGACAACGATTGAACGATTGAGGGCTAATGATTGAACGATTGAGGATAATGATTGAGGATAACGATTGAACGATTGAGGATAAAGATTGAATGATTGAACGATTGATGGATAAATTGAACGATTGAGGGCTAGTTGAACGATTGAGGATAATGATTGAGGACACGATTGAACGATTGGGGCCAATGATTGAATGATTGAGGACATCAACGAGGGATTGAATGATTGAGGACAACGATTGAATGATGAATTGATGAATAAGATTGAACAATTGAGAGCTAAAGATTGAACGATTGAGGACAATGATTGAGGACAATGATTGAACGATTGAGGACAACCATCGAATAATTGAACCATTGATGGATAAGATTGAACGATTGAGGACAATGATTGAATGATTGAGGATAATACTGGGGATAACACTCAACGATTGAGGGCTAATGATTGAACAATTGAGGATATCAATTGAGGATTGAATACTGAGGGACAAAGACTGAAAGATTGAACACTGAGGATAACGTTGAATGAGGATAATGATTGAATGATTGAATGATTGAGGACAACGATTGGTGATTGAGGACAACGATTGAATGATTGAATGATTGATGGATAAAGATTGAACGATTGAGGGCTAATGATTGAACGACGAGGATAGTTGAGGACTGATTGAACCATTGAGGACAACGATTGGATGATTGAATGATTGATGGATAAATGGAACGATTGAGGCTAATGATTGACGATTGAGGACAATGATAGAGAGACAAGATTGAACGATTGAAGGTAGTTGAATGATTGAGGACATCAATTGAGATTGAATGATTGAGGACAACAATTGAACGATTACGGTTGAATGACTGAGAACAACATTGAATGATTGAGGACAACGATTAAATGATTGAACCATTGAGGATAACGATTGAATGATTGAACCATTGATGAAAGTATTAAACGATTGAGGGCTAATGATTGAACGATTGAGGATAATGATTGAGGGATAACGATTGAACCATTGAGGGCTAATGATTGAATGATTGAGGATATCAATTGAGGGTTGAATGATTGAGGACAACAATTGAACGATTACAATTGAATGACGAGGATAACCATTGAAAGATTGAACGATTGAGGATAATGATTGAATGATTGAATGATTGAGGGATGATTGAGGATAATGATTGAATGATTGAGGGATAGCACTGAACGATTGAGGACAACAATTAATGATTGAACGATTGATAGATACCCATTGAATGATTGAGGGACAACGATTGAATCCATAAATGATTGATGGATAACGTTGAATGAGTGAAGTTGAATGATTGAGGACAATAATTGAGGGATTGAATGATTGAGAGACAACATTGAACCATTGAGAGACACGATTGAACGTTGAGGGATTGAACGATTAAGGACAATGATTGAATGATTGGGGACAAGATTGAACGATTATGATTGAATATTGAGGAGATGCTTGATTGAATGAGGATAGCGATTGAATGATTGATTGACGATTGAGGGGATTGAATGATGAAACGTTGAAACGATAACGGTATTGAATGATAACAGGATTGAACGATTGAGGGATAATGATTGAACAATTGAGGGATAACAATTGAACGATTATGATTGAATATTGAGGGATAACGATTGAAAGATTGAATGATTGAGGGATAACGATTGAATGATTACGATTGAATGATTGAGGGATAACGATTGAGGGATAACGATTGAATGATTGAACGATTGAGGGATAATGATTGAATGATTGAGATAATGATTGAACGATTAAATGATTGATGGATAAAGATTGAATGAGGAGGATTGAATGATTGAGGACAGCGATTGAGGGATTGAATGATTAGGACATTGATTGAACAATTGAGGATAATGATTGAATGATTGAGGGAAACAATTGAGAGATGATTGAATCATTGAGGATCTCAATGAGAGTTAGATGATTGAGATTGATGATTGAGGATTGAGGAATAACGATTGTCGATTGAGGAATTGAGGACAATGATTGAACGTTGAGGGATATCAATTGAGGATTGAACGATTGAGGGATTGACGATTGAGGACGGTTGAAAACTGGGATGATTGGAATTAGAGACAACAATTGAACAATTAAGAGAATGATTTAACGATTGAGGACATAAATTCAGGAAATAAAACAATTGAGGACTGAACAACAATGATAATGATTGAATGATTGAGGATGACGATTAGCGTTTGAAGATAATGATTGAGCGATTGAGGGATACTTGATTGAATAATTTGAGGGATTGAATGATTGAATGATGGAACGATTGAGGCAGAATGGCAATTGTTGAATGACAATGGGATTGAACGATTGAGGACAACGATTGAACGATTGAGGACATCAACGAGGATTGAACGATTGAGGTTGAATGATTGAGATGACAAGTGAACATTGTGGATAACGAATGAGAGATAACGATTAACCATTGAGATACTGATTGAACGTTGAGGATTATGATTGAGGATAGTGATTGAACAATTGAGGGATAAAGATTGAATGATTGAGATAATGATTGAACGATTGGGAATACTGATTGAACGCTTGAGGATTGAACGATTGAGATAATGATTAAATGATTGAGGACAAATTGAACGATTATGAGGAATATTGAGGACACCATTGAAGATTGAACGATCGAGGACAACGATTGAATGAGGACAATGATTGAACGATTGAGGATGATTGAGGATAATGATCGAAGATTGAGGATAACGATTGAACGATTGAGGATTAACGATTGAGGATTGAAAGAGGAACGATTGAACGATAACGGTGATAACAAGTTGAACGATTGAGGATAATGATTGAACGATTGAGGACAACAATTGAACGATTATGATCAAATATTGAGGATAACGATTGAAAGATTGAATGATTGAGGATAACGATTGAATGATTAGATTGAATGATTGAGGACAACGATTGAGGACAACGATTGAATGATTGAAACGATTGAGGATAATGATTGAATGATTGAACGATTAAATGATTAATGGACAACGACTGAATGGTGAGGAGAATGATTGAGGACAGCGATGAGGATTGAATGATTGAGGATGATTGAGGATTGAACAATTGGGGATATGATTGAATGATTAGGACAAAAATTGAGGATAACGATTGAACATTGAGGATATCAATTGAGGGATTGATTAATTGATTGAATGATTGAGGATTGAGGAATAATGATTGAATGATTGAGGAATTGAGGAATAATGATTGAACGATTGAGGATATCAATTGAGATTGAACGATTGAGGGATTGGTGGGGACAATGACTGAACCACTGAGGATAACCATTGGAATGAGGGATACTGACTGAACGTTTGAGGATTGAATGATTGAGGGACAGCGACTGAACAATTGAGGGATAACGATTGAATTATTGAGATAACGATTGAACAATTAAGAAACGATTTAACGATTGAGGAATATCAGTGAGAATAACACAATTGAGGGATTGAACCATAATGATAATTGAATGATTGAGGATGACGATTGAACGTTTGAAAGATAACAATTGAACGATTGAGACACGATTGAATGATTGAAGTTGAACGATTGAATGATGGAACGATTAACGATAACGTATGAATGATAATAGGATTGAACGATTGAGGATAACGATTGACGATTGAGGATATCAATTGAGGGATTGAACGATTGAGGATTGAATGATTGAGGAGGACAATTGAACGAATAAAGGACAACGATTGAGGACAATGATTGAATGATTGAGGGACACTGATTGAACATTTGAGGATTGAATGATTGAGGACAGTGATTGAAATTGAGGATAAGATTGAATGATTGAGAGATAATGACGAAGATTGAGGATACTGACTGAACGCTTGAGATTGAAGATTGAGGATAATGATTGAATGATTGAGGACAACGACGAACGATTAAGACTGAACATTGAGGATAATGACTGAAGATCGAACAATTGAGGACAACGATCGAATGAGGACAATGATTGAGGACAAAGCCATTGAAAGATTGAGGATAAGATTGAACATTGAGGATTGAATGATGGAACGATTGAACGACAACCCTGAATGACAACAGGATCGAACCATTGAGGACAATGATTGAACGATTGAGGACAACAATTGAACCATTATGATTGAACATTGAGGATAACGATAAAGATTAAATGTTTGAGGATAACGATTGAATGATTCGATTGAATGATTAGGACAACGATTGAGGACAACGATTGAATGATTGAACCATTGAGGACAATGATCGAACCATTGAGGGACAATGATTGAGGATAATGATTGAATGATTGAGGACAGCAATTGAACGTTGAGGATAAAAAATGAATGATTGAATGATTGATGAAAATGACTGAATGATTGAGGACAGCGATTGAGGATTGAATGATTGAGGATGATTGAGGACGAACAATTGAGGATAATGATTGAATGATTGAGGACAACAATTGAGATACACCATTGAGGACATCAATTGAGGATTGAATGATTGAGGATTGAAAGACTGAGGGATTGAGGAACAATGATTGAACGATTGAAATTGAGGATAATGGATTGAAAATTGAGACATCAACTGAGGATTGAACGATTGAGGATTGAACCATTGAGGATACGATTGAACGATTGAGGACAACCATTGAAATACTGAGGGATACAGATTGAACGCTTGAGGATTGAATGATTGAGGATAGCGATTGAACAATTGAGGATGATTGAATTATTGAGATAACGATTGAACAATTAAGAGAACGATTTAAAGATTGAGGATTAATTGAGAATAACAAAAATTGAGGATTGAACAATAATGATAATGATTGAATGATTGAGGATACTTGAAGCTTGAAGATAACAATTGAACGATTGGGGATGATTGAGGGATTGAACAATTGAGAAATAACGATTGAGGGACTGAATGATTGAATGATAATGGTATTGAATCATTGAGGATAAATTCATTGAATGATTGAGGGATTGAATCACTGAATGACAGACTGAATGACGAGGACAACGATTGATGATAATGGATGAACGATGAGGATAATGATTGGGGGATTGAATGATTGACGATAATGGTATTGAACTGACCCGAGGATAATTGGGCCTGATTGAAAGTTGAACGACGAATAAAGGATTGAATGATTGAGGGACAATGATTGAATGACAATGGATTGAACGATTGAGGACAATGATTGAACGATTGAGGACAAACGATTGAGGACTGGAATGACGAACATACTTTTGAACAGTTAGCAACCATTGAGGTAAGAGAGTTGAGGAAAAAAATTGAGGAAACCGATTGAACAATTGAGGGACAATGATTGAAACGATGAGGATAATGATTGAAGGATTGAGGACAACAATTGAGGAAACACAATTGAGGGATTGAACAATAACGATAAAAATTGAATGATTGAATGATAACGATTGAACAACAATGATTGAATGATTAAAGGATAATGATTGAACGATTGAGGTTGAGGATAACGATTGAATGATTGAAGGATTGAATGATTGAATGATTGAGGACACGATTAACCATTGAGGATTGAGGATAACTAATAAATGATTGAGGTTGAACAATTGAATGATAACGGATTGAACATTGAGGACTTGGAATTGAAACGATATGGATGGACATTGAGGACAATGATTGAACGATTGAGGATTGAACGTACAGGACAGAACCATTGAGGATAATGATTGAGGGATTGAACCATTGAGGATGGCGATTGAGCGATTGTGGGATAGCGATTGAGGATAACGATTGAATGATTGAGGATGCTGATTGATTTGAGGTTAGAACAGTTGAGGATAGCGATTGAACAATTGAGGATAGCGATTGAATGATTGAGAGATAACAATTGAATGATTAAGAGAACAATTTAACGATTGAGGATATCAATTGAGGATATAGCACAATTGAGGGATTGAACAATAACGATATTGATTGAGGATGATGACTGGAAGCGTTTGAAGATAGTGATTGAATGATTGAGGATAGCGGAGAATGATTGAGGATTGAATGATGGAACGATTGAGACGATAGCGGTATTGAATGATAACTGGATTGAACAATTGAGGATAACGTTTGACGATGAGGATAACAATTGAGCGATTGAGGATAATGATTAGAATGATTGAGGATAACGATTGAACGATTATGATTGAATATTGAGGATAACGATTGAAGATTGAACGATTGAGGGATAGCGATTGAATGAAGGATAATGATTGAACTATTGAGGGATAATGATTGAGGATATGATTAGAAAGATTGAGGAATAAAGATTGAATGATTGAGGGATTGAATGATGGAGACGATTGAGCGATAACGGTATTGAATGATAACAGGATTGAACAATTGAGGATAATGATTGAGCGATTGAGGACAAACAATTGAATGATTATGATTGAATGAGATTTAGCGATTGAAGATTGAATGATTGAGGATAGCGATTGAGATGATTCGATTGAGCGATTGAGGATAACGATTGAGGGATAACCATTGAATGATTGAATGATTGAGGATAACGATTAATGATTGAGCGATTGAGGGATATCAAGTGAGGATTGGAATGATTGAGGATAACAATTGAATGATTACGTTGAACGATTGAGGATAGCGAATGAAGAGGATAATGATTGAATGATTGAGGATAGCAATTGAATGAGGATAATGATTAAATGATTGAAGATTGAACAGTTGAGGACAACGATTGAAACGATTGAGGATAACGATTGAAAGGACAATGATTGAACGATTGATAATTCTAACGATTGAGGAATAACGATTGAATGATTGAGGGATAACGATTGAACGATTGAGGGATAATGATTGAATGATTGAGGGATAACGATTGAATGATAATGATTGAATGATTGAGGGATAATGATTGAATGAGGGATAACGATTGAATGATTGAGGGATTGAACGATTGAGGGACAACGATTGAAGGATTGAATGATTGAAGGATAACGATTGAACGATTGCGGGATTGAGGGATTTAACGATTGAGGAATAACGATTGAACGATTGAGGGATAATGATTGAATGATTGAGGGATAATGATTGAGGGATTGAATGATTGAACGATAATGGTATTGAACTATTGAGGGATAATGATTGAATGATTGAGGGATTGAACGATTGAATGATAACAGGATTGAATGATTGAGGGATAACGATTGAATGATAATGGGATTGAACGATTGAGGGATAATGATTGAACGATTGAGGGACAACGATTGAGGGATTGAATGATTGAGCGATAACACTTGAATGATTGAACGAAAACTATTGAGGGAGTGAGGGATTGAGGGATTGAGGGATAACGATTGAATGATTGAGGGATAGCAATTGAGGGAAACCGATTGAACAATTGAGGGATAATGATTGAACGATTGAGGGATAATGATTGAAGGATTGAGGGATAACAATTGAGGGATAACACAATTGAGGGATTGAACGATAACGATAACAATTGAACGATTGAACAACAATGATTGAATGATTGAAGGATAATGATTGAACGATTGAGGGATAACGATTAAACGATTGAAGGATTGAGGGATTGAATGATTGAGGGATAACGATTGAGGGATAACGATTGAATGATTGAGGGATAATGATTGAATGATGGAGGGATAACGATTGAACGATGGAGGGATTGAGGGATAACGATTGAACAATTGAAGAATTGAAGGATTTAGGGATTAAAGGATTGAGGGATAACGATTGAATGATTGAGGGATATCAATTGATGGATTGAACGATTGAGGGATTGAATGATTGAGGGATTGAGGGATAATGATTGAGGAATTGAAGATAATGATTGAACGATTGAGAGTTGAGGATAACGATTGAACGATTGAAACGATTGAGGATACGATTGAATGGTGAGGACAACAATTGAGCCAATAATGGGATTGAACAATTGAGGAATTAATGATTGAGCGATTGAGAGTTGAACAATTGAGGACAATGATTGAGGGATTGGGAATGATTGAGGGATAACGATTGAGGGATTGAACAATTGAGGGATAACAATTGAACAATTGAGGGATTGAATGATTCAACGATAATGGTATTGAACGATTGAGGGATAACAATTGAACGATTGAGGGACAACGATTGAGGGATTGAATGATTGAACGATAACACTTGAATGATTGAATGACAACTATTGAGGGAGTGAGGGATTGAGGGATAATGATTGAATGATTGAGGGATAACAATTGAGGGAAACAGAGTTGAACAATTGAGGGATAACAATTGAGGGATAATGATTGAGCGATTGAGGGATAATGATTTGAAGGATTGAGGGATAACGATTGAGCGATTGAGGATATCAATTGAGAGATTGAACCATTGAGGAACGATAATGATTGAACAACAACGATTGAGGGTGAGGGAGTTGAAGGATAATGACGAAAGATGATTGAGGATATCAATTGAGGAACTAACAATTGAACGATTGAGGATTGAGCGATAACAATTGAAAAGATTGAGCGATAAATGATTGAACAACAATGATTGAGAGTGAGGATTAAACAATTGAATGATTGAAGGATAATGATTGAATGACTGAGGGATAATGATTGAATGATTGAGGGATTGAACGATTGAGGGATAGTGATTGAACGATTGAGGGATAATGATTGAATGATTGAGTGATAACGATTGATTGAGGGATAACGATTGAACGATTGAGGGATAATGATTGAATGAGGGATAACAATTGAATGATTGAGGGATAGTGATTGAATGATTACGATTGAACGATTGAGGGTTAATGATTGAATGATTGAGGGATAACAATTGAATGATAATGATTGAATGATTGAGGGATAATGATTGAACGATTGAGGGATTGAATGATTGAACGATTGAGGGATAACTATTGAATGAGGGATAACGATTGATGGATAATGATTGAACAATTGATGGATAATGATTGAATGATTGAGGGATTGAACGATTGAGGGATTGAACGATAATGATTGAACAATTGAGGGATTGAGGGATTGAACGATTGATGAATAACGATTGAACGATTGAGGGATAATGATTGAATGATTGAGGGATAACAATTGAATGACTGAACAATTACGATTGAACGATTGAGGGATAATGATTGAACGATGGAGGGATTGAGGGATAACTATTGAATGATTGGGGATTGAGCAGTTGAGCCAATGCTTGAGTTGAAACAGTGAGGACAGCCAGTTGAGCGATAGTAGGATTGAACAATTGAGGATAATGATTGAGCGATTGAGGATTGAATGATTGAGGATTGAGCGATTGAGGGATTGAGCGATTGAGGGATTGAATGATTGAGGGGATAATGATTGAGGATTGAACAATTGAGGATAACGATTGAGGATTGAACATTGAAGATAATGGTATTGAACTATTGAGGGATAGCGATTGAATGATTGAGGAGTTGAAACGATTGAATGATAACAGAGGATTGAATGATTGAGGATAACGATTGAATGATAATGGGATTAGTGATTGAGGATAATGATTGAGCGATTGAGGACGATTGAGAGTTGAATGATTGAGCGATAACCTTGAATGATTGAACTACAACTATTGAGGAGTGAGGATTGAGGAGTGAGGATAACGATTGAATGATTGAGGATAAAAATTGAGGAAACCATTGAACAATTGAGGATAATGATTGAACGATTGAGGGATAATGATTGAAGGATTGAGGGATAACAATTGAGGGATAACACAATTGAGGGATTGAACGATAACGATAACAATTGAATGATTGAATGATAACGATTGAACAACAATGATTGAATGATTAAAGGATAATGATTGAACGATTGAGGGATTGAGGGATAACGATTGAACGATTGAAGGATTGAATGATTGAATGATTGAGGGATACGATTGAACGATTAAGGGATTGAGGGATAACTATTGAATGATTGAGGGATTGAACAATTGAATGATAACGGGATTGAACGATTGAGGGATAACGATTGAGCGATAATGAGATTGAGCGATTGAGGATAATGATTGAGCGATTGAGGGATTGAACGATTGAGGAATTGAAACGATGAGGATAATGATTGAGATTGAAACGATTGAGATGTATTAACGGTGTAGAGATAACGAAATTGAGGATAACGATTGAACGATTGAGGATACTGATTGAACATTTGAGGGATTGAATGATTGAGGGATAGCGATTGAACAATTGAGGGATAACGATTGAATGATTGAGAGATAACGATTGAATGATTAAGAGAACAATTTAACGATTGAGGGATATCAATTGAGGGATAACACAATTGAGGGATTGAACAATAACGATAACGATTGAATGATTGAGGGATGATGATTGAACGTTTGAAAGATAACGATTGAATGATTGAGGGATAACGATTGAATGATTGAGGGATTGAACGATTGAGGGATTGAATGATGGAACGATTGAACGATAACGGTATTGAATGATAACTGGATTGAACAATTGAGGGATAACGTTTGAACGATTGAGGGATAACAATTGAACGATTGAGGGATAATGATTGAATGATTGAGGGATAACGATTGAACGATTATGATTGAATATTGAGGGATAACGATTGAAAGATTGAACGATTGAGGGATAACGATTGAATGAAGGATAATGATTGAACTATTGAGGGATAATGATTGAGGGATAATGATTGAAAGATTGAGGGATAACGATTGAATGATTGAGGGATTGAATGATGGAACGATTGAACGATAACGGTATTGAATGATAACAGGATTGAACAATTGAGGGATAATGATTGAACGATTGAGGGATAACAATTGAATGATTATGATTGAATATTGAGGGATAACGATTGAAAGATTGAATGATTGAGGGATAACGATTGAATGATTACGATTGAACGATTGAGGGATAACGATTGAGGGATAACGATTGAATGATTGAATGATTGAGGGATAACGATTAATGATTGAACGATTGAGGGATATCAAGTGAGGGATTGAATGATTGAGGGATAACAATTGAATGATTACGGTTGAACGATTGAGGGATAACGATTGAGGGATAATGATTGAATGATTGAGGGATAACGATTGAATGAGGGATAATGATTGAATGATTGAGGGATTGAACGATTGAGGGACAACGATTGAACGATTGAGGGATAACGATTGAAGGATAACGATTGAACGATTGAGGAATTTAACGATTGAGGAATAACGATTGAACGATTGAGGGATAACGATTGAACGATTGAGGGATAATGATTGAATGATTGAGGGATAACGATTGAATGATAATGATTGAATGATTGAGGGATAATGATTGAATGAGGGATAACGATTGAATGATTGAGGGATTGAACGATTGAGGGACAACGATTGAAGGATTGAACGATTGAAGGATAATCGACTGAACGATTGAAGTGGATTGAGGATTTAACGATTGAGAATAACGCTATAGACGATTGAGGATGATTGAATGATTGAGGATAATGATTGAGGTTGAATGATTGAACGATAATGGTACTAAACTATTGAGGATAATGATTGAATGATTGAGGGATTGAACGATTGAATGATAACAGGATTGAATGATTGAGGGATAACATGATTGAATGATAATAGGATTGAACGATTGAGGGATAATGATTGAACGATTGAGGACAGCGATTGAGGGATTGAATGATTGAAGATAACACGGGAATGATTGAATGAAACTATTGAGGAGTGAGGACTAGAGCATCAGATACGATTGAATGATTGAGGATAGCAATGAGAAACCGATGGAACAAATTGAGGATAATGATTGAACGATTGAGGATAATGATTGAAGGATTGAGGATAACAATTGAGGATAACACAATTGAGGGATTGAACGATAACGATAACAATTGAACGATTGAACAACAATGATTGAATGATTGAAGGATAATGATTGAACGATTGAGGGATAACGATTAAACGATTGAAGGATTGAGGGATTGAATGATTGAGGGATAATGATTGAGGGATAATGATTGAATTATTGAGGGATAATGATTGAATGATGGAGGGATAACGATTGAACGATGGAGGGATTGAGGGATAACGATTGAACAATTGAAGAATTGAAGGATTTAGGGATTAAAGGATTGAGGGATAACGATTGAATGATTGAGGGATATCAATTGATGGATTGAACGATTGAGGGATTGAATGATTGAGGGATTGAGGGATAATGATTGAGGGATTGAAGGATAATGATTGAACGATTGAGGGATTGAGGGATAACGATTGAACGATTGAACGATTGAGGGATACGATTGAATGATTGAGGGATAATGATTGAATGATAATGGGATTGAATGATTGAGGGATTATGATTGAACGATTGAGGGATTGAACAATTGAGGGACAATGATTGAGGGATTGAATGATTGAGGGATAACGATTGAGGGATTGAACAATTGAGGGATAACAATTGAACAATTGAGGGATTGAATGATTCAACGATAATGGTATTGAACGATTGAGGGATAACAATTGAACGATTGAGGGACAACGATTGAGGGATTGAATGATTGAACGATAACACTTGAATGATTGAATGACAACTATTGAGGGAGTGAGGGATTGAGGGATAATGATTGAATGATTGAGGGATAACAATTGAGGGAAACCGATTGAACAATTGAGGGATAACAATTGAGGGATAATGATTGAACGATTGAGGGATAATGATTGAAGGATTGAGGGATAACGATTGAACGATTGAGGGATATCAATTGAGAGATTGAACGATTGAACGATAATGATTGAACAACAACGATTGAGGGAGTGAGGGATTGAAGGATAATGATTGAATGATTGAGGGATATCAATTGAGGAATAACAATTGAACGATTGAGGGATTGAACGATAACAATTGAAAGATTGAACGATAATGATTGAACAACAATGATTGAGAGAGTGAGGGATTAAACAATTGAATGATTGAAGGATAATGATTGAATGATTGAGGGATAATGATTGAATGATTGAGGGATTGAACGATTGAGGGATAGTGATTGAACGATTGAGGGATAATGATTGAATGATTGAGTGATAACGATTGATTGAGGGATAACGATTGAACGATTGAGGGATAATGATTGAATGAGGGATAACAATTGAATGATTGAGGGATAGTGATTGAATGATTACGATTGAACGATTGAGGGTTAATGATTGAATGATTGAGGGATAACAATTGAATGATAATGATTGAATGATTGAGGGATAATGATTGAACGATTGAGGGATTGAATGATTGAAACGATTGAGGATAACTATTGAATGAGGATAACGATTGATGGATAATGATTGAACAATTGATGGATATGATTGAATAGATTGAGGGATTGAGCGATTGAGATTGAGAACGATAATGATTGAACAATTGAGGGATTGAGGGATTGAACGATTGATGAATACCATTGAACGATTGAGGGATAATGATTGAATGATTGAGGGATAACAATTGAATGACTGAACAATTACGATTGAACGATTGAGGGATAATGATTGAGCGATGGAGAGTTGAGGATATATTGAGTAATTGAGATTGAGCGATTGAGATTGAACGATTGAGGATTGAACGATTGAGGATAATGATTGAGGGATTGAACAATTGAGGATAACGATTGAGGATTGAATGATTGAAAGATAATGGTATTGAACTATTGAGGGATAACGATTGAATGATTGAGGGATTGAACGATTGAATGATAACAGGATTGAATGATTGAGGGATAATGATTGAACGATAATGGGATTGAACAATTGAGGGATAATGATTGAACGATTGAGGGATTGAATGATTGAGGGATTGAACGATTGAGGGATTGAACGATTGAGGGATTGAATGATTGAGGGATAATGATTGAGGGATTGAACAATTGAGGGATAACGATTGAGGGATTGAATGATTGAAAGATAATGGTATTGAACTATTGAGGGATAACGATTGAATGATTGAGGGATTGAACGATTGAATGATAACAGGATTGAATGATTGAGGGATAACGATTGAATGATAATGGGATTGAACGATTGAGGGATAATGATTGAACGATTGAGGGACAACGATTGAGGGATTGAATGATTGAACGATAACACTTGAATGATTGAACTACAACTATTGAGGGAGTGAGGGATTGAGGGATTGAGGGATAACGATTGAATGATTGAGGGATAACAATTGAGGGAAACCGATTGAACAATTGAGGGATAATGATTGAACGATTGAGGGATAATGATTGAAGGATTGAGGGATAACAATTGAGGGATAATACAATTGAGGGATTGAACGATAACGATAACGATTGAACAACAATGATTGAATGATTGAAGGATAATGATTGAACAATTGAGGGATAACGATTAAATGTTTGAAGGATTGAGGGATTGAACGATTGAGGGATAATGATTGAATGATGGAGGGATAATGATTGAACGATGGAGGGATTGAGGGATAACGATTGAACAATTGAAGGATTGAGGGATTTAGGGATTAAAGGATTGAGGGATAACGATTGAACGATTGAGGGATATCAATTGAGGGATTGAACGATTGAGGGATTGAATGATTGAGGGATTGAGGGATAATGATTGAGGGATTGAAGGATAATGATTGAACGATTGAGGGATAATGATTGAATGATTGAATGATTACGATTGAATGATTGATGGATAATGATTGAACGATGGAGGGATTGAGGGATAACGATTGAAGGATTGAACGATTGAGGGATACGATTGAATGATTGAGGGATTGAGGGATAACTATTGAACGATTGAGGGATTGAACGATTGAATGATAATGGGATTGAACGATTGAGGGATAATGATTGAACGATAATGGGATTGAATGATTGCGGGATAATGATTGAACGATTGAGGGGTTGAACGATTGAGGGACAACGATTGAGGGATTGAATGATTGAGGGATAACGATTGAGGGATTGAACAATTGAGGGATAATGATTGAACGATTGAGGGATTGAATGATTCAACGATAATGGTATTGAACGATTGAGGGATAACAATTGAACGATTGAGGGACAACGATTGAGGGATTGAATGATTGAACGATAACACTTGAATGATTGAATGACAACTATTGAGGGAGTGAGGGATTGAGGGATAACAATTGAGGGATAATGATTGAACGATTGAGGGATAATGATTGAAGGATTGAGGGATAACGATTGAACGATTGAGGGATATCAATTGAGGGATAACACAATTGAGAGATTGAACGATAATGATAACAATTGAACGATAATGATTGAACAACAATGATTGAGGGAGTGAGGGATTGAGGGATAATGATTGAACAATTGAGGGATATCAATTGAGGAATAACGATTGAACGATTGAGGGATTGAACGATTGAGGGACAATGATTGAGGGATGGAACAATTGAGGGACGATTGAGGGATTGAACGATTGAGGGATTGAATGATTGAACGATAACAATTGAATGATTGAATGACAACTATTGAGGGAGTGAGTGATTGAGGGTTTGAGAGATAACGATTGAATGATTGAGGGATAAAAATTGAGGTATAACGATTGAAGGATTGAGGGATAACGATTGAAGGATTGAGGGATAACGATTGAATGATTAAGGGATTGAACGATTGAGGGATTGAGGGATAACGTTTGAATGATTGAGGATAACAATTGAGGGATTGAGGGATAATGATTGAATGATTGAGGGATAACAATTGAACGAGTGAGGGATAACGATTGAACGATGGAGGGATTGAGGGATAATGATTGAATGATTGAAGGATTGAGGGATTGAAGGATTGAGGGATAATGATTGAAGGATTGAGGGATAATGATTGAGGGATAACGATTGAACGATGGAGGGATTGAGGGATACCGATTGAACGATTGAGGTATTGAATGATTGAGGGATTGAGGGATAATGATTGAACGATTGAAGGATTGAGGGATTGAGGGATTGAATGATTGAGAGACTGGAGGATTGAGGGATTGAAGGATTTAGAGATTAAGGGATTGAAGGATTGAGGGACTGAACAATTAAAGGATTGAATGATTGAGGGATTGAATGATTAAAGGATTGAAAGATTAAGAGAGTGGCAGATTGAAGGATTGAGAGATTGAAGGATTGAGGGATTGAGAGATTGGAGGATTGAAGGATTGGAGGTTTGAAAGATTGAGGATTGGAGGATTGAATGATTGAGGGATTGAAGGATTGAGAGATTGAAGGATTGGAGGATTGGAGAATTTAAAGGATTGAAAGATTGCAGGATTGGAGGATTGAATGATTGAAGGATTGAACAATTAAGGGATTGAAGGATTGAACGATTAAAGGATTGAAAGATTGAGGGATTGAGAGATTGGAGGATTGAGGGATTGAAGGATTGAGAGATTGAAGGATTGGAGGATGAATGATTGGAGGATTGGAGGATTGAGAGAGTGGAGGATTGAAGGATTGGAGGTTTGAGGGATTAAAGGATTGAGATATTGAGGATTGAATGATTAAATTATTGAAAGATTGAGGGATTGAAGGATTGTGAGATTGAAGGATTGAGGGATTGAAGTATTGGACGATTAAAGGATTGAAAGATTGAGGGATTGAAGGATTGAGAGATTGAAGGATTGAGGGATTAAAGGATTGAAGGATTGTGAGACTGAAGGATTGGAGGATGAATGATTGGAGGATTGAAGCATTGAGGGATTGGAGAATTGAAGGATTGGAGGATTGAAGTATTGAGGGATTGGAGGATTGAAGGACTGGAGGATTGGAGGATTGAGGGACTGGAGGATTGAAGGATTGAAAGATTGAGGGCTTGAAGGATTGAGGCATTGGAGGATTGAGGTATTGGAGGATTGAGGGATTGGAGGTTTGAAGGATTGAGGGATTGAAGGATTGGAGAATTGAGAGATTGAAGGATTGAGAGATTGAGAGATTGGAGGATTGAATGATTGAAGGATTATGGGATTGAGGGATTAAAAGATTGAACGATTGAAGGATTGGAGGATTCCCCATCCCATTTGTCCACCCCTGCCCTCTACCCACCCCCACCTTGTTTGTGGCCCCCCATCCTTGTATATAGTTCCAATGTTTTATTGTATATAGTTTGTATTATTGTAAATAGTTGGTCATTATATATTTTTTCAATAGACTTAATTTTGATATGAATACTGTTGTGGTCTCCGATTTGCAGTGGGCTATGGGTGCTGAGCTGCAGTGGTGTGCATGGCGTCAGGGGTGGTGCGGTCATGGGTGTGTGTGTGTGTCAGTGTGGAGGTGACTATGGTGTGGGGGCAGCTATCAGTCAGTGTCTGTGGTGTGTGTGTGTTGTTCCCTCTGCACTGGCTGACTGTGTGCAGTGGGCCATGGTGCATGCTCTGTGTCCATGGCACACCCATCAGCCCATCCATGGCCTGTGCAGCTGACACACATGCATGTCTGTGACCTGCATGGTCCACTGTCATGTGCCAGGGCCCAGGTGTGGCAGGAGGTGGTCACTGCCCTGGAGGAGGCCACTGAATGGGGGAGGAGTGCAGAGCAGTGCAGGCACTGATACAGGGACCTGTGGAGGAGGGAGCCAGAGCTACTGGCATGACCGTGGGCATGTGCCAGGAGGGGCACAGTGCCACAGCTAGGTAGGTTTTCCATCAACACACTTTTATCGTCCATATGGGTAACAGTGTTGTATCTGTCCAGCACATAGGGGAGGGACTGTCTGGGGTTGGCTGTGGTGGTGTTCACAGGGTGTGGGGTGGGTGGATCTGGCTGGTTGGGAGGGCACACACCTGGGGGCAGGGGCACTTTGCTTCAGGATTGTACTAATGTGAAGGTGGGTCCAGGTGGGTAGAGGAATACTGCGAGCCATCCATCACTAGCGGGAGCACCTCTCTCTGCTCTGGCTCCTCCAGGCCCTGTGCCTCCTCAGAACCCCAGTCTCATCCAATCATTGCAGGATGTCCAGTGATGCCTGTGTGACCACCAAGATCTCCTGCAGAGCCTCCCATATCTCTTGAAGATGGCAGGTACCTAGGGCAAGGGAGCACAGTCAATAGGTGTGAACGCACAACCCCATACAGCCCACCCACTGTGCATGGCATATGGCCATGGGACATACCACTGTGATGGTGTGTGACCAGCCGCAGTGATCACATCAAGAGGATTTAGGGACATGCATGGGACTGCACAGTCACAGATAACTGTCATTCTTACAGGCTACATAATAACCAAGCAGGTTGTTGGAGAGGAGGAACACAGTGGTGGGAGGAGAAGGAGGCCTAACTTTACAAAGGCCAAAACCAGGGCCCTGTTTGAGGCCTACCTGGATCAGGAGCCACTTCTCAGTGGACAGCGGGGAACACCTCAAGCCCGTGCTGCTGCATGGGAGGAGGTGGCACATGCTGTGAACCTGCATGGCAGCCACCAGTGCTCCGTGCAGGAGTATAAGAAAAAGATGGGCATGGACAGGAGGAGGATAAAGGAGAAGGCGGCTGCCATCAGGGCAGCATGTGCTGCAACAGGTGGGGGACAGCTGGAGGTGGTACAGCTGACCCGATAGGAAGGCTTGCTGGAGCATGCAGTGCAGTGCCATTGAGGTGTTCCAGGTGGTGGCTTCCAGGCGGGTGGTGGCCCATCACTGCATGGTAAGTCATGGTCTGTCTATGGGGGCTGGGTAGGTCAGCACGTAACGCGATTTCCCTTGCTTTCCTTACAGATCCTTAGCATCTGCATGGGTCAGTGGTGGTGGGTCTGTCCACTGCGGACAGTCAGCTGGAGTTGGAGGAGGGACCATCCAGCTCCACAGGTATATGTGGAGCATTGCGACAATGGGGCTGCCTGGCTGTCCACACTGATGTCATTGTAACAGGTGGAGGAAGCCTGCCTGTCCCCAGCATGCTGGCATCCATGGATGCCAGCATGCTGTGACTGTGGCCGGTGCAGAGTCCATCACCGGTGATGATGATACTACCATCATGGGCAGTGACACGTATGTGCCATGGGATGGCCACACAGCAGGGCAATTCTCACCCATGGCTGTGGGTGGTGCTGCCGTGGAGGCCTGCATGTCAGCACAGTCCCAGCCTGTGCCTGTCAGCACCAGTGGGGCAGCACTGGTGTCTGTTCAGGAAAGTGGGACTGTTATGGCCACTTCGGTGGCACCACTGAGCCCTGGCGAGCAGCAGCCGGAGGGGCAGCATCAGCAGTCACCCAATGGACTTGGGGGTACAGGGTTCAGTGGCAGCATCTGTGCACCACCTGTGGTCATGCCTAGACCTGGTCCTGGTGTGCAGCACCCATCCTCAAGGGGTGCTGATCATCGGAGCTGTGCACACCCTGAAGGACAGGATGCCGAGGAGGCTGATGACCTCTTGGACGAGCACACCTGCCTACTGCAAGCATCGGTCCAGCAGCAGATGCAGCTTGCAATGTCCATGGATGCACTGCGTGTGGCTTTGGAGCGGGTAGAGGAGCATCACAGCAGGGACACCGCACTGATCCTGGCAGGGATGGACCATTTGCAGGAGGATGTGACCACTGCCATTGACAGGCATGCACAGGCATTCACTGCTGTCATGGCCAGAATGGGCACACAGTCAGGTGCCCATGCATCATGGACACCACGCAGTGCACTATCCACCCCCCGTTCCCAGCTTCATGCGACTCCCACCCTATTGACACAGGGTTCAGCTGTGGGCATCCCGAGCACTCCTGGCACAGGCATGTTTGGTGTGCTGCAGACCCCTGCACGAGCACGGTCATGTTCACACAGTGGAATCCCTGTTGGACCATTGGTGCCACCCCATGAGGTCAGTGGTCAGCCTGTCAGTGCTGGCGGGTCTCGGCGGGGCCACCCAAGCATCCATGGTGGTCAGGGCACTGTGTCACATGACTGACCTGTCTCCCAGCCTGGCTACTGTCTGGTGCTGCCCTGTGTGCATTGTGTGTTTCAGTGGGCAGTGCATGGGTGGGTACCCGGCCCTGCATGTGGACACACAGTCCACCTGCACACGCTCCCGGCTGCTGTCCGCAGTTGCGTGTGCATGATGATGCCTGCATTGCACTGTACATCAATGTGCAATGGTGCTCAGCATCTGACACACGCACATGGACAGGCAGTGGGCATGGCGGCCTGTGGACATGTGTGTTGCTAGGGTTGGCATTCTGGGTCGGTGTGCCTCCTGTCCTCTGTGCACATTTGTTGCATTGTGCGTGTGCGTGAGTGTGTGTGTGTGTGTGTGTCTCTGTCTGCATGGCATGTTAATCCTCACCCATCCCTGGTTGTGTGTGTGCTTCTGTGCCCTGCAACTTCCCTTGATGGCATGCACCCCTAGTGTGTGTCCATGCGTGTTTATGGGTTGTGCCTTAGCCACTGGTGGTTGCACATGGCCCCATGACTTACCTGGGTTAAGTGCTCCTCCGTGATAGTGTCCTGGTGCAGCTGTGCCAGCTGGAGCAGTTGGGGGTCCTGTCAGCCAAGGGGGGGGCTGCCCATCACCATCATCACCGGCATCCCCATCGTCCCCATTGCTGTCCCCCTCTTCGACCTGTACGGCTATCCCACATTCATTGGCCATGTTGTTCAGGATGCAACAGGCCAGGAATAGCCCACAGGCCTTTGAGGGGCTGTACTGTAGGGCACCGACAGAGGTGTCCAGGCAATGGAAATGTACCTTCAGCATCCCGAACACCCGCTCGATGACATTATGTGTGGTGGCATGTGCCTCATTGTAGTGTTGCTGTGATGGGGTCACGGGCCACCAGTAGGGTGTGAGCAGCCAGGGACGGAGTGGGTATCCACTGTCACCTGTGTGTAGAGGGTGGAGGTTAGTTTTATGATCAGCATCACCCTGCCCCAGGCCATGTAGGCCACTACCCATGCCACTTCTGGCCATGCCCCCCAAGCCCTATGATTGTCCATGTGGTTTGCATACTCACCCACTAGGTGTCCAGTGGGGATGTCCTCACTCTCGAATCTGTGGCACAGTGCCAACTGGTGCCAGATGAAAGAATCGTGTGCTCCCCAGGTGTGTGGCACAGACATTGATTATGTGCCTGGCATCGCACACCACCTGGCAGTTGATGCTGGCATAGCCCTTGTGATTGATGTATGCAGCCCCCTCAGGACCAGGTGGTGTGCGTATGGCCACATGGGTGCAGTCTATTGCCCCTAGCACACCTGGCATACGTGCTACCCTGTGGAACTCCTGTATGTTTGCTGTGTGCTCTGCCACTCTGCTGGGGAAATGGATGTACTCCGCAGCATGTGGCAGCAGTGCGCTGAGGAATTGGGTGAGGTGGCATGATGTGGCCGACTGGGTTATGCCTGTGGTGTCCGCAGCTGGTCTCTGGAAGGTACCCGTGGTGAGTACATGCAGACTGTTACCTTAGTTTCCACTGACAGAGCATGGCTCTGTCGTGTGGGTGCCTGCATCACATCACTGCACAGCTCACAGAGCCACCTCAGAATTGCCCTATTGCCCTATTCAGGCGGTACCGGCCCACAATCTCAGTATCAGTGTACAGCTCAAAGCTGGTGCGGGCTCGGTACTGCCTGTTGGGGGCATACTGACGTGGTCTCTTCCACGTCCATGCCCCCACCACCGCCTTCTCAACCCCCTCATAAGGGCCTCCATTTGGAAGGTGGTACTGGCCATGTCCTTTGCTTGTGTTCACCCCCACTGGCAGCTGTTACTGTATTCCCCCCGCTGTTCTGGCTGCTACTTCCCCTGCACTGGGTACACCTGCCTGTGCTGGCCTCTGTGCTGTGTGGCTCCCCACACCTTCCCTGTGCCTGGCTGTTCAGAGTGCCCTTTACATGGTCTGCCCTGTTTGTGCCTCCTGCCCTGTCTGTCTGCCTATGCTTCTGCCTCATGTGCCTTCCCTGTAGTGTTCTTGCACCTCTCCCTTGCTCCTTTTTAATTTGGCTCATTTCACTATGGCGCAACTTCCTCGCTCCCTATTGCGCATAGGCCAAGTCGTTGAATATCTTTTCACGCCATTTATGCATGGTTCCTCCTCTTTGTTCTGCATGCCTTCATTATCGTCGCTGTTGCTCCAGCATGATTTCGCGGGCGCAACTGCCTCCTGCTGAATATCACAGAATGGTGCAATTTCGGACTTGCGCAGGTGTGCGCAACTCTTTTGAATATCTGGGCCGCTATATTCAGCAGGCTTAGCATTGGGCTATTCCTTCTGAATATGGCAGGCTATGTGGTCCGGCCAGTGCTATTTTAGCCCTGGGGCAAAGTTTTTAATATCTGGGCCTGGATCTCCTACCACCTGCTCAAAGTACAAATACTCCCAGCTTCTTCCCATAGAGACAAAAGAACAATAAATAAAAAGAAACAACAGATACATTGGGTGAAATATCATTTTTCTGAGGCTGAGATCTTCATTAACTAAAATAAACCTTTACAATTTTAACCTTTAGTAAGGTCTCTCCACCTGATCCATACCTTCTGCCCTATCTACAATTGAACCTGTTAAATTCTTCTGTTTACATAATTTAGTTTACAATCTTTTCTAGAGATGCGATAGGGCTGACTCAAACATGTTAGCAATTGAAATATAGGATGTTCTGAGCTACTGGAGCACCAGGCGACATCTTGCTTGCCACAAGTAAAATTTTTAAGGCCTGCAAAAAGTACAGTCAAAGTGCTTTTTATTATAGTTCCTGAGATGTGGAAGAAAATCACCTAGAACCACACAATTGTAGGTTAGTCTTACCATCCAGGGAAGTTTTCATCTGTTCACTAAAAACTAAAAAAAGGACTGGTACGGGAGTTTCCCGGGTGTCCTGCCCAAATTTCCTCCATTCACTAAAAAATACCACCAACAGCTTAATCTTGTTCAATATGTCAGTTTATATATCTGTACCTCCTCCTCAACCCCAGATGAGACTTAAATAAGCAGGACTGCCTAGCCCTCCTTTCCTGGGGGGGAAGGGAATGAAATAAATACATACAATTTATTTTTGTCTGTCTGTCTGTCTATCTATCTATCTTTCTAACTATCTGTCTGTCTTGCTACAGTATCTATTATTTAAAATGTGTCGAGTGGACGAGACACACTAAAGCCGAAGCTCATTTTTGGGTGTGGCACAGGAGATAAGGGATTACAAGGTGGTAAGAAGTACAATAAGCAAAAAGTGGCAAACACGGCAGTTTCTACGTGGATAGTCTGCATCCCCCTGTAAAACAGAATTAGACATTGACATCACACACTGGTAAAGCACTACTCTGTAGTGCAGCACGTCTTAGCACAGGTGTACTTGTTTGAATACAACTGGGCCTGTTAGAGCTCTCCAACATGGCACACACTGTCGACTGCTACCATATGTCTGTGTCATGTGCTGATCCTGGGAATCTAGCACAGATCTTTGTGATCTTCCAGTTTGCTCGACAGTGCATCCACACATTCGTGAGTGACATCCTTTGTGGCAGTTATGTGCCTCTGTGTTGCCCGTGGGTCCTCTTATGGGCACCTGTGTGCTGTGCAGTTGATTGCCCATCTCATGGCAGACATCCCAGCAATGCCAAATAATGTATCCTTTGTCTGGTTCAACTTCCATCACTGCTGTGGATTTTTGAGAAATCTTTTTATTGACTTTTTATCAAAGTCAAAACACAGAACAGCATACTGATGATACAACAAGAAAACACAACAGTTCATAGCATTGCACTGCAGATAATCATAAAAAATTAAAATGCTGTGGAATTTGATGTCGTATTTGCATAATCATAGAATCATGCTGGCAGAAAAGGACCTTATGGCCCATCGAGTCTACCTGTTAGCCCCCCCCGGGCATTGTTGACCAGTTGCACTGTATGTGATAGTGTGCTCTGACTGATACCATATTGGTTTTCTGTTGTCCACTGCAAAGAGCTGGTAGCATAAAACTGCTGGGTGTCCATTAAATGGTCCGCAGCTGGAAAGAGTAAGCTTCTAGCAGTGGGGCAGTCCATATGTTCCCTTAGTGCTGTGGCCAAGTCAAGTACAGACTCTGTGCAGCTGTGGTCACTATTAGAAATTTTGGTCATGGAATCAAGGTAGGCGGCCCTAGGTCTGAACTCCCTTGGTCTGAGTTTCCATTTTTGCCTGTGTCTTGGCACATTTAAATCATTAGTTGAATTGTGGCTTGTGTTTGACCCTATCAGACCTCTAAAATATAAAAAAGTAAGAAAAACAAGCACTCCCATTACTATCCAACTAAGACATCACAAAATGTCTGTGCATGGGAGTGGCATGGAAGCAGAGCTGCAGTAAGCAAGGAATCAAGAAGAGGAATGGATGGGGTGACCAGCCCCTTGGAGGAAGAATTAACCCTTTCCCTCTAAAGCAGAGGAATACAAAAATTCTGCAGATAGGACTAGTAAGTCCTTCAGAGGCAGGTTACATGTGGGGGCTTTGAGGCGCTTCTTCATGTGAGCATGATCAGTGCTCTTTAAGTTTCCATGGGAATAATAAAAAAAACCTGATTCTCAGCTGATGGGCCTTAATTACCTAAATGATCTCCTGTTGTCCTACAACCCAACCCATCCTCTCCGCTCAACAGATGTGGGCCTGCTCCTAATCCCCTGCTCTCACCTTAAGCAGTCAGGGGACAGGGCCTTTGGGGTTGTAGCCCCAATGTTGTGGAATACACTCCTTGTGAGCATTTGGTCTGCTTGAACCATGGAAGCCTTTAAGACCTTCTTGAAAACATTTTTATTTAGCTAGGCCTACTCAGATTAATATGTCACTAATGTCTGTCCCCCAGCTGGCTGTGCCCCATGTATGGAACTGCATGGCTGTGCATTGGGCCTGCTGGGGTTAGTGAATCCTTGTGCACCTAGCAGGGACTGGGTGCATAGCAAGCAGCTGCCTGACAAATTTGGACTGCTCTATGGGGGTAAACATTCTACTTGCAGACCCCAATGATGCTGGAAAAATTGGTAAACAAGATCTGTGAAGAAACTGGAACTTGTTGAGACTCTTCTGACTCAGAATAAAAACTTCTCTGTATAATGTTTAATTGGCTCTGCCTATCTTATTGTTACATTTATAGGTATACCTTTGTAACAGCAATCCCTCAATAGCAAAACCATTACAGTGACACAACCTGTTCGACATCCACAGTGGTGAATGGGTTGTTGGAGCGCTATACTGATACAGTGACTCCTGGTGTTGGACGATCTCCCCCGCAATTGATTATCTATAGAAACATAGAAACATAGACTTTGACGGCAGATAAGGACCATTTGGCTCACCCAGTCTGCCCATTTCCCTACCTACTGGATAAGCTGCAGATTTTAGTTAACCAACAGCCTACTTCCTGCCACCCCCTACTATAATTGCTGTATGTCTGTCCCATGCATGTTTGAATTCCTCCACTGTTTTAGACCCCACAGCCTCTCCAGGAAGGCGGTTCCATACGTCCACCACTGTCTCTGTGAAAAAAAATTTCCTCACATTACCCCTGAACCATCCACCCTCTATCTTTAAATTGTGCCCCCTTGTTCTTACACATCTCTTTTTCTGAAAGATGCTATCCTCCAGGACTTTGTTGATTCCCTTGAGGTTCTTGAATGTTTCTATCATTTCCCACCTGTCCCTCCTTTCATCAAGGGTATACATATTAAGCTCTCTCAGTCTCTCCTCATATGGTTTCTGATGCAGACCCTGCACCATTTTAGTTGCCCTCCTCTGGACTGCTTCCATCCTGTCTATATCCTTGCGTAGATGAGGTCTCCAAAACTGCACACAGTACTCCAGATGGGGTCTCACCAACTGTCTGTACAGAGGGATAACCACTTCGATTTTCCTACTTGTGATGCCCCTTTCTATGTATCCCAGTATCCCCCTGGCTCTCCTTACTGACTTCTCACATTGCTTACCCACCTTTAGATAATCTGATATGACTATCCCCAGGTCTCTTTCCATTTTTGTTGTTAGTACCTCCCCTGCTATTGTGTACTCTTCTCCTGGGTTTTTGTTTCCCAGGTGCATTACTTTGCACTTCTTTGCATTGAATCTAAGTTGCCATATGTCTGACCATTCCTCCAACCTTGCCAAGTCCCTTCTCATCCTTTCTACCCCTTGTGTATCAACTCTGTTACAGATCTTTGTGTCATCTGCAAAGAGGCATACCTTTCCCTCCAGACCCTCTGCAATGTCACCTATAAAGATGTTACAGAGGACTGGACCTAGTACTGAGCCCTGAGGTACTCCACTAGTGACCCCCCTTTCTTCAGAATGTGTTCCATTCACTATTACCTTCTGTGTCCTGTTGTACAGCCAGTTTGCTACCCAGGCTACCACCCTGGGACCCACTCCCAGGCTGGCTAACATGATTATCAATCTTTTTTGCGGGACTGTGTCAAATGCCTTGCTAAAGTCTAGGTAGGCCATATCCATAGCCCCTCCCTGGTCTATTACTTTGGTCACCCAGTCAAAGAAATCTATTAGATTCATCTGACATGACCTTCCTGCTGTAAATCCATGCTGCTTTTAATCCTGTGCCCCGCTTGCCTCTAGGTACTCAACAATTATTTCTTTCACAAGTGATTCCATCATTTTCCCTACCACTTACAGGTGTGTAGTTTCCTGCTTCTGTCTTGCTCCCACTTTTGTAAAGTGGAATGACATCTGCCCTCCTCCAGTCCTCAGGTACCACTCCATCCTCCCATGATTTGTTAAAAAGTGTGGTCAGTGGTGTCACTAGGTCCTCCCTTAGTTCTTTTAGGATTCTGGGGTGAATTCTGTCAGGCCCCATTGCTTTGTCCACCTTGAGTTTTAGGAGTTCTTTCAGGACTCTTTCTTCTATAAATGGACTGGTGTCAACCCCCCTACCCAGAGTGCATCTATTGTCTGGTTTAGGTAACTCCTCCTCTTCTTCTTTTGTGAATACTGAGCAAAAGTATTCAATCAGTAACTCTGCATTTTCACTGTTTCCCTCTGCCCACCTCCCCTCTCCCTTATTAATCTTCACTATTCCTCCCTTAACCTTTCTATGCTCCCTAATGTACAATACCTATAAATAGATACAGAGCACAGGAGCAGAGCTTCCCCCATGTGGGGAGTGTGGGGGACAAAGTCCCCTGCAAAAAATATAGAAAATCCCTGGTGCTTGGGGCATCATTGCAGTCCGTCAATGGATTTGCCAGTCGACATGGTCACTGTTGGCAAAGTTTTATCACTGTGGTGGATGTCGACAACTTGGTTGTAGAAGCAGTGTGATGGAACCACATTTATATTCCTCCATTTGATAGTGTTGTAAAGTTTGAATGTTTATGTACTTAAATAAGGAGGGTGGGTGATGAAGATAGCATTTCCCCATGCTCCTGTCTGGGAAGGGGGGGAAGGTTCTTCTTACCAGAACCCCTCATGCATTGTACTATAAATTAATAGGACAGCTCGTATACCATAAGAGTCACCCATCAGAGGCCCTGTTATCAATAGGGTTTAACTCAGGTGATAATAAGACTAGTCTTTTTTTTTCTAATTGTATTGTGCCGTCCTCCCCCCTGGCACTGAAATATTGTGCTCCCTCCTAACGCTCCTGCATGAGAGCACACTGTACACAGAATACGAGGTACAGTGGCTCTGCATGCTGATTGGCAGAAATCATGTTAGTGATTTATAATGATTTTTTACACCATTACATTGGTGCTGGGTGTTAGTTGACATGGACACCACTAGAGGGCCCTCAAGTATAATGAAAGCACTGCTTACACCAGCATGCAGTTCAGTTTAGCAGTTACTGTATATGCATGAAAATTGGATAACTCTGGTTCTATTGAAATGTTCTCACACTTCTTTCAGTTTGAACAGTGTACTTGATGCCCTTTGGAGCTTCTGTTCATACACACAGTCATGATGATTATAATCTGATACAGTTTAGAAGCATTTTAAAACCAAACCACTAGAAGGCTGTTACCCAAGATGGGTTATAATTAAATGTTCTTTAGTACTGGCAGCAAAATAATTTCTTGAAAGATATGGGGCCGGAACTCAAACTGCACCCAAAAAGTGCGCAACAGCAGGAGCAAGCACAAGTCAATAGCGCATATGTGCAATAGATGCTATATTCAAACATGGAGCAAGACAAATTGCACAAGCAGCCGACGTCTGAATATCGCATAAACTGCGCCATAGCGCAACCAGGAAGGGGAAGCTGAGCAGAAATTATGTGCCATAGCGCAACAAGGCTAGCCCAGCTGAGGAGTCCAGAGGTGCCATAGCGCAAGCAGAGCCCCCCCCAGCAGAGCAATGGAACTGCACAACCAGGGAGGCAGGCTGGGGCCCACCACCAGCCATGCCACACATGGGCACAGGAACATACTGCAGAACTAACAATACACCCGCACACCCCAAGCATAGCATCACTGGGGGAGGGATGGATGATCCATTGGCCCATGGGGACAAGCCAACAAAGCACAGCAGGGCCATGTCACCCCAGCACACCCACTGGCAGGCTGAGACTGCCACACACAGGGGGTCGACAACCACAGTGCACATCAGCCCCCCCTTCTGTACAGCACACCCTGCACTGTGACCCCAAGACACCACCCATGTGCAGTGACTGTCACTGCAGTAAACACCATGCAACCCCGGCACACTGCAACCTCATGTAGCACAGAACCATACAAGCCACACCCACCCTGGGCACCCAGCAGTGGGCGGCAGCAGATGGCAAGACCGACTGAAAGGCACTCCACACCGAGACACCTCCCCATGCACACACACACACCAGGACCATACCACCCCAGATGCCATGCACACCACTGCAACTGAGCAACCATAGCCAGCTGCAAATCAGAGACCACCACAGAATTCATAACAAAATATATATATTCGAAAAGATGTACACAACACTAACAACATCTATATACATATGTACAAAACAAGGGTGGGGTAGGGGTACAAGGTAGGGGTGGGTAAGGGTGGGGTGAACAACTGGGAGAGGGAAGGCAGGGTGGGAGGGCTGGGTGAAGTGGAAAGGGGGAAGCACATTCAGCACCTGGCAGGCTGTCCCCTGATGCCTGTTGATCCTCCCGGTTCCTCCGGCATCGCCTGACCCCATGGCGCTGCATGTCTGTTAGGAGGTCATGTGTAGTGACTGACACCTGCGTCAGCCGCTGGAGGGCATGGTCCATCTGCCGTAGAATGCTGAGACCTAGGAAAAGGGAACACAGTCAATGGCTGTGACTGTCCACAACCCTGAACACCACCCACCCTGCAAGGCATATAGCCTAGTGCCCCACACCTGTGATGGTATGCACCCACCACAGTGACCATGCACATGACATGCCCAACCAGGCAGCACCAGCTATGTGCACCACTGCACACACACACTGCCCATGTCCATCACAGCACAAACAAGGCTGTCAAGTGACGTGGCAATGTGGTGGGATGCCAATTCCACAGCCATGTGCCCAGTGCATGCAGGGACCACCAGTGACGCACACACAGATGTGCAGTGACACTGGACAGTGATGACTGTTGCCTGTGTCATGCATGGTTGTGTTGTCCATGGCTGGTGTTCATGCCCACCCCCTCCAGCATGCAATAGCATCCATGATGTAATGACACTCACACTCATCAAGCAGCTGTTGCTGCTGCTGCTCCTGCTGCTGCCGCTGTGGCTCACCCATCACGCCTCCTCCGGCTGCCACCTGAGCCCCGCCACGGCCCTCCTCAGCCTGGGCCTGCATCTTCTCTGCCAGGCCTGTGGGTGACAATGGTTGAGAAAAACATCAGTGTGACCCCAAAGCAGACTGCCCCCTGCCTCAGTGAGTATGCCTGCCCACACAGCCAGACCCATGCATCTCACACCTGCACACACTGACACAGCCAACCATGGCAGAGCCATCCCCCATGCACCACCACCAATACACAGTCACACCCCTACGGAGAATACAGGTGCATAGATGGTACACCCACCTGGCCTAGGTACAATGCCCCTTCTGGCACATGACCTGAGGCATTGCAGCACGTCCGGCTCCCTCCTGCGGAGGTCACTATACCTGTGCCTGCACTGTTCGGCAGACCAGCACCGCCCTGTGACCCCCTCCAGTTCAGTGGCCACCTGCTGCCACAAATGGGTGCGGGCCATGGTGAGGGGCTTATCCCCAAACAGTGCCCCACAGTGAGGCTCAACCACAGCCACCAGGTTGGCCACCTCCAATTGACTCCATTGTGGAGCTCTCCTGCGTGCCATTACTGTGGTAGTAGAGCAGGCAAAAGGGCGCCCCGCAGCGCGGCAACCCCATGTGGAAATATTGCGCAATAGACCACCATAGGTTCCAATCACGCTGTTTGTATAGCGCCGTCGGTTCACATAGCGCTGTCACCAAACAGCGCAACAGAGCTGTACACATGGCAGCCGAACAGTGCCAGGGGGCATAGGTCGGACACAAGGTCAGGGGTCTGTGACGCAAGGCCACGCACAGCGCCATCGGATGTCTACGCATCCTGCGTGAACGGTCACCTGTGTGGACTATTGCGCAGTTGTGCCACAGCGCCATATGGTGCCCAGTGCTGTAGCGCCACTGGCACAATGGTGGCCGTGTCCTGTATTGCTGATCGCGCACAGCATGCCATCAGCACGGCAGATGCCTGCGTAAGCTACCTGGGCATGCGCAGTGCAGTGTACTACACAGTCACAGAAATGCGCCATTGGCTCAGCCGGCTCAACCATATTACGCAGTTACAACGGGCGCGATATTCAGCCGACACATGCAAATCATCTGATCACCATTCAAAGGTGCAGTGGCGCGATTAGCATGTCATTAAAGTTGCACCACACCTAATTTGCATGCATTGCGCTATAATTAGGCGACATTGGGCTGCGCTGGCCAGATTCGGTTACTGCAGGTGAGAGGTGAGTTGCATGCTGTGTGATGTTCTGGACAATGGTCATGGGAAAGTGCTGTAGACTGCACAGTGACAGGTGTCCACTTCCACCAATACAGACCGACTTGACCGAGCAGAGTCAAGGTGAGGGTGAGGATGGTGGGCGAAGGAGGAGGCCCAACTTCACCATGGCAGAGACAGAAGCCCTCTTCCAGGCCTACATGGAAGAGGAGCCACTACAGAGTGGATGGCGGGGCACCCCTCAGGCCTGTACGGCTGCATGGGAGGGGTAGCTCGGGCAGTGAACCTACACGGAAGCCACCAGCGCTCCATGCAGGAATGCAAAAAGAAGATGGGGACAGACCGCAGGAGGGTGAAGGAGAAGGTGGCAGCCCTCAGGGCAGCACGTGCTGGCACAGGCGGGGGCCAGCCAGCGGTGGTGGAGCTGACCCCGGCTGAGGACCGACTGGCTGCATCAGTGCAGCGGAGTGCTATTGAGGGCGTACCAGGAGGTGGATTCCAGACAGGTGGAAGTCCATCACTGCATGGTATGACATGGTGGTGGTGTTGGGGGGGAAGGTTGATCACATGCACGAACATGTCCTCACTTTCTGTTACAGATCCTGTTTGTCTTCAGGGGATGGTGGTGGTGGGACCAGGCAGTGAGGAAGACCTGCTGGAGTTGGAGGAGGGTCCTTCCACCTCTGTCGCCAGCCGGCATGCACTGCACCAGCATGCACGCCTGGCTGGCACCTCTGTTGTTGGTGAGTTAGGTGTGGGGGGTGCACAGCCTGTGTCTCAGCAGTCTGGCATGCAAGCATGCCTGCACACTGTGACTGTGGTGTAGCACGTACCTGCACCATTGATGATGCAAGGACTGCAATGGGCAGTGACATGTGTGTGTCCCATGATGGACACACAGCAGGACAGCACGTGCCTCTGGGCCTAGCTGGTTCCAACGGTGTGCCAGTATGTCGGCACAGTCCCAGGCTGTGCCTTTCAGCACCGGTGGGGCAGCACCGGTGGCTGTGCAGGTGTCTGGCACTGTTGCGGCCACAGCAGTGGAATGAGTGGTCCCTGGGGCACAGCGGTTGGTGGGGCAGCAGCAGCAGTCACCCACCAGGTCTGGGGGTACAGTGTCAAGCGGTGGCACATGCCCACTGCCCCTTTGATCCACCCATTCCTGGTCCTGGTGAACAGCGCCCACCCTCAAGGGGTGTTGAGCAGCAGGACCTTCCATACCCTGGGGGACAGGATGTCGTTGTGACAGAGTACCCATTTGAAGAGCCTACCCACCTGCTGTGGGAATCAGTACAGCAGCAAAGACGGGTTGCAACGTCCGTGGAGGCACTGTGCGTGGCTGTGGAGCGGTACAGCAGGGACTGTGCTCTGAACCTTGCAGAGATGGTCCATATGCAGATGGATGTGACCACCGCCATTGACAGGCAGACCCAGGCATTGGTCGCTGTCGTGGCTGCATTGGGCACACAAGCAGGTGCCCCCTGTACCGCGCACCCCACACAGTACGCTCTCCACTCCCCGTTCCCGGCGTCATGCGACACCCAGCCTGTCGATGCCGGATTCTGCTGTGGGCATCCCGAGCACCCCTGGTGCAGGTATGTTTGGCATACTACAGACCCCAGTGCAGACAAGGTCATGATCGCACAGTGGGACCCCTGGTGGTCCATCGGTGCCACCACATGTGGCCCCTGCTCAGCCTGCCAGTGCTGTTGGGTCACAGTGGGGCCGCCCATACATCCGCAGTGGTTGTGGAACAGTGCAACATGACTGACCTGTCTCCCAGTGTGGGCCCTGTCTAGTGCTGCCCTGTGTGCACTGTGCGTCATGGTGGGCAGTGCACTGGTGGGTGCCCTGCACATCACGCCGATATATGGACCACCTGCACACCATCCTGACTGCTGTGCACAGGTGCGTGTGCATGATGATGCCTGCATTGTACTGTACACCAAGGTGCAAGGGTGCCCAGCATCTGACACACGTACTTGGACAGTACAGGTGGTGGGTGTGGTCTGTGGATCTGTGTGTTTGCCATGTCTGTTCCTGCTCTGCTGTGCACTTGCCCATGTACGCTTTGTGCCTGGTGTGTGTGTGTGTCCATATGACTGTTTGCCCCTCCCTGATGGTGTGTTTGTGTGCCTGGTCCCTTCCACTCCCCTTGCCATCATGTACCCCTGGTGTGTTACTCTGTGTGCCTGTGGGTTACGCCAGGACAGTGTTGGTTGCACATGGCCCCTTGACTTACTTGTGTCGTGCATAATGCTCCTCCGTGAAGGTGTCCTGGTGCAGCTTGGCCTGCTGGATCAGTCGGGCGTCCTGCCGTCCAAGGGGGGGGCTGCTCATCACCATCATCACCGGCGCCGCTGGTGTCCCCATCGCTGTCCCCTTCCTCGACCTGAATGGCTATCCCACAGTCTTTGGCCATGTTGTGCAGGATACAACAGGCCAGGAATATCCCACAGGCCTTTGAGGGGCTGTACTGTAGGGCACCACTGGAGGTGTCTAGGCATCAGAAGCGTGCCTTGAGCATCCCAAACACCATTTGATGATGTTGCATGTGGCGGCAAGCCTCATTATAAGCGTTGCTGCGATGGGATCATGGGCGCCGGTATGGTGTGAGCAGCCAGGGCGGAGTGGGTATCCGCTGTCACCTGTGTGGAGATGGTGGAGATGAGTATCATGTTCAGGTCCATATTGCCAATATCCCTGTGTGCCACTACCATAGCACCTGTGGCATTCCCACCCTTGCCCCACGTTTGCAATTCCTACATGCGTACTCACCCACTAGATGGCCTGTGGGGATGTCCTCACTCTCAAATCGATGGCACAGTGTGGACTTATACCATATAAAGGCATCATGTGCTCCACCAGGGTGTGTGGCACAGACATTGATTATGCGCCCAGTGGCATCACACACCACCTGGCAGTTGACACTGGAATAGCCCTTCCCATTCCTATATGCAGCCCCATTGGGGCCAGGTGGCGTGCATATGGCCACATGGGTGCAGTCTATGGCCCCTAGCATGCCAGGCATACGTGCTACCCTGTGGAACTTCTGCATGTTTGCTGTACGCTCTGCCACGGTGCTGGGGAACTGGATGTGCTCCGCAGCATGTGGCAGCAGTGCACTGAGGAATTGGGTGAGGATGCGTGACATGGCTGACTGTGTGATGCCTATGGTGTCCCCTGTCGGCCTCTGGAAGGTGTCCATGGTGAGCAGGCACATGCAGGCTGTCACCTTGGTCTCCACTGACAGAGCATGACTCCATCGTGAGGGTGCCTGCATCACATCACTGCACAGCTCACAGAGCCATCTCAGTATTGCCCTGTTCAGGCGGTACCGGCCCACAATCTCTACATCTGTGTACAGCTCAAAGCTGATGCGGGCACGGTACTGCCTGTTGGGGGCATACCGCCAATGGGCCCTTCCATGGCCACGTCCCCCTGCAGCATGCATTCTCAACCCTCATTACAGCTTCCATGTGGAAGCTGGCACTGTCCATCTCCCTGGCTTGTGACCCCCGGCTGATGTTGCTCTGTTGCCCCGCTGTCCTGACTGCTACCTCCACTGCACCGGGTACCCCGCTGGCCTCTGCAGCCTATGGCACACACAACTTCCCTTGCCTGCCCTGTTCTGGACTATCACTGTCTGTCTCACTTGGCATCTCTGTAGCGTTCTTGCGCCTCTTCCTTGAGCCTTTTTATTTTGGCTCATTTCCGCTGTGGCACAACTTCCGGCTGTTCCGCTGTTGCGCATTGCGCAACCCTTTGAATATCGCATTGCGCTCTTTATGCAGGGATCCACCCTCTTTGGTTGCGCATGCCATCATTTGCATTGTGCTGTTGCTCAGCCTGTTTTTGGTGGCACAACTGCCTCCTGCTGAATATCGCAGAATGGCGCACTTTCGGACTTGCGCATACGCAACCTTATTGCGCATGGCGCAACCCTTTTGAATATCCGGCCCATAGTTTTTAAAGTATGTTGTGGTACTCTCCATGGAGTAACATTGTTTGTTTTTTGTTTTTTTTTTACTTACAGTTTCTCCCCCATGGCCCCCGGTCAGCTCCTGCTTCCAGGCATCCCTCTTCTCCAGCTGCCATCCATCTGCACCCATCTCTCAATCAGGTCACCACCTTGCTACCCCATGACTTACCACCCCCCCGTGGTGGGGTGGCCCAACTCCCCACCAGGACTAGATCTAGTACAGACGGTACCCTTGGAGATGGTTTGTTAGGTGGATGGCCATCAAGTGGCTCGACCTGGCTGCCATTTTCCCTTTTTCCTTTCAGTGGCAGAGTGTGCAATGTCGACAATGGGCATGCCACGCACGCGTCAACATGTAGTGCACTTGCCGGCTGCTCTGCCTCTGTGCCTCACTGTAGTGACCAGGTGTGCCAACACCAAGCCTCCGCTAGGTGTCAGGCAAACACCGGCCCCTGTTCCCCGGGAGTGAAGTGCAGTCCTCCAGACGTTTGATCATCTCCAACCCTGGCCGGCCCCTGACGACCCACTCGCACTGTGAACGTGGGTCACTGGCGTGGCAGGAGGTAAGACATCACTGCTTCAGCCTGCCATGCCACTGGACCGGCATTGGAGTAATATTGTTGATAAACACAAACAATCCTATAGTAATATTTAAATTTACATTTAATTGTGATTTTACTTAGACATGGAATTTGTATTCCTATTAATATGTTTTGTATTAAGTATAATCTTGTCTGATGTGGTCTTTGGGTGGGATATGCAGAAATGCGCCAGAGGCAGGCACAAGAGTGGCACAGCACAAATCCAGTGAGCCATGGTGCACCGATTACGATATTCAAAGGTTGCACATGATGGCAAGCGCCAGTGCAACATGGCTGAATATCACAGGGATGCACCAAAGCAAAACCAGGGCTGTGCCAGGGAGCAAGCCAACAAATGCAATAGTGCAACCAGGGATGCGCAAGGGGCAGAGGTGCATGTGCCAGAACACAGATGGATCGGCAAGAGGCACAGCAAGGAGCAAGCCACTGGGGCGGGATGTCCCGCCACCAGGGTGCAGAGGGTGCCAGGAGTGCGGCATGCAAGTACATGATGGAACACCACCCAGTGTGCATGGGGAAGTAGCAGGCCCCCGCCTATGTGCACCACAGTGGCACACGGAGGCAGAGTGGCACCAATAGCTACTGGTAAACAGCCACCGGCAATCCCCCACAGGAAGGCGCGTGACATGCCACCTGGACTACAGCCAGCAGCACATAGGCAAATAGCACACAATGCACACACCACACAACCCAAACAAAGAGCCCATGGCTGCCCCAGGGCACAGCCACCAACCAATGGGTGTACACCACCAGGCACAACCCCCTGTCTACCCCAGGTGTACCACACAGTCACCATGCACACCACTGCAGCATGGCTCCACACGCCAGCTGCAAAGCAGACACAGACACAGACACAGATGGTTAACCATATAAAAGTGTATTACAAAAGTTATAAAACAACTATATACAAATGTACAAGCAACAGGGGACAGGGAACAAGGAATGGGGAGGCCACGTACAATATGGGAGGCTGAAGAAGGGAGGCAGGGGGACGGGGTCAGGGTTATACAAGGGGACAAGGAAGGGCAAGGGAGGGGGACAGGGAAGGGTGACCATTGCAGGCCAACAGGCCATATGGGCGGCCTTGCATCACTGGTGCTTGACACTGTTGTCTGCGCTGCTGCCTGCGCAGCATCCTCTGCAGCAGCTGTGCCACTTGCAACATGGCAGTGATGACCCGAAGGATCTGTCACAGAAGCCAGGTATTCACATCAGGGCGATGGCCACCTAGGACAAAGGAGGGTACACGGTATGAGTGCATGTCCAGAACACAGTAGCCCACCCACTGTGCACAGTGGTGACATGCGCCCCTGGGATGGCACCCAGCCACCCGCAGTGTCATGTGCTTCCAACCCAGCAAACCACAGCCATGCAGAACACACCAGCACCACCCATGTGCCCCACACCACCACCGTGGCAGGCAGGCGACATGGATAAGTGGCAGGATGGTGGTGGCACAGCTGGGATCCAGTTATATCCACAGCCCTCCTGCAGCAGCCACACACATGTACGATAGCCACAGCATGGTGCAACAGTCACCGTGGGCAGTGCACAGCTGCAATGGCCATGCACACAGGGGGACGTGGCCCACCCCCATCCCTGCTGCCCACCCTGCACAACATTGTAGCATGTAACAGTGCCTACCTGCACGCAGCGGTGCACCTTGCACCGGTCCAGTAGCACTGCCCACGTGGCCTGCAGCCTGCACTGGAGCCCCTTCGGTGGCCTGCCCTTGCCCTCCCGCAGCGCCAGCCATTTCGGCTCTCCTTCTGTCCTCAGGGCCTAGGAAGGGAACATGGAGATAGACACATCAGTACCTGGCAACACCACATGCCCCCCCAGCACAGTGTGCCCCCCCGGCCCAGCGTAGCAGCAGCGTGGTGGCACAGCGCACCCATGGTGCACTGCACCAGCCAACAGAACGCACAGCCCCAGCCCTCCCAGCAGCATGGTGTACCACCCTGCTGGCTGCACAGAACACTGGTTAGGCACAGACATGGGCAAAGTGCACTTACCTGGCCATGGCACAGCACCCCTCCGGACATGTGCCTGCAGTGCCTGGATCCTCTCTGGGTCCATCCGCTGCAGGTCCCCATAGCAGTCTTGGCATTGCTCGCTGGTGCGCTGTACACCTGTGGCCTCCTCCAGCCCATCAGCAACCTCCTGCCACACCTCCATCTGTGGCCCATTCAGGGGCACCTGGCCAAACAGCCTGCCTGTGTGTGGCGCCACTAGGGCCATAAGGTAGACCAGTTCGACCTGTGTCCAGTTAGGTGCCCTGGCATTGCTGCAGTGCAGCATGACTGTATCACAGTCACGAATCCAAAATGGTGCCCAGTAGCTCATGAGCCACACATGCTGGGGATGCATGCCTCACATGGAGATGCGATGCCATCACCAATTGCGCAGTCACGGAGATGCATGATACGGGCAATGCCGCACTGGCACATGCTGCAGGGCTCCCTGAGGGGTAAAGGGCAACTGTAGGGTCAAGGGTCAGCATGCACACCATGTGCGACTGCACTATTGGTCCCGCCATGCATAATACGGGCATGAGGTCACCATGGTTCATGAGCCAATGGCGCCCACGTGCCGTGGGACCCATAGTGCAGGAGTGCCATTAGCCCCATGGTGCAAGAGCACCAATGGCCCTATGGCACTCTGGCGCCACATGTCCAATAGTGGCCAAGCACTGTAACGCATATTGCACAGTGTGCGTAAGCTGCGCCGGTGGCATAGATGCCAGCAGTGTGCACATGCATACTGCCAGGCCTACTGCGCGTGTCACATAGTTGTACCATGATATGAGCATGCGTAAGTCCATTCAGCTTGCATATGCAAATTAACTAATCAGCCTATCCACAGCGCATCGGAAGCATTTGCATCTCATTACAGTTGCGCATCCCCTCATTTGCATGCGATGCGCTATAAAGGTGCGGCAGGACTGCGCAGGACGTGGACCGGTATTGCATCCTTCAGAGGTAAGATGTGATGCTGTGGGGGTGACAGGACAGTAGATTGGGAGAGTGGTGTGGGTGGTAGCTGTCCATGACCACATGTCCATTCCCACAGGACAAAGCATGTTGGAATCTGATGAAGGTGAGGAGAGTGGGCCTGCACGGAAGCGTAGGCCCAACTTCACGAGGGCAGAGACTGATGCCCTTTTCGAGGTGTACCTTTATTTATTTAGCTTTTGTTAACCAGGTAAGTACACTAGACAAGACAATTTGCCTATTTTCAGGTACAGGAAATTAAATACTTACACGCTTGGGACAACCTGGTACATAATTAGGAAAAGATTACGCATCATGATTCAATAAGGTACAAGTTAGAAAAAAACAAACTCGCAAACATCATAATGTAGAATACACAAAGTACAAGGCATATGAGGCACATTTAGTTAGAATAGGTACAGCAGAGTAAGCGGCGTGTGCCAGTTTTGGAGCAGTACAAGGTAAGGATTGGTAGCAGCAAGTACAAAACTATCATCTTAAGGGCCAGCTGTTATGCATGAGTGCTAAGTGCTAACATAAGTCACGGGGTTTTTTGGCACCCACAGGCCGATCCGAGTTTGAGATGGTTCCATAGGGAGGAACACAGGCTGCCCTGAGAGGGGGCAACATGGACCTGGGCTGGGAAGGTGTTCCAAAGTTTGGGGGCATATGCTGCAAAATCCCTTTCACCCATTTGAGTCCAAGTCACAGGTACCTTGAGTGTGGCAGATCCCTGAGACCTAAGGTGATAGGATGAGGGAACAGTTTGGGCCAGCAAACTTGCCACCCCTGGAGGGGTGCCTGTGTTGAGGACCTTTCCTGTGAAGTAGCTAAGGACAAAGTCAATGTGCTTTGAGGGTGAGAGCCAGTTTAACTTATTGTAGCGATCACAGTGGTGAGTGAGACGGGGGGCCACTAGGGCGAAGCGGCAGACATTGTTGTAGGCTGTCAACCACCTAGAGAGATGGGCCTTAGTGGTGCTGGCAAACAACAGGAGCCCATAACATAGTGAGGGGAGAAGCATACCTCTAGCAAGAGCAATACGCGCAGCTGGCGTGAGGTTATTTTTTGCTCTGTAAGCCAGACCCAGTTTACAGTTGACAGTTTTGCATGTCTTCTGGATATGGCGACCAAGGTCAAGCTTGACCAGGAGCCTCTACTTAGTGGCTCAACAGGCACCCCATAGGCCAGGGCCACAGCATGGGAGGGTGTGGCCAGAGCTGTGAATCAGCAGGGCATCCATCAAAGGTCTGTGCAAGAAGAAGGTCGGCACAGACCGGAGACTGATTAAGGAGAAGGTGGCAGCCATCTGGGCTGCACATGCTGCCACGGGCAGTGGACAGCCCGATGTGCCACAGCTGACACCGCAGGAGGAGTTGGTGGTGGCTACCATGTGGCACAGCACCATCTAGGGGGTGCCTAGCGGTGGCTTCCAGACAGGAGGCAGCCCATCACAGTCAAGTTAGTTGGACCCCAGGTTCCCTACTTGGAAATGCTTCAGTGTCTGTCCTTTCTCCAAGTCTTCCCTTCTCCTCCCTCATCTTTCTGCCTGATAATGCCTTTATGTGCGTCACACTTCTTTTTCAGTTCTGCTGTTTACACTACCTACTGTTTAAACCCAGGATCAGTGTTGGAAAGTAAATAAGTTCACTGGGGGACCCCAGCATCTTTAATGTGGTTTAAATATACCTAACAGGTCTGGGGACACTTTTCCTCTCAATCTTTGGTTTAAACATACCTGACAGGTCTGGGGACACTTTTCCTCTCAATCTTTGGTTTAAACATACCTGACAGGTCTGGGGACACTTTTCCTCTCAATCTTTGGTTTAAACATACCTGACAGGTCTGGGGACACTTTTCCTCAATGTTGGTTTAAACATACCTAACAGGTCTGGGGACATTTTTCCTCTTAATGTTGGTTTAAACGTACCTGACAGGTCTAGGGACACATTTCCTCATTATATGCTGCATTTGTGCTCCTTATTTTGTCAGTTGTTTGGGCCACATTTTACACAAGGGGAGCCCTTCACCATTTTGCTCCTGAAATTCAGTTAGACTTTAAAAATGCCACATTTGCCCCACCCTTTTCCATCACCGCCCGGGACATGTGCCACAGGTAAACAACACCTTTGCTCTAATTATTGCCTAGTTAAGACCCCCAGGTCTGACAATTCTCATTCAGACACACAAAGGCAGGACAAGTCACAGGTCTTTAATACTGCACCCTAAATATTGCAACTGTAGCTGTACTCACTTTTCTCTACAGACACGATTTCAAAGCGTTTTCCCCACAGCTTATCTTACTTATTTTGCATACCTCTCAACTATCCCTGACTACAAGGGATGTTCTTCATTTACCCCTCAAAATTGCTCTGTCCCTTATCTGTTCCTCATGGAAAAGGCACTTCCCACACATGGGCCCAGATATTCAGAGTAGTTGCGCTGGTGCAAGTGCGGTATTGCACCAAGAAGCCATAGTCAGTGGGAGCCAGTGCGCAGTGCAAAATCCATTGCACCAGTGTGCAACTATAATGAATGCATGTGCAAGAGCAGGGGGCATGCCCATGAATATCCAGCGCTGTCGCATATTCAACCGGGAATCCATGACGCAAGTGTGGAGCAAATCAAAGTTGCTCCGAGCAGACATGTTCCTATAAATACAGGGTGCAAACACACAGACAGCACTTGCGCCAGGGGTGTGAGTGAGAGTGAGTGAGTGAGAGAGACAGAGAGAGAGAGAGAGAGAGAGAGGCACACAGACAGACAGACAGACAGACCAAAGCCCACACACAGAGGGAGAGGGACAGAGAGAGAGAGAGAGGCACACACACAGAAGCAGTGCACCAGGGTGGCACACAGCCAGCAGCCAACTGCCCAGGGGACAGTGGACAGCAAGGGCCATGGACAGTGCGCCCTTCATGATGGAGGCCATAATGAGGGGTGTGAGGGGGCAGGAGGAACAGCGATGTGGCCAAGGAAGGGCCCGTCGGCGGTATGCCCGACACAGGTGGTAGTGTGCCCGCATCACCTTAGAGAACTACAGTGACACTGAAATCATGGGCTGGTACTGCCTGAATAGGGCCATTCTGAGGCAGCTCTGTGAGCTGTGCAGTGAGGAGATGTAGGCACCCACCAGACGGAGCTATGCCATGTCTGTGGAGACGAAAGTGACCGCCATCATGTGCCGGCTTGCCACAGGCACCTTCCAGAGACTAACAGGGGACACCACAGGCATCACCTAGTTGGCCACATCCTGCCTCCTCTCACAGTTCCTTAACACCCTGCTGCCACGTGCTTCAGCATTCATCCATTTCCCCAGCACACAGGAGGAGCATACAGCAACCATGCAGGATGTTCACAGGGTGGCACGAATGCCTGGCATGATTGAGGCCATTGACTGCACCCACATGGCCATCCGCATGCCATGTGGTCCTGAGGGCATGGCATACATCAATCAGAAGGGGAGCATGCATGTCAACTGCCAGGTAGTGTATGATGTCACGGGGCACATCACCAATGTCTGCACCACACACCCTGGGAGTGCCCATGACACGTTCATCTGGCACAGCTCTGAGCTGTGCCACAGGTTTGAATGTGGGGATATTCCCATGGGCCACCAATGGGTGAGTATTGCACGGGCAAGGGGCGATGGGCAGAGCAGACCTGGGGATGGGGGTGGGAAGGGTGTGCATGATGGCATGGGCACCAGAGACAGGCAACGGGTGCAGCATAGAATAGCAGAAGGCTAACCATGTCAATCTCCACGCAGGTGACAGCGCATATCCACAGAGGCCCTGGCTGCTCACCCCCTACCGGCACCTGTCATCCCCAGCAGAGGAACGGTAGAACGAGGCACATGTCAGCACATGCAACACCATTGACAGTGTCTTTGGCATGCTGAAAGCATGGTTCCATTGCCTAGACAGGTCAGGCGGTGCCCTACAGAAAAGCCACTTGAAAGCCTACGGCCTATTCCTGGCCTGTTGCATACTGCACAACATGGCCATTGACCGTGGAATAGCTGTCGAGGCTGCTGAGGGTGACAGTAGTGGGGATGATGGAGGCAATGGGCCGGAGGGTGGTGGGCAGCCACCCCCTGGGTGGAGGGACCACTAGCTGCTCCAGCAGGTGCGATGCCACCGGGACACCATTGCACAGGAGCACTATGGTGTACACAGGTAGGTGGTGCGGTATGCATGCATGGGCTACTCAAACAGGTACAGCACATATGCGGGGGTGTGCATGGCAGTGGGCATGCACACACAGAGGCCTGAGGCAGGGGTAGGGGTGTCAGTGGCACACAACTACACACAGCACCACATACACACCCACCCACATGCACCCACAAACTGCCAGAGCAAGTCGTGATGGTGCAGTGCACAGGCCCACAGTGTGCATGCACGGCACAGCATCATGGTGTCAATCGCGCACCATGCATGGACAACATGATGCAGTGGCATTGCACATGATGTGCATGGGCCAGCTACGCGCATGGCCGCAAAAGGGGTGCCGTGCCCTATCGCGCACATGCGCAATGCCGGTCGATCCCTGACCCCTGGGTCAGACCTCTGACCCTGTGACCACACGTAGCCATGCCCATTCTGTGCATCTCTGGCACTGTGCAATGTGCATGCACTGCACATGCTCTCGCACATCGTGCAGTAAGATGCATTGTGTGGACATGTGCACCTCCCGCCGCCATTGTTGCCGCCAAATGCGTTCAGCTCAACATGGCGCAGGCAAGACAGAGGAGGGCCCAGAACTGGTTGCCTGATGAGTTGGCCAATCTAGTGGCCTGCGTTGAGCCCCATGCCCCCCAGCTCTTTGGTCAGGTGCCCCTGCAGCGGGCCAGGGGCGCCATGTGGCAGGACATTGCCACAAGCCTGGAACACAGAACAGGGTGCCCAGGACTGGGGAAAAGTGTCGCCGCCACTATGGGGACCCCATGAGGTGGGACCCAGAGCACCTGAGGAGGCTACAGGCATGTGCCAGGTGAGGGGCCATGCCACAGCTGGGTAAGTCATCCCATGTTGCATGTCTGCCCTGGTGCTGTACTGTGGTGTTTGCTTGGCTGTCAGCCATGCCCTGCAGAGGGGTACACTGTCATCGTGCGCATCATGGGGTGGCATTGCCAGCTTCCACTTGCATTGTGATGCAGCCGTGCAGGATGTGTTGGGCAGGGGCACACCCTGTGCACAGGGGTGGGGGCAGGGGGGCAGCTGCTGTTGTCGGTTCCTAATGTGCACCTGTCTTCTTTCCATTCCCAGGCCCTGAGGACCAGCAGAGGGCACAGGTTGCAGAAGTGCAGCAGGCCACAGCAGGACATGCTGGAGCGGGACCGGCACCAGCAGGGCCACAGAGGGCAGGTAGGCACTGTCATGGTCCTTCGCACTGTGCATGAGGGGTGGCGGGGGAGTGGGTGTGGGAATGGCCACCTGTGCCATGTGCTGTGGCAGCTGTGTGTGTCACACTGTGCGTGGTGCATGCCACTGTGGCACGTCCATTGGACATGTGTGCCGGCTGTTGGTGGGGTGGGTGTGCGCCTGGCTGCCACTGTTGTTGCTGTGTTGCTGCCGGTGCACTGTGCCATGTGACTGTCATTGCGCAGTCCTGTGGCCATTGTGCAGCAGGGACCACCTCTGTGCAATGTCGTGGTGTGCTGAGTTGCTGGCTGGCATTGGCCCATCCCCCTGCGGGTGGCCATTATGGGCCCTCCAGGGGTGTGTGTGTTCCCACTGCCCATTGCGCACAGTGGGTGGGCATGGTTCCTTGGGACATTGCAATGATCACCTGTCTTGTCCCTTGTTATAAGTGTCTGGCAGCGAAGACCACCTTGATCGATGTTGTCGAGACTGCTGCGCCAGACCATTCTGGTGGTCTCCATGACACTGGAGGCAGTCGTCCAGGTCAGGCAGATGCTGGTGGTGGAATGGAGGCAGTGTCAGCACACCAGGGTGGCCGGATGGGGCTGCCATTAGTTTAGCCCCTGTTTACTCCTGTTTCCCCTGCTGTACCTCCTCCTTCAGTCCCCCCTCCCACTGTACAGTCCCTGTTCCCTGTCCTCCTTCCCTCACCTTACCTACTCTTTCCCAGCCCCTGGTTCTTGTATATAGTTCAATTCAAATATATATTTTATGACTTACCTGCCTGTGTCTGTGTCTGCTTTGCAGGTGGTGTGAGGAGCCATGCTGCAGTGGCCCAGTGTCTGTCCATGTGGTGTGCATGTGCAGGGGTATGTGTTGTGCTTTCGTGGTTCACTGCTGTGTTCTGTGGTGTGTCCCACTGTGGTGGTGTCCATCCCCTGGGTCGGTGGGTGTGCCTTGGGGTGCCCTTGGGCTGGCTGTTGGGGTGTGTGGCGGTTGCATGTGTGGTGGTGGCACACAGCCATGGTCATTGGTCAGGTGCTGTCTGCACATTGTGTTAGGGCCCCTGCTTGGCATTGTGCGGCCTGTCCCATGTGGTCTGCCATGCTACCTGCCACCTGGCATGTTCCATGCCTACTGTGTGGGCATCCTGTGTGCCTGTGTGGCATCTGTCTGCTTGACTGCATGGTCCTGGGTGTGGCCTGCTGTGGTCTGGGTGGGGGGGCATGGCCAGCGGCCTGTTGGGGGGCTCCCTTGGTGGCCCTCCATTGGCCGTTAGCACCACCTTTTGCCTGCTGTCTCTGCCACTGTTGTGTTCTGGGGTTGGGTGTCTGGGTGCCTGTGGGTGCCCTGCTGTGCCCTGCTGGTGGTGGCCTCCTGTGGCCTGTCACTGTGCTTCCCGGGCACTGTCCCTGGGTCTGTTCTTTGTGCTGTGCCCCCCTCTGTTACTCTGCTGCTCTGCTCCCACAGTTGCGCTGGAGCATCTCTTTTTGTGCCATGGCGCAACTCTGTTTGCGCCATGGCGCAACTCTGCCATATTCAGCAGGGTTGCACTGGCACAGTTCAGCCTGCGCAAACTCTGAATATGACTCTTGTTGTGCTATGACCCATTGGATTTGCACTGTGTCGGACTTGCGCCGGGCTTTGGCGCATTTCTGAATATCTGGGCAGAATGTATTGTAATTAAAGGGATACTGTCAGCTTTAAGCTGATCTTTTTTCCCCCGGGAGGAAGGGTTGTTTTAGCACTTTATAGCAATAGCTTACTCTTATAAAGTGACAGCTGGACTGAAAAGGTTCATTCAGCCTTTGTTTTCAAATACTTTAATGATTTCCCTGACCTGACTTAAACAGCCACTAATGCACGTGCCCGGAGTCACAGCTTTATATTTTAAACATAAAACTACTTCTGTTACTGTGCTCATTTGTATGAACGAGCTACTTTATGGTACTCAGAATGCTGGCAGGTATTATTTATTTATTTTAATTTCATTAACTGGGTGGACTCACTGAGACTAAAAGTCCCTTTTTCAGGAATGACCCAGGATTAATTACAAAGATACAATCATAATTAAATGCTTACAATGGTCATCTGCAAGGGATTCTGGGCTTTGTAGTTACAGAACATGTCAGCCTGGAAGGAAGCAAAATTAGTCTGATACAATCTACTATACTACAGTAAACAGTTAAATAAAAAAAAAAAATTTTCACACAAATTGCAAATCAGGACCAGCCCACACCTGGGTGTGTACTGTTAGTGCTGATTTTTCCCCTTTAAAAATTGCATCCACTGTAGCTTCAATTGTTGTTCCCACTGCTGGCTTAGGCTGACTGCTTTATAGCAACAACTTGCAGGAGTGAGACTTACGCACAAAATCCAAACTCAGCCTTTACTGAGCCTTGTGATTTACTCCCTCCTCCAGTTATCACCTAACTAAGACCCCAGCCCTGACTATTCTCACCCAGACCCCAAAATGCAGGGTAACATGCAGCTCTCTAATATTGCACTGAAAATGTGTCAGCTGTGCTAGGTCTCAATTTTCCCAACAGACACCATTTCAAAACGTTTCCTCCACAATTTCCCCTACTTATCTTGTCTTTAAAAAAATAGCCGCTAGCTTCAATTGCCATTCCCACAGCTGGCAGGCTCTGTTCTATGTCTATCTATCTAGTGGCAGAGGCCATTACAATTATAATGGGTTTTTAAATTATGTGGAGCAAGGTATGAAAAATAATGCACGCTAGAGATAATCTCAAGTTTTAACAGAACATTACAAAAAGGGTTTAGTGTATCTTAAACTCATAATTATAGCTTGTCACCTCCCTGCCATGCACAATCTTCAACTCCTCTCTTAAGATCTGAGATTTTGTTTGGTATATTTGAAACCATAAGAGGCTGTCAAATTATGCTCATACTTGTGTCCTTGTTATCTCATATGGATTTCACTGTTGAAGAGCTTTTGGTGATTTCAAAGCTTAGTTTAGAAAGAAAGAAGGGCTAACACCAGGACCGTAGCCAGCTCAGCAAATGTGTGTGAGTGTGTGTGTGTGTGTGGGGGGGGAAGGGCACATAGCCATATAATGTGTACTTGTGTTCCCTCCATTCAGAGGGAAGTGATGCTTAGCAAACAGTGTTGAACTATGATGCAGGTGGCCTAGCGGTGCCCCAACTGGAAAATGGGAACTGGGAGTCGAGGATTTACATACTTATATCAACATATCACTTCAGTTTGATATGCTGGGTGGGAAATTCAGAAATGCACCTGCAGGGGCGCAGGCAGGGCGCAGCGCAACTGGGATGCGCCAGGGCATGGGCTGGGTGATATTCAATGGTGCTGCACCATTTCTCAGCACAGTTGAATATTGCAACCTAGCCTCCCGCACTGTGCATGGCACAGTGGCACTGCGCCAGCACAAGTGGAAAGAGTGGAGCGGGGGATGCGCCAGCGCAAGTGCAGTTGCACTAGGCACAGGAACCATGATATTCAGTGGTGGATATGCAAATGGGGCCATAATGAATGCAAGGTGCAACTGGGGCCATTAACATGTCATTAAGGCCCCATTTGCATGCAGATGCGCCGATCCCCTGTGACTTGCGCCTGGCGCCCTGCCAGGCTGCAGCCGTTGGGGACCGGCACCCCCTGCACATCACAGCAAAGTGCCCCAATGCCTGATCACGGGCATAAGTATATTTAAAAGCATGTCCACTATTCCTGGTGGTCCAGTGGACCGCTTTCAGCCCGATCGCGGGCATCAGTACGTTTAAAATCATTTTACATTATCCCTGGTGGTCCAGCGGTACCCCCCTCCCCACCCGACGACTAAGCCCCGCCACCCTGCTCCCCCCGGGTCAGTGGCGGGTGGCTTCCCACCCATAAGCATCACCTGGCCACCTGCCGACTAACTGTGTACTGTCATGTGTGTACGCCCATTGGTCCACAGGCAATAATAGGCATGCAGACCATACCATACTACATAGTCCAGATACGTGAATGGCTCCAAGCTTGCAATGTTTTTGAGATAAAAGTTCCAAACAGTAGCTCTCTACGGTCAGAGGGAGATAGCCATCCCAGGGTTTGATAGAGGTGACAGCGGTGCATTCAATATGGGGCCTGTATAATAAACCTGCATATGTTATTATATGCCGTGTTCATGCATTTTAGTAGCACAGAGGATGAGCGGGCTATAACTGGGGAACAGTATTCTAGTATGGGGAGTAGGTGTTCCCTCCCTATGGCTAGTCTCGCTTCAGGGGACAGGAGGTGCTTGAGTCGGCTTGAGTTGTTTTTAAAGCATTTCTTTTCATCGAACCACACACAGCCATAAAAAGCACACAAATCATCCCAGCTCATCAGTGCTATAATTATTGAAGACTTTAGCTTTTCCCTTAAAGAATATCCCACTGAATTATTACTTAGGTATTTACTGAACTGTAAGTATAGCCTTTATTAGTGCTGATTGGATAAGGAGAGGCACTTAAAATCCTAGTTGTACTGCTGTAAACTGAACAGTAAACCAGTTGAATTAATGGCACACTCCACTCTAGTCATATGCACTACCGGACCAGAGGAATGGACAGGGACTCATTGACCATTCTGTTTAGGAAAATATCACTAAGACAGCGGTCCTTCACATATAGGGCACCTCTTTGGCCGAATGATATCCTGGTGCATATTTTCAGCAATAGCAGCCTCCCCACCTTTAAAGTTGAATTGAAGCAGCCCCTCACTGTTTCTGGGTCCTGTGCATGCAGGCTACCGTAGATCCTGCCCCCACCTCACTGTGCCCCTCTTTCCTTACTGATTAACTCTGAAATTGGGGATGGTGCCCCTCCTCTTCCTGATCTTAGCACTGTTCTTCTCTTAATGGGGGATAGTGCCCCCTACTCTTTTTGGTCTTAACACTTTCCTGACATGAGTTGCCCCAATAATATCAAGATTACATTGTGCCAGGTGCCACCCCCTTGCCTCCCTGATAATCCCCACTTCCTCTGTTCCCACACATCCAACACTCTAAGCTCCTCCCTGGTCACAACCCCTCCATGTACATGACTTCTCCCTTCTTCAGGTTACCTGATAGCTTTTTTTTTATTCCAAGTTTATTGATAATTTCACAAGTGCTTTAACATGAAGCAGAAACATACACCAGTACATGAACAGGGACATTCTTAACCACTCCATGCTAAGCCCCCAACCCCCTCCCAGCTTGGCACTCAGATAACCAAAAGCAGGTGTGAAGGCAATAACAGAACATATCTAATCGTAATAACAGAATGGCGTATTTTGTAGGACAAGATTAGATAAGATAAGATGGTCCACTACCATCCCTTCTCTAGTGTAGTGGGGCCCCACGGTTACCTGATAACTCTTTTTTACCCTCAACCCTATTCCACCTCCCTTCCCCCCTTTTTGATAGGAAACAATGACAAAGCCTTACCTCGTAGGGAGTGAAAGTCTATGTTAGAGTCGCCTCCCTTCCCTCTTCTTTGATAGGAAATAATGACAGAGCCTCCTCCTGGCTGCTTTACCTCGTACTAATTTTGTTACTTAAATCTACAGCACTCACCATGTATCTTGGGATGTACTAAACTGCAATATGCTGTACCTTTATATGAGTTAGCCTACAATTGTAACTAGTCAGGTCAATTGCTGTTATGTCTTGTACCTGTTGTCTCTGTACTTGAGTACCCATACCCTTTAACGTACCTTTCTGTGTTGTCTTCATTTCAAGATGTGGAACCTTTGAAAAAGGGCATCTCGCCTGACAGTTATTTCCAAAAAATTAAGAAAAAAAAATCACAGCCACCTGGGACAGCAGGCATTGTAGAAGAAGGAAAGGTAATAAAAGATACAGACATGGAGATCCCCAGCGGCCATGAAACAGATAGGCAAATTCAGAAAAAAACTGTCTGCACAACATATTTGTTTGCACATTTTTGGCTGTAGTTCTTCTTTAAAGTGCAATTGCTGAGCCACTTGGCTTGTGAAATGAGCCCTTTCTAAATTAAACTGCACTGTTCCTTAGCTGTAGCTCCAGGGTATGCTGTTACCTTGCTATATTAATCTATTTATAGTGATTAAAGGCATTTTATAAACTATCAATAGAAAAAGATCCATGTGGCTGGCTGAACCCCATGCCATCATGTTACTATATAATAAGATTTGTTTTATCACATGGCTGGCTGTCAATCAAATTAGCAGTTGTTTTTAAACTTATAAAGCATCTTATTCCAGCAATTGTATTTTTTTTGGGGGTATAATGAAGACATTTTATGTAAGTGCAGTATCCACTCCACAGTGGATGGTAAGATGGATCTTAACACATTTCCCAGGTGGCTGAAGGCACGAGGTGCACCAGTGGCATAAGTCTTGCCATACCCATTGGAGTGAGTTATTGCTTAATTTGTCGTGTTCCTCAGAGCACACCAGAGGCTGATTTCTATCTGAAGACAAAATAAGGAAAGGAATTACAGTAGGTTTAACATAGCAACTTTCATACACACTGTCTCCCAAAGGGCTTTCCTTTGTTTTATTTGTAGTTAGTATCTTAATTTCTCCCCGTGGCACTGACCATGACCCCATCATGCCAATCTTACCAGCCCCCTCACCTGCTTCTCCCAGACTTACCCTACTAATCCATTTTTTCAGGGCTTATCCCTTCCCATGGAGAAGGCAGGGCTTCCCAACACCTGCCGTGGTTTGGATCCAGTTGGAGGGGGTGCCAAGGTTGCTGGTGCATGGAATGCAAGAAGCTGGATTTTATCCTGTCCGGTCAAGGTGTTTTTCCACTTTACTCTCTCACACCCGCGGGATGCCACTGACGAGGGCGCGCATGTGCACAAGCATGCACAGCGTGGCACCAGTTGGCATCCTCCTTCCCACGAAGCCACTACTGATTGCACTGCCACCTGTGGCCAGCCAGGTGGCAGTATTGCAGCAGAGCAGCCTGCCCTTCCTCCTGGAGAAGGAGAGCATCCTCAGGGATGTGTATCCTCCTTCTGCTGTCCGACCCCCAACAACGCAGGTGCTTTCCCGAACCCAGGTCCTCTGCATTGTGAATGGCAGCTCTAGGACTTTACAAGCTGTGAACAGTTGGCTACAGCATTGCCTTCAGCCATTAGGTGTGCACAGAATAGTTAAGTAAGAGCATAAGAGAGGTTATGGAATGCTCAGGGGGTTATATACAGAGAAAGATGAAGCAAAAGGTGATTATGTACATGCTTATAAAGTTTACACAGTGAGTAGGTGACAGCGGTGGGATTCCAACTTGGGTCTCCAGGTTCACAGCTCTGCCCTCTAACCACTAGTAGCAGTCTGACACTTGTTATTGCTTGCTTAATGAAACTCAGGTCAGCAGCCAGGTAAAAGAATGAGTGTGGCGCTGCTTCTTTTTACAAAATGTTACATTTCTTAGATGTAACACTCAGATACAATTATTTACTGTTTATGTCTGCATTTTTTGGCAACATTTGTCCATATATTTGCTGTCCCATATAGTAAAGCATCCCAGTGCAAAGCCAATGTTTTCCACTGAAGGAAAATATGTCTGCCCTTTTCCTTGAGGAACAAAGAACTATAGTTAAATTTCTGCGTTTCTGGAAACACTGAGTAGATGGAATTCATAGACAGCCGATGCATGTATGAACAAAGTTGGCAAATTAAGAAAGAGGAGGGAAACTTTAAGGAAGGGTCCAATTCTAAACTGGGACCTGATTTTGACAAGCACTGACCTCTATTTGCCTAGTTGCTAAGATGAGCGACTAAGACAGTTTTCTGTCATTTATAAAACTGAGCCCAAAACTAGATTCCATATTCCTGTACTAATGTGCCATTTTTGTCTGTATGTGCAGTCTGCAGCTGCCAGAGGGCTGGGTTGCAGGACATGATGAAGCAGGGTCATCCCTGGATCCCATGGATTTTAATTGGACCTCTGGGTGATGGATTGCTAACTAGCCTGGGGCATGAAGTAGAGGGAGTTGGTAGATGGGCACCACTTCAAGAAGAGTACTCAGCAATGTCCCCCAGGGATTAGTTCTTGTACCACTGCTCTTCAACATCTTCGTCAATGATCAGGAAGCTGGGATCTCCATCAGGCTGCTTAAATTCACAAATGACACTAACTGCCCAGGGTGGTAGACTCCCTTGAGGATGGGCATGAACTTTGGAAGGACCTACATGAACTGGGTGATTGGTCTAACTGCTGGCACCTCAGATTCAGTGTAACTAAATGCAGGGTGTTACTCTTGGGGAGAAAAATTGAGGTAGGCCCTACATACTAAGTGACTCATCTTGTTACAGCAAGGAGAAAAAAGACTCGGGGGTGGGGGCATAAAAAAACGAAATGGCTAAAGCAGGGCAAGCAGTGAGTAACTGCTGTCAAGAGGGACTGCACAATGCTGGGGTGCATCAAAAAGGGGGGAGACCAGCAGAGTTGGGGAAGTAATCTTTTATTTTATCTTATTCTTTTGGTAACTGGGTAAGGCCCACTAGGCACAAGTGCTTGTTTTCAGGGGCAACGTGGGAGCACTGAGGTGGTTAATTGACTTGCTCAGAGTCACATAGTATGCAATCGGAGGTTGTGGGAAGCAAACTCAGGTCTGCTGGATGTACCAGGCTCATTCGTTGCTCATTACTCTAACCTCTAGGCTATGCTGCCAGCCCCATGCCACTTTACAAGGTCCTGGTCAGGCCTGATCTGGAGTAACGCATGTTCTGGTCTCCTGGAGAGAGCGGATCATAGGCTATGAGGAGAGGCCTGAGACCCTTAACATGTTTGGTTCACCCTGGAGAAAAGGAGGCTGGGGGAGTGGGGCATGATCTCAGTCCTTTGCATACTCAAGCATATCGACAAAATCAGACAGTCAGAAATGTTTGAGCTGGTGTCCTGCAGGAAGATGTGGGGATGCACTCTGAAGCACAGGGGAGATAAATTTTAATGTTAGGCAGTACCTTTTCTCCCTGAAGGTAGTGAACCTATGGAACAGCCTGTCACAAACCTACTCAGCAGGTCAGGCCCTCTGCTCCCACAGTGCCAACCTCTGAGTGTAGTATTGTGAACAGGTAACAGAACAGGGTAACCCTCCTGTCTGTTTGTGGGTCTGAATCACCTTTGGTCTCAAGTTCTGGAGGGATTCAAACTGTGAACCTTATGCTAGTGTACCCAAATGTACAGGCTCATATAATTCTGCTCTTCAGGGAATGCCAGATATCTTTCGTCTAAGGGCACCTAACCAGATATCCAAAAATGAACCCTAAAAACTCTATGAAAGACCTTAGGAAAATTCTTACCTTTTCCCAGTTTGGTATTACCATTAAGCTTATGAACAGCTGTCAACTTTAACCATCTGTACTTCACATGCAAAAGAAAGAATTTTGAAGGCACTCCAGGCAGTCTCTTTAAAATAAGAGGTTTACTAAAAAATTGATAAAAAATATGTAAACACAAAACCATATAGCACAAAGCATACAATCACTTAAAAGAACAAGGTTAAAGTACAAACAGACTTTCCTATCTAATGTATTATCTTCTAAACAGTGCTTAAAGTAGACGTTGTTTCTAAGAGCCCACAAAGAAAAGTGTGTAACTAAAGATCAGACACAGAATAGTTTAAACTGTTTCTATACCCGCCTCTTCCATGATGTCACCTAGCTCCTTCTGGTTAAATATAAAAAAATTAATACACGCAGGATGTCCTATCAGAAGGTATATTAAATAAGGTGACATTAGCAAAAACTAATTTCCCCATATGACTTCTTAATTAAGTCTTTCCTTTGATCTAGTATTGTTTCTTGCTTTTCAAAGACATCACGGGACTTTTATGACTAACTCTGCCATATCTCACTTAGGTGCAATATAGTTTTTGAACACCAGTTGAAATTAACTGTTCTTCCTCTGAAGACGTCATAAAATGAATATTTTAGTTTCCTGGCTTCAAAGCAACACAGATCATAAACATGGCCTTAAAATGTAACTTGGAAGTTAATCACATTACAGAGATCTGCTGTTTAACATATCCTGTCATTTGAACTGAAACCTGGGGGGGGGGGAGGTGTCATCCCAGGAGCACAGGATGTCTCATGACAGATAATCACACACTACATTTTTATATTACAAAATCATAGAGCAATCAGAACCAGCTGGCCAAGCGTCACACAGTCTACCTACCTGGGGACAGTAGACATGAAGATAGTACAGCCATACTGCTTACCAAGGGAATCACTGCATATCTAGATGGTAGAGTGGGTAGGGAATCCCTCTAAACTGGTATTTATTTATTTATTTATTTCAGTTTTGTTAACTGGGTAAGCCCACTGGGCTCAAAGGTCCCTTTTTCAGGGGTGACCCAGGTTAGTGTGTGTTTGTGAGGCATACTGTACCGATTTCATCATAGCTGATGAAGCTGATGGTGTGTGTGTGTGGGGGGGAGGGAGTGGCAGGGTAGCATGATGGCCCTAGAATCCCTTCCGACCTTAAATTATTATATAACTAACATGTTACTCGTACTCTGCTGTCTGCTTGACTTTTATGTGCAATTTTCCAAGGTGCAGTCTGTTTGCATGCAGCCTCCTGGTGCTGAAACAATCTATTTCCTACATGTCAGCTCAAAAAGGGGAAAGACTGCATGGAAGCAGAACAAAGAAAATAGAACAACAAAAGAAAAGAGGGACTTTTCCAAGGGCCATTTGATGTGCAAGTATAAACAGGAAAAAGATGCCTGGGGGAGTCAGAAACTGGGAATTGCACAGGCGTACAGCTGTTAAATCATGTTGTTAGCAATACCTCAGGCTACAGGACATAATAAGATGGATGATAAGTAGTAAAGAAAGAACCAAGGTTTGGCCATTTCATTTCTGCCACTTCACTATCAGGTAAGGCCAGGGTAATTGGGTCATACTGCTACTGCTGCTGCTCAGAAGTCAAGGAAAAATCAGATTGCTGATAATAACTGTGCATATGGTACTATTGTATTGTAGTTAATTTTTTATTAATACAAGTATTTCATACAGTGAAACACTGATTTTTCAGTATTCAGGAAAACTTTAAATAAAATATAATATTAAGACAAAATTCATCTTACATTTGTTTAAGTTACTGTATTTCCCTCACTCTTTGTTACAGAGGACTTTTTTACATGCAGACATGCTCACATCCTCCTGCCTCCAACCCCCACCCCCAGCCAAACCCCATGGAAACTCTTTCTGCTTGTGAGATCACAGTCAGTTCCACAGCAATCGATTGTGATGTCACAGATAATTATGACTTCACAGTAGAAATGATCAGAATTGGCCAATTCCAATTGGACTTTTCAGGAATTTAGCAGCTTGCTATTCTGAATCTTATTCCTATTCTGATTCTGAATGGACCTCGGAATCAGAATCAGATTTGGAATCCTAATTCCTAAATCTGAAATTCCTATTTAAAAATGTGTTTTAGCCTATAATTTCAGAATTAGGATTTTTAGACACAATTCTGAAAATCCTAATTCTGAAAATTGGATCAGAAGTTGAGGACTCCAATCCCCTTTCTCAGAATCCAATCAGCCCTACTTCAGAGGTAGTACAAGCTGGAGAATGAGAGGAAGTGTGAGACACAAACATCCTGGGAGTAATGAGAGTGGTAAATTCAGTTGTCGTCAGAAGTTTTGCCTTGTCAGACTAACCTAACAATCTTTTTTGACTGGGTGACAAAGGAACTGGATAAAGGCTGTGCTGTAGATCTACTTTACTTTGATTTCAGTGAGGCATTCAACTCATTGCATTATAGATACATGCTGAGGACGTGGGAGGACCTGGGGGGTGGCTAGGAATATAGTTAGAGAGGTAGAAAACTAGCTCAAAGGGAGGCAGAAGTGGATTATGGTAAACAGAGTTAAATCAGAGGAGAGAGAGGTCACGAGTGGGATACCACAGGGGTCTCTCCTGGGCCATGCCCTTTTTAACATGTTCATCAGTGACATTAGAGAAGGGATTCAGGGTAGGATAAGCCTGTTCGAGTTGACACTTAACTCTGTGGAAGGGCGGATAGCGTAGAGGGAAGTAAAGAATTACAGGGTGACCTGCAAAGGCTAGAGAGGTGGTCAAATGTCTGGCAGCTGAAATTCAATGCCAAAAACTGCAAGGTGATGCACTTAGGAAAAAAGACCCCAAGGGCTGAATACTGGAAGGGAGGGAGGGGTTAAATTTAGCACTACAGCAGAGGAACTGAACTTGGGAGTCATCATCAGTAGCACCCTTAAACAAGCTAGCCAATGTGACAAGGCTTGTAGTAAGGCAAACAAGATGCTGGGGTGTATTGGCAGAGGTATTGATAATGGAAAGAAAGAAGTGATACTCACCCTCTATAGATCCTTGGTGAGGCCACACCTGGAGTACTGTGCCCAGTTCTGGAGCCCTGACCTTAAAAAGGCAAGGATAGGCTAGAGCTGGTACAATGTAGGGTGACAAAGATGACACAGGGCCAGCAGAGGAAGTCCTACAAGGAACGTCTTAGGGCACTGAACATGTACTTGCTGGGGACCAGAAGGGAGTGGGGGGGGATATGATAGAAACCTTCAAATTCCTGAAAGGAATAAACAAAGTGAATTATGAGGAATTATTTAGCAGGATCACCAGTTCGACAACACAAGGGCATGACTGGAAGCTGACAGGAGGACGGTCCAGAAGGGATGTGAGAAAGTATTATTTTACTGAAAGGGTGGTGGAACCATGGAACAGCTTGCCCACTGAGGTGGTGGGAACTAAAACTGCAGAGGGCTTCAGATGGGCGTGGGACAGAGTGAAAGGAATAGTGCTCACTTGTAGAGACGAAGCCAGGGAAAGGAACAGGAAGACTGATGGTTAGAACCCCTATATAACCACACTAAGTCATAGGATTATATAGGACCAAATGGGCAGACATTGATGGACCTTTGGTCTTTTTCTGCCATAATGTCTGTGTTTCTATGTTTCATTGTAAATGAGCTGTGCTTGATGGCTTTTATCTGGAAAAAAATTGAACTGAATTGAACTGAAATACAGAAAATTAAATGTAACCTGAATTTTGTCTGAATATGATACTACTAAAAACCTTTAAGCTTCCTTTATCTTCATAGTCAGTCTTGTGGTTCTGAGGTTTCTATTTATTTTTAAGAAAGGCAATTGATAAAGGAGTTTGTATTGCCTTGAACGGTTGTCTAGCATAATATATATCTACATTGTATTATATCTATGTCGATCCATTAAAAACTCATGCTATACAGGTTTAATAGTTTTGAAGCAAGGAGCACACAACAAATACTTTTTTTTATTTTATGAAATGGCAAGAGTATCTAGAAAGCTACCTAAATGGGTAAGAGGCATCACCTGACCATAGTTTGAAACACTATTAATGTGTGGTCAGATGTTAGATCTCCTTTCTAAGTTGAATCCACACCCATCCTGGTATTTGCAACCTTGTGACATCCCTAGCTGTCTGTGCTCCCTGTCATCAAACTCCCAGTTCAAATTGCTCTGCAGAGTTACCCTTCTGGACAACCTTTCTTGGAAGTGTAATCCCCCTACAAATGGGGGTTCCTGAAAGTCTTCCTTGGGCTTGCCTAAATGGCCACTGCCAGGCTGGTGTTCTGTGTCCTAGCGATTTAAAAGTGTTTGCATGTGAGTGCCCTGTTAGCCTCTGTGCCTGTCTCTTTAAGAGCTGCCTATCTGTGGTGTAACATTAATCTGAGTAGGGACCGAATAGTTTCAGGCTTGAGTACCGCCCGGGCTGCAGTGTTATTGCTCCATTCTGCCATCGCTATTTGCGCAGAGGGAGCCTTGCTAGGAACTGTGACTGTTTACTGTTTCTCTGTTTTAATAATAATAATATTGTCATTTGTCTAACCGGTTTTCCTTTGCAGCATGGACATTTCAGTATTGCCCCACCATCTTGGCTCTGGATTGCCTATTGGGACCAATCAGTACCTTTGGGGACTCTAAAATGGTGCCTGTCCCCAGGTGTCTTGTGGGAGCAAATTTCTGTAGGAATTGTAGTTTTTGCACTTTGGAGCCTACATGGACCTGGAGGGGGAGCCCTTGCTTTGACAGACTGATGGATCAACTCACCAGAACCTTTTGGACCGAAGGGAAATTCCCAAGATGACTGCTGCAGTGTGTGCAGTCTGGAGTTAGAGTTTGAAGAGTAAAAAGCTCGAGAGATTCGAGCAGCTGCCCTACATAGTAGCACAGGAAATCGGTGGAAAGGCTGAGATTGACCTAGCTGCCTGCTGTCCCTCGAGAGGGAATTTTTTGAAAAGGTTTAGCAATTGGACTGTATCCGAATTGGAACTTGACAAAGCCACTGAAGAGTGACCAGTGACCTGAAGAAGACCGAAGATTTGCTGTATGCGATCAGCCTGTCAGGACATCCATTCACCATAGAACTCCTGGTTGTGCTCAGAGACACTGATATTGCGACCGGACTGCTATCCATTTGGTGGTATTGTGATTACTTTACTATAAATGTTCTGTTTGCTATTAGCAGGTCACGATTTGGTTCCCCACTGTTTAATTGTGCCACGCTTGCTGGAAGCTGCATCCAGCCTTCCTGGACTGATATCCGAACTGTCTGACCCGGCCTAGGCTCTGCCTCTTTGGCCCAGCCAGCTACTCATGCCACATAGAAGACCATCAATGAGAGACCTGCCTAGGGATCAGCCCCCTGCTCAACATCACGAACAGGAACTTTGGAAGGACTTGCATGAACTGGGTGATTGGTCTAACTGCTGGTGCCTCAGATTCAGTGTAACTAAATGCAGGGTGTTACTCTTGGGGAGAAAAATTGAGGCAGGCCCTACACACTGAGTGACTCCTCTTGTTACAGCAAGGAGAAAAAAGACTTGGGGGGAGGGGGGACATAAAAAACAAAATGGCTAAAGCAGGGCAAGCAGTGTGTAGCTGCTGTCAAGAGGGCCTGCTCAGTGCTGGCGTGCATCAAAAAGGGGGGAGACCAGCAGAGTTGGGGAAGTCATCTTTTATTTTATCTTATTCTTTTGGTAACTGGGTAAGGCCCACTAGGCACAAGTGCCCATTTTCAGGGGCAACGTGGGAGCATTGAGGTGGTTAAGCGACTTGCTCAGTCACACAGTGAATCGTGTGGGCCCTGATTCTTCTGGCAAACCAGCAAGTCATCCTGCAGTCTCCATTTCATCCATCCTGTGTCCTGTACTGGGTAGCGTGAGTGAACACCAGGGTAGCTCCCTACAATAACAGCTCAATCAAGGTGTGTCATCTGATTTAATTGTTTTGTTTAATCATCATGAACTGAGCCTCCTGGCTCCGGATTACAAATTGTGTGTGGTTGTGCATGCCTTTTCTTTTCATCACAGGGCCCCAACCAGCTGCGACACTGGCCTACCCCAGGCAACGTTTCGGGCTAGCCCACCTTACTTCCAACTGGCTACCTACAGCACGTGACTGTGCAGGGACTAAAAGTGCATGCATAATTGCCTGACTAGATCAGTTTTAGAATCAATCAACCTGATTAGGACCCTCCCTTGTTCAATTCCCCTGAATAAATCAGATCTTTTTGTATTTAATCTGACTGTGGTTCCAGTTTGTACCAAAAGCACTGTACTGTTGTTATTTGCTGTGCCTAATCTTGTTTTACATGGGGTCTCCAGGGTCGAACTGGTGGAACCAGGCCTGGTGGTAAATGCAAACAGTGTGGAGATTTGTATGCTGAATAGGGGCTACTGTGAAAATGTTTATTGCATATTGTCTAGGCCACTAGAAGGGAAAGAGGGGGGTTACAGTGTCCCAGAGGCCTTATTACTACAACCCTGTCCTCCTGGTGGAGGCACCTGTTTTAGTACCCAGGCCCCTTAACCTGCAACTAGCCAAGCAGGCAGGGGTAGTAGCCCTTGGGATAGCGCCACCTAGGGGTTACAGAGGTGTTTATCTTGACCACATCATTTTTTGGCGCTGTAGTTGTCTCCCAGCAATCTTTAATTGTATTTTATGTATTTTGTTTCCTGCCGATTCTTTTTGCCTTGTTACTTCTGCGTGCTGTCTATGTATCACTGATTTGTACAGATGTTCTGTTTTGTTAACTATGTTTATGACTTATTCCTTGTATCATTGCAATCCCACTGTAATACTGTGTACCGTCTTCATGGCTTAGATCATGTCTGAAAACAATTCCTGGGACCAGTCTACCCAACCAGTGAACAATTACAGATCAGTACCCTGTTGATTGATTGACTGAGTCCCTGTGAGACCCCATCTGGAGTACTGCATGCAGTTCTGGAGACCCCATCTCCTCAAAGACACAGACAGGATGGACAGGATGGAGGCAGTCCAGAGGAGGGCAACTAAAACGGTGCAGGATCTGCAACAGAAGCCATATGAAGAGAGACTAAAGGAGCTTAATATGTATACCCTTGAGGAAAGGAGGGAGAGGGGGACATGATAGAAATGTTCAAGTACCTCAAAGGAATCGACAAAGTCCAAGAGGGTAGCACATTTCAGAAAAAGAGAGTGCAAGAACAAGGGGACACAATTTGAAGATAGAGGGGGGACGGCTCAGGGGCAATGTGAGGAAGCATTTTTTCACAGAGAGGGTGGTGGATGCATGGAACGGCCTTCCGAAGGAGGTTGTGGGGTCCAAAACACTAGGGGAATTCAAGAATGTATGGGACAGACATAAGGCAATTCTGGTAGGGGGTAGGAAGAAGTAGGCTGTTGGTTAACTAGGATCTGCAGCTTATCCAATGGGTAGGGAAATGGGCAGACTAGGTGGGTCAAGCGGTACTTATTTGCCATCAAAATCTATGTTTCTATATTGCTGTCCTTGGTCCCTCATCTTTCGCCCAGTGTCTGCCCCCTTCCCTGAGATGACTGTTAAAGTTTGGGGGGTGCGGGGGTCAGGTTGTGGGGGCACAGCCCCCCGCTTTAAACATAATCAGATATGTGCTAATTTAATATTCAGCACATATGGTTGTGTGCTGTAATTGTGTTCACCAGGATGTACTCACTGTTGTGCGAGTCGCTAAAAAAGATTCACTCTTGTGACACGGAACTGGCATTTCATCTCTAAGATAAATAGTGTTTGCTGGATTTTAATTTCTCAGTTTTAAACACCTAGGTGTATTATGACAAGATAATAATGGGAGCTCCCACTCTCACAAATTGATGAACAGTATTTTAATAGATCTGGGCATATAGTATAGAATGTCAATAAGGGTGTGCATTATGTTTATGAGATATGTTCTTTGTAATGACTTATAGTCGAACAAATTAAGTCTTGATGATAACGTCTCCTGCCTGTTGGTCAAGGATTGGCATTTAAATTGGTTGAGAAGGTAGCCAGTTGCCCATCTTTCTGACTGGAGGAATGCTGGGGCTACAGTACAGTCCCCCAGAAATAAGAAAGGAGTCAAAAATGGGGAAAGGGGAAAAAAACTATTAAACAAATCTCTAAATCAGGCTGGCCCATCAGTGCAGCAGTAGGGCTACCAGTCACGATGCTGGTGACCCAGGTTCAGGAATGAGCCCTGGTCACTACTGGTCAGATGGGGGGAGGAGGAGCAAGCATCCCAGAGGACACCCTCCACCTCCAGGGAAGGAGGGAGGGAGGGAGCGTCGCTGACTCTGCTGCAGTGCTGCCACCTGCAGGAATATAGCAGCATGAGGCAGAGAGGGTGGAGGGATGTCAAGCGGGTGCGGAGCTGATGTGCCATGATGTGTGCCACCGCATCGTGCTTCTTGTGTGCTGACATCCTGGGGCTATGAGAAACATGTGGAAGATGGCCCCTGCTGCCAAAACAATGGCCCCCCTGGTATATTTGTGCTCTGTGCTACCACTGGAGTTGCCACCTGATGAAACATGCAGATTCCGAGGTAAATCCCCTACCCCACCTGGGGGTATAACCAAGCAGGTACTCAGCTAAAGCAGTACCCAGGATCTGGGTGTACCTGGGAGTGTGCCTGAGGGAATCGATGACTAGAAAGTAAATACTCCCCCTCCCAAAAAAAAGATCTTTAAAGACACATGTAAATAGTTATTTCTTTAGATACAATACTATTATCTGTTTCAAGCACCATTCTAAGCATGTTTACAACATTGATTAAAACTGTTCTTGAAGCACTACCTTAAGCCAGGAAAGGGGGCAACTAGTATGTCTTTATCATTTTAACTTACATTGATTAAAGCAGCAGCTATGGGCTAGACCATCGACGCAACAGTAGAGCTACCTCTTACGATGCCAGCGACCCATGTTCGGCAATAAGCCCGTGTTGCCCAGGAGGCAGCGGGGGAGGAGCTCTGAGTGCCTCACAGTATGCCCACCTTCTTGGGGTGGGAGGCAGAATGATCACCTAAGTGATCCCTGCTGCAGGTGCACCACCTGAGGGCCCACAAGCAGAGCAAGACAGCAAGGAGAACATGGAGGTAGGAAAGCTGTTTTGCTGAGTTATACACATGCCAGTTATGTGCATGTTCTAGCACACTGGTGCCAGTGTCACTGTGTGTAGGTTAAAAAAAAATAGAGAATATCTGCAGCCTGAGTGACAGGGTAGCACACAAGCATTTCCAGGCTCTACATTACCAGTCTGCCCATCATGGAGGGGTCCCCTGTCACCAAATTTGTGGTTGGTGATGGAAGAGGAGCCCCCACTGTTGAGTGTGGGGGTAAGCTACAGGGTATTAAGGGGACCCCCCAGGAGTTCTGGATTTAGTGATGAGGCTGAGCATTGACCTCAGAGCTAAAGAGAGTTGACCTGTGAAGGAGAAGGACAAGAAATAAGAAGCAGGTGCAGAAAAGTGTTAAGGACAGTCTGGTGAATTTTCATGTTACGCACCTACAGTACACATACTACTGAGTATACTTGTATTATGTAATATTAACTCCAGAGGAAGATATCCTTCTGTATATGAGCCTTGTGCTTATATATGTTCATTTTCATATATTATTCCTGTTGATGGAATCAAACTCACCTTACTGTGTCAGTTTACATTTCAAAGTTTCACCCAGCAACAATAACCCTTTCTTTGTGCTGGCTATAAGTACTAAACTGCTGCAGAAGGTGCGTGCATGTCTGCTGTTGACACTTTGTTTGAAGTGTTTTGCTCAGGTAAGGAATGACAAGTATTCATGCAGAAACCTGTTCAGTAATCTTCAGGAAGCTGTAATGTATTATAATTCCACAGATAACTGACTAAGAGATGAGTGTGTTGGGGGCCGGGGGGCATATACCTGCTATCAAGTATCTGACCACACATTTCTTAAACACATGACTGTATTTTTCTTTCACTGCTGCTCAGGTATTATTACTGTAGGAGAGAGTAGTGTGTATTGGGGGGGTGGTACTAATGTAGTTCATTTTCCCTTCAGGGTCCTTGTAATCTGCAAATATATCTACATAAGTATCCTAGCGATAAAGCAGGCTTAGGTAAATATTTCTGTGGGCGGCTTTGTTAAAGCAGCAGTCACAAATATTTTAGTCCAAAATGTTTGTGGAAGCTTAATGGAGGTTGGCAGTGCTGTTACGGTCCTGCTGAATTGTTTTTTTTAAGGCACCGCCCCAGTAGTGTGGCAGCACAGCTACTAAGTGCTAAACTGGCAACCCAGAATGGACTTGTGTCGTACAAGGGCTGGCCGAATTGTATTTGTATTTATTTACTTTACCAGGAAAAGAGTCCATTGAGAATCTTATTTACAAGGAGGTTCTGGGTAGGATAGCATGCATAAATCAGGAAACAATGTTACAGAGTATACAGTAAGAGATGATTGTAGAACAATAGCCTACAGAGTGTAGAGCAGTAACCTACAGAAAATACAGTCATAGGAATAGCAAAATACAATAATAGTAAAGGAATAGTAAAATACAATAATAGTTAAGGAATAGTAAAATACAGTTTGTAATAAGTAATACACAAGAGTTCCAATGACTGGCAGGCATTGTCAGTGTGAGCAACACTGTATTAGCAGAGACCAGTGTGAAGAGGACAAGACTGATTTAAACACAAAGGGCCTGACTCACAAAGAGCGATGTAGGGCTTGCGCCAAGCCCTGCATCAAACCCAGTGATGGCACAGCTGTGCCCAACTCTTTGCCCGATTCCAGAAGATTGAGCACATTCGCAACACTTTTCCTGATTTATGGCAGCTCGCAGCCCTGTAAAAAGGGTACTTGAGACTGATGCAAGCTAGATCAGAAAAAGCTGGTCCAACTTACGGCAATCAGCGCATGGGATTTAGAATCCGGATCACTGGCTGGAGAATGCTGCAAGCCCTGTGTGCCAAATGTTCGCCGCACTTGGAACCTGCAGCATTCTTGGGGCTTTTGTGAACTGTGCCCAATGTTTTCAGAACTGACTGTCCCTTAGACAGCTCTCCTCTCGGGGGGGGGGGGTTAAAATTGTGTCCCACTGGTTGGCTGCTACTTAGAGAAGTCTGGACGTTACGGGAAGAGACCCCCACACCTGGATACTGAGGGTGTCTCCATGGAGGCAGAGCACACACGTCACTCCATTGTACACATGTGGGCCCAGGAGAAAATGAAGGAAAACACCTCTAATCATAGCTGGATGATGGTCCATCCACTCTAGGCCCTGCACTGGCAACTGAGCCCCTTTGACCAGATCCTGTGGTGAGCACATTAGAGTGAAGATAAGACCCAGGGATTTTGGGTGACAGGGCTGTGGGGATCGACTCAGATGGGGGCAGGTCGGTGAAGACAAAGAGAGAAACAAAGGATTTAGAAAAAAGATTTAATAAGAGACAATTGCCTCTAATTATTGCTAGGGTTTCCCTCTCTCTGATGATTTCCTTCTAATCTTCAGGTCTATAGCAGGTGACAATGATACAGTGACTGTGGGATTGCATGGAGGTTTATTTTCATTTGACAATTGGTAGCTGGGAAAGGCACTCTGAGCCAGGACTCATTTCCAGGTGTGACCCAGGAGATCAGCTTGCCTCCAAGAAAGTAATGATGTCAGGCTTAACAAGGGTTTGTGTAGGGCTGCAGATTTCTGGGTCAGTTTAAAAAAAAAATATTGTTAAGTTTCACTTTCTGTTTCAGAGCACAGATTACATTTATTTATTTGAAAACTGGCATTCGGGAAAGATGCAGTAAACTGCAACTCATTTCCAGGCATGTCCCTGGGGAGTAGAAACAGGGAAGCTAACAGTTCAAGCAGTTAAGACTACTAGGTAATGATGGTATGAACAATCACAACATGGTAGTGAAAATCTACCAAATGACAAGAGAAGTACAGCAACTGATATATACAATATTGGAATATAATTGTTGGTAGATAGATGATATTAACTGTATGATACCATCTTAAATATTGGCATTTTATCACTTGGCTAGGACTAAAGCTAAACTGTGTTTGGTTAGTGCCCATTGATAGATGGCACTGCTACCAAGGGGCATGAACTAGTACTGGCCACTGTGTCCATTCATATAGGCATAGGATCACTGCGCATAGGTTCTAAACAATTTCAAAATAGCTGCCATTGTTGTCACTCCATAGTCAGTATGAACTACAGAGCTGCAATGTCAGAGTTGTGCCAGAGATAATTCAGCTTGAACCTCTCCTACAGTGTTTTTATCTGCTTGACCTTCTCTCAAGGGAGTAGCAGTGGTCGGCAGGAGATGTCGGACACCCAGTTTGTGTGGTGCCACTTCGGTCAGCCCACAATCAGTAACATTGTGATGGTTATCCAGTCGTTACGGCCTACCAACTGTAGTTTGGACCCGGGTCCCATGCACCTTTTGGTTGGTTGTGTGGATGTCATTGGCCCGGTCCTTGCTGAGGTTGTCTGGTTGTCCTTGGAGAGGGGGATCTTTCCAGATCCCCTTAAGGAAGCTGTGGTTTGGCCCCCTTCTTAAGAAATCATCCTTGGACCACGATTGTCTAGTAAACTACAGGCCTGTCTCTAAGTTACCCTTCATGGATAAAGTTATTGAGAAGGTGGTGGCATTACAGCTGGATGACCATTTGTCCAACCACAATATTTATGATTCTCTCCAGTCTGGTTTTAGGAAGAGACATAGTACTGAGACAGCTCTTGGTTAAGTTACTAAATGACCTCCTAATAGCAAGAGAATGAAAGACTCATTCCATCTTGGTCCTTCCAGATCTCTCTGCAGCATTTGACACCGTGGACCGTGGTGTGTTTTTGAATCACCTGCGGTTTGTCTGTGGACTTTTGGGAGTTGTCCTTAGATGGTTTCGATCTTTCCTCACGGGTAGGACTCAGAGTGGTTAGATGCTATGGCTTGAGTTTTTACTGCAATGCAGATGATACTAAGCTGTACATGCCTTTTGTGTCTGATCAGGATGATACTGTCTCAGTGCTAAATAGCTGTCTAGCTGGAATCCAGGACTGGATGAATGTGAGCTGGCTGCAGTTGAATCCCCAAAAAACTGAGGTGTTGGTTATGGACCCAGGTCGTTGTGAGACGGGTGTGTTGGCAGGTTCTCCTTCGGGTCTATGGCTCTGAGGTGTTCAGATAACTACCTCAGACCGGGTGCAGAACCTGGGTGTTATGTTTGATGACTGCCTGAGCCTGAAATTGCAGGTGTCGGCAGTTAAAACCTCTTTTTACTATCTGAGGAATATTGCCCGGGTTAAACACCTGGTTCCTCCCGATGATCTTCCAACGCTGGTTCACGCCTTCGTTACCTCCCACCTTGACTACTGCAATGCCCTTTACCTAGGGCTACCGGGGTTGATATCCTCTGCTTGCAGCTGCCTAGACTGTGTTATCCCTATTGTTTATTTATGTCTGCCCCTGATGATTATTTATTTGTATTTATTTTGGTATTTATGCTGCTATCTGTACTGTGGTTCAGTATGTATCTTTCTTCTTGCATTTGTAAGTCATTTTGAGCCTCCAAGGAAGGGCATCATATTAAATAAACTCTACTAACACTACTACTGCTGCAACTAATGCTTATAAAAAAATGACTTTTATTCGTTAAAAATACATATAGTTCAGGTGAGGCATGCAGTTGTTAGGAAATGATCAATGGCCATGTGACCTTTTTTGACCAGTGAAGATCTAGGATCTTTGTGGCCCATTTTATGGCTAGTAACAGAAGTAGTAGTAGGTTTATTTGTATTTGGCACCCTTCCTCGGAGGCCCAAGGTGCCTTACATAAAGTGCAGTAGCAATACAAACTACAAAGTAATTGCAGTTACAATGAAACTACCCACTTATTACATGCTGTTGCTCTAGATGGTAATACCAGTAGTTATCCTGTTATTATACAGCTACTCAGGGGCATCATTTAGGGGTAACCAGAGGTTTCGATTGAGACTCCTATGATTTCCTTGGGATCTATGACTGGTCGTCGACAAAAAAGGTTGTCGAACGACCGAACAGTGAAACCTTTATGTAGACTGCTTCTGTGGTTGGCATCAAGAATCCCACTGCCTACCATGTTTTCTTCAGGGGGCTTTGCTGAATAGGGGAGGGGGTGCAAGACCACCCGAAAACAGTGCTGGAGTCCAGCATCGACACTACGGCGACCTGGTACTGTACTTGCTGTAGTGTTTCGACATCGGGGGGTTATGCAATTTCCTTGCAACCTCTATGATGTCCATTGCAACCCCTAGAAACCCCTAAAACATGGTTTCCCAAATATTTATTTATATATATATAAAATGTGGTGGGTGGAGGAGCTTTGCAACCCCTATGATTCCGGTGAAATGATGCTACTGCAGCTACTACCATGTACCTGTGATCTGAAACGTAAAGAGATAGTAATTTTCTTTTGTAACTGCATAGTTAGATTATTTTCTGGAATATATTTATTTATTTAATTGTTTTTGTTTACTGGGTACGTGCACTAAGGAGACAGATGCCTATTTTCAGTTACCAGCACTTAACGCACATGAGCACTATTGATTATGTGGGCTGTGAACAGAATCAGGCTATAGTTGCTGGATGAGGTAGATGATGGGTATACCATTGACACAGAGAAATCCCGACACTGAAATTGATTACAGCCACAACTTTGACCAAATTCGATATTGACTCTGTAATGGACCTGATGGTGAAATTTCACTGCCTTCACTGGTGTTTCACCCCCTTCTCAACAAACTCCAACTCAGAGTTTGTTCTCTAAAAAATTGGCAGGTGCGGTGGGCAGAGCCCCCTGCATGGGGGGGTGCGGTGGGCACAGCCCCATGCAAAAAAAAGTGGGACACCAGAAAAAAGAAAAAAAAACACGCAACTGAACAAATTCATTTTCCACTTCATGGGCAACAAGTTGATGACTAGTCTTAATATAAAGACAAGATGAACAAGCAATTGCATCAGAAACTACTGCATACGGTGAAAGATTCTTCTGATCACCAGACACAAAGCCTACAAATAGGATCCAGCTTGTACGTTTTGTCTTACCCACCTCTTCTCCACACTCAAGGGTACTAACAACCACTCCTTCTGCCATGTCCCCAACCTTCACTAATAGGGGACTACCACTGGGATGATGGGCACACTAACCGCACAATAACTTGTTCTCAGCCCTTTCTGACAGGAGGCTTCCTTGTGACTTATAAATCTCTGTACACTGGCACATTGGGGACCTAACACTTTACAGGTAAATTGGATGAAGTACATACTGCCCAAGGCACTCCTCTACTATGTGCCTTGGCATGGATATCCACTGAAGCACCTCTACCCATTCTGGGGGACCCTTATCTTCTCCCAGTCCCCACCCAGGAGCCACAATGGGCCTGGCTACCCATCCATGCCATGAATCCCATGCCGTATTTGATTTAAGTAGTGGTTTGAGTTTGTGTGGTAAAATGGTTGAATGTGCTGCTTTCTCAAGGAAGTTACAGTTAAAGCTGTGTAAGTGAACTTTCTGAGAACAGTTAAATGGGAGCATGACAATTCGCTTCTATGAATTTGCGATTGCAATTTCACTCCTGTCAATTAGCTCCCGCGTCAGTTCGCTCCTCCTCAAATCTGCTCCCTGTCAATTCACTCCCATCTTGGTGAGCTCCCTAGATCTCCACAGTACAAGGGGGCTCTTTAATTGAACATGTTAAGTCTTCATATTTTAATATTCTGCATGGCTCAGTTTTGACCCAATATATAACACACAGAACACAGGGAGAAGAAAGGTCATCTAAGGTAATTTCATTTCTCTCACAGGCTGCCTTTAAAAAAAAAATACTAGGCACAGTTTCAATTTATTTAGCTTTTGGTGACCGGGTAAGTACACTAGACAAGTAACATGCCTATTTTCAGGAATGACCCGGGAGAGTACAACATTGTGCATTACATGGTGGTACAGGGATTATACAGAAAACAACATAGCAGATAGTTTGACTAGAGCGGAACAGTACAAGGTGGCATTTACAAGGTATCAACAGAGATAAAGCACTCTAGGTAAACATCCAATTTCAGACAGTGTGAGGTAAAACAGTCACTGGTTAATTTTCATCCAATTTCAAATAGTGTGAGATGAGAGAAAACTGGCGATTTACGTTATGGACAAATTGTGGTTTACAAAATGGACAAATTATAACTCGGTCAAGTGCCAGGTGTTAACGGGTAGATACTAGGTCCCATTCTGTTATTAGTCTATCCTTGCTACCCTTTCAGTAAATTCAGCGGATATTCAAATTTACAGACTGCTGGTAAAAATGTTAGATTTGTATGATTTAGTTAATCTGTTTTTCAACCACAGGTTTACAGTGGAACAATGATGCATTGTTACAGTAATGCAAGAACTTAACATGAACATAAACTACAGTGTAAGTTCTAAACTGGCCTGTACTTGCACTGTGTAAACCAGAAACACCAATTTCATTTACTGAAAGGTCAGTAAAGCTGGATTAATAATAAATGTGAATCAGTGTTTGAAACACTGCTTCTACAGAAAACAAAGGCTTGCAGGTTAAAAGCAGGTACCCTTTAAGGTAGGGGTAGGGATACTAAGATGACTTGTTTGTTAAATGATTAAGAGTGAGGTATGACAGAGGTGCGGCTATCATAAGTCAATCACACCCTAGGGCACTGTGAGGCAAGGGGGTGAAACCAAGTGCTTTTGAGCCCTAAGGATATAATTATCTCATGATAAGCCACAGCCCCCTGCAGTTGACTTATTACTACTGTAAAAATGTGAGATGCGAAGGATTTTTTTTTTATCTGAGTCAAACATTTTTTCCCATAATCTCTTTATTGACTTCAGCCAGAAATGATATGAAGGTACCTGGACAGGGATTAATCTTTGTCGCTAGTCAGTGAGTTAGAAAGTTGCTTCAGGTTTGGTGCAGTAGTAACATATTACATGGTCATCTGTGAGGTGGGTAGCCATGTGCGAGCAGCAGAATCCTTCTCTGGGACTGGCTGGAGTTAGAGGTGTTGCAGAGGATAGAGCAAGGCAAGGTAAGTGAAATTTATTTCTAGGGCGAAGCGATCTCAGAGTCTGTAAGCATCTTACACAAATCAATAAATCAGACAATACAGAAAGTGCAGATACAAGTGTGGATACAGTTAAAAAGATAAATACATTGGGCTAGATTTTCAAAGCATTCGGGGACTAAGTCCCACACCACAGCCACCACTGCAGGATGAAAGCTCCACACCTTCGGAGGTTTGCATTTTCAGCCAGAGCAACTGTAGCGGATGTTACACTTGGTCCTACCAGGTGTAAAATTCTGGTGCAGTTGTGCCGAAGACACGGCTGAAAGCTGACATAAATTGGGGAGCCAGTTATAAACCATCTCACACTTTGAAAATATGGTGTGAGTGGGAAGAACTGCGGCTCCACAAATGAAGCCCCACTTATGGCACTTTTTCCCCACCCCTACACCAGTTTCAGACAGGCAGAAAATCCAGCCCATCATTCAGACTGAAAAAAAATGGATTTTTAAGCACGATTTAAAAATGTCCACCAAGGTTGGTCCTCCCACATCTGGAGGTGGTGCATTCCAAAGCATAGGTGTGGCAGATATAAAGCATGATCAAGAAACCCAGAGGAGACCCACCTCTGAGAAACAGAGAGAGCAGACTTGGGCATAGAAGGTCATGTGGTCTTTCAGGTAGCCAGAGCCCAGACCATGCAGGGCCTTGTACGTCGACAAGCACAGCTTGAAGTTGAGGCGCCACTAAACTGGTGAAGTGCTGAACTCTCCAGCAAGAAGGGTGTGGGCTGTTCTGGTGTTCACACACCATTTTTTGGCTGATCATGAAGTTAGATTAGTGTCAGCTGTGAAGGTAGTTCTCATCTACCTTCTCAGCGAGGAGGTCTGCAACTGTAGTGGCTTTGATTGTGGAGGCAGGGGAATGGGACATGTGGGGGAAAAAAACATAATCTGGAACAAACTCTCCTTCCAATCAGAACAAAGCATCATCTTGAATTCATGCTGAGAATAAAAAACAAAAAAAGAAAAATGACATTTTGACAATGAGGGTCAAAGTAACAGAAGCTGGTCTAGCATACAGCATTTTCCAGTCTTCCATTAAATAATAATACTACCAAATATTTTGGCAGTTTCTTGGTATTAGAAATTACTCTTGTAACCTCTAGGTGGCACTATCCCAAGGGCTACTATCCCTGCCTGCTTGGCTAATAGCAGGTTAAGGGGCCTGAGTTCTGAAACGGGTGCCTCCACCCAGAGGTCAGGGTTGGTAGTGGTCAAGCTAACATGGGCACAGCCCTCCGGGACACTGTACCCCCCCTTCCCCTCTAGTGGCCAGAACACTGTACAATAATCACTTTCACAAACCCTGGTACACCACACAGTTACCCACACTGTTTGCACTTACCACCAGGGCAGGTTGCTCTGGCTCGACCCTGGGGACCCCCTGTAAAACAAGGTTATGCACAGCAAATAGCAACAGTACAGTACTTTGAGCACAAACTGGAACCACAGTCAGATTACATGCAGAAAAAGTTAGATCTGATTTATTCAGGGGACTTGAACAAGAAAGGGGCAAAAGCAGGTTAATTAGCTTAAAGGTTATATCAATCAAGCAGTTATGCATGCGCTTTGAGTCCCCCCCCACACAGTCACACCTCTGGGTACCCAGGTGGAGAAGAGATGGGCTAGCCAGGACTGTTGCCTGAGGTTGCAGCTGGTTGGGGCCCTGTGATGGAAAACACAACATGCACAGTACACAATATTTGTAATCCAGAGCCAGAGGGCTCAGTTCATAAAGGAAATGAAACAACAAGACAATCAGATGATACACTCAGATTAAGCTGTTGTTGCAGGGAGCTACCCTAGTATTAACTCACGATACCCAAGACTGGACACAGGCTGGACGAAAATCAAGACTGCAGGTGGTTGATCTGGAATGCCAGGAGAAGCAGGGCCCACACGAGTCACAGAGGCATCATTCCTGTTCAAGCGTGGAGTAGGGGGCTGATTCCCAGGCAGGTCTCTCGTTGATGGCTTCTCTGTACAGTGGGTAGTCTGGCTGGGCCAGTCTGGCAGGCCCAGACCGCATGGAGACAAATTCAGATGCAGTCCGTTCTGGGCTGGATACAGCTTCCAGCAAGCAGAACACAGTTCACACAGTGGTGAACTAACTCACAACCCACTAGCAGCTCATAGCACATTTACATGTATGGGAATTCTACTGTACCAGGCAAAGCGCTCCCCGGGCACAATCGCAAAGTCTCTGCACACACCGGGAGCTTAGGGGTAGCTGGCACTCCTGACAGGCTGATCGCGTTCAGCAAAATCTTCGGTCTTCTTCAGGTTGAGCCTGGCCCACTTCAGTAGCTTACTTTGGTCACACAAACTTGGATTTAGTCCAAAATAATTCTCTTCCCTCCCTCTCAGGAGCAGCAGCAGACATGCAAGCCAAAAACTCAGCCCTTTCACAGTTTTCCCATGCAAATCCACTCAGGGATTGCTGTCCAAAATACACTTGAGCTCTTCTCATTTCACTTCCCAGCTCAGAACTAACTGAAAACTGCCAGCAGCCCGGGACTTCCCCAAGATCCAAAAGATTTGGTTGGTTGATTTGGCTGTCAGTCAAAACAAGAGCTCCCCCTTCAGTTGCAAAAAAGGCGCAAAAAGTTCAAAACTACAATTCCTACAGATTTTGACTTCAAACAGCTCCTGTAGTCTGGCTACATTTTAGGTCCCACCAGAACTGATTGGTCCAATTTGCAGTCCAGGACCAAGATAGTAGAGACAAACAAAACAGTCCTTGCTACAAAGAAAGCAGGTTAGACAAACTACATTATCATTATCACTCTAAATGATGTTCAGCAAATAGTTACATCTTTCAACAGAGTTCCCTCTCAGATTACTTATGCTGCAAAGGCAGCTCTTAAAGAGACAGTACACAGAGGCTACGCAGGCTCTGGTAATCACATTTTAAACTGCTAAAACACAGGACACCAGCCTAGCAGTGAGCATTTAGGCAAGCTCAAGGAAGACTTTTTGGGAACCCCCATTTGCAGGGGAGGGTTACACTCTTGCCCTCCTAACAAAAACAGTAGTTTGTGGAAGGCACTGGGTCTAAACAGTGGTGACAATAATAGTGTCGGCATGAGGCACGTGGTAAAAATAGTGCCGTTAACAGAACCGTTTTTTTGTGGGGGGCTTTGCCCCGCACACCCCCTGATGCAGAGGGCTCTGCCCCCCACACTCCCTGTCTTTGGAAAGTTAAAATTTATGGGGGGCGTGGAATACTGTTTCCACAGCCCCATGTAAATGAAACAAAGTCCCAAAGTAGTAAACAATTTCAGACACCAGGATTAGAACTTTGGTCTCCATGTGCCAGCCCTCCATGCCACAGGAACAGCTCAGCCAGCCTCCTGTTCCCTGCAGCTCTTGTCCTGATTACAGGACCATGGACAGCAACCAGGGGAGTGCTTACAGCAAGAGCCATAAATCCACCCTCGCTGTCCATGTGAGCGCTTACCAGACTAGCGCCGTATAGTGTTGCACTATTCTGGTAGAGCTCAATTGCCGGGGTACCTTGTGGAAAAGCTGTCCTGCAAGTGACATGAAGCAAGACAATCACCTCCAATTGCTTCAGAACTGCACACTTTTTCAAGATTTTGGTGCAAACTATGGCACCAATGGGGCTATGGGTTGAATAAGATCCTGAATCCCATCCATCCATCAATATGCAGACCCATGCTGAGGTTATCCTCAGGAATGATCTGTATAGGAAAAAGGTGCAAATCCCTAAGAGAGGGGATAGAAAGGTAAAGGGAACGGTGCTGAGAACAGAAGAAGTGGAAGAGAGGGTTCAGTCTGGCAAAATTATATTTGGGAGGCTTCATGGTCCAGCGCTAATAACCTGGGTTTGAAAGTGAGCTCGGGAGTTGGGTTGGGCAGCTGGGGGGGAGGTAGGATACTGCTGCCACACAGCAGCATTCCCAGCCATGGGAGAGTGGTGTCCTGCTATCATCACTGTAGCAGCTCCTGAGGTGGGCTGAGAGAGCTTGTCTCCCCCACAATGTGCTGCTACATGCATGTTAGGGGGATGCATGGCATACACCAGGGGAGGGAGCCAAGCTTGGGGTGGAGCTGCACTGGAACTAGTACACATGTGTGGAATCCTGCTTTTACTTTTTAGACTGCGATTTCTTCATGAAATACTCCCCAGTTTGCACAATTGCACATATCACTGAAATCAGCTCAGACCTGGTCATACTGCCAGCTAGTTTGTTCAAATTCAACAAAAATCGTTGACCTTGTTTATGCATGAGTTCAGCAGCATTCAACCTGTTTCACTGTCAGGGATGCATGGGGAGGAGTGCACAGTACTGAATGGGTGGGGATGAGTGTAATTCATTTTTTGGAAAAATTTATACTTTGCTGTACAAGTAAAACTGGAAGCTGAGGTAAGAAATTGCTTCCAGAGTACTATTTATTGATCCAAACAAAAGAGGGGTCATAAAATTCCTATAAAATCTGACAGTGTCCCTTTAAAGGAGGAAACATCTTCTATCTTGGTACCATTAAAGGTATTAAATAATGGGAGAAGTAAGTTTGGCAAGCCTCTGACAGGCGCCAAAAGCCAAGGTGATTGTTTTTTTTTTGGCAATGAGGGACAGTTGGTTAGACTTGAACCAGTGCTGAATGCTGTCTCATGAGAAGAGGAGCCAGAAGCAAAGAAGAATGGTATCATCAGCATACATGTAAATGGAGGCAGCAGAACAGAGAGTGGGGAGGTCAGTTAAGAAAATGGAAAAGAGAATAGGACCCAGGACAGACCCTTGAAGGACACCCTGAGCTAATGGGAAGTGGAGATGAAATGGATTTTCCTATCTGGATAGCTTGAGACCTCCTGCCAATGTAAGAACAAAACCGGTTGACTGAAGAGTCTGAGAGGCCAGCAGCTTTAAGTTTGTCCAGAAGGAGGGGATGTGCTACAGTGTCAAAAACTTTAGCAAGATTAACAAAAATGGAGGACGTAATCAGTGCTTGATCCATACCTGTGAATATGGAGTTAGTAACACTGTTTACACCATTGTGTTTCCAGTGTATCAACCTGTGCGCACCAGTTGATGCACTGCAAACATGACAGTGTGAACACTTACCAGAGTGCATTAAAAGCACTCTGGATCCATTTTTGGCTCCGACTCAGGAGTGGGTACATGTAGTGGACTGAGCGCATTAAACTGCACTGTAAATTCTCTTCTGCACTCGATCCACTACAAAGCTGTCTCCCCACCATCCAAACCCACCCCACGTAATGTCCAGCACCCCTTCACAGAGTGACCAGCACCACTGTAAGAGTCAGCAGTGTAAACTAAAAACATTGGTGCAGCACACAGCGCAACAGGAAAGGAGCAGCAAAGAAAAGAAATTGCTGCGGCTGTGTAAACATGGCTAGTGAGATGAAGGAGCGAGGTAGAAGTGGAGTGGGATTTTCTAAAGCAGACTGGAAAGGTGTGAAAAAGGAGTAATCATCAAGAAAGGAAGTGAGCTGAGTAAGAACAATGTGTTCCTGTAATTTGGCCAAAGTGCGAAGAAGACGTATAGGACGGAAGTTATCAGGAGAGGTGGGATCATCACCTTTGTGAAGTGGTATGACAATGGCATGTTTCTAAACATCAGGAATAGTAGCATAGGTAAAGGAAAGCTTGAGTAGTACAGTAATGAGAAAAGCAATGGCAAGTGCAGAAAAAAAATGTAATTATTGGTCCCGAACAATGGAATAATTCAATGAAAAGAAATAAAATTTTAGAGGGACTTCAGTCCCCCGAAACCACTCATATAGTCACTGCAGACTGAAAGTACCAAAGTTTAGCAACAACTACAGTTTCAGGTCATTGCAGTTGAATAGGCTGGGGTATCACCGCGGGAAGAGGGAAGTGGTGTTGCCACTATATAGGTGACCTGTAATACTGTTTCCAGTTCTGGGGACCATATCACAGGAAAGAGATAGAGTGGAGGTGATCAAGAGGAGGGCTACCAAGATGGTGTTGGGTCTGCATCAAATGCCCTACAGGGAGAGGCTAATGGAGCTCAATATGTACACCCCGGAGCAGAGGAGGGAGTGGGGGTGGGGATGTGATCAAGACTTTTAAATACCAGTTGGGGTGAATAAGGTACAGGTGGGTGGTATTTTTCTGAGGAAAAGGTGCTCTAGAACAAGGGGTCATAATATGAAGCTGGAGGGGGTAAATTCAGGAGAGATGTGAGGAAGAACTTCTTCACAGAAAGAGTGGTGGATGGCTGGAACAGCCTCCCAGAGGAGAGAGTGGGGGTAAAAACAGTGGTAGGGGTACAAAAAAGACTAAGATATGCACAAGGGAATCATAGAGGAAAGGAAGGGGTGGAAAAGACAATTCCATAGACCAAACAGGGTCTGCAGCATAAGCGATCACAATAAAATTGGGTAGACTGGATAGGCTAATTGGTCCTTATCTGCTGTCAGTTTCTATGTTAGAAGACGTTTCCTGAATGCTTCTTTACAAAATTTATTTTGCAGAGATGATACCTTTATTCTGGTAATGGATAGTTACCAGTTTTTAGGAGTCTATGGTATAGCAAATCAAGAAATTAAAGCTTCCTTGGAAAAATATTAGAGGGAGGTGAGCACATATGCTTTTTACAGCAACTGCAATATTTTACCTCCACAGAGTAGATAGTATTTCAGTTTTGTTTCAACTTAAATGACATACACACACAACCTTGTGTTGCACTTAAGGTGGTTCACAACGCATTCCCAGATCTTCCGTAAAACTAATTTTGAACTTTCGACCTTATGGTGCAGAGGTGACTGAGCTTGCTATCTACTGAGCCGCAGGTCTGAGTACTGTAGGTATTTCTTTCTCATAAAGTAGGAAGACATAAAGTGCTAAGAAGTTGTGAGGAGATCCAGACAAAGTCCTGAGACAAGCATGGTGGCACATATCTGGTGCTGTGAATTAGTGTGTATTTTATTTATCGGAGAGGCTGGGCTTTGCTTCATTTCTTAGAAGCCAACGTTATCCATAACACTTCTTTTCCTGAGTGCAAAAGAAGATGCATGCAAGTACCTGGATTACGGGTATACAGTCCAGAACAATGGAATAATTCAATTAAAAAAATATAGCATTTTAGAAGGGCTTCGGCTCCCCCCTCCCCACCCCCAGAGCAATTCATATAGCCACCGCTGATTGAAAGTACCAAAGTTTAACAGTAAATACAGTTCCAGGTCATTGCAGTTGAAGGTGGCTCAGTCCTGGCACAAAACAGTGCCAAACATTTGTCACCTTAATTCCATAAAATGATTCCAACAGGCTTTGAAATTAGAAATAACTACTGTCTGTAATTATACTTGAATTAGTTTTGTTATAAATGTATCATTGTATTGTTTCACTGTCTGCTGTGGCTTTCATACTGTAATGAAACTGAAATTATTTATCAACAGGATGACATTGAACATAGGGCAATAATGGCCCAAATAGTTAAATCCTGTATAAAAATAAATATTTTACCTGCCTACCTACTAGCATACCTACCTACTAGCATCAGAGGAAAAATATTGAAATGGTACTGCCTCTGGATAGCTTAGAGCAGCAGTATTCGCTAACTTGCAAACATGTTCACAATACAGTTTTTTTTTAATTTTTTTTTTTAGCAAAAATGTATTTCTGACATCCTTGGATTTGTCATTAATGTACAGTGTATTTAAATGCCTTGCATATTTAAACAAAACATGTTTTGTCGTTAATGACTGAAGTCATTCAAGGTGGCTGCTGGCTGTAATATTTAAAAACCTCTTCATGCTTGATTTATATTGTGGATGCATTAAGACGGCACTGGCACATGTTTCCGATGACAAACAGTACTGATATTTTTTCATGTGGTGCATTGCACGTGATCAAGAACTTTTAAAAACTTCAAAATCACATATCTCAGATTAGGAATAAGAGGAAATGAAAAGAAAAATTGACCTATTGATGCTCTTGCCAGAAATACAATTATATATATATATATATATATATATATATATATATATATATATAACACACACACACTCGTATGTATATTCATTTTAAAAACAATGATGCTAAATCTAATGACCTACACATATAGCCACTTTAACTAAATTTTTATGGTGATTTGAGCCGATGTTAAAAATAGTAAAAATAGAAGACATTTTTGATGCTGCGTATCAGTGTCTTGTTTTTGCAGAGCACTGTCAAAAATTTGCATTGCAAAAGTCTTTTACCTTAGCCACACAGATGCATTTCTCCTGGGTTGTGCCTGAAGATAAGCATTGCACTGTCTAGTGTACCTACCTTGTAAACAAAAACTAAATTGAAGAAAGAAATTAAATTAACTAAATAAACACATAGATAAATACACCACAGTATCACAGTTACTAGAAAACAAACTGAAGACAGCGAAAAAAAAACAATTCAGATTGATGAGCAATATAGGATATTTTTAGCCCAGGCCTGCACGGGAAATTAAGTGAAGTGACTGAAACTTTAAAAAGTGGTTCTTGAACAAATGATTTGCTCTGTAAACAAACAAAGTGACACATGTAATTCTCCAACAAAATAAAGAAAAAATTCAAGGACGGCCCCAGGGCACAGCTTTTGCATCACACATATCAAAGTGTGGGCCCAATGGATAGGGTAAACATCCACCCCCCCCCCCATGGTGAAAATGAATTAGGAACTCCCGTCAGCTCCTGGGGACTGTCCGCTTCTCCTGGACTCATCTGCAATATGGCCCGTCTTTCTCACTTCCACTAATTTTCAGCTGGGTGTATGGTTGACGCTTCAGTAACAAAAAGGCAGAAACTAAGGAATACTTACTTTGAAATGCACTCCTTTGTTAAATTCCTTTCCCAAGGGTGAAGAGGCTATCAAACGCCTAGGGGTAACAAATGACTCTATTCAACACTTCACACAAATGACCTTATAAACTCCCAGTGGGTTTCAATGGCCTATTTATCATCATCTACATGCCAGCTGCTTATTGGTGAGGTTGTAAATGCAAATAAGACAATAAACATCAAATTAAATCTTAAGTCTGAACATTCTTGAAGAGCTAGCTGCATTTTACAGATTCTGAAGAGTACCACTTCTTTATTTATACAGGCAGAAAAAAAAAACTTCCTTTAAACAGCTATGTGATATCTTGTTTATTATTACTGTATCCTTATATCTTGTGTGTTGGTACGCTGTACATTTTGGAAAGACAGCGTGGTCTTGTGGTTAGAGCACCAGCTTGGAAACCCAGAAATCACAGGTTCCTACACCACTAGTCAAAATACTCAGTGTGTGACCTTGGGCAAGTCACCTAACCACCCAGTGCTCCAGTCCACCTAGCTGTGGAAATGGAGGACACCCATTGAAGATGAAATGCTATGTCTCAGCTTGGCTAGCTTGGATAAATAAATTGTAAGCAAAAAATGTTTTTTGCTCTCTTCAACCCTTTCCTGGATAACACCTGGAAACCTAGCCTTGTCTCAGTGTGATTTTCCTAGCCAACACATTGAAACCGAATCATTTAAACAGCTACGTATTTTAGATTTAGATTATGGTGCATATGAACATGTGAACATAGGAATTTTGGGGAAAAAGTGGGAGTACTCTGTCATTCCTTATTTTAATCTTGTTAGTAAATGTACAGTAAGATTACTGCCTTTTCTAATGTCACCCCCTTTTCAGTCAGAGTCCTGTCATGTGGCTTTAGCAAAGCAGCTAAGGCATCAGATGAGCCTTTAGCCAGAATTATAAAGATGGAGTTACCCAGCAGAAACTGAACAGAACTGAACTGAACTGAACCTGCCTACCCACACTAGTCAACTCTCTTGCCTACACCTGTTATATTGTATTTTTCACAGTAATATTTGACTTCCTTGCCTGTACATATTGTATATGTATTTATTTACTGAGTATTCGGTGTATTACTTGCTCAATGGACGATGCAGTCACACATTGTACACTGTGCCTACGATTTGTTTGTTTGTATCAAGTCTTCTCATGTCTGATATTGAAACCTTGTATTCACTGTTCTCAAATGGACCTATGCATCAAACCTGTATATTGTGCTTACTATTGTTGCTTGTATCAAATCTGTTTCATGTGTATTACTGTTAGCTTGTACTCCACTGTCACCCTGCGCCAGGTGTTATGGCCCGGGTCGTAGCTGAAAACGGTCCCTGGGATCAGTGCATTCACCTGGTTATCAAAGTCATAAATAAATAAATACAATAAATAAATAAAATGTGGCATCTAATAGCAGGCAGTTGAGGGCTCCACACATTTTATAATGTTGGACCCTAGCCTTTAAAACAAATCTCTCAATTTAAAAAAGCATTCTTAATCTAGAGAGTTCTTTCTCCACATGTGAGGCAAATAGTACAGCAACACTGTCTAACAGGGACAGAAGATTGGGGTTGGTTTTATCAAGACGAGCCTCAACCAAGAAGCATGCCTTGAACCCAAAGGGCGAGCCAATCGTTTTGTTAATCTTTGCAGGTATGTGGTTTAGGGGAATTGTTCTCAAGCCAAAAAAAGAAAAAAGAAAACAAGACAACTAGTGGCCTCAAAGGGCCTCAAAGCGCAGCCACCAGAACTTACCATTGGCCTCACTCTTTTATTGTTTTCCCCTCAAACCCACTGAATACCCCAAACCCACTGACATGACACATTTATTCCACACAGCGTACATTAAATTAACTCTCTGATACATTTTCACTTGCAATGTACTGTATAGAAGGTGATTTTCACTATCTATTTATTTTCACTATATTCGTTATTGTTGACAATCAGTGAAAATAAATGGATAGTGAAAAATAAGGGATAGCTCATTGTCAGTAGTACTGTATTGAAAAGCAAGCTGTCTGTGCTAATTCTATTGGACGCAAATATGTATAGAAGGTTGACGCCCACTAAATATAACAGACGCTAATTCAACCTGCTATACAGTATATCATATTTATTTATTGGAAAATTTCACCAGAAAAGTACACTGAGCAATCTAAATTGCTCATCTCACTGTACGTCCTGGGGGAAGGGGGTACATGTGGGGAAAGGATACATACACGATTGCCATAACGGGTACAAAATACATATATGAATGCTGGATACATAATATTGATAAAATAGGTTACATTATGTTTGTTTAATCCTTAGACTGCCAACAGAATTAGAATTTATAGGCATTCTGGGCTGATATATCAGTCTGCAGCACAGCAAGGGTTAAAGATAAGAAACTGTCCATTCTGTAACCTTACATAGTTACATAATAGTTGTCAGCAGAAAAGGACCTCTGGTCCATCTAGTCTGCCCTGTGTTGGTTTTAAGATATTTCTTATTTCCTTAATTCAGATCCTTGCTGGACCTGTTTCCATGCCTCCCCTCTATTCTAGTCTCAGTAGTCTCCTGTGTCTATCCCATGCACGCTTGAATGCCTCCACAGTGTCTGCACCCACCATCTCCTCTGGCGGCCTGTTCCAGGGTTCAACCACCCTCTCCATGAATAAGTTCTTCCTCACATTGCCTCTGAGTCTCCTCCCTTCCAGCCTCATATAGTGGCCCCAGTCTTAGTGCTCATCCTTTTTTGCAGATAGGGCTCTAAAGTGATCTGTGGCTGCATAAAATTGTGCTGTTGGCCACATGGGCTGCGGTGACCTAATCTGATTGATGCCATTATATAGCTTACCGGCATTTCTTCATTTTGCAGTTTGGCTTTGAAGAGTCCAGACACGTCCTGCTCCACAGACGATCACAGTGTCAGACCTCCAGAGGTAAGTATGGGGTGAGAGGAGGAGGGGAGGTGGGGTGTGCAGAGGTGGGTGCTGGGTTGGGAGGGGGCACGGGGACTATGAAGGACTGTTTTCTTTTTTACAGGGAAAAACAAAAAACGGACATTGAAGGATGGTTTACTTTCTTTACAGGTGATCTAAAAAAAATGTTGGGCACATTGGGGTGGGCTCCCAGTGTGCCCCATGACTTTCAGGAGGGAATACTGGGCATACTGGGGTGGGCTCCCAGCATGCCTCATGAGTTGGGGAGGCTGATGCTGATGGAGATTGGGCTCTGTCAGCAAAGAAAGTGTGTGTGTGTGTGTGTGTGGTGGGGGGACTGATGCCGATGGGGATTAGGCCCCATCGGCAAAGAAAGTGTGTGGGGTTGGGGAGCAAGCCAACATGGGGGATTGGCCACCCCTGATGTTGGTATGGGGATTGTATGTGACGGATGGCAGAAGCCACAATGTTTATTGAAAAGTTTCACCAGGAAAGGCACGCTGGGGAGGCGTGTCATCTGCCGCTGCATGATGAGCTTGTCTCTGATTGCAGCAGCAGATTTCTTTCAACTTGGTGGCACTTTCCCTAATTTCTGTGTCAGCTCTAGCATGCTCGCTATTTGGGGTATGAGGGATGCACCTACTAAAGTGTGCCCAGCATTCGCCAACACTGACACACCTTTCAGTGTGGTACTACTGCAAGATGTTGCTTGTGCCTGCGTGCAAGACAACATAAAAACACCCCTGCACAACCAGCTCACTTTAAGTAGAACATTACAGTTGCTGCTCAGTGGATCTCGACCCCCCATTGTCAATAGTACAGAGTGAACACACTGTGAGACTGACAATAAATTAATATACTAAAAACACCTAACCCCTTTCCACTCATCGTATCTAGGTGAGACAGGCAAGATTTTTTGTTATGTGGTCTTTATGTTCAACAGCACACAATCTTCATTATATTTCATACCCTTTATAGTACTCTGCAGTCAGAACCATTGGGTATTCCCCATCTATCCTATAGGTTGATGCACAATCCAGTCAAAATCAAGCTGGCTGAGAACAGCCCCCTTGTCCCATCTGAGAATCTCCTGTTTTCTTTGTCCATCAAGAGAGGTTGGTCGCGATCCAGATCTGCTCCTAACAAATAACAATTTATTCACAGAAGGTACATCAGTTTTTAAACTAATTATCTCTACGCAGCCTGGCAGCCAACAGGGTTATATTCCTGCTAAAATATATTATATTAAGATTAGAAATGCAGGTTGTTTGTGTCTTATTTTCATTGCGAAGCTTAAGGCATATTAAGATTCAGAAAATAACTGTTTTTTTAATGCATGGCTCATTCTGGGACAGGACTCCCTCCTGTAGTGTGTCCTGACCCACACTCCACCATAACTGTTTAGATCTACCACCGAAAAGGGTCATTACCCATTGGGACTACCCCTCTATAGTTTCCTCCTGCTACAACCATTCACTGTGTATGAGGTCCCTCCTGGAGCATCCTCTCATCAGTGGGCACATGGACGCTCCAGGAAGGAGAGGTCCCTCCTGGAGCATCCTCTCCCAGCACAGACAATGTCTCTATTCCCCATGGTGTCTGCCCCTACTCAAGTGCCTCACTCTGAAAGACAGCGTGTGGACTGAGGACCTCCTGTAGCTACCTCAGTCTCATCCAGTGCAGCAAACAGCGAGGGAGAATTATATTTTTCAAATGTGGTACCTGCTAACATTGTCCCCTGCTGCCTGGATCCTCTGTGATAGTGGAGGGTTTAAAAATGCCACCAAATTCACTCCAGCGAGTGATCTGCGGTTCCACACATGGGCCACGCCCCTCGGTCTGATCCTGCAGTTCTTTGTCTCAGTGGGAAATAAATCAACAGGTTCTCTGCCTACCGAAATTTGTTGTGGCCGTACTGTCCCTTCCTCTCTTCAGCCCATTCCATAATGCTGCGTGGCTCCCACGAGACTGGGAGAACTGACTGCAGTGCATACAGCACATGCAAATCTTGTGAGGAGCTCTTGCGAGATCGCGGCAGTCGTCTTGGCTGTGACCCATCGATTGAATAGGGCTGTCCCAAATCTCGCCGGCTCTCACAAAATTTGTGGTGGCCATCTTGCCTGGGACTGCAGTATTCTCAGATTATAGGCAGATTGTTCTACTTAAAGGGGCAACCCATAAATTAGCTTTGGTGGTCAATGATAAACCAGTGACTGGGAAATCAAGCCTCTGTTTATCCGGGCAATCTGCATTTAAACTATGTGGCATTCTAGCACACAGAGCCCATACCTGATACAGTTCTTTTTGTCTCAAATCAACAGATATGAAGATAAAATTGACATTATAAGAAGTGCAGGGAATGTGATACTCTCTTCCCAGAAATTGATGAAGGAGAGACGGCATGTGCAGTGTGCATGCTAATGGCCAATGGGGGCTCAGGGGAGATGGATGAAGGGAGATCGGACTCTGATATCCCACCACCACCACCAACAGCTCCAACAGCACTAGACACTAGCCAAGCACAACTGCTGTTCCAGCCTCTGGAATCTTTAAAGGCCGGCAACCCCATACCAGGGCCAAACAGTCCAAGTGGCCAAGGGGATGACACCATGTGGAAACAGCCCAGACTGGAAATGGACAGTACCACAACTGAAACCCTGTGGGACCCAGATGAGAGCACCATAGATAAATCGAACAGGATGTGCCACGGTAACAACATTGATGAGTTCATCAAAATGGTGAGGTCAGCGCTCAGAATAGCAGAACAGCCTGATCAGCCATCCACATCCAAAGACCTACTACTGTCAACGGGAGAGCCAGAAGAGAAAATCCACTTCCCAACTTGCAAGACCATCAAAACTATTATCAATAAAGAATATGATGCGCCAGAACCCACCAGACTACCTGAAAGGAGCATGGTGAGCAACTGGTACTAATTATCCTAGATGAGGAGTGAACACTGGGGAAAAGCACCAAAAGTAGACCAACCAGTCTCCGAACTATCTAAACATACCACTATCCCAATCAAGAGCACAGTGGCACTTAAGGAACCCATGGATAAAAAAAATTGAGGAACACTTCAGGGAATCACATGAGGTCTCAGGCATGCTATGCTCAGTCAATATGGTGGCGTGGTTCATGATCAGAGCCCTTCATAGGTGGGTAGACATCCTGACCAAGAATATACCAGAGGATCCTCCACAGGTGGACACAGCTGAATGCGCAATACAAGCCGTAAAATACATAATGGACGCATCCTCGGATATCCTGCGATTTGGATCCTGAACAGCAGTCCTAGCAAATAGGGATAAGAGGGCATTGTGGCTTAAACTGTGGCAGGCAGACAGTGAGTCCAAGAACACCTTAATGAAGCTACCATTCAAAAAAAGGAACCTTATTTATTACCTCCAAAAACAGAGGGGGCAAACAAGCGTAAGGAGACAAAGATGTCTATTTACCCTCGGAAAGGTCCTTTCGTCCTAAAGGGAAACCATTTAAACCCAGAACTACAACTCCTAGGGATCCAGACAATGGAATCAGAGGCTCAAATTTCAACATAGATCATATGGCAACAAAACAAAGACTAACACCGGCAAGCAGTACGGCAATGGAGGACACAAGCCAAACTTCAAAGTCAAGGAAAAAAGCAATGAAGGCGCACAGGCCCAAGCAAACTCACCAGAAGCAGGGAGACTGCAGAAGTCTGCAAAACAATGGGACCAAATCACATCAGGCAAGTGGGTGAGGGAAGTGGTAACAAGGGGATATGCAATCGAATTCAACAACAAACCGATTCAGCACAGACCATTTGTTTCCCCAATACCGAAGTGCCCAAAGAAGGCACAAGCAATAAAGCTTGTGATACTGGACCAGTTACAAAATGGGGCTATTTCACAAGTCCCTACAGAGGAGAAAGACACAGGGGTTTACTCCTCACTCTTTGTTATCCCAAAGAAAATGGGGGGAATGCATCCGTTATTGGATCTAAAATATCTAAACAAATTTGTAGCATATAAGAAATTCAAGATAGAGACATTGCGGTCAACATTGCTAGCCATCCAGTCAGGGGGACTATCTGACGTCCATAGATTTTAAGGACACATATCTTCACATACCAATCCGGAAGTCACATCACAAGTATCTTCGGTTCAACATACAGGGGGAACACTATCAGCATACCTGCCTGCCTTCGGACTGGCCTCAGCTGAGTATTCACCACGACACTAGTTGTACTGGCAGCACACCTGAGAAAGGAAGGGGTCTATGTCATCCCCTACCTGCACGACTGGTTGTTAAGGGCAAGAATGGCGGAAAAGGCACAATACAATACCAACCCGACTGTACAATGCCTTGAGGAACATGGATGGGTAATCAACAAAACAAAGAGCCAGTTAACACCCTTGCAGTCCCTTGACCACTTAGGCACCATAATAAACACTCAACTCATCAGGGTGACCCCGATAGAGGAAAAAGTACACAGCATTCACACTCTGGTCAACAGGATCATGCACAGGCCCAACAGAGCAGTATGGGACTACCTCCAGATACTAGGAGTCATGGCAGCCCTGATAGATATGGTACCATGGGCCAAGCTGCACATGAGGGTGCTACAGAGATACCTGATCGAGACGTGGGATCAGAAAACTCAGAACTTCAGATTTTGAAAAACACCACCCACAAGGATGCTCACCAACCTGTGGTGGTGCACTCTAAAAAAGAACATACTATGCAGCCACCCACTAGCACAACCCCCCACAGTTGTCATCACCACAGATGCAAGCCTGACAGGTTGGGGAGCTACTTACCTGAACTGAGTTACTCAGGGACTAAGGTCACTGAGTGAGTTGACACTTCCAATAAATGTTCTGGAAATGGAAATAGTATGACTAGCCCTGACATTCTTCAAACCTCTCATTGCGAACAGGGCAGTTCTAGTGAGGTGCGACAACTAAGTGACTGCGGCGTACCTAAAAAAACAAGTGGGCACATCAAGCAAGGCCACGATAGGAGAATCGTTCAAACTCCTACACTGGGTGGAGCGGAATCTTCAGTCACAGCAATTTACCTGGCAGGCTCATCCAACACAGAGGCAGATTTGCTGAGCAGAGTAACCATAAACCAGGCAGAATGGAAACTCAACAAAAGAATCTTTGATGTGCTGTCATAAGGTCAAGGTACACGAGGGAGAAATATCACCGATAATTCTCTATGGGACATGGCATATTTGATTTATCCAACACTTGGCCAACACTTATGATGCACTTTTTTTTTATTTTTTATTTTTTATGTATTTTCTGTGATCTGTGAGCAGTTTTCAGGATGACCGAGTGGTTGTTTCCGTGTACTGATGCACACAATGCTGTTGTGTGTGTCTGGGCATCAGCCTGTGAGGTCATTGTGCTCTGAGTGGTCCATCAGCAGTGGTTCAGTGAGCGGGTGTGGCCTGCCTTTCTACAGCACTGGGGCAGTGATTGACGGATAAGAGTAAAGGAAAGTGGCAGTCTTGGCGATGGGATTCAGAGTATGGCAACGAAGGAAGGTAAGCTGTAGGGGAAATATTGCTTTGGGTGCAGAGAAGTATCATTTGTGTTGGTGGCGAGTTGACTGGGGAGAAACTGTTTTCTTTTTTTATAATACAAGATTTCTTGAAGGGGGCTGGAAGGAGCTTAAAAGTGAAAGTGCTCCTCTGGAGGCAGCTGTGAACTGAAACCAGCAGTTTACATTTTTTTGTGATGGAGCTCGTGCTGGTCAGACAGACCAATCAGGAGCTACAGTGAGGATATTGTGTGAGCTCTGGACCTAGAGTGAGGATATTTCAGTATCCTCACTCTAGGTCCAGAGATCACAAAGATATCACTGATATCTTGTGGCAAATATCTTCACAAGTGTTAGATTATATATATATATATATATATATATATATATATATATATATACATATGTATATATATATATATATAGATATAGACAGACAGATAGACAGACAGACAGATAGATAGATATAGTCTGCATTTATTCGGAGATATTATTGTTTAACTTTTAATTTATTAATCTGGTGTGTGAAGTATTTATGTAAAGTGCCCTGAGACTCTCAGATGAAGCACTCTGTAAATAAAATAATCTTGCTTTATTGCTTTCCTGCCATTCTAACCATTCTTTTCTTCCTTGACAGGTTGGGTGTCCTGCTGCCAGGTCAGCCCTCACAAGCACCTGTTGCCTGTTGGCCTCCTTCAACCTGACCAGCCAGAAGCTGCTACCTGCGACTGGTGCTCATTGGCAATGTTGCTCCCTTACGACCATGCCTGCTACTTCCTTCTCCACTCTGACCCATCCCCCATTCCTACCACTAGAGGTCATAGTCCCTGCCATCCTCTTTTCTACTTTATCTGTTCCTCCCAACCAATTCCCTCATGTCTAGTGCTGATAGCCATAACCTCTACTTCCCCATCCTCCTCAGAAAACTGCATGGCTCCCTTTGCCACTACACAGTAGGCACTAATGATCAGGTGGAAGTGGTTAGGGAGAGATTTAAAGAGCTAGGGAAGTTGTGCAGGGAGGCTGGGTACTCGGTGGCCTTCTCAGAAGTGTTTTCGGTACCCAGGATGAGCAGAGCAAGGAAGCACAGGACTGTGGAGTTCAGTTCCTGGCTGGCGGAGTGGTGTCGCTCACAAGGATATGGACTGGTGGGGAAATGTGGGAACACATGGGACAACTGTGACCTATATACAGTGGACAGGTTGCACTTGAGTAGGGCTGGGCAGTGGGCCTTGAAACAGAAACTGGAGGAACACATAGCTTCCAGAGGGATTTTAAACTAGGAAGGGGCAGGGTGGCGACTGTGCAGCTAATATGCAGGGCCGCCAGGTAGGGGAGTGGTATGAGCTAACCCCCCAAGACAGTAGGGTTTGTAAGGTGGGTGTGCCAAGGGAGGGAGATCAGGAGGAGGGGTGCAGGGCATGGAGAATGTGGGGACTGTGTGCAGGGTAGTCTCCCTAAATGCGAGGACCCTGGGTAATAAGGTAGCTGAGCTACAGGCTGTCTTAAGCATTGGGAAGGTGGATATCATGACCATCATGGAGATGTGGGCCAACCAACACCAGGATTGGGATCTGACGATTCCTGGGTATAGGGTGTATAGAAAGGACAGGGGGTGGTGAAGGCAGGAGGGGTGGCGATTTATGTAAAGGATGGGATCATGTGCACAAGGAACGAGAGGGAGGAGGGGAGAATGGAGGCACTGTGGATTCAGTTCCTGGACCAGAATGGTAGGAAACTGAGGCTAAGGGTGGTATATAGACCACCAGCACAGTGCAATGAGATGCATAGGGAGTTGGCAGATCAAATTCGATGAGTATGTAGCAAGGGGAGCGTGGTGATTGTCAGGGACCCCAATCTACCTGGGATGGACTGGGGAACCCATGCCACCTCCAGTGCCAGGGAACAGGTGCTGCTGGATGCTTTCCAGGAGAGCCATCTGGTGCAGATGGTTGGTGAACCAACCAGACTGGGCAACACATTGGATCTGGACTGTCAAATGGGGAGATGGTGAGAGAGCTCCGGGTGGAGGATCCACTAGCCAGGAGTGATCACCTTTCAGTGTGGTTCAGGCTAAGCAAGAAGGTGGTGGAGTCAGCAACAAAGGTACTGGACTTCAGACGGGCAGACTTTGGAAGGACAAGGGAAATACTAAGGGGGGGCCTTGAGGGAGTTAGGTCAGAAATGGATGACCACCAAAAGTGGGAAATCATGAAGTCTGGCCTGAGAGAGACCACTGTAACGTGCACCAGAACTATGAGCAAGAAGTCCAGGGTCAGGGTGCTATGCTGGATGGCCAGGAGGGTGTTGGAGGGAGTGAGAGCCAAGACAGCTGTGTTTAGGCAAATGCAGAGAACTGGGAGGGGGGAGGACCAGGAGTTGTATGCAAAGAGGGCCATGGAAGTGACCATGTTAGTAAGGGAGGCCAAGGCCACCGAGGAGCTGAGGCTGACTCTGGGTATAAGGGAGGGGGAGAAGGAATTCTTTAAGTACGTCAGGAAAAAAGGAAGTGTAAGGACCAGATAGTGTGGATTAGGAAGGGCGAGGGGTGGGTGGAGAGGGAGGGGGAAGAGGCAGAGGTACTGAATGAATACTTCTGCTCTGTGTTCACGAGGGAGGTAGGAGGTCCACTACCTCCATGGACTGGAGGGTTTGGGGACAAGGGGGGAAAAGTGGCTGATGAAGTGATTCAAGTAAGCAGGATATTGGAAGGTCTAAAGGCACTTAGGGTGGATAAGGCATCAGGTCCTGATGGCATTCACCCTAGAGTGTTGAGAGGTGCTGGCCGGGCTGCTGATTGACCTGCTCAACATCTTTCTGGACACAGGATGCGTACTGCAGGACTGGAGGTTGGCTCATGTGGTGCCTATCCACAAGAGTGGCCCAAAGGATGAGTCAGACAACTACAGACCTGTCAGTCTCACTTCCATAGTGGGTAAGCTAATGGAATCAGTCTTGAAGGAGAGACTGGTTACCTTCCTGGAATTCAATGATCTCCAGGATGGGCAGCAGCACGGGTTCATTTTGGAGAGATCATGCCAGACCAACCTGATAGAATACTATGACTGGGTGACAAGGGAACTAGACAAGGGCCATGCAGTGGATGTCCTATATTTAGATTTCAGCAAGGCTTTTGACTCTGTTCCTCATGGGCAACTGGGGGCAAAGCTGGAACACGTAGGGGTGGGGCTAAGATAGTTGGCTGGATCAGAAATTTGCTTGGGGATAGACTGCAATGGGTGGTGGTGGGGGAGAACTCTCATCTCCCAAGGCAGTGACCAGTGGTGTACCGCAAGGCTCTGTGTTGGGGCTGGTGTTGTTTGGACTGTTCATATCAGGTATAGCACAAGGGATAGAGAGCAGGATCAGTGTGTTTGCGGACAACACCAAGATGGGAAATGTAGTGAACAACACAGAGGGGTGGCAGAGGCTACAGGGTGATCTCACTAGGCTTTAGGAGTGGTTGGTGAGGTGGCAGTTTGGATTTAATGCAAAGAAGTGGAAAGTTATGCACTTTGGGGTGAGGAACCAGAGGAGAGAATACTGGCTGGGTGTGGTGCGGTTAGGGGTCACTGAGGAGGAGAAGGACCTGGGGGTTATGGTAACGGGGAGCATGAATAACTCTGTTCAATGCAGGAGGATGGCAGCGAGGGCCAAAAGGATGCTGGGGTGCATCGTGAGGGGAATCTCATCCAGGCACAAGGAAGTGATCCTGCCCATTTACAGGTCCTTGGTCAGGCTGCAGTTGGAGTACTGCATGCAATACTGGCATCCTTACCTGAAGAGGGATGTCAAGTTTCTCGAGGGGGTGCAGCACAGGGTGACAAAAGTGATACGGGGATGGAGGGCAGAACCTATGAGGAGAGGCTGGGTAACTTGAATTTGTTCACCCTGGAGGAGAGAAGGGATAGTGGGGACATGATTAAGACCTTCAAATACTTGAGGGGGATCAACAAGTCTGGTGCACAGGGGCTGTTTAAGCAGAGGACAAGAAGGGACACGAGGGGGCAGGGGCTGAGATTGGAGGGGAACAGGTTCAGGAGGGAGATGAGAGGGCATTATTTAATGGAGAGAGCTGTGTCAAAATGGAACGCTCTGCCAGAGGGGGTGGTGGCATGCAGGTCAGTGGGGAGTTTCAAAAGGGCATGGGACAGGGCACGGAAGGGGGGCTGGGTAAAGGACACTGAGAAGTTCCAGAAGGTGAGTGGGGGGGCAGCTGCAAAATAGGGGTGCTAGCTGCACATACAAGCAGACTTGATAGACTGAAAGACCTGTTTCTGCTGGCAAGTTTTTGCATGTTCATACAGCCTGGTAATGCACCTCTTGAGAACATAACCCTCCTCCTCTTTATGCCCTCACGACACAGCTAGTTTCTATTCCATACTGGCAGTATGCCTCTGCAGGCAGCAACCAGCTAACAGCAGCTGCAGATGTAACTCATTGACCCCTGTATGCAAGAAAGCATATACCAGCTTCTCATCTCATTACTGCACAGATGGCATAGCACAAAGTTCTCTCTGTCCTCCACCTAATGCTGGCATCACTGGCACTGTAGTGGCCAAGCACACATCAGGGCTCGGCATCTCAAAAAGGACTCCATCATTCGTGTCAAATCAATCTGATTGACTTCTTTAACTGGGTCACTAAGACAGTAGACAGGAGTCAAGCGGTAGACATCCTCCATCTGGGTTTCAGCAAGGCCTTTGACTCTCTGCCCCACAAAAGGTAGATCAGAAAGTTGGCGGATCTCATGGTTGGGGGGTAAGATGGCCAGATGGGTGGAAAGCTGGCTGATGGACAGAACCCAGAGGGTGGTTATAGGGGGAGAGTTATCTGGCATCAGTGGGGCCTGCAGAGCTCAGTGCTGGGGCCGGTGTTCAATGTCTTCATCAATGATATTGGGGATGGCATTAAGGGCAAAATGTTCCTATTCACAGATGATACCAAGCTCTACAGGAGAGTGGACACAACAGAGGGAGACAGTGAAAAGGCAGAGATACTGAATGAATACTTTTGCTCAGTATTCACAAAAGAAGATAAGGAGGAGTTACCTAAACCAGACAATAGAAGCACTCTGGGTAGGGGGGTTGACACCAGTCCATTTACAGAAGAAAGAGTCCTGAAAGAACTCCTAAAACTCAAGGTGGACAAAGCAATGGGTCCTGACGGGATTCACCCCAGAATCCTAAAAGAACTAAGGGAGGACCTAGTGACACCACTGACCACACTTTTTAACAAATCATGGGAGGATGGGGTGGTACCTGAGGACTGGAGGAGGGCAGATGTGATTCCCTTCACAAAAGTGGGAGCAAGGCAGAAGCAGGAAACTACAGACCTGTAAGTTTGACCTCAGTGGTAGGAAAATGATGGAATCACTTCTGAAAGAAAGAATTATTCCAGCTACGATGAGGCCAAAGGGACACAGGACCCAAAGCAGCATGGATTTACAGCAGGAAGGTCATGTCAGACGAATCTAATAGATTTCTTTGACTGGGTGACCAAAGTAATAGACCAGGGAGGTGCTGTGGATATGGCCTACCTAGACTTTAGCAAGGCATTTGACACAGTCCCGCACAAAAGATTAATAATCAAGTTAGCCAGCCGGATAATGGGTCCCAGGGTGGTAGCCTGGGTAGCAAACTGGCTGCAAAACAGGACACAGAAGGTAATAGTGAATGGAACACATTCCGAAGAAAGGGGGGTCACTAGTGGAGTACCTCAGGGCTCAGTACTGGGTCCAGTCCTCTTTAACATCTTTATAGGTGACATTGCAGAGGGTCTGGAGGGAAAGGTATGCCTCTTTGCAGATGACACAAAGATCTGTAACAGAGTTGATACACAAGGGGGGGGTAGAAAGGATGAAAAGGGACTTGGCAAAGTTGGAGGAATGATCAGACATATGGCAACTTATATTCAATGCAAAGAAGTGCAAAGTAATGCACCTGGGAAACAAAAACCCAGGAGAAGAGTACATAATAGCAGGGGAGATACTAACAACAACAAAAATGGAAAGGGACCTGGGGGTAGTCATATCAGATGACCTAAAGGTGGGTAAGCCATGTGAGAAGTCAGTAAGGAGAGCCAGGGGGATACTGGGATGCACAGAGGGCATCACAAGTAGAAAAATGGAAGTGGTTATCCCTCTGTACAGACAGTTGGTGAGACCCCATCTGAGTACTATGTGCAGTTTGGAGACCTCATCTATGCAAGGACATAGACAGGATAGAAGCAGTCCAGAGGAGGGCAACTAAAATGGTGCAGGGTCTGCATCAGAAACTATATGAAGAGAGACTGAGAGCTTAATATCTTATACCCTTGATGAAAGGAGGGATGGGGGACATGATAGAAACGTTCAAGTACCTGAAGGAATCAACAAAGTCCAGGAGGGTAGCATCTTTCAGAAAAGAGATGTGTAAGAACAAGGGGCACAATTTAAAGATGGAGGGGGACGGCTCAGGGGTAATGTGAGGACATTTTTTTTCACGGAGAGAGTGGTGGATGCATGGAACCGCCTTCCTGGGGAGGTTGTTGGGTCTAAAACAGTGGGGGAATTCAAACATGCATGGGACAGACATAAGGCAGTTGTAGTGGGGGGTGGCAGGAAGTAGGCTGTTGGTTAACTAGAATCTGCAGCTTATCCAATAGATAGGGAAATGGGCAGACTGGGTGGGCCAAGTGGTCCTTATCTGCTGTCAAAGTCTATGTTTCTATGTTTCTATGAAACTGAAGGGATACAGGACCTACAGGATGATCTGGAAAGCTGGGGATGTGGTCCAGGATCTGGCAGCTTGGCTTCAATGCCAAGAAACGCAAAATGATGCACATTGGAGCCAAGAATCTCAGGACAGAGTACTATCTGGGTAGAATCCAGGTATCTGCATCAGAGGAGGAGACAGACCTGGGAGTGATGATCACTAGTGAACTGAAGCACTCCACGCAGTGCCAGAAAGCAGCAGCAAGGGCAAACAAAATGCTGGGATGCATAACTAGGGGGATCAGTAGTAGGAAAGAGGAGGTTATATTGCCCTTGTACAGGTTACTGGTGAGGGCACATTCAAGAGTATGGAGTTCTGTACTGGTGCCAACACCTTAGAAAAAGACATTAACCTGCTGGAGAAGGTCCAGAGGAGGGCTACAAAAATTATAGTATAGTGGGTCAGCAGGGTAAGGCATATGAGGGGAGGTTGCAGGCACTGAGCATGTACTCCTGAAGAACGAGAGAGAGAGAGAGAGAGAGAGAGAGAGAGAGAGAGAGAGAGAGAGAGAGAGAGAGAGAGAGAGAGAGTGAGACCTTCAACTACTTGAAAGGGATAAATAAGATTGATAAGGAAGTCTCTTTAAGCTGAGTGGCAACCATAACATGAGGAGGCGCAGTCTTAAGCTGGAGAGGGGGAGGTTTAGAAGGGAGGGCAGGAAGCACTTCTTCACAGAAAGAGTGGTGGACACTTGGAATGTGCTGCCGGAAGAGGTGGTTCCATTGTAGACTGTGGGCAGCTTCGAGAGAGGCTGGGATAGGCATAGGGAAAAAGTAAGGATCATGGGTAGGGAGGATGGGAGGAGTGGGGGGGGCAGGAACAGTGGCTCAAGCTATGGACCCTGCAATACGATCAGACTAGATAAACCAAGTGGCCTTCTTCTGCTGGCTTCTTCATATGTTCATGTGTTTGTATCACTGCTTGTTCAGCAAAACATTGGATTGTTCTTCCAACTACCAAGTGCAGGAAACTGCAGCTCAGCGACTCAGTCTAGTTGTTATACTGAGAGGTCCAATGCACAGTCTCTCAAATCCTTTTTTTTGTATTCTTTGGTAACTGGGTAAGGCCCACTTGGCCCAAGGCCTATTTCCAGGGGCACCCTGTGAGCACTGGGGAGGTTAAGTAACTTGTTCTGGGTCACTCAGTATGCAAGTGGAGGTTGTGGGAATCAAACCCAGCTCTGCTGGATGCACCAAGCTCATTCACAGCTTGTTACTCCAACATCTAGGCTATGTTGCCAGCCCATCTGTCTCAATATGGTGACTCTTTACTGTTTGCTACCAACAGGGTGCCCATGTCTCACAGTCACAGCTTTCTGTGCGGACAATGCACTTTCTCAACCAATTATAGCATCTCACAATGTCCAGTCACTCCCCCCAAGAAATTTCAGCTCTGATTTACTATATGCAAATAAGACTGATTTCCATACTTGTCACTCATTCTCAGAGTGTTTTGTGCTTGCTAGAATATTTGTGTCCCTTTCCCATGGACACAGAACACTGGCACTTTAATTATGGCTGCTTTTTCAAACCCATGCATTTTTCCTGGCCTTTCATGCCACTCTCTCTCTGAGAGGTTCAGGGCTGTCCTGCGGCCACATGCCAGCAAAGCATCATCCCTCAACTCCTTTGCAGTCAAACCAGGAAGACCCTCTGTGTCTAGGGCTAAGATAGACTGCTCACCAGAGGGCTCCCCTGCAATAGCAACCACAGTCACTGCAGACATCCTGGGTGCCCAGCCATGGGGAGAGTACAGCTCTGACCTGTGTTCTGACAGGACTTAAATCACCCTGCAAGGTGTTATAAGCAGTAGTCACACTTTACTGACAAGTCAGCAGTAACAGGTGAGAGCACTACTCCCTGGTCACTCTCCATGTTGGCACTGTACAGACAGGTTTGATCTTGACCCCGGAAATGAGTGACGAGTCAGGAGTGGTCCTTGGGTTTCCTTGTAAAAGGCTGTACCCCACACCCACTACAGGAACCACATGGCCCCTTCTATTACTTCTTTTCCATACACACCTGTGCGTGAAGTTATACCTTGGGTCCGTGCGTGAAGTTATACCTTAGGTCAGAACCTGTTCTAGTCTACACAAATTCGTTAGCTTTCCCACTATGCTATATGCTAAGTTTAGGATTTCACTAGGTTTTATACTTCTATGGCACTGTGGGCCAGGTCAGCTAGTGGTGCAGGAGCCATGCATTGCAGTGGGGACAAGGCTCCTCAGATATTGGTTTGCTGGTGGGCAGCCATGGATCTCCTGGTCCTGAGGGCAGCCGCTCTATGCCAGGCCAGCCTCCCCCCTGGAGCCCTAGCGGTCACCCTCCTCTGTCCAGTGCCTCACATCACAGCTTCTTCTACACCAGATGATATGATGGGCATAGCGCAGCAGTGCATACTCCATCCTGTCCTCTGGCAGTGGTTTGCAATTGCCCCAACCCCTCTGCCAGAGGCAACAGCACCGGTACCCATCCTAGCCTGGGATCTCCTGTCACACAGTGTAGGCATATATCCTACCTTAGCCAGCAGTCTTGTCTCTCTCTCTCGACAGGTTTCTCATCATCATCAGCTTGTCTGGCATCATCATGCAGGCACAGGACAGCAAATGTCCTCCCAAACGTGACACCTTCTTTTCTGGGGGACCCCTCCTGCACCTCAAAACTGTCAGGAACTCTCCTTGAGGGGAAGCCCTTCTGGTCACCCACATCCTCCCAATTTGTCCACTCACTTGATCCCCAGAATTAACAGCAATTTACACTAAATGCCCTCAGATCCATGCCCTGGGATCTACACTGCTGTCTTGAGCCTGTTCCTGGATGCTACCAGATGACTCAGGCATGAGGTGATCTGGTCTCAAAATCTGGATCCATTGATAGCTGCAAGGTAGGTCCTTGCCACCTCAGAGCAGTTTGACCTTGAGGGCACTCTCTTCTCTGTCACTAAGCTCTGTCCACTGGACTATCTAAGTCAGAGTCACCACTAGAGAGTAGGCTCTGGGTCTGGCAGTATGACAACCAAGCCCGCCCCAATGGCAGGAGGGGCTGAGTTTTGTTTCGGACATCTGAGGTGTGTGAAATCACATAAACTGCAAGACTGAAGGTTGAGTGGTTTGTAAAGGTATCACACACAGAAGGTGTGTGAAAAAAAAAACAAGTTCTCAATGCTGCCCATTCTTTTTCACAATTAGTGGTTAAAAGAGCCACGGCCAGGAGCTGACTGAAAACGAAAAAAAATTTTGCCTCAGCTCCAGGCTGAAGCTGTTGTGTCTAGCACTCAGCGCAGTGTGGAAGAACGAGGCAATTCTGTTACACACATTCATATGTAACACAGTGTGTATATTTGAAAATCGTAGGCACTGGTTTTGAGTTGAAATCGACCCTAACCAGTAATTATGAGTAAATAATTTAGGAAGAAATAGGAAAAAACTGTAGGTCAAGGAAAGAACTGTAGGTCAATGGTTGGAGCACAAAACTGTGAACTAAGAGATCTCAGGAGCAAATCCTACAAGACCTGCTCATTCACTGTCACACCTTGACCAATTAATTTGCCCTCCTACTGCAGATCTCATAGCTATAAAATGACATAGAAGCAGGACACACCTGCCAATGATTGCTGTCTCTCAGCTGGGACTGGAGTGACCTATATAACCACATCTCTGTAAACAGGTACACATTAATGATATCTGTCTTTCACTTGTTCTACCAGCTGCGATATTTCTACTAGTCTTTATATAGTTTGTCTTGCATTTGATAGTAATACTTGCTGCTGTAACTGTCCATCAGTGACCCTCTTGAAAACTAGGCATAAAGCCAAAATGTGGCTTTCCATTTTTTTTATTCTTTTGGTGACTAGATAAGGCCCACTAGCCACAAGTGCCTGTTTTCAGGAGCAATCCGGGAGCACCGGGGAGGTTCAGTGACTTGCTCAGAGTCACACAATATGCAAGTGGAGATTGTGGGTATCAAACCCAGGTCTGCTGGATGTACCAAGCTCACTCACAGCTCATTACTCTAACCTATAGGCTATCCTGCCAGCCCCAATTTGTGCATAACTTCTAAATAAAAAAATAAAATAAATAATTTCCTGGGTAAATAAACTGTAAAATAACAGTTTCAGTTTTCCATAATCAAAATATCACTTAGGATAAAACACTGTAGGATGTATCAGTTAGAAGTTTGTTAAAACATTGTGTATTGGTAACAAGTAAATTATTGCTAATACGTACAGGAAACTTATTTCCAGCTATCACATTGAAAGAGTGAGATTAAAAGGACCTTTATTTAACCAACTATTAAGATGTAAAAATAGGACCAATTGAGCCATCCATCGCTTTTTCAAAACCAAAAAAAAAAGAGAATGCCTTTTTTGTTGGCAAGAATAAGTGATCTAGTAACATTCAAGTAACACCTTCAAATATGTGTGCAGAGAAGAAAGCGCTTTAAAAGCAAAGCTGAACACTTTGCAGCTGAGCAGTGAAAGTGAGAAACCGTCCCCCCTGCCAGGGAAGTTGATGAATAATCCGCAGGCCCCAAGCTGAGCCAGGGGCTCAGAGCGGCTGGCATCCCCCAGTAACACTAATCAACCAGTGTGAAACATCCATTTTAAACGCAAATGAGGGGGTCCCTTTCAAAGAAGCACCAAAGAGGAAAAAAGTTCAAAGCTAAGAGTGTTTCTCTTTTTTTTTTGTTTAAAGAAGGCAGAAACCTTACTAGTTATCATCTTTCTAAGTTATTGCTACAAAGAGTTTGAATATTAAAAGATATGCTTTCATTAAAAAGATCACTAATTATTGTAAAAGATTAAAAAAAACAAAAAAATACCCAGATGCTTCCTGTCTAACCTGGCTGCATTTGTGAAAATATTAATGTCTCCTTAGATGAAGGGAAAAACAACACAGGCATATTGTCAAGTTTAGTTCCTTAGAACACATTTTTGTTGAGTCATTTATACATTATTAGTATGTGTGCTGCAAAGTTAGATGTTAAATCTGCCCCCCCCCCCGTTTTGACTGACTCAACTAACATGAGATTCTTTTTTTTGTTTGCTTTTGTTCACTGGGTATGTTCACTGGAGTGTGAGACTCCATTTATAGCAATGAACTGGACGGAATTCTTGCCCAGTAATGCACATGATAGTGGTGGTGATGGTTGTAGCATGTACGGTGTGCAGGCGGGTAGCAAGCCAAAGGGACAACTGCTAAACCCGTCTTTCTGTAGGGGGTACTTCTTCCCACACGTTGCTGACTGTTGTAATGATAACCATTCCCCCCCCATCAGTCCCATTCCCTGGACACCCCAGCCCCCCACACCCTGATGTCCACTGGGACTTACCTGCCAGCTGTCTGCCCCCAGGGCTTTCCCTCTCTTTCAGGACCAGAGGGGTTCCCCAACTCCGCTGTGAGTATGGACCCGGTTCTGTTGGCCAGCCTGGATAGTCAGGTGTGAGACTTGAGGGTGCCCGGTGTCTTACTGGCAGCCAGCATTTTTCTCCCATTTTCTACCAGAGAGGGGTGCAGCAAACAAGCATGTCATGACACATGCCATGTGCTCACCTCCATGCGATGTGCATTGGCGTCTACCATACCCCTTGCTCTCTGGTAGTCCTGAACTGCATTCCTACAGTTTTCACAAGGGGCCAGGTATTTGCTGGGCTCTGCTTTTCCTCCACCCAGAGGAGGAGAGCAGTTCTTCAGATGCTCGATCCTCCTCCTCCCCCTGGCTGACTCTCTGATGCCCTGAGTTCACACCAGTGGCTCAGCGGGTTGCACACTTGCTTCTGAGGCTGGGGGATTGGAAGGTTGTGGTTTCAAGACCCATACCAGGAACCTGGGACAATATCCCAATACTGACACTGTAGTGCGTAATGAGGGGGATGCTGCACTCCTGTGGTGACATCTTTTGGATGAGATGTTAAATCAAGGTCCCATCTGCCTGTTCAGGTGGATGTTAAAGATCTCATGGCACTTCTCAAAAAGAATAGGGGTAAATTTTATTCATAACAAAAATCGTGATACATATACATCATACATCCACAACAATAAGGTCCATTTCCCCAATCCATACAATACTTCCAGAAGATTATAAGAAGGAGAACAAAAAAAAATAAACTAGAGAAAGCATACAGACAAAAAACATAACATTACAAGCTTAAAGAACCATACAAATTATAACACCAAACTCTGAATGTCTCCTTATCCTCAAGGGCCCCAAACAGGTCACCTCAGTTCTTTTTATATATAGCTCGTGCGGTTTGTTTTATAGTTATTTCACTATGACTTCAATCAAGTCTCAGTTGTGCCTAGGCTGGTAATCCAGGTCATATTTCTCCATAACTCTAATACATCCCTCTGGGATAGGTTACTACATTCTGTAATATACACATTATGTACATCCTTTACAATTTTCCCACATAATTCCATGTAGAGCCAGCCCGGTGGCGCTGAGGGCTGAGGTGCTGGACATCTTACCTCGTGTTACGCCAGAGACCCGTGTTCGGGAACGGACATGGGTTACAGGGGGTTGGCAGGGAGGAGAAGGATTGAGCATCCCCAGGACTGCTCTCCTTCTCCAGGGAAGGGGGTTAGTAGGGCCTGGCAATTGCCTTCCCCCCAGCGGAGGCTGGGAGGTGGCACGTCAGCTCTAAGAATGTGGGGAGGGGACTGAGGCAGGTGCTTGGCGAGGATGCGCATGGGAGCGTGTGCACTAACACCGCTGGTACCATTGCATGCCACAGCCTCTCGGGGGAAGAATGGGAAAACAGTGAAAAATGAGATTCCTCTGCACAAATGATGATTGTCCCCCTTTGCGGCAAGTCGGGAAGGCATCTCCCTGATACTATATCCAGACTGGTAGGTCGAGTCGCTCCCCACCCCCTGCCATGAAGAGTAAGTCATGGGGTTAAGGGGAAGGGGTCTCATACCCGGTGCTGGTGCGAGGGATGTCACGTCAGAGTTATAGCAGAGGAATCCGGAGGCAGAAAAATGAATTACTATAAAAAAAATAATAATAATAATTCCATGTAGGAGCTCTCTTTCTGTTGGAGTGTGAACAGACACCTGACCATCCAAATGTTCCATTTAATGATAACAAGCAATAGATAAAGTGTACTTAAGTTCCACTTCCCCCGATCTGGGGAGACATTACCATACATTATGTTTTCATATGTTACCTTCTTAAACAAGGGCTCACACCAGGCCTCAGGTATGTATTCCCAAAACCCTTTAATGAAGGAGCACTGGAAAAAGAGGTGCTCAGTTGTTTCTTGAATGTTAATGCACCGTAGTCTACTGCATATTCTTTCTTGGAGCTGTTTATGTTTTTGATTATTTTTGATATTTATCTTTTTGTGGCATGAGAGCCAGTGAAAATCCCATATATGAACTGGAATCCTTGGGTTACGCAAAAGGGTTTGTAGTGAGTTTCGAAATTGATCTGGGCATTTCTCAAATGGTACTGAGACCCCACATAGTGTGTTTACTAGAGTTTTGTATAAGACTTTATGTGAAGAGGCAGAGATAATCTGTTGGGTAGACACCCTCCATTGTTTTAACTCAAGGAAAGCACCTTTAAGATATTGTAAACACTCAGGTCATTTCAAGTTTCTTAGGGTTTTCTGTTCCCATGAGCGAAACCATGTTTTACAATTGTCATACAACCCGGGTTCCCATCCCTTGCCAGCACTGATTAATAGAGGTTTTAAATTATACATGAAAAAATACTGTTGAAAAATAAGATGGGATTGATCATATTCAATCCTTCCTCGCTGATAGATAGATATAAAACATTCCTTTTTAAGGGGTTAAGTCTGCTTCCCCACACTCCTCGAAAAAATATGCTCATTAATGAAGTTTCGAGCTTTTTAGGGATTGGGAGGACATAGCTGAGATACAAACAAGCATTTGCCAATGCCGAATGTTGTCTCACTGGCATTGGTAGTGCAGGAGTTAGAGATGCATAATAGGAATGGCAGTGAAGTATTGAACTGACGCCAACCCCCCCCACCCTGCAGAGACTGACAGGCGCTGGGGTGTGCCCTTTGGGTCGTCAGCTGTAACGCTCATGCCATTTCACCTCACCCTACCTTGTAGACACTGACAAGTGTTGTTGTGTGCTTTGGGGTCTTTGGGCCTTATACTTACCCCATTCCATCAGGAAATATGCTGAGATAGGTGCAGTATAGGAGAATGGGGTGAACTTTGGGGCTGAACACTGCAAGGCACACCTCGATGCCTGTCACTGGCTGCAGGGTGGGGGTGGAATGGCATGAGCATTACAGACGATGATCCCAAGTCATACCCCTGATGCCTGTGAGTCTCTACAGAGTGGGGTGTTACAGTTGGAAACCCTAACACTGTAGGCGTTTGTTGGTATTTTCACTCCAAATTTTCAACATGGGCTTTTTGTGACCCCACCTCATGAAGCCGACTACACAGTGACTGCGCCATTTGGCACCACAGGTACGAAAATGCATCTTGGGCAGGATGTGAAAAATGACAACTGTATTGTTTATAAGGAGGTGTAAAAAATTGGCAACGTTGAAAATCTGGAGGGAAAATATGAAAAATTGAAGTCATGGGCATGCATAGAAGCTGTGCAACGTACGTCTGTAACCAAATTATTTTTGGGATTTTTTTAAACACATTTTCAACATAGGCATTGTGGGACCCCCCCTCATGAACAGTGGCACTGTGATTTTGTTAATCTGTCCCAAAAGTTGATTTCCCACAGTGACCACGCCATTGTATGCCACAGGTGCGAAAACACATTTCAGGTAGGATGTGAAAAATGACAGCTGTACTGTTCATAAGGAGCTGTGAAAAAATGCCAGTGTTGAAAATCTGGCATGAAAATATTGCAGATTTGCAGTTACAAGGGTGCGTGGAAACTGCGCAATGCACGTTTGTAACACAGTCATTTTATGGACTGTCATCACCAAATTTTCAACATATGCATTTTAGGACCTCTGCTCATGAACAGTGTCACTGTTGTTTTCTTAATCTGTGCCTAAAACTGATTTTCCACAGTGACAGTGCTATTCTGAGCCGGAAGTGCGAAAACACATTTTGGCCAGGATATGTAAAATGGCAGCTGTACTGTTCATAAGGAGGTGCAGGAAAATGCCAATGTTGAAAATCTGGAGTGAAAATATTACAAATTCACAAAGTTACGAGTGTGCATGGAAATTGCGCAACGTATCCTTGTAAAACAGTCATTTTTTGGAATTTTTTCACCAAATTTACAACATAGGCTTTTGAAGACCACCTCATGAACAGTGGCACTATCATTTAGGTGTCGGTCCTGAAAGGTGATTCCGGCGCGGTGACCGAGAAATCACCTTTCGGGACCAAATAACACCATGACAGTGACTGAATTCATGAGGATGGGTCCCAATAACCCCATGTTGAAAATTTGGTGCCAAAATTCCCAAAAATGCCTGAGATAAGCACCAAAGTTGAAAAAACCCTATTTATGCCATTATACAGCTTACCGGCATTTCTTCAGTTTCGGTTGGCTTTGAAGAGTGCAGACTTGGTCCTGGTTCACGAAGATCATTGCGCCATGCTCAGAGGTAAATATGGAGTGGGGGGTGTGGGGAGGCAGGGTGATGAGAGGGTTGGGGAGGGCCACCAGACTCAGCAAGAGACCATTTTCTGTTTTACAGGTTTAAAAAAAAGAAAAACATTGTGGAAATTTTTTTTTATATACGGACATTTGTACGCTGAGGTTGGGCTCCCAGTGTGCCACCTGGCTTTAGGGACTGTAGCTGATGGGGATTGGGCACCCTGTCCAGCATACTGAGTGGGGGCAAGAGCCGAGGGATTGGACACCCCCTCGGCACACAACAAATGGGGGGACATTATGCCGATGGGGAGTGGGCTCCACCATCGGCAGCTTGAACTGGGAATGAGGGGACTGAAGCCGATGGGTATTGGGCCCCCCCATCAGCAAAGAAAGACTGTTGAGGGGGCGCATGATGCTGAAGGGGATTGGGCACCCCTTCAGCACACAACTGAAATGGGAGGGGGGGCATTATGCTGACAGGGAGTGGGCTCCCTTGTCGGCACATGAACTGGGTCAGGGCATGCCAACAGGGGGATTGGGCACCCCTGAAGTCAGCACTGTGACAGGCAGCAGTCACTGCAGCCATGTTTATTGGAATAATTGACCAAGAAGGGCACGTCAGGAGGCGTGTTATTGTGCCATTGCATGACAAGCTTGGCTCTCATTGCAGTGGCCCTTTTCTTAGATGTGGTGACCACTTTACATATTGCTGGTGTCAGCATCTGCATGCTGGCTTATTGAGGAAAGAGGGACACACCTACTGATGCGTGCCCTGCATTTGCCCACAGTGATCACACCTCCAAATCTGCTACTACTGCAAGATGTTAGCTGGTGCGCAATTGTGAGCCAACATTAAAAACTGGTATCAGGAAGGTTTTTATTAAAAACACCCTTTTCTTTTTCCCAATCTTATTTCTATTCCAGTGTGCTATTTTCTTTCTACCTATCTCTAGTTTCTCTTCCCAGTTTAAAACATCCATGTCTATGACCCCAAATTTTATACCTAGGATTGTTATAGGTGCTAATGTAAGTTGCAAAGGGTCTATCATGTCATCCTGCTGCATACTATTTCCTAATGCCTTCCCAAGGCATTTCTCCATGTTTAAGGAAGCCCCTGATGTTGTTCCAAAAGCTATACTAGAGAAAGTGCATGCTGGACCAAGGATTGCTCTGCAGTTAGTATGCACACATCATCAGCATATGCTATGACTTTAAAAGGGTCTTGAATACTCTGACTCACTACTGGGAAGATGGAATTTGACCTGCTAATCTTTTTTAACAAAGGGTCTATGAAAAAGGTATATAATAAGGGGCTCATGGGGCACCCCTGCCTAACCCCCCCTTTTAATAGGTATCATTGGCACTCTTCTCTCATTTACTATAGGTATGACCGTGGCAGTATTATACAGGAATTTGATCCAAACTACCACTTTCTGCAGGACCCTATAGTGGTATAGTGCTTCCCACAGAAAAGCGTGGCAAATTGAATCGAACGCCTTTCTTTGGTCCAAGAAAACTACGTATCCAGGACATATGTTTGAATAGCTTGTTGCAAATATTTCTCTCAGAAAGATGAGGTGATTTTGTATTATCCAATTTGGAACAGCACAAGCCTGTTCTGGGGAAATTACAATGTCAGCTATGGGTAGTACTTTTTTTGTTAAGATTTTTGTTAAAAGTTTGCAATCTGCATTCAGCATGCAGATAGGCCTCCAATTGTTTAAATTAGTTTTATCCCCTTTTTTATGTAGAAAAATCAGACTTCCTCTGTTCAAATTTAGAGGGATATTGCCGGAGTCTAACATTGCATTTAGGTCTGCTGTGAGTTCTTCACTTAGATGTTCTCCTATAATTTTATATAATTCATTGGGAAGCCCATCTGGGCCAGGTGAGATGTTGTTTTTTAACTGTTTGATATTTTCTAAAACTTCCTCTTGTGTTATTGGCTGTTCTGCCGTGTTTAGTACCTGGAGGGGAACAATTTCGACCTATATAGTTTCTAAATAATCTCAAATTTTCTGAGGGTTAGTGGAGATCTCTTCAGATAGTTTCATAGAGTAGTCAATGACCACCTGCATTATGTTCTTCTGTGATTGCTGTGAGAGGCTTCCTACGTCTACTAAACTATGCATACTCTTTTTGTCCACCTGGCTGCCATTATATTCAAATGGGTTTACCACTTGTGCAGTTCTCTGGGTCCCAAATTTGTACTGATTATGTAACTGCTCAGCTTTTTGCTGTAAAAAAAAAAAAAAACTCATTTCCTTTTGCACTAATTGGATCAGGGAACTAAGGTTCTGTCCTGTTGCATGTGAAATGGTTAGTAAGTTTTGGAAATGGTGCCTCTGCTGCAAATATTACAGGTAACTGAGGTTACATTTCTTCTTGCTGTACTGCTGTAGTAATGATATTAGATCTTATTTTGTGTCCTCCCACCATCTTACAGGGTCATCATAGCATATCCACACAGACTTTCTTGCTAATAAGAATTGTTCTATTGCGTCCATCTTTTAATAATGAGGTATTGAACTTCCATATTCCTGGACCTTTAAGGTCCAGGGGAGCACTACCTATTGTTATGGAGACTCTCCTATGGTCTGTGAATTCCTAAGGAGAAACAGCAGCATTTACAATCTGCAAGTTTGGGAACAAAAAAAAACATAATTAATCCTGGTGGTTAGGACCCCTTTTTGGAGAGTGGGAATAGAGAGTGGGAATATATTTTTTGGTGAATTCCAAGTATGCATCCTTTAATTTGGCTGTCCAAATGGCCATATTTAAGGAGTGGGAATCACAATATATTTGTTTTGTAGTGGCATACAAGCTTTTATCCTGGTTACTCAAGCTACAGTTAAAGTCTCCAGCAAATATAACTTGTTCTGATGTATGCAAGTATGGATGGATGAGGGAAATACATTCTATTCTTCCTGTTTTCGTCTGGGGTTCATATATATTTATCAGATGTTATGGGGTCTGGTCAATTAGGGCATCTGGTATTAGCACTCTAATGGGGATCACATCATATAGTTTTAGTAGCTTAAAATTTATAGAGTGTGCCAGAATGCCTACACCCGTGCAGGTGTCCTGGCCAACAGATCAAAAAGTCGGTCTCTTTAGCCAATGTCTTTGGGCCTGTTTTATTTCAGGCAGAGTACGAAATCTCACATTCTGCAAGAAGATTATACCCAATGATGATGAAGCAAGAAATGCAAACACAATATTTCTTTTGTTTTCTCTCTTTATGCTGTTTACATTAATTGTATGGCATATAAAATTAGTGTGGGACATGATTAGTTATTTGGAAAGAAGCACCAAATCTTTTTATGATACTACCCCTGATTTACTGCTATTTTCTTCTCCCTGATCCCTGAGACCCTTTTATTTTCATCCTTGCTTTCCTCTTGTGGGCTCCTCCGCCTTTTGAACTCATCTCAGTGTCAGTTGTCCCCTCTGGATGTGAGGAAGGGACTGAAGAAGTGTGTCTTCCCCTGATTCTTCTGACAATTCCTATAAGATCTCATAACTGTTTGAAATCGGTATAGAGAGGTCCTGACTGTTTTTTTTTTTTTTTGGGGGCTGTTTTAGCTTAGACCTGGTAGATCTCCTAAAACTTTTCTGTACAGGTTTGGGGGGGGGGGGCATTTCTGCTATTGCCAAGATGTGGTCAGCTGTTGTTTCTTTGTTTCCTTTACCTGGGGAGGGGGCCCTCTGCTGGTCCCGGGTTCCTTCTTGCAAGGGGAGGGATGCTGATGATGTAGAAGGTTCTTCTGGTTCAGGAGTCTGAGGGGTAGGAATTGTTCTGGACCTAATTTTTGCTTTCTGAGACTGGGAGATGATAAACTGCTGGTCTACCCCCCACCATAGCACTCCTAGTTATGTGTGGCACAAGTGCAATTCCAGAATGTGTCCCCAAGTTTGTCACATAAATTACATTTACATTCATTTAAACAGTTAGAACTTATAGGACCTAGATCACCACAGAGATTGCATTTTACAGTATCACACACACACTACTTAAGTGAGATGGATCCCCACCTATAGCAGGCCTTAGGCTGTCCTGCGTAGAACAGCACCCTCTGTCACTACCTGAAAAGAAAGAGCTCAGGAGGTGAAGAACACCATTATCACCCGATTTTAACAATACTTTAACCCTCCAGCCCCCAGTCCAAATGCTGTCAGTGTTCAAAATAGCCTTGTCCTCTCCTATCACAGTGCATCTCATTTTTGGCCAGTACAGTACATCTGATAAGTCCACTCCTTCATTCCTACATAGAACGGTGATAGCTTTTTATGCTGGCTTAGTCAGGGGAATAGCTAGGATTGTGGTCCACAGTGCTGTGTGCTTTAGGGAGTGGTATTTCACCCAGAATCTCTCTAGACCTTTGGATGTTTTAAAACTAATATCAAATGTCGTTTCCCCTGAGATGTGGATTAAAGAATACACCCCATAGGAGAAAAATTTCATAGAGTCCTTAAGAAGATTCCTACTTACATAAACTCGGTCTGGAGTTCAGGTAGCCCATCAACATAGGAGAGTCTAACAACGTTGTGGTGCTTTGCAGGTAGAACAGGCAGTCAAAATAAAGAAGAAAGCATTTTTTTCCTGTCTGTCTGGGATAGTAATCAGTGGTGCATCAGTCTGAATTTGTTGGGTTTCCTGTATCCTCGTAGCTGTCTCTGTGGAAGGTAGGTTCAAAATTGGATTTTGGGTTAAGACCAGGTCCTCTGGAATCACCAGAGGGTCACTGTTTTCGGTTATGTGCTCTGTTGTGCATGTTTGAGCCTCTGTTTCAGCCTGAGGGGTAAGACAGACAAAATCTCCCAGTAATGGCATTCTAATAGGCGAGCTGCCTGAGACCCATAGCCCTGATTCAGACCAGTGTCCTGGCCAAATGTCCCTCATTCAATAAAATACCACCAACAGCTTAATCTGTTTCAATTTCAGTTGGTTATTATCGTTATCTCCCCCTCCCCTGGGACGAGGCTAAAAACAGGCAGAATTACCTAGTCCTCCTTTTCTGGTCAACAAACTAAACTAAAACTTTAGGTCCTGTGTAATGATAACCATTTTAATATTTTGCTAACTGCTAGTCCATTGCTTGCACAGGAGCACAGGAAGTGTTCCGTGAAAAAAACACATAGGCTGTCATGTTCTGTTTATCTCCTGCCATCCATGCAGCTATAGGTGTCTAACAAAGTCCAGGTTCTGTCCTTATCTTCCCAGTGCCTGATGAAAACTGAACTAGCCTTTGCAAGATTTGTTTTGTGGGGATTGGGCTTCAAAGTACAGTATATTAAAGAGCTGCTGACGCCTTAAAAAAACTTTGAAAAACATATTAGGTACAATTCAGCTTCCATTCCATATATATTCTAAAGATTCTTCCTTCCCAGTTTTTATTAGTAATAACATTTGCAAGAATATATGATTTTTATCCCTCAGGGTTCATCTACCTCTATAGCTGACTTTGCTTTAAGTCATACTCCACTGTTATGACATCACAGTCTGTTGCCATGGGAGTAACTGTGATGTCACAAGTAATGCATTATGACCTCAGGTAGGGGAGACAGCAACAGGAATAGATGAACTCTTCAGGAGCAAAGATCCTGTTTTCATGCAGATGACATCAGTAATAAATACTGTAATAGGGAGGTGGAATACAGAACTAATGTGAAATACAAGTTAAACTATGCCTAAATGTTATGTTTTGGTAAAGTTCTCCTGGAGGTATCAGCTGCTCTTTAAACTTTAAGCTGGCTAGTGAAATTAGCAACTTGCATGACTGTCAGGTGTTGTTTTTTTGTCTCCACATGACACACAGTAACAGACAGTGGGATCAAAGCATGACCTGAGGCTCAGTCTTTCTACACTGCTTGTGTCGCTTGGAGTGAAAATGAATCTTGCCACAAACTAGATAAATGGGGTACTTACTACAGTAACTAAGGGCCAAATCCACAATAGGTCCTACACCCACAGAGGGGTGCTTGTGCGTCCATATGGTGCACATAGGTCCTGCTCTGCACATGCAGAGACCTCCAGCTATCCACAGCCCCAGGTTAGGTGCCCTTCCCACACCCAATCCCGTGCTTCTGGCAGTCCTACAGGCAATGCCAGGTTAGGAGCAGGCATGCAACCCATTCACAAAGACACATTTGTGCTCCTGAGGGCTTGTGGAGTGAGTGGAGGCTATGCTGTGCCAAGGGCAGCAGTAGTGGATACACACCACCCTCTGAATGGCCTCATAACAGTCACTGGGGAACAATTGACCCCCCTTTCACCAGCACCAATCCCTCAGAGCCTTCAAGGTAGGTTGGGGGCCATACCAGCACCGACCTGTGCCATTTGTCATAATATATTTTCGCTGATGAAGGATACAGCCATCACTGGGGAACTGCTGTATCCCATCAGCCCTGCTCCATACAGAGCAAGGGATCTTGTAGGGAGCTGACTCAGGCTTCTGACTGGATTCATGTGGTTCATCACAGCACCACCTCCAGAGCTCCCAGGCAAAGTGACCATGAACTGTTCTTGAACATTCATGAATTATTCATGAACAGTTCCTGAACCGAGTCCATGAACGTGCATCGAAGTTCAGAAATCATGTTCATGAATTGTGCAAGAACTACAAATGACAAACTGTGTACATGAATATTCTTGAATATAAAGGCTCATAAATGCCCAAGAAAGTTCATGAAGTTCCTCCATGGAACTTTCATGGATAAAGTCTATCACTATTTTTGGTGACTAGAAATATCCTGCTTTTTATATTTGCTTGTGTGCATGCACAAGAAACATTATGTGGCAGCTTAGGAGAGAAGCGAGTTGTGGAGGTGCGGCACTGTGGCGGCCAGTGCCAGCACTGCATTGTTGGGCTTGGTAGTGCTCAACCAATGCAGGCCCAGTGTTCTGATGACACTGGTTCTGCAGAGTGCCACCAACTTGTAAGGATTTCGCCACTGTAATCAGGGGCCACCTTGTCATTGCAGCAGCAGCCATTCATTCTGCTGCAATGAGGGAGTGACCCGTCATTGCAGGGTGGTACCTTGCCTGGTGTAACATTACCAGGCACATGGCGACTTTAAGCCACCACCTCAGAGCCCCATTAAAGCCGACAGGGGTGCCCAATCCCCCTGTCGGCATGCCCCGACCCACTTCATTTGCCGGTAGGGGGCTCACTCCCGTCAGCATAATCCAATCTCAATTTCAGCTGTGTACGAGGGATGCCCAATCCCCTCAGCATCATGCATCCCCACACATTTCTGGGCCAATGGGGGCCCCAGTCCCATCGGCTTCAGTCCCCCTTCTCAGTTCCAGTTGCTGAGGGTGCCAATCCCCTCAGCATTGCTCACTCCACTCATTTCCATGCTGACGGGGCCCAATCCCATCGGCTTCAGTCCCCTCCCCACAAATGCTGGTGGCACACTGGTAGTCCACCCCAGTGTACCAAAACACACCTGCAAAGTAAAAACCAGCCGCATTGTCTGTATTTTTTTAAAACCTGTAAATTGAGAAAATGGTCCCTTAGGTGTCGGTGCCCCTCCCCAACCCGCGCCCACCCTCTCGTACCCCACCTCCCACACCCTCCTCACCCCATACTTACCTCTGGAGCCTGGTGCGACAATCTTCGGTGGACCGGGAACACGTCTGCACTCTTCAAAGCCGACCTCGAACTGAAGAAATGCCGGTAAGCTGTATAATGGCATAAATAGGGGGTTTTCAACTTTGGTGCATATCTCAGGCATTTTGGGGAATTTTGGCACCAAATTTTCAACATGGGGTTATTGGGATCCCTCCTCATAAATTCAGTCACTGTCATGGCATCATTCAGTACCGAAAGGTGATTTTGCGGTCACTGCATGGGATCACCTTTCTGGACTGATTAATGAAATGACAGTGCCACTGTTCATGAGGTGGGCTCTCAAAAGCCTATGTTGCAAATTTGGTGAAAAAAATCCAAGAAATGACTGTTTTATGAGCGTGGTTGCATGGTTTCCACCCAAGCTTGTAACTTCGCGAATTTGCAATATTTTCACTCTAGATTTTCGACATTGGCATTTTTACACACCTCCTTATGAACAGTATAGATGTCATTTTACACATCCTGGTCGAAATGTGTTTGCACTTCCGGTGCAGAATAGCACGGTCACTGTGGGAAATCAGTTTTTGGGACAGATTAAGAAAATGACAGTGACACTGTTCATGAGCAGAGGTCCTAAAATGCCTATATTGAAAATTTGGTGATGAATGTCCATAAAATGAATGTGTTACAAGTGTACATTGAGCAGATTCCACGCACCCTTGTAACTTCGCAAATTTGTAATATTTTCACGCCAGATTTTCAACACTGGCATTTTTTCACACCTGCTTTTGAACAGTACAGCTGTCATTTTTCACATACTGGTCAAAATGTGTTTTCACACTTCCAGCGTAGAATAGCATGGTCGCTGTGGGAAATCAGTGTTTGGGACAGATTGAGATTGAGCGAGTGAGAGAGGGGGAGTGAGCAACCTCAATGGACCTCTGTCAAGACTGCTGCAGATTTCTTTGTGGGCAGAAAAAGGCGCCAACACAGGCAGGAGCCCAGTAAAAAAGGGCAGCCTGCAGCACTGGGAGAAACAGAATGAGCGAGTGATATGGAGGAGGAGTGAGTGGGCTCAATGGAGCTCTGTCGGGACTGCTGTGGATTTCTTTGTGGGCAGAAAAAGGTGCCAATGCAGGCAGAAGCCCAGTACAAAAGAGCAGCCTACAGCACCGGGAGAAACAGAATGAGCGACAGGGAGGGGGAGTGAGCGAGCTCAACAGAGCTCTCTCGGGACAGCTGTGAACTTCTTTGTGGGCAGAAAAAGGCACCAATGCATACAGAAGCCCAGTACAAAAGGGCAGCCTGCAGCACCAGGAGAAACAGAATGAGCAAACGAGAGAGGGAGAGTGAGCAAGCTCAACGGAGCTCTGTCGGGACTGCTGTGGATTTCTTTGTGGCCAGAAAAAGGCACCAATGTAGGCGGGAGCTCAGTACAAAAGGGCAGCCTGCAGTGCTGGAAGAAATAGAATGAACGAGTGAGAGAGGGGGAGTGAGCGAGCTCAACGGAGCTCTGCCGGAACTTTAGAGTTCCCCACCCTCCCGCCCAGTGTCCTCTGTGGTCCCATATTACAGCAGGAACTCTGGGGTGGAGACAAAGCAATGATTGGATACTTTTAGGATTGCTGTAATAATACAGATTTAGTTGTTCTGTTTATTTCTCTTACTGAGCTAAGTACTGAGCTATACTGTTAGGATTGCTGTAATAATACATATTTATTTGTTCTGTTTATTTCTCTACCTGAGCTGAGTAATACTTGGAGTGCAATAGGATTTCTAACTGGGCTAAGTGAAACTATATGAGAGCTGAGAACAAAAAGTATGGTAGCTGAGGGGTGAAAAATGGTCAAAGAGGCTTTAGGACTGCTACAGTAATACAGTATCTAATGGATGAGATTTGAGACTGAATTAACCCGGCCAGCAAGAGGGCAGTAGGGGGGACTAGTGTGGGGGCGGGGGAACAGGAATTTGAGTAAATAGGGACCTAACAGTTGTGGTAGGGTACAGAAACCGGGAGTAAGAGCCCGTAATATAAGATGGGGGCAAAATGGGGCAGGTGCGACATGTCAATAGGGCGGGCATCTTTTTTTTTTTTTTATTATTCTTATTTATCCGCCTGCTGTGGTGACTACTGGCGGGGGCATCCAGCCACCGGCCCTGCCCACCGGGAGAGCACCAGGCTCACTCACATGATGGGGGATCCAGCACGGCCGTCACCAATCGCTGGAGGGTCTGCCCATACCCTATCCAGCCAGACTGGCTCCAGACCCCCCCTCCCAGTGCTATTCCACGCAAGTCCTCCCAGTGAGGCAGGGTGCAGCCATCAGGCTGCACGTCGCACCCAGCCATTTCCACTTTTCTCCCATTGTAGAGCACAGATGTGCAATGATGTCTGCGCCATCTGTCGTCGACAGACCAGCCCTCCCAGTCACACCAGCTGCCAGTGGTACTCTGGCATCCCCAGGGGTCACGTAGCATGTGTGTGGATTTCCAGCCTCCCCAGGGACCAGAAGAGCTGTCTCCTGATGCTCAATCCTAGTCCTTCCTGCTGACCCCGACAACCCAGGGCTCATCCTCAACTCGGGTCACTGACGTAGCATGAGGTGTGGCATCCAGCGCCAACCTCAGCGCCACTGGGCCAGCTAGGCGGGCATCTTTGGAAGGGTGGTGGGGTGTACAGGGTGTGGGTCTGCCATGATCCTGGACTGGGCTTGGAGGATGGAGGGGTATGGTCTGTAGACAACTAGCTAGTTTGAGGGAGGAACTGTGGAGGTTAGGGAGGAGTCTGTGGCTGGGCAGATGAGTATGGTAGGCATCCTGGCTGGGGGTAGGGGATGGCAAGGGGGACTGAGGAAGAACAACTAGGGACTGAAACTGACCCCAGTATCAGAGACACTAGCAGAAAAGAGAGGGGAAGGGAGGGGGTGCGTGAGGCAAGGGGGGACCTTCTGATGGGGGAGGAAGAGACCACGGGGAGTACCAGGGGAGAGAGCAGAAGGCTGTGGGTAGGGAGGGCCAGGAGTAGGACTGGGGTGGCATGGAGGGGAACAAGTAGGAGGTGGGAACTGATTAGGGGAAGAGATGTAGGAGGGGTATTGACTATGAATAGATTTGAGCCTCTGCTAGGGGGGAACAGGAACATCTGAAGGGGGGAGGACAAGCCGGGCATGAGAGGGATGGCAACACGTAGGGGAAGAGATAGTAAGTAAGGAAGAAAGGGTAGAAGGGGGCTAGTAAGGAAGGAAGGGATGGTGACTGGAGGAGAGAAGGCTATGGGAAGGGGAAGGACGGGAGGGGCATCACTATCGGGGTAGAAGGGAATGAGGGCTCTATATCGACAACAGCGGGGATAGGAGAGGGGTTGGAAATCAGCAGGGGAGGAGGGGAGGTTGACATGGGAAGCCCAGCAGGCAGTAGTCAGGCTGGGAAGGGGTTCAAGGGGGATGGGAGGAATAAGGCAGAGAGAAGGGGTTAGGCAGAAGTAGGGGGTACAGATACAGAAGTCACAGAGGATGCAGCTGGCAGGGGTAAGGGGCAGGGCAGGAATGAATACTGGGGTGGTGGAAGGACATTAGAAAGGGAAGGAGTAAGGGATGGAGGGTACTCATCTAAGGATTCTATACTGAAAGGGGTGAGATGGGGTGGAAGGGGGAAAGGCATGGCAGTATTTGGGTTAGAAGCTATCCCCAGGTTGACTGCAGAAGGGCAGGGCAGGCACTGCTCAAGTGCCATGAAAGGGAGGAAGAAACCCAATTTAAGTGTTGCATGGGTATAAAATGACAGGCGGGAGACTGTGGAAGTAGAGAGGGGAGGTTTGAGTAGTTGGGCAGGCAGGTGTGGGGGAGTTGATGGCATTCTCGAGGTACTCCCGGTACCATGTGCAAGCATCGGAGGAAGGAGGATAGGATTGAGGAGTTCACAAGGTGGCTGAGAGTTGGTGCCACACCAAAAATTATGGGTTAGTGACTAGCTAGGGTAGGGTCTGGGGGAATAGTGACTTGTGTCATGGGACACGCTACACTTGAGCAGGAAGGGGAGGGAGTATTAAAGGCAGGATTAGAGGGCATATCTCTACTAAGGTGGATTTAAACTGGGGGGTGGCCAAGGCTGAGGTTGGTAGAAAGGTCCGGACAGGGGAGCCTAATGAGATCACCCCTAGATATGAGGTAAAGCAGAGGTGTAGTAACCCTGGGGAGGGGCAGGCAGAGTGGTCTGAGTGTAATACAGAAGGCACCACCTCCCAGTAAGAATAAGGAGGAGAAAGTGTGCGGACTACTGGGAGGAGGGACACAGGCCAAGGAGAAGGAGAAGGAGGGGTATGGGTGGAAGGTGGCCTCTCTCAATGCAAGAAGCCTGGGGAACAAAATTGCAGAGCTTCAGGTGCTCCTTTCAGAGGGGAAGGTGGACATTGCTGCAGTGACAGAGACTTGTGCCACAGAGTACCATGATTGGGACATGGCAATCCTGGGATACAGGATATATAGGAGGGCCCGGGGTGCTGGAAGTGGGGGGGTTGCACTCTATGTGAGGGAAGGAATTAAATGCATAAGGGATGAGGGAGAAGAGGGGAGGACAGATGCACTTTGGGTGCAGCTCCTGGACTCTAAGGGCAGAAAGCTGAGACTGGGAGTGGTGTACAGACCACCAGCCTAATCCGGGGAACTGGATGGGAAGTTGGCAGAGCAGATAAGGAGGTTGTGTAGAAGGGTAGTGGTCGAAGCGTAATGGTTTTAACCTACCGCGGGTTGACTGGTGCACCCGCCACTAGCAGTACCAGGGAGCAGGTGCTCCTTGATGCATTCCAGGACGGCTTTCTGTGGCAATTGGTAAGTGGGCCTACAGGGCTTGGTAGCACTCCGCACCTAGTACTGGCAAATGGGGAGGTGGTGAGGAGGTAAGGGTGGAGGACCCACTAGCAGGTGGCGACCACCAAACAGTGTGGCTCATTCTCACACTGGGTAGGGAGACAGGAGGCATGGGAACTAAGGTGATGGACTTTATTAGAGTGGACTTTGGGGGATGGGAGCAATATTGCAAGGGAGAATCCAAGATATAAGGCCGGGGATGGATGCAGAACAAAAGTGGGGAGTCATAAAGTCTGGGCTAACAGAGGCCACAGTAGCCTGCACCAGGGCCAGGAGTAAGAAGAGCAGAGCCAAGAAACCATGCTGGCTGAACAAGGAAGTGCTGCAAGGGGTGAGGGCAAAGAGGGCTGCATACCAAAAGTACAGGAGAACAGGGAAGGGAGAGGATAAGGAGGCTTTTGGGAGTTGGTCAAGGGAGGTGGCCTGGAGGGTGAAAAAAGCTAAGGCCTCCAGGGAATTAAGGTCCGCTATGGGGCATAAGGGAGGGAAAAGGACTTTGGGTATGTCAGTGAAAGAGGAAGTGCAGGAACATATTGTGAGGATAAAGCGGGAGGGATTGGGTGGAAGGGAGGAGCAAGTGGAAATTCTAAATGAGTACTTCTGCTCCTTTTTCACTAAGGAGAGGATGATCCACTACCAGAATGGGCTGGGAGTGGGAAAGGGGGGGAGGAGGTGACATACAAAGTGATCACAGGGAGTAGGGTGCTAGAGGGGCTGAGGGCAGTAAGGGTGGACAAGGCACCAAGTCCCGATGGCATCCACCCCAGGGTGCTGAGGCAGATGGCTCAGCTGTTGGCTGAGCCGCTGGCAGATCTATTCAACACATCCCTGGAAATGGGATGTGTGCCCCAGGACTGGAGGGTGGCCCATGTGGTGCCCATACACAAGAGTGGGCCTAGGGAGGAGCCAGAAAATTATCAGTCAGTAAGTCTCACATCCATAGTGGATAAGCTTATGGAGGCGATACTGAAGGAGAGGCTGGTGGCATTCCTAGAGAGTAATGGCCTCCAAGATGGGTGGCAACATGGCTTCGTCTCAGGGAGGTCTTATCAAACCAACCTAATAGAGTATTATGACTGGGTGACAAGGGAGTTGGACAGGGGCCATACGGTACATGTCCTGTACTTGGACTTCAGTAAGGCCTTTGATACAGTGCCTAATGGGAGACTTGGGGGGAAGCTGATGGCAGTGGGGGTGGGGAAAAAGATAACTAAATGGATAGAGAACTGGTTACAGGGGAAGGTGCAGAGGGTGGTGGTGGTGGTGGAGCTCTCGGCACCCAGAGCAGTGACAAGTGGTGTGCCGAAGGGGTCAGTGCTGGGCCCAGTGCTATTTGGGCTCTTTATCTCCAACATAGCACATGGAGTGGAGAGCAGGGTTAGTCTGTTCGCAGAGTATACCAAATTGGGGGCCGTGGTGGATTAAGAGGATGGATGGATGGGAAAAACTGCAGGGGACCTAATCAAACTAGAAACATGGTCGGTGGAGTGGCAGCTAGGATTCAATGCAAAGAAGTGTAAGGTGATGCACTTCAGGGCTAAGAATTATAAGAGGGACTATTGGTTGGAGATCACAGAGGAGGAGAAGGACCTAGGGGTGTTGGTAACTGGGAGCATGAACAACTCAGCCCAGTGCAGGAGAGCAGCAGTGAAGGCAAACAGGATGCTGGGGTGCATCACAAGGGGGTTCTCATCCAGACACAGGGATGTGATCCTACCTCTCTACAGATCATTGGTCAGACCGCACCTAGAGTACTGTGTACAGTACTGGAGGCCATACCTGAGGAGAGATATAAAGTTACTGGAGGGGGTACAACGGAAGGCAACAACAATGTTAAAGGGGATGGAAGAAAAGGAATATGAAGTTAGGCTGAAGGAACTGAACATGTACTCACTGGAGGAGAGGAGGGATAGGGTGGTATGATTGAAGCATTTAAATACCCGAGGAGGGTAAATAAACCTAGCACTGAGGGGGTGTTTAATCTGAGGACTGGAAGAGAGATGAGGGAGAACGGATTAAGGTTGTAAGGGGGACATTTCAAGAGGGAAATGAGAAGGCACTAATTCACTGAGAGGGTGGTGTCTAGTTGGAATGCACTGCCAGAGGGGGTAGTAACATGTAGGACAGACAATAGCTTTAAGAAGGAGTGGGATAAAGCAAGAGGAAGAGTCGAGGAGAAGGGGTTGGGACAAGCAGGGGAGGAACTGAGTGGGGGAGGAGGCTGGGGCAGCTGCAATCTAGGGTGCTAGCAGCACACTCAGGCAGACTTAAATAGATTGGTGTACTCTGCTGGCAGATTCGTATGTTCATATGTTCATATGTATGTTCGTATGTAAAATCACAGTGGCTCTGTTCATGAGCAGAGGTCCTAAAATGCCTGTGTTGAACATTTGGTGACAAATGTCTATAAAACGACTGTGTTACAAGCGTGTGTTGTGCAGTTTCCACGCTCCCTCGTAACTTTGCAAATTTGTAGTATTTTTACTCCAGATTTTCAACACTGGCATTTTTTCAGACCCCCTTATGAACAGTACAGCTGTCATTTTTCACATCCTGCCCGAAATATGCGTTTACACATCTGGCGCAGAATAGCGCGGTTGCTGTGGGAAATCAATGTTCAGGACAGATTAAGAAAATCTTAGTCACAGTGTTCATGAGCAGAGGTCACAAAATGCCTATGTTGAAAATTTGGTGAAATAATTTCACTAAATGACTGTGTTACGCGAATGTGTTGCGCAGTTTCCATGTACGCTCGGAAGTTTGAGTATTTTTAATATTTTCAACATTGCCATCTCTTCACACCTCCCTATGAATGGTACAGCTGTCATTCTTCACATCCTGCCCGATCTGTGTTTTTGTACATCTGGCGCACAATGGCACGATCGCTGTGGAAACTCAAAGTTTGGGACACATTGGCAAAATCACAGTGCCACTGTTCATGAGAAGAGGGCCCAAATGCTTTTATGAGGTGGGGTCACAAAAAGCCCATGTTGAAAATTTGTAGTGCAAATACCAGCAAATGTCTGGGGCGTTAGGGTTTCTAACCATAACGTCCCACCCTGTACAGACTGACAGGTATCAGGGGTGTGCCTTTGGATTGCCAACTGTAATGCTCATGCCATTCCACCCCCACCCAATCCTGCAGCCAGACACAGGCATTAAGGTGTGCCTTGAACTCTTTGGCCGAAGAGTTCACCTCATTCTCCTATATTGCACCCATTTCAGCGTATGTCCTTATGGAGTGGGGTGACTGTAAAGCCAAACACCCCAAGGCACACCTCAACACTTGTCAGTGTCTGCAGGATAGGGTGAAGTGAAATGACATCAACGTTATGGGTGATAACCCAAACACACACCCCAATGCCTACCCGTCTCTGCAGGGTGGAGGTGGAGCTAACATGAAGTTCAATACTTCACTGCCATTCCTACTCTGCATCTGTCTAACTCCTGCACTTCCAGTGCTAATACCAGCAAGCAACAATCGGCATTGACAAATGCTTGTATAATACTGGTTTGTTAATCAGGCAACGCTGTTTTAACCTTATACTCAGAAGAGTTTTGCACTCTGCTCAAACCAGAGGCAGACTCATTTAACCCTTATTGTTTTATCACACAACCTTAGCAGTTTACCATGACAAATGAATTTGTTGTTAAACAAACTCACCATTTTCTAATGAATGGTTTTTCTTACAGTGCATTTTAGAATTAGTAACTTACCCTGTACTTACTTGTTTTCTCTTGTTCTTCGATCAAATGGAATCACTGCTCATGTTTCTTTCGTAAATCAAAAGGCCCAGAATCTGCAACTGTGTTAAAATGTGATGAGTTCAACTGTTAATCCTTTTGGGTACTCAAATAGTTACTTATCCTATAGAACATGGGCGGGATTTTCAAAGCATGGCTTGCATCCAGCCCTGCGCCATGGCACTTAGGTTCTGGTGGTGCACCAAACCCTTCATTGCAGCTGCACCTAATTTTACAATCTCGGGTACAGTTGTGACAGTTTCCAAAAATTACGGCAGCTTGCACCAAATATCTGGCGCAAACTCCTTGAAAACGGTCCCAGGATTGCAGCAAGGTGGACCAGAAAAAGTTGGTCTGACCTGTGGCAATTGCTGCATGGGGTAGAAAATCACATTAGAACACCACAAGCCCCATGCGCTGTATCATTGGTGACAGTGGTTTGCAGCGATCTAAGACGTTTGAAAATCCTGCCCTATGTATTTTCCACACCTAAATTGAAAAAGCTGATTGTGTGATCCTTTATAACTTTTACAGTGGGAAATGGTGTATTCTGATATGCAAATTAGTTATGTAGATTGCTTTTTGCCTCAGTTCATCATTGTTTTTTAAAGGTTAAGTAACTTCATGAACTTTGCGTTGATGAACTGAGTTGAAGAACAATTGATGAACTTGTCTCGACTTGTACTGTCATCCCACTGTGTTGGGCTAAAAGTATAAGGCTGTACTCATCTCAAGCATTCTCCCTGTCACCAATGTGGAACTGTTTTTCTGAATGTCCTGCTGTTCATGTCTTTGTACCATGTGCCACCTGGATGGCCTGGGTCATACCTGAAAACGGTCCTCCGGACCAGTGTACTTACCTGGTAAACAAATACAGACAAAAATAAATACATAAATAAAATTCATGAACGTTCACAATTTTTATACACAAGTCTTGGGGGGCTGGGGATCATGGAAGCCTGTAGGTGCACCAGCTTCCATGGATGTGAGTCAACACACCCCAGGTAAGCTTGTTTCATGCGCATGTGGGGTACATTTGAGAATCAGGTCCTAATAGCGATTTTTAAGTTCCCTACAAAACAATGAGTTAGCATCGAGAGTACTTAACTCTCTTAACATTCCAAAAAATCAGAATTTCAGGACTTTGCATTTATTGAGCTGGATGCAGGATAGCCCCTGTGGCCACTGCTTGACCTGTAGATCTGGCCACTGCAATTCCACCATGGGACGCAGGGACCCAGTCCCTGGTGGTAGCAGGCAGAGGCATATGTGGCACCCGTTGGGTGGGCAGCTGCTCATGAATATTCATGAATATATTTGGAGCATAGCAATGCTCCCTGTGCACCTGCTGATGCAGTGCTGTGTGTGTCGGGACAGTAGGCATACTGTGGCTAATGCTCTCAATCCCCAGGGAAAACTTAGTACGCATTGGCAGGACAGGGAACATGGAAGGAAAGGTCAGAATAGAGGGAGCAATGATGGGCAAGATGAGGGACAAGTGGCAGAAAAAGTGATAAAGGCAGTCCAGTCTGGCTAAGTTGGCTGCACTGTAACCCACATCTGCATAGTCAAACACTAGGCAGGGTATTCTGAGAATCGCCTTGCAGCAGACTGGAAGTGGGAGGCAAGATTTGTCACTGTACAGTGTGCTAAGCTTAGGGCAACTTTTTTTTTTATATAAATGGCATCGATGCCTGGGAAGCGGAGGAGAGGGTTTGATCCAGCCACACACCAAAATACTTAAAATGGGTAAACACTTCAAGGGAAACATCACTAAGAGCCCTGAAGTCTGGGGTTTATTGTAGCCTTGCTAGCCTCTGCCTCATGCCAAAGAAACAGTTTATGTATTTAATGGTTCATTTATTACATGCTTTTGCACAGCTTAAGCTTTGGCCATATCGCTGCTGTTGTTTCACCTCTCAGGACCCACATATAAATGAGGTGATGTGCTAATGTGGTAACTCTTTGGAGATCAAACTTTTTTTTTCACATAGCTGTTTGCTCCCCAGACTACCACCTCACCCTAACCTTCAGGCTTATCTAAAAACCTTCCAGTCCTGTCAGCAGCTCCCCCACCATCTTACCAGAGAGGATGCACATAGAGTGGAACCCAAGAATAACATCGGCCATCATACAGGCAGTTGGGAGACATGGAGTTCTGTTTTAGGAATTTCACTATGTCCCTAAATCCTGCCCACCTCTCACTAATGCTGGGTGCTGCCATTCAGTCCCCTAGGCCATGAGATGCAGTTCTGAGTCTGTACCCGAGCCCAGGTTGCCCACAACGAGAGCGCACCACGCTACCAGCCAGGCCATCGTGTGGCCAAACAGCAAATATTTTCAAAGAAATTAAAATGTTATGGTTTATTCTGAATGCTAAAATTGCTACAAAGACCACTCTTTCACACACACTATTAGGGTATAATGGTTCGAATAGCCTAAGAATGTAATTGGGATCACTTTTACAATCATAAAAATGGTGTCTGCAGCAGTATTAATATATTGTACAGTATATAGTATATGGTTAGGGCTTATTATGCATGGAAATCAGTGATGGTTCAAAAGTTGTTGTGCACATTCTAAATATTGTTGTGCACATTCTGAAAGTTGTGCACATTCCATAAATTGTTCTGCATGTTCTGTCATCAGCTTCACCTGCGCTCCCCCCTCGCGCTCACTCCAGCTTTCAGTTTTCTACAGCACTGGTCAGTTTTACCTGTACTCACTGCCCATTGTGCTCACTTCTGCTGCTTTCACTTTGGCCCAGTTCACACTACAGCACGGTAACTTAAAATGTTTTAAAACACAGATTAAGTACCATGCTGTAGCATCCATGTTGCAGTGTCCACACTGCCGCCAGCATGTTGCAAACCGTTATTAAAAATGGTTTACTGCGTCTGCACTACTGCCTCTGGACCGAATTAACTAGCAACCGGTTCCCATGTGTAGACATCAAGGGGAACTGTGCCTGACCATGCGCACTGCAGGTAAATCTGATTTAACTTCTGAAACGTTTTTAAAACCGTGATTAAGCCTAGGTCACATCAGGGTTTAAACACAGTTTTGTAAAATGGTTCTGATTCAGTGTTATGTGAGAACACAAAATGAGTTAGGGGGTGCTTAAAATGGATCAAGCCCATTATAACATTTTAAGAGTCCAGTGTGATCAAAGCCTTTGTCTCCTGTGCCCCTGATTTGAATGAGAGAATGGATCCCTTTTTTCTTTTCATTGATTCCCCAATGTGCAGTGAAGCCCGAGTCTTCTTGATGTTAGTTACAGAAACTGACTTAGGCTTCACATGCTAGCTCATGCTATGCATTCACTACCTCTGTGCTAGACTCCATCCTCTTTATGGGAGGGCAGGCAGGCAAGAACTCCGTAACTCACAGAAGAAAAATAGCATTTGAAACAGCTTCCATTTGTAAGAGATGCTCATTGTCTCTTTTCTGTTTAAGAACGGTTTAGTATTGTGACAAACAGTGAGTTTTGTGAGGGGGAAGAGGAGAGGAAGCGCACAATATGCTGCATAAAAATTAGTTTTAAACCATATGCTATAATATATAAAATATGGGCGACCAAACAACTTACCTTCTGTTTCCATCTCGGGGTTGAGATAACAGCATGGGCCTGTCGAGCTTCACTTTTGAGTTCCATATGCTAGTACCTCAACCCCTCGAGTGGATGGAAACAGAGGTTTGTTATGTATGATCACCCATACATTATTCCTTATATTGTTTGTTTGTTTTTTCAACCTAGATCCCCTTCCCCCATCATCATAACCAGGGATATATTCTGTTATCAGGGATATACCCTGTTAAGGCCCTATAACCATCAGGAAGAGTAAGCTCCCTGGCTTACCCACAGGAGTTGCCAGGGCATCAGAACCCATTGCCAGTCTTCCCAAACTGAGGGGCACTGCCCTTCAGCAGCTGTACCCAAACCAGCGAGTGACCATCACTCCTGAATACTGATTATCTGCACGGCAGTACAGTGTGCATTGGGCGGCACATATTAATATATTGTTGAGCGAGACTGAATAATAATATACTAAAAATGTTAAAAAGAACATCCCCCAGCCGGCTGGGGGGCATGGAGGGTTGAGGTGGTGGATGTCTTACCTCCACCCACACTTGAGTTGCTTAGGGGCCGGCTGGGAGAGGGAGGATTAAGCATCCAAATGACAGCTCTCCTGCCTTGGGGAGGGAGGACTCTGAGTCCTGCCACAAGCCAGTCACCCAGTGCCCACACTGGTAGGACCAGCAGATGTGGGCAAGAGGCATGATGATGTGACCCTCATGTGTGTGGATACACATGCATGTGGTTGCCTCAAATGCAGATCGGTGGGGGTGGAGGAAACTGTCCCTTCTCTGCAGGTTCCATGTGATCCTGTGTGGCAGGCCATGCCAAAATATGGCCCTGGGTTAGTAGCAGTTAACCAGTAGGTCCAGTAGATAGTTGGTAGTGGGGCTGGGGGAATGCTGCCTAGACCAGGGATACCCAAGGGAGGAAAAGAGAATTTAAAAAAAACTCCCCCGAATGAAGCTATTGCAAGCTGCCTGTGAGTGAGACAGTGCTGGAGATGCAAAAAAAATTCACTGGGAGAACCCATCACAGAGTCAGAATGGCCCACAAGGATATCTGGAAATTTCCAGATGAGCCTCTGTCTCTGTTGGGTACCTGGCCCCTGTGTCAGCTTTCCAGGTGGCCTACTTGTACCCCAGTCTGACCCTGAACTACCACCTTTGATGAATGATTGAAAATACCCATCAAGGTTCTGGGGCACATTTTATACTTTATTTAGTCAGTTTTATGCCATTAGGAAGGTACAGTTTACACAAGAGCTGTCCTTCCACATTTTTCTCCTGGAATGGTGTTGGAGTCAGTCTTTTAATGTGATTCCAAGAACTAAGTTCCCCTGGGTTCCACTCATTTCAACCACTGCTGTGAGACCCGTTTTACAGAATGAGTGTCTCAAGCTCAAGTGAAAGGAGCACTCTGACTGATCAGAAGCAGTCCCTCAATTTATATGGTCGATATCATTATATTAACAGATAGCAAACTTAAAGGGACATTGTCAACCCCCTGGTCCTCAAAGAGTCCCTAGTTTAAAAAACACATTTTATGATTGTTCACATTCTATAGAGACTGTTGATGCAGCTGGTAGTTTGATTCATATCCCTTTTTTCTTTTAAAAAATGAAAAACTGACTGTCCGCCATATTGGTGTTACCACACCAAAATATGTTTGTTTACATTTTTGACCAGCCCCCACTGCATCTTTCCTGGACTCAGGAACACCCTGAACACAATCTAGCAACTGATCATGCAGTGGGAGTAGAGGCGACTATTGTGTCACCAGTGGCTGCACTGTTTGAGGGTGTTTCATGTTCAGGAAGTGTGCAGTATGAGTAATTCAGTGATGTGAAGCAAAACAAAGCTGGGCATAGCTATACATTACCATGCATTTTGGTTCCAATAAGCAAGGAGGCAGATAAAACAATCAGCAACATCAATGAATTTTAGAGGAAGTAAATAATCATAAAATGTGGGGTTTTACCTAAAAATAATATGATGCAAAAAAGGTTGACAGTGTCCCTTTAAGGACTGGTTTATTTGTTAATTAACATTAGCTGCAGTATTGATTTATAATGTAAAACATATTTATGTATTTTTTCTGGTTCCTTGTAAAATGGACTGTAACTTTTGGTTTCTGTTTACCTGTTTTTTTATTAGTAAATAGGTCCTCCATGGGGTGTCTCTTATGGTATAAGAGACTCGGGCCCGGATATTCAAAAGGGTTGCGCCATGCACAACAGGGTTGCGCTTGCGCAAGTCCAAAATTGCGCCATTTTGCGATATTCAGAAGGAGGCTGTTGCGCCACCGAAAACATGCTGAGCAACAGCGCAATGAAAATAAGAAGGCATGCGCAACGAAGGGGTGGATCCATGCATAAAAAGGCGCCAATACGATATTCAAAGACTTGCGCGCAATAGTGCCGACAGCCGGAATTGCGCACTAGCGGAAATGAGCCAAAATAAAAAGGCTCAAGGAAGCGGCGCAAGAACGCTACAAGGCTGCCAAGTGGGGGGGAGAGAGAGAGAGAGACAGACAGACAGACAGACAACAGACAGGCTAGGGCAGGCAAGGAAAGCGTAGGCCATAGGCTATAGAGGCCAGTGGGGGCTGCCCGGTGCAGTGGAAGTAGCAGTGAGGACAGCGGGGGTAACACAGCAACACCAGCCGGGGGTCAGAAGCCAGGGAGATGGACAGTGCCAGCTTCCACATGGAAGCTGTAATGAGGGTGGTGAGAATGCATGCTGCAGGGGGACGTGGCCGTGGAAGGGCCCGTCGGCGGTATGCCCCCAACAGGCAGTACCATGCCCGCATCAGCTTTGAGCTGTACACAGATGTAGAGATCGTGGGCCGGTACCGCCTGAACAGGGCAATACTGAGACGGCTCTGTGAGCTGTGCAGTGATGTGATGCAGGCACCCTCACGACGGAGTCACGCTCTGTCGGTGGAGACCAAGGTGACAGCCTGCATGTGCCTGCTCGCTACAGGCACCTTCCAGAGGCCGACAGGGGACACCACAGCATCACACAGTCGGCCATGTCACGCATCCTCACCCAATTCCTCAGCGCACTGCTGCCACATGCTGCGGAGTACATCCATTTCCCCAGCACCGTGGCAGAGCGTACAGTAAACATGCAGGAGTTCCACAAGTTAGCATGTATGCCTGGCGTGCTAGGGAGGCAAACTGCACCCATGTGGCCATTCAACACGCCACCTGGCGATAGGCCGCATATAGAACAGAAAGGATTCTCCAGTGTCAACTGCCAGGTTTGTGTGATGCCACTGAGCGCATAATCAATGTCTGTGCCACACACCTGATGGAGCACATGATGCCTTCATATGGTATCAGTCGCACTGTGCCATCGATTAGTGGGGACATCCCCACAGGACATCTAGTGGGTGAGTACACCTGTTGGAATGCAAACTCAGGCAAGGGTGGGAATGCCACAGGTGCCATGGTAGTGGCACACAGGGATATGGGCAATATGGACCTGAACATGAGACTGATCTCCACTATCTCCACACAGGTAACAGCGGATACCCACTCCGTCTCTGGCTGCTCACACCGTACCGGCGCCCCATGACCCCATTGCAGCAATGCTATAATGAGGCACATGTTTCCACAGGCAACATCATAGAGCGGGTGTTTGGGATGCTCAAGGCACGCTTCCGATGCCTAGACACCTCCGGTGGTGCCCTACAGTACAGCCCCCAAAAGGCCTGTGGGATATTCCTGGCCTGTTGCATCCTGCACAACATGGCCAAAGACTATGGGATAGCCATACAGGTTGAAGAGGGGGACAGCGATGGGGACGCCAGTGGCGCCGGTGTTGATGGTGCTGAGCAGCCCCCCCTAGGATGGCAGGCCCCCCGACTGATCCAGCAGGCCCAGCTGCACCGGGATACCATCACAGAGGAGCACTATGCAGAACACAGGTAAGTCAAGGGGACATGTGCAACCAACACTGTCAATGCGCAAACCACAGGCACACAGGGTAACACACCAGGGGTGCATGATGGCCAGGGGAGTGGAAGGGTCCAGGCATACAAACACACCATCAGGGAGGGGTGAGCACTCATATGGACACACACACACCAGGCACAGAGCGTACATGGGCACACATGCCTGGTAGCAAGCAGAACCGACATTGCTAACACACAGCACCCCGACCACCCCACCACCTGTACTGTCCAAGCACGTGTGCAGATGCTGGGCACCTTGCACCTTGGTGTACAGTACAATGCAGGCATCATCATGCACACACACCTGTGGACAGCAGTTGGAGGGTGTGCAGGTGGTCTGTGTGTCGGCGTCAGAGCAGGCACCAGCAGTGCACTGCCCACCATGACACACATTGCACACATGGCAGCACCAGACAGGGCCCGCACTGGGAGACAGCCTCAGTCATGTAGCACTGTCCCACGGCCACCGCTGACGCGGGTGGCCCCACCATGACCCAACAGCACTGGCAGGCTGAGCAGGCCACATGGGGTGGCACTGTTGCACCACCAGGGTCCCACTGCGCAGAACGCGACCTTGCCCGCACAGGGATCTGCAGCATGCCGAACAAACCTGCACAAGGGGTGCTCGGGATGGCCACAGCAGAACCCGGCGTCGACAGGCCTGGTGGCGCACGATGCCGGGAATGGGGAGTGGAGAGTGAACTGTGTGGGGTGTGCGGTACGGGGCACCTGACTGTGTGCCCAATGTGTCCACGACAGAGACCACTGCCTGGGTCAGCCTGTCAATGGCGGCGGTCACATCCGTCCGCATACGCACCAGCTCTGCACGGTCCAGAGCACACTCCCTGTTGTGCCGCTCCACAGCCACAGACAGTGCCTCCACGGACATTGCAACCCGCCTCTGCAGCTGTACTGATTCCCGCAGCAGGCGGGTGTGCTCGTCAATGGGTACTGTGCCCCAACGGCATCCTGTCCCCCAGGGTGTGGAAGGTCCTGATGCACAACACCCCTTGAGGGTGGGCGCTGTTTGCCAGGACCAGGAATGAGCGGATCAAAGGGCGGCGGACATGTGCCACCACTTGACACTGTACCCCCAGACCTGGTGGGTGACTGCTGCTGCTGCCCCGCCAACTGCTGTGCCCCAGGGTCCACTTGTTCCACCGCTGTGCTAGCAACAGTGCCAGACAGCTGCACAGCCACCGGTGCTGCCCCACCGGTGCTGACAGGCACAGCCTGGGACTGTGCCAGCATGCTGGTACACAAGTTGGAACCAGAAAGGCCCAGGGGAACGTGCTGGCCTGCTGTGTGTCCGTCATGGGACACACACCTATCACTGCCCATTGCAGTCCTTGCATCATCAATGGTGCAGGTACGTGCTACAGCCATAGTCACAGCGTGCTGGCATGCTTGCATGCCAGACTGCTGAGACACAGGCTGTGCACCCCGCACCCGGATCACCGACACCAGAGTTGGCGGCCCAGCGTGCATGCTGCTGCAGTGCCTGCTGGCTGGTGATAGAGGTGGATGGACCCTCCTCCATGTCCAGCTGGTCATCATCACTGCCTGGACCCACCACCACCGTCTCCTGAAGACGAACAGGATCTGTAACAGAAAGAGAGTACTGCGAGTGCATGTGAACAACCTTCCCCAACCCCCAACACCACCACCATGTCATACCGTGCAGTGATGGGCTTCCACCTGTCTGGAATCCACCTCCTGGTACGCCCTCAATAGCGCTCTGCTGCACTGATGCAACCAGTGTCTCCTCAGCCGGGGTCAGCTCCAACACCACTGGCGGGCCCCTGCCAATGCTAGCACGTGCTGCCCTGAAGGCTGCCCCCTTCTCCTTCAACCTCCTGCGGTCTGTGCCCATCTTCTTCTTGCATTCCTGCACGGAGCGCTGGTGGCTTCCATGCAGGTTCACGGCCCGAGCTACCCCCTCCCATGCAGCCGCACGGGACTGAGGGGTGCCCCTCCGTCCACTCAGTACTGGCTCCTCATCCACGTAGGCCTGGAAGAGGGCCTCTGTCTCTGCTGGGGAAGTAATGGGCCTCCTCCTCGCCCCACCGCTCAACCTCACCTTGGCTCTGCTGGTCATGGCGATCTGTATGGGGCAAGTGGACACCTGTCACTGTGCAGTCTAGCATTTTCCCATGACCATTGTCCAGAACATCACACAGCATGCAACTCACCTCTCACCTGCAGTAACCGGAATCTGGCCAGCGTGGCCAATATCGCGACATTTATAGCGCAATGCATGCAAATTAGAGTGGAGCAACTATAATGACATGGAAATCGCGCTACCGCGCCTTTGAATAGCTGATCAGATGATTTGCATGTGTCGGCTGAATATCGCGAATTTGGCGCTGGCGCACACGGTTGAGTCGGCTGAGCCAATGGCGCCAGATCTGTGACTCTGTGGTACACTGCATTGCACATGCCCAGATAGCTTATGCAGGCATCTGCCGCTGCTGACGTGCCGCGCGATCGGCAATTCAGGCCATGGCCACCATTGTGCCAGTGGCGCCACAGCACTGGGCACTATATGGCACTGTGGCACTACCGCGCAATAGTCCACTGTGGCACTGGTACGCAGCTGGTCAGTCGCGCAGGATGCGATATCGCCAGATGGCGCTGTGCGAGGCCTCGCGCCATGGCCCATGACCTTGTGTCCGACCTTTGCCCCCTTGCCCTGTTCGGCTGCCATGTGTACGGCCCTATTGCGCTGTCTGGTGACAGCGCTATGTGAAGTGACGGCACTGTTCGAACAGCGTGATTGGAACCTGTGGTGGTCTATTGTGCAACATCTCCACGTGGGGTTACGGCGCAGCGGGGTGCCATATTGCCTGCTGTAAAGTTGGTACCATGGCTCAGAGAAGAGCTGTTCCGTGGAGCCCATTGGAACTGGCCAACTTGGTAGCCCTACTAGAGCCCCACTATGGGGCTCTCACCATTGCCCGGACACAGGTGTGGCATCAAGTGGCCACTGACCTGGTGGGGTCACTGGACGGTGCCGGGTCAGCTGAGCAGTGCCGCACCGCACAGTGATCTCCGCGGAGGATCAGGACCGTCTGGATCGGCTGCGTCACGTGCCAGAGGAGGCGTGGTGCCTAGGCCAGGTGGGTGTACCATCTATGCACCTGTATTCTCTGTAGGGTGTGAGTGTGTTTTGGTGGCTGTGCATGGTGATGGCTCTGCCATGGCTGACTGTGTCAGTGTGTGCAGCTGTGAGATGAATGGGTCTGGCTGTGTGGGCAGGCACTCTCACTGGGGCAGGGGCAGTCTGCTTTGGGGTCACACTGATGTTTGTCTCAACATATGTCTCCCACAGGCCGGGATGTGAGGATGCAGGCCCGGGTTGAGGAGGGCCGTGCCAGGGCCCTGGTGCCAGTGGGAGTTGCACCCCAGCAGCAGCAGCAGCAGCAGCAGCGGCAGACCTAGCTGCTTGAGCAGTGTGAGTATCATTACTTCATGGATGCTATTGCATGCTGGGGGGGGGGAAGACCACTAGCCCTGCACAACACAACCATGCAGGAAAGGGGAGGTCATAATTCCACTATACAAGACACTAGTGAGGCCCCACCTGAGTACAGTGTACAGTTCTGGAGACCATACCACGTAAGGACACAGACTGGGCAGAAGGTTCAGAGGAGGGCAACAAAGATGGTGCATGGATTGCATCACAAGTCCAATGAAGACAGGTTGAAGGAACTGAACATGCACTCCCTGGAGGAGAGGAGGGAGAGAGGGGATATGATAGAGACATACAAGTATCTTACAGGGAGGAACAGGGTGCAGGAAAACACTATTTTTATGCGACAAAGATGTTCCAGGACTAGAGGGCATGGGATGAAGTTGGAGGGAGGACAATTCAGAGGAAACATGAGAAAGAATTTCTTCACAGAACGGGTGGTGGACAAGTGGAACACCCTGCCAGAGGAAGTGGTGGGGGCTGAAACAATCACGGATTTAAGAATGCACGGATAGACATAAAGGAATTCTGGAGGTCAGGGTAAGGCAACAGACTTATAGGAAAACAAAGTGAACTTACAAGCTCAAATGGACAGACTGGGTGGGCCATAGGCCCTTATCTGCCGACACTGTCTATGTATCTATGTATGTATGCACGACACAGGTGACATGCATCACTGTCCAGTATCACAGCACGTCTGTGTATGCGTCACTGGTGGTCCATGCATGCACTGGGCACATAGCTGTGTAACTGGCATTGCACCACATTGCCACATCACTTGACAGCCTTGTTTGTGCTGTGATGGACATGGGCAGTGTGTGTGTGCAGTGGTGCACATAGCTGGTGCCGCCTGTTTGTGATGGCCACGTGCATGTTCACTGTGGGTGGGTGCATGCCATCACAGGTGCGGGACATTGGGCTATATGGCTTGCAGGTTGGGTGGTCTTCAGGGTTGTGCTCAGTCACAGCCATTGACTGTGTTCCCATTTTCCTAGGCCTCGAGGTTCTCCGGAGGATTCGACATGATATTCGGGGCCTGACACAGGTGTCCATGGAGAACCAGGCCATCCTCCAGTCCATCAGGCACCATGGCCTGCGGAGGAGGCGTCACAGGACAGTGTGGAACCAGGCAGAGGATGACCAGCTGGCTGGGCCTTAGAATATACCCTTCCCACTTCTCCCATCCCTACCACCCTGCCTTCCCTCTCCAAGCTGTTCATCCCTACCCCTCGAACACCCCTACCTTGTACCCGTCCCCCCCTTGTAAATAGTTGTTATTGTTTTGGTTATTGTATTTGTAAATTTTAATATACATTTATATTTTGATATGAATACTGTGTTGGTCTCTGATTTGCAGCTGGCTATGGGTGCTCAGTTGCAGTGGTGTACATGCCATCTGGGGTGGTATGGTCCTGGGTATATGTGTGTGTGTGTGTGTGTGTGTGTGTGTGTGCGTGTGTGTGCATGGGGAGGTATCTCCAGCATGGCAGTGACTTTCTGTTGGTCTTGCCGTCTGCTGCCACCCACTGCTGGGTGCACAGGGTGTGTCTGGCTTGTATGCTTCTGTGCTGCATGGGGTTGACGTGTGCTGGGGGGGATGCATGGTTTCCTGCAGTGCCAGTCACTGCACATGGGTGGTGTCTTGGGGTCACGGTGCAGGGTGTGCTGTGCGTACGAGGAGCTGATGTGCACTGTGGTTGTCAACCCCCTGTGTGTGGCACTCTCAGCCTGCCAGTGGTTGTGCTGGGGTGTCATGGCTCTGCTGTGCTTTGTTGGCTTGTCCCCATGAGCCAGTAGATCATCCGTCCTACCCCCAGTGATGCTGTGCTTGGGGTGTGCAGGTGTGGTGTTGGTTCTGCAGTGTGTTCCTGTGCCCATGTGTGGCATGGCTGGCGGTGGGCCCCAGCCTGCCTCCCTGGATGTGCAGTTCCATTGCTCTTGGGGGGGGGCTCTGCTGCGCTATGGCATCTCTGGACTGCTCAGCTGGGCTGCCCTGGTTGCGCTATAGCGCAACATTTCTGCTCAGCTTCTCCTTCCTGGTTGCGCTATGGCGCAGTTAGTGCGATATTCAGACGTTGGCTGCTCGCGCAATTTGTTCTGCTCCATGTTTGAATATCGCACCTGTTGCGCATATGCGCAATTGGTTTGTGCTTGCTCCTGCTGTTGCGCACATTTTGAGCGCAGTTTGAATATCCGGGCCTCAGAGTGTGAGCTTTGGGTGACAGGACCATAAAGTGAACCTGAGCAGTTCTGGCTGCCCAAGCCTTACAAGAGGAGTCTCTTATATGATAAGAGATACCCTGAGGTGGTTCTGTTAACTTATTAGCAATGACATAGAGTGATTTATAATAAGTTTTAAGTATTTTTTTAATGTTAAAAGTTTAAATAAAGCCGCTCTCCCCCTGGCTGTGAAGTGGAATACTCCACTCCTAACATTCCTGCACGGAAGACCACTAAATGCAGGATAAGAGGTACAGCGGCTTTGTGTGCTGACTGGATGAAATCACTTAAGTGAACGTTATTTATAATCTCTTTATCCAATGATATGCAAAAAAAAAAAAAAGTCAAAAAGGAAAAAGTAAATGATGAAATCTATATACCGGGTTGCACCTGGAAACGAGTCTCAGCTCAGCATGTCTTTCCTGTTTATCACATTTTAAATAAATATACAATACAAAACTTAAAGGTGGTATTTTCTGCCTTGTCAGTACAGATATCTGCATGTACAAAACCTCCCATTGGTTTTAATCTCCTTATTCCTGTTAAAAAATGTTTTACAATACGGATAACACACTCCAGTCTATGCATTACAAAAGAAATAATACAAAAAAAGGGTGGGCTAAGTGATGGTTATACATCTCCTGGTGGGTTGCATCAAGAGCCTTCAACCACCAGGAGGGGATGTTAACCTAGCTTAAAGCAACAGTATTTGTTAGTCAGCAAAACAATGTCATCAAATATATATATATACATATATTTTTTTTTTAGCAAAAATGTATTTGTGAAATCCTTAGATTCATCCTTAGTGTATTTGTAGTTTTCTCAGATAATTTTAAAACAGCTTTTACAGATAGTTCTATTAGCTAATGTTAAGATTAATGACTCACATCATTAAAGATGGCCACCACTCATAATTTTTAAAAATCTCTTCTGTTGAAGTTACCTGTTGAATGTTCATGCTGGATTCATAATGTGGATGTATTAGGGTGGTGTCGCCACAGGTTTCTGATGGTAAATGGCTCGGCTCTGTACCGAGATATTTAATTTTTTTTATGACGGGCATTTCACAGAGTGTGAACTTTAAAAAAAGGTCAAAATCTTGTATCTTGATTCAGGAATAAAAGAAAATCAAAGAAATCAAAATAAAAATGTGTATGTTCATATTTTTGCCATGAAAAAATTATTGCTGAAATAAACTATACGGTGACTAATGAATATTGCTGCTTTAATTTTCAACCTCTAGAGTGTGTTATTATACTTAAAAATGGTGTGTAGTGTTTAGAGACATGAGACTCTAAACTAAGCAATGTATTGCACCCTTCTGTACTACGGGCCTCCCCATGAAAAGGCCATATTGTATCTGATGGGCTTATTAGACCAACTGATGCACTAAGACGGCCCTTGTTAGTCGAGTGGTGCCCTTCACTAATCTCAAAGTGGCCATTCCTTTGTATAAAATGGGACTTAAAAATAGACCGACTTTGGAGGCATGGGGTTGGGCCACTAAAATTCTAGGAGGGGGTCAGTAGAAAACTGTCCTTGCTCCCCTAAGCAGATTTTCTCCCAGCACTAGAGAATCGAGGCTTTATGGCGTGGAGTGCCGGGGGTGCAGCCTGTTTTGGGAACCTGTTGGGCCCTGCTGGGCTTCGCTCTCAAGTCGAATTGGAGGCTGGGCTGGGACTCTGGGAATCACAGAGATTTCAATATTTGCAAATTTCTGCTCACATATGTAGCATAAATGGATGGGATCCCGGGGGTTGCTTGGATTAATGGGTTGCAGAAGGACATTCTGAGAGCCAGGGCAGATCTAAAGGGTTTCATGGCAAATATTTACTCATGTTTATGGGAGGCATTCCCGGATCAGTTGGGTGGGATGTGTAGCCTTTGAGAAAGAGATCTGGGCTTACGTGTTGTTAATGATAATTGGGCCCTGCTATGTGACTCTCACCTTGGACTCTTGTGGTGTCATAGATTCAAGGAAACCCAATTTAAATTTGTTCACTGACTCTGCCTTCCACAGGTGGTAGTAAACAAATTTAATCTGGGAATATCCCCACTGTGCATGAGATGTGGGAAGGGTAAGGCCCCTACCTCCACTGCTTCTGGAGCTGTCCAGTACTCCAACGATTCTGGACAGAAGTCCGAGAGCTATTATTGCAGAAGCTGGGCACTCACATAGTGGACAATCCTCTGTCTGTTTTGTTTGGGGTGGATGCCTCAGTAGGTGAGGAGTGGGATTTTCTGCCACAGGTCACTAGGGTACTTTTCGTCCTAGCTAGAAAGTGTACGCAGAATACAGGGATTTCATTTCAACCACCTATGGTAGATATGTGCTTAGAACTGGTTGCTAAGACACTCCCACTGGAATGAATCACATACAGTATGAGCTGAAAGACAGAGGAGACTTATTTGAGAGGATCTAGGGTATCTTTATTGACTTGTTCCCCACTGTGGAGGCTGCCACCTTGCGTCTGAGGCTAATCCTGTGGCTGGGACAAAAGCATAACATATGACACACGATTAGATAATAACCAGTTCTACGCAGGCTATGGAGAGGTTTTTCCACTGAGTAACTAAGGGGAATGCATGTGACATGAGTCCAGCAGTGTTGTTACTTGTTGTTTGGTTATTGTTGATTTTGTCTGTCTTAAATTAATGAATTACATCATAAGCGCTATAATTTGGAAGTGAAACTTGGCAGCTATATGTATTTGATACATAGGCCTTACCTGATGATATGTATAATCTGCTGTCTATGCTTTTTAGAGTAATATGATGCTTAATAAGCTGTACACGGTCTATATGGATGTGATTGTACTGTTTATTTGATAAACTAATTAAGAGAGTTTAAAAAAAAAAGGACCTCTACTGACTTTAATGGGACACGACACCATGCTCTCCCTGGTACACGTCATTATGTGCCTGAGTGCACAGGTGGATCTGAGCAATCGGGAAGTGAAGGAATTGACTGGCTATCTTGTAGGGGCCAAATTATGGTCCCTTGCACTGCCATACAGAGTTGTAATAGAAATATAAAATCCAGCTCAAATGACTTTCGCCAATATAGACTTTCAAGGCATGTGAGTCACTATGTAATCTTTGTAAATCACAGTAATATTCTTTTCAATGTTCTTAAGGGCCCTTATGGACTCAGAGAGGGGAAGTCCCCCCCCCATTTATCCTAGGTTATGTTGCATGTCAGACAACATTTCCTAGGATAAATGACCAAATCTGTTTGAAAACCGTGACATTTTTTTTTGTGTTCATAATGCATCTTTTCAACCCTGTGTATTGTAATCAAAAAATTCAGCCAAGTGGTATAGTGTGGTGGGAAAAGATCTTTCCATTTAAGAAGAATACATTTAAAGGCACTAATCAGGCCCAAGTATGTAAGACAACTTTGTTGCTTTGTATAATTATTGGTCCCCAGACCTCTGCCCCAAAGAATAATGTCTACACCTTTTACCAGTGTCACAGAGGCAGCCATCGATAGTGTATGTAACAGTTTGCCCCAAAAGGTGTCTAAGGCAATACAACTTACCATCATATTCTCCAAAGTACCTATAGCAGTTGTGCCCCTTGTGCATTTCTTTGAGAGTGCATTGTTCATTTTATTTAATTCATTAGGGGTATTAAAGGTTCTATGAAGAACTTTAAAGTAAATTTGTTGGAACTTTGAGGACATGATACCTAGGCTTCAATAATCAGCGACCCTTGCTCATTCATGATCTGGTAAATTTGAGTTTAATTTTTTTTCCCATTTTGATCTTCCAGAGGTATTTTGCTGACATAAATGCATGTATTTTAGAAATTAATTTGGGGTAGTCGGTACTTATAAAAATGTCCTCTATGCTATATTAAGAAGGCCCCAATGAAACATTGATGTTTTTAGCCATATACTCCTGGATCTGTAAAAATCTGAAGAAATGATGATTTGGTAACATAAATGAATGTTTGTTATGGTACAAAAATCCATCAAACCATTATGATTAAATAGGTTTCTAATTTCCACCAGTCTGTTCCTATGCCAAGATTTGAATGAATCATCAGTAATGGATGGGTTGAAATGTCCATTTAAATAGACAGAGGAATGAAGGGAAACTTTCTGTGGAGTATTTGTTAAACCCAACATATTGTCTCAGGCACTACAGGCCATGACCGTACTTATACCCAGGTTATTAATTTGTTTCCTGTGTGGGCCTGCATATAATAGACATTTTATGTTATCATACATGCAAGAAGTCACCTCAGTCTGACAAGGCAGCATATCTAAGGAACAGTGAAACCATGAATGGACTGGAACTAAATCTGAAGGCAGGAAATACCACTGAAAGACCACCCTCAGATTTTGGGAGATATGATTTATCCATTCTGAGTGCAGGTTTCTTCCCCTTTCACAAATTTTATTTTTTGGAATTTATGTTTATTAATTTCTGTATAATCAGACAATTACATCCACAGAACTCATACAGGGTATAGAATTGGTAAGACATTACATATATAAAAGATTGGATTGATAAACATAGAATAATAATAACCATGTAATCTTGCACAGAAGGGGGGGGGGGGGTGGACCATTTGTCCCTGTAATCAAGTCTGAAAGTTTTTCAAGATTTGCCAGTCTCTTACAAAATTATTTTAACCAATTTCTCAAATACAACAAAAAAGTAATTATGGTCAGAAACGATAAGGTCTGAAATAAAAAATTAGAACATTCATTTTAACTACATTTGCCCTACTGATGAGTGTAAGTGGTAAAGATTCCCAATGCTTGAGGTCTTTTTTGACCTTTTTCATAAATGGGGTAAAATTAATGTTGAAGGTTTTATTTAAGTCTGAACTAATATGTACTCACTGGTATTTTAAGCAGGTTACCTTTTTGATATTACGTATGTGGTAATGTTGAAAGGGTTTAGAGTGAGATGGTGATTCCATCAGCATCTGATTTGTCCCAGTTAGTCTTCTATCCAGAGATCTGCCCAAAGTTAACTGGTAAGCTGTTAAGTCCATGGAACAGTACAATAAAATTATTTGTCCTGTATTTGCTTTGGATATTTGAAGACAAAATAGGCGACAAGCCCATTTAATTGTCTCGCACACCATAGTGAGTAGATTAATTAGTATCATAAACAAAAAAAGTATCAAGCCTGTTTTTAAAAGATTCAAAAGATGGTGCCTTCACGATATGGCTTGGTAAAGTATTCCAGATATATTGTATTGTCAGCATAAAGGCTAATTTTTATGTTCTGTGTTGTCTACAATTAATACAGTACTTTGTTTAATGTTCCTAAGTGCAGTTGCCAAACGTTCAACCGGTAGGGTGAAAATAAGGGGAAAAAGGAATACCCCTGATGAGTTCTTCTTTCTGATCTGCTTGAATCTTTAATATCCTTGTTGGTTTTGATTTTTTTTTGTTAACTTACTATGCTTTTCTTGACCTCCAGTGGTTGTGCTTCCCCAGTCAGCCCTTCCACCCATGACACCATCCAAGTGGCCTGAAGCTGCCCTAATCAAAGTGCACCCTGGATTACCCCAGGGTGGGGTGCTGGGCTCCCCCGCTACTCCATTGGATCGCTATCATAGATTCAGCAGGGAGACCTGAGCAGCTACGCGGTGGTGAGATGAGAGCATCATGAAGCTCATTGGGTACAGAGGTGTTTCTAGGCTATAGGGGCATGGCATCAATGATGCTTGTGGCACAAGTGCTAACATCAAGCACCCTCCCTAAGTTTAGCACAATCTGGGGTCCCCAATAACAGGCAACCTGTGGTCACCCAGGATCCCTTGTTACAAGGACATGACCCCCCTGGAGGTGGAGAGCATGCAAGGTCACTCAATCCACACCCCCAGCTGGCCCTCTAGTGATCCTAGTCCACTCCCAAACCCGGGTCGCCAGCGTTGTGAGCAAAAGTCCTTCTGCTGCACCAGTGGGCTAGCATTAGTTCTGATTTTGCCAAAGACTTTGAGTTTAGTAAAGCCATCCATGATCTGAGAGTAGGCCCAAATCTGGATGCTTCTAATACAGCTTTAATATAATCCAAGTTTAGTCTGTCAAACACTTTCTCTGCATAGAGAGAAAGCATAGAAAAATTGAACGACATAAACTGATCCTCCTGCTTTAATGTGCATCTAATGTTAGAACTTAGTTGCCGCACTTTAATGAAGTCCCTCATCCTCCTGACATTCCATAAAAGTATTTTTCATCTATTAACCATATTACCAAGATTTAACATTGGTACAGATATCATTATACTGCTAATTTCAAAAGTCCCAAATTTTCCAATTGAGAGAAAGAACATAAGCTGTAATCCTGTAAAACACATTAGCCTTGTTTTTTTATCAGATATATTGTATAAGACATTATTTTCACTGGAATAACATTTTTGCTATATTCACTATTTTGAAAATCCAGCGAAAATTAAATGCCAGTGAAAATATATACTACAATTGACAAGTTAGCTTGCTCTTGCACTTCAACTAAATCAAGCTGTCTTGAAAATGTCAGAGCGGACAAAACAGTGAAATGTAAGGGCAGTGAATTCATTCTCTTATACAGTAGCTTCCACTAGCCCTTTCTCAGCAAAGGAGTACCCAAATATTTTGTCTGCCCTCCACCACTCATAATACTGAGACAAGGAAGAGAATTTACTTCACTGAGAGGGTGGTGAAGCCATGGAATGCACTGCCCGGGAGTCTGGTGGAAGAGAGAACAGTGGAGGGCTTCAAGAAAGGATGAGACAGGTACAAAGGAAAACTGAAGCAGAAGATGACACCTCCTGGTGCTAGGGGAGGGGGGAAAGCGAACACCCATTAGGGGGCTAGCTACTAAGCAGACATGACAGGCCATCAGGCTTATTCTGCTGACTTATAGTATGTATGTTAGTATGTAATTTCATATATGGATACCCAAGATCCTTTAATCCTTCTCTTCCCTTCTCTTCCCCTTGTCCCCTAGTTGAGTGGAAAAACTTGGCCCACCACTGAGCCCCTTCAAAACAGTTAATCTGCTTGGCAAAGTAAACAATGAAAGCAATAGTGGTGGCATGAGAAATATGTTTTCCTCCTTCCCATGTCTATCCCTGTCCACGTCTAAGTGACCACCCACCTCCCAGCCCTCCTTCCCTCAACAAAGATAGCCAAAGAAAAAGACAGCAGTACTTACCCCCCTCTCAGTGGTTGTCCCTCAATAAACCAAATATATCTGCAGCCATGTAAAACATCGACTGTAAAGAAAAAAAAGAGTACAGAGAGTGCTAGAGGAGAACAGAGAATAGAATAGTATGAAAAAATGGGTAACATTTGGGTGAATAAAAACTGATGGGCAATAAAGTATTTACAGTATTTGTCACCATCTATCTATTCAAATAAAGGATGTATTGCAAGTTTATCTGATTGATCAAAGCCATGATCTGGTTTTATAACGGGTGTAATTCAAACCTACTGTTTGACAGCGACGAGGTAAAGAGACCCACTATTACAATATTGACATAGACATTATTTTTTGCCTCTCAGCTAGCTTTGTTTAATCTTTTCAGAGAAAACAGTGCTTTTCTATATCCTTTAATGACGTTGTACTTATTCCATGGTACTAGTGATAATACTGTAATATTGTAACCGATGTATGTTCTATATCTGCTTGATGTAATATCTGTTGTCTGTCAACCTGATGTGGAACCTTTGTAAACGAACTTGTGCTCAAAGGTCTTCTCCGAATCCTTAAATACATAAAAATAAATAAATAAAATAAAAACACCTTTCCCATCCTTAATCAGCATCTCATCCACCACCATCATCATTTAATACTTGTAAAATAAATATATAATTTTAATTGTTATTGCCACTTAATCTCTATCTCTTAAACCATTCCCGTATATCTATCCTGTCTAGTAATAATCAATCAACACATTAAGTCTTCCGTAGTCTGCAAATTTTCCTTAAACTTCCCATACCTCAGTGTGCATATTTAAACGTCAGTATTCAAAGAGAGTAACTAAAGACCTCAAAGTCTGTAGGAGGGATTGGTTAGGCCAAGCCCATTCCAGTTCGATCTGTCAAAAAATTTCCATTTACTTTTTCCATAGGATAAGACTTTAACCCTGACATCCCTGGCCTCCTTCAAGGGATAGGGCTTGATTAGATTTAGAGGGATCTTTATCTTGAAGAATTCCCGATTCCCCAGATGCACCATCAATAAGGTCCACCTCCTGAGGGTTTCTTGGAGGGTTTTCAGGAGTTTCTTTCTTTGTCAAAGATGGCCTCACTGATTTTGTGGGAGGTGTGGATTATCTTGTCTGTCATAGTCTGAATACACATTTGATATCCCTTTATTTTCTTTGAGACTCTAAGGCGAGGAGACGGAATTAGATGTATCGCTGTAGCTAGTTCTGGCATGTGCATATGGATTTTCATTTTAGTTAGGGGAGGGGTGAGAGCTCAGAAATGATTCAATGAGTTTAGGATCTGTAAAATAATACATTTTGCCATGCAAAAAAAAATATTATTTTAGCCAGTGGGAATAGGGCAAATCTGTTTCCTTTATCTCTTAGAATGTCTTTTACCTGGTCAAATGCCATTCTTGATCGGAGGCTTTATGAACTAAAGTCCAGATAGACAAGGAATTTAATGCCCTCTACATAGAGACCCTGGTCAATACAAGCTTTTCTTAAAATTCAGTCCCTGTCTAGGAAGTAATGTGAGCTCACAAAGACTGGGGTGGGGGACATTTCTTGCCCCAATCTTGTTCCTGAGTCTCTTGAATTGCCACCTCAATGTGCTTCAAAAGTAATGATGCCCTTTTCTGGGTATTTAACCCCATAGCCACAGTGAGTAGTCTGTCAAAGTAGGGTAGTGGGTCCCCTCTGTCTTCCACACCTTCAGGAATCTTTATTAATTTCAGATTGTTACACTTTGGTCTAGCTTCTTGGTCAGTGATTTTCTTTCGCAGGAGTTGTAGTTGACTTGCATGATTGGCCACTGTTTGGGAGGTTGGGTGCACACAGTCTTCCAAGGCACTCACTCTTTCTATCTCCCCATCTTCCATCTTATAACTAAGACCAGAAACTAAATTTGCTGACATGAGCAGTGTTGCATTTTGAGTATCAAACATTTTCTGTATGTCTGCTTTTATTTCATCTTTGAATGTGGACAAGAGATTTGCATTACACTCTGCTAGATTTGGAGCCTCGTCCTGTGAAGGCTCTGTAGCACAAGTTAAGTTTGAGTTGTCTGCTATGATGCAAGAATGCTGACTAGCCATGTTCTGATGGGGAATAGCTGATTTTAGAGAAACTGGACTGTCACATTGTGGTAGTGTGGCTTTCTCCTTAACATCACCCAAACTTGCCCAGTTGCTTACTCAACAAAGAGTTGCCCTTTTTAGGGCTAATGATTTTCAATTTTCAGTGGAAAACACCAGTATAAAACAGAATTTGTCATTTTTAAACCAGCACTTAGGAGTCAGTTTTTCATTAGAAACCCCACTTTACGCCAGCTTTTTTGGGCAAATACCTCCATTTTGAGCAACTTTTTTGTACAAAACAAGATGATTTGCCCTCAGTTTTGATAAAAAATGGAAAAAAAACCCAGATTTTAAGATTTTACCAAATGGAAACTGCCATTTCTGAAAATGGAAAATCAGTGGCTCTACCTTAGAAAGGCTGTCATGGGAAACAGAGGCCAGGCCCAGGGTAACAGAAATAGCTGGAGTAGCCATCAAAGAATATTTAGCTGACAGCAGTAGAGTATTACCAATTTTTCCAGTGCTAGTGTAAAATATGGGCTCTTTATCCTCTACACCAACCTGCTGAGAAGGTGCTTTAGCCATTGGCTTGATTAAACAAATTATAGAATTTGCATGTGCTGCACTCTGAGTCAAAATCAAAGTAGCAGTGTTATATTCACTCAATTTATTTGTTACAGATGAATTAGGGCACTTATTTTGGAACATTGGTAACTGTCCTCCTGGATTTCTTCTCAGAGAAGAAATGATCTGCAATATCCTTGGCTCATCTGAAAAATGTCAACATAGTAGCCCTTGCTGGTAAATGCAATGGTTATTCTTTGCGCTCTTTAGAATCCCAAGCACAGAAGCAGGGCAGCGGCAGTTCTAAAAGTGTTCAATTAGAGAAGCATAAAGGAACAGTATAGGAGCTTGTCCCTGAGTGTCCGTCTCTCAGGCTGCTACAGTATCTTGGATCCTTTCTCTTTTGGATGGAATTTAAAATGATTCAACTGTCTTGATCATAAGGTGGCGTAATAAAAAGACTATGTTGAAAATCTGGGCTCAGCCAGCAGAGCAGTTAGATTTTCACTTGTGATGCTGATGACCCAGGTTCGGGAATGGATCTGGGGAGTCAGAGGGCTGGCCGGGGAAGAAGGGTTGAGCATCCTCAAGACTCCTCTCATTCTCTGGGGGGATGGGAGGGGACTGAGTGTCTGGTGCTCGACAGACCCCTGGTGGAGGCCAAGGGTACCACAGCGTTTGGCACCAATGCATTAGGGGCGGGGTAGATGCTGGCATCATTGCGCATCCCTGCTCACAGGGCAGCAAAGCTATAAAATAATGCCGGTCCTCCGGCATGATAGCCCATTCAGTCCTGCTGCCCACTACCTCCGATGCCCGCCGGGGGGGGTGTCCCGCTCTCATGGCCCCAACCTGGGGAGAGTAATCCAGGGCTTGCCCACAATGTCCACTAGGGAGTGAGAAGCCTCTCGGTGGCTCTGCCCAGAGGGGTAAGCCTGGGTTTGAGGTCGGCAGGTGGACGAGGCCCGAAAATAGGGGGTACAAGGCACAAAAAACAGGAAAATAAAAAAAAATTTGTGGTCAAAATCTCAAAAAATAACAGTTATGAAGAAATGTTGGAATTCTTCAATGTTTACTCTTAACATTGCTATTTTTCCAGTTTTTGACCCCAACTTTTCAGTATAGCCTTTTGTTTACCCCAACCCATGAATATGCAGGTGTAATTTTTTTAATTTCTTCTGAAACACATTTTCACAGTTGCTCCACAAAGTCACTTTTCAGACAGGGCTTAAAACATTTCACCTGTGTTTCAATAAAATGACTATGTTGAACATCAGGGGTGGGATATTCAGACTGCACCAGGCAGTGGCGCAAGCCTGGGTGCAGCACAACTGGGATGTGCCAGGGTGCTGACAGGGTGATATTCAACTGTGCTGCGCCATGGCTCAGCACCGTTGAATATTGTTCCATGGCCACCCACATAGCGCATGGCGCAGTGGCACTGCACCAGCACAAGTGGCCAGAGAGGAGCAAGGGGATGCGCTAGCACAAGTGCCGTTGCGCTAGGTGCATCAACCACAATATTCAGCGGTGGACATGCAAATGGGGCCATAATGCATGCAAGGTGCAAATGGGGCCATTTGCATGTCATTATGGCCCCATTTTCATGCAGGTGCACTGATCCCCGGCGACTTGTGCCTGGTGCCCTGCCAGGCAGCAGCCGTCGGGGACCGACGGCCCCTGCTCCTCACCGGCAACGCACTCCAATGCACAATCGCGGGCCGTAATATGTAATAAACTCCCTGGTGGTCCAGTGGACCTATCTCCCTGACCGATCGCGGGCTGTAATAATAAATAAACTCCCTGGTGGTCCAGTGGACCTATCTCCCTGCCTGATTGCGGGCATGCAGTACTTCAAATATCCCTGGTGGTCAGTGGTACCTGTACCCCCCTCCCAACCCGCCCACTCATTCCCACCACCCGCTCCCCTAGTCAGTGGCAGGCGGCAGAACCCCACCCATGAAGCCGCCCGGGTGCCTGCCAGGTGATTGTGTACAATACATACGGCTGTCGTCCATTGGTCCTGGCCAGAGCCAGTGAGATGGGGACTCATACGTGCTACACAGTCACAATATGTGAATGGACCCATTCACATGTCAGGACTGTGTATTACAGTACGGTCTCGCATGTCCATTGGCCCATGTTGTGGATTCTCAATGGGCGACAGCAGTACGAGCCGCTGTCAGTCAGCAGGCGGCTGGGCGGCTTGCAGGTGAGGTGCTGCCACCCGCTGCTGACTTGGGGGGGAGCGGAGTGGTGGGAATGAGTGGGCAGGTTGGGAGGGGGGTATGGGTACTGCTGGACCACCAGGGATATTTGAAGTACTGCATGCCCGTAATCAGGCAGGGAGATAGGTCCACTGGACCACCAGGGAGTTTATTTATTATTGCAGCCCACAATCGGGCAGGGAGATAGGTCCACTGGACCACCAGGGATTCTATTATTTACAACAACCCACGATCGGGCATGGGGGGACGCTACGCCACCAGATGGTGCTGCCAGAACTTGGGTGCCCACCCACAGCTGGCTGCTGCTGTGTTGTGTCCTGCATTACAGCAGCTCACCTGTGGGTGGCCAGCTGTTGCTCCTTTATTTTGTGGCTTAACTGTGTGCAGCACATGTAGGGGTTGCACCTGCATATTCTCAGCACGTCCTGGGCTGAATATCGGATGTTAGCAGAATATGCATGGGCACGCCCCCTTACCTGTGCGCATGTACCACAGTGCACCCGGCGCATCAGGTTTGTGCTGCACATATTCCCTCATTTGAATATCACGCCGGGGCGCACCAGTGGGTTCTGCATGGTGCAACCCTGTTGCGCCATGCGCAACCCGTTTGAATATCCCACTCCTGGGGTCAAAATCTCAAAAAAAATTACAAAGGTATGAAGAAACATTGAAATTCTTCAATGTTTTCTCCTAACTTTGCTATTTTACCAGATTTTGACCCCACATTTTCAGTATAGCCATTTTTGTACCCTACCTCATGAACAACATGATGTGTCATTTTTCAGATCCTGCCCAAACATCTTTTCACACTTGTGCCATAAAATGACATTTTAGACAGGATTTCATAACTGAGACCTGTCATGTTCATAAGATAGTGTAATGAAAAGACTATGTTAAACATTTGGGGTCAAAACTGAAAAAAAGGGTATGAACAAACGTTGACATTTTTCAACATATTGCATAACTTTGCAATATTTTTATGTTTTGAATCCACATTTTCAACATCCTCATGCTTTTTTTTTTTTAACCCCATCGACTGGACATGGCAGATGTTATTATAGAAACATGGAATCTGTCAACAGAAAAGGACCATATAGCCCGCCCAGTCTGCTCAGATGTTCCCTGTCTATTCTGTCTCTGCAGACCCTACCTGTCTCTGGAGACCCTCCCCCTCCTTGCTTAATTTCCAGTATTCCCCGTATACCTACCCTATGCATGCTTAAAGCCCCCACTGTTTTTGCCCCATTACCTCTGTTGGCAGACTATTTCAGCTGTTGACTACTCTTTCAGTGAAATAGTACTTCCTCAAATCTCACTTAACCATCTTCCTTTCTAACTTCATTGCATGTTGTCTTGTCCTGGTGCACTTCCTCCTTTGAAACAGACTTCTCTTCTGTATCCTGTACACCCCTGTGAGGTACGTGTAAATCCCTATCATCCCCAGGTGCACATGTTGAGATCCCTCACTCTCTCCTTGTAGGGCTTCTCATGCAATCCCTGCACCATTTTAGTTGCCCTCCTCTGGACTGCCTCCACCTTGTCTATGTTCTTTCTGAGACGGTCACACCACCTCACTCCTCCTGCTGGTGATACCTCTCCCTATGCATCCCAGCATCCCACTGGCCCTACCTACTGCCATGTCACACTGTCCAGCACCTTCAGGTCATCAGATATTATAATATAACCCTAAGGTCTCTTTCCTGCTTGGTGACCATCAGTTCCTCCCCTTCCATTCAGTACTTAGCTTCTGTGTTTCTATACCCTAGGTGCATGATTTTGCACTTTTTGTCATTGAACCCCAGCTACTATACACTATACCACTTCTCAAGTTCTCTAAGATCCCTACTCATTCTCGCCATCCCCTCCTGAGTATCCACCCTATTACAGAGTTTGGTGTCATCTACAAAAAGGCATCAAATCCCATACCAAAACCTATTTTCCCAGTTATTCTGCAAACAATGTTTTGGGTCACATTTCATAAATGACACCTGTCATGTTCAGTTGCTGGGGTAATAAAAACTCGCATTTTGAAAATACAAGGTCACAGTCTAAGAAAACAACAACGTTATGTGTGAAACTCTTCTTTTTCCAATCATGACAATTCCACTGTTATAACTTGTGTTTTTAATTTGTTAATTTTAGCTGCTGTGCTATCAGTGCTTAACATCTACACAGCAAATACAAGCAAGCAGACACCAGCCATTGACAAATGCTTTGTTTTATGTTGCTATACTGTAGGTTTTCAAGTGGAATCATGTTAATTTAGTAGAACTCGTGCAAAGTGAGCCACAAAAGTGGAGCATAGGTGTGAGGGAGTTAATGTTTTTTGTATGTTTTCTTTACTTTTTCAGAACAAAACACTAATTGCAGTTATTAGCGATTGTCAGCTACATAGTAACTGAAGTTTTGTCAGCAGTTTATGTGCTGTTGACATTCAGTGATAACTGTCAGCACTGTTTTTCTAAACGACAATAAAGTGTTCTTTAAAAACACACTGACTGTGATTCTGTTTGTAAACCTATTTCATTATGGATAAACACAAGTGAGACATTATCCAGTTTTCAATGCTTTTCTAAAAAACCTGGTAGGAATTTTGTGATGCATATCAGCTATGTAAATTCTATAGAAGGGATACTCAGAATTTTATTATTTACAGTTTATTTTATCAGGTAAGCACAGCCCTGAGGCTCATTTTCAGTTGCGTCCTGGCCAATTTCAGTTCAATAGGACTTTTTAGGAATTTAGGACATTCCAATTCGGCACCTGAAAAGAACCTCAGGATCGGAATCAGAATTGGAGTTGCTATCCTAGATCCCAAATTCCTATGTAAAAAAATGTTTTTACCCTAAATTTCAGAATTAAGATTTTCAGACTGCAATTCTAAAAATTGGGTTGGAAGTTATCATATCCAATTCTGTGACTCAGAATCTGAGCAACCCAACTCTGTAGTACAGCATGGTGTAGTATGGTGCAGTGCCTACAACACCGATGCCCTCAGGACAGTTAGTAATGTTTGGGACAATATTCTGGAGAGAAGCTTCAGGAGCACTCTGCCATGGACGAGCCCTAGTAGCAGGTCAACAAAGCTTACTGCAAGACAACCAAACATGCCAGTGCAAGTCAGATGGCTCGCAGCAACTGCTGCAGCTCTACACTTCATTGTGTACTTTCAGAACCATAATGTTTCAGCTGATGTAACAGACTAGAAAAATGCTTTTTTTTAAACTTTCTGTTTTCTTTTTCTGTTTCAGTTTGTGCAATCATGAAAATGATCCTCCCCATCATTGACTACAGTGACTTTGACTACAGTGCAGTTTCCAAGTCCACCCTTGCTAGACTGGACCCCTTCTTTCACTCCTTCCATTTTACCTTGGACTGTCCTCCTCGTACACAGCACTGCTCTCTCTATTGTTCCCTAACCCTCTCATCTGTTGAAGTGAGATGCCTTGTACACTGTCCCACCTCTACCTCCAAATTCTGTTTGGCTCCCTCCCTCCTTCTCTGACCCATTCCCCCTTCTCCTACCCCGTCTGGAATACTGCTTCCTACTGCTTCCTCTCTCCTCCAGGAAAACCTCTGTGGGCCAAGCAACTTCTCATAGCATTTTCCTAAGCTTTGGTCCTCTTTTCCCATCCATCTACTCAGCCTTGCACTTCTCCCCTCCCTGTTCTGTGGATGCTTCCTACATCCCTCCCGCCCAGGCTGTGAGTAAACGCCTAGCCCTCCTAGGCTCTCCAATCAGTAAGGCTCCTGTACCTACTTCACTACACTGGCACTAATAACTCTCATACCTTGCTGGCTGGGTGGTAGTAATCTGCTCCTTCCAAGTGGCTGCTACCAGTACTGCATTGCACTTGTACCCTAATTTGAATTGTTTACATCTTGATTTTGTGTGCCCAGTCTAGCTGATGGTACATTTGTGTTTGCACAACTGTAATGTATTTTATTACTTTTTTTGCAATGTATTTGCATTGTACCGTACTTTATTTGTGTTACTGTTGCACTTTATGTTATTTTCATTTGTACATCTTGTATCGTTTACTCCCCATCCCCCATCTCCCAATAATACATCTGTAAAAATGAACTGTTATCAGCTCAGTATGTCTTTCCTGGTAAACTGTTAAAATAAATAATAATTAACGAAACAGTATGTAATTTACATTTATGTAATACTATTCATGCACTGCATCCCAAAGTGTTTTAAAAGCAATTTATTTCCACGGAAGAGCATAGCTGAGATGTTACATCTCATTTCCAGAGGGGTCTTGCTTCTGCATAGGACAGCTTGATGCCTTTGGGTACTGTTGGGGACTTTTTTTTATATAGTTTTCACTGAATTTTCAAGATCATTACAGTACATTGCAATATCAATAAAAACTGGAGTACATTCTGTTGTGGGTCTCTTGATTTCATACATTGCCTCAGTTTGGACAATCACTGCATTGAGTTAATCCTTCACCTTCCCCTTTAGAAGAGTGTGGGGTGGGGGGTGTATATTGACCTTCAAGACTGTAATGCAGTTACTGTGCAATAGTATGACTACAGTGTGCAAATTCCAAAAATATGTACAAATCAACCAAGATGTGTGGCTGATTTGGGGGGTGGGGGCATGTGTGCCGGGAGAAGGAGATACCAGCCTGACAAGTGAAGCTAAGTATTCACACTTTTATTAAAGCATAATCTGATTTGTAGCCTAACACTGTTGGCACTTTGCTTATTGTACTGCTTACCACTTCACCACCCCCCTACACCTAAAAACTCTCCTGGTCAACAACTTTTAATGAAAAAATGATGAAGGCATGGGTCAACTCCTCCTTATAAAGTAGCTAGTGTGGTTTGTTGATGCTGTCCTCCCCCAATAAGTAAGTGTCTTTCATATGCATCAGGGAGTGTAGAATCAGTACACGCATGTTCAGTAGTACTGTAATTTCTCCACAAACACAGAGTAGCTTAAACAATAAACCCTTTGTGTCACCATTTCAGGACATTATGGGTTTATTCCAGTGACCTTTGAAATCGGAAAGTATCTGAATCATGAGACTTGCATATGGTAGCTGTATCTTGTCATTACCACTGGTGTTCAGAATGATCGATGAGTCACCTCCAGTACCAACCACAAAATTAAAACGGACCAAATCAGTTCTTCCTAACCTGCCCATGTCAGCAGAGCTTTCCAGGGCCCTCACAAAGAATGCCTTCCTGATCAGACAGCGCTCAAGATTCATTCCCATACAGGATATCCTTATATGGCATACCATCATCTCCTCAATACCAGGTATTACAAGGAGCACGCTGAATGAATATTATTAACACAAGTATTTTTAAATCAATGGCATCTGTGGAGTCCATGATTGCAGTAGAATCTCACCTTTATTATTAAAGTAGGCAGTAGGAGGCAGTATAGCGCAGTGGTCTAAGGCTCTGAGCTGCAAATTTGGTGATATCCAGCAGACCAAACCTGGGTTTGAATCCCACAGCTTCCACTTGCATACTGTGTGACCCAGAGCAAGTCCCAAGTTGCTCCAGTAAAAACACGTTCAGCTTAGTGTGTTATACCTGGTTAAACAACTAAATAAAAAAAAAAAAAGATATCTAGCTACTTGAAACACGACCCTACAACTGAGCTAGTTCCTGGCACATTTGTAGAGTGTGGGGTAGTAAGCTCTCTGTTTGTTTAATTGTTTTTAATCTGAATTGATTTCATGCTTTTTTTTTTTACTTGAATAGAGGATTTTGGACTTTCACGATGTACCACTCGTTGATACTTTTGTGAATCTGTGCTTAATAAATAAAAATCATCATGTTTTCCATTGCATTTGAAAACTGAGATAGAGGTAAGCAATAAACTGACACTCCATAGACCTTAGATATGTGAACCAGGTCTTCTGGCACATGAGTTAAAGGAGCAACAGTCCTTCCTGTCTACTGGAGTCCTTGTTCTATACACTTTTACAACCAGCAGGCCTAAAGTAACATTTATATAAACTGTTTTGCTCTATCTTGTGCAGTTTGCAGTGGTTAAGCCGGGATTTGAACCAGGAATGATCCTTAGGCCCTGGCCTATAGTTTTTTGCTGTAATCAGTATAATGTGCTGCCTCTGTAAGTGTATATTTAGTGCTGTTTACACAAATGAATTCATGGACTGACTCTGAAAGTTAGTTTTAGCCATTTTGTGTCACTTGAAGGGGTATAAAAATTCAAAAAGGATAAGTGAATGATGCACAACATAGCTTCATTTTTATTTGTGCGTATTGTCATGATAAAACTAGTTTCTACAAAACTAGCATGCATACTCAGAAAATGTGCATACGCCATGCGTGAGCAAGTGCAGGCACTTGGTGTCATGTTAATTTTGCCGTTGCAGAGTGTTTTTTTTATCTGGTGTCCTTCTGCCACTCCCCCCCCCCAAAAGAAACCATGAGGTATCTTGTCACCCCCACCTAATTCCCTACCTAGCAGTCAAGTTGACCATTACCAGCATTAATAACTTATCGCCCCAACAGTCAGTCCAGTAATGCATGTCCCGGTGGGATGGGGCTGCCATACTTGTATTCAATAGCAAACAGTGCTGTAGGGGTGGTGTTGGGATACTGTGGTACTGGTGGTGGTGGAGTGCAGTGCTGTAGGGGTGGTGTTGGGATAGTGTGGTACTGGTGGTGGTGGAGTGCAGTGCTGTAGGGGGGTGGTGTTGGGATAGTGTGGTACTGGTGGTGGTGGAGTGCAGTGCTGCAGGGGTGGTGTTGGGATAGTGTTGTACTGGTGGTGGTGGAGTGCAGTGCTGTAGGGGTGGTGTTGCGATAGTGTAGTACTGGTGGTGGTGGTGGTGGAGTGCAGTGCTGCAGGGGTGGTGTTGGGACAGTGTAGTACTGGTGGTGGTGGAGGAGTGCAGTGCTGCAGGGGTGGTGTTGGGATAGTGTGGTACTGGTGGAGGTGGAGTGTAGTGCTGTAGGGGTGGTGTTGGGATAGTGCGGTACTGGTGGTGGTGGAGTGCAGTGCTGTAAGGGTGGTGTTGGAATAGCGTGGTACTGATGGTGGTGGAGTGCAATGCTGTAGGGGTGGTGCTGGGATAGTGTTGTACTGGTGGTGGTGGAGTGCAGTGCTGTAGGGGTGGTGTTGGGATAGTGTGGTACTGGTGGTGGTGGAGTGCAATACTGTAGGGGTGGTGTTGGGATAGTGTTGTACTGGTGGTGGTGGAGTGCAGTGCTGTAGGGGTGGTGTTGTGAAAGTGTGGTACTGATGGTGGTGGAGTGCAGTGCTGCAGGGCTGGTGTTGGGATAGTGTAGTACTGGTGGTTGGGGTAGAGTGCAGTGCTGTAGGGGTGGTGTTGGGATAGTGTGGTACTGGTGGTGCTGGTGGAGTGCAGTGCTGTAGGAGTGGTGTTGGGACAGTGTGGTACTGGTGGCGGTGGTGGAGTGCAGTGCTGCAGGGGTGGTGTTGGGATAGTGTGGTACTGGTGGTGGTGGAGTGTAGTGCTGTATGGGGTGGTGTTGGGATAGTGCAGTACTGGTGGTGGTGGAGTGCAGTGCAGTGCTGTAAGGGTGGTGTTGGGATAGTGTGGTACTGATGGTGGTGGACTGCAGTGCTGCAGGGGTGGTGTTGGGACAGTGTGGTACTGGTGGTGGTGGAGTGCAGTGCTGTAGGGGTGGTGTTGTGATAGTGTGGTACTGGTGGTGGTGGAATGCAGTGCTGTAGGGGTGGTGTTGGGATAGTGTGGTACTGGCGGTGGTGGAGTGCAGTGCTGTAGGGGTGGTGTTGGGACAGTGTGGTACTGGTGGTGTTGGAGTGCAATGCTGTAGGGGTGGTGCTGGGATAGTGTTGTACTGGTGGTGGTGGAGTGCAGTGCTGTAGGGGTGGTGTTGGGATAGTGTGGTACTGGTGGTGGTGGAGTGCAATACTGTAGGGGTGGTGTTGGGATAGTGTTGTACTGGTGGTGGTGGAGTGCAGTGCTGTAGGGGTGGTGTTGTGAAAGTGTGGTACTGATGGTGGTGGAGTGCAGTGCTGCAGGGCTGGTGTTGGGATAGTGTAGTACTGGTGGTTGGGTAGAGTGCAGTGCTGTAGGGGTGGTGTTGGGATAGTGTGGTACTGGTGGTGCTGGTGGAGTGCAGTGCTGTAGGAGTGGTGTTGGGACAGTGTGGTACTGGTGGCGGTGGTGGAGTGCAGTGCTGCAGGGGTGGTGTTGGGATAGTGTGGTACTGGTGGTGGTGGAGTGTGGTGCTGTATGGGGTGGTGTTGGGATAGTGCAGTACTGGTGGTGGTGGAGTGCAGTGCAGTGCTGTAAGGGTGGTGTTGGGATAGTGTGGTACTGATGGTGGTGGACTGCAGTGCTGCAGGGGTGGTGTTGGGACAGTGTGGTACTGGTGGTGGTGGAGTGCAGTGCTGTAGGGGTGGTGTTGTGATAGTGTGGTACTGGTGGTGGTGGAATGCAGTGCTGTAGGGGTGGTGTTGGGATAGTGTGGTACTGGTGGTGGTGGAGTGCAGTGCTGTAGGGGTGGTGTTGGGACAGTGTGGTACTGGTGGTGTTGGAGTGCAATGCTGTAGGGGTGGTGTTGGGGTAGTGTGGTTCTGGTGGTGGTGGAGTGTAGTGCTGTAGGGGTGGTGTTGGGATAGTGTGGTACTGGTGGTGGAGTGTAGTGCTGTAGGGGTGGTGTCAGGATAGTGTGGTAGTGGTGGTGGCAGAGTGTAGTGCTGTAGGGGTGGTGCTGGGATAGTGTGGTACTGGTGGTGGAGTGCAGTGCTGCAGGGGTGGTGCTGGGATAGTGTGGTTCTGGTGGTGGAGGAGTGCAGTGCTGCAGAGTTGGTGTTGGGATAGTGTGGTACTGGTGGTGGTGGAGTGCAGTGCTGTAGGGGTGGTGTTGGGATAGTGTGGTACTGGTGGTGGTGGTGGTGGAGTGCAGTGCTGTAGGGGTGGTGTTGGGATAGTGTGGTACTGGTGGTGGTGGTGGAGTGTAGTGCTGTAGGGGTGGGTTTTGAACAGTGTGGTACAGGTGGTGGTGGAGTGCAGTGCTGTAGGGGTGGTGCTGGGATAGTGTTGTACTGGTGGAATGGAGTGCAGTGCTGTAGGGGTGGTGTTGTGATAGTGTGGTACTGGTGGTGGTGGTGGAGTGCAGTGCTGTAGGGGTGGTGTTGGGATAGTGTGGTACTGGTGGTGGTGGTGGAGTGTAGTGCTGTAGGGGTGGGTTTGGAACAGTGTGGTACAGGTGGTGGTGGAGTGCAGTGCTGTAGGGGTGATGGTGGGATAGTGTTGTACTGGTGGAATGGAGTGCGTTGCTGTAGGGGTGGTGTCGGGATGGTATGGCACTGTTGGTGGTGGAGTGCAGTGCTGTAGTGGTGGTGTTGGGATAGTGTGGTACTGGTGATGGTGGAGTGCAGAGCTGTAGGGGTGGTGTTGGGATAGTGTGGTACTGGTGGTGGTGGAGTGTAGTGCTGTAGGGGTGGTGTCAGGACAGTGTGGTAGTGGTGGTGGCAGACTGCAGTGCTGTAGGGGTGGTGCTGGGATAGTGTGGTACTGGTGGGGGTGGAGTGCAGTGCTGCAGGGGTGGTGTTGGGATAGTGTGGTTCTGGTGGTGGTGGAGTGCAGTGCTGTAGGGGTGGTGTTGGGATAGTGTGGTACTGGTGGTGGTGGTGGAGTGCAGTGCTGTAGGGGTGGTGTTGGGATAGTGTGGTACTGGTGGTGGTGGAGTGCAGTGCTGTAGGGGTGGTGTTGGGATTGTGTGGTACTGGTGGTGGAGGAGTGCAGTGCTGTAGAGGTGGTGTTGGGATAGTGTGGTACTGGTAGTGGTGGAGTGCAGTGCTGTAGGGGTGGTGCTGGGATAGTGTGGTACTGGTGGTGGTGGAGTGCAGTGCTGCAGGGGTGGTGTTGGGATAGTGTGGTACTGGTGGTGATGGAGTAAAGTGCTGTAGGGGTGGTGCTGGGATAGTGTGGTACTGATGGTGGCAGACTGCAGTGCTGCAGGGGTTGTGTTGGGATAGTGTGGTACTGATGGTGATGGAATGCAGTGCCGTGGGGTGGTGTTGGGATAGTGTGGTACTGGTGGGGGTGGAGTGCAGTGCTGCAGGGGTGGTGTTGGGATAGTGTGGTTCTGGTGGTGATGGAGTGCAGTGCTGTAGGGGTGGTGTTGGGATAGTGTGGTACTGGTGGTGGTGGTGGAGTGCAGTGCTGTAGGGGTGGTGCTGGGATAGTGTGGTACTGGTGGTGGTGGAGCGCAGTGCTGTAGGGGTGGTGCTGGGATAGTGTGGTACTGGTGGTGGTGGAGCGCAGTGTTGCAGGGGTGGTGTTGGGATAGTGTGGTTCTGGTGGTGGTGGAGTGCAGTGCTGTAGGGGTGGTGTTGGGATAGTGTGGTACTGGTGGTGGTGGAGTGCAGTGCTGTAGGGGTGGTGCTGGGATAGTGTGGTACTGGTGGTGGTGGAGTGCAGTGCTGCAGAAGTGGTGTTGGGATAGTGTTGTACTGGTGGTGATGGAGTAAAGTGCTGTGGGGTGGTGCTGGGATAGTGTGGTACTGATGGTAATGGAATGCAGTGCCGTGGGGTGGTGTTGGGATAGTGTGGTACTGGTGGTGGTGGAGTGCAGTGCTGTAGGGGTGGTGTTGGGAGTGTGGTACTGGTGGTGGTGGAATGCAGTGCTGCAGGGGTGGTGTTGGGATAGTGTGGTACTGGTAGTGGTGGAGTGCAGTGCTGCAGGGGTGGTGTTGGGATAGTGTGGTACTGGTGGTGGTGGAGTGTAGTGCTGTAGGGGTGGTGTTGAGATAGTGCGGTACTGGTGGTGGTGTTGGGATAGTGTGGTACTGGTGGTGGTGGAGTGCAGTGATGTAGGGGTGGTGTTGGGATAGTGTGGTACTGGTGGTGGTTGTGGAGTGCAGTGATGTGGAGGTGGTGGGGGAGAGTGATGTGATGAGTGGGGAGGGGGAGAGCGTTGTGGTAGGCATTATGGATAGGGCTGTGGTGGCGTGCTTGGCAGTTCTATGGTTTGGTGGATGGAGAGTGCTGTGGTGGTGGTGGTATGGGATGCAGTGCTGTAGAGTTGATGGGGTACAGTATTATGGAGCTGGGGAGACTGTGCTATAGTGGATGGGGGGACAGTGTTGTGGTGGGGGAGGTGGCAATGCCATGCTGGGATGGGTGGCAGTGCTGTGGTACATGAGTGGCAGCATTGTGGCGGAGGTACAGTGTTGTGCTGGTGGGGTAGTACTGTGGTGGTGGGGACAGTGCTGTCTTTGGGAACAGTACCGTGATGAGTGTGTGGATAGTGCTGTGGTGGTGGGGGACAGTACTGTGATGAGTGTGGGGGCAGTGTTCTGCTGTTGGTGGACAGTGCTGTAATGGTGGTGAGAATACAATGTCGTGGTGATGGGGAGAGCACTGTGGTTCTGAGGGACAGTGCTGTGGTGGTGGGGAATGGTACTGTGATGAGTGTGTGGACAGTGCTGTGGTGGTAGGGGACAGTAATGTGATGAGTGCAGGGATAGTGCTCTAGTGGTAGTGGACAGTGCTGTAGTGGTGGTGAGAGGACAATGTTGTGGTGATGGGGACAGCACTGTGGTTCTGAGGGATAGTGCTGTGGTGGTGAGGAACAGTACTGTGGTAGATTGCTGCATAGGGCATAGGAACCCAGGAGCATAGTATAGGATGTGACAGAGGTACTGATAGTCACTAGGCAGGAAAGGAACCATGAGGTTATCATAACTAACAAACTCAAAGTGGCTGGGCAGTGTGACAAAGCAGTGGGTAGGGTTAGTGGGATGCTGGATTGCATATGGAGGTTATCTCCAGAAGGAGGATGGAGTTGGTGTTGCCACTATCGCTTGCTGGTGAGATCTCATCTACAGTACTGTGTCCAGTTTTGGAGGCAGCACCTCAGAAAGGACATAGACATGATGGAGGCAGTCCAGAGGAGGGCAAATAAAATGATGCAAGGGTTGAACAAGAAGCCCTATGAGGAGAGGCAGAAGGATCTCAAAAATGTACACTCTGGAAGAGAAGGGAGTGTGGGGGGACATGATAAAGAGCTGCAAATACCTCACAAGGGTGAACAACATGTGAGAAAGAGGTCTGTTTCAAATTAGAAAGAGCTGGAGGACTAGGGGGCATTCTGTGAAGCTGAAGGGGGAGGTTTAAGAAGGATGTGAGGATGGAACAGCCTGCCAGCACAAGTGATGGAAGCAAAAGCAGTGAAGTAGTGGAGGGAAAAGCACTTCACTGGGGGGGCCTCAAACATTCATGTAATAGACATAGGGGAATATTAGTAAATAGGCACTGACATCAGAAGCGAGCCTGGGTCAGCAGAGGGCTGGACGGGGGTGGAGTGGGGTGGTTGAGCATCTCAGTGACACTCTTCTCCTCCGGGGTGGGATGGAGAATGGTCTCTGCAGCAACACTGCCACCTGGGTGACCGCAGGTGGTGGTGAAGCTGGAGCCCTGGACTGAGGGAAGGGGGACATCAGCAGCATGACATATTGGGTCTGGAAGGCCCTCCTGACATCAGGGATTGGGACAGAAAAATGTGGAAAAAAAAAAACTCGACTGAATACAGGATGCAGTCTGCTACCCACCGCAGGTCCTGCACCACCGACTGAGCTCTCTGCCTTGCCAACGTACCTTAAACTCTGCCTGGTATTAAGGGTCTGGTCCTCAGCAGCCTTCCAATGGGAGGAACAAGCAGGTGCAGGTAAGTCCTGGAGAACGTGCGCAGCTGAGCTGGGTGAGGTGGCTGGACTGATGGGAGCTAGTCAGGGATGTAGAGGCAAAAAGTGCAATAACTTTAAAAACAGTAAATAGGCAGGGAAGGGGAGGATTGCTGAAAACCAGTTAGGGTCTGCGGAAACAGATTAGGCAGGGAACATCTTGACAGATTGGGTGGGCCAAGTGGTCCTTTCCTGCTGGAAAATTCCATGTTTCTTTTCTTTCCCCCAATTATCTGTTTATTTCTTTTTCCTGTTTCTCCCCTGGCCTCACATCCTTGGCAGAGTGTGTGCATGTGGAGGCACGTGCACGTCATGCACTTCGGGATGCCCCACACTACCAGTCACCCATAGCTGCCTGCACCATCACTGGACCTCCTCCTGGTGATGGTGGGACTGCAGACGGGCAACCTTCCCTCCCATGAGAGGAGATCCACTGCAAGGCCACTCTGTCCTGCTCCCACCCTCCCCCCCATGCCGGCACCCCAATGACCCAAGGTCATTCCCGAATCTGGGTTGCCAGCGTAGTGGGAGGTAAGGTGACCAGTGCTTCAGCACCACCAGGCTGGCTAAATTCTATGTTTCTGTGGGGTGGGGGACAGTGATGTGGTTGTGGGAGGCAGTACTGCGTGTGATGTAGACAGCCAGCTCTGAGTGCTGTATCATTTTTTTTAATATAACATGTATTGCTGACTGTCTCTGCTGAAAAATGTGGTGCTCTTAGAATGACCTCACTCATCCCTCCCCAGATTTTAGCTAAAAGATGAAAGCCATAAGAAAAATGCTGACAGCATGTGAGTTCACACACACTCAGTATTTAGAGACCATGGCCCGGATATTCAAACTGCGCCAGGCTATGGCGCAAGCCTGGGCACAGCTCAACTTTGTTGCGCAGGAGTGTGGCCTGGGCAATATTCAATGGAGCTGCACTATGGTGCAGTAGCTTTGAATATCGCACCCTGGCCACCTCCACTGTGCATGGTGCAGTGGCACTGCGCCAGCGCAAGAGGACAGAGTGGAGCATGGAGATGCGCTAGCGCAAGTGCCATTGCACCATGCACAGCACCTGCGATATTCAAAAGGGGACATGCAAATGAAGCCATAATTTATGCAAGGCGCACAGGGGTCCATTTGCATCTCATTATGGCCCCATTTGCATGCCATTAGCATGCAGGTGTGCCGATCCCCGATGACTTGCACCTGGCACCCTTCCAGGCAGCAGCCGTCAGGGACCGACGCCCCCTGCAGCCTGATGGTGGGCATTTGTGTAAAAGAAACCCCCCCGTCCAATATCTCTGGTGGTCCAGTGGACCGCTATGTGCCCAATCGTGGGCATTTGTGTAGAAGAATAAGCCCCCCTCCTATATCCCTGGTGGTCCAGTGGACCTCTATGTGCCTGATCGTGGGCATTGGTATAGTACCTCCCTCACGTCCAATATTCCTGGTGGTCCAGTGGACTGATCGCTGCCTGATTGTGGGCATCTGTAACTCATAAAATACCCCTACTACCCTGGTGGTCTAGTGTACCCCCTTCCCACCTGCCCACTGAGCCCCACCGCCCCGATCCCACCCCATCAGCTGGTGGGTGGCAGCACCACCTGCCTGCCACCACGCCTCGCCCGACTGACAGCTCGGTAGTGCTGCATGCCCATTGGTTCACAGCGTGAGCCAATGGGTGTCAGCAACCTATACTACTACTCAGTCAGATATGTGAATGAATTCATTCACATATCTGGACTGAGTAAATAGTTTAGACACGCACCCATTGACCGTGCTGGCAGACAATGGTGTGCAGCTCTCCGGCTGTCAGTCGGTGGGCGGGCAGCAGGCAGGTGGGTGATGCCGGTGGATGGGGGCAGCAGGGCAGTGGGGTTCAGTGGGCGGGTGGGAGGGTGATACACTAGACCGCCAGGGTAGTAGGGGTATTTTATGAGTTACAGATGTCTGCGATCGGGCAGCGATCGGTCCACTGGACCACCAGGGATATTGGACATGGGGGGTACTATACTGATGGAGTCTCGTGCAATAATCCCCACACTATAGCCGACCACCTCAATCTCCACTTCTCCAACCTTTTGGCCCTCACCTCTCATTTCACGACCGATGGGGGTCGCTCTCTTAATATCCCTCCGATGCAGAGTGAACATCCTCCTCGGAGAGTATTTAATCTTAAGGCCATGTCTGTCCTTGATGTTCGGAACCACTTGGCTGCCCTCTCCCAGCACTCCAGTGCAGGGCCTGACAACCTTGAGCCCAGGCTTCTCAAACTGGGAGCAGCTTACATTGCCCCTCTGATTGCCCATATCTTTAACCTATCCCTTAGCTCGGGGATAATCCCTGACATCTGGAAGGAGGCAAGGATAGTCCCTGTTCTGAAGCAGGGAAATCCCAAACTCCCTGTCAACTATCGCCCTATTGCTATTCTCCCATCCCTTGGTAAACTCCTGAAAAGGTTGTGCGGAGCAACTCTCGAATGCATGGATACCCATGAGCTGCTTTCTGGGGCCCAACATGGTTTCGGAAGGGTCATAGTACCACTACTGCCCTGATTACTGTAACCTCTAGTATTAGATCCGCCATGGATCACGGCAAACTGTCAGGTGCTATATTTATTGACTTGTCAAAGCTTTTGACCTTGTCAACCATGACCTACTGGGGAGCAGCTCAGGGCTCTCAGGTTCTCTCGCATGCCATGAGTTGGATGATGGGCTACCTAATGGGTAGAAAGCAGCGCACCTGCTTTAACAAGGTCCTCCCTGGAGCCTAGGGCTGTGACCATGGAGTCCCCAGGATCGGTACTTGGACCTCTCCTATTCTCACTTTTTATTAATCAACTCCCACGGGTGACCTCTCATTGCCAAGTCACGCTTTATGCAGATGACCTTGTGCTAGTGGCCCATGCTCGTAATGCTGCTGACCTTAACCAGTGCCTATCTGAAGACTTCAGCAGAGTCTCAGCCTGGATTACCAACCATAGACTGGTATTGAACCCTAACAAAACTCAGGCCATGCTCTTTGGTTCCACGGCCAAGTTAAAAGCCCCATCAGCTATGCTCAAAATAGCTTGTGATGGAGCCCCTGTTGCCAACAGCGAGCTCAATTAAATATCTTGGGGTCACCCTTGACCACAACTTGACATGGGAAGCCATATCCAAAACATCTGCAGAGCCACCAGGTGTAAGCTTGGCCTTGCCTACAGGGCCAAATACAACCGGACTCGGGAGCAAGGCTGCACTTCATGAGGGAGTGCTTCTCCTCCCTTAGTTATGGATACCACCTATTTTCCAGGTCACCCCAAATCCATCTTAATCGGTGGAACACGGCATATAATGATATCTGTCGGTTTGCACTTGCTGCTCCCAAACTCACCCACCGATGTGAGCTCTATGACAAACTCAACTGGCTCCCCCCTGCGGAATTCCTGATCCTTGGTGTAGAAAACTTCACCAGGAAAGTGCTTGCCATGGGCATCCCGTCAGGACTGGAGCATCTCCTCCCAAAACTGGACGCCATCCCCACCAGCTCAGGTCACAGACCGCCGAGTTGCTTAAAGTTCCCCCTACTCGGACCCTTATGGGGGATCGTGACTTTGCTGCTTTTGTGCCTAGGCTCTGGAACTCCATTCCGGACTCTGTTCGCTCTGCCCCTTCCCATGGGACCTTTCGCTCCTCCCTGTGGTCCCACCTAAAACAAACGACAAGATGTGACTGCTCCTAGTCTCTGTAATGTAATATTCTGCAGTCCACTATTGTCCACTCTGAGTCCATGATGGTCTATGAAATATGTATTCAGTGATTCTAATGTATATCTATATCCTGTAACAATTTGTACTCTGTGTGGCAGTATCTCTGCCCTTATACAAGCGTTGTTATAGCTGTTTTTTACTGTATCATGCTGTTTCTCCAATGTTGCCATGTATGTATACTGTATGTTTTGTGCTCTCCCGGGTCATTACTGAAAATAGGCATACTACTTGTCTAGTGTACTTACCCGGTAAACAAAAGCTAAATAAATAAATACTGATGCCCACGATCGGGCACATAGAGGTCCACTGGACCACCAGAGATATAGGACAGGGGGATTTCACTACAGGGATGCCCACGATGGGACATGGGGGGGCACTACCAGGTGCGGCAGGAACTCGGGTGGCCACCCACAGGTGGCAGCTACCGTGTTGCACCCTGCAATGCGGCAGTTCACCTGTGGGTGGTCATCACTTGTTCCTTTTTTTTGGCTTAACTTTGTACAGGCGCAGGTAGGGGTTGCACATGCATGACTCTGCACATCCCGGGCTGAATATCGGGCTGTGCAGGTTATGCATGAGCACGCCCCCACTACCTGTGCCTGCATACTTTGCTGATGCACTCCGGTGCATCGGGATTTGTACGGTGCACTTTTCCCTTTTGAATATCGCGCCGGGGCGCATTAGTGGGTTATGCATGGCGCAACACTGTTGCACCGTGCGCACCCCTTTTGAATATCTGGGCCCATGTGTTACATGTATGGCCCTAATTAAGGATCCTGTCTGTCTGAGTTAATTACAACCATAGTTGCTATAATATATCCATTTTATGATGTTGGAAGGAAAACCCAGGTTATTACATAGAAATGCGAAATCATAAAGATGCTTTCCTGTCCTGGAAGTGGGAAGCTTATTATGAGATCAAAAGAAGTGTAATTTGAAGGACGTGAATTATGCTGAAGTTGCAGAATGTAATACTTTTGTATAAGATATATAATTTTTTATACATAATCTGATAGAGGAGGAGCTAGCTGACCTCACACAATAATGGTTTGTCCCATACAGTTGTTTAAGGAATATTCTGTTTTACTACACAGAGACACACTTTTACCTAGATTCAGACTGATGAAAGATCTTTGGAGCACTTGTAAACAGATATTTAGAAAGATTTAAAATGTAAGTACTGTAAGTAGGAATTTGCACTGTTTAAACCTTGTTTCTTTTAAAAGATTTGTATGTCTGGTGGTGGTATAAGAGTTCTGTATTTTGCGTTTTACATATTTTTAACTACTTTAGTAAAATTCTTTTTAGAACTTACTTGGTCTGTCTTTGACTTCTTTTTAGTTGTAAGAAAAGTATATGATTATTGCAGATACTAAACATAAGCTTGAATGGTGGTGCCAAACTGGCAAGAGAAGCGTTTTTAATCTGAGGTCTTTATTAAAGTTTGTAAGGGTTCATCTCTGTATACCTGGTTAGGTGCCCATAGGCAAAGATATTTGGCCCCCCGAAGACAGAAATATCTGAGCCTGTGCATTGGGTATGCTAGCAAGAGGTTCACAGTTTGAATCCCTCCAGAACTTGAGACCAAAGGTTGATCCGAACTCACAAAAACAGACAAGAGGGTTACCTTGTCTGTTACACTGTTCACAAGACTGCACTCAGAGGTTGGCACTTTGGGAGCAGAGGGCCTGACCTGCTGAGTGGGTTTGTGATACTGCGGTGTTGGTGGAGGACAGTTCTATCGTGGTGGTGGTGGAGGACAGTGCTGTGGTGGTGGTGGAGGACAGTGCTGTGGTGGTATTGATGGGGGACAGTGCTATGGTGGTGGTGGTGGTGGTGGAGGACAGTGCTGTGGTGGTGTTGATGGGGGACAGTGCTGTGGTGGTGTTGATGGGGACAGTGCTGTGGTGGTGGTGGGGGGGACAGTGCTGTGGTGGTGTTGATGGGGGCCAGTGCTGTGGTGGTGGTGGTGGGGGACAGTGCTGTGGTGGTGGTGGGGACAGTGCTGTGATGGTGTTGATGGAGGACAGTGCTGTGGTGGTTGTGGTGGTGGTGGAGGACAGTGCTGTGGTGGTGTTGATGGGGGACAGTGCTGTGGTGGTGGCGGTGGTGGAGGACAGTGCTGTGGTGGTGGTGGAGGACAGTGCTGTGGTGGTGGTGGTGGTGGTGGAGGACAGTGCTGTGGTGGTGTTGATGGAGGACAGTGCTGTGGTGGTGGATGACAGTGCTGTGGTGGTGGTGGTGGGGGACAGTGCTGTGGTGGTATTGATGGGGGACAGTGCTGTGGCGGTGTTGATGGGGGACAGTGCTGTGGCGGTGTTGATGAGGGACAGTGCTGTGGCGGTGTTGATGGGGGACAGTGCTGTGGTGGTGGAGGACAGTGCTGTGGTGGTGTTGATGGGGGACAGTGCTGTGGTGGTGTTGATGGGGGACAGTGCTCTGGCGGTGGTGGTGGAGGACAGTGCTGTGGTGGTGTTGATGGGGGACAGTGCTGTGGTGGTGGTGGAGGACAGTGCTGTGGTGGTGTTGATGGGGACAGTGCTGTGGTGGTGGTGGTGGAGGACAATGCTGTGGTGGTGGTGGTGGTGGAGGACAGTGCTGTGGTGGTGTTGATGGGGGACAGTGCTGTGGTGGTGGTGTTGATGGGGGACATTGCTGTGGAGGTGGTGGTGGAGGACAGTGCTGTGGTAGTGGCGGTGGTGGTGGAGGACAGTGCTGTGGAGTTGGTGGTGGTGGTGTTGATGGGGGACAGTGCTGTGGTGGTGTTGATGGGGGACAGTACTGTGGTGGTGGTGGTGGAGGACAGTGCTGTGGAGGTGGTGGTGTTGATGGGGAACAGTGCTGTTGATGGGGACAGTGCTGTGGTGGTGTTGATGGTGGACAGTGCTGTGGTGGTGGTGGGGGTGGAGGACAGTGCTGTGGTGGTGTTGATGGGGGACAGTGCTGTGGTGGTGTTGATGGGGGACAGTTCTGTGGTGGTGGTGGTGGTGGAGGACAGTGCTGTGGTAGTGGTGGTGGTGGACAGTGCTGTGGTGGTGTTGATGGGGGACAGTCCTGTGTGGTGGTGGTGGTGGAGGACAGTGCTGTGGTGGTGGTGGTGGTGGTGGAGGACAGTGCTGTGGTGGTGGTGGTGGAGGACAGTGCTGTGGTGGTGGCGGTGGTGGTGGTGGTGGAGGACAGTGCTGTGGTGGTGTTGATGGGGGACAGTGCTGTGGTGGTGGAGGACAGTGTTGTGGTGGTGGCGGTGGTGGTGGTGGAGGACAGTGCTGTGGCGGTGGTGGTGGTGGAGGACAGTGCTGTGGTGGTGTTGATGGGGGACAGTGCTGTGGTGGTGTTGATGGGGGACAGTGCTGTGGTGGTGGCCTGGACAGTGCTGTGTTTGCGGCAATGTAGTGGCGAGTAGTGTATTGGTGCAGTGTTGGGGGTGGGTGCTGTATAGCTGCTTCTTGGCTTGGGATATTCAGAATGCACCTCCCTCATGCTGTAACTAATGCATAACACAGTCACCTCCTCGAGTGCCTTTCAGTACCTTTGGTACTTATGATAATTTATTTTTTCTTTGTTAGTGAGCTTGTACCATTGCAGGCTTCTGTTTTAGGACTGGAGCACTGTGGTGGGTGTGAATCTAAAAATGCAGATATCTACTGTCTGTCCCAATAGCCCTTTTCAAGTTTTTATAACCTCTCTTAGAGATGCATAATGACCATAATTTGAATTCCATGTCTGACTTGTTAGGGATGAATGCTGATTTACCCATGCAAGGCTTCTACAGAAAGCAGCACTGCAGTCTTAACTGTTTTAATTACATATACGATCATAGTCCTGTTTTACATAATGAACATGTTTAAAAAAATCATCAATAATTTACATTTAGTTTTAGCAGCTAATATTATGTATGCCCTAAATGCCTGGCACAGGACTAAAAACGGAGAACTGAAAGTAGAGAGCCCAGTGAAAAAGTAACACTGATATAACAGCGCAAGAAAGGGAAGTGAAGGGCAATCGAATTAAAAATAAACTGGGCATACTGCATGCCTGGCAGCTACCAAGAAAGCAAAAAGGATGCTACAAAAAGGGAATGGAGCACCAATTTAGGGTGAATGAAGTAATCAGAGTCCATTTTCAAAATCTGAAATTCCAGAATTGCACTGGTGACAGAGTATCTAATATCCAGTATTTATCAGGGATCTACTATGTAACTTGTATTATGTGTATTGATAGACAGAATGGAAAAAGACTAAATATATAGAACACTAAATACAACAAAATGAAAATGGTATGGGAAATAATTTATAGCAAAATGCATGCTGTGCAGATTTATTGTTCTGGAATAAAATGACAAATTCAGTAAACTTAAGCCAAGATTTTAGCAATGTGCTGACAGTCACATTTTGTTATTTTACCTTTTTGTTCCCTGTGAAAACCATAAGTCAGTGGTCCTGGATATAATCCTATTATTGTTATACAGGGCCTTGGTCTGGCCTGGGCTAGAATCATGTGCAAAGTTTTGGAACCCACACTACAAAAAAAGAAATAGTAGCATTAGGAAGAGTACAGCAATGAGGTATAAAGATGACCAGGGGGATGGAAAATAAAGCTACAAGAGGGGCTAGAAACTGGAAGCACTGTCCCTTTAAGAAGGGTATGTTATTTGGCAATGCCGAGCAGTCTGCCTCTGTAGCCACTAGTAAATGCTGGTCTGGTAAAGTAGGCGAGGGAGATTCAGACTCCTTTATGTTTCAGTCAAAAGAATTTAATAATTCAATCATAAATATGTCACCTGTAAGATGGAGCCGACATTTCATGGCCCTGGGGCCACTTGCCCAGGGCCAGCAATGGTCAAACATCATGTTCAGAGTACAAATTCTTAATTGTTTTCTTCATGTTGATACAGAGTCATTGAACAGTGCCACTTTCCCGTTCAAAAAGGCAGGCTTTGTTTTCCTGGCTCACTCCGTCTTCTAGTTCGCTATAGCCTGTGATAACGGCTGCTACATGGCCTAGCTGTAGTCAGTTTAAGAATATGCGAATGTCCTTAAACTGATATTGTTGTACATTTTTATATACCCTTACCACTGCTGGTTTTGTGCCACTTATTGTAAATATGTATAATTTTCTGTATAGCATGTATTTTATTGTACTTTCTTGTGCGCTACTCGACTTGCTCCTTACTGTGTTCCTACCTTGTAATCCCTCCCAAGGTCGCACCTGCAAAAGAGATTCTTGAGGTATCTTTGTATGTTTACCTGATGAAACAGTTTCAATAAATAAATAAATAATATTAAAGCTTTCACTTCAGGTTCCCAGATTTTTAAAGGACTTAGGAAATGATTTTCCTCTTTCTTTTCTTTCTCGAATAATAAACTCTTACTTAACTATAAAAAAACGAAGTGTATGCTTTTCTCTGTTCCTCAGAACAGGAAGAAGTTTGGGTTGATGCATGTATAGAGTCTCGAGAGCGACTCACTGAAACAAGTCAGCATGTTCAAATACCACGGAGTACACTTGGACAGCACCCTCTCCTTTTCTAGCCATGTTGACCACGTGGTCAAAACTACTAATGCAAAGCTTGGTGTCCTATACCAGCATCAGCACTCTATGACCCTCAGTGCATTGAAGCTAGTCACGAGCAGCTCGGTCTTATCAACCATAGATTATGGCCTCATGATCTATGGAGCCGCTACTGACTCAGCTTTGAAAAGGGTAAAAACCCTGCTCAATAAGGCATATCGCTTGGTCCTGGGTGCTGACCACTCGACACATTCATGCAGCCACTATAAAGCTACTGACTGGCTCCCCCTTCACCTTAGGATACAGTACCAGTCCTGCCTGCTGACTGGCTCCCCCTCCACCTTAGGATACAGTACCAGTCCTGCCTTCTTGCTAAGAAATCTATGTCAGGGCATACCCCTGGATCAACTTCCTGCCTTTTCAAGACCTCACAACCAACCTTTAACACAAGAAGTGCTTTAAAGGGCAGACTGCTTGTGCCTTTTAAGCGTACTTCAATAGCTCAGTGACCCCTCTCCTTCTGAGGACCCAAATGGGTCAACAAATTCCCAGCTGAACTTATCAAATGTAGTAAGGTTCACCAATCCAAATAGGGCCTCTGCTCCCATCTAGCCATAGCAAACGTCTGTGAATGCCCTACTCAAAAGCCACCATAATCAAGTCCCTAGTATGGTATTGTATGTGGGTGCACTTTCCAACCTCACTATTACAGAAGGTAATCCACTCCCCCTCCATCCACCACCCTCCCCTGCCACCCCCTCCTTCCTCTCCCACCCTTCCCAATTTCCCCTCACCCCTGCTCATTCTGGACAATATCTGCTTTGGACCTTCACTATACCCATCCTCGACAAAGCCTACTCTGGCTGCTTCACCCTTACCCAAGTTCATGATCCGTTGTACCCGTTACTGTACTCTGCACTTATCTCGAGTGATATCGCTGGTATAGTGATGTCACTGCAACTACTCTCACATGTTCACTCAGATTTTCCTATTCCAGTTAATTTTTAATCAAATGTAATGTTTGCTACCTTTGATCACTATGTTACTACACAACCTGGTGTACCTGGGTGGTGGACAAGTGGAACACCCTGCCAGAGGAAGTGGTGGGGGCCGAAACAATCACGGGATTTAAGAATGCATGGGATAGACATAAAGGAATTCTGGAGGTCAGGGGTAAGGGGCAACAGACTTCCTGGAAAACATAAACTGAACTTACAAACTTAAATGGGCAGACTGGGTGGGCCATAGGCCCTTATCTGCCGACACTATCTATGTATCTATGTAACCTTGTAAACATTTGTACTCAATGTATTTACTATGTAATCTACGTGTTGTACTTTTGTCATGTTCTATACCTGTCTGACTTGGAACCTTTGTAAACAAGTCTGGCTCAAAGGTATTAATTCTAAACTTGAAATAAATACATTTTTACATAGTGAACTGTCCTTCTATCTTCCTTTCCATGCCAGTTATGTATTCTGATATGTGTTGACCATTTCTGATAATTAAATGATTTAGTGTTGTGGTGCCCTCAGATCTACACAGAGTTCCACTCTCCTCATCAGCTATGGCTCTTTCTTTTCACATTTCTAAGACCTTTTATGACATCAATAATACCATTCCATGCTATTCATCTGAACAACCTGGAATGGTGTTATTGATGACATAGAATGTTCATGCAGTAAAAAAGAGAGCAGCAACTGCTGAGGAGAGAGAGAGAGAGAGAGAGAGAGAGAGAGATTTAAGGTATTTACACAGGCAACAAAATTAGGTTATTAACTTAACAAAAAAGGTCAAAAACATACTGTATCAGAATGTTGGACAGACATTGAAAGGACAACATGAACGCATCTAGAGGTGCAAAAAAAAACCATTTCCTATCACCTTTAATGGCAACAATCACACAATGTGACAGAAAAAGTTGACCAAAGGGGTGTTCTATTTCAGTCATGCAATTCCTACTGTATGCATGCCATTTTTGAAAAGGGTGCCTGTTCACACCCCTTCTCCCTTTTTATGGCAGCTTGTGGATGTTTTTTCTGCACATATGCTATGCCTGGCATGCCCATATATACAGTAGCACATGTGTAGCAATGAAAAATTGGTGCCCCTGCAGAGAAACTTCTGAAAGTGGCAGTTACTTTGCAGGGTTATCATTGCAATTCTTTTTTACCCGCATCAATGAGTTGTGCATCTTATTCAGTCCCTGGCCTGTTCCTGGACATTTGAAAATAGGGCCCAGGGTCTCCACTCAAGTGGAGTCACCTGGTTCTGGAACTGATCTGTGATTTAGCAATGAATGGCAGGTGGGAAAATGTCCTTACCAACATGAGGCACTAAAAAAGTGTGTGTGTGTGTGTGTTGGCGGGGGAAGGAGAGCCAAGATTACTGAAAAGTAAATACAAGAAGCAGCACAATAACGTTTAAGAAAGCTATACAAATGGCCACATTTGTAAACAGTGAAAGGTCAAATACTGAGTCACTGCCTATGGTGGGGTTTGAACTTCAAGAGCTGGATTTTTAAAGCTCCTGCTACAGGCATTGGTCCCTCTTTTGTGGTGTGCCTGTGGCAGGGTCATTGCAGAACAATGTTTAAATGCTATTTTCAAGCAGTATGCATCATTTACAGCAGTTGCAGCTGCTTTTTGGTAAAATAATGATGCAGCCAACCTGGTGGCGTGGAGTGCTGAGGCAGGCTAATTAGACCACAGGGGCTACTTGGCACTGGGTTGGAGAGAGGGAGGAGATGCCTCTGAACACTGGAGGCACAAAGTGTTTTGCATGGGAGGGTAGAAGGAGGGAATGCCACTACACATCAGGGACTGGTTGGCACAGGGTTGGGGTCGGAGGAGGTACAACTGGAAACCAAGGAATGCTTGGCATATGTGGATAGAGGGAGAGGGTAGCACTGAGCAAAACAGACTGCTTGGCACAAGGTCGGGGGAGAGAAGGGGTGCTTCTAGAAATCATTGAGTGCTATGCACATGGGCAGGACAAGGGACCAGAGTGTCACTGGACACCATGGACTACTTGGAATGGCATGAGGACTAGGAGGTGAGAGCCTCTGAACAGCAATGAGTTCTTAGCACAGTAGAGGGTAAGGGAGGGGCATGCCATTGGACACCAAGTACTGCTTGGTATGGGACAAGGAAAGGAACAGGGTTCAGCTGCATACTAGGGAGTGCTTGGCACAAAAAGCATTGACCGGCCTGCATTGTAAATGCAAACTTCAATGAAAGAAACAAACAAAGAAACAAACAGAAAGAATGTAATTTGGAAAAAAATGCACTTAGGCACCAGAGTTGATGAACAAAGAGAAAAAAGAAGGGAAATGTGACATAAGGGTAACAGTTATCCTAAATCTTGATGAACACATAGAATGTGTGGCATAGTTAAGTCTTCCTAGGGTTTCAGTCATTACTCGAAATAGAGATGCCGTTACCTTTTACCCTCTCTGAAAGCAATGGTGTTTGAGTAAATTTTCTTGCCTTAAAAGACAGTGCCAAAGTTACTGTAATGCCATCACTGCTTTGCAAAATTGCACCCTAAGAACACCACACCACACATTCAGGAGAACCTTTCCTTCACATTTCCCCTTTTTTTGCTGCTTTGTTTTGCAACCCATGGTGCCTAAACATAGCTTTTTGCTGTGAATATAGGTAAAAAGGAGAAGAGATCCAATGAGTAGGTGTTGGGTTAATTAATTAAAATGCTTGATCTAATTGGTAGTTTTCCCAAATCATGCTGGCAAGTAGAATATTCTCCATTTTGCTAGCTTGTTATCTTTTAATTCAGGAGGGCAACTTCCTGTTTGCCAGGGGAAAGAGAGCATGGGGGAGAGAGAGTACTACAGTTCTACGTTATACTTTTAAGAACTTTAAAATGCAACTACTCTCATGTAAGAAATGCTCTTATGTTTCCTTTTCATTACCATTTTAGAACAGTGTTACGAGTCTTTCCAGGATTAAATAAATGTTGATTTTTGAAGTTATGCTGTGGGCTAAGAAATTATGTGTACATTTTTCAAAGGGACATAATTAAAAATTTAACTTTAAAATGTGAATATTTTAGAGTTTTTCCCTGGTGGTTAGAGAGGGTTGTGGTCAGATCTTCATATGTTCTCTTGCATTGCCTCATGGATGCTAATAAAAGTAAACATTGCTTGGGTAATTATGATTTACATGGCGTTATCATTAATAGAAATTCAAATTATTCCCATTTGTTATTCAAGTCATATTACAGACTCAACATTTCTGTAAAAAGAGAGATTATTTAATTTCATTTCTTATAAATTCTTCTCTTGCCTCCCTCATTTCTCCTTGCCCTCTTTCCTACAACTAGGGTCATGTTGCACCCTTTCTTTTTAATCCCCATTCTGTCCACAGCACATGCATCCCTCAGGGAGCTCCTAAGGACTACCAACCTTGATACCACTACCTGCATTCACCATCCTCCATTGAGCCTTGGCTCCAGGTGTGGACTGGTAGTGTGTGGGGGTTGGGGATTCACCATGAATTTTCCTGCAGTGTCAGGACGCACTTCTGATAGTGGTGAGGGGCCCGGATGAACCAGCTTCATTGACTGCCAAGCTGGGGCCTTTTCCCAAGTTTCTACTCACCCATTGGACATCAGCGCATAAGAGCTCAATGCAGGGGTACACACAATGGCATGCCAGCCATAAGCCCATCTGACATCCACTGTACCAATCTGCCTTCCACTGCGATACCTCCTGTGGCCCTAGGTGGCAGCACTACAGCAGAAGCAGTGACCTCTCTTCAGAGGAGGAGGAGGATAAGAGCATCCTCTGGGATACTCAATCCACCTCCCCCAGCCAGCCCTCTGGACAGGGAACATTTATGGATCAGCACTAAGTAATCCATCCTAATACTGGGAAGGGAAATGGTAAAGAGTGGGGGGAAAAACATACTTAAGCTGGGCCTGTGGTGCTGAGAGTTGAAGCACTGGATGCCACACCTCGTGCCACACCACGGACCAGGGTTCAGGCTCATGCTTGGGTTGCCAGGGATCAGCAGGGGAAGGAGAGGATCGAGTGTCCAACGGACTGCTCTCCTCTCCTCTCCTGGGGAGGGGGAATTGGCTGACTCTCTCCTTGGCTGTCACCTGGAGGAGGCTGGGTAGCAGCATCAGAGTCTGAGCAGCAAGTAGTGGCTGTGGCTATGTAGTGCGTGAGTGCCTCCATGCGCAGGCACTTATAGCATCATGCCATGGGAAGAAAAGGCAGGAGAAAAATGGTGATCATGGGCTTGATGAAACCATGCCTGCCCTCATTCCACCCCATCGCCGGCCTGCCATTACCATAATCTGGATTGTGAATTCCTGGGTGGGGGGGGAGGACAGCCCTCTCCTTCGTGGCCCTGCCGCGGGGTGAAAACCCATGAGAGAATAGGGCTTGTCAGAACTGGAGAGGTGGTAGATGGACTGGGGGGCAGGGGCAGGACTTCACTCAACCACCCATGATATGCCGGGCAGAAGCAACCTATATGAAAATAAAAGACCATACTCCCCCTGAGGTTTGAGCAGTTGTCTTTGGCCTCATCTAAGGGGACTTGTGACTGGGCTCCTGGGTTAAGGTGTCTGGAGCATGCCAATTATGCAGAGGGGTGAGTGTGGGTGCAGTACACAGAACTGGGCAAACTAGGGTGGAGGTCTGTGCCAAGCTGGTGCAAAAGGTGCACTGGTGAGGTTGCAGATGGGTGATATTTGACATGAACACAAAGCCAGATTTTGTTGGGATATTCTGCAGGAGGTGTGAAGCCTTAATAGTGAAGATGTGGGGCATCTGAATGCATTGGGGGCATAGAACCCTGAAAGGGAATTACGGTGTGGAGCCTCTATCTGGAGAGCACAATGCCTGGAAACATCTTGGTATGTCGCCATGGAATGGGGCATTAAGCCTCTTAAAATAAGTCCCCTTAATAATTTGTAGACACCATGCAATAGGTCAATAATTTGTAAACACCATGTAACAGGTCTGAAAATGAATCGCTACTCCTTTAATGAGTTTGAAAAGAATGGCAAAATATTTAATTTAATACCTATATAATGATTAAGTAATATATAGGAAGGATATGTATTTCCCTAACCCAGTCCTTTTTTAAGCTACTAAAGTGTTGTAACAAAGCATAACATTTGAGGCAGACTGAACTGACCTTGAGCAATGACCACTGAAGTGGAGCTGGTTGAGAAAGGGAGTACAAATGGAGCAGAAAGGATAGAGCAGTCCTAATGGGGTGAAAAAACTTAACAAACCCATGCTGGGTCAGATGGTTTGTTGGCAGACTAGAGTGGCTTGAAATGAGGCAAGCAGGAGAGGAGAGAAGCAAAACAGTTGAGTGAGGCAGTCAGATGGAGGCTAAGATGGTAGGATGGGCAGGCAGGCAAGAAGGAGTCAGCTGCAGGGAAAAGAGGCTGCAAATGCAGCTCATTGGTGCGAATGGCAGGCAGTGGGAGGCCCCATAAAGCATACAGTAGGAACGAGCAGCACCAGGTGTGCTGAGGCACCTGCACAAGACAAAAATAACAGAGTGCTGTCTCTCTGGTCAGAACACCTTTTTTACACCAGGGAGAAAGGAGGCAGGACCTGGGAGAAGGAGCACAGGGTGCCCACTGCTCACCTGCACTACAGGCATGGCCTGAAATTTAAAAAATCCCAGAAAAAGACTATCAGTAAGCTTCAACGCATGCCCCTCCTGTGATGAAGAATACACAGCAAACAGGTTGTAATGCATCAGGTCAACTTCATATTTTATTACAAAAGTATTAGAAGACTCTTTTGTGAGGACCAATTTACTTTTGATATTCATGCACTCAGAAATCTCCATTGAAACAGCTAGTCACATGACAACTCAGATTTGGTATAATTCCAGTAGAGCTTGCATGCTTTACAGCCAGCCTAAGGAAAAAATAATTTTCATTTCTTTCAGATGGTAGACTTTATGTCATAGATACATAAATACATAGAAGCTGATGTCAGAAAAGACTCTTGGCCCATACAGTTTATCCATGCTACCTAACTATTCTGCCTTGCACTAGTGTCAATTCTCCCCTTTCCTATTGCCCCCGCCCCTTTCTAACTGAACCCACCAGCCTGTCCCATCCCTGCTTGAAGCTACAGATTGATTTGGCCTGTACCACTTCTTCAGGAAGCTTAATCCACCTATCCACCATCTTTTAGTGCTTATGGACGTCCTTTTTGATTCTTCCCCCTGCCAGCTTCAGTGAACTCCCTCTCATCGCTGTGTTTAAACTCAAGGGGAACAGTTTCTTGATGTCTACCCAATTTAGCCCAAGCAGGTATTTGTACGTCTCAGTCATGTCTCCTCTTTCTCGCCTTTTCTCAAAGGAGTTCATATTTAAGTCCTGCAGGCTGTCCTCATACATCTTATCCCTAAGGCCACGGGCCATCTTAGTAGCTTTGTGCTGTGCTGGCTGCACCTTGTTGCAGTCCTTCCTCAGGTGTGAGCTCCAGAACCTTGCACAATGTTCCAGGTGTGGCTGCACTAGTAACCTTTACAGGTGCAGGATCACCTCTCATTCTTTACTGCTCACCCCCCTCCCTATGCAACCCAACTTTTGTTTGCTTTAATCACAGCCCTGTTGTAGTGTGTGAACCTTTTTAGGGTCCCTGACATCATCACCTAAATCCTTTCCTTCCATAGTGCTATCACGCACTACTCCCCATCTCATATTGCCCCTTTGGTTCCTTCTCCCAGTGTGCATTACTTTACATTTTTTAGCATAAAAGTTTATCCGCCAAACGATGGAGAAGCTCTCCAGCCTGCCCAAATTCTCTTAGCTTTCTTCTACTTTCCTCTCCATCTACTCTTGCAGTGCCTGTCATCCTCACCCATTTTCAACTGTTTGTGAGACTCTGGTCCTCCAAATAAATGTGAAGTGGTCAAATGGTGTTAACTGAGTCACAATAACTGGGGAGCATTTTTTCCTATTAACAAAACCAGTTATAATTCACCATTATAACCAGCTGGTTATAGCAGTGAACGTGTGCAGCTTTGTCAAGAGGAAAGCCATGAAGCACTGAGCAGCTTGTGCTATAGAGTTTACCTGTTCTATTGACACTTGCTGAAGCGACAAAATGCTTCCCAGAATTTATATAAATCAAAACGTGGAGGGTGGTGTGTAGAGCTTGAATTGTACACACACCCTCCCTCAGTGCGGGATGCTTAGATGAACCTCTCGAGCTTTGCTCTCAAGGTTTATTTAGCATCCCACACTTTGGGTGTGTGTAAAATTCTCATTCCCGCTCCCCCATCTTGATCTTCCCACTGAGCACCCACCACCCCCCCTTACTCTATACTTAGCAGCTGAGATTGAACATTGTAATCCTCTGTAGCACAAGACATGTCTGCACTCTTCAATACCAAACCATGAACTGAGGAATACAGGTAAGTACCATATAATGTATTTCAATAGCATTTTGAACTTATGTTCATAACTTCACCATTTTTAGGAATTGTTTCACCAAATTTTCAACATGGCATTTTTGGGACCCCACCTCATGAGCACTGTCAGTGAAATTTCATTAATCAGGCCCAGAAGGCAATTTCATGGTCGCTGCACAAAACCACCTTTCAGGCCTGATTAACAAACTTTCGCCACTAGTGTTGATGAGGTGGGGTCCCAAAAAGGTCATGTTGAAAATCTGGTGAAAAAATTCTTAAAAATGACCACATTACAAGCGTATGTTGAAATTTTTCTATGCACGCACATAACTTTGGTAATTTTCAATATTTTGACCCAAATTTTCAACATAGCCATTTTTTCACACCACCTCATACGAACATACATAGAAACATACAAAAAAGCCAGCAAAAGTAGGCCATTTGGTCTATCAAGTCTGCTCATATTGCTGGGTCCACAGCTTGAGCTAATGTCCCTGTCCTCCCTCCCCACTCCTCCCATCCTCCGTAACCATGATCCTTACTGTTCCCCTATGCCTATCCCGGCCTCTCTTAAAACTGCCCACTGTCTTCAATGAGATGACCTCTTCTGGCGAATAGGCACATTTTGCCCTTAATGCCATCCCCAATGTCATTGATGAAGACATTGAACAACACCAGCCACAGTACAGAGCCCTGTAGGACCTCACTGGTTACCTCTGTGGTACCAGATGACTCTCCCCCACAACCGCACTTTGGGTTCTGTCCCTCAGCCAGTTTTCCACCCATCTGGCCATCTTTTCCCTAACCCCAAGATCCACCAACTTCCAGATCAACCTTTTGTGGAGCACAGAGTCAAAGGCCTTGCAGAAATCAAAATAGAGGATGTCTACCGCTTGACCCCTGTCTACTGTCTTAGTGACACAGTCAAAGAAGTCAATCAGATTTGTTTGACATGATCTCCCCCCATGAACCCATGCTGCCTCACATCCTGAAGACCATGCTCCTCTAGATATTCCACCAACCTTTCCTTTAGTATGGTCTCCATGAGCTTGCCCACAATGGAGGTTAGACTGTCTGGTCTGTAATTCCCTGGGTCATCCTTAGGACCGCTTTTGTGGAGGGGCACTACATGTGCTGTTCTCTGGTCCTGCGGTACCACGGCTGACTCTAGTGAACTATTAAATAGGTTTGCCAGTGGCCCTGCCAGCTCCTCAGCCAGTTCCTTTAGTACCCTTGGATGTACTCTGTCTGGGCCTGGTGAATTTGTCCACCTTCAATGCCAGCAGACCCTCCCTCACTCTATCCTTCTCTATCACTAAATCTGTGTTCCCCTCCCTCCCTGCTCCTTTTCTCCCTCCCAAAGGCACTGGTCCTTCCTTCTCCCTGGTGAAGATGGAACAGAAGTATTCATTTAGTATCTCTGCTTTTACCCCATTATCCTTCACCCATATGAACATGACATGACAGCTGTCATTTTTCACATTCTTGCCAAAACGTGTTTTCACACCTGTAGCATGGAATAGCATTTCGGTGGGGATTTGAACATTTTCACCTACCAGGTTTATGAGGTGGTGTCACAAGAAGACTAAGTTGAAAGTCGGGGGTCAAAATATTGAAAAACAAATAATTTATTAAGTAACATTGCTTGCAGGGATGTCTGTTGCACCACTGGGAACCACAGTGCCTTACCATGCCAGTGAGCTGAGTTCACACAGGCATACTATTACAGCAAGGAAGACTGAAAAACCAGTGGGGCAGCACTTCTCTCAGCCTGATCACTCAATTTCCGCTATGTCAGTAATGGTCTTAAAAGGAAATCTCAAAAACACACAACAGAGACGAGCTTTTGAGATTAAACTTATTTTACATCTCAATATGGTAGCAGATGGGATGAACTTGGATATTGGCTTTATGGGACACTACAGAAATTAACATCCACAGACCTTTTCTTCTTCAAGCTGACATATTATAGGACTTCAGCATGTGTGAGATGTGGATGCGTATGTGTATGTATGTGTGTGGGTATGTGCTGTGAGGTATGTGATATAATAGATGTGGGGCTTGCTGTCACATTGAGGTAAGTCTCTATTTAGCTATATGGAGGTATAATGTGTTACTATTTTCATTTCACACACAACAAATTTCTCCTTACTTTTTATCTTTGCCTGTGTGTGTGTGTGGGGGATTGATTCCATTGCACCATATTCAGTTTACCCAGCCTGCTAGTGTACATACAGGAGTGTTATCTTATACTGTTATATATAATTTTTGTAACTCTGTACATATTGGGATGTGTGATCTCATTTGCTTGGGGGGTCCTGCACATATCTTTTTACATTAGGCTAATATTGTAGTAATTTACTCAGAATTTCATTACAAGTTGTAATCCTTTGGGGAACAATTACAGTGACTGAAGTTAATATAGGTTCACTAGGAGAGAGATTGAGAGTGTGTGTGTGTGTGTGTGTGTGTGTGTGTGTCTGTGGGGGACAGAGAGAGAGAGACAAAAGGAGGGGGGAGAGAGAGAGAGACAACATCTCGTTTAAGCTATGTATCTCCCCCCACCCACATTATTGTGATGTGGGGTGGGTTAGGTTGTACTGTTTGTATGAGCAGGAGGAGGTAAATTACTTTTTTATCTCTTTTTCAGATTCCCTAGACACTTGTGGTACATGTAGTTGCTACATTCTCAGTATATATTGACATCAGTACATATCAGGATGCATGGTCTGAATTCTTTGAGGTTCCTCTACTAGAGTTTTTGTTTAACACTAATATTATCAATTTATATTTATATTGTCATTTATATAGTCCTGAGGTTTTGTAATTTCTTGGCCTTTATTTAGCTTGAGAATACAGCTGGGTGACATGTCTAGCTAGGTTTTACACATCACACAGTGTGCACTGATGTTTTTAGACAACTTTACTGGTATTCTTGTCTTTAATGCATACATTGTAATTTCATGAGCCCTATAACTATCTTAGTTTGTCTTTAAGCTGGGTGGGGTTGCCTTTCAGTAATCACATCCTTATACTGACTGTGACACTCATGGCTTGATTTGGGAGTTATCTGCTTCAGCAGTGTTATCTTATGTCAATTAAATTTATGTGCAGTAGGATTCTTTATGTTTGTTGCACCAAGCACATCTTAACCCAAGGTTCATTCGGACTGAGGGCAGTATTGTACTGTTTAACTTCTCTGACATCATCTTCTGTTTTTTTTTTTTTTAAATGAGTATTTTAAACCAATGGGGATTTTTTTCTGTTTTTCTCTGCATTATCTAGCTGTTATAAGTATTGTATTTTCTAAACAACTGCCATGAGCTTCTGAAGAAGGACTGGTTGGTCCGAAAGCTAGAGCACTTTGTTCTTGTTGTTACATCTATGTTGGTCCATTAAAAGGTATCAAATCATTTGCTTCTGGATCTAAGTGTGAACTCAGTAAGCCAGTTTGATGAGACAAGGCTAACAGGGAAGGTGCTGCAGCATGCAGCACTAGCCCCAGTCTGGGTAGCGATGGAGCAGTGTTTTGGTACAGACACCATGCCCTGTGGTGGGTCAGAGAGCCTTATCCACAAGGTATTGACATACATGCCAGGGCCCGTTGGGCCCATGCACTGGGTCAGGACTGTCTCCAATATTGTATTTATATCGTTTTGCAGGACCTGTGCAAATGAGGATACAATTCTATTATCAGAAAAAGAAGGGAAATTCATTGCAAAAAACTACGTTAATGCAGACAGTAGGGTTGAAGAACGAAAAGCGCCCAAAGAAGGGAAATGAAAAACATTAGGGATTTGGGTCTCTGGAGTATTGGTGAATCAGTGGTGGGGTCTTACTTGGGGTTGTCAACCCTAATGCCCATCCCCTCCACTGAGCAAACAAGGTCAGATGTGATCTCTTTTCTTCATGCAGGGCCCACAGGACCCTGCGTGAAGTAAGCTACAACACATTCTGTTGGGAACATGTGGCAAGCCATACTTCTGTACCGTTGAAGAGTGTATTACTCTGAGGCACTGGCTTGCAGCTGTACCTTGTGCTTTGGGCAGGAGGCTATGAGCTTAGGGAGGGGGTTGGCATTAGGGTTGACAACCCAAAGTAAGACCCCACCACTGATTCGCCAATACTCTGGAGACCCAAATCCCTAATGTTTTTTCATCTCCGTCTTTGTGCGCTTTGCATTCTTCGACCCAAATATTTGCATTAACATAGCTTTTTACTATATATATATATATATATATATATATAAAAGAAAACTCAACTCCCAAAGGATTTAATTAAGAAATCATAAACCAAATTATATATACAAACATACTAAAATGCCAGCAGAATAGGTCTAATGATCTTTCATGTCTGTTCGTTTGGTCAGCCCCCACCCTGGGAGTTGACCTTGCTGCCCCCTCTCCCTCTCTGGCTTCTCCCTTCCCAGTCCCAGATATTCTTGCTTCACTAGTTTTTGCTTCCAGAACCCTTCCCCTGTACCTGTCCCACCCCCTCTTGAACCCCTCCACTGTTTCTGCCTCCATCAGCCCCCTGGGCAGAGTATTCCATGGCTCCATCACCCTCTCAGTGAAGTAGCACCTCCTCCTTTCTCCCCTGAATCTCCCCCCTCCAGCTTCCACCCATGCCTTCTAGTTGCCCCACTCCTTCCTTTGGAGCACCCTGACTGCTCCTCCCCTATTTACCCCCTTCGTGTACCTGAAGACCTCTATCATGTCCCCCCGGTCCCTGCTCTCGTCCAGTGTATACATATTTAGCTCTTCAAGCCTCTCTCCATAGGTCCTATCCCCAAGCCCCAAATCAAGTTGGTTGCCCTCCTCTGGACCCTCTCCAGGAGTTCAATGTCCCTCTTTAAATGTGGCCTCCAAAACTGTACGCAGTACTTGAGGTGCAGCCTCACCAAGCAGTTATACAGTGGGAGTATCACTTCCCTACTTCTGGAGGTGAGCCCCTAGAGATGCATCCAAGCATCCCGTTGGCCTTTGCTGCTGCCCTCCTACAAGTCTCTGAGTTGTTCATCTTGACATCCACCACCACCCCCAGGTCCCTCTCAGCCATCGAGGCTTGTAGCATTTCCCCCCCCAAGGGTGTACACTTGACCCGGGTTTCTGGCTCTCAGGTGTAGTACCTTGCATTTCCCTGCACTGAACCTCAGTTTCCACTTTCTAGACCACCTTTCCAGAGCCTCCAGGTCCCCCTGTAGGGCTAACTTCCCCTCCTCATCCACCACCACCCCCAGTTTTGAATCATCCACAAAGAGACTCATCTCACTCCTGATACTCTTCCTTATGTCAGAGATGTAGGTGTTGAACAGGAAGGGCCCAAGGACTGATCCCTGAGGGACTCCACTAATGACCCTCCTTGGGGATGAGACTATCCCACCAACCACGGCCCTCTGGGTCCGGTTCTGGAGCCAATTTCCTATCCATCTGATCATCTGGTTCCCCAACCCCATTTCTCCCAGATTATACAACAGGCCCCCATGAGGAACAGAGTCAAACACGTTGCTGAAGTCAAGAAAGAGGACGTCCACTGGTCTACCCAGGTCCAAGACACTCATCACCCAGTCATAGAACTCCACAAGGTTTGTCTGACATGATTTTCCAGGGATGAATCCATGCTGTCTATCATCCAGGCACCCTAACTTTTCCAGGTCCCCCTTCAGTCTCTTCTTGACAATGCCGTCCATCACCTTGCCCACCACCGATGTCAGGCTGATGGGCCTGTAGTTCCTTGCCACCTCCCTTGATCCCCCCTTGTGGATAGGCACTATATGCACCACCTTCCAGTCCTGGGGCAACCACCCTGTCCTCAGAGAGATGCTGAAGAGCTCCACCAGGACATCCGCGAGTTCCTTCAGCACTCTGGGAAGTAATTTTCTGGCCCTGGTGCTTTCTCCGTCTTAAGGGACCTGAGGGCTTCCCTCACTCTGTCTGCTGTGATTTCTACCTCTGCTACCTCATCCCCCTGCTTTGCCTTCCCCCCACCTGCCAGTGATGCCCCTCCTCCCCAGACCCACCGATCGGTAAGGGTCCCCCCCTCCTCAGTTTCACCGTTTCCTCTCATGTATAATGAAGCCTCACCATATTTCTCTGGGAATAAAATTAACAAAGAATACACCTCTCTGTACCAGCTATTATACTCCACTCCTAAACCCAATTTCTCATGATCCTGAAAAGGGACCAAACTTCATCTAACACTATAGGCAGATGTAATGTAATGAAAATGAATATTGTCACAGACTGGTTCTCTCACAGAACTCAGTCTGGACTTCTATCAGTTTTTCCCAACCCTTCAGATGCCTGAAAGGGTTACCTAGGTATACTGCCACTACCCAGATACAGTCTCACTCAGGGTATTTCTAGGTCTAAGTCCCACCAGAGTCACTACTCATACAGTACAGGGCTCTTTCCAAAAGGGCAACCGACCCACCCCTTTTGCCACAGTTTAGAACACTTTGCTTTAGATATGTTAACTTTGTTGCCAGTCTCTTCATAAATGGATCACAGACTTGCCAATTTACCCCTAATTTTCTATACCTGAAATGATTCAGTCACAGAAAGCATGACATTTATAAAAATAACATATAAAACTCCATATTATTTTACACATGTTACAGTATAATGCATACTAAAGACTATGAGAAATACAATATTTCTACAGAGATAAACACATTTCAAAAAAGATAGTGCACAGGAAAAAACAAACTCAAAGCTATCTAAATTCTAAGTAGAGTAGAAGAAGCTTACCCCCAATTGGGAACTGGTGAGTTATGGCAGACTCGGATCCTTAATGTTACTAGTTTAAATTCCCAGATGTAAGAACTTTCATTACATACATAAAACAGAAATACCATCAGATGACTGGCCCACAATCCCTGCATCACTGGACTGGCCTCTGTGATATCACACCTTGTGTCTGCTTTTGATCTCTGGAGACCATCTTTTTCTCAAACTGGTACAAACTGGATCTGTTATTTAGAGCTTGGTCCTTTTGGTATCATTGTCAGCTGCCCAGCTAGAAGCCTTTTGCCTTACCTTGGCCATTGTTTAATTCAAAACATGTCTTTTTTTTTATGAAAGGGATGCTGTCATCTCAATATAAAAGTCTTCAGATCAAAAGTGCTCCCAGGTCACCCCTGAAAACAGGCACTTGTGCCTAGTGGGCCTTACCCAGTTACCAAAGACTAAAATAAAAATAAATAAATTAAAAAAAAATTAAAGACTTCTGCTACCAGCCAGCCTGGTGGTGCTGAGGGTTGAGGTGCTGGATGCCACACCTCATGCCATGCTGGTGACCTGGGTTTGGACGCGTGCCGGGGTTGTCAGGGGCAGTAGGGCAGGGTTAGGATTGAGCATCCGGGGGACTGCTCTCCTATCCCGGGGAGGGAGCCAGGGTTCCACTGCTGTGCAGCGGCCCCTGGTGATGACCAGGGGCACTGCTAGAGCTGGTGCAGTTAAGAGGAAGTGCAGCAGACATCAGCACATATGTGTGTCAACGACATTGCACGTCTGCACTTAGGGCGACTTTCAGTGGAGGAAAAAGCAGCACTGATCATGGCAGCTTGATTGCCGCAAGCTTCCTGAGCCCAGCGGTAGCCCAGGGGTGCCAGACATGCTGGTATTAGCCCCTGGCCTAGTACAGGGACTGAGGGGGTTCCTTTTGTGGGTGCAGCAACATATGCTAGCTGGTTGTGTGAGGCATCCTCGGGAGCCATCGGGGGAAGTGGAGCAGTGGCTGGATGTAGGCAGATCAGTGGCCGCAAGGAAGGAAAAATACAGAGGTGATAAAAAAAAAAAGACTTCTGTTACCCACACTCACTGGTGTGTATTGTGAGTACACAGGACATTTTACACATAAAGGCCAGTCACAGCTGAGTTCCTAGTAGCTTTGACCACAGAAGAATGTAATTTATAGTTACGCTGAAATACTTTATAGAGGCATAAATAATAAATACGCACACACACACACACAAATTACATTGCAGGTTGTCACAAACATCTTGCCCAAGGATGACTGTTTCAGTCACTGTCTATACCAACTAGGGACCAATATTTTAACAATTTAAACAAAATAATATCAAACTTTCAGTGGAACAATGAAAAAGCAAGACTCTAGGTTGAAAAGCTTTATCTTTTTTTGTTATTCTTTAGTAACAGGGTAAGGCCTACTGCTGGGCACAAGGCCCATTTACAGGGGTGACCCGGTAGCTCTGGGGAGGTTAAGTGACTTGCTCAGAGTTAAACACTGTGCAAGTGGAGGTTATGGGACTCAAACCCAGGCCTGCTGGACGTACCAAGCTTGTTCGTAGCTTGTCACTCTAGCTTCTAGGCCACTAGTAAACACTATCACAGTGAGCCTCCGCCAAGATATGGAAAAAATCTTAGGTCTCCCCTAATTTATTGAAAAACATCAGGCCTCCCATAGAAACAATACCATATGTTACTTTGCTCTGTACACCAGAATGAATAAGTGACCGAGTTTATTCACCTGGGATTATTTACATTCAGTTTTCCCTTCTCTACATACCAAACATCAACTACTCAAAACGTAAAACAGCAGTGCATGTTAATGGAAAGTATTTAACCTATTCTTTTTTATTACATTTTTGATCAGCCTTTCCTCCAGTTTTGTAAGACCCACTCTGTCTCTTAGCTTCAGAATTTCTCAGATTAGAAACAATAATAGGAGAACTCCTTTTAAAATGGCTATTCCTAGGTTTTCAGCACTATTCTCAGATTCTTTGAGCACCCATTATTTAATATCTCTTTTCTTGTGACTATGGTAAACTAGCTTGCAAAAGACTTTTCTCCTTGACCGTAAGGGGCACTGGGTGTTCAAGATAGCTGTGAATACTGATAAAAACCTGGGGTTAGCCATAGAAAAAGGAACACTCCTTTTTAATTATTTCAAATCTTAAAACAAATGCTAAAGCAGACTCGACCTGTGGAACAAAGAGCATTTAAAAGACAGGAGAAAAGGGGGAATCTAAAATACAATAAAACGTTAAAGGTTCAAAATAGCCACCTTAAGTTGCAGTGCGGCTTCTGGTACGGTACACTGTCAGGTTTGACTGGGCCTCCCTGTAACTGGTTGGGGCCTCCCCAGGGAATCTGGCCTCGCAGTTTTGTTTTATTTGTATTTTTTTTGGCTTTTACCCCCAGTTAGAGAAAACCTGCTCTAGGTTATACTGCCAGCCCAAAATCTATCCACCAAAACTTCAAGATGGGCTAACACTCCCTAATTTCAAATGATATTTTCTGTCTACCCAAATATCAGAAATTCTAGTCTGGTTCAACTTATCTGGGTCTGCTAGCAAACAGAAACTGATATACATAACTATTCTGATATCAGGAATATTCTGCTATCAGGTTATTGTGAAAAAAAAAACACTGGAAAATCCATATTTTGACTACTGGTACCTCTTGTACCTCCTAGGAGGCAACACACTGCTTAAACAAAACTAAATCAACAAAAACTAAGTAAAGAAATAATCAAATATAAGGATGGAATTTCCACTACATACGCCTATAAATAATAATTTCCACTTTAAACCCTCAATTCTAGATGATGGATTTCAAGAATGACAAAATTAAGCATTACTAAAATCTAGGATGTCCTTTGGGAACATATATTAGCAGATTTTGAGCCCACTGAGATGCAGTTGGAAACAACCTTTCATAGTGTATTGCATCTTTCCTGGTCCAAAATTTCAAATAAGTAAATTTATATCATAATGTGGGGCTTCCGAGACAAAAATTCTTTAGATACAATACCCACAGCTCAGGAATTTCTTAACCCACAATATTAGATCAGTTGAGCAATCCTACAGGCCCTTACAACTCCCAGTGAAAAAAGGAAAAATAATTGCCAGAATTTATTCAATCCTTCTCTTTTCTGACAGTAGGGATCTAACTCGGCTAACAGGAACATGGGAACTTCATTCAGAGAACAATCAATCTCAGATGAACTTTGGTACCAGGCCCATGAATACCATTTCAAAAATGTAAGGCTGCCATGCGTCAACAGATTCAGGTTAATTCACTACAAAGAGTGGACTATACTCCAACCAGATTAAAGAAGGTGAATCTGAAAGTGCCAGATAGATATCTCAGGAGCACTGCAAATCTAGGTTTTCTGGGGCATTATGTTCCTGAGCTGCAGCAAACTTGACATTTTGGGATATAGAGAGTACTCTGGAGAAGGCCACTGTCATTAAGATGGAAAGAAACCCCTTGGAGATTATTCAGGTGGTTGGTACACATACCCACATGGGCAGTGACCATCAAAGTTGTTTCAAAGCCTTAGGTCTGATCAATGCTAAAAATGTATACTTATGAAATGGAAAGATCTGGAACCCCAGACATAAAGGTTTGAATTAATTTAATAGTTGATCTAAACTGGAACAAGCACATTACAGCACGTAAGCTAGAAAACATCTAGCCAACCAAATTTGGGAACCTTTATACAAAATAGTTTAGAAAGGAGGTCTACCTCCATAAATCCCAACCAAATGAGTGGAAATATTGTGAAGTCTCTTTTCTCTTACCTTTTTCCTAAGTAGGCTAGTGTCGGCTGACTATTTATGTTGCATCTATTACTAAAATGCATATAAGCCTCATCAGAATTATATTGCAAATGTATTTTTCTTGTAACTTGATCTTTACCGTGCCTTGAACTAACTATTCTAATAGCTACTGTTGTACCCATATATGCTGTGTCCTCTGGTCTCTAAATAAACTTTAAAACAAGGAATAGCCATAATGTTGATTTGTAGTGAGATTGCCAAATAGTAGAAAGAAGAAGATGAAAGGCCAGCCATCACATGTCAGTTCTTTTATTTTTTTTAAGCCACAGTAAAGTTATATCCCAGTAGGGCTAGCGTAAGTAAATAAATTATTAAAAAACAACCTTGATAAACCATTAACTCTTTTCCTGCACTCTGGTATCCTGCTGATTATTACACTTCCCCACCCTGTGGAGTTGGGTTCCTACCCAGAGCTAACACTGCAGTGCAGTACTAGAGGGTGGTAACCTGTTGGAGGTGGCACTGGCCCTCATAACCCCCTGCGTCCTGTGTGAACCACCTTGTTGAGGCCTCATATCAGGAGTCTGGGAACCCCCAACCATCTCTGCAGTGGCCTCCCCACATCTTTTTGGTTAAATTAGTTTTGTGGCCAGCCAGGTGGTGCTGAGGGTTGCGGCGTTGGATGCCACACCTCAGGCCACGCCAGTGACCCATGTTTGGTAATGATCGCAGGCTGCCGGGGGTTGGCAGGGGAGGAGGAGGAGGAGGATTGAGTGTCCCAGGGACTGCTCTCCTTCTCTGGGGGAAGGGGTGCTGCCAGTGGTCGGTGTATGCCTGGCCTCTCGTGGAGGCTGGTGGGGGCAGCACACTGATGCTGTAGATGTGGGTGGAGATGGGGCAGAAGCCTGGTGGAACATGCATGGGATCGTGCATGTTGCCACCGCTGGCATCATTGCATGCTCTATCTCCGAAAGGGGAGAAAATCAAAGGAGAAAAGGTTGCTGCGGTTGATGACGGAGGGCGCCTCACAGGTCCCACTTCCAGCTAGCCATGGTGCTGGCCACACTGGATCCAGTCTTTGGCAAGGTTGAGGAGACCCGCCTGCCCCATCGGGGGGGTAAGCCCTGGGGGTAAGGGTCAGCACCGGCTGGTGGATGCCAGGGGATGGGACTGGGGGCTCCCTCCAGAGGTAGGGCCACAGCAACAAGGAGCATAAATTGATAGCTAAAAAGAAAAATAAATTAGTTTTGTGTCATTGTTGTGCTCTACTTGAATTAGAATGTACTTGACAAGCAATGAGGCAGTGTACACGTCAGCAATAAACTCTGGAGAAATCTGGACAGAGACACAAAGGGGCAGGAAAAAAGGAGACTAACTGGGCAGCTGTTGCATTTTGGGGGGCCCCCTGTTCTTGGGCCATGTGCGGATGCACGATTTGCACTATGCTAAGGCCGGCTCTGGTTGGAAGTAACTCTCTGCGCCTCCCCCAGTAAATGCAGCCATCACAATTACATTCTTACTGTTTCTTGGTTTCTGTGACACATGCATAAAGCCCTGACCACTGTGTGTAACACCGTAATTCTTCATTAAAAGAAATGCATGCTTATGGGTTGCTATGGGCTCCCAGAGGGAGAATGCCACCATAAAAATAGCAATAACTCTTTTCCATTTTAAAATCGAGACCTTTTGTGTTCTAAGGCCTTGTATCATTAACACTAAAAAAGGCGAGAGTAAAGTCTCATGTGAGCGAGAACAATGCAATTGAAATGCAGATGTCATGAAAAATTGATGGGAGATCTGACAGTTGTTCTTTGCAGACAAGTGTCATCAAAACATACTTAAGCGTGCACAATGTGTACTGTGCTACATAAAATTCAGTTTGGGCTTTGACTGCTGCATTTACTAGTCAACACACCCCACCTAGCCATCAGGATATATGGTGTATCTGTTCACAAGGAAAAACTAATTGACATCAAAACAATGGTTTTTCTGTCAGCATGAAAAACAGAAAAAAAAAAAAAACAAGGTGATAAAACTGACAAGAGAAAAAGGAAAGAAAAGGTTAAACTAGATGTTTGGTACAATAATTTCTTACCCAGAAATGTCTGTGGGGAAAGAAAAATTGTAAAAACTTAACTGGAACTGAAATATTATATGTGTTAATTTTAGGGACAAGGCCTTTGGTATGCACTCTGTAAGTATCTCAGTGACCTATTTACCTCTTCTTGCAATCCCTGTTACTCTTTGGGGTCAGAGGAGGGAAAAAGACTACAAATTCCCAGGTGTAGACTCACTGAGGGCCTCTATCAGCTACAGACTTCCCCATATATGGAACAGTTTTCCTGCTTCCCTTAACTGCCATTACCAGCCTCCAGACTGCGAAGGCAAAGCTCAAGGAATACTACAAGGCCCCTTTGCCCTGCCCAAATTGCCCTAGTAGTATTCCTTAACTATTTATGGGGGCCTGGTCCTGGTTAGTTTGCTGCAGCCATGATCGTTCTGTGATGGGGACTTCCTCACAAGTAATATACTCCTAAACAAACTGATTGGCCCTGGCTGCTCTGCCCTGGCCATCGCATGGTTTAGAAACTACCTATCCAGTTGTACACAGACTGTCTGCACTGGAGGTGCCACCTCCCCCACCCAGGATGTTCTCACTGTGGTTCCCCAAGGCTCCATCCTTGGACCCATCCTGTTCTCACTATTTGTAAACTCCCTTTCAAAAGATAGCATCACCTGCAATTCTATTCTGTATGATGATGACGTAATCCTATTCTACAGTGACAAAACCTTGGCCAACCTCTCTACTACTCTCACAAACTACTGTAGTGCCACCCATTAGTGGTGCCTCACAAACAGGCTCCTGGTCAATGCCAAAAAGATGAAATCCATGCTTTTCAGATCCAATCCCAGGTTAATCATGCCAGGCAGAAACACTACCTCCTTACCATCACCTGACCCCCCCGAGATAGTCCCCACCTTCAAATACCTCGGAGTCACCCTCAATGCTACTCTAACCTTCAGTGACTATATTGAACCCACAGTATGATGCATAAATCAGAACTTAGGAGTCAGATACAGGATCAAAGGTTACCTGACCCCTGAGTCAAAGCTCGCTGCTCGCACAGGGCACCTTACTCCCCTACTGGACTACTGCTCCCCATAGACACTCAGACCTGGATATTCAAATGGTGCTGCGCGATGCGTCGCGACAAGTCCAAAAAATGCTCCATTTAGCGACATATCTGCAGGAGGCAGTTGCGCCCAAAACATGCTGAGCAACAGCGAATGAAAATGAAGGCATGCGAACTGAAGGGGTGGATCCATGCATAAAGACCGCACGCGATATTCAAAGACTTGGCGCAATGCGCAGAGAGCGGCACAGCCGAAATTGCGCACTAGCGGAAATGAGCCAAAATAAAAAGGCTCAAGGAAGCAGCGCAAGAACGCTACCAGGCTGCCAAGTGGGGAGAGAGAGAGAGAGAGAGAGAGAGAGAGAGAGACAGCCAGCCAGCCAGCAAAGGGCAGGCAAGGAAAGCGTGGGCCATAGTCTGTAGAGGCCAGCGGGGGGTGCCCGGTGCAGTGGAAGTAGCAGTGAGGACAGCGGGGGTAACACAGCAACACCAGCCAGGGGGGTCAGAAGCCAGGGAGATGGACAGTGCCAGTTTCCACATGGAAGCTGTAATGAGGGGTGAGAATGCATGCTGCAGGGACGTGGCTGTGGAAGGCCTGTCGGCGGTGAGCGCCTCGACAGGCGGTAATTGCGTCCACATCAGCTTTGAGCTGTAAACAGATGTAGAGATCGGGGCCGGTACCGCCTGAACAGGGCAATACTGAGACGGCTCTGTGAGCTGTGCAGTGATGTGATGCAGGCACCCTCACGACGGAGTCACGCTCTGTCGGTGGAGACCAAGGTGACAGCCTGCATGTGCCTGCTCACCACGGGCACCTTCCAGAGGCTGACAGGGGACACCACAGGCATCACACAGTCGGCCACGTCATGCATCCTCACCCAATTCCTCAGCGCACTGCTGCCACATGCTGCGGAGTACATCCATTTCCCCAGCACCGCGGCAGAGCGTACAGCAAACATGCAGGAGTTCCACAGGGTAGCACGTATGCCTGGTGTGCTAGGGGCCATAGACTGCACCCATGTGGCCATTCACACGCCACCTGGCCCCGATGGCCTCGCATATCGGAACAGAAAGGGATTCCCTAGTGTCAACTGCCAGGTGGTGTGTGATGCCACTGGGCGCATAATCAATGTCTGTGCCACACACCCTGACGGAGCACATGATGCCTTCATATGGTATCAGTCTGCACTGTGCCATCGATTCGAGAGTGGAGACATCCCCACAGGACATCTAGTGGGTGAGTACACATGTATGGAATGCAAACTCGGGGCAAGGGTGGGAATGCCACAGGTGCCATGGTAGTGGCACACAGGGAGATGGCCAATATGGACCTGAACATGAGACTGATCTCCACTATCTCCACACAGGTGACAGCGGATACCCACTCCGTCCCTGGCTGCTCACACCGTACCCGCGCCCCATGACCCCAGCGCAGCAACACTATAATGAGGCACATGCCGCAACACACAATATCATAGAGTGGGTGTTTGGGATGCTCAAGGCACGCTTCCGATGCCTAGACACCTCCGGCGGTGCCCTACAGTACAGCCCCCAAAAGGCCTGTGGGATATTCCTGGCCTGTTGCATCCTGCACAACATGGCCAAAGACCATGGGATAGCCGTACAGGTTGAAGAGGGGGACAGCGATGGGGACGCCAGTGGCACCAGTGTTGATGGTGATGAGCAGCCCCCCAGGACGGTGGGACCCCCGACTGATCCGGCACGCCCAGCTGCACTGGGACACCATCATAGAGGAGCATTACGCACAACACAGGTAAGTCAAGGGGACATGTGCAACCAACACTGTCCATGCGCAAACCACAGGCACACAGGGGAACACACCAGGGGTGCATGACGGTCAGGGAGGGAAGGGTCCAGGCATACAAACACACCATCAGGGAGGGTGAGCACTCATGGACACACACACACCAGGCACAGAGCATACATGGGCAGATGCACAGCACTGCAGAACCGACATTGCTAACACACAGCACCACCGACCACCCCACCACCTGTACTGTCCAAGTACGTGTGTCAGATGCTGGGCACCCTTGCACCTTGGTGTACAGTACAATGCTAGGGATCATCATGCACACACACCTGTGGACAGCAGTTGGGTGGGTGTGCAGGTGGTCGTAGTGGTGCAGAGCAGAGCACCCAGCAGTGCACTGCCCACCATGACACACATTGCACACATGGCAGCACCAGACAGAGCCGCACTGGGAGACAGCTCAGTCATGTAGCACTGTCCCACGGCCACCGCGGATGCGTGGGCGGCCCCGCCGTGACCCAACAGCACTGGCAGGCTGAGCAGGGGCCACATGGGGTGTCACTGTTGCACCACCAGGGGTCCCACTGCGCGAACGCGACCTTGCCCGCACAGGGGTCTGCAGCATGCCGAACAAACCTGCACCAGGGGTGCTCGGGATGCCCACAGCAGAACCCGGCGTTGACAGGCCTGGTGTCGCACGACACCGGGAATGGGGAGTGGAGAGTGAACTATGTGGGGTGTGCGGTACAGGAGCACCCGACTGTGTGCCCAATGCAGCCACGACAGAGACCACTGCCTGGGTCAGCCTGTCAATGGCGGCGGTCACATCCATCCGCATACGAACCAGCTCAGCACGGTCCAGAGCACACTCCCTGCTGTGCCACTCCATGGACACAGACAGTGCCTCCACGGACATTGAAACCCGCCTCTGCAGCTGTACTGATTCCTGCAGCAGGCAGGTGTGCTCCTCCAATGGGTACTGTGCCCCAACGGCATCCTGTCCCCCAGGGTGTGGAAGGTCCTGATGCACAACACCCCTTGAGGGTGGGCGCTGTTCGCCAGGACCAGGAATGGGTGGATCAAAGGGTGGCGGACATGTGCCACCGCTGACACTGTACCCCAGACCTGGTGGGTGACTGCTGCTGCTGCCCCTCCAACCGCTGTGCCCCAGGGTCCACTCGTTCCACCGCTGTGCTGGCAACAGTGCCAGACACCTGCACAGCCACCGGTGCTGCCCCAACGGTGCTGACAGGCACAGCCTGGGACTGTGCCAGCATGCTGGTACACAAGTTGGAACCAGAAAGGCCCAGGGGCATGTGCTGGCCTGCTGTGTGTCCGTCATGGGACACACACCTATCACTGCCCATTGCAGTCCTTGTATCATCAATGGTGCAGTCACGTGCTACAGCCATGGTCACGCGCGTGGCACGCTTGCATGCCAGACTGCTGAGATACAGGCTGTGCACCCCCCCGAACCCGAATCACCAACACCAGAGTTGGCGGCCCAGCGTGCATGCTGCTGCGCAGTGCCTGCTGGCTGGTGATAGAGGTGGATGGACCTCCTCCATGTCCAGCAGGTCATCATCACTGCCTGGACCCACCACCACTGTCTCCTGAAGACTAACAGGATCTGTAACAGAAAGAGAGTACATGTGAGTGCATGTGAACAACCTTCCCCCCAACCCCCCCCAACACCACCACCATGTCATACCGTGCAGTGATGGGCTTCCACCTGTCTGGAATCCACCTCCTGGTACACCCTCAATAGCGCTCCGCTGCATGGATGTGACCAGTGTCTCCTCAGTCGGGGTCAGCTCCAACACCACTGGCAGGCCCCCGCCAGTGCCAGCACGTGCCGCCCTGAAGGCTGCCACCTTCTCCTTCAACCTCCTGCGGTCTGTCCCCATCTTCTTCTTGCATTCCTGCACGGAGCGCTGGTGGCTTCCATGCAGGTTAACGGCCCGAGCTACCCTCCCATGCAGCGCAGATGGGACTGAGGGGTGCCCTCTGTCCACTCAGTACTGGCTCCTCATCCAGGTAGGCCTGGAAGAGGGCTCTGTCTCGCTGCTGTAAAGTTGGGCCTCCCACGCCCACCGCCCTCACCCTCACCTTGGCTCTGCTCGGTCATGGCGATCTGTATTGGGGAAGTGGACACCTGTCACTGTGCAGTCTACAGCATTTTCCCATGACCATTGTCCAGAACATCACACAGCATGCAACTCACCTCTCACCTGCAGTAACAAATCTGGTCAGCGAGCCCAATGTCGTGCATATTTATAGCGCAATGCATGCAAATTAGGAGTGGAGCAACTATAATGACATGCAAATCACGCCACTGTGCCTTTGAATGGCTGATCAGATGATTTGCATGTGTCGGCTGAATATCGCGAATCTGCGCTTTGCGAATACGGATGAGTCGGCTGAGCCAATGGTGCAGATCTGTGACTGTGTGGTACACTGCATTGCGCATGCCCAGATAGCTTACGCAGGCATCTGCCATGCTGCTGACGTGCTGAGCGCAATCGGCAATTCAGGCCATGGCCACCATTGTGCCAGTGGCGCTACAGCAATGGGCACTATATGGCGCTGTGGCACTACTGCACAATAGTCCACTGTGGTACTGGTACGCAGCTGGTCGGTCACGCAGGATGCCTATACGTCAGATGGCGCTGTGCGTAACCTCGCGTCTACTCCCATGACCTGTGTATGACTCCGCCTACGCCTGTTCGCCTGCCATGTGTACATCCCTATTGTGTTGCTGTCTGGTGACAGCGCTATGTGAAGTGACAGCGCTGTTCGAACAGTGCGATTGGAGCCTGTGGTGGTCTATTGCTACATCTCCACGCGGGGTTATGGGTGCAGCGCCATATTGCCTGCTGTAAAGCTGGTACCATGGCTAGGAGGAGAGCTGTGTCCTGGAGCCAACTGGAAGTGGCCAACCTGGTGGCCCTAGTAGAGCCCCACTATGGGGCACTTTATGGTGAGGCGCCCCTCACCATTGCACGAACACAAGTGTGGCAGCAAGTGGCCACTGACCTGGTGGGGGTCACTGGACGGTGCCGGTCTGCTGAGCAGTGCCAGCACCGGTACAATGACCTCTGCCGGAGGGATCCGGACTTGTTGGAGAGGCTGCTCACGCACAGGCGGGCGTGGTGCCTAGGCCAGGTGGGTGTACCATCTATGCACCTGTATTATCTGTAGGGGTGTGTGTGTTTTGTGGCTGTGCATAGGTGATGGCTCGGCCACGGTTGGCTGCTGCGTGTGTGCAGCTGTGAGATGAATGGGTATGGCTGTGTGGGCAGGCACTCACAATGGGGCAGGGGGTAGTCTGCTTTTGAGTCACACTGATGTTTGTCTCAACATATGTCTCCCACAGGCTGGGATGTGAGGATGCAGGCCCAGGTTGATGAGGGCTGCGTAGGGCCCTGTGCCAGCAGGGGTTGCACTCAACAGCAGCAGCAGCGGCAGCAACAGCAGCAGCAGCAACAGCAACAGCAACAGCGGCAGACACAGCTGCTTGAGCAGTGTGAGTATCATGACTTCATGGATGCTATTGCATGCTGGGGGAAGACTCAGTAGCCCTGCACAATACAACCATGCAGGAAAGGGAGGTCATAATTCCACTATACAAGACACTAGTGAGGCCCCACCTGGAGTACAGAGTACATTTCTGAGACCATACTCACGTAAGGACGAGGAGGGGCAGAGAAGGTTCAGAGGAGGGCAACAAAGATGGTGCATGGCTTGCATCACAAGTCCTATGGAGACAGGTTGAAGGAACTGAACATGTACTCCTGGAGGAGAGGAGGGAGAGAGGGATATGATAGAGACATGCATGTATCTTACAGGGAGGAACAGGTGCAGGGAAACACTATTTTGAAGTGAAAAGATGTTCCAGGACTAGAGGGCATGGATGAAGTTGGAGGAGGACGATTCAGAGGAAACATGAGAAAGAATTTCTTCACAGAATGGGTGGTGGACAAGTGGAACACCCTGCCAGAGGAAGTGGTGGGGGCTGAAACAATCACGGGATTTCAGAATGCACGGGATAGACATAACGGAATTCTGGAGGTCAGGGGTAAGGGGCAACAGACTTCTAGGAAAACAAAGTGAACTTACAAGCTCAAATGGACAGACTGGGTTGGCCATAGGCCCTTATCTGCCGACACTGTCTATGTATCAATGTCTGTATGCACGACACAGGTGACATGCATCACTGTCCAGTATCACAGCACATCTGTGTATGCGTCACTGGTGGTCCAGGCATGCACTGGGCACATAACTGTGACTGGCATCACCACGCTACACGCCACTTGACAGCCTTGTTTGTGCTGTGATGGGACATGGGCAGTGTGTGTGCAGTGGTGCGATAGCTGGTGCCGCCTGTTTGTGATGGGCTATGTGCATGTTCACTGTGGTGGGTGCATGCCATCACAGGTGCGGGACATTGGGCATATAGCTTGCAGGTTGAGTGGTGTTCAGGGTTGTGGTCAGTCACAGCCATTGACTGTGTTCCCATTTTCCTAGGCCTCGAGGTTCTCCAGCGGATTGGTAGGGATGTTGGGGCCTCAGACAGCTGTTGGCAGACAACCAGGCCATCCTGCAGTCAATCCAGCCATGGCCTTCGCAGGAGGCGGCACAGGACGGGCGCCACCAGGCGAGAGGACGAGCAGCCGGCTGGCCCATAGCTTTTGTTACCCTTCCCACTTCTCCCATCCCTACCACCCTGCCTTCCCTCTCCAAGTTTTTCATCCCTACCCCTTGAACACCCCTACCTTGTACCTGTCCTCCCCCCCTTGTAAATAGTTTTTATTGTTATGGTTCTGTAGTTTATCTAAATATAGATTTCTATTTTGATATGAATAATGTGTTGGTCTCTGATTTGCAGCTGGCTATGGGTGCTCAGTTGCAGGGGTGTACATGCCATCTGGGGTGGTATGGTCCTGGGTGTGTGTGTGTGTGTGTGTGTGTGCATGCGTGTGTGTGCATGGGGAGGTATCTCCAGCATGGCAGTGACTTTCTGTTGGTCTTGCCGTCTGCTGCCACCCACTGCTGGGTGCACAGGGTGTGTCTGGCTTGTAGGCTTCTGTGCTGCAGTGTTGACGTGTGCTGGGGATGATGGTTTCCTGCAGTGCCAGTCACTGCACATAGGTGGTGTCTTGGGGTCACAGTGCAGGGTGTGCTAAGTGAGGGGCTGATGTGCACTGTGGTTGTCAACCCCTGTGTGTGGCACTCTTAGCCTGCCAGTGGTTGTGCTGGGGTGTCATGGCTCTGCTATGCTTTGTTGGCTTGTCCCCATGGGCCAGTAGATCATCCGCTACACCCCAGTGATGCTGTGCTTGGTGTGTAGGTGTGGTGTTGGTTCTGCAGTGTGTTCCTGTGCCCATGTGTGGCAAGGCTGGCGGTGGGCCCCAGCCTGCCTCCCTGGATGTGCAGTTCCATTGCTCTGGGGGCTCTGCTTGCACTATGGCACCTCTGGACTGCTCAGCTGGGCTGCCCTGGTTGCGCCATAGTGCAACATTCAGCCAGCTTCTCCTTCCCTGGTATGCGCTGTAAGCAGTATAATAGATATTCAGGCGTTGGTTGCTATGTATTTGTTTCTGCTCCATGTTTGAATATCGCACCTGTTGCGCATATGCGCAATTGGTTTGTGCTTGCTCCTGCTGTTGCGCTCATTTTGGGCGCAGTTTGAATATCTGGGCCTCAGACTACATCCTCTTGGCTCAGCAGGCTGAACACAACCTATAACTACATCTGTAGGTTTGTCCTGATGGGAGGACTCAACTCAACTCAACTCACCACTGCACCCTCTACCAGATGATCAGGTGGCTCCCCCCTCAGGTCCACCACAACTACCTCCTAGGTTGCTTTGTGGCCAAATCTATTAGGGAAAAAGACACATTCCCTCTCATTGCCCCTGCTCAAGCTTAAACCTTGCTAATGGGGCCTCCAGAACTCATCTAGCCTCATGCTTGAGTGCCCCAAGTTTGCCACATGGATGGGACAAAAAGTCTTCTCCTCAGCTACACCAGTCCTATGGAACAGCCTGTCTGCCCCTCTATGGGCACTGGTATCACACCCCATTTTCAAAGATCACACCCCCTGTTCAAATCCCACTTTAAGTTCCTCCTTGTGGGGTCGAACACGTGCTCCTGCTCCCTGGGCTGACTGCCTCCCCCCACCCAGGAGGAGCTACTGGATGGCCCCGTTCTTCTATCTGGACCTATTGTTCTCTATATATCTACATAAAGTATTGATGCTATATTGGACATCTTATTGTGAGCCAGTGCTGCTATGCACTGCTGTGCACTCTCAATGTATGTATTGTTATCACTTCTCGTACAATTTTTTGCATTTTTAATGTATGTATTGTCACTTCTTGCACTATTTTTGCACTTTCAATGTATGTATTATCACTTGTTACGCTATTTTGGCACTAATTGAACTGCTTATGCTAGTGTGCTCATTTACTTGTACCTACCTGAATATGTTGCTTGTACCATGTTTAATACACCATCTTAATGGCCCAGGTCGTGCCTGGAAACAGTCCCTGAGATCAGTGCACGTACTCAGTTAATAAGTAAATAATATTCAACACTATTTAACTTATTTCATACTGTGGAACTGCATTCCCCTAGTACCATGGCACTTGATGTTTAAATTCTGTATACAGTATATGCTGTGTTAATTGGTGACTTGTATATATTCTGGCCTGTATTTCTGATGACTTGTGACTCTGTCTGTCTGTCTATCTATCTACCTAGCTATGTACTTTTACTGTTGGAACTGTTGCATTATATATCCCGATTTTTTTTCCTGCCCCCTCCCCCCCATTTCGTAACTGGAAACGCGCTCTTTCAGACTCTGTTTGGTTACCATGTAAAATATGTTATAAATAAAAAATGGTAAATCTGTTTGGCTTGCCAACCTGGCCTTTCAAATATTATTGCTTTATAGCTCATGTGTGGAGGTCTTCTTAAAAGGGGATTTCCAAAACCCAACTGAACAATGACAGCACACTAGGCTTATTTACCACCTGTCAAGAAGCTCTGCTGAGGACCTTTCAGACAGAACATTGTTTTCACCTCGGAAATATGTAATTTAACCCAAATCCAGCGAATTATAGCTCACATATAATCAAAACAAAAACAGCATATTTACTTTTTTGTTTGTTTATAATGAGTTTGCTTATTAGCTTACCTTGGCCTAGTTGATTAAAGTGACCTGTCTTGATAGTCTTTGCCTAGTCTTACTAAAAGAGATTATACTTTCTGGGGTCAGATCAGTGCATTTTCCGTTGTTCCTGCTTTTTGTCAACATACAGTCAACTAAACCCAGACTGTCCTGGTACTATGAGGACATGTGACAATCTTAATGAAAGTTCAGATTCAAAGTATTATTAGGGAAGGAGTAGAGCAGGGAAGGGGGGAGTAGTGCTATATATAAGGGAAGGAATAATGTGCACGAGGGAGGACTCAAAAGAGGGGAAGGCAGAGGTGCTGTGGGTGCAGATACAATCCACTAAGGGGAAGAAGGTAAGACCAGGGGTGGTTTACAAACTACCTAACTAGGAGGTGGAGAGGTGCAGGGAGTTGGGTCCTGGGATAAGTGTAACTACAGGGAAGGGAGACATTGTAATTGTGGGGGACTTTAACCTGCCTAAGGTGGATTGGAAGATTTCTGCCATGATCTGCACCAGGAGACAGGTAATCCTGGATGTGGTACAGAGTGGATTCCTGACCCAGGGTGTCTCAGCACCCACTAGGGAGGGGGCAATCCTCAATCTTTTACTGACAAATGGGGACCATGTCCAGGACATCCAGTCTGAGGAGCCCTTGGGTGGGAGTGATCACTGCACAGTCTGGTTCAGGTTGGACAAGGGCAGGGAAAAGGTATGCACAAAGACAAAGGTTCTTGACTTCAGAAAGGAGAACTTCAGAAGGATAGGGGAGATGCCAAAGGGACACCTGGATGGCATCAGTGTAGAGATGGGACGGACCAAAAGGTATCACGTTCAAACAGCAACGGAAAAACAGTGAAGACCATCACAGCGACACAATCAACAGTTTGCTATGATGGTCTGCTGCGTTCCTGATGCTGCTGTCTCTGGGGAGTGTGCCCCCTCCCCGAACCAACTCCGACTTGGAGTTGGTAACTATAATACAGAGGGTGCGGGGTAGGCAGCGTGCCCCTCATGGGGGGTGCAGGGGGCAAAGCAGCCCCCACAAAAAAACACTTTTTTTTACAGTGATGGCACAATGCCAATTGTTGGCATTGTGCTGTCGCTGTAACTAATGGTCAGCAAATTCCCTGTCACTGTGGCGACATGGTACTGGACCAAAAGTGGTCCATCAGGGATTAGCGGCAGCATAAGGTAGTGTGTTAAGTGAAAAAGGGCAAGAGCTCAAGGGCTAAAGCATCCAGCTGGTTTAGTCACAAAGTAGCACAGGCAGTCAGAGATAAGAGGGATTGCCTATAGGAAGTTCAGGAAGACCCAGAGGGAGGAGTACAGGGAGGTGTATGTGAGGAAGGCTAGGGAGGCAGGAAATGTAATCCAGCAGGTTGAAACTCAGAAAGAACTGCGGTTAGCAGAAGGGATTAAAAAAAGGATAAAAAGTCTTATTTACATACATTAGCAAGAAAAGGGATAAGAAAGATGCCATAATACATCTTGGGAAGGGGGACAGGTGGGTGGAAGTTAACAGGGACGAGGTAGCAGTACTGAATGGATACTTCTGTTTGGTCTTCATAAAAGAGAGGGAAGGCCCAGTGACATAAGGAAGGGGGGGGGGTGCGGGGTCACAGATGGAATAACAGGAGTTTCTGGAGTAACATTAAAAATGTAGTTAGTGGCGCTACTAAGTGTTACACTGTTGACATGCTGATTGGAGGTATAAACTGAAATAATGCACTAACAATTGCTAAAGCTTTCAATAACCAGTTCTCTGATCTGCGAGCTTACACTTCCATGTTTACTGCCCCCAGTGCACAAGATCCACCTGATAGCACTCAGCTTGCATTTGTATCTCACCCGCCTTTTTATCTCAAATCTGTGTCTGTAAGTGAGACTCGTGGACTTCTGGCCAGCCTTTACCCCTTTACCAGCACTAGGCATGACAATATGGTGCCTAAACTTATCTGTCTAGGTGCCCCTTTCCTGACCCTGCCAATCACCCATATCTTTAACACATCCCTGAACTATTGAAGGTTGCCAGGGTTGTACCAGTATTTAAACAAGGCGATCCAAAAAGCCTTGAAAATTACCAACCCATCGCTATCCTACCTGCTGCTAGCAAGTTACTAAAAAAAGTGGTAGTGTCCCAACTGATAGACTGTATCAGAGACATGAACTACTATCCTTGGAGCAGCATGGTTTCCATAAGGGATATATCATCTCCACTGCTCTTGCCAAGGTCACATCAGAGATTTGGGTTGCCATGGGCATATTGACTGGAGTGATCTTTGTAGATCCCTCTAAGGCTTTTGATCTGGTAGACCATACTCTCCTGTGCTCCAAGCTTCATTCTTTTGACTTGTCAGCCCCTACCCTAGCCTGGTTTACAAACTACCTACAGGGAAGGCAGCAACTTGCTAAGTTTAAAAGGGCATTCTCTGAGCCCACTCCTGTCAAAACTGGGGTCCTGTACGGGTCTATTCTGGGACTCATCCTTTTCTCCCTATTTGTTAATGACTTACCTCAGGTGGCTGTCCATAATAGTGCCACTTTGCATGCTGATGTTCTGGTGCTTCTAACTCACAGAACATCAGCATCAACCAACTCACACCTAAAGACTGACTTTTGCAATATACAATCTTGGCTCCTGAGCAACAAGTTAGCCCTTTACCTTAGAAAAACATAGGCCATGCTCTTTAGTTCTCCGGCCAAAATCAAAATGAGTCCTGAGCCCTTGAAAGTCACTGGTGTTGATGGGTCCCTTATAAGGGTTGCTGACTCCTTCGAATACCTGGGAGTCACCCTTGATCCTCAGCTTGACTTCTCCCTGCATATCTGCAACGTGAGTTAAGCAGCTAACAGTAAGTTGGGCCTGGCCTATAGGGCCAAATGCATTCTTACGTCAGCTGCATGCCTTGCCCTGGCTAAAGCAATACTTCTCCTCACGCTTTGTTATGAGCTCATAACCTTTATCTACACTAACCAGTCCAGTCTATCCAAATGGGATGTAGCCTACAACAACATATGTTGTTTTGCCCTCTCTGCCCCTTAACTCACTCATCATTGTGAGTTATATAACAAACTTGACTGGCTATCTCCAGGAAATTATCGGAGTTTTGCATTGGGCTGCTTCATTGATAAAGTAGTCAGAACTGCTACCCCACCAGCCTTGGGGAACTATTTAAGCCTGTTAACCCAACACACCTACTTAGGTCCAATGACTCATCTGTGTTCATTGTTCCTAAAACCAGTACTTTGATGCATGACTAGGTCTTTGCTGTCTGTGCACCTAGGCTATGGAATGATCTCCTAGTACATGCTCATTACGCCATCTCTCATCACAGCTTTAGAAGGTCCCTCTGGGATCATCTGAAGTTGACCTCTGCTTGCAACAGTACCTCATTTCTGGTTCCCTTCCCCTTACAAATGATACACTTTATCATTCACTCTGGTCTCTATCTAGAGCCCTGTTTGAGTAAAGTTATAACTTAATTGTATTATGTTGTTAACTTTGTTATGTGCTTATCCCTTTTTACCTTTTTATTGTATTGCTGCCTTCTCATTGTTAAACCTTTGCATTGTCTGTATTGTCTTTAACCTACTGGGTCATACCTGAAAATAGGCATAGATCTGTCTTGTGTGCTTATCTGGTCAACAAAAGCTACTTATATAAATAAATAAATCGAGGAGGACAGGGTGAAAAAAGGTTTGTTAACTCTGAGGACAGACAAATCCCTGGGGGCATATGGCATCCATCCAAGAGTGCTGAGGGAACTAGTGGAGCAACTTGTGGGCCCCCTGACTTACCTGTTTAATAGTTTGCTTGAGTTGGGGGTGGTGCCTCTGGACTGGGGAACTGAGCCTGTGGTGCTGCTCCATAAAAGCAGATCCATGGGGATGACCCAGGGGACTACACGCAAAGCCTGACCTCAAACATGTGCAAACTCATGGAGGCCATACTCAGAGAGAGAGCTTGGTAGGATACTGGAAGAAAATGGCCTCCAGGAAGATCTGCAGCTTGGTTTTATGGCAGAGAGAACATGCCAGACAAACCTGATTGAATTTTTTGACTGGGACATTAAAACAGTGGACAAGGGCCAAGCAGTGGATATCCTGTATTTGGACTTCAGCAAAGCCTTTAATTGTGTGCCTCACAAGAGATTGATCAAAAAGCTGGAGGACCTGGGGAGTAGGTGAGAAACTGATTGGATGCTTAGCTAGCTGGCTGAAATGCAGGACCCAGGGAGTGGTGGGATGGGTGAAGCCCTCAGGTGCTAGAAATTTCAGCACTGGAGTCCCACAGAGTTCGATGCTTTGGCCAATGCTATTTAATGTCTTCATCAATGGCATTGGGGAAGGCATAAATGGCAAGATTTGCTTGTTTGCAGATGACACTGGGCTCTGTGGGAGGGTGGACACAGCGGGAGAGATATGGACCAAAAGGAAGATCTGTCCGAGTTTGAGAGGTGGTCCAGAATTTGGCAACTTGGCTTTAATGTGAAAAAGTGTAAGGTTATGCCTACTGGAGCCAAGAATCTAAAGATGGAGTATAGCCTGGGAGGTGTCCTGGTTACCAAAGCTGAGGAAGAGAAAGACCTGGGGTGTTGATCAGTGGTGATTTGAAGCATTCCAAACAATGTAGGAAAGCAACGGCAAAAGCCAACAGAATGTTAGGGTGCATTGCAAGGGGGATCAGCAGCAGGTGGGAGGAGGTCATACTGCCATTGTACAGGTTAGTGGTACAGCTGCACCTGGAGTACAGCATGCAGTACTGGCAGCCCTACCTTAAGAGGGACATTAAGCTGCAGGAGGCGGTCCAGAGTAAGGCGACAAAGATGGTTAAAGGTCATTCTTACAAAAAGGCAGTCACATAGAACTACAGACTGGAGCCATCTCGTAAAAACTGAAATTTGCAATAGAAAAGAAGGTCTCCACAGTCGCACAGGAGTGTTTTAAAATTACACTCACACTTTATTTGAACATCAAAGAGTAAAATAAAACAGCAGCAAATATTCCTGGAAGCTCACCAACGTTTCACGTGCTACTCCACGCTTTAAAAGCATGGAGTAGCATGTAAAACATTGGTGAGCTTCCGGAAATGTTTGCTGTTGTTTTATTTTACTCTTTGATTTTTAAATAAAGTGTGAGTGTAATTTTAAAACACTCCTGTGTGACTGTGATGCCCTTCCTTTCTATTGCAAAAATGGCTAAAGGTCAACAGGCAGAACATGTGAAAAGAGGCCGGAAGCCCTGAACATGTACTCCCTGGAGGAGAGGAGGGAGACAGTGGTCGAGGAAAACAGGGCTGCACCCAAGGTACCTAGTTCGCCAACAGGGACTGATGGAACTGGACAGGGTTGCACCAAGCGTTGTGGACATGTCCTGTCACATGGTGGTGGCCAGTCATAGTTGACAAACTTTACAAGCAGACAGGTGGCAGCCATTGTCATGGATATCTGTAAGCACTATGCCATCCTCTATGGGGCAGAGTCCTTCAAGTCACCAGCCAAGACCAAATCTATCCTGTGGCTCAGTATAGAGGCCGCTGTCAACACAGCCAGTACTGAGGAATTGACACTGTTGGCCATTAAACACAAGTGGCATAACCTCTGTTTGGCTGTAAAGCAGAATCTGGTAGCAAAAAAATGGCCACATCTAGGCATGGGTGGAGGCCCACCCACACAGGGACACAGCGTAACCCCCATAGAGAGTATAGTGGCAGACACCTACAGTATACTGAGGTATCCCAGCACGGGGAGGAGGAGGACATGGACAAAATGCTAGGTATGTAGTACAATGCAGGGTCAAAGGCCAAGAAGTCCTGGATGCCACGGGAATGCTAACTACCCTGTGTTGCACCCTACAGACTCTGAGACTGGACACACCTCCAACATGGAGGTAGCATCCTCTTTTGGGCGTGCCTCTCATACCGAATCCAACACTGGCACCTGGTGACAGGAGAATGGTGCAGGTAGGTGTTGGCCTGCAGGACACCATGATACTCCTCCAGCATCCATCCTTTCTCTTGCCCCCAGGTACAATGCAAGAGTCAGTGGGCATGGTGGATGAGAAGACAGTACTGGAGGACACACTCATGGAGTCAGTGTAGGAGACACAGATGGCCATGGATGAGCTAAATACCCACAGACAGCCAACTCACATCCACTCCCTATTCTGAACGGTTCCATGTCGTAATAGTGAATGCAAAACAGCAATTGTTATTATGGCGAGTGTGTATTGCTGAAAAGCAAATCAGTGATATACACTTCAAGGTGACTCGACATCAGGATTTTAAAAAAAGTGTTTTTTTTTGGGGGGGGGGGCGCTGCAGCCCCCTGAATTAGGATTCTCAACTCCCAGGGGATGCATGTCGGCCAGGGAGCAAAATCCAGATGTTGGCAAAATGTAAGTGCTACAGCTTACAGCTGCAGCAAACTGTACACACTCCTGGTCCCAAACCCAGTACTTGCAGTGCCAGCACTAGCCACCCACACCACCATGCCACATGGCTAGTTCAGTGGCAGCAGGTACACCAGTGCCTGAAAACCCCTTCTCTGTCCCTCCCCTTCCCCTCGCTATTCTACCCCTGCTGTCCGCCCTTCCCCATGGTCACTATCCCATAGCCTCGCTATTCTGCAGGGTAGACCACAATAATAGAGCCCCAAAATGAGTCGCTGTTTTTGTAGTCACTCATTTTGGGTCACTGTTATTACGTGATACCTTCTGAACATCTGCCACAAACACACCATGGACAGCTGCCCCTTGGCAGACAGTAGAGTACAGAGTACACCGCACCACAGCCACATGTGGTTTGCCCGTGTGCACAGCCTGCCACCACACAACAGCCCTGTGACAGTGAGGATGAGGACTCTTAAGCTGCCAGTCTAGGCTGCCCACACATGATATACTGCACAATTACAATCCAGAGGCATACCAGCTGGAATGAGAATGGCTCCAGGCACAGTGCTGGAACACAGAAGTCTGAAGGACCTGACCGCTACAGTGAGGGGGATGCGCTGGGGCATAGACTGCATTGGTGCACTCCTTGAGAGGTTGATGGACCACCTGCTATCCAGGGCCATCACGATCACCCAGTCTCTTCCCATGCTAGGCCTGGATGTCCCAGTCCAGCCTGAACTTGCCAGACCCTGTGTCCTGAGACAGCCGGATGTCCTGATGCACCCTGTACCTACCAGCCCATGTTCCAGATGTCCAGGGGGGACAATCAACCACAACAGGTGCCAGACATACAGCCAGACAGATGGCCATGTGGAGAAGGCAAGGCCGTGGCAAAGAACTGGCCTCTGGGCACACGATTGTCCACACGACTAGGAAGACAACTGTCTAGGAAGCTGTGATTCCTGCCAGCAACACCCCACCACTAACACAGAGAGACATGAAAGCACATACCATACACATAACCGGAACACTGTATGCCTCCACATATCACCCTCCTGTATATAGCCACATATCAGCTCCCCATACACAGCCACATATCACCTCCCCATACATAGCCACATATTACCTTCCGACACATAACCACATATCACCTCCCCATACATAGCCACATATCACCCCTCCTATACACAGCCCCATATTACCCACCCTGCATACACTCACATATCAACACCCCATACAACCACAGGCATGTTCACATATACCCCCCCATGGAGGGAAAGTAGCTTGGAGTGGGACATAATCACAGTGCCACACCAGCTGGACCCCACCCCCCCATAGGCAGAACGCACCCTGCATGAGTGCATTTGTGCTGACAGACCGTCTCTCAGCACTACGCCCCTGGTGGCCCAACATCCATCATCCCCCAGTGGGACATCCCAAGTCTGTCCCACAGCAAAGGTAGCCATTGGCACACAGCCACGTTGTGCAACATGGCGCACACTGTGAACACTCTGCATGCCTCCCTGGGGCAAACATCATTGTGCCACCTGTGAGATCCAGCAACTGGAACCTCATTCTGCAGCCCTGTTGTCCTCTTGATCATGGAACATGTCTTCCTGTGGGCCTCAATGTATGCCTCCTCCTCTGCGCTGTTCGCCACTAGATATGGGGTCATTGGGTATGGCCTTAGTGGGTATCCGCTGTCACCTATGCATGGGGTAAACAACAGTTATTGTAACATCCTGTGGCAATACATCCACCTATGTTACACCTGTGCTGCATGTGTATACTCCCCTATCAGCCATCCATCCCCACCCTCTGTGCAGCAAGCAGGGTACACAGCCTGGACCTGTTAAAGATGTACAAGTCATGGCATGACCTAGGTTACTTGGCACACACATTGGTGATGATACCCGCTGCATCATCTACTATCTGGCAATTTGTGTTGTGATACCCCTTGCAGTTCCTGTATGCCTCCCTGTCCACTGTCAGTGTCAGGACTGCCACATGAATACAGTCAATGGAATGCCTCCTTTGTAGACTGTGTGTCTGCCTGTGCAGTGAGGAATGCTATGGGCTCGTGTCACCAAGGGGACACCAGGGGAAGGGTGTCAGCAAGCATGGGCATGAATTCAGATATGCGGCTAGGAGTGGGAGGGGCAGCTGCAGTGTAATGGACTGCTAGCTGCTAAATCGAACAGACTTGATAGACCATCTGGCCTGCATCTGCTGGCAGTTTCGTATGTTCGCATGTAAATGAGCAATGCTCACTGGAGCATTTTTTCTTGAAGAATAAATACATTAGTAACTACAAATCCCTGTGTGTGCATGCCCTGCATGTATGGGGTATCACTACAGGATACTGAAACATACAATCTCGACACCCACCAGCTCAAGACCAACATCCAGATGCTGCACTAACCCGACGGTATAACATCCAGACGATGGTAAGTTTGACAGTGGAGTTTGCCAGGACTCGGAGTTGGTAATCATTATTTTTGGGGGGGTGAAAGCCCCTCACGATTGGGGGGGGTTCAGGGGCATAACCTCCCTATAGACAAGAAACCTGTCATTAGTCCACTGTTGGGTTTACCAACGTAGGGATGGTACACTGTCGGGTTACTGCAGCGTCAGGATATTGGTCTCGAGCTGATGGGTGTCGAGATTGTGTGGTTTGACATTCAGTAGTAAAAATGTATATGGTGCTATGGCACTGATGTTTCCCGACTTATGTCTCTGCAGGATTTCCATGAATGTCTGGACCAGATTGTGATGATCCATGTGCAGTAGCTGGATGGGGTGGCATCAGTGATGGTTGCACGGTACAGGATGTGGCCCTGTACCTGCCCTATTTCCTCTGTTGGAGGGTGCAGTAAGTCAATGTTTATTTTAAAGACAACGTGCAAGAGCTCTGGACCATAGAGGAGCTGTCCAAGGTATGTACTGGTTGTGCGGTGGGGGGACTTGTGTGTCAGATGTTGCCATGCTTGTACAGACAACTCATGGTCTGTCCTCTGTGTTCTTGCTTTACAGGTATACTGTGGCCCTCTACATCGGATGATACTCGTCCAGAGGGGATATTGTAACATCACCCCAAGGGGATCAAGCAAGGACTCCCAGGATGAAGAAGAGGAGGACTGAGCACTGGAAGGTGATGGCAACACAGATTAGTGCAGTCCTGTTGGTGTCACCAGGTGGCATGCCCATCTGTGAATGGGTCTGGGTTGTGAATATAAGTGAGCCAGGACTCTGTTGTACATAGGGTAGATCCCCTATAGATACTGGATTATTAAAGTTATTTGGCTGTCAACACCTGTATCATCATTATTCCTGGTGGTGAGGCTTTGCCTACATTTGGGTATATGGCCCCGGGAGGGGTGTGCCATGGTCTCTTGCTGTCCACCAGATTGGCCCCTGCTGTCCACTGCTTTCTGTGTTTTGTATGTCCATGTTGTAGGCTGCTAGGGTATATTGCAGTGTGGTACCCTGCCTTTTCTGGGCCTCTGCGGTGCTGCGAACCATCGGTATCAGTGGTCTGTCCAGTCATGTGCCTGTGGGACCATACACAGTGAGCATTCTGTCCACTCCATTGTTTGCCTGCTCTACCTGCCTGCAGTTTATGGCAGCCCTCCAAAGGGTGTAGTGCTGTGTGTGCTACTCTACGCACCAGGGTGACATAAAACGCATTGTGCATGCACATATGTGTGGTGCGCACATGCTGTTATGTGGCCACACCCCACACCCGCACATAGTGTGGCTACCGTGTAGCTATACAGCTGACCTGTTTGTGTGTGACTGCATGCCTTTTGTGCATACTGCATGGCTGTGGCATGCGTAGTTTCCTTTGTGCGTAGGCCCCCATAACCTTACACCTAAAAAACTCCAAATACCAACACCCAATCCTGATGTCCATCCCTTCCCATCCCCCTCTGATTACCAATGTGCAGAGTTACATAGAAACATAGAAGCTGATGGCAGATAAGGACCGCAAGGCCCATCCAGTCTGCCCATTTCTTTTTCCACCTTATGAATGTGCCATTGTCCTTTGCTCTGTCAATGGCTTATCTATTCATACTCATCTGTATTGCTCCCTTATGCCTATCCCATGCCTGTTTGAAGCCCTGCACTGTATTCATATCCACCACTTCCTGAGGTAGGCCATTCCATGCATCCACCACCCTTTCTGTGAAAAAGAACTTCCTTACATTACCCCTTAATCAGCCTCCCTCTAATCTCATGCTGTGTCCTCTTGTCCTGCTATTTTTCTTATATTGAAACATGTTAGACTCTTTCACCTTGTTAATGCCCTTAAGGTGTTTGAATGTTTCATCATATCACCTCTCTCCTCCTTTGCTCTAGGGTATACATATTGAGCTCCATTAATCTGTCCTCATATGTTTTCTGATGCAGTCCCTGCACCATTTTGGTTGGCCTTTTCTGGACTGCCTCAATTTGGTTAATGTCCTTGTGAAGGTGTGACCTCCAGTACTGCATGCGGTGCTCCAGGTGGGGCCTAACCAGTGTCTTGTAAAGAGGGATTGTGTCTTGTAAAGAGGGATTACTACCTCCCTCTTAGCACTTGTGATACCTCTACTAATACACCCCAACATCCCCCTAGCCTTACCTACTGCTTTAGTGGTCTGCTTGGATGATTTCAGGTCATCTGTAATGATGATGCCCAAGTCTCTTTCTTCCCTTGTGACTGCCAGCAAGTCCCCTCCTAGCCTATAGGCGGCTTCAGGGTTTCTCTTCCTTGTGTGCATGATCTTGCACTTCTTTGCGTTAAACCCCAGTTGCCACTCTTCTGACCATTTTGCCAATTTATCCAGATCTCTTCTCATTCTGCCCACCCCATTTGGATCATCTACTCTGTTGCAGATCTTGGTGTCATCTGCAAACAGACAAACCTTACCCACCAGTCCATCTGCAATGTCACTGATGAAGATATTGAAGAGGACTGGCACCAGGACTGATCCCTGAGGTACCCCACTTGTCACTTGCATCTCTTCTGACTGTATACCATTTACCATCACTCTCTGTTTTCAGCCCGTCAACCAGTTTGCCACCCAGTTGACCAACTTCTGACCCACCCCAAGCCTACCCAGCTTATTAATCAATCTTCTATGTGGAACAATATCGAAAGCTTTGCTGAAGTCAAGGTAGGCAACATCAACTGCTCCCCCTTGGTCCACCACTCCGGTTACCCAGTCAAAGAAATCTATGAGATTAGTTTGACAGGATTGTCCTGCTGTAAACCCATGCTGTCTTGGATCCTGTGCTCTTATGGATTCCAGGTGTTGCACTATCCTTTCCTTAAGGAGTGCCTCCATGATCTTGCCCACTACTGAGGTAAGACTGACTGGTCTGTAGTTCCCTGCCTCCTCCCTGCTACCACTCTTGTGAAGCGGGATCACATGAGCCCATCTCCAGTCTTCTGGTACCTCTCCTGTGCTCAGAGACTCAATAAACAGTTCTGCTAATGGCTCTGCTAGTTCCACCCTTAGCTCCTTTAGTACCCTGGGATGTATGCCATGAGGTCCCATTGCCTTGTCCACCTTGAGCTTATCGAGCTCTTGTAGGACCCTTTCTTTTGTGAAGGGACTAGTACACACCACCCTCCCCCCCGTGTCCATGATGCTGAGCTGTGGGCCATGCCCTACCTTCTCTTCAGTAAATACTGAGCAAAAGTATATATTTAGGATAGATGCTTTTACATGGTCCTCCTCCTCACACGCCCCCTTATCCCCTTTGATTTTAGCAATACTCCCTCTGGACTATCTCCTTTCACTAATGTATCTACAGCATCAACAGTAGAAAACAGGAAGTTGTTATTCCTCTGTACAGACAGTTGGTGAGACCCCATCTAGAGTACTGTATGCAGTTCTGGAGACCCCATCTCCACAAAGACATAGACAGAGTGGAGGCTGTCCAGAGGAGGGCAACCAAGATGATGCAGGGTCTGCACCAGAAGACATATGAAGAGAGACTAAAGGAGCTTAATATGTATACCCTTGAGGAAAGGAGGGAGAGGGGGACATGATAGAAACTTTCAAGTACCTCAAGAGAATCAACACTGTCCAAGAGGGTAGTATCTTTCAGAAAAAGAGATGTGCAAGAACAAGGGGGCACAATTTGAATATAGAGGGGGACGGCTCAGAGGTAATGTGAGGAAGTGTTTTTTCACAGAGAGGGTTGTGGATGCATGGAATGGCCTTCCTGAAGAGGTCGTGGAGTCAAGAACAGTGGGGGAATTCAAGAATGCATGGAACAGACATAAAACAGTCCTAATGGGGGTAGGAGGAAGTAGGCTGTTGGTTAACTAGGATCTGCAGCTTATCCATTAGGTAGGAAAATGGGCAGACTAGGTGGGCCAAGTGGTCCTTATCTGCTATCAAATTCTATGTTTCTACAGAAAGTCTTGTCACCTTCTTTTACTGTTTGTGCTAGTGTTTCCTCGGTTTGGGCCTTTGCCTGCCTTACTGCCTTCCCTGCTTCCCTTAGGGAAGTTTGGTATGCCTCCCTCATCCCATTGCCTTCCCTTATATTTCCTGAAGGCCAGCCTTTTGGCTCTGACTTTTTCTGCTACTGTTTGTGAGAACCAAAGTGGTTTCCTTCTTCTTTTGCACTTCCTTTTCTCTCTAACACAATGGGATGTTGCTTCAAGTTTTGCATCCTTAATGCTTGCCCACTTTGCGTGTACCCCCTCACCTGTATTTCTTTTTGCCAGGGTTAGTTTAACTCTGTTGGCCATCTTATCAAAGTCAGCTCCTCTGAAGTCCCATATTTTTGCCTTGGAATGGGATGATTTAGTTCTAGTGGCCAAATTGAACCATACCATGTGATGGTCACTGGTCCCCAGGTGACCTTCTACCTGGAGATCTGTGATCCTTTTCCTATTAGTCAGTACTAGATCTAGAATAGCCCTGTCTCTTGTGGGTTGTTGTACCAGTTGTTTGAGGCCCACCCCCCTGCAGGGAATCCACTATGTGTCTAGTTCTGGCAGCCGTTCCTGCTGGTATTGACCAATCTGTATCTGGTATGTTGAAGTCTCCCATTATCAGAACCTCCCCATAAGATGTTAAGTTTTGTATATCTTCTAACAGTAATGTGTCTATGTCCTCCCCCTGGTCTGGAGGCCTGTAGACAACCCCAGTTCATATGGCTGTCCCATTTCCTGTTTCCAGGATGACCCACAGTTCTTCTGGCTTCTTATGTGTATTCTGAATCTCTATAGCTTTGATATTTTCATTGACATAAAGGGCCACTCCCCCCACCCCTTTTTCACACCTCGGTCTCTTATAAACAGTACATATCCAGGTACTGAAGTCTCCCAAGTGTGGTTATTGGTAAACCATGTCTTGCTAATAGTTACTATGTCCAGTTTATCCTCCGTCATTATTGTCTGCAGGTCTGGGATCTTGTTTCCCAGACTGTGAGCATTTGTGTACATGATTTTTCATTGGCCAGATTTAAGTGTGTTAGTTGTTGGGCGAGGTCTGGCATTTCCCCTGTGTGTCGTAAGGGGAGCCAGACCTTTTTCCTTACCTGGTGATGCAAATGAACTACAAACATGCTGAACTCCTGTTTGACCACTAGCTGAGGGGGGGAAGGGTGTTCTTCCCATTTGACGTATTGAGTGCTGCACCCCTCTCTCCGTTTGCTAGTTTAAATATTCTGCAAAGACATCAAACTTCTGCCCCAATGCACTGACTCCCTCATTAGTCAGATGCAGTCCATCAAATTTAAAGAACTTTTGCTCCCAAAACTGTTGCCAGTTCCCTAGAAATTTGTGTCTGTTTTCCTGGCACCAGCCCTTCAGCCACATGTTTAGCTCCCCTATCTCCCCTTCTCTGACCTTCCGTCCATCTGCCCCCCCCGCAGACTGGCAGGATCTCAGAGTAGGAGATGCCAGATGAAATGGATAATAGTTTGTCACCCAGCCTGGTCAGGTGTTCCTTGGTCTCCACAACTGACCGGCTGGCGAGATCGTTAGTCCCTATGTGTACCAGGATGTCAATGTTTTCTCCTGCTTCTTGTACAATTTTAGCAATGTGGTCAGTGTCTCTCCACACTGATGTACCTGGGAGACATCTGACCATTACCTCTGGTTGGAGATAGGTGTCAACTCCCCGAATCATGGAGTCTCCTATGATCAGAAGTTTTTTGGATTTCCCTTTTGGTTCCTGTTTTGGGTGAATTTTGTTGTGCTAGCTCCTGTGCTGCAGTGCCCTGCTCTGCAGTGTCCTCTGCCCCTTTGTTTGATTTCAGAGATAGAGGCAGATGCCTGTTTGTAGTTTTTATATGGTTTGTGGAGGCGATATGTTGGAGAGCACCAAGTGATAGGGCACCCGATTTGCCCCTCCTAACCATCTGCCAACCTCCCGGACCAACTACCCTCTGCGGTTGAGGTGTCTATGTCCTCCCCCTGGTCTGGAGTTCATTTTGAAGACATTTACTATATATTACTATCCATGTACCCTGTCACTGCTACCAATTCATACGTGTACAGTATATATTGTATATATGTACTGTATATGCTGGCCATGTTAGTCCCAAATTTTAGTTAACACTCTGCTGCTGTAACCATCCTCAGGACCCACTTAAAATCACTAGCAGATCCAGCTGTGTAGTGAAATATCACCCACCACCCCTTTTGGCCAGCAAACAGTAGCTGTTCTAGCCTAATCTAAGCTTTAAATGGGAACATTTTACATATTTGGGGGGAAGTGCTACCCCCTTTACAAAATTCTTGATCAATATTCACCCTGGTTGAAAAATAAGCACTAGTCCTGAATGTGGAGTTCATGGTATGCCAAAATTCTATCAAAACAAATAAGTAAGTTATGCTGTATTTGAACAGAGATGTGTTTAGAGGACCATAAAAGCTGCAGATACAGCAAGGACCACATTTTATGATGTAGCTATGTGGTTATGGATAACTTTCAACAAGTACATTCATTTTTATGGCTCTGTTAGTCTGGTTATCTCAGACATACTGGTTGATGTGAATCAATACCCTTATAACAAGCGTTCACCAACATGGGTCCAGGTAGCTTCATTTTGCCTTTATATGCCACCTACCTGGCCAAAGAAAGGCTCCTGGACTCACAATACTGGGGGGTAAGAGAATACTTCATATTCAGAACACAGAGAGTAGGGGCAAATTGATTTATTTTGTGGAGCCCATTGAACTATTTGCAAAGTGGCTCATAATACCATTTCTGCAGAGGGAGTGGGCTAAAATGATGATCCTAGCCATGTATTTGAATCACTGTTCTAGTTTTCATAATGCATTGAAATATGCTTTTTAAACTTGCATTGTATTACTGCATTTCATTGTAGTGTATTATGCAAATTTAGACAGTAGATCCCCTCAGTGTAAAATTGCAGAAATGAAGTACTTTTGGTGCCAGAAAAGGACAGTAATTGCAATGCTTCCCCCACCTCCCCCAAACAGCATCCTATCTTCGAAATGTTTATATGTTCTCAGGAGACAAAGATGACTGATCATCAAAGGCACAGGCACACAGCATGACTGTCATGAGCCTGAAGTTACAAGTTAAGCATGGAACAGAAAGCATCGGTGGTACCTCTACACTGCAGAGCCAGCAGTAATTAAAAACTCGATCCCTGCTGTTTTATCATCTCATTAGCAATGGGGGCTCAAGACTTTTATCCGTGTTTGTCAGGAATCATGCATATATACACCAGAAGAGCTCTGATTATAAATTGATGAAAAGTAAAAAAAAAAGAAAGAAATTAAATAAGAGAACATTATGTTTTCAAAGTTTTCAGGCTGAAAAAGGTTCTATTTTTCCCTTTCATATAATGTCTTAGTATAGCATGAGTAAAGATTATTCCACAGACGAGGCATGACTAGAAGGGACTTTTTTTTAAAAATAGGATTTTTTTAAAAGGTATTTTATCCAGTCAATGTTTATGGAACACGCACTCCTGGGAGTCTGGTTAAATTTGTTTTCGACAGTAGAAAATATTTGTTATAGAATCAAACAGAATTTAGTTTTATGTGGCAACTTTCATACACACTGTATCACAAAGCACTTTGCAATGCAACGAGTAAGATACTAGCAGGGCAGGGACTGTATGTAGACAAATGCGGGAGCCACCAACATCCGTTGACTACTCAGTCCCTGAGAGCAGCTGAACATACGAACATATGAAAATTGCCAGCAGAAAAAGGCCATCTGGTCTATCTAGTCTGCTCAGTTTTGTAGCTAGTGCCCCTATTCTGCAGCTGCTGAGCTTGTATTATTGAGAGTGGGGATAGGGCCATTGATTTTTTTTAGCTCAAAAATGGTCAGTTCAGTTTGGACAAATGTTAAAATTAATTTTTCGCCAAACTGAGTACAAATCAGCATGTTTGGCATAATAACTTGGTGCAAATTTGTATTTGTGATACAAAATTGAACCAAGCGTGTTTCTGTACGAAGATACCGTGCAGAGTTTTTCCCCTTGACAAATTGGAAAAAAGTGTACGTGTGCGTGTGTGTGTGTATGTACAAAAAATGGCCGAAAGTGGGGTTTCTGATATATTGGCACAAAAGGCAAAATATAGCATAAAAGTTAAAATATTCCTAATTCCATTTTCCCAATAAAATGCCCAATTCCTTTTTTTTTTGGGGGAGGGCAAATCATGGGCCCTAAACAAGGGATGTTGGCCAGGAAAGGAAGAAAGAAAGAAACTGAGTTTTATATGAGAAATGCAACATCACACATACCTCCATAATGCAACGCATCATGGAACATATATGCAGATCACCTTGAACATTTAGGTTGCTTCTGCTGTAAGCAAGAATGCATGGTGCCGAAGGGCCTCTCATGCAATCTGCAAAAGCTGAGAACAGAAGACGGAGACATGTGCTTCGTCTGACACAGGACTCATCAGTGTGCCTCAGTGCGTTTGTGCTGAGATTCTTTGTCATTTTAGCTTACTTTCTTATTTTGGGCCCACCATGACCTAAACCCATAGGACCACACAAGGGCTGGTTTGATTGTCCCCTGGGGTGAGATACGGTTGAGGAGACATGTATGATTTTGCATTTCTTTGAAACTTAGCTTTTTCGGTCACCCTTGCCTCAATGCTTTTGTGCTGAGGTTCTTTGTTTTTTTTTAGTTTTATGTAGTGTCCTTCATAAAATGATATTCCAAAGTGCTTTACAAGCTATGAGCAGTTGCATTTGTCATTAGGTGAGCACAAGAAGCCTCCATGAGATAGAAAAGGGTTACGGAATGCTTAGGAAGATTAAGGATAGAGAGGGGGTAAGGAAGTTAAGCACAGAGAGGTTAAATGAGTTGGTCTAGGTCACACAATGAATAAAAGGCACTGGTGGGATTGAAATCTATGCATCCAGGTTGCAGTTCTGCACCCTAACTACTAGGCTATACTGCCTCTTATGACAAGGAGCCAGTGATATTCCCTACTCTTTTCCAAAAGTGCTATGGAGATGTTCAACTTCCAACTAGACCACTGCCTGAGATGGGCAGAATGAACCTTAGTTTAACACATGCACCTCTTGTAGAGTACCATCACCAGTGTCCTGTGTGGGACTTGAATACATGACTTCCTATCCCAGAGTGCAGAGCTCTACACTCTGGGATAGGAAGTTATGTATTGAAGTACAAGATGGCCACAGGGCTGGATTGACTGTCAGTGTGGAGCTCCGATGTTTCTCCAGATTCCTAACTTTTATGCTTTTAAAATATTTCTTACACCAAAGTAATTACTTAAGAATTAGTGGAGAACCCAAAGCTTTAGTCAGTAGTAAGCACATAACCCAGTGCTTGTTTTCAGCCATCATTGTTTTAGTTTTATGACTAGTAGGTGGCGTGCAGAAATAGGGACGCAGGTGAGTGAGGGCTTTTCAGTGAGAGACTTTTGGGAGTTTAGTTTTATTATTTTTAGAAAGGATCACCAGTGTAGCGTTCAGTGGTGGTGGTGCCTAAATTTGCTTATTTGCACTTATACATACGTCAATAACCGCAGCAGTTTGACCATTTGATGATCAACACCAGGGATTTGAAAGGCTGCTTTCTGCCTAGGAAGTATGCGGTATCGTTTCCTGCAGCACCAGGTCAGCCGCCTGGTAGCGCTGCTGGAGGAGTCATAGAGTGGGACCAGGTTTGAGCAGGGGAACACAGAGAATGCCTGAAACAGCTCACCCTAATAGAATGTGCTTGGTTGTGGGCTGGAGGTGAAGGAAGCATCAGCACAAATAAATCCAATTGGCTGACTTCTGGAAGGAAAGACTCTCAATTGCATTCAGCTACCAGTGTCATCATTTTCAGCCTCTGAGTTGCACAGAAAGGGGAGGTTTGAGTGGGGGGTTGGCTTTTTCCCCACTCAAGGACTGCCTGGTTTGTGTGGCTCAGTACTGAGCAAGAAAGACCTGGACATTCTAGGCATATTGTGGGCTTGAGCCGCAGGTGGTGAGAGGACTTGCAGGTCCAAAACTTTTCTTATCTTTCTACTGTGCTGTGCATTTTCCCTTGCAGTAATGAGACAGCTGCTTGGAGGTTATAACAATGCTGCTCTATTTTTCTGGACTTGCTCTGATGTCAAGCAGAGCTTGTTTCTGCTGCTTTGGTGGACACTGTTTAAAGCTGGACTTACACTGAACTGTGCTGCTATTTGCATTTTGCACCTTAACTGAATGATCCTCACGGAGTCTCCTACCAATTGTTGTATTTTATGTAGACTGTGTTATTTGTTTGGGGGAGTGGGGTGATTGTATTATTGTCTGCTGGAGTGAGTGGGGTGTGTGAAGTAGATTGCTTTTCTGTAAGGTGTAAGTGAAGTGGGTGTATGTTGTTGGATGTGCGTGGTGTTCTATGATGCACTGAGGAATGCGGTGGTGGTGGTTTTGGGGAATACTTATTAGACTGCATTGTTTAGTTTTTAGTGTAGGGTAGCTGGGATGTGTGTGCAGCAGCAGACTCTAGGTTCAACTACTCCTCAGCCCTGCTCTGGGATCTGCAAACCTTCCATGATTCCCCCTGCTGAGGGTGGCTTACCATTGGTGCAGGGAGGTGGGGACTGGGAGAAGGGTTTGTGGGGTAGTGGGGCTCAGCGAGAGAGATGCTGGGAGGGTGCTATTGGGATAGTGAGGACCAGGAGATGCTCTGGGGTGAAATGGGAACTTGAGAGAGGTCAGATGTGCCAGACATGTTTAGTTCCTACACCCAGCGATCCCAATGGACTGAGTGGGCAGCAACTGAGGGACCTGCCGCCGCTACTCTTCCTCTTCTGGTGGTACTATGCTATGCCATATCAATGAGGAACAGAACCGCTGTTATAGCGATCTTTATTTTTCATTCCTCTTTCAATCTGGTGTGCATTATGGAGACTTGGCTTGGTGATTACGCAAGCCTAATACTGCAGTTGACTGTCCAAGTGAGGTTCTCTATTGTGCACTGCCTGAGGAAGGATCGTGTGAGGGGGGTGGCCATCTGTTTAGAACTGAATTGAACCTACTGGTGCACCCAGTGGGGGTACCTCATCATTTGAATGTGTAGCTGTGTGTGGAGGTCTTGGTAAAGGCTGCGGAATCCTACTCGTATGCCAACCTCTGGGGCGCGAGGGGGATTTTCTACAGGAAGTAGCGGACATCATTTCTGACAAAGTGTTGGAGTCACCCAGATGGCTTATCATTCAGATACCTTGGGGTTTGGCTGGACCAACACCTCAGCTTCTCTGGTCACATCTACACTATCCTGAAAAAACTGCACCCCAAGCTTGGCACCCTTTATAGGAACCGTAATTGCATCCCTCTTATGGCCATGCGTGCGATTGTACAAAAGACGATTCTCCCTATTTTTGACTACTGCGATATAGTCTACAGTGCTGCTCCCAAATCCACCTTATCTAGATTGGACCCCTTTTTCAACTCTTTCTGCTGCTTCGGCCTTGAGTCTCCTGTGCGCACTCATCACTGTGTCCTCTATTACTCTCTCTCCTTCCCTTCACTCACTAACCAACGTCTCTCACTGTGCCAAACTATTTTCTAAATTCTGGCTTGGTTCTTTACCTCTGTATTTATCCTCCTCCTCCACTCCCCCCCCCCCTCCTCCCCCTGCACATTCTTTAAGGTCTGCCAACTCACGGACCCTTGCTGTCTCTTGATGCTCCATGTTGGCAAGTCAGTCTGCCTTCAAACACCACTTCCCCAAAATCTGGAATGCCCTCCCTCCTCAAATCTGGCACTAATCTTCCCTCCATTCCCTCTCCACTGCCCTCCAAAACGTCCTCTTCTCAAACGGTACCTGTTTCCCGCAAACCTAATGCTGTCCTACACCTCTCCCATGCTTCTCCTTGCCTGTCAGGCATTTAACTTTTTTAGTGCTGCACTTAGGGTTGTATTATCCTGCATAAATAACTTGATCACTTTCTGTTTATGCGATATTACTTCTGAACACTGCATTGTTACTATGCTGTATTGCCTGTAATGTTTTCAACGTTGTTCCTACTGTACTCAACTGTTTTGTATTTGTTTATCTTTGTATTTTTTGTATGTAGACGCCCATTACCCTTCCCCCCCAGGTCGCACTGGGAGACGAGCAACTTGTTGTTCAGTGTGCCTTCCTGGTGAAACATTTCAACAAATAAATAAATTATTCTGTGTGATTTCAATAATTTGGTCGATGACAAGCTCTCACAGTTTGGTTAAGATTTCCTCTGGGGTATGGAGTCCCTGGGCCTCACACAAGTTATTATCTCCACGACCCACCAGCATACTGTAGCCATGCTTTGGACCTGGTATTCACTTTGTGGCTGAAGGTAGGGGATCTTGTGATTAATCCAGTCAGTTGGTCAGATCATGGGTACCCCCAGGTTCTCTTTCAGGGCCCCCCTCACAGTCCTCCTCTGTGGAGATGGTCCAGTACTGCCCTTTGCGAGTGCTTTGGTCAGAGGGACTACTGGTGGTGCTGTATACTTCAGGTATGCTGGTGGCATGCTCTGTGGGACTACAGGAAGCTGTAGCAGCCTATAATAGGGTTGTTGGGGTGGCCTTCAATCATGTGGCACCAGTTTGTGTATGCTCGTTCATTTGGCATCTTGGCTTCTCAGTTTGATTGGGAGCTAGGTGAGTCGAAGGCAGAGAGGTTGAGGTTGAAGCATTGTTGGAGGAAGTCCAAGGCCCAGGAGGACAAACTGGCTTTGACTGCTCATCATGATGAGTATTAATGGGCATACACCTGGAAAAAGGCAGGTGTTCTGTCTAGGGAGATTGTTGCTGGGAGGAATCGAACAGCTCATCTCTTTTGGACTGTGGAGAGGCTTTTCCATCCTGCCTGTCGGGAGCCTATCAGAGCCTTTTCACCCACAAAACACGAGGAGTTTGCTCAATTCTTCTTGGAGATGATGTGATCTGTTTGGGCTGGGACTTCTCCAAGTGGGTCATCACAGCCCAGCAAAGTGGAGCCTATGTGTTGCAGGCGCATTCAGCAGTCATGGTATGAGATAAAACCGATGAGAGTGGATGAGGTCAGTGAGGTGACATCTGGGTTGCAGCTGACATTTTTGTGAACTGGACCCATGTCCGACATGGCTACTAGTGAGCTGTGTAGGTCAGCTGGGTCCGGTATTAGCTGAGATCATTTGGTGTTCCCTGTCGGAGGGGGTGTTCCTGACTGCATTGAAAAATGCACTGGTGAGGCCCCTTCTCAAAAAAAAACCCAACAACATTGGACCTGGATATTTTAGTGAATTACTTACTGGTCTCTAACCTGCCCTTGTTGGGCAAGGTTATTTAGAAGGTAGCTGTGCTGAAGCTTGAGGCACACCTCATGGCCGTTGACATCTATGAGCCTCTCCAGTCTGGCTTTAGGTCAAAGCATAGCACTAGTCAGGGTACAAAATGACCTGCTCAGGGTGAGAGATAGAAGGGAACAGTCAGTTCTTGTTCTTCTAGATCGCTCATCAGCCTTTGACAGCGTGGACCATGGGCTGTTATTGGACAGACTCAGGGAGTACATGGGACTCACTGACAAAGTCATCTGCTGGTTTGAGTCCTATCTCAGTGGTAGGACACAGAGGGTGATGTTGTGAGGTTTCTCTTCATTCCCTGGTGTCACTGCCCTGTGACATGCCCCGGACAGTCCTTTCACCCATGCTGTTTGCAGTGTATATGCTGCCCCTAGGGAGGATCATTAGGCAGCATAGATTTGGGTTTCATTGCTATGTGGCTGATACCCAGCTCAATCTGTCTTTTGCACCTAGGATGCCAGGTGTGCTTGATGTGCTGAATAACTGCTTGGCCGAGATCCATGACTGGGTGTCATTGAGGTGGATGAGATTTAACCCGGACAAGAGTGAAGTACTGGTTGTCAAGCCAGGTCAGGGAGGTTGTGTGGTGGCTGCTAGGAAGGGGACAGGGCTTCAGCTTGGTTCTACTAGTCTGGTGGCTACCTCTAAGAGTGAAGAATCTCAGTAACATTCTGGATGAGGGGCTAACATTTGAGGCTCAGGAGTTAGCAGTTGACTGGAGTGGTTTCTACCATGTCAGGAACATCAGCCGGATAAAATCCCTTATCCTCCTGGAGACCTGGTGATGCTAATGCATGCATTTGTGACTTCCAGGCTTGATTACTGCAATGCTGTGTACATCAGGGCCAGTGTAGGTATACTTTGGCACCTGCAGCTGGTGCAGAATGCAGCTGCTCAGTTGCTGACTGGCCTTTAGAGGTCATGTCATGTCTCCATGGCACTGCATGGTCTGCGCTGGCTGCCGGTTAAGTGGATGATCTTCTTTAAAGTCAGCTTACTGATGTACAAGGTTCTACATGGGTTGGGCCTGGGCTACCTGAGTGAGCTCTTGCATCCTTATATGTCCTCACATCCTCTCTGCTCCCCTGAGGATGGCCTCCTTGTGGTACCAGGGCAAGATTAAAAACCTCGGGGACTGGGCATTTGAGGTGGCAGCATAAACAGGAAAAAAAACAGCACCAGACATCAGAGTATTGCACAAAGAGAATTTATTCTGCGAACATTGCTAAAGTGCAAAATAAGAAAAGTGCCTTACAAAATTATAAAAGGAGTGCAACCCACAACAACCTCGACTGGTTTCACTAATGTAGTGCCAAACCAGCCATTTGAGGTGGCAGGCCAAGTTTTAACTCAAGCCTGGGGGCATTGAAGGAGGCTCCCATGGCAGAGGTCTTTAAAAGACATTCCTATTTCTCCAAGCATTTGGGGAGTAATTTACTGCGTGCTATTTTATTACTCATATCGGCTGTGTTATGTATTTATGTATACATGTTATTTATTCATTTCTCAGACAATAAGCTGTTCTAAAAAGGATTTTTTTTATTAGTTGGGTTATCATATACTGTATATTTTATTTCAATATTTGTTTTATTGCACTGTCCTTCTGAATTTGCTCAGCAGTGGCGGAGGAGCGTACCAGAAAGTGGGGCATCAGAATTGCACAGAACACCTTAGCCCAGGGCACGGAGAAAATAATTGCCTTCTTGAATATACTTCAGTCAACTTACCTAGCTTTTTATAATCATGAATAATCCACATATCTGGACGCGTAACTCATGAAAATTCAAATCTAAAAATGCAATGTCTGACCCTACAGCTACAAAAGTGAGGGTCGCCAGACTGCCTGACCCCCTGGTTCCACTGCCTTTGCTGTAATGGCCCCCTGAATCCTTTGGGGAAGGGAACCAGATATAAATAAACTCAACTTCTATTGCTACCTACTAAGCCACAGCGACACTAGCTGGAATTTACACCGTACGCTAAAAGTAAGTGCATTTTTTAATCTCACTGTGTATTATACAGAGTATGCACTTGGCAGTATGGGAAGGTAGCTGTAGAGCAGGCAGTTAGATAGACAGACAGACACGGACATATTTATTTATAATTTTGTCGACTGGGAAAGGCACAGTGAACCAAGGCATGTTTTCAAGTGTGACTCAGGGAGATGGAAAAAAAGATGAGGAACATCAGATGGAAATGCTATACAACAAAAACACAGATCAGTTGAAAATGCAGATGTAAAATATGTACAGTAGAGAGAAATGCAAAATTATACAGTCAGGAAAGAAATATATCTCAGCAATAAAATACTATTTAATAAGCAGAAAAATAAAAAAATGGAAATAAAGAGCAGGAATACATCGATAACGTAAATGATAGATCGCATTATGTGTGTAGATATTTGTCTGTTCTGTCTCAGATTCTCTTTCTGATCCAATCCCACTAAGTCTGTGAATTATGACATGTCTATGATGTGACTAATGGATCTTGTGTAATAGCATATGTATCTGCTCCATCTCTAACTTTACTTACAGTACCTGCCTACAGCTTATTATGTATGGAAATTGACCCCTTCCCAAAACTTGTTGTGCACCATTTAAAAGTTCTGCACACTCTAAAAGTTGTGCATGTAGCTGGCCCAATGGCGCTGAGGGTTGAGGCACTGGATGCCACACTCAGCGCCACGCCAGCAACCCATGTTCGGGAATGAGCACGGGCTGCCGGGGGTCAGCAGGGAAGGAGAAGAATCGAGCATCCTAAGAACTGCTCTCCTTCTCCGGGGGGGGGGGGGTTCTAGTAGTCAGTGATTGCCTGGCCCCTAGTGGAGGCTGGGGGGCAGAGCACCGATGCTGACAAGGAGGGTGGGGATGGGGCAGATGCCTGAAAGAGCACACATGGAAGCATTTGCATTGCCTTCACTGGCTTCATTGCATGTCCCACCCCTGAGGGGGGGAAAGAACAGAGGGAAAATGTGGTTGCACAACTTGATGGCCATCCCAAGACGCGCTTGGCTCTGATGGTGTCACCCCCATTACACTGGATCCGGCTGGATGTGTGCTGACAGTGGGAGAAAAAGGAATAATTAAAAAAAAAAAAGGTTGTGCATGCTCTATAATTATTCAATTCAGCTGTGTTTTCCCTTACGCTGTCCCTCGCCAGTTTTGGTTATTCAGCATTGCTTCAATATCAACACGGCTCCACACAGTCTTTCACTTCCACTTTCTTACCATGACTCCTCCTCAGTAAAAACACAGTTGAACAAATAAAAGAAAAAAAAATGTTACTGGGGACAGACAGAAGTGTAACTGCTGGGTTGGCTGTGTTGTTGTTGCGGGTGGGTGATGATGGCTGACTGAGTGAGACTAGGCAGCAGCTCAATGCTGTGTCTCTCTCACTCACTCTCTCTTCCTTAGCTCACTGAAGTGCCATACAGTACAACCAGGAGCTCCGTCAGCAACAGGATGCTGCTGTATTGTGGTGGAGGGGATGACGGATTTGTTAGTTCTTGCTGGGCGAGGATTGTGCCCCTTCAGCTGCTGCTATACTGCATGTGGAGAGAGCGAACGTGAGGCGACAAGTAAAGAAGCTGCAGGTTCTGCTAGGGAAAGTCTAATTAGCCTTCAATTAGGAAAAACCTTATACTATAATAAATTAAATATGGATGACCATACACAACTCGAGTTGTATTTCCATCTTGGGTTGAGATAACAGCATGGACCTCTCAAGCTTCATTCTCGAGGTTCATATGCTGTTATCTCAGTCCCACAGTGGAAACACAGGCTTGTTGTGTATGGTTGCCCATACATTATTCTTATATATTTTGTTATGGTCTGTATAGTTTTTGCATCAAATCATTTGATGTGTGTACCTATTTTATCAAAACAATTTGTTCTTGTTAACGAATTCCAGGTCACCCCTGAAAAAGGGACTTTTAGTCTCAGTGGGACCTACCCAGTCAACAAAACTTAATAAAAAAAAGTGTCAATAATAAAAAAAATTGGTTGGATCTATAAATCCTTAGTTCTAAAAATCAAGGCTTCAAAAATATTAGACGAGACATCAAATGAACCAGGAATTGTGACCCAAGATAGATCTGACTGCCCTCAACTCCTGACATGGCACTGAGCTTGACCGTTTGATTCAGTGTGACTCCATGGGACCATAGACTTCTGAAATTACTGTTAAGCATTAAGAAATGATGAGGGGTTATGCTAATGGTCTGTTAATTACTCTCTAGGTGTATAAAGTGGCACTGGAAGGACTGCAAGTCTTTTTCTCTCTTCATAAATGTTTATGTTTCTATGTTTCTTTGAGGCGTAGTTGAATGCCATATGCCCCTAGAGGGTGATTGACTGACCTTTAACATAACCCCTGAGAGTACCTCATTGCTATTATCTCAGTAAGTTTGAAGCCATCCCACATCTCCTGCCTCCAGACCCCTCCAAACGTTTCCCACACCAAGGCCACTGACTAAAACTAAAACATCATTCTCCCCACTATCATCTTATAGTCTTTCTCCTATTCCTACCTGGGTATGTTGGGCTAAACCCTGGCCCCTCCAGCCTCACCTCTCTGTAGGACCTCCCAAAGGGTTTGAGGTTCTTTCATATAAAGGCCCGTAGCCTCCTTCATAGACTGGACAATTAAATTCAGTCACTCCACAGAAGCACTTTAAGAGTTCCACCCCTTATCTCCTGTATACGCTTAACACTGCATCCTGGGCCTTTCTAAGCAAAATCAATCCATAATCAGCATGGCACAAACAAATGCTAATACCTCATGAATCGTAATTGCTACACACAAAGTATGAGTGGCAAAGTTGTTCAGCACAAAATTGCAATTAATAATAAGCAATTTCTTTTTCTATACTAGTCGAAATAGCCATTTTTGTTTTTTACAAAAAAAAGGCAATGTAAGTCATTTTTGGCTGGGAAATATGTAGCATATCAACAGCAAATTAAGCAACCATACATTAGATGTAGTTACAATAGTACATTTGTTCTAAAAAGCTATTTTATCTAGTATAAAACTTGTATTTTTTCCTCATTTTATTCAAGGTGCTTAGGTGAGACTTGATGGCCAAAATGTCTGCCGAACACACCATGCCATAAACAAATGCGAATAACTACTAAAGTGTACCTGATACATGCAAAGTATCAGTGGCAAAGTTGTTCAACACAAAATTACCATTCTATTGGTGCTATGCAGTCAGTTCTAATCAATTCTGGCAGGCAAGTAATATTAAAACATATGAGCGACGTCTCCAAATGTTGCTAGGGCACACAGGAAGTCTGTAGCTGACTTCTGTAGTCGCTCTGGGACACACTGCAGTACATTTGCTGCCACCTACAGGCATTTTCTAGGAGGCAATGAGTTAAAAGTTTGGGTCACTTAACACTTCCTGACAGTCTATGCATCACAGAAACGTGGCTGTCCTCACATATCCCAGACAACCAGCTTGTCCTCCCTGACTATAACCTCCACTGGCAAGACCATGGAAAAAGGGAAGGAGGGGTTTGAATTTACTCCCGCAACTCCATTCCTTCCACTATCACCCACCGTGAAGCGATCCCTCCATCTCACGAACTCCTTCTAGCAAAACTCACCTTTCTGTCTTCAATGCCACTCTTTGTCTAAGTTCTGTATGCCTCCCCCAAACTTCCTCCTTTCTTCCTTGTCTCCTGCATCACCCTCACTACCACCTTTGCATCTGCAGGTGAATTGATCCTTCCTGGTGACTTCAGTCTAGACTGGCACTCCCCTCATCTCAAAACTCATGCCTCCAGATTGAAGCACTAAACCTAAGCAGTTAATCAAGGAGCCAACTTGCCTCAACCATCACTCCCAGTCCCACACTCTGCTTGACTGGGTGTTATCAACCCACCAGCACCACATCAGCTCTGCAGGTGTACTTCCTGATGTGCTTAGTGATCACTACCCCACCTTTTCCATCAGGAAGATACATCCTCCATCAACCCCCCCCCAAATATATCCAGTATCGACCCCTCAAAATGCTTGATTCACATAAATTACTCCTTGACTTGGTCATGGCAAACTGGTCTCCGGTCCTCTCCACTCCCTCTGTAGATGCTTCCCTCACCCATTTCACACTAGCCTTCCTAAAAATCAGGGATGTCCATGCTCCACTGAAATCAGTCAGGATAAAATGTCACCACAATCGCGGGATCTCTCCAGAAATCCTGTCCATGTGCAAAACCTGCGGGCTTCACAACGCTTAAAAACCTCATGCAACCCAGCTGATCTGCAGACTATTGAACCCTCCAAAATGGCTCTACTAAGTGAATTTGGCAGGCAAAATCTGGTTATTTCAAAGCCCGTCTGCACACCTCCAACAACTCTCCATCCTCCTTCTGGAACGATCTCTGTTTTCTCCTGCACCCCTCCTCTGAACCCTCCCTACCCAATCTTTATGTGGCAGGTTCCCCAACTCTGTCGCAGATGCCCTAAATAAGTTCTTTATGACCTGTGCCCTCCCACAAGACCTCTCCCTTCCTCTCCTGCCCCTCCCCCCAATGCAGCCCTCTGGCTTTCAACTGCCTCTTGTATCCCCTGCAGAAGTCTTTAGAGCTCTAGGCTCCCTAAATCCCATTAAATCCAGCCTTGATGGCTTACACCCTAGATTCCTCAAAATCTCTGCACCCTGTATTTTGATCCTTCTAACTTACCTCCTCAATCTATCTCTCTCCTCCTCTACCATCCCCTCAGTCTGGAAGTTCGCTACAGTCCTCCCCTTCACAATAGGGGTGATCCCACTGTCCCTGGTAACTACCACCCCATATCACTTCTCCCCTCACTTGCCAAGGTCCAAGAATCCCTTGTTGTCTCAAAGCTAAATGACTTCCTCTCTCCCTCCAACACTCTCTCCCTGGTCCAGTCAGGTTTTAGGAAATTTCACTCTGCCATCTCCTCCCTTCTTCACTTTATGGATGCCATTCACTTTGCAATGGATAATGGGCAGATCACCTTAGCTAACTTCATAGACCTTGCAAAGGCCTTTGATTTCACCTCTCACCCTTTCCTTCTAAACAAGCTAAGCGCCACCGGCCTTTCCCCAACTTCTGTCTCCTGGTTTAGCTCCTATTTAACTGACTGGTCCCAGTCAGTAAAAATCAGTAGTGTCTCTTTTCCTTGTTTATTAATGACCTCCCTTCTGTATGCACCCACACCAAGATCCATATGTATACAGATGACACTGTCCTATTCCTATCTGGTCCCTCTGCCTCAGCTATTTAAACTCCCCTTCAACATGACTTTACTGCAGTTACAAATTGGTTCAATGATAACTGCCTGAAAATGAATGCAAAAAAGATCGTAGCCATGACCTTTGGCTCCAAACAGAACCTTGCCAGGTTCCCCTCCCTCCCTGTCTTCTCTACCCCAGTCAGCACTCCTCTCGATGATGTCCCAGCCTACAAATACCTTGGAGTGTGGCTTAACCTTTTGTTAGACTTCTCTTCCCACTTTAATGCCCTACACTCCAAACTATGCCTCAAATTGAGGCTAATTTAGCGCTACAAGGGTAGTCTTTCCCTTCCAGTCAGACGTGACCTGCTGGTCAAATGGATACTCCTAGCTTTCAACTATATTGATGTCATCTACAGCACAGCTCCTGCCACCTCCCTCACCAAACTTGATGTCCTCTTAAATGCCTTCTGTCATTTCACCTTAAATTCCCCCCCGACACACCACTGTGATCTCTACTCCTCCCTATCTCTCCAATCCCTTTCACAGATAAGCTTGTCCCACTGCTCCACTTTTATCTCCAAATACTGGTTTGGAACTCTTCCATCCCACCTCTCCTCCCTCCTGAATCCTGCCACTCCCTCCTCCCATAATTCACATATGAATTGCCTCCACTCCTTCCCCATTCCATGAGTCAGCACCTCTGCTGAGAAACTAGCATTCTGTTATAGATTCCCTTCCCTTTGGAATAACATAGAAACATAGACTTTGACGGCAGATAAGGACCGCTAGGCCCATCTAGTCTGCCCATTTCCCTACCTACAGGATAGGCCGCAGATCCTAGTTAACCAACAGCCTCTATCTTCCTGCCCCCCACAAGAATTGTCTTATGTCTCTCCCATGCATTCTTGAATTCTCCCACAGTTTTAGACCCCACAACTTCCTCAGGAAGGCTGTTCCATGCATCCACTACCCTCTCTGTGAAATAATACTTCCTCACATTGCCCTGAACCGCCCTCCTTCTATCTTTAAATTGTGTCCCCTTGTTCTTGCAAAGTCTCTTTTCTGAAGATGCTACCCTCTTGGACTTTGTTGATTCCCTTGAGGTACTTGAAATTTCTATCATGTCCCCCTCTCCCTTCTTTCCTCAAGGGTATACATATTAAGCTCCTTTAGTCTCTCCTCATACGGCTTCTCTTGCAGACCCTGCACCATTTTAGTTGCCCTCCTCTGGACTGCCTCTATCCTGTCTATGTCCTTGCAGAGATGGGGTCTCCAGAACTGGACACAGTATTCCAGATGGGGTCTCACCAACTGTCTGTACAGAGGGATAACAACTTCCTGTTTTCTGCTGCTGATGCCTCTCCCTATACATCCCAGTATACCCCCGGCCCTCCCTACTGCCTTCTCACATTGCTTGCTAACCTTAAGGTCATCTGATATGATTACCCCAGGTCCCTTTCCTGTTTTGTTGTTGTTACTACCTCCCCACCCATTGTGTATTCTTCCCCTGGGTTCTTGTTCCCCAGGTGCATTATTTTGCACTTTTTTGCATTGAATCCTAGCTGCCACACTTCTGACCATTCCTCCAACCTCTCTCCCCAAACCCGCCTCACCCCTTCCCTTCCTTTCCTGCAGTGAAGCACCTCCTCAGGCTATCCCCTGCTATATATTGTAGTTGTCCACTGTCCTAATCCACAACTTCACTCCTGTCCTCCTCCCTGTCTTCCATTTCCTGTATTAGTTAGTGACTGCAGGTTTAGCTCTTGTTGTCTAACCCTGCATATCTTTTTATCTCCTGTACAATATTCTATAATCTAATCTTATAATGAAAAACGCATTTGTACATTGTATTATACTGTAATGAAGAATTTACAGTATCTGTACATTGTGTTATACTGTATCTGAATTTTGCCATCCCTTTGTTGTATATGTACTCTCTGTCCCCTGGTCGCTCCTGGAAATGAGCTTCTGATCAGTGTGCTTTTCTCATTTACCAAATTTTAAATAAATAAATTATAGTAACAGTGATTTTTAAATAGTCTTGTACCTTGTTCAGCATGGGACTCTTTTCTATCCTTTTCCTGTTTGTGCCTTTATGCCCCTCACCACCTTCCCTGCTTTCCTCTGCTTTACCTGATACACCTCCCTATCCTCTTCCCTCTGCTTTACCTGATACACCTCCCTATCCTCTTCCCTCTGCTTTACCTGATACACCTTCCTATCCTCTTCCCTCTGCTTTACCTGATACACCTCCCTATCCTCTTCCCTCTGCTTTACCTGATACACCTCCCTATCCTCTTCCATCTGCTTTACCTGATACACCTCCCTATCCTCTTTCCTCTGCATCTCTTTGTACCTCCTGAATGCCACTCTTTTAGCGTTTACCTTTGCAGCAACCTCCCTCGAGAACTATATTCCTTTTTTTATATTATATGTTTATTATACATTTTCATAAAAAAGAAAACATAACAATCCATAACTGGATAGAGATACGTCATTCAGGTATCACATTTTTCAAATTCCTTAACAAGATTGACTACTTATAAAATTTCAGCCTAAGTCAGCAGTGACAATGGGTATGCATAATACATTAGTGAGACTAGTGTATAGAGACTAAAAGTAGAGGAGAAAAGAATGCTCACTTGTCATGAAGTCTTTAACATAAACCAAAAAGTAACAAAAGATGCCATGAGCAGTGTTATACTTCATTTAAACCTCTGGGATGACACATTAATCTCAAGACCAGAATAAATGGCCACAGTTATGGCACAGAAGTGGGGTCTAAAGCTGAAATATAGAAGACCCATTTCTGCCATCTAAGTTCAAATTGTGCCCATCTGTCCAAACATCTGGCTATAAGTCTTCAAGAGTATAGATCTCCCCTATAATTGTATACCAGGCTTGAACAGTAGGGGGAGCTCTCTGCCCCCACTGTCTAGCGACAGCCTTTTTAGCTGCCAAAATAGAAGTATATAATAGGGACACTCTCGAGACATATGGAGATCTTCTGGAGAAACAGACAGGAGTACTAGTCCAGGCATCAACACTGCCTCTGCCCCCACCACCTCCAATAAGGCCTCAGAAATGTCTCGACAAAACTCGTCCAATCATGGGTATGACCAGAAAATGTGAGTATGACCTGCAAGGGTCTCCCCACAGTCTCTCCAGCATTGGCCTGAGGCTGCAGGTGAAAATTTGGCCAACTTCGCTGGGGTGTGGAAGAATCTACTCCTCATCTTCCATGCAAATTCTCACCAATAGGGGTGCCCAGAATACCCATTGAAAATGTAATGTATTTTCCCCCCAATCTTCCTCTGAAACTGGGATTGGGAGCTCCCTATTCCAGGCTTCTAAAATTCCTGTAGTCAAATTTCTAGATAACTCCTGCAGGCCCTTATATAGTAATCCAATGAAATGTGGCCAGATTTGCCCTTTCCTAGTAGTCATAGCTAAATTCAATAATAGGGAAGGGGGACTGGACAAGGAACTACGACCCACTCCTCTCTGCAGTATAAGTTCTTTTATTTGTGAATAACCCTGAAAGTTCTGCTGTGGAATATTAAAGGTTTCCCGAAGCTTATTGAAAGAGATGACCCCTTCAGTATCCAATATACTGAAGATAAAGGACAAGCCTATTTGCATCGAGACAGCCAAGGTCTGTTCAATCTGTGGGGAGAGGAGTGGGGAGACTGAGCTGAGCAAGTTCAGACGAAAACATGCTGGCTCCAGCTCAGCAGAGCATCTAAATTTGTGCCAAACATCGAAGTTAAACCGAGTGCCCGTATAATAAGCAGGTTTTCTTTTAGTAGGGAGTTGAGCTGAGTACAGGAGGTCAGACACATCTTGTATCTTATTCAGGGCGAACTCTAAACTCTTCCAGGGTCGGCCATCGGTTGGGTTGCTCCAATTAAAAACTCTGGATAGGACTGTAGCGTGGGCATACTTCTGAAGATCTGGCAGATTCAAGCCCCCCCCCCCACCTTTAGGGAGCAACAATGTTGACCACTTAATTTGTGGCTTTTTGCCGGCCCAGACAAATCTAGCAAGAGACTTGTTCCAGGAGGGGAAATATATAGGGTCAGGGAAAATCGGGATTGTTTGAAATACATACAATAGGCGCAGGAGAATATTCATTCGAATAAGATCTACCCTTGAATAAAATGATAAATGGAGCTGGGACCACTGATGTAAGTCGGATTCTATTTTTTGTGTAAGGGGTTCATAATTTACCAAGGGAAGATTTAATAAGTGCTGTGGTAGGTATATACCTAAATATTTTATTTTGATACTACACCAAAGGAGAGGTAACCCAGTCTTTAATTCAGGTGCGGGGGTGAAATTGAATGTAAGGACCTCCGTTTTAGAAGAGTTTATTTTATATCCTGATACCTGGGCAAATTGTTCCAGAATATCTGAGATAGCCAGTATGGAAGACTCAGGATCTGCCACTGACAGCAGAATATCATCCACATACAGGGATAATTTCCAATCCTGATTGCCCACTTGAATGCCTGATACTCTCATTGAGCTCCTAATCACCATGGCCAAGGGCTCAAGATAAATGGCAAATAGGAGCGGGGATAGAGGGCATCCCTGTCTGGTGCCCCTCTCTAAAGTGATGGGAGAAGTAATGCCCCCATTGATCTTAATATATGCCTTTGGGGAAGAATAAAGCTGCTTCAACCATTCAATAAACTCCCTGGGAAGGCGAAAGGAGGCCAAGACCACCCACAGAAATCTCCAAGAGACCTTGTCGAAGGCCTTGTAGGCATCCAGACTCATCAAAACTGAGGGTATGGCTGATTTAATCATGTGGTCCATTAAATGGACCATCCTCTGGACATTATCTGCAGTTTGTCGCATCCGAAGAAATCCAACTTGATCTGGGTGGATCAAGTTTGGCAACAAATTTTCCAGCCGACTTGACCATATTGCCATATAGAACTTGTAGTCACTATTTAGGACCGAGATGGGTCTATACAAATCAGGTGAAAGTGGATCTTTACCCGGCTTCAAAATAGTAGAGATAGCTGCATAAGACCATGAGGCCGAAGGGGGCTCCCCCCTTGTACCTCCAAAAAGGCCCATCTCATAGGTTGGAGCAGTTTAGGAAGGAATACTTTATACCATTCAGCCCTGAATCCATCTGGACCAGGGCATTTTAAAGTCTTAGATTTGCTAACAGCCATTTGAATTTCTTTAATGGAGATAGGACTCAGCAAGGATGCTTGTTGTGGTCTAGTCAGCTTAGTGAAGTTAATAGGCACCAACAAATTGCAGATAGAATCAGGGGATGGAGGGGTCAGATCAGAATATAATGTTTTAGAATACTGCTGAAATTTTCCCATGATACTCGGACCCTGGTGAAGGATAGTCCCCGACTGGGGATCTCTGATCCGTGTAATTACTGTTGACTGCTTGAAACCTCTGGTTCTCTTAGCTAAGTTTCTGGTGCCTTTATGGCCACCCTCATAATAAAACTTTTTAAGATATTGGAGGGACATCTGTATCTTATGGTCTAATATACTTTGTATTTCTGATTGGAACTGTCTAAACTCATCCTGGGATACCTGCTCTCCTTGTGCACGTTTTCCCTGCAACTCCTGTAAGGTATTTTGAAGTAACCTATATTGAGATTCTCTCTGTTTGTTTTGCCTAGAGGAATATGAAATAATATCTCCTCGCACTACTGTCTTCATAGTATCCCAGAGAAGAGTGGCTGAAACATTAGGGCCAGCGTTCTCATCTAGGATTTGAGAGATACGGTTGGCTATTTTAGATTTGAACTCTGAATCTTTCAGTAAAGAGAGATTCAACCTCCATAGAGAAGTTTTCTGGGATTTACCTAAGTCGACCTTTATCAGGAGGGGTACATGGTCAGATAATAGTCGGGCCTCCAAAGAAATTTCCTGTACCCTATCTAAGGAATCTGTGGAGGTGAAAAAATAATCAACCCTAGAAGAAGTGTGATGTCTAGGGGAGAAAAAGGTGTATCCTTTCAAGGAGGGGAAAAAATGACGCCAGAGATCCGTAAGGCCCAACTTAGGGATCTGAGCCTTGAAAAGCTTTTGAGTGGGAGTGAATCTATGTCATTTAAGGGATGAGGCATCTTTCTGTGGAGACATAATTAAATTAAAATCCTCACCAATCAGCATTAACCCTTTTACATCTCCAGCAGCTTATTTATGACATGTCTAAGTAAAGAAGTGGGGGTACCAGAGGGTAGGTATACAATAGCTAGTGTCACCTCACTCTCAAACAGATGGCCTTGAACTATCACAAAATGCCCATTTTGATCTGAGTATTTCCTTTCTTAAGTGAAATGAGTAGTATTAGGAATTAAGATTGCCACTCCACATCTTTTCCCAGTTTTGCTTGAGGAGGAGAAGACTGCATATCTGCCCCACCCCCGCAGACAGCTTAGCATGTTCACTCTGCGATAAATGCGTCTCCTGAAGATAGACGCAGTCAGCCTTCTGTCGTCGCAGATATTGTTGCAGCCTAGCCCTCTTTATTGGATGGTTAATTCCATTAATGTTCATTGACAAGATTTTCATCAGTTCCGATGCCATAGGAAATAAAGGTTAAGTCATCCCTGACAACTTCTGCCTGCCCATCTAAAGATGGGAATGTAGCCATTTGCATAAAGTTAAAATCTCATTTTAAATAATTGCAGAAAGAATATTATCATCAAAGTAAACATGACCTGTCACATAATCTCTGCTCCATATCATGACGAGTATATCACTGTTTTTCAAAACGTAACAGGTGTATCTCTTTATAATGTTAGAGCTAACAAAACAGCGCCTTAAAAAACAGGTCATGAGACATAATAAACTAATAATCTGTGTAAAAAAGTTCCCAGTCATGAACAGTAACAAACACTTAAAAGAACTGAATGCTGTCAACACATGTAACAGATTTTTGCATCTTTCAAATCTAAGGACTTTCAAATATGGGGAGAGAGACCAAAGTCTCCAGAGTTTCAAAAGAAATATCTCTTGGCAAATCTGATCTCTCCCTAACAGTGAAGGGAATCCCTTGACTAACATGCCAGGGGCCTTCGACGAATCAGCATTCTGCTTCCCTTAAAATAAGGATAACTGAATTAGGGGAAAAGAAATATCAGGGGAGAAATTAGGGAGAAGCCCCACATCAGCAACTGTCAACCAGAGGATTTTATCTCCCCCCCCCCATTGTCTCTGCCATTTCCTATAATTGGAAAGGGGGAAAAGGAGAGAGGGGCTGAGCTTTAAAGAGAGGTGCAACCAATGTCAGTAATCACACCGTTACCATAGGCAGTTGTTAATTCCACTAAATTGTATATAGATTGTCTAATAATTAATGTTCAGCTTTAATATAAAATAACAGCTGCAGACATTTTCTTTCGGTGGGAGGGGACGGTTTTGGTACACTCCACAGCCAATCCAACAGCCAGCTCAGGGTCAGCCCAAAAATTAGAGGACCTATCACAGTTGTAGAGTCAGGTCAGCATGGCGAGGAGCCATTGCAGCCCCAAAAGGGAATGTGCCCCCCTACCAGTGAACCCACACCAACCTGAATAAATGCCAAGAAAGCCATATATAGATGTGTAACCCCTAGATGGCGCTATCCCAGGGGCTACTACCCCTGCCTGATTTGCCACTAACAGGTTGAGGGGCCTGGATCCAATGGCGGGTGCCTCCACCCAGAGGTCAGGGTTTGCAATAGTTAAACTAACTTGGTCACAGCCCTCTGGGACACTGCAACCCCCCTTTCTTCCCACTAGTGGCCCACACAATATATCAAATTACCTTCACAGTATACACTTACCCCAGGTCTGGTTCGGCACTGGGACCTCCTGTGAAATGAGATACAGTGCAACAATCACAGTACAGTACTTAACATAGACAAATACCTCAGGCAGTATAACTTTGCTGAAACAAGCAGCTCTGATTTATTTGGGGGATATAACAAGGACAGGGAAATCAGGTTAATTAGCTTATCACTTTAATAATCTACCTATGGCTCTGTGCACAGGCCTATCCCTATCAGTTACTGTCCCTGGGTACCCAAGCCCTGAGTAGCTAGTCCAAACCGTGGCAGCTGGTAGGGGCCCTTTCACACAGAAAAGGAGAATTAAACAGTCAGCAGTACAGTAATTCCATTTGGATTTAATGTGGCAATTCAACAGGAGCGACCCTGAATTAGTACTCACGACCTCCAAATAAGATAGGGTCCTTCAATGTCAGCAGGGCTCACTTGAGGTACACAAACCTCTTCACACATCCATATAAAGAAAGCACTATACCAGGCAGGCTGCATCTGTATCTCGATCGCAATTACTGCACAATACCCGGGAGAACACACAGCAGATTCAGTTCCTGACAGACCAAATGCAATTTTCAGCAATCCCTCCAGTCTTCTATAGGGTGAGCCTGGTTTCTACTCTTCAGAGATCCTTTGATTCTTTTCACAGGACGGATTCAGTCCTAACAAGCTGTTACACAAGCTGCAGACCGGAACTCTGGGCCTTACACACGTTTTTTGACTAAAACTGCACACTGAAAAAACACAGGGCTCCTTCCTTCTTCACTGCCAAAGCTCAACTCAAACTCCAACCGACAAACCGGGCACTTCCTTTGAGTTCCTCCCAGTTCTTGACTGGATTGGCTGTCACTCACAATAGACTGCTGCTGTTGGTCCAAAAGGTGCTGAAGTCTAAACTACATCTCCCAAGTCACTGCCCATACAATCCTCTTGTGGCTGGCTCAGATTATGAGTCCAAGTTCTGATTCGTCCAAGGCACCATTTAGAGCTAGCTTACCCCACACTGATTGGTCCAGTTCAGCAGTTCAAAACTAGAATGGGGAACTAGCAGACACAGTTCTGACTGCAAAGAAAGCAGGTTAGACAAACTGTAATTTCATTATTACTCTAAATAATTTCTGGCAAACAGTTACATCTGTCAGATAGGTTCCCTTTGCACTCCTAGTGACTGCAAAAATGAAGTGAATTGGCAGCAGCTTGAGTGGTACTCAAAGAAGCACACAGTCCCCCCATACAAACTAATTATGTCTGCAAGCAGACAGCTCTTAAAGAGACAGTACCAGAGGTTCTAAAACACTCACTGATAAATGGCTAAATACCAAACACCATTCAGGCTTGGAGCATTCAAGCAAGCTCCTGGAAGTCTTTTGGGAACCCCATTTGCAGGGGGTTACACCTTCCTGGCCTGGGAAAGCCTGGCGTCCAGCGTCAAGCAAATACCCCATAAGTTTCAACTGCAACCATATACATTTGCATTAGGCTGCATGTAATCATCAGTCAATATATCATTTTACCAGAACACATTTCTGAAACATTGCAGTCGTCCTCTTTACACGGTATTACATACACATTGTACCATAACTCAAGTTATTACCTCTTGTACATGAAACCTGAAGAGGGGGCCCTTCCTATCAGTTACCTTGGGGCTGGATGGGGCAAGGGCACCATATGAAGGGCAACACAAGTAACTTGGAGTTAGCACTGATGCTCAGTTTGGGCAATGAGCTCAGGGACACATACACTCTTTATGGACAACATTGAGAGGCAAGTCCACAGGCCTCCAAGTGAATCATAACTGAGGTGCACCACAGGCTTTACAGCTCGACCAGTCTTTCTAGGGGAACTGTTATAGTCTCTGCACTCTGAGCCTCATTTTCAGCATTGTCCTCACTTGTCAGGAGTCTCCATGGGGTAGAGAGGCTAGAACTTGGGGCACTTTCAGCTCCAGGAGTTACAGTTTCTGAGTCCACAACATTTGGCTCGCATGGAGCTTTCGGACACTGGCAGTGGACTGTCAGGGCACTCAAAATACTCTTCTTGTTCGGTGTATCACCAGTCTGCCCCAATCTATCATTTTCCTCCCTGAAAGCTCAAACAGTTCAACCATGCACAATGATTCCATTTCATCTGATCTGATGCTTTGCACTTCACTTTCTGGGAGCATTGGCTCCAGGGATGAAGCTGGGAGCAGACAGTCCAGAAGGCCCAGCTTCATCTCCAGTGATTGACTAGAGGATTGCCCCAAACAATTGACTCAGTTAAGTAAGAAGGATAGTATTCAAAGTCACTTTCTTCCGATATGGACTGACAGTCATGCTGAACTGGGACTTGTGGAGGGGAACACTTTAACTTTGCTTCTGTAGGTGCAGACTTTCTTGATCTTTTCTTAGCAGCAGCTCTAGTCACTGGTCCAGAGGGGCATCTTCTAGGGCTCAGACTCAATAAGATTTGTCCAATGGGCAGTAAATGATTTCTATGCATTGTTTTTACATCTTTGAATTATTCTCAGGCCTTACTTTGTACACTGGCAGATCATCTAGTTTGCCCACTACAATGTGAGGGAGATGGTGCCATCTGTCAGCAATCTTGTGCTTGCCATGCAGTCCCAGATTTCTTAGCAATACCCGATCTCCCTCCTGGAGTTCCTGTGCTTTCACCTTTTATCATACCTTTCTTTGTTGGCCAGATTTCTTTGGCAGCCATGGTTTGAGCCAGTTGATACGCATGAGTTAGCTGGGCCTTTAACTTTTGCACATACTGTAAATGTTGGTCAGCTTTGAACCCCATCAGGAGAGACCCCAAAACACACATCTACTGGTAGTCGAGCTTCTCTTCCAAACATCAGGCGGTAGGGGAGAATCCAGTGGCATCACTGGTGCAGTTATAAGCATGTACCAGGGTGCTAATTTGTTGGCTCCATCTAAGGCTTGTCCTTTGGGTGCAGGGTGCCTAGCATATCTAGCAAAGTGCGGTTGAAACGTTCAGGCTGTGGGTCCCCTGGGGGTAGTAAGAGTGGTTCTGGACTTTCGCACTCCCACAGAGAAAGCATCTCTTTGATCAGACGACTCTCAAAGTCTCTCCCTTGATCAGAATGGATTCTTTGTGGAGCCCCATAGTGAACAAAAAGTTTTCTACATACTTTGGCCACAGTGGATGCTTTCTGATCTTTGGTGGGAAAGCTGGGCATATCTCGTGAAATGGTCAGTGACCACCAGCACATTACTGATATTTCTTTGATCTGACTCCAAACTCAGAAAATCAATACAGACCAGCTCCATGGGTGCACTGGTGGTGATGTTAACAAGGGGCAGCCCTCTGGGGCAAAGCTTTCCTCTGTAAGCAGCGACTACAAGTTCGATGTGTTGCTCCACATCAGCCCCCATCTTAGGCCAATAGAATCTGGATCTCACCAAGTCAAGTGTTCTGTCTATACCAAGGTGCCCCATGTGGTTGTGCAAGGACCTCAGTACTGAGTCTCGAAGGCAGTGGGCAGCACTAGTTGTTGTTTGTCTACTTGTCCCCTTGTCTACTGTTTCTCTGTATAACAGTTTATTGATCAGTTTCAACTTAGGACCTTCTTTGTATAACAGTGCAGTTCTCAAATCAGTGGGCGTAATTTGGACACATCTTTTCCTGCATGAGGGCTTCTAAAGCTGCTTTGATCAGCTGGGATGTTGGCGATTGAGCCACTCGAATACTGTCATTGTCCAGCTGAGCGGTGCACCAATGTCTATTGCAGAAAGTGGCAATAAGCAGCAGGTATGCAATTCTCAGAGGCTCCCAAGCAATCCACCATGCAGTCCACTGCGTCCGTGGACATTTGTTCCTCCCTGTCAAACTTCCGCAGAGTGCCCGAATGTCAGGTTCTGCCAATTGGACCCAATCATTCTGGGGAACAGGCCTCGGGAGAGAGCATCAACATCTGTGGTTCAGACCTGCTCGGTATTCGAGAGCATAGTCATATGTAGATAATGAGAAGCCACCTATGGCCAGTGGCATCCAACTAGCTGAGGTCTGCACATAGGTCAAGGATTATTGTCAGTTTTACTAGTATTTAGCCCCATACAAGTACTCATGGAATTGGTCAGCAATAGCCCACTTCAAAGCTAGGAACTCTAACTTATGTACAGGATAGTTCTTCCGGATGGGGTCAGGCTTCTACTGGCAAAGGCCACTGGTCTCAGGCCATTCTCGTGCTCTTGGACAACACAGCCCCAACCCTTGCAAGCTAGCATCAGTGTGCAGGACGTAAGGTTTTCTTGGATCGGCATAGGCCAGCACTGGAGCATGGGTAAGTTGATATATGATCTCATGAAAACAGTCTCACAATCAGGAGTCAGCGGGCCCCAAATCACTTCACTTTCGGATGAAAATACACTCTTTCAGTCTTGAGGGCCTTTGACTTTTGGTATTTTTTTGTGGGTTGGGGATACCCTTGAGTAAAGTTAGTAAAGAGGCGGATCACTCTTAGAATAGTCCTTGATGGCGCCGATAATAACCACAGAATCCAGGATCTTTGCAGTTCTTTTAGATTTTTGGGCTGTGTGCCAGGTGGTCAAGGCCTCAACTTTACTTGGAGTTGGTCTCTATTCCTCGGTGGATACTATGTGTCCCAATACTTTACTGATGTTTGAAAGAATTGACACTTATCAATGGACAGTTTAAGGCCAAAGTCCTCCAGTCGGTCCAATACCTTAAATAATCTGCTCTCATGTTCCTCCAGTGAGCTGCCAAACACAATAACATCATCTAGGTATACAGGCACTCTAGTAAGTTCATGTCCCCACTGCACGCTCATCAATCGTTGAAAAGTGGCTGGGGCACACTGAAATCCTTGAGGCATCCTCATGAATTCATAGAAATAGCCCGGACAGATAAAGGCCGTCTTCTCACGGTCCTCTGGGAGCCATCGGGATCTAGTAGTACCCATGCGGAGATCCAGCACAGAAACCACTTGCTCCCGTTTAGGCAGTCAAAGCATCCTGAATGCGGGGCATTGTGTACTGATCAGGGATAGTCCGCCCGGTTTAAGATGCGATAATCCACACATCCTTACTGTTCCATTCTTTTTCCTCACTACCACAATGGGGAAACATAAGAGCTTCTGGATTCTTGTATTACACCAGCAGCTAACATCTCTTGCAGATGCCGTCTCACATCATCTATGTCAGCAGGTGCCAGGCGTGAGACCTCTCACGAAATGGTCTTTAGTCATGCAGCCAGATATTGTCTCAGCTCCTTGCACGCATCCTACATCCCATTCTTTAAAGAAAACACCTGGTCTCTCTGGGCAAGCTTCTCACTGATCCTCACTTCCATTCAGCTGGCAGTGAGTGCGCAAATCAAACAAGTCAGGCGTTACTCTGTCATTCTTCCTTGAACTCTTGCTGCTGGGTAGCACTGCAGTGTCTGCACAATGCACATTAGCCAGGATGCAACCTCTGTTTACTCGAATGTCTCTTTCAGACACATTATGAACTTGGACCATTACCCTTCTGCATAAGCATGGGCTCTAGCGGGCAAAATACTAAGCTTGACCAGCAGTCCCTCTGGCAATTTTCCATCGCCTGGTGCATCCAACATTAATATTTTATTCTTAACATCCTTTCTGATCGGACCTCTCCTGTAAGGTACACTGGGCATTTGAGCCAGGATCGAGACTCAGGATCCTTCTTCCATACAATTCCGACCGGTTCCTCTGGTTCTGTTTTTCAGCATCTCTCTGTGCCTCATAGGCCTTCTTAATTAAAGCGGAACTCTTAAAGCTCTACTAGTCTTTGACCCCTGTTTTCATAACACAACTGTGCCAGCCTTCGAACATATGAGCATTTGTTCCAATCAACAAGGGACACCATCATACAGTCCAGTGGGGGGACACACTAAGGCTAGGGTCTCTACTTGTTCGGCCACTCCAGCCACGGAGGTGGGGAAAGACAGCCAAATTCGGATATACCAGAATGAGGGTGGGCCTTCTCTCTTAACCCCCATACATGCAGTCCTTCTAATGGTTGTAAGAGGTACGTCTGACAAATGCTTCTGATACCAATCCTGGAACATAATTGTCACTTGGGGCCACTGTCTAATACAGCTCTTGTAGACACTCCATTCCCTTTACAGTGGTCTCCATGGAGGGACCCACTATTCTGGACCAGTCTGGAGAAGGCGGTAGTGGGGCCTGGGCAACTGACCTTGCCACAAGGGCGTGAATTAGCATTTTTGGTGCCCTCACTGGGATCATGTCGTGCACCTCTTAACCACTGATTTCTTCTCGAAGCTCTCCTTGTAGCCTATATGCAACTTTGTCCAGTGTCTTTTGGGGACTGGCATTCCCTTTCATGTGCCCATCTTCCACAATTATAGCAAACATACTTTCTGGAGTTTGAGCTGGCGAGGCGCCACACTGGGAGCCAGGGCGGGGTATTACTAACTGAAACCTGGGTGCCATCTCTGTCTCGGCATGATAAGCATTTGGAGACATCTCATCAGTTTCTCCACTTCCATGGTCAAGGAATTGAGTTTGGAGCTGTTATCAACAGGAGATACATGGGTGGTACCCCACCCCCATGTAGATGCAGTTCGATATAGGTCAGGGCCACGTACTTGCAGGGCGTGGCCTTCATAAAGGGACTGTTTTGAATTCCGGATCTCTCTCAACAGTTCGCCCCATTGTGGCATATCTTTTTTCCTTGTCAGAGCACTCATTGACTGTCAACCTCTGCCCCTGAACTTCACTTGATGGGTCCCCTCAGTCACTCGGGTCGTAGCCACAGCTGTTGGTGCAGGTACCTCCCGGGTGCGCTTTTCTCAACTCCTCAATTTCTCTCATTAACTCATCCATAGGAGGGTGGGGATTCCAGTCAGTTGCCAGGCGTAACTGAAGCAACAGCAGTTCTGAGAGGGCAGACTGAGATTCTGTCCAGTCTGGTGGGTCCAGTTCAATAGCTGGCAAACTTCACTTTCTGAGGCATTCTTGCAACAATTTTTCCAGCGAGACATACACAGACAACAACTCCTTGGTACTGTTGTGCATTTCTTACTCTCCACCATAGGTCCTCATCAGAATCTGGGCTCCCATACACATTCTCCAAGGCCTCAAGATAGGCCTGTGCAGTCGCTTCAGGGTTACTGGCCCGTTTAGCACGGATGGTAGCCAGGGCAGGACCTCGGAGGCTCTCACTAACCCTCTTTAGCTTTTAGCCTTCCGAGCATTGCCATTCTAGCACTTGGGGGCAACATAGTCTATCCAGGTCTCCCAGTCATCCTCCCTTGGGGGTGGGAGGTGCCAGAGAAGATCTTCAACCTTGAGTGAAGTCGTGACTAATGGCAGGTGCAGAAATAGGAGTCTGCATTGGTTCAGCCACCATTACGGGCACTGGAGCAGGAGAGGGTGTTGGGAGGAACACCCCAGGTGGCAAGAATAGTTTCTTCAAGTCCTCCACAGTTTTCCCTCTCCCAGCAACCATTCAGCAAATTTCTCCTCAAAAGTTTCAGATAGTGGTGGGGCTGATTCCCCAGGTCTTTACTGTCCTAGTTATCACTCTCCAAGCAGTGAGGGCTCCCTCTGGGGGTAATGGTCTGTGGCACTTTGGAGCTATCTATGGGATCCTTAAACTCTACTAGGGCCAGGAAAGTGTGGGTGAGCAGATTAGCATGCACCCACCACCACAGGGTTTTGTAAACCTTCCACCTTGGAAAGTACTCCCTGCACAGTGTCCGTATTGATACCCAGAGGGATGTCAGGATAAGCATAGCATTTTGGGGTCGATCTCCTCCCAGTACACCACTCCACCAGCGGTGCACAGCCACTTCTGTCGGGTACCTATTTTTCTTAACAGTGGTTCGTAAATATGGCCACTAGAGGACACACAATCCAGCGGTGAGCCTCCAAGATGTAACCCCTAGATGGCGCTATCCAGGGGCTACTACCCCTGCCTGATTTGCCACTAACAGGTTGAGGGGCCTGGATCCAATGGCGGGTGCCTCACCCAGAGGTCAGGGTTTGCAATAGTTAAACTAACTTGGTCACAGCCCTCTGGGACACTGCAACCCCTTTCTTCCACTAGTGCCCACACAATATATCAAATTACCTTCACAGTATACACTTACCCCCAGGTCTGGTTCCGGCACTGGGACCTCCTGTGAAATGAGATACAGTGCAACAATCACAGTACAGTACTTTAACATAGACAAATACCTCAGGCAGTATAACTTTGCTGAAACAAGCAGCTCTGATTTATTTGGGGGATATAACAGGACGGGAAATCAGGTTAATTAACTTATCACTTTAATAATCTACCTATGGCTCTGTGCACAGGCCTATCCCTATCAGTTACTGTCCCTGGGTACCCAAGCCCTAGTGGCTAGTCAAACCGTGGCAGCTGGTAGGGGCCCTTTCACACAGAAAAGGAGAATTAAACAGTCAGCAGTACAGTAATTCCATTTGGATTTAATGTGGCAATTCAACAGGAGCGACCCTGAATTAGTACTCGACCTCCAAATAAGATAGGGTCCTTCAATGTCAGCAGGGCTCACTTGAGGTACACAAACCTCTTCACACATCCATATAAAGAAAGCACTATACCAGGCAGGCTGCATCTGTATCTCGATCGCAATTACTGCACAATACCGGGAGAACACACAGCAGATTCAGTTCTGACAGACCAAATACAATTTTTCAGCAATCCTCCAGTCTTCTATAGGGTGAGCCTGGTTTCTACTCTTCAGAGATCCTTTGATTCTTTTCACTGGAGCAGTTCAGTCCTAACAAGCTGTTACACAAGCTGCAGACCGGAACTCTGGGTCTTACACACGTTTTTTGACTAAAACTGCACACTGAAAAACACAGGGCTCCTTCCTTCTTCACTGCCAAAGCTCAACTCAAACTCCAACCGACAAAACGGGCACTTCCTTTGAGTTCCTCCCAGTTCTTGACTGGATTGGCTGTCACTCACAATAGACTGCTGCTGTTGGTCCAAAAGGTGCTGAAGTCTAAACTACATCTCCAAGTCACTGCCCATACAATCCTCTTGTGGCTGGCTCAGATTATGAGTCCAAGTTCTGATTCGTCCAAGGCACCATTTTAGAGCTAGCTTACCCCACACTGATTGGTCCAGTTCAGCAGTTCAAAACTAGAATGGGAACTAGCAGACACAGTTCTGACTGCAAAGAAAGCAGGTTAGACAAACTGTAATTTCATTATTACTCTAAATAATTTCTGGCAAACAGTTACATCTGTCAGATAGGTTCCTTTGCACTCTAGTGACTGCAAAATGAAGTGAATTGGCAGCAGCTTGAGTGGTACTCAATCAAAGAAACACACAGTCCCCCATACAAACTAATTATGTCTGCAAGCAGACAGCTCTTAAAGAGACAGTACCAGAGGTTCTAAAAACACTCACTGATAAATGGCTTAAATGCCAAACACCATTCAGGCTTGGAGCATTCAAGCAAGCTCCTGGAAGTCTTTTGGGAACCCCCATTTGCAGGGGGGTTACAGATGTCTTCAGGTTTTCTTGTTTTCAGCATCTCTCCGGTACATAGCCAGGGAATTCTTAACTGCTCCCAGGTCGCGGTGCTTTCCTCTCTGCCTTCCCACTCTAGTTTTCCAGCTTGCAGGGGGCTGCTCTAAGCTTTGAGGCCTGGAACTTCTATCCAGAAAGTGCAGGCGCAACTTAAAGAGTTACTCCTTTGCTTCTTGGGCAGTAGCGAACTCCCACTTTCCTGAAGGCAATTGCACTACCAATCGGGACAGGTACGGGATTGTAAATTTATGTCCTGCTGTTTTGATAACTGGAAGTAAGGGAAGATAAGCTCTTCTCAGCCGCATTCTTTTTGGAGCATAATCATGGTCAAAATATATATGTTTAACCATAGAAGACTTTTTGGCATTTCCAGGCTGTAAGCAAGACTTGTTCTTTGGTAGTAAAACTGTTAAAATGGAGGATTACTGACCTCGGGAGGATGTTAGGGGAAGTAGGCTTTGGAGCCAATGCGCGGTGTACTCTTTCCAGCTGCAAATCAAAGTCTTGTGGCAACTGCAGGGCAGTGTGAAATAAGGTCTCAATAAAGTCCTTAATATTGGCTCCCTCAGAATTTTCAGGTATGCAATAGATCCTGATATTTTTGTGGCATGTTCAATTCTTAGAGTCCTCCTGATGGTCTTTTATTTACTCTTGTGTCTCCCGAAGCTGTTGTACTGTCTGCTCTAGGTCATCGACCCTATTCTCTGTAGCTATCCCTAGCCACTCCTGGTCGTCCATGCGTTGTTTGAGCTGCATGACGTCTCCGCGCAGCACACCATACAACTCCTTAATTTCGGCTCAAAAGGTGAAGATCTCTTGGTAAATGAAATCAAATTTGGCTTTCTTAGTTTTGGTTTTTGGTTGTTTGCATATATTTTTGGTGGATGTATGCTTAGTATTGTGGGTAGAAGGGTCCTGCTGATCTGAAGCTACAGAGGCCTCTGATTCGGATCTGTCACCCATCTCCTCCATCCTTTCATCTAGCAACCTCCAGACAGTCCCTTTCAATCCTAGGCACTCTCTGATGATCCCGTGGTGAGAAATGTTTGTCTTGAAGAACATTAGATTGCAATCAGAGAGGATTTCAAAAGCGGGGGAGGTGTGAGCTGACTCTCTAACCTGCCATTACCCGCAAGGCAGAACCGGAAGTCAACTATAATCCTTTTTAATAACATGATGGTTTGCAGATGAATATAAATATTTGTGATGTACATTTTTGAAACAGTACTTTTTCACTTTTTTTTTTTTCAGCTTTCTTGTTATCCCTCCTATCTACCCTTGCCAATCCACTCCTTCGGGCCACTCATACCAGTCCTGCCCCTGATCAAGGAATCTGTCCCAGAGTGCCTCTCCTCCTTGCACCTGCATAGCAGAGTCTGTCCCTTGGGAACGGTGGCTGGATGGCCCAGAGCGGTCATCATCTAGGACCACTGAGGGGTATTTTCTGCTTTTTTTGGACCCTTCCCTGTCCCAACCTCCTGAACGCCGGCACGAGGACATACATCCAGACAAGGTGACATGCTGATGCATGTCTCCTGTCAAATGCCTCACAGTGTCTCCCCTCCCTGACTCCACAGAGTAGAGCTGCCAAGCCCTTGAGAACCTGTGCTTCCACCGACTCTCAGGACATCAGGTGCTTGTAGCACCCCTGGTATCCCTCCCCAGAGAGAGAAGAGCATCTGTTGGGATGCTCAGTCCTCCCTCTCCCTACTGTCCCCTGATGACCCCAGTCTGTTTCTGAACCTGGGTCACCGGTGTGACTCGAGGTGTGGAGTCCAGCGCCTCAAACCTCAGTCCCGTACTTTTTCACTTCAATCTGAATTTACATCATCATTTTTTATTTAGTTATTTGTAATTTTTTTTTACCAAGAAAGGCACTCTAAGTTGTGATAAAAATTTCAAACCAATAACCAGATAAGACACACTGAGCTGAATGTTATTTTCAGGTATGACCCAGGAAAGGGGGTTAAGAGAAGATGGCACAGATAAAGACAATCCTGTAATGCATGCAAAAAATATACAAGGGCAAAAGAGAACAAAGTCATGCAATAATCAAAAAATAGGCAAGGGTACATTTTGTAAGGTAAGATTATTACTAAACTTCTAATTAAAGGAAAAATAAAGTTCCTACCAGAAACGTGCAAGTGTCAACAAACCCGAAAGAGCAGTAGCAGCTAAAACAGAGAAAGGGGGAGATGACAGTGTGGAGGGAATTAATTACCTGCAGTAGGTGAAGAAAGGACCCTTGTGAAGGGACTTGAGAGAGAAGAGAGGAGAGGAGAGGAGAAAAGGTGTGAGTGAACAGAGAGAGGGAAGTAGTACCAAAGATGAGGGAGGCAGTAAGAGAAAAAAGACTGACCAGAACAGGATTTGTAGCAGGGAATGAGGAAGGTGTAATACCAGTATCACTGAAACAAGGGGAATGCGAGGATGGAATAGAGGGTGAGGACAATAGAGAGGAAGGAGGGGAGGCAGGCGGAGAGCCAGAATTTTTGCCAGAAAAGAGGAACAGATACAGAACCATAGATATTGATGGCAGAAAAAGGATGAATGGCCCGAGTTTACCCAGCACATTTCTGTATCTGCATTGTGTAATGCTGGACCGGAGCTAGTCTACTGATGGCCCTGATTATATTTCAACAACCCCACTCCTTAGTCCACTCACCCCCCTTCCCTTCACTGCCCACCCTCCCTCTGTCCTCTGGTTTGGGCCATTGCTCTGTGCCTATCCCACCTGGGTTTAAAACTTGCACTCCACGCCACTCACTTCTTCTGGCAATACATTCCACTTTTCCACAACCCCTTCAGTAAAGAAGTTCCTTACATCCCTCCTGAAGCTTCCCCCTAGTAGTTTCTAGCCATGACCTCTTGTTACCTTGTCCTCCCTTCTTGTGACCAGGGCACCGCTGCCCACTTTATTAGTGCCCCTTGGGTACTTAAAGGTCTCTATCATGCCCCCTCTCCGGCCTCCAGTGTGTTCTTATGGAGACTCTCAAGCTTCTCCACATAAGTCTTCCTCTGCTGCCTGTGAATCATTTTCCTGGCCCTCCTCCGAACAGCTTCCAAGAAGTCCCTGTCTTTCTTCAGGTGCAGCTTCAGAACTGTACAAAGTACTCCAGGTGAGAGCTCGCCAAGGATCTGTATAGGGGCAGAATCACTCCCTTCCTTCTGCTAGCACACCTCCCTACCCATGCATTCTGAAATCCTGTTAGCTTTCCCTGTAGCCTTCTGGCAATGGGCATGGCATTTTAGACTGTTACTAATCACTATCCCCAGGTTCCTCTCCTGTCTTCTCCACCCTCACTCCTCCTAGTCAGTACTCTGTTTTTGGTTTTCTTTTGCCAGTATGCATAGTTTTATGCTTTTTGATGTTACATTTTGGACTACTGCTCTGTGCCTATCCCAGATGTGTTGAAAATCTGTGACAGACTCTACACCACTCACTTCTTCTGGCAATATAGTCCACGCTTCCACAAGTGAAAAGAAATGGGGGTTGGGAGAATCAGCCAGAGATCAGGTAGGGGTCTACAGTGATACTGTAGGTAGGGAAAAATGGGCAGGCTGGCAGTATAGCCTATAAGTTAGAGTAAGCTGTAAATTAGTTTGGTATATCCAGCAGACCTGGGTTTGATTCCCACCACCTCCAGTTGCATGCTGTATGACTGAGCAAGTCACTTAACCTCCCCACTGCTCCAGGGTCACACCTGAAAACAGGCACTTATGAGGAGGCACATGTCATATGATAGTCGATGTTAACTCTTTTTTCCAGCTTTCATTTCGTATAGTAATTAAGGACTGATATTCAGGGCACGCACCAATGGAGAGGTTTACCTAGCTGTTACTTTTTTGTAATACTATTTACTGTATGTCAATCCTGTAGCATTATTTGTCCCTAGATCCTGTCTTAGAACACTGAATTTCTTTTGTGCCAAGTTAGAGATCTGACTTAATGTGGGATGGTGACAGTATCAGACAGATTGCTCTGTTGCCTCATCCTTCAAGTGTTTCAGTCCCTGCTAGCTCCCTCCTGCTGCTACCTACAAGAGAAGAGATTCCTAATTTCTAGAACTTTCTGAATTCATCTAAAATAAGTTTTACAGCAGTCTGAGAAAGCATCATGTGGTATGCATCTTTTTTTTTTACTTTTTTTATTTATTTTACAATTTAATTTTACAAACAATGCAATTAGAATTATGCATAATAATCTTAAATTTTCAAATTTCTTAGAGGAACAAAGAAAAAAAAATACACACACACATATTTAAATTATCTTTCTAGTCAAATCAATACATGAACAAGATCCTATGTTTGAACAATATAAATAACATTTCTGCATGGATTACTTATAGTTCTTATAGATTTTATGTTAGCCCAGCAATATAATATAAATGAGTTATTTCTGGGCTTAATTAAAAATCAGACTTAGGCAGCCAGATTGAAGCAAATGTGCAATATACAAAACCCCTTCCTTTTAGCAGGGGGAGGTGGCTGGTATCAAATGTGGCCAGTGGGAGAACGATGCCCTGCCATCACCCGATTTGGGTGAAACTGCTGTGGAGGAGCTACAAGTAATATACACATAGGGTGTCCTTGTGATACCAGTTGTCTTGGAGTGGGACCCCTTAGGGTCTTGGGAGTCAGAAGAGTTCTTGCTGCCAAGCGGCTGGCAGGGAGGGTCAATGCTCCATGTGCCCTCACAAGGAGGGCACCACTAGGTAGCAGGCAAGGGGCCAGCTGGGACCCTTGAGGCATGGGTACCAGCTGCAAGGAGCAAACAGGCACCACCAGTAAGGTGCTGGTTTGTCAGGGATACTCCTGCATGCTCAGCAAGGGTGCACTTGCCATGTTCACCACATGGATGGCTGCAGGACTTCGCCAGGGGCACAGGAGCCCTCTAATGTATACTCTGCTTGGAAGCATGGGTGCTAGTCAAGCTTGGAGTCCTGGGAGTGGCACAAGGTCCTGGAAACCTTGCCGCAACTCGGGTGTCAATGCAACCAAGTGGAACCCTGGAGGCTTCCAGAGAGGGACATTGGGCACCCCAGTGGGTGTCCGGTCAAGGGATTTCTCCCAATGTCTTTTGAGCCTGAAGCAGATTCCCCAAAGTTCACAGTGGGTATACTGGTTGAAGATGACACCAGAGGCCAGCTGGAGACCACTGGGTACCCAGAGACACAGGTGAAGCAGGTACTGCTGAAATAAGGTAGGAGACCAATTTCCCTGAAGTGCATGGGGAGAGGGAATCCCTGAATGTGTGGTGAGAGCACTCATAGCCTGTGCCATCTGAATGCCATCCCACTAGGGCAGGTCATAGGGTGCACCTTGTTTGCACTGAGGCAATGGTGTAGGCAATGCTCAGTGAGCCATGCTGGCTGCCAGTGAGATGGTGCACTATGGGTCTGGCAAAAGAAGTGCCACCCTTGATGGGCATCTTAGGCCAAGAGTTTACCCTAACATATTGGATGCATTCCTGGTGTGCCAGTGATTTGTAACAGGTAATGGACCATTGTGCGTGGACAGCCCCAGTAGACAAGGTACAGAATTGCAGGGATTTAGCTCAGTAAGGGGGACTGGGAATCCTCAGGCAAGATATTGTCCAAGAAGTATGGACAGGCCATCCATAAGCATCATGCATAAGAAAGGGAAAAGGCAAGAGAGTGTCAGAGACTGTGCTCTGACAGAAAAATGCTGCGAGAAAGAAATAGATATAATGTGCCACAGCTGCCATGTGGCTAGCATGCCATATCGCTTGAAACAGGGAGCGGAATGGCTACCCAGTACAACCTGAATTACCATAGTGAAATGTGTAAAAACTGATGAAATAGGGTCCTTTGGTCTGTGACTACTTATTGTGCATGTAAACTTTGGCTTGAAGCCCTCCAGTAAAGTCACGTTCTTGAAGTCCAGCAGTTCAGTGTATTTTTGTTCTTCTATCTCAAGTGCTCACATCCACCAGCTCCAGCAAGTAGTCAATCAACCTTTACTGTTGAGTGCAAAGGCCTCCTGGTGAGCAGTTATACCATATACCCCTAGACTTGGGAGTCCCCTGGCCATGCCTATTCCCATCCACAGCAGTGATGCAGGTCGGTTGCCATCCCACCTGAAGGGGGTTGCAGAAGAGTTCACTTGCATCCCTTTCCACTGTTGGCATTAAAGTTGCTAGATAACAGTAATGGTCTTGTGTATTTTTTGGGGGGTGGTGCCTATTCTGCAACCCTCTTATGATTCGTTGAGCTGTGTCATTGTAGGTGATTTTGTGACATTAGGACTCCATTTTCTGCTGGTCCTTTGGTGCAGTGATAGAGCTAACATTTGCAAGGCTGGTGAGCTGGGTTTGGGAACACACTAGGGTTGTTGAAGGACCAGGCAGGGAAAGAGGTTTGAGCATCCCACTACCACAGGACATGTGCCTCCTCAGAGTAGGAGGCAGATAGATCCCGCTGCAGGACCACCACCCGGAGGTCCACAGGTCAAGCCAGTCAGCGAGGACAGCAGAGAAGGAGTTGTGTGCATCCCACCATGTTGGAGCCAGGGGAGTGGTGAACGCAGCAAGGAAAACCATGCAGCCTGGCAGAATAATAAATCCAGGCACATGTAGGGCCTGCATCACCGGTTAACCGAGCATGGAGGGGTCCCTTTTTCTTGATTAGATGTCCAGATGGGGAGTAGGTGCCCCATTATGAAGGGTAAACTGTGGAGCAGATAAGGAGACCTCCTGGAGTTCTGATTGGGTAACATGCTGGGCCTTAGTCTATTAACCGAAGGGGGTCATGGCTGCATGTGTAGGGAGAAAAATAGTAATTAAAATAAAGGAGCCCATTTTCTGTCGAGTCTAGTGTTGCTTCTGTGGGCTGTTTCAACAAGGCACAGTGGGTGAAATAAAGAAATGAATTTAAAGAACATTTAAATTTCCAAGAAAAATAACTTACAGGAGTTCACTATGGGGCCCCTTGTGAGTGTGTGTGACCAAATGTCAGCTGGCACCTTCAAGACAGGCCATTAGCATGACTATCACATGGGTGGGTCACAGATTATTATCACAAGGGTCTCAGGGGATGGCAGAAAGACATATTGTGCAAATAGATACAGCACTGATATCACAATGTAATCAGTGACAGTGATTTACAAGCAATGAGGCACAAAAAATGGTCTCCTTATGCATCCCTTTCTCCTATCATCTAAGAAAATTAAAACTTAAAGAGTGTTTAACTGGTAGCATCCTTAGAAGGCCTTGCTGCAATGCAGACATCTTGACACAGGGTGGTGGGTAGGTCTTTTTGTGGGGGAAAAGTCCTGGCCACGACTAATGATGGCCTCTCATGGGTCAGACAAATCATTGGGTCACATCCAACCCCTGGCTCCACTGTCCCTTCCCAAAGAACATGTGATCCAAGAGTAGGTTAGGTAGGTCCTTGCAGCAAGAGAGATTTCCTGCAGGGTGCATGGATGAGGTGGCAGTGGTCTTTATAGGAGCTACTTGGTATTAGCAACCCATACCTTTTCTCTCTCCCCTGCTCCAGACCTCAGCAGTGAGCAGGCTGCCTTTGCATACAGAGTCTTCAATCTCTAGTCTAGCCTCACCTCTTTCTACCTCACCCCCTCCTACCAGACAGTTCTCCTCCTTGATACACTTCTTATTCAGGACTCATTTTAGACCTAATGATGCCCAAGCAAACATACTTGTGGTGCTCATTTACCGCTCCCACTGCCCATCTCCTCCCTTCTGCCCTAACCCCTATCCAAAAAGTGGTAACAATTCCACAAAAACGAGGGTGACATTTGAGGCTGATCTCTGCTAATACTTCCTGCTTCAGCGTGCCCCTCTGTGCTGCCACCCCAAGCAGCTTCCTGGTTCACATGTGCCTAACAGCGCCTCAGTATTTATGGCTGCACTTAAACCAATCTCTCTTTTAAGTTCTCACTTAACTCTCATTCTCTCTACCACTTTCTTCTGTCCAACCCCTACTGTTACCTCCCCCTCACCCCCGCTCTTCCTGTACCTTTGCTGATGCACTTCTCTCCGGTGTGAGGTGGCTAGATTACAGTATTCCTACAGTATTCTGTTTTGTGCAGTCACCATTTTGTCATATTTATGTAATTAAGTAATCAATTATATTTTTGCTATATTGTGTATCTGACGCCCTTCCCCCAGCATGCACTTGGGAAACAAGCTGATGATTAGCTTAGCGAACCACCTTGGCTATTTGGTTAATTAAATAAATAAATATCCAGATGGGAGTTTGCTGGTGGGGGTTACAAGAATTGGAGAGAGCACATGGAGTTAAGCATGGTCCAGGAGAAAAACAAACAAACAGTAAAACAAACAGAAAAAATATTACTGATTTGGGGCAAATTTAGAATAAGGGTCTTTGAAGTAAGAGTCAAAGGCTGCATAGTATGCCATTCATCCCTAGCTATTCAATTGGACAGTGCAGTATATTTACAGTGTATGCTCGAGGCACATTGTGTTGTGCAGAATCCGTTGACCTCCTGAACCACTGTCTGTCACTTACACTAACATACCACGAAGCCAGCCGCAGAATAAGGCCATTAGGTCTGTCTAGTCTGTTTGTAGTGTACTTCTGGCAGGAGACTGGACTTTTTCACTAGTGGCCCCTCAAATTATGAAATTGGTTCCCCAGTGTATTAGACAGGCCCATGTTATTAAACACATGAAAACCTTATGGGCAGGATTCTCAAAAGTCATAAAATGGATGCAACTCCTAGTTATGCCAATGTTAGGAACTGCCCTGGTAAGTCTTGACGGCATTCTATCTTATTGGAGCTGTTTTCAAAAGTTTAATATGTAAGCCCTCCTCCCAGGTCTAGGGGGTAAACCATGATGTTGCGTGGAGGGAGGGGGGCACTGACAGCCAGAGAGCACAGTCTCAGAAATAAACTTGTCTACCTGGGTTTAGCTGGTGGTCCCAGGAGGTTGCAGGCAATTTATGGCTTGAGGGGGTGCTGACAGCTGCAGGGGCAAAACTTGGTTAACAGAATCACAGAGTATTTTGATTAAGTCCACTGTCCACACTAAAAGTTAAAAAGGCAAAACGATTTAATTATTATCTTTTAAAATACAGCTCCATGGAGTAACTGGGTGCAACTGATACGGTGGGCACAATCACTTTAAGGTGGCCGAAACTGCGAACAGCCGCATCCAGATACGTAAATCTTTCTTTCAGTACTGCTTGGCAGCAATATTTTCTTGATGCAACAAACATGCTGCAGGGTTGAAATTCCTCTTCACTCCTGCACAATTTCTACTTTTCTCCCAAATACCCTTTTCCCCAAAACCATGGTGAGAGCACCCACAGAGCAGCACATAGCTTTTGTCACTGCCTCCCAACAGTCTCTCCAGAATGGGGGAGATACAGGGAGCATAATGGGGGTGGTCCAGCATACTGGCCCCCAAACCAATGTCCAAAAAACCTGAGCAGGGCACTCCAGCCAGATGACAAAGAAGGGCACTTCAGGCAGGGGCCAGGAACTACCTCACAAGGGGCTGCTTTCAGAAACTGATGCCCCAGGCTCCTCTCCAACCTCCTACCTGCCCCAATCACTTTGGTTCAGCATGACAAGGCACTACAGCTGTCTGGGAGGGGGTGGTCATGGAGCAGACTCTCACCTCCACTCCACCACAGCAAGGGCTCTCATTTCCAGGCCATGCACTGGACTCCTTCCAAATTTTCCCAGACATTACCTGGGCCCATCTGTGCCACTACCCACCCCGATGCTGGAGTTCACAGGGTGGGCTTCACTTTGCTCCCCGGTCTCCAGCTCTCAAGCATTGTTTACGCAGATGCATCTGGCACACCATGAACACATCAGAATCCTATGTGCTCCACTAATACACCAATCTTCAAGGGTGGTGGGCCAGGGTGGCCACGAACCTTGGCCCTCATGGCTGAAACAGGCTGCTCCCCAACATGCTCTCCTCTCTTCTCATGGGAACTCTCCCTTTGGTGCCAAAATCCTGCTTTTATACCTCTTGGCTCCATGACCCCACCGGTCAGCAGGGGGGCTTACAGGAATCAAACAGGCACCTAACTGGGCACTACTAGTAAGCTCCCAAGAGGGGGTCTACAGACATATCGTCTGCATTTCAAGCTCTTTTATTGTAGTTTACATCCAAATTTGAATGATTAATGGCAACTATAATAAATGATAGATCAGGTTGCACTTGGTCCAACAAAATGTCACCAGGAACAACTAAAACTGGCCTTTATAAACTAGAAAGAAGTAAGTCAGAGTTTTGAAAATTGGACTTGGCTATGTCCTAGCTTTCAAAATTGGATGTAGGGACAATTTGCTGTTATGTCCAAATTTGTACACAATAGAAATTTTCATTTTGACATGGCTTTGACAATCCACCCCCAACATGGTTTTTAAAGGGGACATGAAGTTCTAAAAAAAAAAAAATTCCAAACAAACATTTTACCAAATATAAACTAAAGCATCATATTTTTGCAGATAGCTGCTCTGTTGCAAATGTTGTCTGTCCAGTTACACTGTGACCCCCTGAGGAAGAAGAGTAATCCTTGACACACTTGGGTTTGTGCATGGCGTGGTCTGGTATGACTGAGTGCAGCAGTTTCAGGTGTTGTGCCTTTATCATCAGTTAGCCCACTTGGTTTGTGATTGAACACAGAGGGTAGAATTTTCAAAACTCTTAGATCACTGCAAGCCCCCAGTACTCCAACAATATGGCGCATGGGGCTTGTGCCGATCTAACAGGATTTTACATCCCCTGTGGCACTTGCTGCAAGTTAGACCAACTTTTCCCGGTCTAACGTGGCACTCCCAGGGGCCTGTGTTACAGACCTTGTGCTGATATGTGATGCAAGCTGCCATAACTCATAAAAACTGTCACAACTGCACCCAAGATTTCAAAACTGGATGCAGTTGCAGCAATGGGGTTGGCGCACTGCCAAAACCAAAGTGTCGTGGCAGAGGGCTGGATGCAGCCCCTGCACCACACTTTGAAAAAGCAGCCCCAAGTGTTTACAGAGTTGCAGATCAGTTATCTGTGCTGTATTGTATGGGTTTTGTTATTAATAAAGCCATTTTTCTTGCTATTACCAAGAGAACCAAGCTTAAAGGAATGCTTTCATCCTTTGTTGCACTAGTAGATTGCATCAGACTGATTCTGCTGACTGCCAAGTAGTCATTTGCTGGAACCTGAAATCTCAGAATCCCCTGCAGCTGACATCAGAGCAGGGTTGTAGCAGCGTGAGCTTCATTTGCCTGCAGTGCATGTTACAGATTTTGTAAGGTTGGATCAGATGGTTGTCGGTGCTGCTGTTCTCCGAGGACTAAGTACACCTCAACAATATGGCTACACTGCGTCCTGGTAGCAAGAAAAGAACTGCACCTGTTGCACAGTTTATGAGTCTGTATGGACATGGGTCAGTGTTCCTCTGAGCCAATCGGAATGTAGTTTATTCATTACCAGTTTTATAACCCATGATAACACACACCCTGTTGTGTATTATTGCTTAACTGTGGTTTTCCCAAATATTCAAATGTTTACATGTATAATGGTTGTGTGTAATTTTGTTTATTGAGGTCATCTTGACATAAACTGTGTTAGGCATTCTGAATGATTTACTAGGGCACTAAATAAATAATGTATTATTATAACATGCAGCAGTCTGAAATGTTTTTTTAAATGTTGCTCTTTATTTACCTGTGAGAACTCAACTGAGACACAGTACACAACCCATTTACAGCAGTATCCTGCTTCTTATACAGTTTACAGCTGAGCACTGCAGCACAGGGACTCAAGTGACTCGCTGGTGGGATTGGAACCTTGGATTTTGGGGTTCACAGTTTAGTACTCTAACCACTAGACCATGCTAGCATTCTTAGGAAGGCCACTGGTTTATTGTTTTGGCAGTACATCTGATGACATTGTGGAAACCCATTTGATCCAAATTACCAGAATCATGGCAACCCACTTAGTTTGTGGTAGTGGTAGTGCAGGGAAAAATGGCAAATAAAATCCCATTTTTTAAATTCTGATTTTTACTTTTTCAGTTATTATAAATGAGTGGCCATGGCTATCAGGTTTTCATAGCAAGAGGAGGTATAGTTGGTTATGTAACAACCCCTTCCTTACAGTAGGGTGAGGTGGTTGTTCAGTACATGTTGGCCAGAGGGGAAGTGATGTCCTGGTGTCACCTTCTGGGGGTATAGCTGGTGGGAGGAGCTACAGAAGCAGACAAAACAGGGTGCCTTAATGGTACCAGTCAGTCCTCAAGACATGCTGAGTTGTAGTATGTGGGATGGAACTTCAATGATCCAGGTACCCTTGTCTGGCAGGCACCCCCCCCAGGGCAGAGGCAAGGGGCCAGCTGGGACACTCTGGGCATAGGTGCCAGCAGAGGGAGCAGGGGCACAGCCAGCAGGGAGCTGGTGATGCCTGGATGTCATCTAGTGTACCTGGAGGAGTGGGGACTTGCAGTGCTCACTGAGTGGCTGGCCACAGGACTTGGTCTGGGGTCACAAGTGATACCCAAAGAGATGGCTTCACCATATGCAATGGCAGAAACTGTGTGCCATCCACTGTCAGTGTCCCAAGAGTGGTGGAGGTCCTAGGCACCTTACAACTGTGAGGGTATCATGACACAGTGACTGGGAACCTGGTGACTACTAGATCATGAGCCGCTGGGATGTGAAGGGTGTGGGTTATGGATATTATCCACTGAGGGGAGTAATCATGGAGCCACTTGAAGGGTATGGGAAACTCTGGGTTATTCCCTCAAGGAAGATCTTTTAATGTCTTTCAGGCCTGTGGTAAGTTCCCCTGAAAATCACCTAATGACATCCTGGTGGCATGTGGTACCAGAGGCTAACCAATGCTGAGACATAAGGCACACAAAGACAGCAGGTGAGATCTGATACTAAAACCACAGCAGATGGATAAGGTAGGAGACTGATTTCCAGGCAGAAGTGTGTGTGTGTGTGTGTGGGGGGGACAGAATCCTCTAGTATGCAATGTTCATTGTTTGACCTGGAAGAAGCCAGGCGGGTGGAGTGGGGGTTGCAAAGTAATGTACCAAGATTGTGTGGTGGATGGAATCCAGTGGGCACTCACTGGTATCAGGTAACAGGAGGGTTGAGGGCTTCTGGTAAGGAAAGTGCCTAGCCTGCTGTGATAGTGCTCTTTATAAAAGAGCTCACACTAACTGAATGGATGCACTGTTAGTGTCCTGACAAGGAAAAGTAATGTGAATGCCACTGTGGAGCCCTGCCCTGCCCTGCTTTGTTTAAGGAGGCTAAAGTTAGACAAGTCAGGCATCAGTGCAGATTGGGAGAGGGTGTCACTGAGTAGTAATTTGGTCTGGAAGTATTGAGAGGCCATCCGCTAGCATTCTGTTTGTTTCAGAAAACGGATAGAGGGTGTCAGGAATCACCATATAAGGAACTTGGGAATGAGAAAGGGTTAACAACTGCTGTAGCAACAGGTCGAGCTGCACAGCCACCATGTTGACAGGGGGAGTTCTTCAACAGCATGGAAGTATGCTGTATTAATTTGTTTGTTGTGCCTTGTTACAATGATGCTGGTTGTGTTGGTTTGAGTTGGGGACCGCTAGCAAGGGAAGAGGGGGTTGAAGAGGAGGGCCACTTGAGAGGGTGGGCTTAAGGAGGGACTGAAGGATGTTGAACCCAGAGGCCATTTGTGGAGCCAGACACCAGGTGACTGTAGCCAGCCAGTAGCACACTGCAGCTGTTGAGTTAAACCTCAGTGTTTAAACTTTGTTCTCCACGTCGTGTTGCACAGCTGCCATGCTGATGGAGGGAGGGAGTTTTTTGTGAGCAAGGAAGTGGGCTGCAGTAATTTGTTTGTTGTGCCCTGTTACAATGATGCTGGTTGAGTTGGCATGAGTTGTGGACAGCGAGCAAGGAAAGGAGAGGTTGGAGGAGGAGGAGGACAACGACTGAGATGGTGGGCTTGGAGAGGGACTGAAGGATGCCGGACCTGACGCTAGACCCGGCAGCTGGCCAGTAGCTCAAATGCTGCCTCCTATTTAACTCCCAGCAGTCCAAGTGACCCCTCACGGAGCAACCTAGAAGTGTGCCATGAAGCAGGCCACAGGCGAGTCTGCTCAACAGACGTCAGGTAAGTGTATCAATCAATCAGTCAATCAATCAATCAAACTTTATTTAACCAGGCTTTTCACCTTTGAGTGAGCTCATTTGCAAGGTGGTCCTGGACAACAATTACAATGGACAACAATACAATTATATAGATATACCAGTACACAACATATACAACATCTGAATACAGTCGATTATACATTTTGTGCATTTTACAGTATATACAGATTACAGGCACAAAAGATAACATGAAAATACTGCTACAAAACTATAGTAACCTGTAATAATACAGCACGTTAGATGATATCAAGTAAGTGCTAAAGAGGAAACAGTGAGTGGAGAGTAGGGGGAGGAATGGGGCGGTTGAGCAGAATGGTTTTGGGTAAGGGAGGGAGGAGTGAAAGTGCTAGAATGACCTGACAAACAAAAGTGGGATTGAGAAAGCAAGGTCTTGAGCAATTATCTATGTCATGAGCAAGTTTCTTTCAACGCAGCTGTGAGAAGGGAGTTGAAGATGGATATCCCCTGTACCATAACAATCTTAAGTGCCTTCTGCAGGGAGTTCCAAAGGGAGGGAAGAGCAAAGCTAACAGCGGCAGTGCCAGATCGTGTTTGAATCTTGGGCTTGAAAGAGAATGGGGGAGCCTACAGTTGCAGGAAGGCAAACAGACCCAACCCAGATGCAGGCTAAAAAATGTTTTTTGAACTACTTCCTAACTGGAGTAAGCTTGGGAAGAAAGGTATGTATACCAATTGGAACTACTCCCTATATAGGGCAGGACTGCAAAGGTAGGTGGGTATACCAATCAGAACTGCTCCCTGTCTGGGGTAGGACTGAGAGGTCAGGTGGGTATACTGTTGGAGCTATTCTCTATCTGGGGTAGGCCTGCAAAGGCAAGTCAGTGTACTGATTGGAGCTATCCCAATCTAGGGTAGGCCTGCAAGGCAGGTGGGGGTAGTGTTTGCAACAGAATGCTGAGGCAGGAAATAGGACAGTGGATGGTGGTGTGCTTTGGGGGTATGGGTCTGCAGTGTTCCTTAGAACATTGTGGGAGGCATTGGGATTCTCAGTATATACTGTAGGAGGATAGGTTTCTTATTTTTTTTAAATATTTCTTTTATTAAAAAGTTTTGTTCACACTTGAGTCAAGAATACATTATTACGTACATCTGTTACGTGACTACAGTCATATTATAAAAACATTCAGTATACATTTTTTTTTTAATCTACCCAGAGGATAAGAGAATTTATTAGAGCTGGGGTAACCCTTTATGTCAAGGGAGGTTGGGCTTCTTGATGGTTGAGATGCAGCTGCTAAGGAAAGAGTTGGGAATACTGGCAGAGAGGCAGGAGAGCTGGGTCGGGCGGTAACCCGTCAATAGATTGACTCCTTTTGCGCAAGTAAAAATGGGTGTTGTCAGAAACCCCTAACTCCTTGAGTGAGTGGATACTCGTGGAGTTATCTTTGAGTACGGCAAAAAGCTGTACTTAGGTTGCTGTTATAACCCCCCCTCCTGGGAGGTTACAGGACATAACAAATTTCCTTGATGGGTTTGTGCATGTTACTCCCTCTAGAGACTCTATCCTACTTGGGGACTTTAACATCAATTGGACAACTACCCCTCCTTCTGACCATGCAATACTACTAAAGTCACTCAACCTACAGCAAGTCATCTCCTCCCCACTAGACATAATCCCTGCTCGCAAAGCCACTCCATTATTGACTGGGTTGTCACCAATCGAACCAACCAAGTCCTCCAGACAGGCACCATGGCCGACTCAATAAGTGACCATACCCCCATGTATATCATACTGACCACAAAATCTAGTCGCCCTCCCCCCAAACTTCTGTCCTTCAGAAGGTTCAATAACCATGATCAGGACTCGGTCTTTAGGGACGCTAGGTGCATAAGTTGGTCTGCCCTCTATTGGCTCAACAATGCCTCTTCAGCTGTTTCCTTCTTCACGGACACCCTTCATAATTTACAGGACAAGCTTTTCCCCACCACTACGAGAAGGGTTAGGGTGGATGCACCCGCTGGCTGTCCAAGGAGCTACTTGCACAAATGAAGGAAAGGGAAAGAACATGGAAAGCCTACAAGACATCTTCCTCCCCTCAGTTATGGAATGTCTACAGACAGCTACATAACTCTTGTAAACAGGCTGCCAAATCACTTAAATGCAAATATCACATCAACCAGCAAAACAGTGCCCTCGGTAATCCAAGTCATTTCTGGACCTCCATTGGGTCCCTCCTTAATTCCAAGTCCAACAAGCAAATGACTCAACTTGCATCAGCCTCAGGTCCCATTTCTGACCCTGTAATGATCCCTGACATCTTCCACTCTATGTTCACAGACCTTACCCCCCACCTAATCAAGCTGCCTCCCCAGCCTGCCACCGACCAGGATAACCATCCCCGCTACTCCCAGTCATCAGTTAACACCAACATTCCTTTCCTGTTCTATTTTAGGGCCATCAGTCACAGTACTACCATCAAACTCCTGAAGACATTACCAGCCAGAGGTAGTCCTGGCAGTGATGGGCTTTACCCGACATTCCTGAAACTCATCTCCCAAGCCATTGTCCAATGCCTGACCTATATATTCAGTCTCGGCCTCTCATCATCCTTAGTGCCAAACTCTTGGAAGCATGCTCATGTGGTTCCTATCTTTAAAGTTGGAGACACCCTTGCCCCTGAAAACTATAGACCCATCTCCCTCCTCCCTCACCTAAGCAAATTACTGCAAAAAATTATCCATCGCCAGCTATCCGAGCATCTGGAAAAATATAATCTCCTGTGTCCACTCCAACACGGCTTCTGCAAACATCACAGCACCTCTTCTGCTCTTGTCCTCTTCTCCAACCACATCCTGAGAGAAATATGGATCTGGGCAAGGCCACAAGTGTGGTATTTGTTGACCTATCCAAGGCCTTCGATTTAGTTGATCACCGCCTTCTCCACTCCACCTTGCAGTACTTTGGCTGCTCCCCGGATACTGCTACATGGTTCCGCAGCTATCTATCCGATAGGTCCCAATCTGTTTTGATAGGCAATGTGTCTTCCACTTCCCTACCTATGCACACTGGAGTCCCACAGGGCTCCATACTTGGCCCTTTACTTTTTTCCATGTTCATAAACTCTCTCCCCCGCTGACAGCATAAACTGTAAGTCACTCCTTAATGCTGATGATCTGGTGCTATACCACAGTGACAAATCCCTGGACTCAATCTCGTTCATCCTTACAACCAACTATGGTGCTGCCCATGGCTGAGTCCTCTCCTGGAAACTGCTTGTTAATGAAAAAAAAACAGAGCCATGCTCTTTGGCTCAAAGCCTTTTCTAGCCAAGGTCGCCAAATCTAAAACATCCCTATGCGTACACTCTCCAGCAGGCCCACCCCTTGACACAGTCTCCTCTTTCAAATACTTAGATGTGACCCTAGATCCCTCCCTCCCTAACATTCTACGAAGACATATCAAATCTGGTGAGGAAAATACATTAAAAACTAGGCGCAGGCTACAGGACCAAACAACTTCTGTCTCCGGATGCCCGCCTTGCCATTGCACAAGGTAACCTTCTTCCCCTGCTTGACTACTGCTCCCCTGTCTACACCTTCGCCTTCTCCTCACTTTGCTCTCAACTCAACACAACTTACAATTCCATCTGCTGCTTTGTTCTTCAAGCACCCTACTCTACCCACCACTGCACACTCTTCAAAACCCTAGGGTGACTAAATCTTCAGGGGTGCTTCGACTATGCAATGGGCAGCTTAATTGACAACTCTCTTAGGGAACACCAGCTGTCCCCTTACTCCTCACTACTCACAGAGAAAGTGGCTCCTAGAAGCCTTAGGGCTTCCTCTATTCCCCCTCTGGAAGTCCCATGCATATTTTCTGTCATGGGTAGTAAAGCCTTCCCTGTATCTGCCCCCTCCCTCTGGAGCAGGCTCCCACCATCAATCTGCTCTTCCCTCTCCCACATGTCCTTCAAACACAACCAATGAGCCTGGCTCTTGACTGAATCTTCCTGCAACTGTTCTCTACACAATGCTAGGGCCCATGATCCACCCTAAGTCCCCCTGATAGTATGGCATTCCTACTGCTGCTGTCGTGCCTGTATCCCTGATACTCTCCCTGATCAGTTTACATCCCTCTTTCACTAGCCCTGACCACACTCATGCATGTTCTGCTGGTAGTCCCAAGTCAGCCTATGCAGCAAGACTTCTGCTCTTCGAATTAACTCATCTTTCTGTGGGGCACCTATACTAAGTTAAACCAAAGCACACTAAGTATTGCTTGAAATTGAAGTTCAGTTCTAGTCATATAATCCGCTGCTTTTGTGTTTGTAAATAATGTTTGCGTTACATAGCTAGTACTACCTAAATGATATTCAGGATCTGCCTTTCTGCATCCATTTACGTTTGCTGTATGTACCATCTAAATGTCTCTTTGCTGTATCATGACCATTCTGCTGAACTTATTTTATATGTTCTTGTATTACTGCTTGGCTATGTTCTATGTAATATCTGTCTGATGTCACTTTGTGCCACCCTGTGGCCCTGGCTGTGACTGAAATCGGTTGTTTGGATCAGCTTACTTACCCGGTTACCAAAGACATAAATAAATAAATAAATAAATAAATAAATACATACATAAAATAAGAATAGCGAAAAATAAATGGGCAATGTGCTCTTAATAGCGATAGCCATTAAGAGCACTGTGAAGATATTACAGCACCCCCATCCGTTGCCGCTGCTTTGGTGGACTTTTGGAAAGCACACATTTTTCATTTTATGTTGTGTATATGTTGTGTTTGTTGGGCTGGCCACCCATCTTGTTCGTCCATTCGTCTTTTGTTTCTGTCCCCCATGTGCTTTCCATACTCCCCAAGGCAGGGTTTTGTTTTTGGTTTAAAATAAGTGTTGGTATTTGGATTATGGGAGAAAGAAACCCTTTGGTATAGATAGGCAAATTTCCAACCCTCCATCGAGCGTTCTCTATAGTTCTGGTTGCAGGTCGCAATATGTGTCTAAGTGACCGCGGTATAACGCTAGGTTTTAAATTTTCTTTTTATATTTGTAAAACGGTAAACCGCGTCAATGGGTCACACTTCGGTGGTTTCAAAAGGACGCTAGATATAGTGTAGTGTGCTGCAGCTATTTGTTTTCTGTCCCACTATATATGAAGCAAGAAACAGCAAGGAACTCTAGAGCCAAGTGTAAATCATGTAGCGATAGTGCGGAGCTCCGGTAAATGTTACCGCTCAAACACTCGCACTATCGAGAAGGAATTTTAGTGTTTAAAACTAGAAACACTATCTTTTGAACAGAGTGTACCTGTCCGGAAAGCTTAGCTTACCCCTCCTTTCCGACAGCTTGAGTAGTTAAACAAGTCTGGAACTGTTTAGAAACGAGGAAGTTTGTTCCAGGTCTGTGCAGTTTCCATGTCCCCCTTTCTTCTTCTTGCATATCATGTCTATGGGCCAGCCAGCCGGCCGAAATCACCCTTATTTTGCTGCTCATTTTTGTCTGATGCCTTTTCTATCCCACACCAGTTCACAAGCACATTGTAATTGCAGCGTGTACATTTTGTAGTTACATGGGTGAGTATGTGTAGGTTTGGTTATGTAGCTGCATCGAGATGGCCATCTGGTGTGCTGGGAAACGTCACCGCCTTTCAGCCATACGTCCCAGGTTTGGGACTGACTGTGATCAAGGTATTAGTTTTGTTTTTGTTTGCACTGCTAATGAAATTTATTTTCTCATTTTGAGTACTGTACTTTCGCCATCCTTCGTCCCCCCCTGTAGGTTGCCCCCAATGTGTTTGTCCCCTGACGTAGCCCCCTTCCTGAGGTTGCACTCTTCCCATTATCAAGCCCCCAGGTTGATTATTAAATAATTGGGAGGTGGGGGGCAAACTCCCCACAAGGAGAGTGCATTGCCCTCCATATAAATGAAAACGTAGCAATGAGTGGTATATTTGGGCAATCTCGAGCTAGTGTAGCTCTTCCCATGTGGCGCTATTGTGCACATCACCATATTTGTTTTCAGCGGTGTGCAGTAGCTGTTGTGCTTAGTACTGATATGCAGGCACTCTTATCACGTGGTACCAGTTGGGCCAGGGGTAGGGCTAATAAGTGGAGAGAGTGCAGTGGGTTGGGGGTTCAATTGCACTGAGACCCACTGCCTCAGATGGAGAGAAATCTAGGAGATGTGGGATCGAGGACTGTGGAGAGGAGAGGATGGGTTTAGCGTGGGATGGAGGAGCGAGTATACCCATGCTAGAAGCAATAAGGAATTGCTTCCAACTACTGAGTATTGCAGGGATGAGGAGGGATCTGGGTGGGACTAAGATGATGGAGGGGCAGCTAGGTTATGGTAGGGGTTTGGGAGAGGTTGCGGAGGGAAAAGAGAGGAAGAGGGACTGACATAAGAACAACAGGAGGAGAAGGAGTAAACTTGGCAGAGTAGAGGGGTGGGAGGAGGGAGTAACAGTTTAACTGGAGCTGGGAAGATAGGGGGAGTAGATGAGAAAGGAGCAGGGGATGATATGCAGACAGTGGTTGAGGAAACCAAGGGAGGGGTAAAGGTAGTAGGAAGTGGGGACGCAGTAGGACAGGTGGACCAGGTAATGGTAGATTCAGAAGCAGGCCAGGATGGGTGGCAGGGAAGGGTAGATGTAGAGTCATAATGACAGGGGTTTCAATAGTGAAGGGGACTAGATGGGCTAGGAGTGGGGAAGGACAGCAAGGCAGGAGAGTGGTGTTTCTCCCGAGAATGACAGCAGGGTGTATAGAATTGATATAGGCCCACTCACACAAGGGGTAGGTGGAAAGGCACATGTGGTCATTCACCTAGGTATCAGTGACCTCGATGGATGCAAGGTGGGAACAGAGAGGTCTAGAGTGGTAGGGCAACTCTTTAGGGGAGAGGCTAGGTTGACAACCTTGCTGCAGGTGCCTAGGGCCAGCACAGCTAGAAAACAAAGGATAGAGGAGACCAATGGGTGCTTAAGGGAATGGTGTAGGGTGGAGGGATTCGGATGAGTAGAGAACCGGGAAGGGACTTGGAATGTCAAAACTCTCTACACACCTGATAGGTTGCACCTAAGCAAGAGTAGAACCAGAATGCTAGGGGAATGGTTTGGAAAATATATAAACAGGTGATTAAATTTAAACTGAATGGGGGGAGCAAGGGTCATGGCACCCAGGGTTTCCTGGAGAAGGGGGAAGACAGGCCTCCCCCGATAGAGAGCACAGAATGGTTAGAAAGGGTAGGGTATAGGGAGAATAAGAAGGGACTTGGGGAGGAGAGTTCTAGAGAAGGGGGCGATTAACCCCCCTCCTCAGGTAAACAGCATATGTGATCAGTAACAGGCAGTGAATGGTGGGAATAGGAGGGGGCTAGTGGTGACCAAAAACAAGGGAGAGGAACAAAAGAGGAAGAGGGGAGGGGCAGGCTGCCAAGCAGAGGGGGGAAGGAGGCACTTGATCAAAAGAGAGGGGGGGAGAGAGAATTAGCAGTGGTGGAGGATAGTGTCTCCAAATGCTAGAAATCTTTAGAACAAAATGGATGACCTGCAGGCTATGATGACAGAAGGAAAGGTGGAGCTGGCAGCAGTCACTGAAACTTCAGCTACCACAAATCATGACTGGGACCACTCCATTCCAGGGTATGCTTTCTATAGAAAGGACAAGGAGCAAGGGAATGGGACAGTGATTGCACTATACATCAGGAACTGCATTACTGTCCCCAGGGAGGAAATAGGGGACGGTAAAATAGAGGTGTCGTAGGTACAAATCCAAACGGCAGCAGGATGGAAGTTAAAGCTGGGTGCAGTCTATAGGCCATCAAATAAGGATGAGGACAATGATAGAGAGTTGAGTACCATGATCAGGATGGCAACTGACAGGGGTGAAGTGGTGGGGGTTTGGAACTTCATTTTGTCTTAGGTGGCTTGGAGTGTCCTGTCCACCATCTGTTTCAGGAGTCAGCTTTTCCTGGACGCAGTCCAGGATGGGTTCCTGGTTCAGGGGGTGACTCAGCCGACATGGGAGAGAGGCATCCTGGACCTGGTATTAGTAAATGGAGAACATGTCCAGGACATCATGGTAGAGGAACCCTTGGGGAATAGCGACCACAGCATGGGGAAGGAAACACCAAGCATGAAGACGAAAGTGCTAGATTTCAGGAAGGCCAGCTATGGTAGGATGGGAGAGACCTTGAGGGAACACTTATCGAGCCCTGAAGATGATATCAGTGTGGCAAAATGTGGATATTGATCAGGGAAAGGATCATGGGAGCCAGTAACACATGCCTAAAGTAGAAGAGAAAGAATACTAAGGCCAGGCAGGAAACCAAAGTGGTTCAGTAGGGAGGTAAGGCAGGCAGTAAGGGATAAGACAAGAGGGCCAGATATAGGAAGTAGAAGACATTCTGGAAGGACGAGTATGAAGGGGTCTATTTGGAGAAGGCTAGGTAGACTGGAAGGATAATCAGACAGGCCAAGGCTAGAATGGAGCTACAAATAGCAGAGGGGATTAAGGAGGGAGAGAAAGCTATCTATAGGTATATTGGCGAAAAGAGAGACACAGAGGTAGGCATAGTGAAGCTAAAAATAAGGAGGAAGGGTGAGTGGAAGGCAGTAAATAGAAAGCAGAGATACTGAATGACTACTTCTGTTCTGTCTTTACTATGAAAAGGATGGACCAGTGCTGCAAGGTAGGATGGAGTGAGGAAGGAAAGATCATATCACCCCTGGTCCTCCGTGGACTGCACTGGCTGCCAGTCAGGCGGAGGATTGTCTTCAATGATTCACTTTTGATGGCATTGTTATTAAGCAAGTTGATTCATATAAATATCTTGGTGTCTGGTTAGACTCTTGTCTGAGTTGGGATTCCCATATAGATTCCCTTGTAAGAGGTGTGAATACAAAGTTAGGTGCTTTGTATAGATATAAAAGATATATGATCAGAGAGGTGCGGTTAAGTGTGGTTAACTCCCTTTTATTTCCAGTTATTGATTATGGGATCTGTTTTATGGAGGGGCTATTAGATTGCACATAAATAAAGTAGATTTAGGGCCAGATATTCAAAGGTTAGCCCCTGGCAGCGAATAGCACTGCCCGGCATGCAAACCTAGCCCGGAGCAAAATGCCAGCCATATTCAAAACGAATAGCCTGGGGCAAACCCCGCTGAATATAGCAAGCAAAGGAAACCGGGCAAACAGGCCCAGAAGTGCAGTGCAAAAAAAGCCCAGGAATAACAGCACTGAATATAGCACACAAGACAGCACTGAATATAGCACCAGGCAGGCGAGTGCAAACACACAATGGAATACAGTGCAGAGACAGCCCGACCCTGGGACACATGCAAGGCAACACATGCTGGAATGAGGTATCAGGAGCACACCACATTGCCCAGCCATGAGGATGCCACACATCCACAGGAAAGTCCAGCAACAACCCCAGACCCATGTGGAGAACACCAGCAACAGTACAAAGCATATGGAACCAGCACCCAAAGAATGACACAGGGCACCGTAAAATGTCATTAACCAGTGTAACAAACAATAATGAACAGTAAAACAACGGAAACACAACAGCAAATATAACACAGAACATAGCGAGTAACAAACCCCAGAGTACAAAAATGCCCACCACACTGAACAACCTCCCACAACACCAGAAACAGAACTAGAAAATACTCACCAAGCCCCCAACACACAACCCCAAATGCCCACCACATGATAAAAATGTCAAACACCATTAGCAGGAAAAGGCACACAAAGGTAAACATAAGGACGACAACAGATGGAGGGATGGGAAGACACAGGCCAAGGGTGCAAAGTGGAGGAGGACACACACAGGGACAGAAGACAATGGGCAAGGAAGGGAGAATCAAGTCCAGTGAGGAGGGTGGTGAGGGCTGACTTAAAAACAACAGGGGATCTAACTATGTGTCTGCAGAACAGGGAGATGAGCCTCCAGGATGTTTGCCACCCTCCTGGTCTCAGTAATAATGATGGTCTGCTGCTCGATCTGTGTTCGCTGCTGCCTCACAATCCTGCGCAGCAGCTCCTCCATTCCCTCTGTCTCTTCGGGACGCATTGCCCACAGCGATGCCCGTAGTGGCCCTACAAGAGGAAGGGTGAGACCATGAGGCCGGTACACCACACACAGAGGCAGCCAGCAGCCAACCCTTGCCATACAAAGATGGACAGCATGTCCCAATGGGCTATCCTAGGCGTGTTGAGTTCTGCAGTGGTATGACAACATGGCAGCGTCCACAATGCAGCACAGGGCAACACAGGCACCAACACAGAACCCAACACGGATGATGACAGCGATCCTGACAGCACCGGGGGACATGTGACACCACCCACCATGATACAGACACCGCTAGACACAGCAGACACACAGCTGAAACCCAGTGAGTTGGGTGCAAGGGACACCTGAGACATGCACAAAGGGCATCAAACGTTGGGACATGCTGCCCAACACACATGGAAATACACAGCAATGCAGAAGGGCAGAACAAACAACAACGGCATGCATGCAGGAGCATCAGTGAACCATGACAGTGTCCTGGCAATGACCAACACTGGCCAGGGGACAACAGTCAGCAGGGCACAGGCGCGCTGTCACTGAAGGACCTTCACATGCTGCCAGGCAATACCACTGAAAGCATATCACCCAACGGAGACATTGGTACATGTCAGTGTCCTAACCCACATAACAGGACCCTCCCTCCCCACACAGTGAGTGGGATCACCTCCAGATCCACGGTTGTCATTGGCGAGGGCGATGCACATAATGTAATAGCACAGTGATATCCATACCTTGCAGCTAAACAGCAGCACGATGACCACGCAACAAGACACACATGGATGGAGCGTACAATGCGTGCGGCACAGTGCCAATGTAAGCACAGTGTGACGAGCGGTGCTACACGCAGGTGTCCAGAAGGTGAGAGGTAAGTCCGCAAGGCATGCTCCGTATTGTCCCGCATGCACAGCAAGTAACCACCACCTGTGCAATTGTGAACGTCCTGTGGGTGGTGGTATGGATGCACCACCGAGGTGGAAAGGTCAGCCATCAGCATGGTGTCCCCACGGAACACCCGCCACTCAAGCAAGCAACACCATCTGCCACCCGCACAGCACTGCAATGTGACTGCCCCCCCCAGGCAAGGCTGACAGCACCCAGCTGTGGTGTGAAACACAGCTGTACCGCACACCACACTGCTACACACACCAGCCAGTGACCTTTGCAGACAAGTGGTGGCTGGACACCCGAATGTGGTGCACAGCATCGTGAAAGTGTACATCACAGAGCAATGTAACAGGTACTCACGCAACACACCACCGCTTATCAGTGCGCTCTCCTCGCATGCTGTGGAAGTGATGGCACTGCTGTGCTGTCTGCGTCTCCGCTCCTGTGTCCTGGGCTGAGTCACACCTGCTGGCATGGGCTACTCGATCCGCTCTGCAGTGGACCAAGTATGAAAGTGTTGTTGAGGCATGACACATACATCATGAATCACAGCAAGATGCACATAACCCTAAACACAGTACCCCACCCTCCACCCACAGCAATGATCACGGCATGCATTGCCCTATAGGAATACATGTGCCACTGTGCCTACACAGTGTGCAACAACCGAGTACAGGTGCGCACAACTGTGTACACAGACACATACCCACCCAGCACACACCCCCACCACCACCCCGCTGCACACCCACCCCACACCCACTCCTCCAACGACCCAGCCCCCCACCACCACCTCTGCACCAGCCACCCACACCACACAAAGCCTGACATGTATGCACTCCATGCAACACCACTCACCTGACACAGGCACAGTGCCATCACGCACCATAAGCCTGTATCGCTCTAGCTGCTGCCTCTGCCTGCGTCTCAGGTCCGTGTACCTGTGGTGGCACTTCTCTGCATTGTAGGGTATGCTGGTACGCTCATTGAGCTTCCTAGCCACCGTCTCCCACACTTGCATTTGTGGGAGGTCCCCCTCCCTCACCTCCCCAGACAGCCTCCTGTGCCGTTTCATGACCAGCTGCACCAGGTTTGCGGACTCTACGTCCCCCCAGCACCTGTCTCTGTGCAGAACTGCATGCTGTCTTGCACGTCCAGACATGGCACTGTAATGTTGTTGGACACAAACACCCTGCCCTACCAGGAATGCACCTCAACAATCCTCCAGCGCGGCGCTATCACATGGCGTGGCGCGGCACCACCGGAAAGCAACCACACTGCACATGCGCCCAGCCCAGCATGGCCTGAGGTTGTGTTCACGCATGCGTATAAGCGCCACGCTATATGTCCCAGCACAGTGCTATCGGCGCCAGCTGGGTTATAGCGGACATGAGGCCTGTGATATATGCGTGTTAGCGCACTAAGGCACATAGCGGCTGTGCTATCTGGATAGCGCGGTGCTGCAACACCAATAGCCCTGCGCTAACATTTGCATAGCGCAGCTGTGCAAGCACAGGGCACATCGGGGCCACATTCAAAAAGGGTATGCAAATGAGGGTACTTGTGCATGCATGGGGCAAACTGTGTGATTAGCATATCATTATGCGCTCATTTGCATGACTGACATGCTTGATTGCCTGCATGGGCTATAAAAGGGAGTGCGGTGCACCGCCGGTGTTGTGTTGTGGTACTGCAGCCTGATAAGGAATGTAAGCGTAAACAACATACTGGTGTACAGATGCAACAGGAGGAAGAGCAGTGTGAGGCAGGTGTGTATGACTGCTGTAGGACACTATTGCATGTCAATATCCCAGAACAGGTTCAGCATGGACAGGAGCACAGAGATGCATTCTCTGGTGAATGGTCTGACCCATGTTGGACCACAGGCAAGCACTGTGCTGGGTGATGGTGCACATCCCTAGACGTCTGCAACCAAACGTACAGTGCACTGTGCACAATCTCCTGCAGGGGTGTGTCCTGCAACAGTTGCCCACAGACATGACTCCCTGGATGTGTGGCATGACAGGCCATGGCATCCATGCAGGATGTACGCAGTGTCCCAGAACTGTGCCTGCCCATGCACCATGTGGTAATTGCATTGGGTCCTGACATTGTCTACGTACTAGTGCACTTGTCCACGCAACCACTGTAGTGAACACAAAGGGCACAGTACAGTGCAAGGTGGTTAGGGTAGGGGTAGTGCACATGTGTGTACAGGGCTTGCTGTACAGACACGGGATGCACAGTGACTCTGGTGGTGTGTGCACCGTACATGCACATGCAGCACTCCCATATGTCCATGTGGCCTGTGGCACTGGGGGGGGCATTGTGACGTCTATGTGTAATGCAATGCAGTACCGACATGGCCGATGACACATGTCCCCTATTGACTATCCCATAGGTTCAATCACACGCCAGGGCGCATCATGGCACACAAGTTCTTGCGGAGGTTGACACCCTTGTGCATGCCGTGAAGGAGAGAGAGCAGGTGCTACGCACACACAGGGCCACTGACGCAGTGGTGCGCCAAGCCTGGGAGGAGGTGACTGCGGCTGTGAATGCCATAGGGAGACGTGGCAGGACAACCAAAGCTGTGCAGAAGAGATGGAATGACCTCCTGCGACGTGCGAAGGAGGAGGAGGCCCAGCGACTGAGGGACAGAATGAGGACCGGTGGTGGACCACCTGAACACCAGCAGCGGGTGGAGGAGCCACACATGGCTGTGGTGGCATCGACCCTCAGGACAGTGGCGGTCGTGGGTGTGCCGGGTGGTGGGTGTGAGACGCCTCTCGCACTGCCAAGGACAGGTCAGTATTCGCATGTGTATACCCTAAGTTGTGTTGCCATGGGTGCATGGCCATGCAGTGGGTGTCTTGCACAGGGTGCACAGTGGTCTGCCTAACAGCTGCCTGGTATGGGCATGGCCACTGTGGGTTTGGTGGCTGCATGGGGTCACGGGCCTGTGTGAAGGGGGTACGTGTCCTGGGGTGTGCATGGAGTAGTGGTGATAGTGGTGGTGGTGTTTGCATACGGTGTCCATGTACGGGTGACCGACCCTGTCCCTATTGTCTCCACAGCGGTGACTGCCAGGCCTGCAGGACAACAGGGGCTGCCAAGGATGCGTGGACAGGTCCCAACGGTAGTGGAGGGAGACGATGGGGAATGACCATCAACATCCGGGCATGGTGCAACAGATGGCTGCACAGATGCCATGCATGTGTGGCACACACATAGCCAAGGGCAGCTACTGACTGGGGAGGGGTCAGTAGGGGTATTGGGATACACCGGATACCAGGATGCAGCACAGTCAGAGGAGGGTGGTGTAGGGGACGTCCTACTGTTCACTGTCACCAGTGGTGAGGACACTGATGTGTCTGACTTGGCGCAACACCTGGCTGTGCCTGTGCAAGGGGATGCAGGGGAGGGGCTGCCGGCAGGCTGTGGGACGGGTGCCAGTGGTGCATGCAGCATCACCGGTGTGGCTGTACCTGTGTACATGGTGGTGGGCAGTGCAGGGAACAGTGCAGAACCACAGGGTGTGCAGGGTACAGCGCAAACTGGTGTCCATGCCCATACCATTCCACAGACCACCACCAGTAGTCGCCAGCAGCAGGACGTGCCTGCCATGCGACAGGATCCAGTTGCTCCTGTGCAGCAGGCACCTGTGCCAGCTACTGCTCAGGGTAATGTGCCCCTGGGACAGGATGGCCATGGTGCCCGCCCACTCCTGCAGGCTGCTCTCACCTCCCAGCAGGGGGCGTGTATGGACCTTCATGGCAAGCGGAGGGAGATGCGCCATGAGCTTGCACAGATCAGAGAGGCCATCACAGTGGGCTTTGCCTGTGCTGAGCAGCGGGCGGAGGACAAGATGGGCCGACAGGTAGGTACCATTGAGCATGGGTTTGCTGGTCTGTCGGCTGCAGTGGTTGACATAGGGAATGTCCTGCATGGGGTGCATGGGGTTCACCAGCATGGGATGCTTGGCCGTGGTGCAGATGGCACAGGGGGACACAGGCGAGCAGGCCATGGACGCAGGGCTGCCAGTGGCTCCAGCTCAACAGCATCACATGCCCCATCCATGACCAAGCACTGCCGTGGCCATCCACCCACCCTGTCAGGCTCCACCGTCCCCCGGAGGCACAGGAGGCCGTCTCTTCCTGCCTCGCCTTTCACATCGGCATTGTCCTCTGCACAGAGCACACCAGGGTCTGTGTCCCATGGTAGTGGCACACATCGCATGCATGGTGGGAGGCATCATTGATGGCCATGCTGACTATGTGGCACAGTGCACACATCACCCCACATTTGCCACATAGGCACACCCACATGCATGTTCACACATGCACATGCACACCTCCACTGCCACGGTTGCATCACTTACCCTCACGGCACACATCACAATTCCCCACCGACACCACACTGTTTGTGTCCGGCCGCCCCACACATGTCCTGCACAACCCCGAACTCCTAACACATGCACACATGTCAGATCCACTGTGTAGGTTTACTGTCGGTATTGTTATTGTCACTCATCTGTGTCCATGTGCACATTAAAGTCATTATTAATTGTACCTTTTCAAGTTGTTGTGCAGTCTGTACTTACCCTGTTGTCTGTTGCAGTGTCCTGATGATGTTGTCCCTGTGCTGTATGGCCCTACGTGCCATGCGAGGGTCCCTTCTCACAAGGTGCTCCACTATCCCCCTGATCGCTGGCTCTGGATCACTGTCAGACTGTCCCTCAGGTTCAGGTGCCTGTATCCCATGGTTCATTGCCATGTTGTGCAGCATACAACAGGCTAGGAAGATACGGCATACCTTCTGAGGTGTATACTGTAGGGCACCACCAGATGTGTCTAGGCCTCGGAATTGCATCTTCAGGATGCCAAACACCCTCTCTATGATGTTCCTTGTGCTGGCATGTGCCTCGTTGTATGTCTCCTCGGCCACTGTAGCCGGTCGGAGTACTGGTGTCAGCAGCCAGGGTCACAGGGGATAGGCACTGTCCCCTGTCAAGGGATGTATACCTGTTAGTGATGTACGGCAGTCTGTCGGATGCTGTCCTGCACCCCTGTGTAGCCCTCCCACACCCCTTTCCTGGCCTGAAATGCCTGCCCCCATGCATGCTGGTGTGTGTGTGCCTTGTATGCTACTACTAACTGATTAGTTGACCACTGGTTATCCTGCCCTCCTCGAATGCTTGGCACAGCTGGGACTGGTGCCAGATGAATGCGTCGTGGGCACTGCCGGGTACTGTGCATAGACATTGGTGATGCACCCAGCTGCATCACACACCACCTGGCAGTTGATGGAGTGGTACCCCTTCCTGTTAACGTACATGTCATTGCCATCGCCAGGTGGTGCACGGATGGGGACATGGGTGCAGTCAATGGCACCCAGTACGGATGGTAGGTGCGCAACCCGATGGAACCGCTGCATTGTTTCTCTGCGCTCTGCTGCCGTGCTGGGGAATACTATGAACTCCCCAGCATGTGGCAGGAAAGCCTCTAGGAACTGGGTTAGGAGGCGTGAGGTGGCAGACTGCGATACCCCGATGGTGTCCCCCGTTGGTCTTTGGAATGTCCCTGTGGCGAGGAAGCACATCGCTGCTGTCACCTTCTCCTCCACTGTCATGGCATGGCTATGTCTGGTATTTGGGTGCAGCTGTTCATGCAGGAGTTCACAGAGCTGCCATTCCCCCGTTCATCCTGTACCGGCCAATGATGTGGTCATCAGGCAGTGTCTTGAAGGAGACCCTGGGCCGGTACCACCTGTTTGCAGCATACCGTCTCCTTGGCCTGTGTTGTGGCCCATGTTGTGCCTGCTCCCTCTCCTCCTCCTCCTCCTCCTCCTTCTCCATTACAGCTGCCATCAATGGCAGCATTACTGCTAGAGGCACTGCACACATTCCCACTTCCTGTTCTGGTCTCTTCTCCACTGTGTTTTGCCCTGGGTTAAGACCAGCCTTTTATAGGCGGTAACTAGCGCAGCGTTATGTGTTGTGCTATGTGTCCTAGCACGGCGCTGGGCCTTTGAATATCCCTTTGCACATCCCTCATGGGCCTCCCCCCTTCCTGTTGCCCCTTGCATACATTAGTGCTTTGCCCCGCGTTACTGCTGTTAGCGCGTGCTAAATGGTCCTTTGAATATGGCGGCTCCGCACTATTCCTGCACTATTACAGTGCTATTGCTTTGTGCACCGCGCTATGCTTTGAATATCTGGGCCTTAGTGTTTTGTAGAATGGCTCGTTTCGTGTTGGATGCACCCTACAGAACCCATAGGTGTATGTTATTTAGGGAGTTGAATTGGCTTAAACATTCAGTAAGAAGAAACTTGCATCTATTACAGTTTATGATTAAAGTATGGAATAAGGAGGTCCCTGATTATATTATTGATCTTTTTAAAATTAGGAAAGTAAAGGAAGGTCTGAGGACTTCTGTTGGAACCCAACTTGTCTTGATTAATTGTAATTTGAATATAGGATGAACATCTGTTCCCTTCAGGGGAATCAATGCATGGAATAAATCTCCCTCAGAATTGAGAGGCCATAGATCTAAAAGTAATAATGCAGAATTAATAAAATGGTGCACATCTGGACCAAACAATATTACAACTTGTAACAATTGTTAGCACTTTAATTATTGATTTTTGTTTCTGATTCGTTTTATCGTTTTTATAATGTATTGTGTAAATGTGTGTTTATGTGCTGTATTAATGTATGAATGTGTAACTCTGTCCTTGTATTTTGATATGGAACTTCATTGGAAATGAGCTCTGCTCAATTGAATGTGTCCTTTATTCTTATGAATAAAAAAAATGATTTACTTACTTACTACTTCAAGGTATGGCTCCTGACCTATAAATCCCTACACGAAAGGGGACCTGTCTATCTGCAAGATCTTCTTGCCCACTACTGTCCACCCCAGGCACTTCGTTCTGCCGGGGGAGGCCTCCTTGGAGTTCCCAGAGTGAGGCTGAGGCATTCTGGGGATAGGGTATTTTCGGTGGCGGCGCCCACTCTGTGGAACTCCTTTCCTGGTTATCTAAGGGAGGCCCCCTTGGTAGAAGCCTTTAAGAAAGCATTAAAAACATATCTGTTCCAGCAGGCTTTTAAGGATTGATTTTGGTTTTAATGGGATGGATAGAATTTTAAGTTTGTGTTGAGCTGCTGCCTATAAGTATTTTGTTATTGAATTGTTTTGTATAGCGCACAGAGTCTATGGAAATGGGAGCTTTATAAATAAAATATTTATCTATCTATCTATCTAAGGGGAAACATGGCTGAAGACAGGATAATGGAGGACAGGGTTAGGAAAGGGCTGATATCCCTAAAGATCACCAAGTCCTAGGGTCTGAATGCCATGTTGAGGAAACTGGTGGCAGAACTGGCTGGTCTGCTGGTGAACCTGTTCAACAGCTCTTTGGATATGGGGGTGGTATCCATGGTGGCACTACACAAGAGTGGGCCAAGGGATGATCCTGTTAACTACAGCCCAGTCAGTCTCACCTCCATTGTTGGTAAACTGATGGAGACAATTCTGAAGGAAAGACTAGTTAAGTTCCTTGAAATCAATGGGCTACAGCATGGGTTTATGTCAGCGTAGTCCTGTCAAATCACCCTGATCAACTTTTTTGATTGGGTAATGAGAGCGGTGGACAAAAGTCAGGTGGATGACATTTTTTATTTAGATTTCAGCAAGACCTTCAACTCAATGCCCCAAAATAGGTTGATCAGGAAGTTGGAGGACCTAGGAGCAGGGAACAAATTGACCAGGTGGTTGGCAAATTGGCTTAGCAGTAGGACCCAGAGGGTTGTGAGGGGAAGGGAGCTCTTGGGTACAAGGGAAGTTACTAGTGGTGTCCCACAAAGTTAAGTGCTGGGCCCAGTGCTGTTTAATGTGTTCATTAATGATAGCGTGGATGGTGTTAAAGACAAAACGGGCCTTTTTGCGGACAACATCAAATTCTGTGGGAGGCTAGACACAGATGAAGGGATGCCATAATCAGCAATCTTAAACAGGCTCAACAGTGTAAGATGATACAGTAGCAGCCAAGGCAAATAGAATGCTAGGCTGCATTGCTAGAGCATTAGTGAGAAGAAGGGAGGGGGCTATACTGCCCCTGTACAGATCCTTAGTGTGACCGCACCTGGAGTATGGCATGCAATACTGGAGCCCCTACCTGAAAAAGAATATTAGACAGCTCTAGGCAGTTCAGAGGATGGTGACAAAGATGGTTCAGGGACAGCAGGCATATGAAGACAGGCTGAGGGAATGCAACATGTACTCACTCAAGGAGAGAAGGGAGAGAGAGGACATGATTGAAACCTTCAAGTACCTGAAAGGAATAAACAAGGTGAATATTGGAGAACTTTTCTGTCTCAGTGATAAGAAGACTACAACAGGGCACTGTATTAAGCTGGTGGTAGGCCGGCCCACCGGTGCAGTGGCAAAGTGTCTGCTTGTGACATTAACACCTCAGGTTTGGGAACGGACACGTAGAATTGGAGGGCCGGCGGGGGGGGAGGACTAAGTGTCTGAGGAACTGCTTTTCTCCTCTGGGGGGAGGGTGGGAGCATGACTGGCATGTGACTGACCTCTGGCAGAGGCAGGGGGGATGCTGCAAGCTGGCGCCGATCTAGTGGAGAGGTGTGTCAGATGCTGACGTTTCAGCGTTGTTGCATCATTTATTTATTTAGTTTTTGATTACCAGGTAAGTACTCTAGACAAAGAAGTTGCCTATTTTCAGTCATGACTCAGGAGAGTTACAGACATAGGTAAAAAGCACATCACATCATAATGGTTACTATTACATAATACAGACTCAGGTCAAACACATTACAGTATAGACAGGCATGGTGATACCTACTGTGCAGGAGAAATGAGACATTACACTAGGTTATCCATAGATACAGGGGAATACACAATACAGTTTCAAGGAGCTAGACCGTATGATATAAGTAAATAGAGAAACTGTTCCAGACAGACTCGCAGTGGGATACCTCACAGCCTGTCCTTGTCTGCTATTTAAAAGTGGGCGAGAGTAAGTGCCTAAACATGAGCTGAAGGGACATGCAAAGGAAGCCTAACTAGGTGTCCTCCCCAGGGGTTGAGTACAAGTGCATCTGTCAGAGGCCAGGAGGCAGGCACAGAGCTCATTTTTAAAGATCAGGTGTGTAGTGGAGTGCCTCACAGTTGAGGGCAGGGAGTTCCATTGCTTTAGGGCAGACACTGCAAATGCCTGCTCACCCATCCTAGTGGTGCATTTGGGTGTATTAAGGAGCGACTTTTCAGTAGATCTCAGCAGGTAAGTCTGATGGGCCGCTTTCATCAAGCATGTAAGGGACATCCTGTGACTGCCTCTCCTAACTTCCTTCTCCCCTGTGGCCCACCTCCCCTCTCCTTTGCTCTTTGACAATGCTGTGAATCTGCTCTAGCTTCTCTTCGGCTGCTGCCCCCCCTCCCCCAGCCCCTCCTTCCCAAAACTCCTTATAGATCTCTGAACTTATCCGAACCTATGTGTTTTCTTACTTTATTTCAGCGTTGCAACATCTGAACCAATGAGTATTGTTATTTAATCTCTGTTTTTAATTTTTTATTTTATTTAGCTTTTGTTGACCGGGTAAGTGCACTAGACAAATCCTGCCTATTTTCAGGCACGACCCGGGGAGGGGGATACAGATGAATGCCAACTGACCTTGAACCAGATTAAGCTGTTGGTGGTATTTTTACTGAATGAGGGAAATTTGGCCAGGACACCAGGGAAATTCCCCTACTCTTTTCGATAAGTGACATGGGATCTTTAGCATCCACCTGAACTACCACCAATCCAGGCAGATGGGACCTCGGTTTAATGTCTCATCTGAAAGACGGAATCTTGTTAATGTTGTTTTCTTTTGCCTATGTTTAGACCAATGTAGCTTAGCCTAAAATGTTTGTACTCTCTTGACGTGGAACCTTTGTAAAAGAGCCTTGGCTCAAAGGTATTTGTAATCCTAGATTTCAATAGATAAATAAATAAATTGGTGTCTCAGTTAGGATGATACTGTCAATTGTGCATCGTGTTGTATAGACTCAGTAAGAGGCGGGAGAGAGCCAGCTCAGACTGGAGTAAAGAACGCAACGATGGGTGCACCTAGTTACTGATAGTGTGAAGAACAGATACTATTATAACAGGTGTTCCACTTCTCAATAGTCCCTTGTTTGCGTCTTTATAGGAAGTGATTCCATGAGTCAGGCTGGGTCACAGTACCCCCTGTGCGATTGCTAATTTGCCTTTGAGTTTCAGGATTCTCTGACTTTGTAGGCCAGCCCCAGCTTGATATTGACTGCCTTACAAGTGTTAGTGATATGGAGGATAAAATCCAATGAAGAGTCGAGGGTTATACCCAGGTATGTGAGAGTCCACCAAATCCAGGAGTGAGCAGTCTGAGCCATGTATGGCCAGTGCTGCAGAGCTGGCTTTGACTTTTGGTGTGGATTCAAACAGCATTGCCACTGTTTTTTTGGTATTTAGAAGAAGTTTGTTTTTAACTAGCCACTCACATAGACAGGCAAAGTCCAATTCAAGTGTGGTATTAATGGAGGTAATGTTCTTGGCGCTGGTGTATAACACCATATCATCCGCACACCACACTCTCCATCAGGGGTTTTGTTAAAAATAAAAAAATCGCTGCCACCATTTATAATGCCCTACTCCTCTGGCTGTAATCGTCTGTCATGGCACTCCACCAGTGACCTAGCACCGGCATTCTCTGTGCCTGATCTGACTCCATGCCCTGCTCTGGGGGGGGGGGTAAGCCAGAGAGGCAATGCTGGTGGGTTCTCCCTGCTGGAGACCTTGTACCAGCATCATTTCGGTTTGCACTGGGATGGTGGCCCCATTCTGGGGGACATGCCAGGGGGATCGTCCAGTGGTAAGTCCTGGGGATGAAGGGGGGACCGGAGAGACCGGGGGCAGAGCCTCCTAGGCGGTAGCACCCTAAAGCATAAGAAATAAAAAAGAAAGCTGGCGACAGGAAGATTTAAGAAGGAGATCAGCAGACACTTCTTTACAGAGAGGGTAGTATTGTCGAAGTGGAATGAACTACTACCTGAGGTAATCACTCAAAAGACAGCAGAGGGTTCAAGAGAGGGTGGGACAGGGTGAAGGGGAATGTCAGGCTTGGAAGTAGTGTTGCTCAGATAGCATCCTAGAAACTAGGATACTAACAAATACCACCCATTTGGCCAGATAGTTGCTGTGGTAGGATAGCAGTGCTATCTTACCATGGATCCTATCCTCTGTGGATCCTGTGGATCCTAGCAACAAATGTTGTGGATCCTGTGGATTCTAGCAACAGATCCAACTTGGATCCTATCTGATCTAGGATCCCTGGATCTGAACTAGGATTCATCGCTATCTGACCCGGGATCCAAACTATTGTATCTAACCTACTAGGATCTATCACTATCTGACCCTGGATCCTAACTATTTGACCTAGGATCCCTGGATATGACCTAGGATCCATCGATATCTGACCCTGGATCCTACATCTGTCTTTGGTAGGATTTCTGGTAGGATCCTAGGTAGGATACCAGCACTATCTGACAGATGGTGGTAGGAACCACAAAAGCACTATCTGAGCAACACTGATTGGAAGGGAGGGGGCAGGGCTCACTGTAATCTTTGGATCGGAGCACCACAATTGAGCAGACTCGATAGACAGTATACCCTTCTGCTGCTGGCTATTGGGTATGTTTCATATGCAACAGCAGGCTGAGACATGGCTGGTATGCCGTAACAGCCTGGCAGGGTACCTGTGAAATCCTAAGGACCATAAAACATGACTGTGAATAGATGAATTGCGGCATAGTAAAAGTCAAGTGCTTGAAACCCTAGGAGTCAGTGTGGTTTGATACTGGTCTAGTAAATACTTAAGGTACCCAAATATCCTTTATCCAGAAAACAGTGTGAACAACCTGGCAGACTGGAGTGCAAGGGGCTCCCGGCGAACAAAGATATGCACCTAGACAGGAGAGTTCCCTGTGCCATGCTCATGCCCATTCGAGGGAAATGATGCAAGCTGGTGTCTGTGCCACCAGAAAAGGGGGGGGGTGTTGCACTTAGATGGTATGAAACAACATATATCTTCATCAGCTGGGATGGGTCCTTCAGCAAAGGGTTGCATAGCAAAAGAACTCTAGGGGACAAGAATCCTGTTTCTATGTAAAGTAACCTCATAAGGAAGAACTGCAGATAGTACAGTATATAGAATCTACATACAGTATTTTTTTTTCAAAACTTTCTCATAACTGACAAAACTCACTTTAAATGACTTGCTGAGTGTCACACAGTAAGTATATGGCAGTTGTGGGATTCAACCCCAGGTCTTCAGGTTCACAGCTTTGTGCTCTAATCATTAGGCCAAACCACGTCCAATGCCCACCCACCCCTTTCAGCTGCTCCTGCCATGTGCACTGAGCCTATTTCTCAGACAGCTTAAAGGTAGCCTTAGAAAAATTAACTCGAGCATTATCTCATCACAGTTTCAGTTCAGTTGTTCCAAATCACCTGAGTGCGAGAAGGATTAGGTGACGTCGTCCTGATTCAGCATTCACCCACAGTAATGTTTGTTTGCTGTATTAATAAAGCAGGGGGCCCATGTCTATCATGGACATCATACTTCATGTGTGTCTATTTGCGTAACGCCCCTGTTGCAGGAGCATATGAGGTTACAGTACATAGCCCAGTTTATTCAAGTACAAAGAACTGCCTTTTAATACATGTTAGTTAGCTTTTACTGTCCAGCCCTAAGGTTTCCGTATTTAAAGAAATCACACAAAATTAAAGTAAACCACACTCTGGATCCCTGCCAGCAGCATTAACTGACTTCTCCTCAGTCTCTTTGAAGTCTGCAGGGGGTATGCATGCTTGTGGTAAAAGCAGAGTGATACTTTGTGCAATTCTTTTTCATCCATTTAACGTAATGAAAGATTGATAGCTTTGTTTAATATTTTTTGTTGCTTTGTTTCTGTTTTATTCTGGAAAAAAAAGAAGCAAGAGTCGTTGGCACCTGTTGAAATGGAAACACAGCATGTAATGAATTTATGGATCAGAGATCCCCAAGTGCACTTCACGGCATGTCTTGTCTCAACAGCGGCAGCATGTGCTAACAAAATCGATGATCTGCACAATAGGCTAAGGCACGCAGAAAGTCAGTGATTCTGGGATCTGGACTTTTCTCAAAGCATTAATATAGAACAGAATTTTATAACATCCCTAAGCTTATTCATTAGATAATTTTGTAATACTGTTAGGCACTGTATAAATCTTAAAAATGAAATGAATTAAAGATCAGTTAGACTTGGATGTGGAAGGGCTGCTTCAGAAGACTTAGAGGATTAATTCACTGTGGAAACCTACAGAGCCGGCCATCCCAAGGACCATTCTGATAACATCTGTGGCCCAGCATACCTGGAATCCGCTCCTGCAGGCAGCAACGTTTAGAGGCCAGATGCACCTTTAGGATGGCAACAGACTTTTCCTTTGCCCTGATCTCTCTTGTGCCACATGGCAGTGATACAAATCATTTGGCATGGTCCGCAATCAGTTCAAGAAACTTGGCATATCCCCCTCGCTGCTGTCGGTGAAGTTATGGATATCATATGCTACTAACACTTTTCTTTTTAATGACCCAGTTGAGGCCAGAAAGCAACTTAATATGAATATGGAGGACTTCGACAAGAGAGAAGACGAACCAGACTCAGAGAGGAAGAAGCTTGATGAAGCGATTACAGTATTGTGTTTCTTTACAGCTAAGTTGTATAACTGGTGCTTTTTCCACAAATTAACTTTCATTGCTGACTTTCATATTCTTTGCCACTTACATTTTGCACCAAATGTGGACAAATTCGGTTTCTAATTAAATTTTGCACTAATTAATTTTGTAATGGTTGGGCGACTTGTTATATGCCAAACAGTGGTTGGAGTGATGGACGCACGCAGCAGGCTTTTATGATGTCGATGTTAGAGTAATATTCAAACTATGACTCGGTTTGGTAGTATTGTGGACATTACGGCGTTGTAGGTGGAGGCTTGTAATCACATGGTCAGTCTTTTGAACCCTTCACCTGACACTAAGCACTACCACCCTTTTCTGCAGCAGTTCTATGTTATGTGAAGTATTGCATTCTGTTCAGACATTATTGCTTGCATATTTTTCTTTAAATAGCTGTTTGCTCCCCATGGCCACCTACTCCTGCCATCAGGGCCCCCCCACACCGTCCCCAGCCCCATCGGCCTCTCCCCCCCCCCATCGTCATGCCAGTGTGGATCAATAAGGAGTGAGGCCCAAGAATGGAGGGGGGAGACATGGTTGTTTTATTTTCTGGTTTTCTCCCCCCTCTCCCAGAGCAACAGTGGCATGGTGCGCACATGCTCCCAGAAGCCGAGTGCTTCCTCCACCCTCCCCTAAGTTATGTCAGTCCTTGACTCTGCTCAGACACCCAGCCTCCACTAGCTGTCAGCTGAGAGCAAGGAACTATACCTCCCCAATCCAGAAAATGAGAGCAACCCAGCAGTCACTACACTCATCTCCTAGCCCTCCCCCCCGGCAACTCCCAGTGGCCCAAGTTCACTCCTGATCTCGGGTCATTGGAGTGGCGTGAGGGTGTGGCATTTAGTGCCTTAACCCTCAAAGCAACTGGGCCGGCCATTGTTGCTTGTATATTTAGGTCTTGTAATAAGTGTAATACTACTTTTGATAATCCTTAACATAGTGCATGCAGTTCGAACTATTGCCCAATACTGAGATAGTACAGTCTGTGCTTCTGTATAAAATCAGGACTGATTATAATTATATTATATAATTGTTTGGAGGGAAGTGGGGGATCTCAGGAGTGCACTAGTATGGTTGGATGACCTAACTATTTTGTCCATCAGTGTGTCATAGATTGATGATTCAAGAGTGTTTTACACTCAGGGACTTTTTAGACCCTTATATTGGATTGCAGCCCATGGTCTTGCCGCACAGGGCCATGTAGATATCATCGTTGCTGACTGTTTTGTAGTTTTAAATAGGTGTATCCCTCCCATGAGTAACAAAGGGAGCCAAGAACGTAATTCTTATTTGAAATTATTCTGTTGTATCCATTGGTATGCCTTGGAACTGAGGATATACACATTGTATGCAATAATGCATAATGTATAAAAATAAAGTTAAAAAATTAAATTAATAGGAAAGATCCAGAATCCTGATTGACCGAGACCATTCTTAGCCATGGTTTCCCAGTAAATCATCACATCTTGGCACTAGCGGCTTTTTTCCTATTTAAAACCCTTCAGAGCAGGGGTGTAGCCAGGAATTTAAACTTGTACTCGAGAGTTGACAGAACTATTGCCCCCTCTGTAAACACAAACCAAAAGATGTGTTGCCCCACCACACAAACATTGCTCCACGTCAATTTCATTTAAAAACATGTAGTAAGTCAATGATCCTAACAGATTCTCAACACTACCCGTCAGACAGAAGTTGGCTGGCTTTTAGTTATAATGTTTAGGATACATTGTGATAAGCTTCTGTACCACATCAATGTAGCCAGCCTTATAGAGTCCATTCACACCAGCACTCGTGCATACATACTTTATCAGGTCACTCATACAGTCATGGCCTCTAAGTTTAGAACCCACTCATCTTCCAATGATCATTCACGAACTCATACTGAAACATCCAAAGAGGGGGAAAAACAGTTCTTCAGGTACATCAGGCTCCATTTGTGTTTATTGCCCTGGCCTGAGGCTCATGTTGTCTCTGAATTTTCCAGATTTCACTGTACTCAGCAAAGTATATTGAGTATGCCTGCCGGCACCCAGGGATCCATTTCATGCACACAATATACACTCCAGAGCAGTGGCGGATAAGTGTACCCAAAAGTGGGGAGTCTGAGTTACTTGGGCTAGGAGGAACCATGCAACACCTTAGCCTAGGGCATGAGGAAAACACTACCTTCTTAAATATACTTCAGACAACCTACCTGGTGTGGTGTTTTGACTTCAAGGTCCTTTTACTGACAGAAATCCCTGAAAGAGCTGGGACCCCTTACTTCTATGAACTTCTGACCTCACACACCAGGGAAGACTAGAGTTTTCAAACAGGGCCTACTCAGAATTTAACCACTTCTCATCTGAACTTGGGGAGACAGAGCTTTTCTCTGTGGAAGCCTCAGGTCTAGGAATGCTCTTCCAAGGGAGGATCCAATTTTTCTTTCAGTGACTTCCTTCAAATCTAGGCTACAGAGACACCTGTGGAGACAGATGCACCCTTGCTTGGAATAGCTTTCCTGTTCGATCCTGCTGTCTGCAATGAGCATTTATCTTGCCTGTTAAATTTTGTTTGATGATGGCTGTTACATTCTGTAAATGTGGATGAACTACGTGGGGTGTTGTGTTGGTTCATTCTGCATGGATCTCTTATTTGTATTACAATATGTAATCTACTCTGAGCACCTGGAAATTCACTCAATAAATAAAGCACTACTACTACTTGGCTTTTTATAATCTTGAATGATATACAACTTGTCATCACTAATCTGTTTTTTTTTTTTTTCTTCTCTGTTTTTCAAACCCCCTTGCACCGTAATCGCACCTTCCCTCAGGGACTCCCAAGGTGTCCATATGTTAGGCCAAACTCCTGAATGCCCAGTAGGAGCAGCCCCCATCCTGCCTCAGTTTGCCCCCTGGTGGGGAAGGAGGGAGTCCCGGCTTCCTCCCTACCTACACAAATCGTGTTGGGCTGTTTCCTCTGGGACACCAGGGTCGGTCTGTGGGGCTCGGCACGGGGCCCATCAACAGACGTGGAAGTGGGGTCCATTTTCTGTTTTCTCCTGGCCCCTGAGGACAGCGACATTTGGGGATGTCCAAGGAGACATGTGCACGCCCAGACGTGTTGCCACTCCGGACCTCAGTCAACATCCTCCCTTCCCTCACGATGCTCCCAGCTGCACCTCCACCCATGTGGCGGTATTGCAGCCAGAGAGGCCACCCTTCCTCCCTCGGAGGAGAACAGCATCCCTAGAATGCTCGATCCTCCTCCCCTGGCCAGCCTTACTAATCTGTAGTTTATCACAAAAATGTATCATGACTATCAAAGCAGAACAAGGTCAGGATGTGCAACTTTTAGAGTTTATATAGGAGAAAGGAAGCCAAATATCTAATAAGAGCAACCCATTAAACAGTAGAACAAGATGTAATATACAGCTTTTCTATAACACATAGTTTACCTGGGCTTTCTGTCACCATGTACTGTGCTGATTGTATTTTCATACATTAGAAAATAATAGATTTATTAGTTGATGCAGTCATCTGCTTCATTGGCTGTTTCTTCAGCACAGCACATACTTTTGGAGTGCAGATAAGATACCTGTTGCTTTTGCATTCACCAGACAGCTTCAGATGTGATCTGGGAACCGCCAGCAAACCCTCCTCAGAAGAGTGAGAGTGTGGCCAGGAGCGAATGGACATAAGAGCTCTTTCAGGTTGATGTAGCCTTTCATCTACTAAACACGTTAAGGTAAGGCCTTTTCCATTTTGTATCCTTGAGTGGGTTTGGTGGGGAGGTTCATTTTTCAAGTGAAAGACATTATCATACCTCTTACTGAACACTCTGGCCTACAGTGGCTTCTCCAATGATGCCATGAACTGGTTCACCAGCTATCTCTCCGATAGAACACAGCTGGTCAAGGTAGGCACAGCCTTCTCCCCTAGCCTCCCAATCCACTCCGGTGTCCCACCGGGCTCCATACTCGGCCCTTTGCTTTTCAGTCTATACCTAAACTCCTCCTGTCGGCCTGCCCCAGCGGCCTTCTCCTATACGTGGATGATGCTGTCCTGTTCGCCTCTGACCCGGCCCCCCTTAAACTCCACCTAACTCTCCAACACTCTTTCCGTGAAATCGAACAATGGCTCACCACCCAGCATCTAATAATTAACTACAATAGGACAAAAGTCATGATCTTCTCCTATCCCCAGAACCCACTCAAGAGCCTCTGCCCCCAAATTCTCACTGCTAATCAACCCCCACCGAACAAGTAAGCATCTTTAAATATCTAGGGATCACACTAGACCCAGCCCTCAATTTTGATCAACATATCCTGCTCCTATCAACTGCCCTTAGTTCTAGACTAGGCGTACTTTATCGGCACAAACACTGCCTCACCCCTGAAGCACTACAACTTACCATAAACTCCTCTATCCTCTCTCTGCTAGACTACAGCATTCTCATCTACAGTGCCGCGCCCTCTACAGCCCTCAATAGACTCTGGCTTGTGCTTAACAAAGCCTGCCATCTCATCCTTGGATGTGATCGCTTCACACACACCTGCTCCCTCTACAGTACCACAAACTGGCTAAACTTAGACAACAGAATCAGGTATCACACCTGCCTAATGACCAAAAAGATAATCCTAGGCCTCACCCCCCTGCCCTTGACAAAATTATCCCCCCAATATCTCCTGGCAGAACCACCCGCAGCTCGAACAAACCATTGCAATGGGTACCCCATTGCAGGATGTCCCAATTCCAGCGAACCTTCAGTTACAAAGCCCCTTCCTGGACAAACTCGCTCCCAAGCCTAATAACTGATGAAACTAGGCTTGGCCCTTTCAAAGCCAGGCTAAGGAAACACCTACAGGCCTCTAACCTATGTGACTGCAACTGACACCCCCCCCGATGATCTAGAACAACTTTAAGTGTCCTCCATAGCTAATGTATCTACAAGCTAATTATTTGACAAACAGCCTCCTTCAGAACCTCTCTGCTACCTTATGGCTGTGCGAATCACTGTAAATCAAGTTGTCTTGGCATGTAGTCACTCACTGAACAAATGTGTAACCAATGTTATGCAATGTAAGGTAATGTAATGTACCTGTACCTTCTATGTATGACATGGAACTTTTGTAAAGGAGTCTTTGACTCAGAGGTCTTTCTGAATATCTCAATAAATAAAAAAAATAAATAAACTTTAGACTAATAAACATTATTATAAATGTTAGCGTTATAAACAACATGCAAGTTTGAGAGTGGTAAAGATTATCCTAAATTTTAGAATGCTAAGCATTTCCATTACCTAGTTAATTCTACAGTTCCATTTATCAATTACACTGTATTATTTACTGTTTTAAATCTGTATTTATTGAATTCTCATTTATTGCAATTTATTTATTTTGTAAAGTCTTATTTATGCTTAAGAATTCTGTGTACGTTGGTAAGTCATGATGCAACATTTTAGACTGTTTCTCTGGGTGGAGCCAGCTGTACCGTTGCTAGGGGCAGAGTGCCTCCCCCTTATTAAGCAACATTTTCATATGTGGCAATGGTTGGTTCCGCACTACATTTAGGCATCTGACTATCAGGCTGAACAACCAGACATTGTCATCTCCGCCAATTTAAGCCAGCTACCTGTAGCTGAGGGAAGTGCCATCTAAAACACCAGCTTGATGACATCATTGACACACTTTAAATAATCATCACCCTACTTTGCTGGTCTTGGCATCTTCAGATCTGGGACAGGATGTTTTGGACTGCAAGACACTGTGGCACACTCAGCAGAGATTGATCGAGGATCCTCTGCTTTCTGGTCTAATCTTATGCAACCAGAATGAAGTGCAAGGCTTTCAATGACATCAAGCAAAACTTGAAAGACTTGGAGACACCCTGTAGCCTGCTCTTTCCTGCCCGACTCCACGTTACTGTTGCAGTCCCCAAGAGGAGTTACATTTTTTTCAACTTAAAGAGGCAGGCATATATTGCTTTATAAGATGAGGACAGAGAAGCTCAGGAGGAGAATGGTCACTCCTCCGATACTAATGGAGAATGACTGCATTAACAGACATTATTCTTTAGGTAAGTACTAAACCAGGAACCAGTGGTAAAAATGTTCTGTCCTTACTCCTGCTTTGCTGGGACTTAGGTGACTATTTGTTTGAGTTTATTCTTCAATATGTGGTACTTTTTTAAAATTCTCTTTATCCTCCTTCCCCACCGGCTAGTGCATCCTTCCATCTGTTCTCCAGTGTCCTGTGCTTTCCACCTTGAGAACCCCTGCTGGAACCCTGGTCCTCCGGCCCACCCATGTCTCACCTGCAGTTTTAGTGCTCTCAGCTTGCCTCTGAGGTGGTGTGCCATCCAGCTCCTTTGGCGACTCCCCTTACAATCCAGCAATCTGCAGGTGGAGGTGAAGCCCAGGATCTCCAAAGACCAGGTAGACAGAGTCTGATGTTGAATGTGGCAGGCAGAAGGGGCTTCATCTGCCTAGCTGGTGGTTCCTTTTCCATTTTTCAGGTCCCCTGGAGGGAGTTGATGTACAGTACAGTGATGTCATATAGCATCATGCAGTCTCTTGTGCATGACATGCCGACATCTGCCACATCCCACCAATCCCAGTGCACATGAAGTCTGCAGGCTCGATGCCTTCTGACTGCTGCCACGATGCATCCTGTTGCTGGGTCCCTACTCCCTACAAACGTCAGCGCCACAAGTGGTAGCACTACTGCTTCAATGGTGGGCTGGTAGATACTTTTTTTGCAGGTGTGCATGTTGCTAAAATGTTACCTCTCAGTTTTGTTTTACGAATGAGTTTTACTTCTTTTTTAATCACCTGTGTACACTGGCAGGTTTTCTGTTGCTGGATGAGCAGGTATTTACATGAAAAGCTGAGAACAGAACACTTTGTGGCCAGGTACTAGAATAACTTACAAAAGCTGGTGCTGGCAACCTGCTGACTGACAGGTCTGAGGGGGAGCCTTCACCTATTTGGAGCAACCACTGACTTGCAGCTGCTTCTGCAAACCTCAGATCCCACAAGGCTTGCCATGACATGCACCATCCAACTAGCTGGAGTACCAGGTTTGCATGTGTATCATAGAAATAGATGAAATTTCTAATTTGTTAGCCAAGTTTACTAAATTAAAAAAGGGCATACCAGAGAGCCTAATGAGAAGCCATTTCATTCTACAACCAGTATGTGAGATTTTTAACTCAGGCAGAAAATGTAGACAATCTGATTCTTGCAAAGAGATTTTCCATAATTTTTTCTTCATCAATTGATCACATCCCTCACCTAATTTCAATACAACACTGAATACCAGTCGACACTGGACTGGGTAGTGGTCTCTCACCCAGATAAAGTTCTTAGATATTGAATATTGCTGGTTGGGATGAGTGACCACTGGCCAGTCTACTGTGACGGGTCAGCAAAGAAGAGTAAGCATGAACCTCTTTTCATTAATACTAGAATTCTAAAGAATCTGAACACTGAAATGTTCAAGTGGGCATTAGTCACAACTGACTAGTCTTTTTTGAATTCAGTTGTTAACATTGATGTTGCCTATTATGCATTTTGTAGGGTCTTTTTGGAGTCAGACGGTACCAAAATGACTGGATTTCATCCAATCAACTTGTATTAGGGTTCATAACAAAATAGGTCCCTTTATAGTAAACATGGAGACTCTCTTTTCCTCCATAATTTCAAAAAGGCTAGGAAACGCTGTAAGACCAAAATCAGAAAAGCTAAGATTGAGTTCTTCAGGTATAGACAGTCCTTGGCTATTGAGAACGCTCACAAATGTTGGAGTATTTTGAATGCACTCACTGGTGAAAACAATAAATATGAGTCCTCAGTCATTTAGCTCAACAATTAACTCATAACAGACTCCTCTTGTAAGGCTGAACTCTTTAGTATTTTATCCAACATTTTTCTTTAAATATCTTTCTCCTGATCAAGTACTATCATATCTACAGAGTAGTAATCCAGGGCCCCTGCTTGGAGTAGATGGTTTTGATTTTAGGTTATTTAAAATTGCTGATGATTCAACTGTTTATCCATTGCTCAACACATTTTCAACTTTTTCCTCTGTTCTGGTTCTTTTCCCACCGCTGGAAAAAATGCAGCTATCCTTCCAATCCATGAATCAGGATCCAAATCACTCATTTCAAATTACAGGCCAATATCTTTGTCATCCTGTTATCAAAATTGTTTGGATATATTATTTTTGACCAGGTTACTGAACTTATCACTAATCAGGACTTTCTTACTTGTGTTCAGCATGGTTTCTGCCCCAGCCATAGCACCAAAACTGCCTTGGTGAGCTTCACAAACCATATCAACCACACTCAGGATGCTAGTAATTCAGTGGCATCTGTGTTTGTGACTCTCACCAAGGCATTTGACCTTGCTGACTTTGAACTAATATTGTTTAGTTTGCAACAACTTCATTTTTCCCCAAGTAACCACAAAATTGTTCAGACATTATTTGTTTGGGAGGAAACATAGAACTGTAATTGAAAACTTCTTTACTGATTTCAGATCTGTTGAATGTGGTGTCCCCCAAGGGTCCATTTAGATGATTCCATCATTTATAAGAGTAGGAAATACCAGGGAACCCTCAATGCACTTCTCTAACAAGATTTATCACCTCTTCATAACTATTTCATTATACTTAATTTGGTTCTCAACGTTAAAAAAATGGGTGTTTTTTTCTAACAATTCTAAGGCTGAGGAGGCCAGTTTTTCTATCAGGGTGGTGGGTAGTGAAGCTATTGATTTTGTTAAAAACTGTTGATACCTTTGATGTTTGTTTATACAGTTCCCTTACTTTTGAAACCCATAGAGATCATTTAGTTAAGTCAAGTTACCTGAAACTTGAATTACTCTACAATTTTTGTGGTTCAAATCGAGACTTCTGTTAGCTGACAGTTGTTTTATTTATTTATTTTTTTATTATTATATTTTTTCCTCCCCCTGCCGCCAGCTGCCCAGTACCTCAGCCCGGTCACAGACTATGACTTCCACCTCCACAACAGCCGTGACCCTCCGATACCCCCTGGCTTACCCCCAGGGTGGGGTTGTGGCACTAGACTCCCCCAGTGCCACAGACAATGGGATAGGTCAGAGGGCCGGCCTGGAGGCTAATTGAAGCCGTGGTGGGCTTCATCTAGGGCAGCCAACAGCTGCTCTTTTTCCTGGTTTTCTGTGGAGGGTGGGGACATGCAATGACATCCTGTGTCTGCCCCACCCCCTAGGCGTGCTTGCTGCCGGTCGCTTGCACAACCCCTGGCCTTCACCAGGGGTCCGTTGAGCACCAGACACACTCCCCACCCTCCCCCTGGAGAAGGAGAGCAGTCCTTGGGATGCTCCATCCTTCTCCCCCCGGCTGGCCCTCCAGCATCCCAGGTCCATTCCCGAACCTGGGTCACCGGCGTCACAAGTGGAAATTCTACCACTGCGTCGATGGGCTGGCTTCAGCTGAGAGTTATTTACTTTCATCTTTAGATTACAAGATTCTTTGTTATTCCAGGTCATACCCTACAGAATTATCCAGAGTGAAAGTCTTCGATTATTCAATATGCAGATTTACCACTGGTCTCCCATTCTGTACTCACCATTGCACTCTTTACAAAAGACTGCTACCCTCCTTTCTTTTGAAGAGAGAGTTAAATTCAAAACCAATACTTTTTTTCATAAGTTAAAACTGGGTAATCTCTTCTCCTCCATCCTTTCACTATTCCTTATGAACAAAGCAAATACAGTGGAGCCAGCCATGATGCAATGCAATAACCTGTAGTAACTGACATTTCACCAAATATTGCAGTAAAAAAGGGCTTATTTGCTATTGAATTACACTGTTCCCTGCAGCATACTGCAGCATCTTGTGATATACTGCAGCATTAATTTGTTGCATCCTGGCTGGTGCCACTGTAGATCAGCTAGTTCCCAAGATTCCACCCAATTTCCAATTCTGCGCAAAAGAACTACACAAGGTCAAAAGGCATTGGACTGTCCTAGTCCTGGTTATATAATAACCTTCTATTGCCAATAATTAACAGTTGGTCCATCAATATAGTCAGATTATTCTTACATTCATTGTTACCAGATCAATCACACTGCTAATGTTATTAATTTTGTTTGTCTTTATAATATTGTTGTGTATAATTTCTGTAATGTTAACTAATTTTCTGAGTTTATTGCACGTTACTTATTACACATTTTCTTTTGAATGTTCGTGTATTTTTTACTTGTATGTTTTAATGCTAGTCACATTTGAAAAAGGGCACTACTGCTCAGATGTCTACCAAGATAATCAATAAATGAAATGTTTTGTATCTTAACAGCCAATGGGGACAATATACCCAGCGTTCTTAATTCAGTGACTGCACCATTATTTTAAGGACATTGGCTGCAATATAGTTTATTTCTCTGATTAGTCGGAACTCCCCATATATCTTGTAACAAAAAGAAATTGACTCCGACTACCTACTATAAGGTAGTGACATGTACTGCAGATGTATTCTCTTTTCTGGTAAACAATTATTTATGTATTGTTTCAAAATGCAATAAACAAAATATCTTTTTTTTTTAAAAGACTGACTAGGTATTGTGGGTGCTGTGTTATATTGTTGTCATCTCTCTCCTTGGTGCGAGTTTAAAATGTAAAACAATTTAAAACAAAACTGAAGGGCTTGTCACTCTAACTCAGAAAATATTTCCCAATGTGGCAATGCAAAGAGCAACAATCACAGAAGATCACCAAGTATACCAACCAAGGAGTATGGACAAGGACGTGGTGCAAGGAAACTACTAGGACATGAAAAAGGACTCACGTCTGAAACATGTCAAGCGTTTTTTTTTATCTTCTGGAGCTGGTGTGCACTTTAATAAAATGTAATATTGGCACCTCAAGAATTTTAGTGTGACGTCCCTCTTTTAAGGTTAGTGTTGTGCAGGAAACTGTTTATTATTGCATAAATCACAGAAGAGCCTTGTCACAGGTAAGTGGCCAGGCAGATAATCACCCAGTACATGCCGTGCCACAGCAAACATGCTGTATAACAAAATAGGATAGATTGGGCTGTGTGTGGCCTTCAAACCCAGGCTGCTAAAAGTTGCCACACACCCATTAAAACACAACTGGCAGCACTTTTCTGTAAAACTAAACCCAACTTATAGCACTTTCTGCTTTTACAAATTTCTCCAGTCATTTGTTACTATTAACCTAAAATAACTAGGATCTTAAAGAGGAACTACAGCCAAAATTTAGAAAACACTATGTTGTGTAGACTGTTTTAATTTGTGTGTGTAGTCCTAATGCATCCTTGTTTTTGTTTGCAGTTATAATTGTTGTTCTAACTTTACCTACATGTTTTATGGACCCTGGGGATCTCCATGCTTGCTTCCTTTATTACAATTCCTTTCTCCTCAAAGCCTCTTTTCCTATGTGACAGTGATGCATTGGAGACCATTGCTTCTGTGAGTGCTGGCTTACTGTCTAGTTTACAGAAGTGGAACTGTGCTGATAAGTGCTTCTCCTCATCCAATGAACACTAATAAAGGCTACATTCACAGTTTGGCAAATGCCTAAGGGATAACTGTGTGGGGCTATTCTTCAAGAAAACAGCAAGTATGTTTACTACTTATAGCATTGGTGACCTGGGGTGATGCATGTGCTTTTTTTATGGCTGTGTATGGCTTAATGAAAAAGAACAGCTTTGCAAACAAAACATTCACTTTTGCCGGCTAGACCTAGATGCACACCTGGAAAATAAAAAGATTGGATTGGAAAGAGTTATTTAGTTGAGGTCAGAACAGCAGGCACTTAACAGCACAATGCAGTTTTGGACATGGCAAAAGTCATTAGGTAGGTTGGGAGAGGGAGGATTGAGCATCTCCTGACAGCAATCCTACCTCGGGTGTTGGAGCCTACTTTATCCCACCACTTGACTTCCATTTGGCTGAGGCCAGATGGCAGAGATGGTGGGAGTAGTGGGATGGGGCAGGACATTAGCAGATGTGGCATGTAAGTGCACTGATGTGTGCATTCATGCATGTACATTTGTGTGTGCACGTTATTGCATACACAATGCCCTGGGGGAAACTGCCAGGAACAATACTGGAGGAAACTGCCCCAGCGTGCTCAACATCCCCTGTGGGCCCTGCATGACCCTATGGGGCAGGCCACCCACCTATCAGGCTCAAGTGGGGGTTAACCTGTAAGTCCTTGAGACAGATCAGTGACGGGTCTGGGGGTTGCCACCAAGACTGGAGATGTCATGAGGGAAAGTATGTGTGACAAAAAAGTAATCAATGGCCTCCAATGCATCACTGTCACATGGAACAAAAAGGGTTGTGGGAAAAATACTTCACACACAGATCAAAACACTCTGCACAACATATGTCTTTGTAAATGTTGACTATAGTTCTTTAAAAAACAAGAATATATACCATGTGGAAACATGTTATCAAAAAAAGGCAAGGAGAACATCTTCCCTTCCCCTACCACACCAAGCAGCCTAACTTAATAAACCAGTAATTAAAAAGAATTATTTAGTATTCCTTGTGTACTCTGACAGTCCTAAAAAAAAGAAGCGCTTGCATTTTTCTCAAAGGGAGCACCAGAGCATTTTCCTTTTGAATTGAGTAGTGCCAAATTTCATTCAACTCTGTTCTGATATGTTGTCTAATCGTTACATGATGTAACAGTCAGAATGCATTTGGTGTCAATAATTAAAGACCAGCATTAATGCAGTTTATCATTTCCAGTTCTGGTTGGAGCCCATCAGCACATCTCTAAACCTGTGGATAAGCTCATCAAGATCCCTCTTAACATAATAACATAGTGTTTTGGAGATGGAAGGGCTATAGGGTCCATCTTGCCCAACCCCCTTCCTCATAGCAGTAACTATATCAAATTTGACTTCGGACACACATCCAAATTTATCAGCTAGAATGCCATCCCTACTCATGTTGTGCAATCATCAATGCCATTCTCCCTTAGGAATCTGTCTACTCAATGCTTGAAAGCCTGAACAGTGCTGGCTTCATGCAGACTCACTAGGTAGCCAAGCCATTCAGCATGTTAACACCCTTTACATATTCTCTAAATCCTCACCAGCTCAAACATCTGAGTAGATACTCCAGCCTGTCCACCCCTTTAGTATTTGGAACACAAAAAAATCATGTCACCTCTCAGCCTTCTCTTCTCTAGGCTAAAATGATTTATGTCCAGTCTCTCTCCACTTAGCTCTAACCCCTTAAGCTGCTACTCAGCTGGATGGCCCTGTGCTTGGCTCTCTCAATAACCCTCTTTCATGTCTCTTCTGTACTGAGATGACCAGAACTATGCACAGTGCTCCAGGTGAGGTCTAACCAATGCCTTTTAAGGGGTAGGATCATCTCGCTTGAACATAGCTCAATTCCATTTTATTTGGTAAGCAAACTAAGAGAAATCTCTCTTTTAACAACTACAAAAATTAAATAAACCCCTCTATACCTTCTCCTCATGAATCCCAACATTCAATTTTTTTCTCATATGTTTTGTTTTCTCCCCAGCTGGTACCTCATATCAGGGATATAACCTGTTCGAAGGGATATACCCTGATATGACTACCTGGGTTTTCTCCCCGGTTTTTCCTTTCATACTTCCCCTGGAGGGGGCAAAGCCTCTGCTGGCCTGGCACAGCTACAGCTTGCCCCATGTCAGGAGCAAGCTCCCTGGCCCAGCCACAGGGGTGGTGGTAGTGGAATCCCCTATTAACCCACCCCAGTTGAGACACACTGGTGAGTGTCAGCTATCTTGGCCATGGCCTGCCTCCCAATGTGACTTCCCAGGGTTGTTTCTGAACTTAGGTTGTCAGCACAACCACAGAATGTGCTGTCGCTCTGCCATCAGGGCAGCCCCAACGTTTGATTTTTAAAGTTTTTATATTTAAGTCAACAGAGATTGTTAGATCATTAACTTATTAAAATGTCTACATGCCAATGCAAGTGCACACCCCGTGGGAGGTGGGTGGGAGATGGCAAACAAGGAGAAAGGGAAGCCCTAACTGAGTATACAGGGTGATGAGTTCCTGCCCCCTGTGCACCAAAGTAAACTCCCCAGTTGACATTCCCCCAGGTTCACAACACTTCCATGCCCCTGGGCTCCTAATCCACTGGAGTGAGGACTGGGAAAGGGATCTTCCGGACCTGGGAGATAATAGAAGATCTAGGAAGCCTGAAGGTCATGAGCATCAGTGGGAGGTATGCAAGACTGTGTGTGGCTCGAAGTAGTGGGGAGCCTGGGGGGAGATGTTCAGAAAGAAGGAGCACACAAAATGTCTGCACAAGATCACTGCATAGTAGCATCATTTTGCTAATGTGCATCCACTTGCAGTACTCAGTTTTCTTTTACTTCTGTTCTCCATCCACAGTGTCACCTCTCTCCTCACTGATGGCTATTCTGTGTCTCCTGTTGTTCTCATGGTAGGCCAGATGCTGTCTCTGAATACAGGGCACATTGATTACTGGCTTACTAGCATAGCACAGCCTTTTTTAACTGCCACTGGGAAAGAAAAAAGAAAAGGTTGGAATCCATCAGTTATCTGTCCTAAACTGCAGAGGCTTTTGACTTAGAAATATGGGGCAGTATTAGTCTCTGTCAGTGACAGTGCTGTGGTTTTTAACATCTGAGACAAATTAGGCCCACTGGTGTAAAAAAAGTGGGTCAAAATGAGAAACGATTGGGTCACAACCTTAACAAAAGTCCAAATTTCACCAGTACAGAAGCTAAAACTTGCCAAGAAATAAATATTTTCCTATTGTTCTCTTTTACTACTTTCAGCTATTGTTACAGACCAGGTGAACCATTATGGACCCACAGTCAAGTGGAAGGTAGGTTATTTCTGGGCAAGCTGCAACATTTCCCCCTTTTTCTCCTTATGTAGCACTGTCCCTGGTCTCTGTGGAACATCCTCTTTCTCTCTCTCCTGTCAGTTGCAATGCACTTGGTCCCTCCCTCTTAGCTACAAGAATTCCACACATCCATAATACACATTAACTCATATGTAATGATATTTATGTGTTGTACTAACTGCAAGTACTGTAACCATATCTTGCTGCCCCAGGGCCTCATTGAAAATGAGCATTTGCTCTATGAGCCTACTCTTAACTATAGATACACACTTACTGTATAAGTGACATCAGAAAAAGACTCCTGGTCCATCTAGTCTGTCCAGTATAGGCTATTAATTATGTAACCTAATGAATTTCAAGCTGAATTTACTTTTAAATGGCTTATTTTAAACATCAAACATTGTGCGAATGTCCTCATACTTGTAGTGTCACCACTGGGTTTTACCATGCCAAATCGACAACAGTGTTGTTGAAGTTCAGCATGGTGAGATCCCCAATGTCAACAGGTAAAATTTCACCTGTCGGACATGCAGGGGCTGCACACCCCTGCACCCCCCCTTCTATAGATATCTAACTCCCATGTCAGAGTTGATTTGAAGGAGGGAGCGAAAGATGGTGGTCCCTCACAGCGACAATCTTGAAACCTGTTGAGATTGTCACTGTGAGGGATTTTCCATGCGGGTTTCGATGTTCAGTCGGCATACCTCATCACTGTGTCTGAATGCTGGTATAGTGCAGCCCACTTATACCAGATCCATTAATCTGGAATTTTGGTTTTACCAGACTGTTCACTGTTGCCAAAAGCCATTCTTATGTACTGCTATACAAACCCATTTGTTTATAGTGAACTATGCAGCCTGTATATAGCAGCCATCTTCCCATGCAAGCCGTATAATTTAAGCCTATTAGTGCCCATTCACAACTTTGTTCTACCGGCGGTCTGTTATTCACACCCATTAACAGGTCTTTGTTCTTTGCTGTTTGCCTAATCAGCTCAACCTCTGGTGTTAATTAGTGTCTACATTCCTTCGTGCTGCTTAATTGTAGCATTGATGACTGAGTCGGATGAATTTAAAAGCCTGCTTTTGTTACCGAAGCTCAGGGGCAGGAAAATTGTGTTGCTGCTGGACAACTTCTCTGGCCACCCCCAACCCCTCATAGAAAACTTCAGGAACATAAAACTTATGTTTCTGCCAGCAAACACAACCTGCCTCATACAGCCCCTTGATCAGGGAATCATTTATGCCTTTAAAAGGCACTACATTCTGGCTATGAGGAGTCGTGTTCTAGAACTGTTAGACACAGCAACGGACGAATTGTCAGCTGTGGACTGCATAAAAAAATCAACATCCTAGATGCTGTGCGCATGATGAAGACTGCTTGGGATTCAGTGACCCCGGAGACAATCATGTGGTGCTTTGTGAAAGGTGGGTTTGTTAACCCCTCACAAGCTGCCCAGGAAGATCTCGATGAAGAGATGAGTGGCAATGAAGAACCACCTCCAGGACCCACTGAAGAACAGTTTGATGAACTCTGCCATCTCAGCGACAACCCAGAGATTGCGCCCAAAAAAGATAACATTGCGGCCGCAGTTTCTACCCTGTCCATCGCCTCACCAGAAGATGAAGAAGATGAGGAAGGTGAGCGTACTGAAGAACTAATTGTGACCACTAAAGATGTTTGGCATGCTTTGATTACCCTCCAGAGAGCAATGGAACAGTGAACGGACATGCCCCCTGATTGGAACCTCATCCAAAGAACAAAGAGAGAACGGGCGCTGTACACTTGGACCCGCTCACATCAAACAACAATTACAGACTATCTTCAACTGAATAAAGAACCCCAACCCCAACCACAACCCCATGTATAATGTGGGCAAAATGCACCAAACACAAGCACAATGTATCATAAGCACCTAAGCAATCAAACAACACCCCCCTGGAAAAAAAAGAACAAAGAAAACGGCAATAAAAAAAAAAAGACTCAAAATAAAAAAAAACCCTATAATTTGGATGATGGTTATATCTGATAACATCCGTATGCACAGATGTGTCCGATATAAGCAGGCTCCACTGTATTCTTGCTCCAGTAGTACTTTTGCAAAAAATTAATGGAATTTGGGTCTGGTGGCAATACAAACAGGATGAGGACATTCACCCATCATCTGATGTTTAAGATAAATTTAAAAGAATTGCATAGCAATGGGGATCTTTGAGAACTGGGTGGGGAGGGTGGCTGGGTTCAGATCTGTGGGAGTATTGTTGTATAATTCTCAGCATGAAGCAGGCAGAAGTATTTGATTTTGTGGCAGGCATAGTGTTCTTTTGCTTTTGGTTCTGAAATATGGGGAAATTTCCATGGCCATTTGGAGCCAGGAATACCCCTGGCCACCAGAACTATAGCTTATTGGTGGACAATGAGAGTGCTGGTGCAGGGTACAAACAGTCCGGGCCACCACAGCTGGAGAATGGTCCATCCCATTGATCTGTTGGGCTGCCAGTAACACTGAATGACACCTTGCTAGACCAGTAGGGTATGGTTAATGGCTTTTACATGTTGCAACCACATTAAACAAGATGCTGTACTAGTTCTATAATTGGCACGCACATCTCAGTGGTGAAAAATAATTTCCCATCTCTCTGATTGGATGATTAGCCTCATCAGGTCTGACCGTCCTGGATCTAAGGGTGGAGGGGGCCTTCTGTTATACTACAGAAGTCATCTGAATGTCTTGCTGATCCAGCAGGCTCTTCCCTCATCTGTGAGTTTTTACATATATTACTGCTGTTGGGTGGTGCTAAGAAAATGCATCTGGTCTATATGTATTACCTTGCCTCAGGGGCCTACAAGGGCTAACTTATCTCCTAAAGGCTGCTGGTGCTAAAGTTGGCTCAAATGAGCTGTTAGTCATGGGTGACATGAACCAGACTTGGCAGGGGATCAATATTAAATGTTATGAGCATCTCCTTGGGGGGGGGTATGGCTTAGTCTGAAGCAACTTATCTCCTTCTTCTACTATAGTCTCCACTATTGGAGGTCAGCCCTCTCTCCTGGAGTGGGTCTTGTCAAGCAGAGGAGAGCAGATATCCTATCTGGGATCTTCCCAGATGCCGCCTCTGATCACGCACCCACCCACTGTGTATGGAAAATGAGCTTACCTAAAGTTCCTCCCAAGGTCATCTCCCTTTGTGACTTATCCAAATTAGATGAGTGCTCCTTCCTCAGTGTCCTTGCCCACACTGACTGATCCTCTGTATGGATGGAGACTGATGTGTCTGTTGCTCTTCCCAATTTGCTCTCCATCTTCTCTGCCCTGCAGGAGAAACATGTCCCTTTCATCAAAAGGAGAGTACGGGGCAGAATCACTAAGTGGCTGCACAGTGACTTGCTAACATTGACAAAATCCAGGGATAAATTCCGGACTACATTTAAGTCCTCTCATGCTATGGCTGACTTCCTTGTATATAGGTGACTTAGGAATGTCTGCAAAAAAGCCATATGGGAGGCTAAAATGAGTTCTGTAGGTCCACCCTCCTTGCATCTGCTAGGGAACCCTGCAGTTTCTGGCAGAATATTAAAGATGTGGTTGGTGGCATTGCCTCGCAGTACACAAATGAACCCCTCCTGGATGGGGTACACTACAATAATCCTCTTACGATAGTCAATGCATTCAACAGGCAAGTCTCTGATTTGCCTTCCCTTACTTCTTCATTCACTAGTGCCCTTCCACAGTGCCCATCTGAGTCTCCCTTTCATCCTGTCTCCCCAACAACCCCTCTTCAACTTGCAAACAGTCTCAGTAACAGAAATTGCTAGGATCCTGGGTGGAATCTCCCTGTCTACCAGTGCTGACTTTGACAACATAGAGCCCAAGGTTATATACATAGGTGCTCCTCTCCTTGCCCTCTCCACAGCTTACATCTTCAACCTCTTCAGTCTCACTGGCATTGCCCCAGACATGTGGAAGGTGGCTAGGGTAGGCCCAGTTTTCAAGCAAGGAGACCCTAAAACTATGGAAAATTATTCCCCCATTGCGATACTACCAGTAATCTTAAGTGTCATAACCTTAGCTACTACATTGTACAGTACAGGAATGTTTTACCTTGTATTTTATAATCACTGATGTATCTCTGTATTTTTGTTTTGTTTGTCTGCATTGTTCTATGTTCCTTGACGAGGAGCCTTTGCAAATGAGTCTCTGACTCAAAGGGTTGCAGTTCCGATACCATATAAATAAATAAATAAATAAATGTCCTTGAGAAGATTGTCGCCTCCCAGGTCACTGAATACCTTTACTCCCATAACATATAGGCAAAGGAGAAGCATGACTTCTGAAAGGTATATATCACCTTCAGTGATCTTACTGCTGTTACCTATGCAATCAGGGCTGCTTTGAACAGTAGCAAACCTTTGGGGGTGATTTTTGTGGACTTCTAAAAAGCTTTTGACTTTATGGACTGTAAGACCCTTTGTCTCAAGTTTCACTCCTCTGGATTGTCCGAATCATAGAAATTTGACAGCAGAAAAGGACCCTTCTGTCTGTCCATGCTGTTGCCTGTTTCTCTAATTACCTTCATGGCAGGCAACAGTTAGTTAAATTTAATAAGGCGTTGTCTGAACTTACACCCATCAAGCTGGAGGTCCCTCAGGGTGATATCTTAGGGTCTCTTCTTATCTCACTATTCAAAAATGAGCTGATTAGGGTGCCTGCTCTCTGTAGCTCCACTTTGTATGTGGACGACCTTTAAGTAAAAACCACCAAAAAAGTACTCATAGTGAATGCGGTGCTCATAATACACATAAACACATAAAACAAAAAAATTGGGCACTTACCACCTTCATGCTTAATAGAAAGATACCCACTCTTGTTCACGTGAAAGGTAAAAAAAAAAAAAATTCATTACCAAGTGCCAAACATAATGAAGCCAACCGATGTCCAAACTGCAATCACCTAACGCCTTGACAGCGGATGTGATATCTGAAACACATTAGCTGACTGAAGTTTGAGTTTTGATCTAGTTCATTGTGTTTTGCACTTCGTAATAAATGTTTTTTTTTAACCTTTCACATGAACTAATGAGTGGCACCTTTATAGTAAGCATTTAGCTGGTGAGTACCCAGTTTTTTTGGTTTTATGTATATATGGATGATCTAGTGCTGCTAACCAGTGCAAGCAATATTAGAACTGTTAACTCACAACTAAATGATGGCTTCCATCATATCCAGTCTTGGATCACAGCAAATAGGTTGGTCCTTAATGTGGAGAAGATGCAGACAAGGCTCTTCAGTTCACCTGGTAAGATCAAATCCTACCCCGGAGCCTTGATTGTCTCCAGCACCACTGTACTCTCCTTCAACTACCTTGGATTGACCCTGGACCCTCAGCTAGACCTCTCCCTGCATATCTTAAATTTGTGTAGAGCTGTAACCTGCAAACTGGGTCTGGCCTATAGGGCCAAACATATCCTCACCCCAAGGCTCATGTTGCCCTTGCTAGGGGGTGCTCCTCCCTGGTCTTAATTATGGGTTCATCACTTATGCAAATGTGGCTATGACTTCACTCTGTAAATGGGATGCAGCTTATAATACCATTTGTAGGTTTGCTCCATCGGCTGCCTATCTCACACGCCGTTGAGAATTCTATAGCAAACTGGGCTAGTTATCCCCTACAAACAGTCACTCTTTTTCCCTGCATTGTTTTGTTGACATGAGTCTCAGAACTGCTACTGCACCTATCCTGGCTGGCCAGCTAAAAACACCTATTCAGAGTTACCAACTCAGGTCCACTGACCAGTCCCAGTTGGTGGTTCCTAAGACCAGTAACACATTGGGTGACTAGGCCTTTGCGGTTTGGCACCAAACCTCTGGAACTTCTTCCCATCTCTGGCTTATGGGGCTGTCTCCCATTCACTTTTCAAGGTCATCTGGGATTTCTTAAAGGCCAACTCACCCTGCTTGTGCACTTAACCATATGGTATATATCCTGTGGAATATAGTTCCGTGTTGTTTCCTCCCATAGTGCTTATCCTGCTCAGGGTGGCTTACTGTCCATGGTTGGTAGTGGTTAGTTCTCTTGTATACTATGCTTTAAACTGTTTTGTAACCGTACCTGATCAAGTATGTAACTGGTCTACGTTCACTGTTATTTTAATTTCAACTTTCTGCCTGTGCAATTGCCAGCCCACTTTTCTGCAGCTTGTAAATATTAATGTATTGTTGTTGTTGCATGGTTCTGTATTATCATGTAATTCTCCTGGATCGCAACTGAAAATAGTCACTTTGATAATCTAGTGTGCTTATCTGGTCAATAAAAGCAAAATAAATAAATATACATTGCAGAGGCCTTGAAAAATCAATACATCTGTTTAGTAGCAGCATTTTTTCACCTGAATAACACACATGGTCTTACACAGCAGATGCTGTCTAAACATTGTACACCTTCCCAAGATCAAGTAGGGCCTAGTTGATGGCAGAGTAAACAAAATGCAAGTGCCCCATAATTCGGGGGGAATTTCAACAGGCGTCTCGGGAAGAACCTCTGTAATTTAATGTGGACTCATAGATAATTTTTGTGCAATTCATACTATACTATGACTTTATTCATAAGGATCACCAAATGACTTTTTTTATTCTTTTGGTAACCAGATAAGATGCACTAGGCACAACTGTCTATTTTCAGGGGCAATGTGGGAGCACTGGGGAAGTTAAGTGACTTGATCAGAGTCACACAGTATGCAAGTGGAGGTTGTGGGAATCAAACCCAGATCTGGTGGATGTACCAAGCTCATTCACAACTTGTTACTCTAACCTCTAGGAACATAAGAACATAGGAGTGTGATGGCAGAAAGAGCCCACCAGGCCCACCAAGTCTGCCCAGTTTGCCTAAATGTCTTCTAGGTCTGCACTATTCTCCCTCCCCTCTTTGCCCACAGCCCTCTGTACCTGTCCCAAGCCGATTTGAACCCCTCCACCATCCTCTCCCCCACCACCTCCTTCAGCAGCCCATTCCAGTTGTCCACCACCCCTCTGTGAAGAAGTACTTCCAAATGTTACCCCAGACTGCACCCCCGATTTGGAATTCATGACCCCTCATCCTAGGTTGCTTCTTTCATAAAAAGGCTCCTCACCCATACTTTATTGATACCCTTTAAGTATTTAAATGTCTCAATCATGTTACCACTCTCCCTCCTCTGCTCCAGTGAGTCCATGTTCGGGTCCCATAGGCTACCAACTTCACATGATTAACACATGCAAATAAATATAAGTTCATTATTAATATAATTATTAAGGGGCAGTGCCAGTTTTTTTGACTAAGTGATTTTTGCATGTTATTTTATCTGTGACCCCTTTAGTAACTGTAGTAGTAGTAAAAATGTTATTTTATACAGGAAAACATGTCATTTAGGTTGTGCAACTCAGTTTTCAAGACAGTCCTGTTTATATCTAGGTTACCTATAAATAAACATATATTAAACGTAACAAATACATACCACAAACTACAAAACATTAGCTGCAACATAATAATATCTAAATTAGTCCAAGTTATTAATACCCCAAGCAAGACAGACATTGCACATACCGTCCCTATATTACAATACTTAAGGTTCAACAATCTAAGTACGTTGACATCTAAACAAATTTAAACCATTTATCACTTGAACAAATAATTCAAGAGATGGAGATGTTCAAGCTGTATAAGATAGGATATTCCAGTGTCTAGCTGCTTGAAAGCTCACTGTTCTTTCATTGTGTTTGTTTCTATTGTTAGGAAATTAAATTTTATTTATGTAAACTGTTCTTTTTGTGTCCTCAGAGAACACCCTGTCCCTATCAATCAGTATTGCATTAATACAAAGACTTGGGTAAAAATATGATATTTGTAAATGATTTTTTGCCAGGATCTTACATAATTAATATGTAGGGACTGCCATTGCAATAAAGATAACATAGTACAATGATGAGTTCTTATGTTACATTGTAATACATACCTTGCTATTTTGTAATGTACCTTGTCTAATCTATTTAATAATTGTTTATTTGCAGTACGGTATAAAAGCTCTCTGTACGTTAGAATTGGTACAATTAGTTGTTCAGCCACTTTTTTTCTAGTCATTCCTATTTAAACATTTATTAGTCTGTTGTAGGGCACCTCTTCTTTTATTTACCCTTCCTATAAGTGTGCTTATATGATCACTAAAGGACACGTAAGCATCAAAAGTAACACCTAGATAACAATGTTTGTAAACCTGTTCCTAGTACTCTTCATTGTTTATTTTGATTTTAATCTGAACAGTATTTTTATTAGAAGCAAAATACAGTCATTTGTTGTTTTTTTTTGCATTCGTAATACGCCTTGACCTGGTGAACCACCCCCTCAAGTTGTCAAAGTCTGCTTGCATCTTTGTCTGGAGTTCTTGAATACTGTGGCCAATCGCTAAAAGAGCAGTATCATCCACATACAGTCTCACCTGAGAGTACTGCATCGACTTTGGCAAATCGTTGTTAGACAAGAGGAAAACAGGGGTCCCAAAGATGGACCCCTGAGGCACCCCTCTATTATTGTCCCTACTAGCTGACAAGTATCTTGAGGCTAGAACCCTTTGAGTGCGACTGTCCAGGTAAGACTGCAGCCAATACCAGGGTCCATCTGTTATTCCCATAGTTTTATCTTGTTGGCAAAAGAGGGAGTGGTTCACCAGGTCAAATGCCTCCTCAGATACATCCTCAGAATGTTCACAGGATGCAAATATCGCTATAGAGTCCATGAAATGTTACAAGGACTTATTCATTTTGCCAAACATATTTAGTGGTCAGTCCGACCTTCAGCGCCACCATCAATGCTCCCATGTATCCTCACTGACAAATGGCACCGATCCAATGGGTACACTCGTTCATGAATGAGTCAGTAAAAATGTGCACTTTAGAAGTGAAACACCCTCCCAGTTTCTTTACGGTTTACTGAACTGGGGGAAGTGAATCCCATTTTTAAACAAGTGCTCCAGCCATCTTTTTTTATGCTTGAAAATTCAAGTTGTAACTCTAGGCATGTGCAGTAGTGTTGATGCTACTGTGCATGCTGACAGTCATGGCTTGAATTTTCAAGCATAAAATAAAAGATGGTTAGAGTGCTCATTTTAAAATGGAATTCACTTTTCGAGGTCAGTAAACCATAAAGAAACTGGGAGGATGTTTCTCCTTTAAAGTGCACCGTTTTGTTGACTCGTTCATGAATGAGTGTACCTGTTGGATTGACACCATTTGTCAATGAGGATATGCGTGAGCATCAGCAGTGCCACTGAAAGTTGGACTGACCACTAAATATTTTTGGCAAAATTAATGAGTCCTTGTAACATTTCATGGACTCTGTAGACATATTTGCATTCTGTGAGCACAAAAGTTACTAAAGGGATCACAGAAAGTTACTAAAGTGGTCACAGATACTGTAAAATAACTTAAAAAAAATCACTCAGTCAAAATAAGTTGACAGTGTCCCTTTATGCAACATACTTTCCTGCACATCTATTACAAGATTTAAGAATTTTGTTAATATATTTTATTTGAGAGTTTTTACAAAATTCCACAAGTCCCACCAGGACAGTAAATCAGAGGAGTGACTCCCCACTGAGTGGAAGGGGTCCCTCTGTAGCAGAGCTGAGGCACCTGGATGGGGCAGTATTGGGAAGCTTGATGTTTGAGTACCAGTACTGTTTGTACAGAAATTCTCATGTGGACAACTAGAAGACATTGTTGTCCAGTGCTGTCAATCTGACATGTTTTACAACAACTAGTGGACACTGTTGGCCAGTGCTGTCATTTTGTCATGATTTACAAGATTACTATAGCCATGGCAGACTTGATGGACTTTTAGTCTACTTCTGCCATCACATTCTGTGTTTTTACGTAAATAACAAATACTAAGTATTTACCACCTCTTTATGTAAAGGGTGACCAGCTTGCTTTCTAATAGCACATTTAATAACAGACTTTTAGGCAAGCACAGGCCTCTCTGGGCTACACTGTCACTGGAGATCTAGTGCAAAATATTAGTAGGTAAAAAAGGGTGGGAGTGGGGAGACAGTTCGTGCACAATCACACTTCTTGGTAGCACTTGACATTTTTTTCTACTTAAAACAACCTTTGGGGCCAGTCCCTACAGCGTATGGCAGAGGTGTTGCCTAGCATGCTAGTGACCCAGATTCATGGGTTGAGTCCAGGTCATCAGCCATGTCACACCCCTTCAGCACGCCACTGCGATGCTGCAAATTGCAAATTCAACCGGGCTGCACTGTGCTAAGAGGCGGCTGAACCTCCACATAAACACAAGACCACAATACACAGCGTGCTCACAAAAGGCAATAAAAATAAATGCTGGAAGCCACAAATATTGTAGAAAATAACACTTTTAAATTAGCAAATTCATTCCAGCAAATAAGTAACAAAATAAGGACTATAAGCTAGCGAGCTTGTAGTCCTTATTTTGTTACTTATTTGCTGGAATAAATTTACTAATTTAAAAGCATTATTTTCTACAACATTTGTGGCTTCCAGCATTTATTTTTATTGCCTTTTGCAAGCGCACTGTGTATTGTGGTCTTGCATCAGCCATGTCAGCTGGAGAAGGTGCATGCGCTCATCCTCTTTAGAAAATGGGCATGTAAAATCCTGGCTTTTGATTGGCCAGTCCCCTTCCCAGAACCCTGGTCTATCTGACAATAGACCCTGGTAAAAAACAAATTACAATTCAGGGTGTCCCATTACTTTGGATATCTTGGGCCACCCCAAATTTTGCAACTGGCCATCCACCATTTTTTTCTCGCTTAGCGAGAGACTTGACGACTAACTTGTAGGCTGGCCAAGCCCCCCCCACCCTGCTCCCTAGTTTTTCTTTCATTATTGTTAATATAGACAGCCGCACATTTAAAAAAACAATGAATGAAACAAAAATGAAGCCATCAATTGGATTGGTGTCAAGTCAACAGCATGCAGAAGTGCGGCTTTCAAAACGGCAGTGCAGCGCGAGCCTCTCCATAGCAATGAAATCCATGTGTATGCCACTTGATCATGCTGCCTGCCATACAGTCCATCTCCAAAAACAACAAGTACAACAAAAATATTTCTCCAAAGAGGCTCTTGCTTTGCTTCATGGGACTGTCTCCTGCTTCCACAAAAACTTTTGTCCTCAGAGGGACTAAACTGTGGTGCAGTACTTACTGCGATTGGGGGCTCCACTCAAGTGAAAGAAGCAGACATTCTCTGTCTCACTAAGTGAGAGATGTGCTTCTGACTGACATTTAGGGTCCCAACGCATGTGACTCACCTAAGCTACTGTTTCACCCTCTCATGAGTGATTGTTTAAAAAAACCCAGTAATCTGCCCTCACACAGAAAAACACCTACCATTTCATGTTTTGCTCTGCAGCGGTTCTGTCTAGCGGCCATGCCTTCAACAGTGTTGTGGTCAGCACTTCTCCCCGCTCAGCTCTGGCTCCCCATTCACTTATTTTAATTAACTATTGGCAGCAGTCAGGTCTTCATGCAGTCTTAGCTCCCTGCTTTGTTTTCCACACTCATGGCATACTTCCTCTCTCTTGCCATAATTAAACATATTGGGGGGGGGGGTTGGAATCTGTTGATTCAGCAGCGGTCCCAAGTTCTGACTGTTATTTTGAAGGGACTGCTGCTTGAGGGAACACACTGCAGTCTTAACTGACCGAATAAATAAATAGATGCAAACAAAAAGCCTTTTACCAATGTAAGCCGTGTGTATGTGGGGGGGGGGGCAACCACCCAACTCAGCACTGCAGGCGGAGGAACTATTTTGTTATAAAATAAATTAAATACCATAGACTTTTAACAATTAAATACAACAATTATCATTTTTTAAACATATATAATACAGTGCCCATTTTCTAAACCCAATAATACCCTCCAGAGTGGGCAGTATTGTGCTATACCGGACCTTCCAGGGGCTATAAGGCCCTCCACCTGCAGTGTCGGGCCTCATTACACCCCTGGGCGGTCCGGTATAGCACAATACCACCCACCCTGTTGGGTATTATTGCTTATGTGGCAGATGGGTTGGAATGTCTTGCTGCTCGGCTGGCTGCCAGTGTGGTCCTGACGTATGTTAAGGAGGGTGAGACTAGACTGCAGCACATGGCACTGTGATGGGTAGGTAGGGGAATTTAGGGTAAAATGGCAAAATGCAATGTAAAGGTACATTTTCTGGAAAATAAGGGACAATGTGAATTTATAGAATATCACAAACAATGTTTTGCTCTATTGCAACTATGGGAGGCATGTAACTGAAACAATATTCTTTTGGTTATTTTTGCAGCAAAAAGCGAAATAGATGTACTGAAATGAAACAAAAAGGAGAAGTGATTTTTCTGCTAGCTATGATCAGCTAGTTGAAGTGCAGATGTCATTTCTGTTCCTAGGTGACAGATGCTCACAATAAAATCAACAACCACAAGAAGAATGGCACCAGGACTGATTGGCCGAGCTTCACCACGTAACACTCTTAGACAGGTCTGCAATAAAGCAGAGCTCAGGCTGTCCCCAGTGAAAAAATTTGAGATGCTTAAATGTCTGATACCAAGCTGTATTCATTTGCTAGAAACCGCTAACCAGAATCTGATGCTCCCCACCAGGTTCTGGTTGGTGTTTTCTAGAAAATACTGTAAATGCAGCTTGGTATTAGATATTCAAGCATCTGGAATTTTCTCACCGGGGATGGCCTGAGCTCTGCTTTATTGTGGACTGCTCACAATAAAATCACCATCGCAATTGCATTAATTGGAACATCTGTGTTGGCGGCAGTCTCACATAAGTTGCAGCGTGCCAGATAACTTTGGCAGGCAAGAGTAATTTACTCACTGTTTCTGTAATTAAGTGAGTAAAGGTGTCTGGCAGTATAGTTTAGAGATTAGAGCTGTGAGCTGTGAATGAGCTTGGTATATCCAGCAGGCCTGGGTTCAATTTCCACAACCTCTACTTGCATACTGTGTGACCCTGTGCAAGTCACTTAACCTCCCCATGCTCCTGGGTTACCCCTGTAATTGGGCATTACCAGGGTTACCAAAGAATAAAAAAAAAATTTAGTTTTGGGTGAGCGAAAGGCTTCAAACCTGGAACAAAAAATGCTTCTCTTGGAGTACCCATAGTCCCAATGATTCAAATATTTATTCCATGGAGTGTGCAAATTTCTATATGCATAGCTAAGTCTCAGTATTCATTAAAAGCTTATGCTGAAGAGTACGTCTGTAAAAGTAGTAAAATATTTTGTTACCCATATTGTGCGGAGCACAGATGGGTGGAAAAGGAGTGAATTGGTATAGGGTCTGAACTAAAGTACTCCCTCACCCATTCGAAGGGGTCCATAGCAAAGCTGAGACACCTGGATGGGGCAGTGCAGAGAAGTTTATTCATTTATTTTATTCATTTATTGGATTCTGGTAACCACACAGACTCATTGAGATAAGCTGTCCCTTTTTCAGAAGCGACCCAAAATTAATTACATAAAATACATTGAAAGACTACATACAGACAATAATAACACACAGTGCATAAGTAAATGACAAAATACAGTGCAGACAATGGATATACGTTCCAGAAGAAAAACTTTGAGCAGCTGGTCAGTAGTTAGATACAGGATACAGGTAAGTATTCAGAGGCACTTGGTTCTATAAACCATGGACACTATTCATAGGCAAATATAGTGAGTTAGATTAACAGATTAGATAGCAATATCAGGCACAGGGTCTGTTAACAAATAGATACACTTTCACAGAAGATTTGAAGGATGCAAGGCTCAGGCATTCCATGACCTTAGGGGGGAGATTGTTCCATAGCCTTGGTGCAGTAATCACAAAGGATTGCTGAGCAGCAGCAGAGAGTGCACTTGGCAGGGTAGTAAGTTTCAGTCCAGCAGACTGGAGGGACCTTCTAAGTGGTTTAAAGTCTATAATGTCAGCCAGATTTTTCAGAGGGAGTAACAGAGTTTCTGTGCCATAGAAAGCACAGGGAAATAAAGCCACCCCTTGTGGGGAGGCAGTTTAGTGCAGAGAGAGTCCTGCAGTGATGTTCCCCGCTGCAGACCCTGACAGTAAAATGCACTATTCGATGGTAGGCAAACTTCAGTTTGGTGAGTTCCGTCTCCTTGAGAGATGATTGAAGTGGTTCCCCGTATGTTATAGCGGGAAGAAGGACACTATTGGTGATCAAGTGCTTGGCCTCTTTAGTAAAGTAGGGATACAACATGTACAGCAGTTTTTGGTTCAGGGTTTTAACCATTAATTCAACATGAAGCCTTAGGAAAAGTTCTTGGTCTAACTGGATTCCAAGATACTTTACCATAACCACTGTACCTATACATGCCCCTGACAGAGTAATAATTTTAAGTAGATTTTGTGTATCGTGACCTGGCCTACTGGTACCAAATGGCATGGTCCTTGTTTTTCTGGCATTAAAAATTAGCAAGTTTGATTGAAACCAGGACTCAAGGGAAGCAAAATCTACCTGTATGCCTGATTGAATCTGAAACAGGTTGGTGTGAGATCTGTCCATAACCACATCATCAACATATAGCAGTATTTTTGCATTACCACAGTTACTAGGCAAATTACTGATGAACAATGAAAATAAAATAGGGCCCAGAATTGAGCCCTGGGAGATACACGCAGTGATTTCCAAGTCAATAACCGTGAATCCCTGAAGTAGTGCAGTGCACATAAATGGCTTGCCAAGGCCCAAAATGTATATGTCCAAAACTATCGCACTCTTGGTGGAAAAACAAAGCAGATAACCACAAAACAAATACATTTTAACTGCTTTAGTGCAAATTCAAATTCACACTCCAAACAACCCTTCGTCAGGGACCATGCCCCCTGTTTTTCCACACAAGAGTGCAATAGTTTTGGACATATACACTCAGTGATTGCCTGCAGGGGGAACCGACTGCCCCCCATTTAACAAGTTGCATGCACCCTGAGGGGTAATTGTGGAACCAACTACAGGTGATCAAAGCCCAGGCCACTTAATTTGTGCACCAGAAGGCAATAATTAACAAGGTCAAACACCACGGTTAGGTCCACAGAGACCACTCCTGAGGTCTGCCCAGCATCCATAGCACTGAGCAGGACAGCTGTGAGGTGTACAATGGGCAGTGTCAGTGCCATGCTGTTTTCTAAAGTCATGTTGTACTTCAGTTAAAATGGAATGCAACTCTAGATAGGACTATATCCAATTATAGAGTGGCCTTTCTTGTATTTTAGCAATGGTGCACAATAGTAAAATTGGCTAATAGTGTTCAGCCGGCAGAAACTTGAAGTGTGAGTGCCTGTACTGTTTGTACAGAACCTGTCATGTGGACAACTAGAGGACATTGTTATCTAGTGCTATCAATTTGACATGTTTTGCAACAACTAGAGGACACTGTTGTACACTGCTGTCAAGTTGACATATTTTGCAACAACTAGAGGACATTGTTGTCCTGTGCTATTAATTTGACATGGTTGACAACAGCTAAAGGACATTGTTGTCCTATGCTATCAATTTGACATGTTTTGCAACAACTAGTGGACATTGTTGTCCTTTACTGTCAATTTGACATGTTTTACAACTAGAGGACATTGTTGTCCTATGCTGTCAATCTGACATGTTTTGCAACAACTAGAGGACATCGTTGTCTTATGCTGTCAATTTGACATGTTTTGTAACAACTAGAGGACATTGTTGTCCTGTGCTGTCAACTTGACATATTTTAAATGTATTTATATTGTATGTCAGATAATAAAAAAAAAATTAAAAGTTTAGAAGACCAGTAGAATCAGATTTATATTAAATTACATTAAAAAGTCTTACCCAGGATGGTACAGCATGTATCTATATTTGTACTCCACAGGGGTCACTTCCCATTTTATGACTATAAGTCCAGCAAAAGACTGTAATAAACCATAACCAAGGCCACTGATTTACGGTGATTAAAACAATTAAATTCCGTTTTCAAGACTTAAGATTCCGGAATTTCACCGGTGATTGTTACTCTAATTTCTGGATTTTACCGGGATTCTGTTATCATTCTTGTAGTATGTGCATTAATAATCAGAATTAAACAAGGCTTAATATACAGAGCATTAAATAAAGCAAACTGAAAATAGTACAGGAAGGAATTAAAAGAAAAACACACTTTTTTATAGATTTACTGATCTGATAGAAAATGCCAGATTCCATGAAATCTTCATTTTTACCGGTTTTCAGGCAGCCCTAATTCCGGAATTTTACCGGATTTTCCGGTAAAAACCGAAAAACAGTGGCCTTGACCATAACTGCTCAATGCTGCTGACACTGCTGGCACTAAGTCTTATATACAAGTTCCTGTCAGTTTTGTTTTCAATACTTTTTATCACCTGAGTGACAGGTGGTGATGAACCCTCTTCTCTCAGTGCCAGGACCACTCACCCAGCATCCTCCCAAGTCACCCCAGACTGGGGGGCCTTCAGCTTGCGCCCTGTGGTGGGGTTCCCCAAAGGGAGAGACCAAGATCCACCTTGATGACCCAGCTTAAGCTGCTCCAGGGGCATCATTCACGTGTCTGGTCTCGCTGTATAGCTTCCAGTTGCATTGGCTGTTGCAACACAAAGTTTTGTGCAAGGCTTTGTCTCTAGTCTTTCTGAGCCATGCAGGTTGGGGAGATCCAGGGTACAGAGTTTACCTTCACCTTGCGACACTTGAAAGGAGGCATGCTTGTTGCAAATCTCCAGGAGCTCATGGACAAAGATAGACCAGGCATTATCCAGGTCAGGTATAAGCTCAAGCCTGCTCCAGGGGATGCTGCCAGAGCACATATTAAGGTGATAAAGTTAAAGTTCTTGTAACACCTGTTTTTGATCAGTTTGGGTGGGGGAGTGGCTATGCAGCTTCTGTCTTATGCAGTAGACAGCAACATGATTACTTGCAAGGTTCGGTAGTATACTAGCTGCTGAGAACTCCAGGAGTCTCTTCGTGACAATGGTATCTAGGAGGGAAGAGGCCTTTGGGTCTTTTGGGTTGTTTCTAGTTGTCTGGTAGAGGTGTTGATCCAGATCTATATCAAAGGCCAGCTCTTTTATGGCTTAAGATTTGCACGGGCTTGGCCAGTCCATATGGAAGTCCCCCAGGAGCAGGAGTTCCTGGGATGCAGCGAATGGTGCCAGAATGAGATCCAACATGGACAGATTAGTATCAGGGATATTCATATGTACACTTATAATAATATATGTATCAATATATGATGCATGCATTATTATTTTACCGAAAAGCAGCCACAAGTGACATAAATGTGGCAAAACATTTGAAAATAGCATTCAAACATTTTGCTGCATTTAGGATGCCACAGGTGCATCACACAATCGGGAATTGCACCTGCAACATTCGCACTGAAAATTCAGCCCCTAATCTCTGGTTCACATTACTAAGTGTCTTAAAAGGCAAGGCAAGGCAGTGCAACATTCATTTTTTTGACACACTATCCAAAGGCCTGCCTTACAACAATACATCAAAATAATGAACAGAACTATAAATAATAAGCAAACAGTCAACCAAAAAATCAGTCTAAGTTGGTCACAATGCTAAAACAACTCTTGACCTTTCAACACTTGGCTCAGGTGTTTTATTGCATGGGCATACTTTGCTACATATTTAAATGCGGGATCCAATACAATTTTAAGTCAGTGGCGATAGCTGCTGCTCCTATTTGAAATTTACAGATGCTTAGATGAGCACACTGTAATTTCCAGTATGACCCACCCTAAACAACAGATCACCTCCATCCAGTTTGATGAAAAATTAATTCCATTGTGTTGGCACAATGAAGTCTTAACAATATTTTACATGGGCAAAAATAGACCAGGACCTTTAAGGGCACCACTACTGGTTACAATTAAAACTAAGTAGCTGATCCAAATCAGATGTAGTTTATTATAGAACACAGTTCTCAGGAAGTAAAAAAAAAGTTTAAAATAATCTTAAATACTAAGAGGAGTTAGGTGGGGTAGCAAGGGGGAGAGGCATAGTCGCATTTGGGTGGAGGCCATGCCAGGAATGACAGCGGAAAGGATGGGACAGTCTGTTCTGAAATATGCTAGAAGGGGTAGGGACAAGCCTCATTTAATTATACATCTTGGGACAAACGACCTGGCTGACAAGACAGTAGATACAGTCCAGAGGAGGTTTGAGGAACTAGCACAATTATGTGAGGGGGCAGGAAGATCAGTAACTTTTTCAGAGATACTTCCTGTGCCAAAGGCAAGCACAACAAGAAAGCTTAGAATAGAGGAATTTAACAGATGGCTAAGAACCTGGTATTGTGCTAAAGGGTATGGGCTGTTGGGGGGTAGGAGGGACCTGGGAGGACAGTAGTCTCTATACCAAGGACAGACTACACTTGAGTGAGGAGGGAAAGAAAGTATTGAAACAGAGGATGGAGGAGTACATAGAGGAAGTTGGGAATTTAAACTAGGAGTGGGGGGTGGCAGTTGGGGAAGAGATATGCAGAGACCACAGGTTGGGAAACCATATGAGCTTACCCCCATAACAGTGACAAAGGACAAATGGCAAGTACTGTTGGTGATGCTAGGAAAGGAGGGCAGGATGGGAGGGGGAAAAGGGTGGAAGGTGGTTACCCTTAATGCTAGGAGCCTTGGGAGGAAAACTGCAGAGTTACAGGTTCTCATGGCAGAGGGAGAGGTGGACATTGCAGTCATCATGGAAACATGGGCCACCCAATACAATGACTGGGACCTGTCTATACCAGGGTACAGATTATTTCGTAGGGACAGAGTGATTGGGAAAGGAGGGAGGGTGGCACTATATGTGAAGGAAGGACTGAAGTGTGTAAGGGAGGAAGGGGAGGAGAGTAGTACGGAGTCACTTTGGATGCAAATCCAGGATTCCAAGAATAGGATTCTTAGAATGGGAGTGATGTACAGACCACCACCTCAGACGGAGGAGTTAGACAGGGAACTAGCGGGACAGATCAGGAGGACCTACGAGAAGGGTAGTGTGGTGATTGTGGGGGACTTCAACATGCCAGGAGTGGACTGGAGCACCCCAACAACCAGGAACAGAAGGGAGCAGGTACTGCTGGATGCCTTCCAGGACAGCTTCCTGCTGCAAATGATCAGTGAACCAACCAGGTTAGGAAATACCCTTGGCCTTGTGCTGGCAAATGGGGACTTTGTGAGAGAATTTACAGTGGAGGAACCGCTGTCAGGGAGTGACCACCGCTCAGTATGGCTCACATTGGATATGGGCAAGGAAGGAGTGGAATCTGGCACAATAGTGCTGGACTTCAGGAGGGCCGACTTTGGGAGGATGGGGAAGTGGTAAAAGGGTACCTGACCAGAATTCAATCTAGTATGGACACTAACCAGAGGTGGGAGCTCATAAAGCTGGGGATAGTGGAGGCAACCAAAACCTGCTGCAAAGCCCAGAGCAAGAAGGCTAGGGCTAAGAAACTGATCTGGTTGAGCAAGGAGGTCATGGAAAAGGTAAGAGGAAAAGAGCTGCCTTTAGGAAGTACAAGAAAACAGGGAGGGGGAGGACAGGGAGGAGTACTTGACAGAATCGAAGGAGGTGACAAGGGCAGTAAGGGAGCCAAAGCATCTATGGAACTCAGGCTGGCACAAGGCATTAAGAAGGGGAGAAGGACTTTAAGTACATCAGGAGAAAAGGAGCTGTAAGGACCACATAGTAAGGATTAGGAAGGAGGGGGTTGGGTGGAAGCAGGTGCGGTAAGGCGGAAGTAAAATGAGTACTTCTGCTCAGTATTTACTAAAGAGAAGAGGGGGGTGACACCCAAGGTGGGAGAAATGGCAGAAGCAGGGGGGGAAGTGGTGACAGATGGGGAAATCATGGACAGCAGAGTTCGAGAGGGTTTGAAGGCACTGAGGGTGGACAAGGCGCCAGGCCCATATGGCATCCACCCCAGGATACTGAAGGAGCTGGCAGAGGTCCTTGCAGGACCTTTGACAGACCTATTTAATGCCTCACTACATTCGGGGTGTGTACCTCAGGACTGGAGGATGGCTCATGTGTGCCCTCCACAAGAGTGGCCCCAAGGATGAACCGGGAAACTACAGACCAGTGAGCCTCACATCCATCATGGGTAAGCTAATGGAGACTATCCTGAAGGAGAGGCTGGTGGCCCTCCTAGAGGCCAAAGGACTACAGGACAGCAGACAGCATGGTTTCATACGTGGCAGATCCTGCCAAACCAACCTGGTCGAGCTCTATGACTGGGTAACTAGGCAACTGGACAGGGGCCATGCAGTGGATGTCCTGTATCTGGACTTCAGTAAGGCATTCGACTCAGTGCCACATGGAAGGCTGGGAAGGAAGTTAGTAGGCACAGGGGCGGGTGCAAAGCTGGTGAGATGGGTAGGAAACTGGCTGCAGGGAAGGCAACAGAGGGTGGTGGTGGGTGGGGAGCTCTTACACCCAAGGGCAGTGACGAGCGGTGTTCCACAGGGCTCAGTGTTGGGACCAGTGTTGTTTTGGATATTCATTGCAGACATATCATGGGACATCAAGAGCAAGATCAGTCTGTTTGCTGATAATGACCTAGGGGGATGGCAGGGGTTGCAGGATGATCTGGCAAAGCTTGAAACCTGGTCAGACACCTGGCAACTGGGCTTTAATGCCAAAAAAGTGCAAGGTGCTGCATTTTGGGATGAAGAACCCAAGGAGGAGTTACCAGCTAGCGGGAGTGCAGCTAGCCCAGACAGAGGAGGAGAAGGATCTGGGTGTGCTCATTACAAGGTCAATGAACAACTCGGCACAATGTAGGAAGGCAGCTGCAAAGGCCAACAAAATGCTGGGTTGTATTGTAAGGGGTATATCCTCGAGGAGGGAGGAGGTGATTCTGCCACTGTATAGGTCATTAGTTAGACCACACCTGGAGTACTGCGTGCAGTACTGGCGTCCGTATCTGAAGAGGGACATTAAGTTACTGGAGGGGGTGCAGCTCAGAGCAACAAAGATGATCAAGGGGCTGGGGGAATTATCATACGAGAGGAGGTTGAAGGAGTTGAACATGTACTCACTGGAGGAGAGGAGAGGAGAGACAGGGGTGACATGATTGAAACCTTTAAATACATGAAAGGAATAAACAAGACGGGTACAGAGGGGCTGTTCAAAGTAAGGGAAGGGAGGGCCACCAGGGGCCATGATATGAGACTGGAGTGAGGAAGGTTCAGGAGGGAGATGAGGAGACACTTTTTTACAGAGAGGGTGGTGGCTGGGTGGAATGCGTTACCTGCTGAAGTGGTATGCAGTAGAACAGTGGACTGCTTCAAACGAGGATGGGACAGGACAATGGGGAGGGTTAATGAAGGGGAAGGGTGGAAGGGAAGGGCAGCTGCAGAATAAGGGGTGCTAGCTGCACATTCGAGCAGACTTGATAGACCTCTAGGCCTTTATCTGCTGGCAAATTTTGTATGTTCGAAAAGAGTTTTTCTTTTTAGAATTTTAATTAAATAAAACTATAAAACTATTGGAATGCATAGATAGCCTCAGTGATAGAGAAAATGATGGAATCACTTCTGAAGGAAAGAATTGTTGAGTATCTAGAGGCCAGAGGGGCACAGGACCCTAGGCAGCATGGATTCACATTCTTTGGGGATGAGAGAGCCCCACCCACCACCACCCTCTGTTGCCATCCCTGAAGCCAATTCCCTACCCATCTCACCAATTTTGCCCCAGCCCCTTTGCCTTCTAACTGACTTTCCAGCCCCCATGTGGCACCAAGTTGAATGCCTTACTGAGTTCTTGAGTTCTTTGCAACTTCTTTGCAAAACTGCATTAATGCAACAGTTAGGTTTTTCAGCAACAAAGGTGAGGAAATTTGCTGTTAGGACTACTCAGCACTACCTTCACCAACAGGCATCGGGTGTACGTTGGAGTCATCAGCCCTAACTCTCACCCCATTCCATGTGTAAATAAGCTGAGGCGGTGCAGTGTAGGAGAATGGGGTGAGAGTTAGGAACGATTTCCCAATGCACAACCCGATGCCTGTTGGTGGGGGTAGGGTGGTCATAGGATGCAAGTGGTGGTAAACCTAAAGGCGAATGTCCTCGCTTTTGTCACTGTAAAAAACCCTGACTGATGAGAAGAACTTCTTTAGGTATATCAGGAAGAAAAAGAACTGTAAGGACCACATAGTAAAGATTAGGAAGGAGGGGGTCTGGGTTGAAGCAGGGGGCGATAAGGCAGAAGCACTAAATGATTACTTCTGCTCAGTATTTACTAAGGAGAAGAGGGGGGTAATACCCAAGGGGGGAGGAATGGCAGGAACAGGGGGGAAAGAGTGACAGATGGGGAAATCATGGAGGGCAGAGTTCTGGAGGGTTTGAGGGCACTGAGGGTGGACAAGGCACCATGCCCAGATGGCATCCACCCCAGGGTACTAAAGGAGCTGGCAGAGGGCATTGAGAGACCTTTGGCAGACCTATTTAATGCCTCACTACACTCAGGGTGTGTACCTCAGGACTGGAGGATGGCTCATGTGGTGCTCCTCCACAAGAGTGGCCCCGAGGATGAACTGGGTAACTACAGACCAGTGAGCCTCACATTCATAGTGAGTAAGCTGATGGAGACTATTCTGAAGAAGAGGCTGGTGGCCCTCCTGGAGGCCAAAGGACTACAGGACAGCAGACAGCATGGCTTCATACATGGTAGATCCTGACAAACCAACCTGGTGGAGTTCTATGACTGGGTAACTAGGCAATTGGACAGGGGCCATGCAGTGGATGTCCTGTATCTGGACTTCAGTAAGGCATTCAACTTGGTGCCACATGGGGGGCTGGAAAGTCAGTTAGAAGGCACAGGGGCTGGGGCAAAATTGGTGAGATGGGTAGGGAATTGGCTGCAGGGATGGCAACAGAGGGTGGTGGTGGGTGGGGCTCTCTCATCCCCAAGGGCAGTGACGAGCAGTGTTCCACAGGGCTTGGTGTTGGGACCAGTGTTGTTTGGGATATTCACTGCAGACATATCATTGGACATCAAGAGCAAGATCAGTCTGTTTGCTGACAACACCAAGACGGGAGCAGTGGTGGATGACCTATGGGGATGGCAGGGGTTGCAGGATGATCTGGAAAAGTTGGAAACCTGGTATGACACCTGGCAACTGGGGTTTAATGCCAAAAAGTGCAAGGTGCTGCATTTTGGGGTGAAGAACCCCAGGAGGAGTTACCAGCTGGGGGAGTGCAGCTAGCCAAGACAGAGGAGGAGAAGGATCTGGGGGTGCTCATTAGAGGGTCAATGAACAACTCTGCACAATGTAAGAAGGCAGCTGCAAAGGCCAACAAAATGCTGGGTTGCATTGCCAGGGGTATCTTATTTTGCACTTGGTACTTTATTTTGAGGGGGGAGGTGATTCTGCCACTGTATAGGTCATTAGTTAGACCACATCTGGAGTACTGCATGCAGTACTGGTGCTCATATCTGAAGATAGACATTAAGTTACTGGAGGGGATGCAGTGCAGGGTGACAAGGATGATCAAGGGGCTGGGGGACTTGCCATACGAGAGAAGGCTCAGGGAGCTGAACATGTACTCTCTAGGGGAGAGGAGGGACGGGGGGACATGATTGAAACCTTTAAGTATATGAAAGGAATAAACAAGACGGGTACAGAGGAGCTCTTCAAAGTAAGGGAGGGGAGGGATACCTGGGGCCAAGATATGAGACTGGAGGGAGGAAGGTTAAGGAAGGAGATGAGGAGACATGTTTTTATAGAGAGGGTGGTAGCTGGGTGGAATGTGTTACCAGTAGAAGTGATATCCAGTAGAACGGTGGATCTATATAAAAACAGGATGTCTTTTCCAAGTATTAAATTCTGCAACCTCAGCATAACTCATGTTCTTTAAATGACTCTCTTTGATCTTGTGATAAGCTTCTCCCTTCCAGGACTTCAAAGCATCTTTTATGACTTCTCACTAAAATGTTATACCCTGCTCTTCTTTCTCTAAGCGTTATACAAGTTTATGATCTATCTTGGCAGTTAGGTATCTTCTAGCCTGTAATTAGCTTCTTGCCTTCCATGTAACTCCTTGTATCTAAAACCTGTGTGTGTGTGTGTGTCTGTGTGTGTGTGTGTTCTCACATGCTGTTTTTAGCATTTCTCATGGGAGATAGTCCATACACATTTTTATATTGCAAAAAATGATACAGCACTCAGAACTGGCTGTACACGTCACAATCCTCCCCACCTAGACTGAATTTGGGGGCTCTATCCCCTGCATGGGATGAGCTTCCCAAATCAGTTCACTCCTCATAGACCCTAGACAGCCCATCTGAGTTCTGATTGGTCGCTCCAGCCCTATGTAGAATGGTCATGTCTTGCCCTTGCAAAGCAAGACTCCATCATAGCACTCTACTATTGTTCTTTCCCATCTGTGTCAGCCAAACCAGGGGGTGGTGGTCAGTCTGCACCACAAAATGTTGCCCATATAAGTATGGCTGTAATTTCTTTAGGGCCCACACTACGGCAAGACACTCCTTTTCCACCATGGAGTATGCTTGTTCCCTGGGAATTAACTTCCTACTCAGGTACACTACTGGGTGATCTGTCCCTTGGCTGGATGTCTGACTCAGTACTGCCCCAATACCCACGTCTGAGGCATCAGTCTGAACTATAAAGGTTTTGCTATAGTCAGGACTTGTCAAAACAGGAGCACTGCACAGTGCCTCCTTTAGTTTGGAAAAGGCTTCCTCACAGGCTGGGCCCCAGGTAATTTTCTTGGGCATCCTTTTCTTTGTCAGGTCAGACAGGAGAGCAGCCAGGGCACAGTAATTGGGTACAAATTTTCTGTAGTACCCTGCTGTCTCTAGAAACTCCTGACCTGCTTCTGTGTTTCTGGTCTGGGCCACACCTGGATTACCTCTATCTTTATTTGGTTAGGACAGAGCTGTTCCCAGCTTACCACATGCCCAAAGTATGCCACCTCTCCCATGGCCACCTGGCACTTCCTGGTTTTGACAGTGAGCCTGGCCCTCTGTACCCTGCCCAGCACTTCCCTAAGGTGGGATAGGTGTTCCTCCCAGCTGGTACTAAAGATGGCAATGTCATCCAGGTACACCACAGTGTACTCCTCAGCACCATTTAACACCTGGTTCACCAACCTTTGGAAAGTGGCCGGGGCGTTCTTCATTCCAAGAGGCATTACTTTAAACTCAAATAAGCCTATTGGAGTGATGAAGACCAACCTCTCCCTAGCTCTGTCTGTCAACTCTACCTGCCAATACCCCTTTGTCAGGTCAATGGTCCTAAGGCAGGTCTCCCCCCCAACTTGTCCAGGAGTTTGTCCATCTGGGGCATCGGGTGGGCATCTGACTTTGTGACTGCATTCAGTCCACGATAGTCCACACAGAAACAAGTAGAGCCATCTGGCTTGGGCACAAGGACTACAGGTGAGGCCTGGGGGCTGTGGGATCTCTGGATTACCCCTAAATCCAGCATCTCCTCAACTTCCCTCCTAATGTCCTTTTGGACAGCCTCTGACACATGATATGCTGTCCGCCTTATGGGCGTCTGTATCCCTGTCTCCATATCATGTGTCACTAAGGGGGTTAGTACAGGCTTGGTGCTAAACAACGAGGCAAAGTCTGCTAAAACCTCCCTTACTTTCTGGATCTGGTCTGGGGCCAGCTGGGGAGACAATTTTTAATGCCTCCACAGAGGACTCCTGCTTACTTTCTTCCAGCAAATCCAGAAGGGGTCTCCTTCGTCCGTCCCCTCCCCATGACTGCACACTACAAACACCATGTCAACCCTATTTGCATATGGCTTCATCATGTTGACATGGTACATACTTTCTGTCTGTCTTCGGTCAGGTAATTCTACAATGTAGTTCACGTCATTTACCTTCTAACCACTTTGTATGGTCCTGCCCACTCAGCTTGCAGCTTGTCTTTCTGGACCGGAATAAGGACCATGACTTCCTGACCCACCATGTACGAGCGAGCTCTGCAGCTGCTAGGTTGCTCTTGGCTGTCCCCGTAAGCTCCTTTAGCCTTTCCCTAAACCTAAGGATGTAATCCACAATGGAAGTTCCCTGGGTGGCGTGCTTGTCTTCCCAGTCCTCCCGGGTCAAGTCTAGGGGCCCATGTACCCGGCTTCCATATAAGAGTTCGAAGGGGGAAAATCCTATTAACTCTTGGGGCACCTTCCTGCATGCAAACAACAGGTGGGGAAGTTATTTCTCCCAGTACCTCCTATGCTGTTAGGCAAATGCCCAGAGCATTGACTTTAGGGTACCATTGAATCTCTCCACAAGCCCACTGGCTTGTGGGTGATACAGTGTCGTGCATCTCTGCACCACCCCACACTTCTCCCATAAACATTTCATCAGGTCTGACTTGAAGGAACCCTCTAGATCAGTGATTACCTCCTACGGAAACCCAACACGGGAGAAAATCCCAAGTAAGGCATCTGCCACTTTGTCCATCCTCAGTGAAGATAGGGTGACTGCCTCTGGGTACTGGGTGGCATAATCCACCACAGTCAGGATGAATATCTTCCCTGAGGAGCTGGGGGTATTTAAAGGCCCCACAATATCCATTCCCACCCTCTGGAATGGCTCTTCCACTATGGGCAAGGGAATAAGGGTGGCTTGGGTTTTCTTGCCCACCTTCCCTATTTGTTGGCACCGGTGACAAGACCTGCAATACTCCTTCACCTGCTGGGTGAAGTAGGCCAGTAGAAATTCTGGGCTAACCGCTGCATAGTGCGCGTGATTCCCAGATGTTCCGATAAGGGAATATCATGTGCAGTTTGGAGCAACTGCTCACAATACCCCTTGGGAATGACAAGCTGCCTGCCTAGCATCCCTTCCTCTGTCTGTACTGCCTCAGTATACATAAGCCCATTTTCCCAATAAACCTTATGTCTGCCTTCACCTCCCTGTGCTCCATCAGAGTCTGCTCAAGCCCTCAGCTTCTCTAAACTAGGGTCACTCCTCTGAGCAGCTGCAAACCCCTCACACAGTCCCAAGGCATGGGACAGGTCCCCTTCAGTTGCTAAACTAGGGTCCCTAGCACTAGCGTCAGGGCTCCCAGGATCACTGTCAGTCCCAACCCTCTGAAAATGGGTCACCCCTCCCTCTTCGGAGTAACCCTCTGTAGCTGTGTAGCTACTTGCTACTGGGGAAATTTCTATCCCCTTTCCGTTAATCTCCATATCAGGAGACAGGCCAGGGAACGAGCCTCTCTGTGGTTTCCACAATGGCTTCTGTGGGGTTTAGAGAACTACAATTTTCTCCTGCCGCTTGGCTATGGGTAACTGCACATACTATCTCCTGTTTGAGATTGTTGCCCAGGATCACATCCACTGCTAAAGTTTGGGCTACAACTACCTGTTGCACAGTTCCCCCTGTTTCACCCAAGTCCAGGAGAACACTGGCCAGTGGCAATGTTTTCTCTTCACCAGTGAACCTTTGGACAGTGATGTATTTATTGGGTATAAGCTGAACAGGCTGTACCACATTCCCTTTTACCAATGTCAGGGATGCCCCTGTGTCCCTTAACCCTTGTGTCTGTACACCATTCACCACGACTGGGTGCATGTGTTCCCTCATGTTCACTGGCATGCTTCCAGGGACACACAAACAACCCACTTCTTTTCTAGCATCACCTTGAATGTTATTGCTTGCCTTTTTGGGATACTGTCTGGCAATATGCCCAGTTTCTTTACATAACCAACATTCACTTCTCTTTTCAGAGAAATCTTTTCTCTGAAACCTGGGGCTAACTGGTTTCAGTGGAGGCAGTGAGGGTTTTAGCTGCCCTGAAGGTGCACTCTTCCCTTTCTATACTGCCACACCAGCTCCATTTGCTCTCAAAGCAAGTCTGCTCTTGGCATAGCGGTCCAAGAGTTCAGCAGCCTCTTGCACTGTTTTGGGATCTCGGTGCTCTAGCCAGGTTTTTAGCTCTGCAGGACATGCCCAATAAAACTGTTCTAATAAAATCACATTTTGAATTTTATCAACAGAGTTTGCCTCAATTTCTTCCCACCAACGTTTCAAAAACTGATGTTGTTTCATGGCTAACTACTCATAGCTCATGTCAGGGCTTCTCCTGAGCTTACAGAATTTAGCTCTGTATGATTCAGCAGTTAATTCAAACTTTTTTAACAATGCAGCTTTAAGTTTGCTGTAATCATCACTGTCCTCATTGTCCATTTGACCCAGTGCATCTCAAGCTTTCCCGGTAAGTAGTGGGGATGGCTAGAAGCTCCAGGACTCTCTAGGAATTTTAGCCTGAATACAAACATTTTCAAAAGAATTTAAAAAGGCATCCATATCCTCTCCCTCTTTAAACTTGGCTATTAATTTGGAATTCAATTTGTAACCCAGTTGTGCAGTCCCAGTTAAACCCAAGCCACTTACCTGCTCTAGTGCTGCTGGTCAGAGTCATAGCTTCTCCAGTTCATGTTGCCTCTGGCGCTCCTCTCTCTTCTCCTCTGCAGCTCGCTGGTGCTCATGCTCCTCACAGTTTGCCTCCCTCTGTTCTCATTCTGCTTCTCAATGTTCTTGCTCTGCCTTCTCTTCTGCATCTCACTGGCACTCATGCTCCTCACGGTCTGCCTCTCATCTCTCTCATTCTCACTTCTCCTGGAACTCCAGCTCCATCCTGCGCAACTCAGTTTGCAGCCTGAGTACTTCTGGATTCAGGATACTGGTGACCTTCCCCTGCTGCTGTGGCCCTTCATTGACAGTGGCCCTGTTGTCCTCCTCATCAGATCTGGACATTGCACTGGCTGCTAGCCCTGCCACACTCGAGGTTTGGTCCTTTTCAGTCATGGTCCGTGACTCACTGTTCTGGGTATCTGCTACCATCAGGGCCTCAATGAGGTTCTGCTTGCTGGCTTTCACCACAAACGGGACTCCTCTATCCCTGTACAACTGCTTTAAAGAGTCTACAGTGTGCCTGCTGTAGTTGGAAGTCATCTTCCCTCACTACTGCTACTCTGACTTGCACTTCAGAAAAAAAATAAAATGGGTAGGAACTTGACTGTACGCTAAGTGTTATAGTTCTGTTTCCTTTTTAAAAGTAAATCACTGCCTTTTTCTTTCTTTGCAAGTGAGCTTACGGTCTCAGCTGACACACTGAACAATAAAAGCTTGTATTACCAAAATTATCTGCACCGCTGCCAACCAATCTGTCACAAACCCACTCAGCAGGTCAGCCCTCTACTCCCAAAGTGCCAATCTCTGAGCGCAGTCTTGTGAACAGTTAGAACAAGGTAACCCTCTTGTCTGATTTGTGGATTTGAATCAACCTTTGGTCTCTAGTCTTGGAGGGATTCAAACTGCGAATCTTTTGTTAGTATACCCAATGCACAGGCTCAGATAATCCTGTCTTCAGGGGACCAGATATCTTTGCCTACGGGCACCTAACCAGGTGTACAGAAATGAAACCTTAAAAACTGTATTAAAAGACCTCAGATTTAAAATGCTTACCTTTTTCCAGTTTGGTATCACCATTCAAGCTTACTGTATGTAAATTGTCTGCTTTAACCATATATGCTCTACTTGTAAAGGAAAGAAATCAAAGGCAGACCAAGTAAGCTCTAAAAATAGAGTTTTACTACAATAGATAAAACATATGTAACACATAAAATACAGAACTATTATATCACAAATACATACAAATCTTTTAAACAAAACAGGTTTTAACAGTACAATTCCTACTACAGTACATAGATTTGTCTCGCTCTCTATATACCTGCTTAAAGTGCTCACAGATGTTTCTTTGTTAGAGTCTAGATAGCAGTGTCCTTGAAGGAAAACAGAATAATTTTTAAAAGCTGGTTTTCCCCACCTATTTGCATGAGGTCAACTATCTCCTCCCTGTCAGAATATATATAATATATATAAAAAAATATCTATATAAAAACAGGATGCCTTTTCCAAGTATTAAATTCTGCAACCTCAGCATAGCTCATGTTCGTCAAATGACTCTCTTTGATCTTATGATAAGCTTCCCCCTTCCAGGACTTCAAAGCATATTTTATGACTTCGCACTAAAACGTCATACCCTGCTCTTCTTCCTCTAAGCGTTATACAAGCTTATGATCTATCTTGCAAGTTAGGTATCTTCTAGCCTGTAATTAGCTTCTTGCCTTCCATGTAACATCTTGGATCTAAGACCTGTGTGTGTGTATGTTCTCCCATGCTGTTTCAGCATTTCTCATGGGAGACAGTCCATACACATTTTTATATTACAAAAAATGATACAGCACTCAGAACTGGCTGTCCACGTCACACACACAACAGCGTAACAGTAATATCCACTGTCAGGAAACACCTGCAAGTTGGGCCTGTCACTGTGTACAGTGCAGTCAGCGTCACTGTCCTACACACCATAGACAGTGCTGTGTCCCACACTCTACTGGACCCCTTGCTACTGTAGTGTCTGCTGTGCACTGTAGCATGCTCTATGGTATTACAGTTGCATGTAGCACCACTACCACCTGTGCCTATACTGTTTTGTCCCCTGGGGTACAATATGCTATGCTATGCTGTACTGTGTACATGTAGCCTGCAGCTATCATCGTGCACTGCCAGACAGACCAACAGGTGAAGCTGTGGTTGGACCTGGCCAGCCCCTGTACTTCCAGACTGACCTACAGGTGGCTCTGTGGGACCCTGCAGTAACGCTGGGCAAACTGCATGCAAATCAGGGTATAATGAGATGCTAATCTGGTTGTTTGCCCAGAGACTACCTGAGTAGGTTCATTTGCATGTCACTTTTAAATATGGCAATGTTTATCGCCGGGCAAACGTGTTTGCACCGGGCAAACGGCTTAGCTCTGTGCTAATCCCATGCAAACGCGTTAGCTCTGCGCTAATGGTTCGGGGAATATTATACTGTTTTGCACACTGCACTTTCCCATAGGTTGCTCCCTGTAGCTGTACTGGGTCCATGCATTTGTTGGAACACACATTAGCCACATAAGTCGCCTCTATCTAAGTTCACATCGCTGTGCACTGTGTTGCTGTTGTGGTCTGCACTTCCTGGTCACTATATTCAGAGTTGTCTTATTCAAGGGCTAAGTTTGCCCTGAACTCCCAGCTCAGTTTACCTAGCCTCATTCCCATGCTATATTCAGAAGCAGTTTGCCCCGGGCTATTCTTTCTGAATATAGCTTGCTTTGTGCTCCGGGCTAAGTTTGCCCACTGGGCAGTGCTAATTTAGCCCAGGGGCAAAGCTTTGAATATCTGGTCCCCTAATGCTTAGGGTCCAGACTACCTGAAAGAGCTTCTAGTCCCTTACTGCCCTGGGCAATCACTCCACTCGACTGACGAGGGGTTGCTAGAGATTCCAAGGGTTTGTCTAAAATCTTTTGGGGCCCATGCATTTATGTATGTAGCCTCTGCCCTTTGGAATTCTCTACCTTGTCAGATACATGAGTGCCCGATCATGGAGGGATTTAAACAGGTGCTCAAAACTGTTTTATGGAGCAGTGCTTTTGGAGATTAGTTTTATATTTCTGACTGTTTACAAACATTTTATCCTATTTATAATATATGTAATTTTATGCTGAAGTTGTTTCAACCTTATGTAAGGTGCCTTGACATTTGAAAGGCGCCATAGAAATAAAACTGAATTTAATTGAGTCTTCATGGAAAAAAATCAGAAAGGGGTCAGATTATTATAATAGGAACAAGAAAATTGTTTTTGGTGGTAACATTAGAACAAATTAACAAAAAAAAAAAAAAAAAAAGGCCACTTTATCTGCTAAGATGTTTGCTTTGTTTTTTTTACCAATTCAAAACTTAAGCATAAATTACTGATACTATGACACCCCATTTCTAGTAACATTTAAAAAAATTTAATTTTTTAATACATAACATCATGTAAATCTCATGTCATCTTTATAAAATGTTGTTGTAAAATGTAGAATATGGTTGTAAATATATATATAAAAAAATAAATATAGGGATTACCATTCTGTTTTTAGATGTACAGTATCTGCTTTTATAGTGGCAGGTTCAGAGCTGGTCTAGTCAGGTTAAATGTAATTAAAAGCCCTAATAAAAAGAACATTTGTCCAAAGCCATTTAAACAGTTAAACACTTAGATAATGCCTAAGAGTTTAATACGGAAAAAAAGCAACCCAAGATAGACGTGTACCTAAGGCCTTTAGAATGATGGCTGTAATTATGGGAGCATATTTTCTCACTGTCTTCCTATTTCCATTCTGAGTTGGACATAACACAATCAGGTAAATCATTAATCTAATAATAACAACTGGTGACCCCCATTATCGCACTGATTAGCAGTGTAATCAAGTGCTCTAATAACCAGATATGACATAATACCTAGTTATTGCAGCGTTTGGGGCAATCGTGCTTCACTTTCTATATATGTTGGAGTAACTGGAAAATTGTGTATACAGACCTCACTGGAAATGAACTTGTTTCAGTTGAGTCATTTGATTCATTTGTTTGAAATGAATAAAAGTTTTACTACTGCTACTTTCACTGTTGGGAAACATGGTTTTTGTGCTCATGTCCCTGTACCAGCTATTATAAAAAATAAAACATAAGCCACTGTATGCTTATGAAGTTTTTTTAAACACTCTTGGTGTGTGATGACTGTATATAAAATGGGCAAAGAAATCCATGTGTCCTGATTGGCTGAGCCTTGGTTCTAGCCATTGAAATAAAAGAGTGCCACCACTGGCTAAAACAAGTCCCTGTCAACCAGGGCAACTCACAGAACTCATAAGCCACCTATTTCCTAGTTTCCATCACAAACATGGCTGCAGCCTTTACTCATATACAAAAAAACTTGACTAGGCCCTAAAAATAAAAGTCCATTAAATTAAATAAAGTAAGTAACTAATTTATTATTATTTACACTCATGAGCCCTCCTTACACACGTACACAAATTTAAAAAATCAAGTACTATTCAGAGTTTCCATTGCTGGTGTTTCTTTGATTACCATAAAAAAAAAAAACTCTCCTATTCCTACCACTTTGTCAGAGAAATCCCTGCTCCTTACCCGACAACAGATAAAATTGAGGTTCTGCCTCCACTTCAGGCCTGTGTGTGTCTTTGTCTGTTTGCCAGTTGAACTCATAAGAATGCTGAATTCATGTGTTCCATGTTAACATTATGTGTGTGTTTGGGGGGGGGGGGGCATTCTACTGCTGGAATAGTGCAGAGCTTTGAATTCTTCTGTTCCATGGTAAACAGTCACACAAAGTATTGAGTGTGAAGAAAGACAGATGACTGACAGGTGAAAAACATCTGTGGAAGGACTATTTTACATTATTTAGCAACATTTTAGTATATATTTTTGAGACTTTGAAAACTTTTAGAATGTTCTTTTTTTCAAAGTTGCCTATGGGCCCATTTTATATAAGCAATTAGACATGACTGGGTGTTGGTGGTACTGAGATACCCGGACACCCAGAGGCTGAAGGCACTCGACCTGTGGTCTCGTGCCTAACTACGCCTCTGGGTGTGCGGGTATCTCAGTACTACCAACACCCACCCATGTCTTATTGCTTACGTAAACCTCTCAAGCTTTGCTCTTGAGGTTTATAGGTCATCACACACCTTGGGTGTGTAAAAAAAAACTTCAGAACACACAGTCGCCTCTGTATTATACTCTATATGGTGCCATACATATATTAATGTAATTGTGCTAGTAAACAGCCTTAAAAAGGCCTTTGGGGCATAAACAAAATGCAGATATGTAACACTGGGAAATGTCTTTCAAAAGCAGTGTTATATGGTATATACATAAAACAAATTTCTTTACAATTTGTATTTACCTAGCATAGCCTAGCTGAGATGTAGCATCTTATGTTTAGTGGGGTTTTGCTTCAACCCATTACCACAGTTGGGTGGACTGAAACACTGGGAGGTTAAATAACTTGCTCAAGGCCACACAGTTAGTATTTGGTTCTGCTGGGGGTTGAACTTGGGGTCTCCCAGTTCCCAAGCCAGTGGTCTAACCATTAGACCACACTACCTTGTATACTGTAGTATGACCCATTATAAAAGCAGTGGAAAGTTTGATTGGCTGACAGCATTCTAAAAAGGGTATGTGAACGACTGGAAACCATCATGCACAATAGAACAGTTAGACTTTTAGCTTTAGAAACATTCATTTAAAAAACTGAAAACATTTTCATTTACCACTAGCATTATGGCATTCCAGGGGTTTGACTACTTTCACTAATCAAATCACTTGGCTGGGGGCTTTAGGCCCTCTGGTGCCTCATGATAACCCTCTAGGACTGGATTATCTGATGATAACCCAATCCCTGGTCATGCTGTACTGTTTAAAATAAATCCATGGGTGCTCTCCAGCAGCAGTCATGCATATGGTGTCAGCATGGCTCAGCTGGAAGCACATCTATTTCTGGGCCAGAAGGCATGGGGTACTAGTCCCACACCAAGATCGGGTTCATATCATAAATGCTGGCACATGAATGCTGTATTAGGGGGATGCTGTACTGTTGGAGTGTGCTGTCCTTATGATGAGACATTTAACTGAGGTCCTGTCTACCTTTCCTGGTTGTTGTTCAGGTGGTTGTTAAAGATCCCATGGCACATCTCAAGAAAAGTAGGGAAATTTTATATTAAAAGAAACAACTGATAAAAAATATAAACATTACATCACATCACATTGACACTCAAAGTACAGCAGTCAAAAATGCATGCAAATTAAGAGAAAGGAATAGCAAAGCCAAAAGAAAATACATGCATACATACTGTACATACATAGCTCCCAAACAAGAAACATAGTAAACTGCATGCAGAAAAGAAAGAAAAACAAAACACATGGAAGCATTCTCAATAGAAAATACTGCTTTCCAATTTTGTGCTCTATCCCCACAATTTCTTTCTAGTCTTATTCAAATCACTTTACTACTTTCCATGGTACCTTTGCATTCTTTCCCAATCTACCCACATGATCTTGCTTGTACACAGACCGCAATTCATTTTAGACCAATGATATGTACACCCTTTAGTCAGCATTTTTTCCCTAAGTTGTAAATAAACACTGCTTTCCATATATATTTCAGTAAAGCAAATAAAAGCCAAATTGTACTTTTGTGAAATTTTGACCATTTCGGTGATATAATTCCCAGCACTAGTTCTTCATATGTCAGGGTTAGGAAAAGAGGTTCTTGCAACTTATTAGCAAGAGTTGTCCAAAATCCCTTAACATATGGGCAGTTAAGGAGCAAGTGTTCCTGTGTTTCAAGGATCCTGGAACAACTAGGCCTTGGATAATTCCTTTCCTCAACACTTTTGTGTTTATGGGTGTCCCTCCCCCCAACCTCTCATGGCAGGAGAGCCACACAACATCACAAGGGTATTGAGGAAGTCTCTTATTGGTAAGATATCCCAGAACTATGGTCCCCTTACAGGAAGGACATCCAGGGAATTCTACCTCGGGTGCTATTACAGGGTCTAGTATGGTCATTGTATAATTGCCTCCTGGTGCGCCGTTGGACCAGGGCAGGAGAAATATTCCAGCTTTGTAATTTTTTTAAAGTTATAGTGATATAACTTATATAATAGGGTACTTTGTACCCTAGAATGGCCTTCCTTCGAAGTTACACTGGATTTCCCCTTACTATGCACCACATACAAACTCTTCCACCTCCCCTCCCCCCCAGCCTCTCCAATCTGTTCATGTTGAAAACCACCTCCAGACCCCTCCAATTCTTCCAATATCCAATGTTATGCTTACCTAAGCCTCGGCTAGCCATCGGTATAAGATCCTTCTCTTGTGCAGCACCTCAAAAATGGAATAGCCTCCCTCACGGCTTACTTTCCTGCACGTCTCTTCATCAGTTTAAACGGCTCCTCAAAGAAACTTTCTTTCCCCCGCCCATCTGCAACTACAAATAATTATTCCTGAGAGTACACTGGTTCCCCCCCCCACCTACCATCCTGATCTAATTAGCTTCCCATCCTCTCCCATTCCTACTGCTTCACTCAGTTCGACTTTACTTTCGTATATATGTAAATACATTTTTTACCTACCTACCATATCAGTGTACTATTACTACCCAATAACAATAACTTTTAAGATACATGCTACTCCTCTCTATTTTGTAACCTGTGTGTATGCCTGATCTTGATTTCCACATATTGTAAACTCTATTGCTGTACATAGGAATTTATAAATGTGATTTAACCTCTGTAACCTAACGCATTGTAAATTGCCTGGAATGTGTATGTTCCCCGGGTCGCCCCTGAAAAAGGGACAATAACGTCTCAGTGGTCCTATCCGGTCACCAAAATTCAAATAAATAATAAATAAATATACTCAGGAAAAATTCTGAAATCCTGAAATATTATAAATGTCATCCTTCGTACCAAAAGTGGATACAATTTACTTCTGCACAACACAGAGAAATTCCTACTTATCACTGACATCTCTGCCTTCCTCTGATAGGGCAGACATAACCCTTCTATCTGTCCTGTTTTGACATTCTCTAAAGGGATCAAAAGTGTGCTTTCAATTTTGAGTGCCAAACTGTACCTCCCTTTTTATTGATGCCACCTGTCATATTATAATGTCTCCCTTTGTTAGTGAATAGTCTTAATCTGAGTAGCATATGAAGTCTTAAATTGTATGGAAGCCCAAATCATCTTACATAATTGGGAACATAGCTCCAAATATTTAATACATGGGCCCAGATTTTCAAACTGCTCCATTCTGAGGCGCAAGCCCCTTCGCTGCTCAAAATAGTTGCGCAGGGGTGTGGCCGGGGTGATATTCAAAGGAGTTGGCGCTGTTGAGCAACCCTTGAATATCACCCCCAGCCACAGCACTAAGATGGCGCAGTGGAACTTGCGCCACCGCAAGTTGCCAGAGGTGAGCATTAAACTTGCGGTGGCGCAAGTACCATTGCACCATGCGCAAATTTCCGATATTCAAAAGGTGACATGCAAATGGGGCCATAATTTATACAAGGCGCAGGAGGCCATTTGCATCTATTATAGCCCCATTTACCGCATACCATTGTTAGTGCGCTAGTCCCGAGGACTTGCTCCTGGCCACCCTGCCAGGCAGCAGCCGTCAGGGGACGGCGCACAATGCAGCCTAATGAAGGCATCCACAGTTACATAAAACCCCCACATATCACAGCCCGTCGCGGGCGGTGAGTACATAGAAACCCCACACATATCCCACAGCCCGATCAGCGGGCAATTACAGGTACATGAACCCCCACACCTCTCCCACAGCCCGGTCGTGGGCAGACGTGTATGAACCCCCAGTGCCCGATGCGGGCAGAATGTAACCCTCCCCCAACCCGAATATCTCCCTGGTGGTCCAGTGGACCGTAAAGTGCCATCCCGGGCAGAATGTCACATCCACAACCCCCCAAACATCTCCCTGGTGTCTAGTGTCCCCCCACCCACCCACAGCCCCTCCACCCCGCTCCCCCCTGCAGCGGCGGGTGACAGCCATCCGGCAGCCCTACCGACAGTCAGTCGGCGGGCAGCGGGGCGGCAGGCGAGTGGATGCTGTCGCCGGCTGGCCGCGGGGAGCGGGTGGAGGGGTTTCGTGGGTGGTGGGGGACACTAGACACCAGGAGATGTTTGGGGGTGTGATGTGACATTCTGCCCGCGAAGGGCTTTACGGTCCACTGACCACCAGGGAGATATTCGCTTGGGGGAGGGTTACTTCGCCCACGATCGGGCACGGGGGTTCATATATCGCCTGCCCGTGATCGGGCTGTGGAGATGTGTGTGTGGGGGTTTCATGTAACTGTACTGCCAGCGATCAGGCTGTGGGATATGTGTGGGGGGGGTTTCATGTAACTGTGATGCCCACGATCGGGGTGTGGAAGATGTGTGGGCGGGTGGGGGGTTCATGTTACTCCATACCTCTCAACCTCTTGTGTCATGAATCAGGGACAAGGCCTAAAAAAATCAGGGACAAAGATGCCAAATCAGGGGCACATCTTAACAATTGGTAATATTCACTCAGAAATCTGATAGAATAAGGGGATTTGTATAAGATGCATTTCTGAAGAAGAACTAGTCTGTATTTTTAATGTTTGATATTATATTATGCTTACAGTCCCCACTGTTCTGTCACAGAAACATGAATTTTACGAGAGACAGAGGAAAATTCTGTCGCAAAATCAGGGACATCCCTGAAAATCAGGGACAGTTGAGAGGTATGTGTTACTCTATGCCCACGATCGGGCTGGTGGGGGGGCACAGGGACTGAGTTGGGGGCCAGCCAGGGGTGGCAGCTGCTGTGTTGCGCCCTGCAATACAGCAGCTCACCTGTGGGTGGCCCTTAACTTGATCCTTTTTTTTTTGGCTCAAGGTTGTGCAGGCGCAGGTTGGGGGTTGCGCATGCACAACTCTGCACAACCCGACTGAATATCGGGTTGCGCAGGTTATGCTTGGTTCCTCCCCCTCCTGTTGAGCATGCATTCATTTGCATTGCTCTTTTGCGCAACCTGTTGCCAGTGGAGCAACTGCCTCCTGCTGAATATCGCAGAATGGCGCAATGTAGGACTTGCGCATGCGCAACCCTGTTGCGCATGGAGCAACCCTTTTGAATATCTGGGCCATGGTGTCTTTGCTTTTACCTTTGAGAATTTTTGGAATAAAGCCATGAAGTCCTTTTTTGTGTCCTCCCACCAGGAGGTAACATGTTCATGGGGCTCTAGTGTTGAAATGTGTGCACCAAAAAGCCCACAACATTGCTTCTGTAGCAGCGGATCCACCATCCAGGCCCCATTTTATGTGACGGACTGAGTACTAGGGTACAAAACAAACAAGAATGATCTGAAATTTCTGTAGGTGTTACAGAGGCCTCTGTTACTGGTACAACATTGGAGAAACATATAATCAAAATTCTTGTGGCTTTGAAGCCCCATTACAAATGTTTTTGTACCCTCCAAATGTAGCACATGGTATGCATCTGATAAGTCAACAGTGGTTGCCATCTTTACCAGCTGTATGGAATCACAAAATAACTTACTCATCTGCAGCCCCCCCTCGGTGACAGACACACAGACATACTGTACCACAGTTAAATTCCCCTCCAGTTATCACTATCTTGGATGTACCAAAGTAAGGCTGGATTTCTTTAAATATTTCAGCATGTGCTACTTGTGTTTGTGGTGTGTGCACACATTTTTGCATGACAATTGGACCAAAGACATGCAGCCTTGCGATGTTTTGCCTTGGAATATTGGGCTAATACTGGTTTGCCCTACGAGAGCTTTGCTCTAACACAGCAGCTATGACTACAAGGTAACCTCATTTATTGCATGACTGCCTTCTACATGCTTACTGTCCCACTGCCAGGGGGTGTCGGGGTTGTTTTCGCCAGTTGTCACATTACAGAAAATGTCATTAGGCTGAACGGCTGCAGCCAGGTTTCGTTGCCCTGGGTATCCTTGTACCAACTGTTGTGGATCCGTTCACACAAATCAGTCAGCACTGTATGTTTTTGTGTGTTATATCCAGCATCAATACATGCCCTGGTGAGATCTCTAGAAACCTAGACACTGAAATCATAACTCCTGAATAATACTGTTACTCCATCACAGTTATCCATACCTGCAGACCAAAAGGAACAACTCACTTGCCATAATTTTTGTTTAGAGAAACTTCACCATGGTTTTAAACTGAGAATCTCATAGAAAAAATATGTTACCAACAGAGGACTGCAGAATGGAAAAAGTCACCAGCCATTTCTTATCATTCTTTATGCTACGGACATTTTAAGATGCACAGGCCAGAGAAAAAACAGCATTCATCATTATGAGAAAAAGAATAAGCGTGAACCCCCACATAGTATAAATTACTTACTGTGCAGTCATGTTCTACCTTTTTTGGAGACCGATGTCTGAGATCGAGAGTCTTCCTGGTTTGAAGATATATCTTGCAATGAGTAGGGGAGACAAGAAGCCTCTGAATCCCCATCATCCTCTGTGTCACCCCATTGTCTAGTTCTGCTTAATGCACATATCTGTGCCTGACAGATGTGTGCATCACTTAAGGAGTCTCAAGCATCTTGACTTTAAACGGCTTGTGTCTGCCCCTTTTCCTTCTTGTTACCATGATGGAATCTTCCTCATGGTGGAGGGGGGAAGCATTTTCTCTGGAGATTCAGCCTGGTTCTCTGACTGCAGGGGAGCTAGCTCAGCAATTGGTTATGCCAGGGGCATGTCAGTATCTTAGGAAATGGCATCATTCTCTTAGGGTGTTACCACAGGTTCAATCAGCAGATCTGGAGTAGGAGCAGAATGCTGCAAGTCAAGGGGAGGGGTTCAGTGTATATATATTCACTAGTGACAGTTCTAGCTGTACCACCTGTGTGGGCTGAGGTCTGTCTTCCACTGAACTGCCTTGACCATCCGCCTGCTCAACGTCTGCCTGCTTTGGTTTGGGGAAGGGGCTGAATGTTTCTGCAAAGATGACTTGTCTGTCCCTTTCTGCTGTGCCTTTGTTATCTAGTTAACCTGATGTAGCTCAGCAGCTCTGTTACGGGCTGCATATGCACAGTGTCTATAGGTATGACCCATGTAACATAGAAACAAAGAAACAGAGACTCAACAGATAAGGACCGCTTGTCTCACCCAGTCTGCCCATTTTTCTTTACCTACAGTATCATCCTACCTGTCCCCCATTTCTTTTCACTAAGATCTCCTTATGCATATCCCATTATTCTTGAACCTCATCACTGTTTTTGTCCCCACAACCTCGACTGGTAGGCTATTCCATAAATCCACTACCCTTTCTGTGAAGAAGTACTTCCTCACATCTCTCTTTAATTTACCCCCCCCTCATATTCCCAGCATGTCTCCTTGTTCCTGTGCATCTTTTTTTTCTAAAAAATGCTTCCTTTCTACACTTTATTTACCCCCATGAGGTATTTAAAGGTTTCTATCATATCCACCCTCTCCCTTCTCTCTTCCAAGGTGTACATATTGAGATCCTTCAGTCTCTCTTCATAAGGCTTGTAATGCAGATCCCACTCCATTTTATTTGCTGTCCTCTGGACTGCCTCCACTCTGTCTATATTCTTCTGGAGATGTGGCCTCCAGAACTGTACACAATATTCTAAGTGAGGTCTTACCAGTGATTTATTCAGAGACAGCACCACCTCCTTCCTTCTGCTGGTGATACCTCTCCCTATGCACTCAAGCATCCCACTGGCCCTCCCAACTGCTTTTTTGCATTGCCTGGCCACCTTTAGGTCATCAGAGATTATTTCCCCCAGGTCTGATCTCTCAGCAACATTTGACACTATGGATCATGGGGTGCTGCTCGAGCGCCTGTGGTTTTTGTGTGTGACTGAGGGGCAGTCCACAATTGGTTTAAATCTTCCTCGAGGTAGGTTCAGGGAGTGGTGTTGGGAATTTATTCCTTGGCCCCACATGGACTTCCCTGTGGGCTCCACAGGGCTCAGTGCTGTCCCCCATGTTATTCGCAGAGTACTTGCTTCCATTAGGGGACATTATAAGGTGGCACAGGTTGAATTTTCATTGCTATGCTGATGATTCTCAACTGTACATGTCCTTTGTACCTGAGTAGGAGTTAGATACCGTTGCGGTGTTTAACAACTGCCTACTGGAGATTCAGAGCTGGATGACTGCTAGTTGGCTTTGGTTGAACTCAGAAAAAACTGAGGTATTGGTTGTGGACCCTGGTTATAGGATGATAGGGACATGGGCAGGAAAACCATTAGGATTAAGTCTTGGTGGAATCCCGCTTATTGCCTCCGGCCAGGTGTGGAACCTGTGCATTGTTTTTGATGAAGGCCTTACCCTGAGGGCGCAGGTTTCGGCTGTAGCCAAGTCTCCCTATTACCATCTTAGAAACATAGCCCAGGTGAAACACCTGGTTCCGCCTGATGATCTTCTGACCTTGGTCCATGTCTTTGTCACCAGTCATCTTGATTATTGCAATGCCCTCTACCAAGGGCTACCGGGGGTAGATATCTGCCGCTTGCAACTAGTGCAGAACACGACGGCCAGTTTTCTGACTGGAGCTTCTAGGTCTAGTCATATTATACCTGTGCTGCAGGATTTGCACTGGTTGCCAATACAGTGGCGGATTACCTTCAAGATCACTTTGCTGACCTATAAGGTCCTACATGAGCAGGGTCCCTACTACCTGAAAGAGCTCCTGCACCCTTACTGCCCCTCCCGCTCGCTCCGCTTCTCTGGTGAGGGATTGCTGGAGATTCCCAGGGTATCCCTTAAAACATCGGGAGGAAGATCTTTTGCCTTTGTGGCCCCTACCCTGTGGAATTCTCTTCCTCGCCAGATACGAGATAGCCAGACCGTTGATGGTTTTAAAAATTGTCTGAAGACATACTTGTATAACCAGATGTTTTCAGAGATATTTTGAGTTCAAACTGATATGGTTGTTTTAGTACGTTTTACATGTTTTATGATGTGTGGTGATTTTAATGTTATAAGTGTAAAGGCACCCTGTGCTTTGGAAGGGCACCTTAGATAAATAAAAATTTGCTTGTTTGCTCTGTCTTTCCTGCTTGGTGGTGGTCTTCAATAATGCTCCACCCATTGTGTGCTCTGGGTTTCTGTGCTTCACGTGCATTATTTTGCACTTTTTTTTCAATTATTTATTTGTACTCCCTGGGCAGACTGGGGGCAGGAACTCTGTCCCACACCACCAGTCTGCCAGCCCAACTGCCCCGATCATCCAAAAGACCCCACACAGATTACCTCCCATGGCAGGCCCAGGTAGGAAGCTACCTCCCTCAGTGGAGCACAATCCAAATTCAGGGAGGCCATGATGGCAGACCAGCAGAAAGGAGGCAGGACCTCATAGAGCCCACAGCTATTTTCCACTTTTCTGTGCCCTTCCCACCACAAGGCACAGTGCGCACGTGTGGGGGGCACATGCATGCCACATATGCTGACTGCTGGTCTCCATGCCTGCATCGCCTCCCAGCCACCACTAGAAGGCGACTGATGGGTGGGATGATGATCCCTCCCTCCCTGAGAGAGGAGAGCAGTCCTCCAGATGCTGAATCCTCTCTCACCCCACCGACCCCCGACTGCCCTGGCTTGTTCCCGAACCTGGGTTGCCGGCATAGCATGAGGTGTGGCATCGAGCATCTCAACCCTCAGCACCACTGAGCCAGCTTATTTTACACTTTTTCACATTAAAACCCAGCTGCCATACTCATGACCACTTCTCCAGTTTTCTCAGGTCTCTGCTCATCTTTTCCACCCCCCGGAGTATTCACCATATTGCAGATTTTGTTGTCATTGGCAAATAATAAAAAAAATAAATAAAATAAAACTTCATTTTTATGGCACCTTTCCAAAATGAAGGCGCCTAACAAATAACTAAAAGTATATCAAAATTTCACAGCAGCATAGATAAATAAAACAGAAAATACTGCTAAAGAAATTAAAAATAAATCAGTCACCAAATGCTTGGTACCAGAGGTGGGTTTTCAAAGCTTGTTTAAATCCCTCCACGGTCATGCACTCACGTAACTGATGGGGTAGAGAATTCTAAAGGGATGGGGCCACATGCATAAATGCCCGGGTTCCAAAAGATTTTAAACACACCCTTGGAATCTCTATCAACCCCTCGTCAGCTGAGCAGAGAGAGCGACCAGGGTAGTAAGCTACCAGAAGCTCTTTCAGGTAGTCTGGGCCCAGTTCATGTAGGACTTTATAAGTCAGAAGACCGACTTTAAAGGTAATCCACCACTGTACCAGAAGCCAGTGCAGACCACGTAGCACTGGAGAAATGTGACAGGACCGAGAGGTTCCCGTCGAAAGCCGGGCAGCTGCGTTCTGCACTAGCTGCAAACAGCAGATTTCCACCCCAGGTAGCCCTAGAAACAGAGAGTAGCAATAATCCAAGCACGAGGACACAAAGGCATGGACCAACATGGGAAGATCACTAGATGGAACAAGGTGCTGAACCCTGGAGAAATTCCTGAGATGGTAAAAGGCGGTCTTGATGATGGCTGACACCTGCGAATGCAGCATCAGCCCTTCATCAAAAATTACCCCCAGGTTTCACATCCATTCAGAGGCCGGGAGTGATAGGCCCCCAAGAAAAAGCCCCGAGGACAAACCTATCCCCGACCCCCCCATCCGGTGCCCTGGGTCACAACCAGCACCTCAGTCTTTTCCAAGTTCAACTTCAACCAGCTTGAATCCATCCAATCCTGGATTTCTGCGAGGCAGTTGTTAAAGACTGAGAGAGCTCCATCCTGGTCAGGTGCAAAACAAAGGTAGAGCTGGGTATCATCAGCATAGCAGTGAAACCTCAGCCCATACCTTCTTACAATGTACACTGCGAACAACATGGGGGACAACACCGATCCCTGAGGAACCCCACATGACAGAGGGACTGGGTCTGAGGAATAAACCCCGGACACCACCCTCTGAGTTCTTCCAGTGAGAAAAGATGTAAACCACCTGAGGACTGCACCCAACAGGCCACAGATGAACCTCAGATGACTGAGCAGAGCCCCATGGTCCACAGTGTCAAACGCTGATGAGAGATCAAGAAGAACCAAGATAGAACAGTTCTTCCGAACTCTAGCCATCAGGAGATCACTGAACACCCGAACCAGCGCCATCTCAGTACTATGCCTCTTTTGAAAACCAGACTGGAGAGGTTTATAGATGTCATGGACAGTCAAATGGTTCTCAAATGGTACCTTCTCAACCACCTTCCCTAGAAAGGGGAGGTTAGAGATTGGTCTATAGTTTGCATGGCAGTTTGGGTCCAAAGAAGCTTTCTTCAGGAGGGGTGTTACCACTGCCTCCTTCAGGGAGCTGGGAAACTCACCTGTTTCCAAGGAGCACCAAACTATCTGTGCAAGGACTGGACTGATGGAATCAATACAACCCAAAATCAGGGAAGTTGGTCCTGGATCCAAACTACAGTATGTAGGGTGCGCACCCTGGACATTCCTTATGACATTCATGAACTCCGGGCGGTCAAAGGTACTCCAGGAAAACTGAGGGCTAGTGGCCAAGTGCTGATCAAAAGCAATGCCCATAGAGTGTGCTGGTTGGAGGGCCATCCTGATGTCAGCCACCTTAGTCGCAAAGAATCGAGAAAGTTCATCACACTCTATTTGCGAAATGCTTTCCAAACTTGTAGACAGGTTGGGTGGCACAGTCTGTCCACAGTTCGGAAAAGCTGAGCTGGTCGATTCTGAGTGGCCACAATCTCCCTGGACAGGAACTCTGCCTTCTTACGGGTGATTGCAGATTGATAGGCTTGACAATGGTCCTTCAATCTAAGGTGGTCAGCATCAAGGGCAGCTCTCCGCCAGCAACGCTCTAACCTTTGTCCTGATCACCGCATCTCCCTCAGAGTCCCATCAAACCATGGGGACCGAGGGTGAAGGGAGAGAGGATGAACACAGACAGGAGCAATGACATCCAGGGCCACCAAAATGGCCATCTAATAGGCCACCATGAGGTCCTCTGGGTCACTGTTTGCCACAGGAATAATTGATAGATCAACTACCACCATTAGGCCTTCAGAACTAACATCTCGAAAAGGGCGATACTTGACCATCTCCACAGGGGTAGGCCTTTAAAGGGGGCACTGAAATTGAACCCCATGGTGTAGTGATCAGACCATCTGACTGGTTCCACCACCAGATTTGAGGCTTTGATCTCCAGGAGGAAGACTAAATCAAGAGAGTGACCATATTTGTGGGTAGCAGTGGTAACTATCTGTGTAAAGCCCAGAGATGTCATCAACTGGAGGAAATGTCCAAATTGTGAGAGTTCATCATCGACCCAGGTGTTAAAGTCTCTCAGGACCATCGACCTGGCGACTCAAATGCCATGTCGATGATGAAGTCCGTCACTTCCTGAAGGAACCGCTTCCCATCACCAGGTGGACAATAGATAAGAGCGATCTTACAACCTACACCTGCTACCACAGTACACTCAAATGACTCCATCTCCTCATCTGGTACATTTGTGAGGCCCAATTCGGTCTTAAAACAGACCTTAACGGTGATCAATCTCGAGCGGTGAATCACCGGTACCCGGCCGGGTTATGCCTACGAAGCCCGAGTCTCCTCATTCAGCCAGGTTCTTGGTGATGCAAGCCAAATCCACCGAACTTACAAGATCTGCAATAATTGCAGTTTTGTTTTTAATGGATCTGGCATTGCATAACACCGCTCAAGTTGGATGAACTTCCAGGGCCGCCCGAACCACTTGCCCACCAAAATTGGTGGTGCCCTTGGGTATGGAAACCAGACATAGCAGACCATGGTCTGGGTTCCATTTCACCCCAGGGTGTCTTCTGGATCTTACAACCCTGATGTGGTGGCCCTGTTCATTCACCCTTCTCCATTTGCACCCCCAGCCCCACCCGGCGAACAATGACCAGCGCTCTACAGCACTGGTAGATTGAATACTGCAATGGGGAGACAAAGGGTCAAAGGGCACGGAGGCGTGGAGGGCGAATAACGCAAGACCATGGGGGCAAGCCTCCAGCACATTCTGGTGACGGAATAACTAAACTAAAACAAATAACAAATTAAACAACTAAGTCAACTATATTCCTACAACATACATACATTATATAATTTTGCAATGTCACTTATAAAGACATTATCAACAAAGTCCAAGAGGGTAGCATCTTTCAGAAAAAGAGATGTGCAAGAACAAGGGGACACAATTTGAAGCTACAGGGGGGACGGCTCAGGGGCAATGTGAGGAAGTATTTTTTCACAGAGAGGGTGGTGGATGAATGGAACCACCTTCCTGAGGAGGTTGTGGGGTCTAAAACTGTGGGAGAATTCAAGAATGCATGGGACAGACATAAGGTAATTCTTGTGGGGTGGTAAGAAGAAATAGGCTGTTGGTTAACTAGGATCTGCAGCTTATCCAGTAGATGGGGAAATGGGCAGACTAGGTGGGCCAAGCGGTCCTTATCTGCCATCAAAGTCTATGTTTCTATGTTTCATTAAAGAGGACCAGTCCCACCACCAATCCCTGAGGCACTCTGATGGTCACCTTACCCTCCTTGGAGTGAATATCATTTACTACCACCTTCTGCCACCTTACCCAGTTTACCACCTTTTGACCCACTCTTAAGCTACTCAACTTGCTTAATAGTCTTCTGTCTTTCTTCTGTCTTCACATAAATTGCATTTAAAGGGGTTGGGGAAGTGGAAACTGTCATGACTGTACTCTAAACAAAGGCTATGGCAGGAACTATCGCATGCATTACTAAGATGCGTTTTACACCCACATATCGCATGCATTACTAAGATGCATTTTACACCCACATATCGCATGCATTACTAAGATGCATTTTACACCCACATTTATGGCACATCTACCTCTACCAGTACCTGGGCTTTCCCTCCCTCCAGGACAGAAGACTAGCACACTGCACTTGGATCACGGCCAAGTTGTGGTCCCAATCCCTGCCCTACTACCTCACCTCTGTCCTAAATGCCTCTACCCACCCAGTGTATTCACTCAGGAATGATACCAGACTCCTATCTGTCCAGCACATGTCCACCACGGCAGGCCAGGCAGCCTTCAAATATCATATGCCCATTCTCTGGAACTCCTTCCCCCCAAACATTCATCACGCTCATACTACCCAGCACCTCAACTCCCTCCTTAAAGCATACTTCTTCTCCACCTGCACATGCAGCTAATTCACTGTCCTCACCTAGGCTAGTTCCTCCTTGAGTGAAGTAGTGGTGACCCAGTATGTGTCAGAAGCAGGTGGTTAACTAATCGTTAACTAATCTTTAATGTCTATGCCTTGCTCTGCTGCATCATATTGTGTGTTGTATTTCGTACCTGTATGCTGTATTATGTAGCATTTATTTGTATATTGCTTGTTCTTGATGCCTGCTACATTTTTCAACTGTCCATATTGTACTCTCCCTACCCCCTGCCCCCAGGATCCATCTGGCATCGAGCAGTAGTTCTGCTCAGAATGCCTTCCTGGTAAAACTTTTAAATAAATAAACATCTTGGGTTTGCCTTGATAGAGCAGTAGATCATGATCCCTACTGATGGAGAAACTACTGGGAAGATGAAGAATCTCTTGATCAGACTGCAACAACTTCATCCAAAACTTTCACACCATCCACATAAATTCACTATAGGTTCAGGCTGTTCCAGGACATTACGTTTTTGACGCAACCAGCACAATATGTCATTAACATTAATGCCCTCATCATGGAACAATATGATGACAACTTTAATGGCAGGTTAATGATATGGCTACATATGGGACCCAAAGGGCTGTGTCCTTCAATTGGTTATACTTTGACCAAAACCTTTCAAACGAAGTTGACATTTGGAAGCTTATGTCATAATTTGTCTCCCCAGCTACATTAAGAAGGCATAAACCTCACATGCAAAAATTTGCATGGAATCTTTAAGCAAAGCCCTGGTGACATAGATAACTGTCAGGTGGTTTGTCGAGGCCCCCTCTGTATCTGAGTCAGATTGCATTTCTCCTCTGGGCTGGTTCCGCACGGGAGCTGAACAGGTCAGAGAGTTTAAAAATTCCCTCTTGGTTAGTCAAATGTGGTTTAATGGTATTTTTCCCAGCATCAGAGTCATAAGCTAAAGTGTGTTCAGCATGCTCTATATTATTCAGCGCTGTCCAAGTGTTTGCAGCAACTGCCCTCAAACCATGCAGAGAGGATCCCTGTACACCTGAAGCCCCAACTACTTCATCGTGATGTACAGTGGCAATTCCTACAACTTCAGTGTTAACAGTGGGTTCACAAACAGTCCCCTGTTCTCTAGTAGGTTGTTTTCCACCATGCCTTTTCCCAGTGACTGCAACCCCTGCACCCATAGCAGTTACCATTCTCACATCCACAGGTACTGCAGAAGTAACCTTAGTCCCAGAAGATTGTGCACTCTGCCTGCTACTGAGCGATATAGCAGGAGGTAGTAGGGAGTTCTCTGCAGCATTTCCCTCTCCCAGCAGTCTGTCATGGGTAACTGGATTCTGCACAGTGTCCTTCACCTGCCCCATCTCAGTGGTAGCAGTCTGTCCTACTCGGGCATGGCTTCTGTCTGAGCCTTTCACTCTCAGCTTCACCCGATGTCTGCAATGTTGTGCAGTGCAGCTGTATCAGGAGTTCAACCTCCTCATCCTCAGTGTGGGCCAGCCAGGTAGAACCGTCCTTGGATCTATGCCACCCGGAAGCCAACAGAGCTTTTTCGGGGGACCAGAGTTCATCTTTCTCTTCAGTAGCTTGTTTCTGAGTCCCCAACCTGCATCCCAGTTGCAATAGATGCTGCTTCTGTACTTTCAGTGCCATGCCTGCCACTTCACCTTGCAACACCAAAGGTGTCTGAAAAGCTTTCTTCTGGACTTTGTGTTTAGCAGGGCTCTGTGGATCTGAGAGAGTCTCTCCAACTGGAAAAGTATTACATATACTGGCACTGGGTTCCTTCACAGACAGTGCTTCTGTGATAGCATTTCTCTCAGGACCATCATGGAGAGATCCATCTCCCTCTGCACTGGTGCAGAACTTTCTGCAGAGTTCTGTGATAGGCACAGCACACGACCAACCTTGGACTCCATTGATACAGCAGCATCTCTTCTTGTTAGTTCAGCAACCACACATTCCCTTTCATGAATACAGTGTGCCTCCTCCTCCTCAGTCATTAGAGCCATCAGGTGAGATTTCTTTTAACTCCAAAGCTTACTTTAGTTTAACTTCTTCTGTTTCCATCTCAGACCCTTCAGAGGGAAGACCATGGATTATTTCCATATCTGCATTATCAATAGCCATTTTTTCCAGCATTTCCATCAGAAACTGGCATGACCTCTGGCAAAATAGAAACTAGGGAGGAGGTCTCCTCCCCAGCTCCTGCTCCTGCCACCTCCACAGCACTGGTGTTTGACATCTTGCTCAGGTGAACACCATCCTCCAAGCTGGAGAGTAAGGGTATTTTGTATTCAAAAACCAAAAACAAAGCGTACATTAATTCAAGCTTCCATGGTACATTAACATGTCTATCCAGCTTTCCCAGTTTCCAGAAAAGGTGGAGAAGATAGAAGGTATATGATGGCCTTGACTTGTAAGCATTAACTAGAATTAAGGAATCTGCCTGAAATCAAATCCCTTAGTAACTCTCCCTTAGTAACTCTCCCCTCTGCTGGTAATGTTTTATTCACATATTGGGATCCCCTTGGCAACTAGTATTGATTTTGGAGCCGTCAGGGATAGCTGCACTTTTTAAAACTTTTGAAAAACAAAATACCTTTTTATGTAAGAATATACGTTTGTGAATATGATTTCTTAAGAATCGGTAGGAAAAGGAATTGGTTCACATTATAGCTATTCCTGGTTTTGCAGAACACATTCATTATGACCCAAACTATGTTCTGTTCACTGTTTACTGTTTTAAATAATGGATTAAGTTTCTTTCTCTGTTAGATGTATTTACAAGGGAGTACATGTCAATACATTTAGAATATTTACATAATGTTGTATGTCAGAGTGAATGTACTCAATAAACTAAGTATAAAAAAAAGTCTATCCAGCTTTAAGACAATTCACATCGAACAATGTTTTCATCACCCATCCCACAGTACATTCTTCCTCACATTTGCACATTGAAATTACTTAGACAATTTTCCCCATATTAGTATAGCTTGTTTAGTTCTACATATAACTTTAGATACCAAAAGTATATATATAATAATATCTAATCCAGCTTCTATATCTTATTTACAGTACTGACCAAATTTATATCCAGTCATAGCAGGCTAAATTTTCCCTACCCCATTCATGATACATTCCTCCATAATTTTACACATTGTGATTGTTCAGAATGTTTTGTTTCATATTGGTACACTGTATCCAATTCTACTTGTAAATAAAAAAAGGTCCATTAATGACAGGTTTTTCTGCTGTAAGGTTTTGTGGCATCTAACTTGCCATATTGTCCATTTGATGCAAGCCAGAATGACGTAAACTGTACTTCTATTCCATTTTCCCCATATGGGGGTTAACTGACTATATATCAACATTTCATATGTCATAGTCTTAAAACAGGGTTCATTCCAATATTGCACATACATTTGCCATAAGTGCTTTATAAAGGGACATTCAAAATGTGTTTCATTGTTTCAATTTGATCACTGCAATCGGTTTCAGCACACATCCCCTCTGCCTGGACTTTATGTTTATGATTACCTCTAACATTTAATTTCTTATAACTGCATAGCCATATTACAACTCACATTTTCTTAGGAATTCTGTTTTCTAAGGTAGCATGCAATATAGTTTTAGCATCTACCCACTGACTTCCAGGAAAAACTGGTTCTTAATATAATTTTTCTGACAGTTATGTGGCATAGAATTGTTTCCTTGTCAGGTTTTGTAACTGGTCCAGTGAAATGCCCAATAGATTTGCATATATATATATATATATATATATATATATATTTATTTATGTAGTTATTTGAATTTTGGTAACCAGGTAAGGCCACTGAGACCATGCAGTCCCTTTTTCAGGGGCGACCCAAGGAGGGTACAGAGGATAAGAAATACAAAAGTATATGCAAAGACATGTACATTCAGTAAATAAACACTGATATGAAGGGAATACAAAATAAAGAGGCAAACTAGAATATATACAAAGCCATAAACATACAATAAAATCGCTGATGTGGGAGGAAATATAAAAATTGTGATCCTAAAGTCTAGTACAATGTATACAGTATATATTGAAAGCATGTTTTAACATACTTGGGCACGTACACTTTCTAATTAATACTTATCTGACTTGGTCCCCGCTTTGAAATAGGGGAATACACCATTCATTTAGGAGTAGTGTCCAAAAATGTTCTTCTTTCTTTTGAAGACGCCTAATATTAGAGTATAAAAAATACTTAGAAAAAAAAAACTATGGGATTCATCATATTAAGGCCTCCCTTACTGACTAGTCTATAAATATGACATCTCTTTACTAGATTTAAGCGACTCCCCAGACTAGTTGAAAAAAGAGACCCAAAATCTTTGTTTACATATGCATTGGAACAGGAAACACATATGCAACGTATAAAAATATTGGCAATATGAAAGGCCTAAGTAAATAAACTCTGTTTTCCTTAGTCATGGACCATGACTTCCAGTTTGCTATTCTATATTTATTTTCCCAGTTTCCCTGTATTACATCACCATAACCAAATGTAATCTCTAAAAATTACAATTGTCCCTTTGAGACAGTAATTCCCCTGCCATATCTACCACTGGCAGATCCCCTAATGCTAACATTTTACTTTTGGTCTTATTTATTTTTATCCCTGTCATTGCAGTTAGATCCCCAATGATATTTAAAGCTTCTTCCCCGGACTGTAAATCTTCCAAAAGCAAAATATAATCATACACATAAGTGGACGCTTTCTTGACCCCATTCCCAGACTTTAAGATAATTGGCCTAATTTCTTGGTGTTCTTCTATTTTTCTTAAGATTGGATCAAGACATAATGCATGAAGTAGGGAGCTTAGGGCACATCCCTGCCTAACCCCATTACTGAGATACATTGGGATCCCTAAATGTCCATTTACCAATGGTATAATTTGTGCATTATTATACAAAAGTTGGATAAACTGTACAAAGTGTTTTGGGATTCCATAGTTTCTCAACACCGCCCAAAGATACTCATGATTTACCACATCAAAGTTGTTTCTTGATGTAATGAAAATAATTATCCATTCACCTGCATGTTCACTCCTTGCTCTACTATCTCTCATATATGCAATACATTTTGAGTAATATTTCTCCCAGGTATGAAACTTGTCTGTGTTTGCAATACTATTTGTTGTGCTACGATAGCAAGCCTTTTACACAAAATCTTAACTAGTATTTTGCAATCTGAGGTATGAAGGCTCAGAGGTTTCCAATTCCACAGGATTGTGTCATCCTCTTTCTTATGAATGAAGAACATTGTTTACTGTTGCATACTAGCACTCAAATGTCCCATTTGTATCACTGAATTACATATCACATGTAACATAGGTACTAATACTTCCTCAAAAATGTTATAAAAGTTCCCAGGGTTCCCACTGGATCATATGGGCAGGTAGCTGGAGGGCCTGCAGTCTTGACCGGTCCCCTTTGGGCTGTGCTGTTCAATGCTAGGTCGATGAGGAACAAGACCACAATTATGTTGGACTTAGTTTCCTCAGTCAACCTGGCTTGCATTATGGAGACTTGGCTGAGGGATGATGCAGGTTCAGTTTTAGAGGTGTTGGTCCCTGCCAGGTACTTAGTAGTGTACTGCCTGAGGAGGGAACACAGGTGTGGGGGTGTTGCCATCTGTTTTAGATCCAGCTTGAACTTCTCCATACACCCAGTGGGCTCTACCTCATCATTTGAATGTGTGTCGGTGCGTGGGGGTTCAGGTGCAGGCTTCTCCTTGTTTATCTTCCTCTGGGATTTGAGGGAGAATTCCTGCAGGAGGTCACGGACTTTGTCACCAACAGGGTGTTGGAGTCACCTAGATGGCTAATTCTGGGGGACTTCAATGCCTGGGTCCATGAAGAATCTTCACATTTTGGACATGACCTCCTCCGGTTGATGACATTTCGGGGCCTCACACAAGCAGTTGCTTTTGCGACCCACCATCACGGCCACACCTTGGACTTGGTATTCTCACTGGGTCTTGAGGTCACTGGCCTCAGGACTGATCGGGTCATTTGGTCCAATCATTGTATGGTGGAGTTCTTATTTGGGGCCCCCATGTTGAGATAGTAGGCTATCACCCTTTAAGGGGATTGTCCCCAGAGGGACTTCTGGCGGTAGTTGACTTTTCTGGTGTGAGTGCTGCATGTGTGATTGACTCAGGTGAGGTGGTGGCAGCCTATAATGGGGATGTTTCCAAGGTACTTGAAGCCATTGCACTGGTCTGTATATGACCTAGGTCTTCTTGCTTGAGACCCCCATGGTTTGATGGGACTCGCAAGGATATGAAGACCAAGGATTGGAAATTGGAGCATTGCTGTCTGAGGACTCGGTCCATGGAGGATAGACTGGCTTTAAGAAAGCATTATAATGATTATTAAAGGGCAACTGACCATAAGAAGGCAGAGTTCCTTCTCAGGGAGATTGCTGCAGGGAAGAACAGACAGCTCATCTCTTTCAGACTGTGGACAGACTACTTCGTCCAGTCTGCCTACAGCTGAAAAGGGCTTTTTCAGTTGCACTTTGTGAAGAGTTTGCTCTGTTCTTCTCTGACAGGGTGTCCTCTATTCTGGCCGGGATCACCCCAGTGGGGCAAGATCAACCACTCAGTGGGAGTCCTGGTTGGAACGAGGGTACTCATATTGTCTGGGGGGAGTTTCAGCCAGTGGAGGTGGCTGAGGCTATTGAGGTGATTTCAAAGCTGCAGCCCACCTATTGTGAGCTGGACCCTTGATTGACTTGTCTCCTAGTGGGATATGCCATGGACATCAGTCCAGTGTTCGCCAAGATAGTCCGGTGCTCACTTTTGCAGGAGTTCTTCTCTGGTGCCTTAAAGTAGGCGTTGGTGAGGCCCCTTCTGAAGAAACCACCTCTCGACCCAGACGTCCTGGCAAATTATGGACATATGAACATACAAAGAAGCCAGCAGAAGAAGGCCATTTGGTCTAACAAGTCTGCTCATATTGCAGGGTCCACAGCTTGAGCTAATGTCCCTGCCCTCCCTCCCCACTCCCCCATCCTCCCTACCCATGATCCTTACTTCCCCCATGCCTATCCCAGCCTCTTTTAAAGCTGACCACTGTTTCAATGAGATAACCTCTTCTGGCAGTGCATTCCAAGTGTCCACCACCCTCTCTGTGAAGAAGTGCTTCCTGACCTCCCTCCTAAACCTCCCACCCTCCAGCTTAAGACTGTGCCCCCTAGTGTTATGGCTGCCACTCAGCTTAAAGAGACTCTCCTTATCAACCTTATTTATCCCTTTCAAGTACTTGACGGTCCCAATCATGTCCCCTCTCTCTCCTGTCTTCCAGGGAGTACATGTTCAGTGTCCTCAACCTCTCCTCATATGCCTTACCCTGCTGTGCTACTATCATCTTTGTAGCCCTCCTCTGGACCTTCTCCAGCAGGTTAATGTCCTTTTTGAGGTGTGGGCACCAGTACTGAACTCCATACTCTAGATGCAGCCTTACCAGTGACCTGTACAAGGGCAGTATAACCTCCTCTCTCCTACTACTGATCTCCCTAGATAAGCATCCCAGCATCTTGTTTGCCATTGCTGCTGCTTTCTTGCACTGCATGGAGTGCTTCAGGTCACTAGTGATCATCATTCCCAGGTTCTTCTCCTCTGATGCAGATACTCAGACCACCCAGGTAGTACTCTGTCCTGGGATTCTTGGCACCAATATGCATAACTTTGCATTTCTTGGCATTGAAGCCAAGCTGCCAGATCCTGGACCACCTCCCAAGCTTTTCCATATCTTCCTGTAGGTCATGTATCCCTTCACCTGCGTCCACTCTCCCTCAGAGCTTGGTGTCATCCATGAATAGGCTCATTTTGCCCTTAATACCATCCCCAGTGTCATTGATGAAGACATTGAACAACACCGGCCCCAGCACAGAGCCCTGTGGGACCCCACTGGTTACCTCTCTCGTACCAGATAACTCTCCCCCCAACAACCACCCTCTGGGTTCTGTCTCTCAGCCAGTTTTCCACCCATCTGGTCATCTTTTTCCCAACCCAAAGATCCACCAACTTCCTGATCAACCTTTTATGGGGCACAGAGTCAAAGGCCTTGCTGGAGGCCTATCTCCAACCTCCCATTCTTAAGTAAAGTTGTTGAGAAAGTGGTGGCTCTGCAGCTCAAGGCACACTTCATGACCTTTAACATCTATGAGTCATTCCAGTCCAGATTTAGGGCAAGGCATAGCATGGAGATGGCACAGGTTCGGGTGCAAAATGATCTCCTCAGGGCTAGAGAGAGAGGAGAATGGTCAATTCTTGTTCCCCTCAATATCTCATCAGCATTGGACACCATGGACTACATTATGCTTTTGGATCACCTTAGAAAGTATTGTGGACTCACCAGAATTGTCATCCACTGGTTTGAGTCCTATTGCTCAAGTAGGAAGCAACATATGGTGATGGGGAATTTCTCCTGCTCCCTGAAGCTCCTGTCATGTGGAGTTCCTCAAGGTTCAATCCTATCACTGATGCTGTTCACAGTGTATATGCTGCCATGGGGAGGCTCATTAGATGTTACAGTCTGGGTTTTCACTGCTACGCAGATGATACCCAGCTGTATATGGCATTTGCCCCTGGAGCAAAAGATGCCGTTGAAGTGCTGAATAAGTGCCTTGCTGAAATCCAGGATTGGATGTCCTCTAACTGGCTGAGGCTGAACTCAGACAAGACAGAGGTCCTGGTGATTGAGCCTGGGCATGATGAAGGTGCTTTTAGGGTGGTAACAGGACTTGTCCTAGGATCTATCCTGTTTATGGCATCCTCCAGGGTGAAAAATCTGGGTGTCATCCTTGATGGCAGACTGACACTTGATGCTCAAGTGTCATCCATTGTCCAAAGTGTTTTTTACCAAATGAGGAATGTTGCGCAGATTAAACCCCTGATTCTGCCCGAGGACCAGCTCTCACTGGTGCATACCTCTGTGATATCCAGGCTAAACTACTGTAATGCTTTATATTTTGGGGTCAATGGAGGGAACCTGCGTTGACTGCAGTTGGTGCAGAATGTGGCCGCCAGGTTGCTGGTGGGCCTGCCAAGGTCTTGTCATGTGACCTCAGTCCTGCAGGATCTGCACTGGCTGCCTGTCAGGAGGGGGATCCTCCTCAATGTGAGTTTACTTACCTATAAGGTCCAATACAACTCAGGGCCTTGCTATCTGTCAGACCTCCTTACACCTGCCATCCCTCCGCTACCTCCGCTCCTCCACCGAGGGCCTCCTAGTGGTTCCCTCTGCACCTCCTACCCTCGACTCTCCTACCTCACTTCCCCACCCACCCCCCTTACCTTGTCTTGCTCATAGCTCATGTCTTTGTACTGGTTATTACATGTCTGTAAGTCAATGACTATATGTTTGTAACTAAAAATGATGACCGTTGCACACACAGACGTGGAACCTTTGTAAAAGAGCCTTGGCTCAAAGGTATTGTAATCCTAGATGAAATAAATAAAAATAAATAGACAAGGAACTGATCACTTATCTGCTTTCTGCTTCCTGTATTGTTTCACACGTTATTTCCCACTCTATGTCTGGAATTTGGGGTATCTGTATTTGTTATATAATCATAATATTTAGAGTTTACCACCCATTGTTTATTAAACACTTTATTTATTTGTTCTTGAACTATCAGTTGTATCCCTGATGAGTCTGATCGTTAAATCCCGCTCTGATCTGTGAGCTCTGTAAATATTCTATTTTTTGTTCTGTCCTCACAACTATCAAAAGGATTAACATGACATTTGGACCCTTGTGTTCCAAACTGCTACTCCATGATTTTGCCCTATTGTACTGGTAGTCATACATATCTTTTTTAATATCATTTATTTGGGCAGTTACATCTTCCACAGTTTCCCTCACTATGGACAGAAATTTGAAAAGCCAACCTCTGAGGCTTAAGTATCACTATGGACAGAAATTTAAAAGGCTGACTTCGGAGGCTTGAGTATTTTTTATATTTCTTACTCCCTAATTTTTGTGACAGTGCCTTCATTAGATCTTGTACATCAACTTTGTTGTCTTCCCACCATTCTGTGGGGTCATCATGTAGTATAGAGACTGATCTCCAAGCTGCCAGTAATTCCAGGACTTTCTCTTTTATATGTTCTTCCATAAGCAGAGATATATATTCATTTTCCAAAAGCCCTTCCCGATACATTATCCCTTCTGTAAACCAACTGTGACCTGTACTGCAGTATGGTCTGATGTTTCCATGGAAACCACTTTTACTTTTGTATGTGCGTTTTGGTAAAAACCAAATGCGTATGCTAAATGATATTGAACCTTTATGAAATGTATGCAAGCCAGCCCCCCACTCCCGATGTGTAGCCTAACCCAGGTGGTAACTTGGTGGGAGAGGGATACTGTACAACCACCAAAACACAGTCCAAGAAAATAGAAATATGCTCATTACCTGGTTCTTCTGTTGTTTCGGGATGGCTCTGCAGGATGAGAAGCAGGCACACTTATTTGCTTCAGTGGGCTAACTGCAGGGGGCAATGTTCATTAGCAGGCAATAGGCACAGTTTAAATCAATTAAATTCAATGTCCACTCCAGAATCAAAAGTGCAAAACTGATTTGGTATACATCCCCGATGTCGACATGTCGACAGTGGAGTCTCCTACAGCGACAACAGTGCCATGTCGCTGTAGGAAACCCGCTGGCACCAAGCACTGTCTGTAGAGGGTCCTGCACCCCCCCGACTCAACTCCAACTTGGAGTTGAGAATCCTAAGTGGGAGGGTGTGGGGGCCTCAGTCTATGTGGGGTGTTTGGGGGTGAAGCCCCCCTGAAGAAAACACTTGTTGCTTCTGCAAACCAACAGCCGACTGCAAAATGTAGTCGACCTGCCGGTTTCGCTGTCGGGTCATTCGACAAATATTTTGTCGACGACCCGTCGTGGATCCAACTGATTTAATGTAAAATGAGAAACTTGGTAAACCATTCCATGGAGCATGGGGGGTGGATATGGAGGGGATATCTACAGGCAGAAACATGACATTTGTCCTGCAACACTCTTTTTTCAACAGATTGATTTACAGTGTGCAGACATTCCCTGGAGCCAAAAAAGCTACATTCCTGACAGCAGCATTTCTGACTGACCCAGGCCTCACTTAGGAGCATTTCAAACTCAGCAGCACTCTCATTTCATATCCCTTCACTTTACTCTGTCCTCAGCCAGGCACTCGCATACGTTTCCTTCTCTTGGTCTCAGCAATACTCAAAACTGAGGTAACAATTGTGACAGCATGAGACGTTTCTACTGTCTCAATCCCATTTCTTACTTTGCCTTTCTTTAGTTTGCTATATCAGGGATTACATTAACACAGGGGGGCTAATTTTAAAACAGTGAGCAAATTCTCTTATTGAGAGGGGTCTCACACTTCCTCAATGGTGTTGCTTTTAGCTTGAAAATGAACCACCAAAGACCTTCCAAATGCCCATTTGCTGATGCCACACACCTGGCTGGTCTCCCCAAGGAATTCTGCACATTCCTGGACCTACAGAGACCCAAGGCACTATCCGTTCATGCAGCCATTCCAATTTCTGCACTTCCTTTACCCAGGGGACTGCTTGTCGTGCCACATGAAGCACCCAGATGGCCTGTCATCCTACCAGGGTCCCAATCAACCTTTCCTCACATGGATCTTCTCCTGCCTCCACAGACTGCAACCCCTGACAGCCCACAAACTGTAGCATCCACCAGTTAGGGGAAAAGGGATAGACTGCCACTACTATGTCCTACAACGATCCAGGCTGCCACTCTGGACCGTGCCCCAGACCCCAACTGCTAGAGCAGGCTCGCCCACAGAAACACTCCTTGCCCAATAGGTTGCACTCATCCATGAGAGAGATTACTCAGAAAACAGGGCCCCCATCAGTGTACACCCTACCATGGTGCCAGAGATCACATGGCGGGCCTCCAGTCTTCAGCTTCTATGGGCCCTGGCTTCCAACAGCACCAACAGGACCCAACTGGTGCTCCACTGCTCCCCTTCTCTTATTACCCAAACCACTGCACTCTCCATATGCGAGGGAGGAGGCTGGAGTGGCAAGTGGCCCACCCTGGCCCCGCCGCGGCCCTCTGGCCAAACTTGTGGGCTGACCCCTTGACCTCTCTCTCTCTCTCGCCTCTCGGCCTTCCCCTCCAATCTCCCTCTCATGGCACCAAAACCCTTCCTTTTATACCCCCTAGGGATGGGTCCCACCTGCTGGCAGCAAGCAGGCTCACATCCCAGACCTACCAGCACCATTGCACACTCTCTAGGGCTCTCTCTCTCTCTCTCTCTCTCTCTCTCTCTCTCTCTCTCCAGCAATTTTTTAACTATTAAGCTCCCAGAGGGTGTTTACCTGTATGTTCTGGTGTTTTTTGTTTTATGTCTTAAACATCTGCTAATCCTGCTTTCCCTAGTATTGTGATAAGTGTATTTGTATCACAAAAACCTTTTTCAGTTTTCCTTCCCCAATTCCTTTTTGATAGGCCTCAATTCAAATTTCCACCCCATAATACCATATTTTATGTATGCAGATATGGTTGTATAAGCTGTATTATGTTATTTCATTCCACTTTTTGTATGAGGATTATAAATCCTATAAACGAATGGGGGTCACCAAAAAGCTTTCCTTGGGGGAGCCTAAATGCCCGCAGTCTGGTTGGTGTTTGGTGATAAAGCCGTTTGAATGTGATTGCCAGAGAGTGCTTTTAAAGCCTCTGCGTCTGTCTCTTTAAGAGCTGCCCGCCTGCAGTATAATTAATCTGCGAGGGGGGACTGTGTGTTTCTATGCCCAAGTCCCGCCCGAGCTGCTGCAAATCGCTCCATTTCTGCCATCGCTATTTGGGCAGAGTGAGCACTTTTGGAAGATGTAACTAGTGGCTGGGAACAACTTAGAGTAATAGTGAAAATGTAGTTTGTCTAACCTACCTTTCTTGCAGCACGAACTGTTTCTGTTTAGCTCCACCATTTTGGTCCTGAACTGCCGAACTGGACCAATCAGTATGTGGGGACTCTAAAATGGAGCCTGTTAAAGTGGGACTGTGTGGTGCCAGACTCTGGGAAATGTAGTTTTGGATCCTTATCGCCTTTTTGCACCAACAGAGGGGAGCATGTTGTGACTGACAGCAGAATCAACCACCCAAACTGTTTGGATCAGAGGGAAATTCCCCTGCTGCCTGCAGCCCAGGGTCAGAACAGAGATGGTGCTGGAAGAGTGAGCAGCTCATGGAGCTGCTGCCCCACGGGCAGCGTGGGGACTTGGCGGGAAGGCTGAGTCTGGCTCAGCTCTCCTGTATGGAGAGAAATGGAGAGATTATTTTGGACCATGTCTCCGAACATTTTGTTGTGCCCCGAGTTATGGGCATGACAAGCAGAGAAGGACCGAAAGAGATTTGAGTTGGAAGCTGAAGGAGCAGCATCTCTGTGTGTTCGAGCAGCCGTTTGCAGCGTAGTTCATGCGGGAGAACCGTGGAAGGCCTGTCTGGAAGCCTGCTAGTCTGATTACTGCCCAGAAGAGGGAGTAGAGGACTTTCTTCAGACTGAATCTGAATTTGTTGAGAATGAAGCAAGCTGCTGTGGAACCAGGCTTACCCTGTAGAAGACTGAAGATTTTGCTAAACAATCAGCCTGTCAGGAACTTTAGCTACTGTAGTGCTCCCAGGTTTAGCAGTGATTTTGCAATTGGTACCGAGGAGTCATTTGCCTGGTACAGTAAACTTTCTTTACATATGAATGTGCTATGTGCTGGATGGGGATCGCGATCTGATTTTCCCCATTGCTGTGAGCTGTGTGATAGTGCTAAAAGCTGCTGCCCAGCAAAATCTCAGACTGAATCCGTGCTGCTTGATGCAGATAGGCCCAGCCACGAGGGCCTTGTCTCACTACCCTGCTGCACAGAAAAGATCCATCGACGAGGGACCAGCATGGGGACCAGCCCCTGCTCCTTGCCTGAACAAGACTAGTGCTGAAGCAAATCATGTGAGGCCCTGTCTCTTCTAGCAATCCAGACCTTTAATCCATCAGCCCTCCTGTGTTTAGCCTGGGTATCGTGAGTAATTATCAGGGTAACTCCCTGCAACTTTTGTTTAATCAAGGTGTGTCATCTGATTGTTTTGTGCTTTTCTTTCCATGAACTGAGCTCTCCAGCTCTGGATTACAAATTGTGTGTGCATGTTCTTTCTCCATCACAGGGCCCCAACCAGCTGCACCGCTGGCCTACCCTGGGCATCAGTCCTGGCTAGTCTTTTCCCCCACCCTGGGTACCCAGAGAGTGTGACTGAGTTGGACTCTAAGTGCATGCACAGTAGTGTGATTATTAATGTGTTCAAGCTAATTAACCTGATTATTCCCCCTCCTTGTTACAGACCCGTGAATAAATCAGATCTATTTGTTTATGCAATTTACATTGATTGTGGGTGTCAGTTTATGCTGAAGGTATTGCATTGTTGCTGTTGTATTGCATCATCTTATTTTACAGGGGGTCCCCAGAATCAAGCTGAAGGAACCAGTCCAGGGGGTAAGTGCCAAGTACAAGTGTATGTGGTTTGCATATCTGGGGTATTGGGAAAGTCACTGTTGTGTACTGTGTGGGCCACTAGTGGGAAATAAGGGGGAGGGTCACAGTGTTCCAGAGGGCTGTGGCCTGGTTAGCATAACCCAAACCAACCCTGACCTTTGGGTGGAGACACCCATTTCAGAACTCAGGCCCCTTAACCTGTTAGTAGCCAAGCAGGCATGGGTAGTAGCCCAAGGGATAGCACCACCTAGGGGTTACATATATATTAACTTTATGGGCATACTATTTATTTATTTATTTAAGCATTTAACCAGAAAGGCATACTGGGCAGGCTACTGCTCGATTTCAGATGCGTCCTGGGAAAGGGGAAACATAGACAACAGTTAAAGACAGCATGACACAAGTGAAATACATAGTGGGGATAAATCACTATATCTAAATGTAATGCTCTCCCTGGGTAAATATCTAAAACCCTATTTACAGTAACATCTAGGGTAGTAAAGAGAATGCTTAAGCCTGAAAACATATCTTTCCCTATTGACCACATAGATGGACCCCACCTCCATTCCTTTTGTACCTGCTTGATTTCGGTTAATATATGCAACCTGGTGTCTACACCTAAATCCTATAGAAATGCTAAAGTAGTTAACCATTTCTGAGTGCTCAGCTGTGCGTGATCTACACAGCAGTTCAATTAATGTCACTGCGATCCACCTATGCTGACTCTCCCCGACTCCTTTCTTTTTCCATACTGGCTTCCTGCTCTGCCAACAGACCTAGGAGGTAGGTTTCCTTTGCTGCAATTCTTTTTCAAGGAGGATGTCTTCCACCCTGGGTTTTCCCCTTGAATCCTGTTTCCTCCACTACTGTATTCATCTGTTGTTCTCCTTGAGAAATCACTGTAGAATCCGTACATGATACAGGGGTCTCCTTGCTTTCTCAAGTGGGAAGGGAGATGGACTCCATCACCCAAGCTTCTCTCACATGCTCCTATGACACTATTGCTCTCCAGATGGACACCAACAGTGCCCCCTGCCAAACAATAGGTGAATTTCCGGTGTCCTGGCCAAATAGCCCCATTCACTAACCCCACCCCAACAGCTTACTCTGGTTCAATTTCAGTTGGTTTGCATCTGTATCCCCCTCCCCCAGGACAAAGCTGAAAACAGACAATATTTTCTAGCTCTCTTTCCTGGTTAACAAAAATAAATAAATGAATGAATAAAACAATAAATGAATAAGCAAATGCATGTGCGCGAACACACACACACACACACACACACATATACACACATACACACACTAAATAGTTCATGTTACTGCAACCCAAGCTAAGGGGTGGAAGGCGGGGCCACAGCTATGACATCTACAACATAAAAAGCATGTGCTGTCATGGTAACTGTTTACACTCCTCATACCTGAGAGAGATGTGGAGGAGGCTGGTATTAGCTAACAGAACTAAGAACACTCTGGTGAATTTGATAGATAAGACTATTCATGAAAATGAGTGGTCCTGAGAATATGGCTGTCTCGAATGCGATATGCAGATATAAATAATTAGAGTAAACTAAATCTCCAAGAAATACAGTTTTTGCTATGGTCTGCTTCCCAGGGAATGGTATTTTCAAAGTGTGCCATGAGGGCAAAAATGTTAGAAGTATGCTTCGTCATGGTCTAACAATGGGGTGTCATGCTTCAATAACCGTTTTTGCAAACAGCTCACTAAATCATTTATGTTGTGGAGCTGTTATGCACAACTAAGTTGGTTTCCAATAGCAGTGTAGTTTGAAGGTCTAGCAATTAATTTCAATAGGCATGTTTCTGCTGGTGTTTTGCAGATGGCTAAGAAACAGAACCACCACATTTCTTCCACAGTGTTCTGCCATTTCTGCCCAAGAGACTCTCAACATGGTTTCAATAGTTAAGGAATTCATCTATTACAAAAAAAAAATTACAAGGCCATGACAACAACAACAACAAATATATGTTGATGCCTGGGATTCGCCTCTTCTTGTTTTCAAAGCAATTCTTATTCTTTTTTTTTTTTCAGTTTGCATGAATGCTTACTGGTTTGTCATGTTGCAAGAGGTGACTATGGAGTTTTTCACTTTGATATACCCCTTAAACAAAAGTATGTTGTTTATGTTACTATGACAAACAATTTTAAGTGTGTAGAGGGAAACAATTTAAAAATATTCTATGCCCAGAAAAATCTAAGGCTAACCTGGCCTGACAATTTTGTTTTCTTGTCTTTACATTCAATTATTTCTTTTGCAAATGTATTCCCAGCTCTGTTTAGCCCATGTAGCTTATTGCTGTTACCACCTATATTCTTTGCCTATCAAGGCCCAGGTTGTGCCTGTATAAGGTTCCTCGGACTAGTGTACTTACCCAGTCAATCAATCAATCAATAAACGCAGTGAATCAGAGTGCCTCATGGTTTGGCATTCCAAGTTTTACATTCAAAACTACCAGGATTGGTGGAACATAGGTAACAGGTAGCCTGTCATTTATTTTTTGTTATTTACAATAGGTGCTTAGAATACATGCATTATCCTTTCTGGCTATCATTCTAAGTCCATCTGGAATTCTACAAAGAGCAATATGAGATTCACAATTTAGTTGTACCTGAAGTAATGGGTGGCATGTGAATAAGGTGAAAGCAAAATGGCGACTCAATAACAGCGACAGCAAAATAGCAAAAACACTAATGGCGACAGGTAGGAAATAGCGACTATGCTGCCGTAACCTACCCCAGTGTCAAGAAGCACCTCGGAGTAGGATAATTAGAAATAGCAGGGGGTACGGTGGTGCAGCCCCATATGTAAATGAAAGGCTGACAGGTGTGTAGTTCAGTAAAGATGTCTGCCACATACCTTGGATAATGGTTAAACATCTCATGTGCCTGAAATTGTGTCCTCACCACAATGAACCGAGCAGTCAGACAGTCACCTGTTATAGCTCTCTTTCAATAATATGTACAGTTCCATGTGATGACAGCTAATTGGATATCTGTTGCAAATTTGCTATATATGACAGTTGCCATAATTTTAGGGTGCCGTTAATGCATTTACCTTTTGGATTCGCCCTTTTGACAGTCTCCATTAATTATTAATAATGACGATAGGGTGAGTATATCGTGGGATATCGTCACGCCTCGGGTGGTTGGGCACGAGGCCGCAGGCCGAGTGCGTCCAACGACCCGAGAAGTGACGATATCCCACGATATACCACACCCTGGAGTGCATTATTGCTATTATGAACAGAAGTAATGGTTTTATAAATAAAAGATTAAAAATACACCCTTTATACCTGTTAAAAAAAGCTTTTTTGGTAGTGTAGGAATACATTTTAAAAAAATAGTTCTAGAAGACAGCAGGTGGCGCTCTTGTAGTTGGAGCTGACAGAAAATGTAATAGTATTGTGATGGTGTGACTTGTGAACTCTGCAACAGTATCTTTGTCTGCCCCCGCAGTAGATGATCGCGGTAATGAGATTTTAAAGAGAAAATGAAGCCAATGACCAGTATGAGTAGATTAGGAAGCATAATTTTTTAAACCGTGCTGCGTTGCTTAAACGGGCGGCCGTGCATGCGCCTCTGAAAGAAGTGAGCGCGCGAGTGAGAGAAAACTCTCACACAGTAGCGCTTTGTTGGAAAGAAGCACGGGTTAACTTGTGGCGCTAAATTTCGGCAGCAGGATTACAGTGATGTTGGCAGGGAAATGAGATGGCAAGTGGATTTCTTTTTAATTTTTTTATGACACTGGATTATTGTTTGTGGCAGCAGCTTGCGTTGTAAGTTCAGCGTGGCTACCGTTGTCGTTGGAATGATTTTTTTTTTCTGCCGGTGAGAAGGCTGGTGACCGGAGGTTTTCTGAAGCCGTGATGATGTAGCCCGATATCATCATGGCTTAGAAAACCTCTCAGCCAATCGGCTTTCTCCATTTACGATCGCCGGTTCATAATAGCCGTTATCACATGGAACTAAATTAATGACCCTTTCGAAAAACACTCTGTGTGAACCTTTAACATATCTTTGTTCTTTGAAAATGCAGGTATAATGGCTATATAGTATAGTTTAGAGATGTTGTGTATGGAAAGCCATGCACTCAGAAAAAGTTGTTGTGCTGTAGTTCAAAGGTCACAAAAGTTGTTGAAGCCCAGTTCAAATGTTAGGGAAGTTGTACCTCAGTAGGGATGTCAATATATGCTAAAACGTTTCAACCTGATGAAATTTCAAATTTAGCAGATGCTGTGCTGCTGACACTGTCCCAAAAACTCAAATTCTTCAATCTGTCAGTCATTTACAGAAAAAAAAATTCTACAACGAGCTGCTGAATAACTACCCATGGGGTGTTTGAAATTATACTTTGTAAAAAAAAAGTTTACTTTTAATGCTGTTTACTTGTTGAAATGTCCATTGCCAGGCGTTGACTCCTCACTGTAACTGCTACTGTCTCTGATTTGCCTCAGTCACATGGAACCAGAAAATTGCAAAAAACAAACAAACAAAAACAAGAAAAGGAAAAAAAACAGAAAACTGTGCATTTGGGGTGGGAACACTCATTGAATTTTTTCTAATTATTTTTAGGAACCATATATTATAAAAAATAATGAACAGAAAAATATGCACACACATGGCATATGTTTCCCTCTCGGGGTTCTGATGATATCAGAGAATCCTTGAGGATTTCTTCTTGAGGTTTATGATGTCATCAGAACCTTTGGATGGAACCATAGCCTTGTTGTTCATTGTTTCCCATACATTATAAAGGAGGAAGGGGAAATCTTGCATTCTGATTGGGTGTTAGTCACGCATTAGAAGTTTCAAATGTACAGCTAAAAACAAGTGCTGCCAACCTGGGTGCAACACAGAAATGAAATCAAGGTTCACAATTTAGAATCTTCAGTTTATTTAGAATTTTAGCAGCCTCACACACAAAACAGTGTCCTGCACATTCCTACTCCTCACTTAAACCTTAGCGCTGCTGTTAACAGTAAATGTTTAATAAGATACATTTTAATTTCCACTAGACTCCCATTTGTAGCCACTCCTGCTGCCATCGGTTCACTCCTTCTTTCTACCTCTGGTATCTCGTTACGTGGGTGACTCAATTTGAGCAACTCAAATTGAGCACCTGTCAAAATTGCGACTGCTACATAATAGCGGCTCCACTATCAGTGAATCGTTTCAGCGAGGGTGACGTGCTGGGGGGACAATTATGCAGTTTGGGGTATCATGTGTGGTCTCGGAGTTAGTTATATTTAGGTATGGGGTATGAGGGGAGCCTCCCGATGGGGGGGATTAGCCCGCCATTAAAAGTCACTACAGCATTGATTTTTGTGGTTGACAGCAATCGTAAAGAACAAAGAGGATATCAGTGGGATCAGTAGTTCTACTGAGTCAATCTGGCTATACCAAAGGGGGGGTAGTCTCCCAGAGAGGAACAGCAGGACTGCAAAAAGCTCAGCCCAGCTTATCAAATGAAGTAGTCATATGTGCACTGTTAATGTTAAATTCCACAAAAACAAATTCTGAATGCATCATCTACAGTATATGCTATCATAAATATGTGAGAAAATGTTACGAATCATTTTTTTTCTTCTGCAAAATTAAAACTGTTTAACCAATTTATCCAGTTGTGTTAGACACACTAATACACTGACTATGGATATGCATGTCAAATGTTTACTCTATGCATGCAAGAGCAGAGAAGTTACAAATATCCACATTTTTGATAGTTTTCACAAAGTTTTGCAAATATTTACGTACTGTAGTAAAGTTTTGAACCCCTGTAACCTAAAAATCTATTTAATTCTGTCCATATTTAGAACATTCTATAAGCATTACAAAAATGTTATACATACTAATTTATACATGCCTAGCGCCAAAGGTGCCTGAGTTATATGCAGATGAAATTTTTTCATAAAATGTCCTGAAAATAAAAAAATGACAGATGACAGCCTGGGTAAAGAATTGGCTGGAGAATAGGACACAGAGAGTAATAGTAAATGGAGTCCACTCAGAAGAAAGGAGGGTTACTAGTGGGGTACCGCAGGGTTCAGTATTAGGACCGGTCCTCTTCAATGTCTTTATGAGCGACATTGCAGAAGGACTGGAAGGAAAAGTATGTCTCTTTGCAGATGACACAAAGATCTGCAACAGAGTTGATGCACAAGGTGGGGTGGAAAGGATGAGAAGGGACTTGGCAAGGTTAGAGGAATGGCCAAATGTATGGCAGCTTAGATTCAATGCTAAGAAGTGCAAGGTAATGCACCTGGGAAACAAAAACCCAGGGGAAGAGTACACAATGGGAGGTGAGATACTAACAACAACAAAAATGGAAAGGGACCTGGGGGTAGTCATATCAGATGACCTAAAGGTGGGCAAGCAATGTGAGAGGGCAATAAGGAGGGCTGGGGGGATACTAGGATGCATAGGGAGAGGCATCACCAGTAGAAAACAGGAAGTTATTATCCCTCTGTACAGACAGCAGGTGAGACCCCATCTGGAGTACTGTGTGCAGTTCTGGAGACCAATCTCCACAAAGACATAGACAGGATGGAAGCTGTCCAGAGGAGGGCAACTAAAAAGATGCAGGGTCTGCACCAGAAGACATATGAAGAGAGACAAAAGGAGCTTAATATGTATAGCCTCGAGGAAAGGATGGAGAGAGGGGACATGATAGAAACGTTCAAGTACCTCAAGGGAATTAACAAAGTCCAAGAGGGTAGCATCTTTCAAAAAGGGTGTGCAAGAACAAGAGGGCACAATTTGAAGATAGAGGCGGCTCAGAGGTAATTTAAGGAGTATTTTTTCACAGAGGGTTGTGGATGCATGGAGCGGCCTTCGGAGGAGGAGGTTGTGGAGTCAAAATCAGTGGTGGAATTCAAGCATGCATGGGACAGTCATAAGGCAATTCTAGGGGGTGGGAGTAGGAAGAAGTAGGCTGCTGGTTAACTTGGATCTGCAGCTTATCCAGTAGGTAGGGAAATGGGCAGACTGGGTGGGCCAAGCGGTCCTTATCTGCCGTCAAATTCTATGTTTCTATGTTTCTATTTTGAGCACATATAATTTTTAGACGATGCGTCATTTTGTCATGAAATCTGGTACATTGTTAGAACACCTATCATCAAGAAATCATGCCAAATGTAAGATTCCTGATCCAGTAGACGGTTAAGGTATATGCAGATAAAAATGTTCATGAAATTTTGCACAAACAATAAGATGACAACATTTGAGCACCTATACTTTTGAAACTATCCATCCAAATTTCATGAACCACAGAGTACACATTCCAAACTTCAGAGATCTAGCTTGAATAGTGGCTGAGTTATAACCAAATTACTCAATTTTAAAATTTCCACAAAATGCTGACTAAATGCCACTGAATTTTGTGAAAGTTTGACCAAAATCCCACAGATTCGGAATTTTCCTATTCCACACAGCTCTATTAATAATCAGTCTTTTTTGTCTTTGCAACTTCAGTACTTTGAACCCATTTCTCCACAGTAGTAGCTTTTCTCTCATTTCATACTGCCTGAACATTCTGTGACATCTATAACACCATTCTAGGCCATTCACATGAACAGCATGGAATGGTATAACTGATGTCATGGAATGTCACAGAAATACAAAAACAATAGTAGCTGCTGAGGACAGTGGAGCTCTATAGATCTGAAGGTACCCCACAGCTAGATTATTTATTAAAAATTGGTCAACGTATATCAGAATACATAACTGTCATGAAAAGGAAGATGAAAAACTCTTTTCCTATCCCCATTAAGACCACGTATTTCTGCTTTTTAGTTACCCAAGCTTTGAGTGGCTACACTGTTCCTGAATCTCACCTGCGTATTTGAACTTGCTTGTTAAGTTACTTGCTTCCATGTACATCCATCTCCCTTAACTTCTAAGGGCTCAGAAGTTAAGGGTAAGGGCTTAGATGTTAGGGGAGATGGCTACACATGAGCATAGGTAAACTTAACAGCAGGTTCGAAGTAACCAGGTGAGATTGAGGATCAGTGCAGCCATCCAAAGCCTTAGCAATGTAAGCCTTAGGATTTGACCTATCTACACCATTGGCCGCCTGTGGAATGTAGCACGCTGCACATCAACAGATATGGTGAGTTTTAAAGCACCCCTGTGGATTTGGTTCATTTTTATTATTTTCACATATGTGAACTGATTGTGCATCCACCATTGCGTTCTAACAAATATTATGTTAGTGTTAGCAATGAGGGAGTAGTTCAGATGTTTATTAAAACTACTGAAAACTTTGATAAGTAGAACTAGTGCTAACTAACTAAACTAACCTACCTACCTAACAGAGCAGTCCAGTACCTAGAATATGAAGAATCCCTGAATTGATTTCTATGTTCTTTGGACGTGCAAGTCACATGGTGAAATGGTAAAATATATTTTTTACTGTATATGTCAGACTGCAACAGATTCACTTAACAATGTCACTTGAGGCATCCTCAGGCATACAAGAGAATTTAGCGGCCAGACATGCTGTGTTAGCAAATTAATCAAATCATTGTTAAAATGTATTTTATCCATGTAATGAGGTCATGGAACTGTTCAGTGAAATTGTTAAAGATTTTCAATAAGACAGTTGAAGTAACTAATTGTCCAAGCAGTAATTTATCCAGAATTTGAAGCCGTCCATATCTGACTCTAATGTACTTTTAATCTGTGAAGCACTATACGGGCTGGTTAAAATACACCATTTCTGTTTTGCAAACTGTAAGTTACTCACATCACAGTGGCACTTTAAGCATATTTAGGTGCATAAGAGAGTTTACCAGTTAGCTATGCTATATTAAGAAATTAATTTGTGATCAAAATTTATTTTTTCCTCATACCAACAGACAGCATCTATGCAGCATTTAACTCATACAATCAAAACGAATCCTAAGTATGACATGAGTGGTCAGTAAGGAGAATTCTTATGCTTGGGGGTGGCTGGGTTCAGAAGGTGAATTTTCCAAGGGGGGGCCGTAGCTACCTGCCAGTTCTCTGAGGCAAAAAAAACAGATGATGGAAAATAAATAGTTATTTTTTTATTCACTTTTATGTACTATTATTTTCCATTACTAAGGATCACCTCACATGAACATGCAATTGTTTGCAAAACATGGAGGTATTTTGATGGCAGCATGAATAATTATTTACTAGCAATTGACAGTAATTGAGCTGTGCACCTTTCTGTGTATTCTCAGACTTTGTCGTTTGGATGCCGGCTCTCACTCAGAAACTTTTCCTAGCATTCCAAGATAGGAACTTGGGTCATTCTGGTATTTCCTACTAGCCAAAGCCTTAGTAACTAGCAAAGATAAATACAGTACCTTGATCAGAATTTTCAAAAGGGATGACACAGACACCTTGTGTTCCTCTCCCTTTTGGCTGTGAGGTCACGCTGAAGATGATCTTGCCAGGGTTTACTGTGCGGATGTACAGTAGTCTACAGTGCTACCCCAAAGTCTACATTTGCCAGGCTGGACATCCTTGTTCATTCCTTCTGCCACTTCACCCTTTGTGCTCCATCTCTCAGCCATCCCTGCTCTCTGTAAGCTAATCTCACTTCCCCTCCATAGAGGTCTGGCATTTTTCACACTGTTCCTTCTTCCTGGCCAAATACTGTTTTGCCACCATTTCCATTTACATCTGTCTGCTTAACCCTGCTTCCCTGTTTAACTACTCTCACAGATCATCTGATGCTCATTCCATTCACATCACTCATTGTAAATCTGTTCCAGGCCAGTCTGTTGTGTCTGTCTTCCAACCCTGGAACAACCTCCCTCTCTCTATCCATCTCTCATTTATTTATTTAGTTTTTGTTAACCGGGTTAGGTGCGGTAGCCAAAGTTGACTATTTTCAGGCATGACCCAGGAGAATACATATATAAAATGAGATCGATTATACAATACATAGTATATAGTGCAGGTACATAGTATATAGTACAGGTAGGTTAGAAAACAGATCAAGTCAGACAGTACTCGAGATAATACTATGCAGAGATGTCAAAAGTGACATTAGTACATGCAAATAACAACTGAAACTGGGCTAAGTGGCAGCTATAAAGACATTTTATAGCAAAGCTTGTTTAGAAGTGCAGCAGTCCTTGGGTGAAATAGGGTGGTCAGTTGTGAGGCATTAAGTGGGATCAAAGCATCTGCAGGGGTCCCGGGATAGTTGGCGATATAGTTCTTTTTTGAAGATTGGATGGGAATTAGCCTGCCTCAGGGCAGGAGGCAGGGAGATCCAGGTGGCTGAGGCGGCGCAGTGAAATGCTCCAGAACCTTTGGAAGTAAGGCATCTGGGTACAGTTAAGTAGAAATTTGTTTGCCGAGTGTAGTCCATGGGCAGGTGTCTGTGGTACAAGTAGAGCTGCAAGGGAGGAGGGGGTTTGGTTATGGATTACAAGTCTGTGAGGTCCTAGGAGTATAGTCAGTGGGCAGTTGGGGAGAGCTAGCCTAGGTCGCTATACAGTATGCAGTGGTGCTTGAGGTGATGGGAAGAGGAGGCATACCGACATATGTTGTTATACGCGACATCCCATTTATGGAGAGCAGTCTTATGGGCATTAGCAAAAGTGGAGACACCATACGTCAGTGCAGGAAGCAGAATACCCTTGGCAATTGCCAATTTGGTGGATAGTGTAGCAGGTGACAGGTCTTATAGGCAATTCCAAGTCTGGCATTTGTTGCTTTACAGGTTGACTGGATGTGCAGACTGAAGTCAAGGGATTTATCAAGGAGGACTCCCAGGTATTTGAAGGATGTGACACAGTCGATGAGAGACCCCCCAGAATCATGGACTAGGAGGGGTTCCTTACAGGCCCTCATCCTATCTGCACTCTCTCAGACCACTCCTACTGGCACATTTCTCAAAAACCTGTACCTGCAGCTACACATTTTGCTGTTCTGTCTACATTACAACAACCCATGCCCTATCCACCCCTCCCCAATTATCCTCTTACCCTATTGTACAACATAAAACTCAGAGTACTCTAATTTGAATGTTACACCACCAGATGCTGTTACAGACAAAATATCTTGCCTTATGTAGACTGCACATTCCTTGAACTATTATGCTTGCTACCTCCATAACCAATGTATTTGCACACTTTCTACATTGTGCTTTTTCTTTTTCTGGAATTCATTACTTGCATTTTGCTTTTATTGTTCATGGACCTGCTCCTGTTGTTGTCACTATATCTGTTATTGCTGTTTCATTCCCTGCTGCATCTCCTCCACGGGATGCACCTGCAAATGAGCTTCAGCAGAGTGTACCTATCCCATTCAGCACATTTTAACTAACTCACTCATTCACTCACTACTCACTCGTTCATCACTCACCTACTCGCTCACTCACTCATCACTCACTCACTCTATAATTAACTTACTCAATCACTCAGTCACTCATCCACCCACTCATCACTCAATCACTCATCACTCACTTACCCACCCACTCACTCATCACTAACTCACCCACTCACTCACTCATCACTCACTCACTCACTCACTCACTCACTCACTCACTCATCACTTACTTACCCACCCACTCACTCATCACTCACCCACTCACTCACTCATCACTCACCCACCCACCCACCCACCCACCCACTCACCTACTTATCACTCACTCATCCTCATTACTAGGGTTGTAATTTTTCATGGTAAAAGTGGGGCATTTCACGGCACATGCATGGAAAAAATACTGTAATTTCATGGCACTTCATGGTAAGTCAGTCTGGTTTCAGTTCCAAGTAGATATTTATGCCCCCCCCCACTCTCCGATAAGTCAGTCAACTTGCAGTTTCAAGTACTTATGTAATTATTTAAAATCATTTACTACGGGCAGCCTCCTCTGTTCTTTGTAGAGGTGAACAGACACTGATCCGAGACATGTTCTCGGCAAGTGCGGAGTGGGAGTCACCTGTCATGGCTCTCTGTGAGTGTCCTGGTGCACTGCTCCATCTCTCTCTCCATCTCTCTCTGTGGCTCGCAACTGAGACAAAATTACTGCACTGACCAGTGCCCTGTTTAATTGCAGTTGCCATTGAATGAATGAGCTGAAGGAGAGGCCGGGATCTGGGGCAGCAGACAACAGTAAGCTGGGGACAGTCACATATGGAGTCCTCCTGTCACGGGACCATTATTTGTTGATCAACCCAAAGTTCATGCTGTTGAGACTTGATTTCATGGGATTCAGAAAATTGACAAATTTCTCACTAATTGTGAAATCCGTGCACCCTGTGAAATAATTACAGCCCTACTTATCACTGACCCACTCACTCGCTCACTCACCACTCTCATCACTCACCCACTCACTCCATAATTAACTTACTCACTAACTCACTCAGTCATCACTTACTCACCCACCCACTCATCACTCACTCACTCACTCACCAACTTATCACTCACTCACCCACTTATCACCCTCCCATTCACCCACTTATCACTCACTCCCTCCTCCTTCACTCCTTACTTGCTCATCCACTCATCATTCACTCACTCACTCACCCACCCACCCATCACTCACTCACCCACTCATCCATCACTCACTCACTCATTCACTCACTCACCCACTCATCACTCACTCACTCACCTTTTTACCCCTCACTCACTCATTCACTCACCCACTTAACACACACTCACTCACTCATCACTCACTCACCCACTTATCACTCACCCACCCATTCATCACTCACTCACTCACTCACCACTCACTCACTCACCTACTTATCACTCATTCACTCACTCACCCACTTATCACTCACTCACTCACCCACTTATCACTCAGCAACCCACTCATCACTCACTCACTCACTTACTCACTCACTCACCCACCTATCATTCACCCACTTATCACTCATCCACCCACTCATCACTCACTCACTCACTCACCCACCCATCACTCAGTCACTCACTAACACACTTATCACTCAATCACTCACTCACTCAGCTACCCATCACTCACTCACTCACCCACTCACCCACTCACTCACTCACCCACCCATCACTCAGTCATTCACTCACCCACTTATCACTCACTCACTCACTCATTCATCCACTCATTACTCACTCACTCACCCACCCATCTCTCACTCACTCACCCACCCACTCACTCACTCACTTCCTAATTAACTCAGTCACTCACCCACCCACGTATCACTCACTCACTCCCTAATTAACTCACTCACCCACTTATCACTCACTCACTCACTCACTCACTCACGTCATTTCCAATTTTGGAGGCAGCCAGCATCTTGCCAAATGCATCAAAACATTTGGATGCTATTTTCCATTTTGACACATTTGTGACAGTCTCTTCAGTTTCTGTTAAAAAAATGAAACATGCATTATTTATTTGACAAGTGCGTCATTTTCCGAGCATAATATGTGGCAAATATGCTCAAAAGTCAGATCATCATTTAGGTGGTCTAACTTTCAAGCACAAATACTGGGAACACATTGGAATTGTGAGGAGAAGGCTTTGAAAATCCTTCCCCTATCAGCACGCTGGTGACAACAAACCTGATATGAAAAGGAAACCACCAAGGACCCAGAGGAAGTGGCATGTACAGCCACAAAACGTCAGCCAGCAGTGTTTGTAGGTGGCCTGTCAATTTAATAAAGAAGAATTTTGAGACTTATCTAGTAGTGTGAGCCTCTGATCTGTTATACTTCTAAAGCACTTACAGTACAGAAAAACATAGAATCTGTCATCAGAAAAAGGCCAGATGGCCCAGTTCACCTTCCCATTCCTATCTAATGTTGAATGACAGAGCCTTGGAGGCTCTTCACCCTTCCCTTCCCCCCACCCTTTTTGACATGGTCATTACTAAGTTCTTACATCTGCCCCCCCATTTAAATGCCCCCACTGGTTTCATACTGACCACCTCCTCTTCCCCCCTCCACTACCTTCTGTTATAATTTACTTCCTGGTATCTCTCTTAAATGTGCAGACCCCTTAACAGCTTTATGAAATTGTTCCTGGCGGTTGAGATACATTATTTCAGGGAGACAGTATAGTGTAGTGGTTAAGAACATTGAACTGGGTTTGAATCCCACAGCCACCACTTGCATACTGTGTGACCATGAGCAAGTCACTTACGAGCATACAAATTTGCCAGCAGATAAAGGCCTTATGGTCTATCAAGTCTGCTCGAGTGTGCAGCTAGCACCCCTTATACTGCAGCTGCTCCTCCCTCCCTTCCCTCTTACCCTATCCCATCTCCTTTTGAAGCAGTCCATTGTTCTACAGGATATCACTTCCACAGGCAATGCGTTCCACCCAGACACCACACTTACCTTCCCTGGCTCCCAGGACACAACTGGAGACAAGCTTCAGCTTAGTGTGTCTTTCCTGGTGAAAAATTGTAACTTAAAAAAAAAAGTGCAATAATATTAAAATATATTCATTCACAGCTGTATTTATAAGCTATGAATGCTACTTCATTGATTTAGCAGCTGCTGGTAGCAAAACCCTGAGGTTGTTCATGTGTAAAGCGTGCCTTTCAAGTGAAAATATTATACTAGCGATTTCATGGCAGTCTGAAAAATCCTAAAATCTGTTTCAATGATTTTTGGAAAGAACTTACCTATTATGACAGTAGAAACTATTCAGTTTTCTGCAATTTAAAAGTTAGATTATCAGAATCAAATCAAGAAATACGGCCCTATTTTTTTTTTTGCCCACTCAAGCACCTACTATTGCACTACTGTCAACACTAAAAAAATAATGGTTTTACTATAGTTGGGGGTGGGCGTGGGGAAGGAAAGTATAGAAATTTGCAAAGTGCGGAAGACAGAACCTAGATGGACTTATACAGAAATTCAAAGCAGGACGTTTTTTTTCGCTGCAATTGTTGAGATGAAGAGGACTTTTTCACCAAAGTCATCTGAAGTGGATGAGGGCTGCTGCCCTTCAATTGCACACAATGCCGGGATGTGCAGCTGTTTTAACCTCCACACCCCAGTTATTGTTCACAGGTCAAAGCTCTGAATATCAATAGACTGATTTCTTCACCCCTTGGTCTGTTCTACGACTGGAATGTAAACGTGCATTCCCCTACTTCTACCTTTGACCTTTTGCTCCACTGGCCATCTTCAGAGCTGTCACTTTGAAGTCTGCATTGTAATGTATTAAAATATTGTAAAGGCATGGTCATATGGGAATGACTCATGGCTGCACTTTTGTCAAAAGGAACTCAGTATAAGGCTTAATTTGCCATTAAAGTTCTTTTTTTTATAAATGAAAATGTGACTTTATGCAGTTTCATGACACAGAGATGTAGGTAAGATTAATAAAGTACAATTTTCAGGAAAGCTTTCACCATGCAGACTCGATGGGTCAGAAAGGTCCTTTTCTGCCATCACATTTCTATGAATCTATGATCCTTGATTTCTCCTTCTCATATTCACATTTTCATCTTTAACCAAATAAAGCACCTCTACCTTCCATTTACACCCTACATACTTCCTTGCATAACTTACAATACGAATGTACCAGCAGGTAAAGGTCTTATGGTCTATTTAGTCTGCTCGAGTGTGCAGTTCCTACTGTGTTTACAGAGGGAATTGCCCCCCCCTCCATACCCCCCTTGATCACATTCAAATACCCCCTCTGCTCCTCCCCCCACTACCTACAAACTTCCCCCTCACCCTGTCCCAATCTCTCTTGAAACTGTCCACCATTTTATGTGTAACCCGAGCACCATGTACCAGCGGCTACTACCTCTGCCTTGAAGACCTAAACAAGGTTGAGGGCCTGGGTCCTTGTTCTGGTGGAAAAGGGGTTCTATTCCATGATATAAAACAAACAGCTAGAGAGGAAGTGTACCTACCCACCTCCACTTAAACATTCACCCACACATTGATTACCATAAAGCAAACCTTGGTTCAATGTATTTGCAATTATTGTCTTAAGCTGATTATATGCTCACTAATAATATGCTCACAAGCCATTTGTAAGAAGGGTTAACCAACAATTTATTTACACAGCAGTAAGGCTAGGGAAAGGAAAAATGGATGTGGTGGTTAAACAACATTTTAACAATTTGAACATCTGGCAATTATCAGCATTATTACAGACACCATGCAATCACTTTAACTGAAAGGCCCAGAACATTCGCAGTGCCCACCTCCCACCAGCACTAAAATGGATTCAGATCAATACTTTCTATCTAGCTAGCTGCCTAGGCCCAATGACCAAACCCCAACTGGTACCAGTTCCCAGTTAATTAGATAGGAGTCCCAACACTCTGCCCCTGGTTCCCAGCCATTGACGCATTGCAGACCTGATGGGTTGCAGCTGGTTTGCTGGCACTTGTGCACTTAAAGGAAAATGTCCACATAAAAACAGGCCCCACCTCAGTGTGAGGCCAGGCCCGATTAGCTCTTTTACAAAAAGTAGCATCTTTTTTTTTTTACCTCTGGTGATTTTATTTATTTATAATTTAGCTGGTTGATCCTGCCTCCCTCTTTGCCAGCATTTCAAAATCCAGCACCGGAAACGGTGCACCCACAACCACCCGCGGTTGTCCCGAGAATGAAGTGTCATGTAGGGAGCAGCTACGGTCCATCTATTAGATTCTGTAGAGCATGGAGTTTATTAGCTCTGGTTTGGGATGTACGTGTCTCGGTGCTATACCAGATCAGGTATAGACCTGATCTCAGTATAACACTGATACATGTACGTTCCAAACCAGAGCTATTAGAAGTTCCCACTATATACAAACGTGGCTCCACAAGCCCTCAAGCAGAGCATCAGGCAGGCTTCCCTTGGCTCTCTGGCTGTGCAAGCCTCCAAGTAGGTGTCCATACTTCTCTCAGGCATCACGGGCAAGTTTTCTTTCCCTCAGGAAATTCCCAGATGATTTCCATAACTCTGGCCAGCAAACAACATAGAGGATTGTCTATGGGGAGTCATTCACAACAAGGATATTCTCAATTGAGAGGTCTCCTTGGCAACGTTAGACCTTGAGAGCGAAGCTCGAGAGGTCTTCTGTTGCCAAGGAGACCTCGAGGTCAGAGAAGATCCTTGTATGTGAATGACTCTCCATAGACAATCTTTTATAGTGGATGAGGAGTCTATTCATTACAAAACAGCGAATGGATGCAGAAATAAGTGTTGACATTTTTTAAATCAAGCCTTACTTGGCTTCAAAGTTGTGGCTCACTCCAGTGCTACTCGCTTCCTCACTGGCGCTGCTGCTAAATCACGCATGAGATGCTTCGATCCTTGTTGTGCTGCACCGGCATTTAGTGCAGCACAACAAGATCATGACGCACTGAGGCAAGCACAACAACACTGTTGGGAGCATGGATTTTCATGCTCAACAGCATTCTACCATGCACTATACTTTCATTCTGCCAAAATACTCCTTTCAGCCATTGGAAGGCAATACAGGGCAACATAGAGCATCTCCTGGACTAGTGATTGTGCAAGCTCAAGCTGTGGACCCTGCAATACGAGCAGACTTGATACAGCAAATGGCCTTCTTCTGCTGGCTTCTTCGTATGTTTATTTGTAAGCCTTCAGACAGGTCTCCTTTCCTCAAAGATCACAGCAGGCTTCCCCTCTCTTGGGAACCTCTTAAAGATCACAGCAGGGGACCTCCCAACAGCTTTTCTTACTTCTGAACAGGAAATTAACACTTCAGTTCTTAAACAGCTCCTTCCAAACCTCAGAAGGCAAATGCAGGGCCCTGGGCTGGTGGCTGCGTAAGCCCCCAGGCAGGCCTTCTTCAAAACTCTCTGGAGCAAGGGCCAGAGCCCCTCCCTAGGAGGGGGTCCAGCTAAACTGAATAGTCTCTGTCCTTAGGGTTTCAGAGGATCAGGGCAGCTCCTGATTGGTCAAAATAAGCAGTCTGTCTGCAAATTAATATTCAATAGACTCATTCGACACCCCAGTCTAGCTGATTAGGTACCAAAACATTGTCCTTGCCTCCTCCCATAAGTCCTTTTGTTAAGTCCCCCAGGTTGCCAGGCTTTCTGATTGGCTGTCTGCAGTTCAAAGGTGGCTAACATGGCTGCTGTTGTTCATTTTATAACACAGTCCCAATTTTAAGCCTACCCTGCAGACAAACTATAACACTTTAAATTTATTTTACCCTAGTATTTGGTAGTTGCCCTTCTGTCCTTGCATCTGGTGGCAGAGAGGGGCAAATTGGGGGCTTCTCCATTTGGTCGCTACCTCTGTAGTGCTATCTCCCCTATGCAGCAAAACAGAGCTCCCATTCAATCATACCGCAGCTTTGGTTGCTCTTAAAGGAACATGCGCCTGTAAGGTTAATAGCGCTTAACAGCACTCTTCTTTAATATTTAATTTCATTCCTTCCAAGTGCCTTCAGACCCCATTTCACTATTTATATGTACATAGGGGCCGGGGCACAGAGAAGCAGAGCTGCAGAAGCCACTGGAGTGGCTTAGACCACTGAGTGCCACAGAGCTCACACTAAGTGCAAGCCGACCTGCCAGCTTGCACACAAAGTGGGTGGTTTTACTTTTTTACTTTGCTCTGCCAGTCCCCCTTTCAATTTCTGGACTTTGGGGCTGGCAGGAGCATACTGGAGCCCTATATAGGACTGGGACCAGTGGGACAAGTGGCTGGCAGAGACAGCGAGGTAAGTCCCACCCATAGGGGGTACATAGAGATACCATCTCCTTTGGAAAGTCATTCCACTTAACTACCACCCTCTTGATGAAAAAGTGCCTCCTCATCTCCCTCTTCAACCTTCCCCCATCAGCTTTAGGCTGTTAGCCCAATGGTCTGGTTTCCACTAAGGCTAAAGAGGCCCTTAGGTGCTCACCCTGTTGGAACCTGTAAGGTATTTGAAGGTCTCAGTCATGTCTCCCACTCCCTTCTGTCCTCAAGAGAGTGCATGTTGAGCCCCCTTCACATAGGTGTTGCCTTGCTGGCCCAGGATCATCTTGGTTGCCTTGTTCTGGGCCATTTCCAGCAAGTTGATACCCTTCCTAAAATAAAGGCACCAGTACTGCACACTATACTCTAGGTGCAGTCTCACTAAAGACTTGTACAGTGACAGAATGACTTCCACTTTTGTGCTAGTAATTCCCCTTGCAATGCAGCTCAACATCTGATTTGCTGCAGCTTTCCTGCAGTGTGCTGAGTGTTTCGGGTCACTTGTGATAATTACAGCCAGGTCTTTTGACCTGGTTACCTGCTCACCACCCAGACAGCATTTGGTCCCTGGGTTTTGTACCCCCAAATGTATAACTTTACACTTTTTAACATTGGACCCCAGTTGCCAAATGCCAGACCACCTCTCTAGCCTAGCCAGCTCTTCCCCGAGTTCCTGTCTCCCCTTCTCCATGTCCACCCTCCCACAGAGCTTGGTGTCATCCATGAGCAGGCAGATCTTACCCTTGATCCCATCCATGATGTCACTTATGAATATGTTGAACAACACCAGACCAAGCACATAGCCTTGTGGGTCCCCACTGGTCACAGGCCTAGCTTTTGAGAATCCCCTGAATATCACCTTCACTGGCATTCTTCATCTCGGTGTTAGTTGTGATATATTTTGGGGAAAGGCAAAGCAAGTAAGCATTAAGCCAAGACACAGCATGGTTCCACTGGAGAATTAATCCATATGGGGGGGCACGAGGCCACAGGCTGAGTGCCTCCACACAACCCCCAGCATGGATTAATTCTCCAGTAGAACCATGCTGCAGAGTGGCTTAATGTGCTTGTAACATGGTAAGCATTGAAAAAGATATTATTTGCACATTCAGGTATGCTAGATGTGTTCAGGAATACAAGTACACAGCCATTTAGGTTGATAAGGAACGTGTTGTATTTCAATGTTATACGTGTTGCTTTTAAATATAATGTTGTGAGTGCAACTTTTAAAACAGATAAAATAGTCAGTCTGATGAACTTTTGCTACTATTTAATAACATACTTTTTTCTTTTGGGTACCTCGGTCACAGGTACATTGCAGGGATGTCCGTACCACGGTCCTTTCACTGTCAGGATTTGGTTGCCATGTATTCTGGGACAGTATGCTAAGCAGGCTATGCATATATCTGCCTTAATGAGCATGATGTCTCTGGATTAGACAACATGGTCTAATGTGGCTAACATTAACATACCTTGCCTAACATTTAACATATTTACCTCAGCTAACGTTTAAGATATCACTCTCTCCTTACCATGCTGTGATTGAGGGAGCACTGCAAGCACAAGCGGGAGCCGTGGGAATATCTGATGATTCTTGGTCACTCTCTCTCATGCCCTACTGTGCTGACTGCTACTACTCGCCTTAGGCATGGCTCGCTCCCGAGGACACCTGATTTCCCAGCACAGATGCTCGCTCTAGAGGGCAACTATGGCTTAATTGGAAATTAATCCATGGTCGGGTGGTACTTTTTTTTTTTTGGAACTTAAATTTTATTCAGCAGTTATCAGTAAAGAAAAGTTACATATTCATCAAGATGACAAGACAGGTTTAGCCAGTGAATCAGAGATCAACACAGTTGAAAAAATTTGAAATTATATAAACCAGAAAGGGTCAGCTAAAAAGTCCAACTCAATGTCTGAAATGACCCATGTGATAGCTGGAGTACTGTCTGGTTTCTATTTTTGCAGGTTCCAGATTTCTTTCTGAAGAGAACTATGAAAAAAAGACAGATGACCCAGTCCGTATTGTCATCTCTGAAGGACCTTCTTCCTATATTTTTGAACTCTCCCTGCTTTGATGAAGCCTATAAACTGCTATGTTTATATAAATGTTTTAAAAAATGAAACCAAAAATGAAACTCTATAATCAAGTTAACTATAAAACAATAAACAAAACAGTAATACAGAAAAATGGGTGCTGTCATTGCTTGATGTGATAATTTCTGGATATTTAAGTTCCATAACGGGGGACACAGCTCTAAAAAAGACCCCCCCACACTGATCTATGGGATTGTAAATACTGTATAGCAGGTTGAATTCACGGTCCCCAATATTCGTGGAGCATAGCCAGCTGTTTTAAATCGCATCAGCTAGAATTAGCACTACATGCTTACCACAAAATATGGTTTCTCACATGCGTAGACAAAACTAGTTAAATGGGAGCACTGTATCTGCTGATTCATCTCTGATTCATCTCTTGCTCACGCTATGTCAGAACACAGCGTGTTGCTGTCAGTCAGTCATGTCACTACTATGCTGGATTAAAAGCACAATGCGAAAGTACCCCTTGGAAGTCAGCGATATGGACAGCGATGCACTTGCCGCAAGCTCTGGTGTAGAGCCTCATGTTGCCTCATCTGTTGTCAGGGAGCTTTCCATTTCTGGTCCATCACCTGAAAAAAAAAATGTGACCATCCTCCTATGCCACCTACACCCCTGACTTATGATTTCAGCTTGGCAAGTATGCTGCCAAGAACGGGGTGATGTCGGCTGTGCAGTATCACCTGTCACAGTCAGGTAGTGTGATTAATGAGAGTATAGTGAGAAAATTTAAGAGTGACTACCTGGCTGCTGTTAACAAAGCTGGTGACCCTAAAAACATGTCCCCTTTTCTGCCTCGGAAGCTGTGTGGCAGACCCACACACCTAGAATACGATTTTGAAGAACAGCTTAACAAAAATAGTGAGATCAATGAGGGGTGAAGGAGCAGTGGTAAATGCCCGTGTGATACACACTGTGGTAGTGAAATCAATGAGGGGTGAAGGAGCAGTGGTAAACGCCCGTGTGATACACGCTGTGGCAGTTGGCATTGTGAAGGCCAAGTCTCCACAACTGTTATTGGAGAATGGTGGGCATTTACAGCTGAGCACTAAGTGGGCGTGGAGTTTCCTAAATCGGATGGGGTTTAGCAAACACAAGGGCACAAAAGTAGCGAGGAAGGTCCCCTCTGATTTTGATGCTTTAAAAGTTGGATTCTTGGAGAGAATAAGCTACAGCTTGTGCATAAGAGCTAATCCCCACTGATTTGGCTATCAATGTTGATGAAACAGGAGTCAACATGGTCCCGGTTTCTGAGTGGACCATGGAGGCCACTGGCTTGAAACACCTTTCACTGATTGGATTGGGCGACAAGTGACAGGTTTCTGTTGTCTTATCTTGCCCTCTCTCTGGCAACATGCTCGCCCCACAGGTGATATACAAGGGCAAGACAGGGTTGTGCATTCCTGTGCACAAATTTCCACCAGCCTGGGACATCACACAGACAGTGAACCACTGGGCTAATGAGCATAGCACTATTGACTTTATGGATAAGATTCTGGTGCCATATTTTGACTGTTAAAAGACAGCCATGGATCTACCCCAGGAACAGAAGTGTCTGTTGATCTGGGATTTGTATAGGGCCCATACTACATAACCAGTGATTCAGAAACTGGAACAATGCAACATCATCCCTGTCTATGTGCCAGCTTCTTGTACAGACTCACTTCAACCGCTTGATGTTTCAGTTACTAAAATCTTTAAAGATTTACCGAAGAACTGCTTTACAGACTAGTATGCAGCACTGGTTTCAGACAAAATCGTCTCAGCAGCAACAGAGCTGAATATTGATCTGAAACAATTGAAACTGAAAGAGCACCATGCAGTCTGGCTCGAGACCAGTTTTAACATGCTACAAGTGAGGCATGATGACAATTTACGTGGATTCTGACAGGCAGGGATACAAGAGGCTCACAACAATTGCCTGAACCATGTAAATTTCATTTGCTGTCAATCTCATTCCATCCTGGTCTGGAATCATAACAAACTGCATTTCTTAAATTTTTTTTCAGGTTCAGGAGCCAGATTCGCAGATAGTGGACTGACAGAAATCACAGATCGAGAGGGAAACACAATTCAAAATTTCACTCTGAAGCAGCAGCACAGCCTCTCATACACTAACCTTTGCTTTCTTTCTCTCCCATTTTCACAGGACGCGGCATGATGGATGGAAAAACTCGAAGGAAAAGCTCTATGGCCTGCTTTTTTTTTGTTACGGCACTTTAATTTTGAAATCTAATAAAGTTTAATTGTGATTCACAGTGCTGACATTCCTTGTTGTTGCTTGTACTAGCCCTCCCCCCACAACCGTGACGCACGCTATACATATAGCGTCACAAAAACTACACCGACGCATACGCTCTCAGTCTCAGCATGTCTCGGTGTGTTGTGAGCAGTCCATCAGCTAAGTCGGACTACCACAAAACTTCATCCAGTGCCTATGTCCTGGGGTAAAGCAGGTCAGAGAGAACATTAAATTACAGTGAATTACAGTACCTTGAAGCATGTTTGTACCATTTGTACTGCTACCTCACTAAATATGTGGCACTAGTCAGCACAGGGTGCAATTGCAGTTAATTATTGGGTTCAGGTTGATTTCGCAGATATAATCTAAATAGCGAATATAGTGAAAATATTCTGAACGCGAAAATTACCTGCTATACAGTATATCCCTGAATTGCTTACTGTATATATTCCACCCCCAACCTTCTTGAAAGGTCAGGTTAAGCGCTGTTCCAATATCGCCCAGGCTTCAACTTCAGGTGGTAACTTTTAACCAATGTGTTTGTTTCTTTACAGAGACACACATACGGTCATGTTACAAGGCAATTTTATCGACAGGGTGCCCTTTCCCAAGGGCTCAGGGCACAGCACATAATTTTAAATTATAAAACAAACAAATCCCATAAAAGTCAAAAACAGAATAAGAGAAAGAAATGCACAACTACCATTGAAATATCTAGATTATGTTCCTCTAAAAAATGGCAGCTGGGGAAGACCTGCTCAAATAAGTAAGTCTTACGTAATCTTTTTCAGGCCTCCGCTATGCCAGCAGAGCGGATATTCTCTGGGAAAGAGTTCCATAGCACTGGAGTTGCAGCTATATCTGATAGTTGCTCTAAGAACTATTTTTACATCTGAATGAATAAAGTGCTTGTAGCTTCAAAAGCCAGCAACGTGCATGGATTAACCCTTCATGCCATCGTAGACCTCCAGGACTTCATATGAGGATTTTGTTTTCTTTCCAGTTTCACTCGTACAGAATGTAATACTTGCACCACTCATCTACCACTGAAACTGAATTATTGTTTCAAATTGTGCATGCTTCAAAGGGCAACGGGGTGGGAGTGGAGCTCTGCATTAGGTTCCCTGAAACATTATGATGCTGCTTTCAAAGATTTAGCAGCTTATGCTGAGTAGTTACAAAAATTTTGTTCTGGCAAATGCGATAACGAGAGCTAGTGGGGTAAAGAAAAGGAACATACTAGCCTCATAAAGATCCGTTAATGAGACACTTCCTGAACTGTTAGCAACTTTAAGATGGCACCACAATCCTAGGTCAGTTAGCATTGCAGAAATGCCTCAATTCCATCAAAAGAAATAACTACGGGATGAGTGAAGAGCTCTGTTTCTTGCAAAATTAAATACACTAACTGATGCAAAAAAATGTTGTAGGTGCCGTATTGGTCCTTTTAAAAACAGAGCCAGAAACAAATGATTTGATACCTTTTATTGGACCAACATGGATGTTACAGAAAAGAACAAAGTGCTTTAGCTTTCGAACCAACCAGGTCCTTCTTCAGAAGCTTTGTGGCAGTTTTTTCAAATATCCCATATTATTAACACCAGGTTATATAGAAAAAGCAGAAATAATTCTCATTGGTTTAACATATACATTTAAAACATAATAGAAGATTACGTCAGAGAAGCTAATTAACATACTGGTGTTACTAAGGCATACTGGTGTTAATTAGCTTCTCTGACGTAATCTTCTATTATGTTTTAAATGTATATATTAAACCAATGAGAATTATTTCTGCTTTTTCTATATAACCTGGTGTTAATAGTATGGGATATTTGAAAAAACTGCCACAAAGCTTCTGAAGAAGGACCTGGTTGGTTCGAAAGCTAAAGCACTTTGTTCTTTTCTGTAACATCCGTGTTGGTCCAATAAAAGGTATCAAATCATTTGTTTCATACACTAACTGAGAATTGTGATTTAAACATTGTTTGGGTTAGCCATGGTTGCAGTTCAAGACACGTATGGGAGAGTTCACTATGTCCAGAGTTTAACTATGGTACAAGTTCAGTATGGTAATTAAATTGACAGTCTGCCCTTAAAGGGACACTATCAACCCCCTTAGGCCTCAAAGCGTCTCTAATTTAAAAACACATGGTATGATTGCTTACATTCTGTAGAAATTGCTGATGTAGCTGATAGTTTGATTTGGGCTTCTTTTTTCTTTTAGAATGTGAAAAACAGTCTGCACACCATACTGGTGTTACTACACAAAAACATGTTTGTTTACATTCTTTGATCAACTCCCATTACATCTTTCCTGTTCTTGGGAACATCCCCAACACAGTCTAGACTCTAAAGATGCAGTGGGAGAGCTGGCACCGTGGCGCTGAGGGTTGAGGCACTAGATGCCTTACCTCATGCCACGCCAGTGACCTGGGTTTGGGAACGACCTTAAGTCGTTGGGGAGCCGGCATGGGTGGGGGAGCAGGATTGAGCTGCCTAATGGCAGCTTTCTTGTTCTGGGGAGGTGGTTGCCCCTCCATTGTTCTGCCATTGCCAGGTGGAGGTTCAGTGGTGGTGGTGCAGGTGGGAGAGGGTGATATGAAGGGAGGGTGCCTCATTGCGTGATGTGTACGTGCCTCCACACGTGCGCATTCATGCTGAGACGGGGGATGGGAACAGGGAGAAAAAAAGAAAAAACACCATAAGCTATGTATGGAAAAGAAAAAGATGCAATGGGGGGGAGAGGAGACTATTGTATCATGAGAGGCTGCACTGTTTGGGGGGTGTTACTAATGTTCAGGAAGGGTTCAATGAGAGTAGAGCAAGGATATGAAACAAAACAAGGTTAGGTATAGTTACACCATTCACAGGGATTTCAGTTCTACTTAGAAAGGAATCAGATAAAACAAACAGCAATATCAATGTGTTTTAGAAAAGGTAAGCAATCAGAAAATGTGGGTTTTCAACTAGATGTAATATGATGCAAAAAGGGTTGACAATGTCCCTTTAATTGCTGTCAAAGTGAGACCCCTATCACTGTTTGGTAGAAACTAGATACAAGTAATTATTTGGAAAACAGGTGCTATCCAGACTAGAGCAATAGATACTCATTGCAATGGAATCAATGCTCATACATCAAGCCTTCCTACACATGTAAAACAAAGTGGGGGGGAGGGGACTACTTCCCCAAAGTAAGTCACAGTCAAGCTCGACTGCCCCAGAATGTTAAGGAGTTCTGCTCTTTTTTGAACTTGAAATTTATGGTACAATGAGTAGGTTTCACTTCAATCTTGTTACAATAGCTGCACCATTTAATAACCTGCTAAAGACAAATGTGTGAGCAGAATGTGGTTTTCTTCTTTGTGCCAACAGTTCTTCCTTCCTTCCTTCCTTCCTTCCTTCCTGCCACTTTTAGATGTAGCACACAGTTTGCAAGAGTTTACCAGGATATAAAACAGAAGTGTAGTAGCAGTTACTAATTACAGAGTTGCAGATCTCAGGTTACATAGTGTTAGGGTTACCAGACGTCCTCTTTTACTCGGACATGTCCTCTTTTTAAAGTAAGAATTTTTGTCCGGTTGGATTTTCATCAATGCGCTGTTTTGTCCGGGTTTTTGGACTTCCCCATGGCACTTAGATGACAGTTGCTGCCTTGCTGTCAGTTGCCATGGCAACCGAAAAAAAGATTTCTTCTGCTGTGTGTCTGACTGCGCATGTCTCAGTATCACCCACGCGTGAGATTTGCTGCAGACAGCAGACTGCACAGTGAGAACAAATGGTGGAGGAAGTTTTTCTCAAAATCAGCCGGCCCGGCTCTGTCTCGACTTCACGGTTCGTGCAGTGCTGCTTAAAGACAAGTTGCATCGCTGGGCTGGCAGCAGGCAGCAGGCAGCAGACAGCTGTATAATTCTGTCAGAGACAGAGTGTGAGTGAGCACCTGCGCCCTCCTTGCTGCAGCTAGCTCGCCAGCTCGAGTCATCCATATCATCCTGCAGGCCGCACCGCTGTCTTTGCCTGCCATCTCTGCTGAGGCCAGGGACCTGCCTGGTGAGAGTTCGCGACTGAGAGACCCAGTGTCTGGTCATAATGCATGCAGCAGTGTCCCACCCACGCCGGTGATGGTGTCGGTAAAAATTTGGGTCCGTGGTGGAGCCTATGTCTGGAGCTGGAGTCGGAGACGGCGGGTCACACAGTGGAGTCTGGAAGAGCCAGAGAGCACGCACTAGCACATAACAATGTAAGGGTGTAAAAGGACCACAGATCATGACCATGACCAAATTGGAATCTGGAAGAGCCAGAGAGCACGCACTAGCACATAACAATGTAAGGGTGTAAAAGGACCACAGATCATGACCATGACCAGCCAGCTCCCACCAGGTCAGAAAGGTGTGTCAGTGTGGGTGAGTGACTGACAGGGTCCATCCAGTCACTGTCTGAGCTGCTCAGATTTGGAAATTAATTCAAAATCAAATTGAATTATTATAATTTTTTTAATGATCTGATCATCCATCTACTCTGTCTACCTACTACTGCTCGTCTCTCCAGCGGTCAGGAGTCTGGACCCCTGGCTGTTGACTTGTGTCACTGAGTCTGACCACTGCATACCCTAGCTGCCACTGTGTCTCAGCGCCAGTCAACCTGCTCTTGCTGAGCCTGCGACTGCCACTGGTGCTGCCCCAATCCTGGTGAGAGTGTGAAATCTATGATCCATCCCTGCCGCCATCTGTACCACCAAAGTAGTTGTGCTGTGGTGTGGTCAGCTCTGTCTGTGACCATCCATGGATCATGAGTGTTCAGGCAGGCCAGGCCAGGGTCAAACTATTCGGGACCAGTCTGTTCCTCTGCTGCCAGGACAGGTCAGATTCGACTCGAGTCAGACCGAGGAAAGAATGGATACCACTTGGGTTGGGACTCGCTCAGGAACTGGATGGTCACGGAATGGAAGAGAAAGACTGACACTGTCTACTGAACATGACAGGTGAATTCGCCATCTGTGCACGATCCCCAGTGGCCTGGACCCCTGTTGTGTCATTGTGCAGACAGAGCAGGAGCAGGACAGGAGGGAGTGACAGCAGGCCAGGTGGTGGTCCTGCTTGGTGGTGCTGATTTGTGTCCAGTCCTGTCCTGCCTGCTCCTGGGGGATGCTGCATGGGGAGGGGATGGCATGGGGTGCTGCAGCAGGCAGCATCAGGCCCCTACGAATGGTGGGGGTGCAGAGCAGACCCATGAATGAACTAGTCCTACAAAAAAAAAAAAAAAGATTTGTTTCTGTCCTACATTGGCACACTGCACTTTAGTTTTTTTTTTACCAGGTGAGACACACTAAGCTGAAAGCTTGTTTGCAGGTGCAACCTGGGAGCACAAGGAAGTTAAGTGACTTGCTCAGGGTCACACAGTATGCACCTAGGGGGCTGTGGGATTTAAACCCAGGTCTCTAGATTTGCAGCTCAGAGCCTTAACCCACTGCGCCATACTGCTTCCAGTTTACTTTGTTCATACACTGGGCTGGCACACTGCACTTGACTCAGGACTGTAGCAGTGCTCTGCTTCTCAGTCAGTGTCAGTAAAAGCATATACAGTAGCTGTCTACAGCCATAGGGCAGAATGGGGATGGACTGGAATGGTTGCTATGCCGTAGAGGCATGCTGCATCTGCAGTCCCTATTGCGGAGGTCTAGGTTGCTTGTTGTTGTTGCTCTGTAGTGTTTTTTTTTTTTTATTTCTGCCCTCTGATCTTATGATGATTGCTGGGACTGATGTTGATTTGTCCTCCTGCTTGTAGTTTCTGTTCAACTTGTGTGTGCTATCAAGACAAGTCCCAGTCCTGGAGTGGACCCAAAATATAGCTAATAGCGGGGTTAAAAATCTGACCACCTGAGAGGGTGGAGCAGTAAGGGCAGGACTGGAAGACTGACTGCTGGCTGCTGTGCTACCGCTGATTAAAGGGCAAAGGGCTGCACTTGTAATCCATCCTGGATGAGGCCGAGGGCACGTGGGTGTGTGGCTGAGGGCCTGAGGGGGTGACTGAGGCGGAGGGGTGGCTGAGGGCGGGGGAGTCCTCTTTGGTGTTCCAAAATCTGTAACCTTACATAGTGTATAACAAGACATGGTATTTAAATCTAAAATAATTTGAAAATCTGAAACAGAAAGTAGCATTAGCAAAGGTTCTGGTACAGTCTGATGAAAAGCTTAAGCTACCTGTTAATCTGACTTCTAATAATAGTGTAGAAGTGGTCACCTTGTGCATCTTACCAGGTGGTACAGAAAACAATACCTACATATTACACATTTTGACACAAGCAGATCAAATTGTGCCCAAAACTGTGAAGTATCCTTAACGTTTTACCAACTAAGTTCCCAAAGTTTTTCATTTTTCAGATAATATCGAGTGCTGCAGCTGACTGAATAGCAGGAGATTAACAGGATGGACCCTTATTCTATTTTATTGAGCATTTTCTATGTTCCTATGTTTTTAGGTAACTTCTATAAGGGTAAAAGGCTGTTCCAATCACAGGGAACAAGTTATTGATGTAAGTGTTGTTTCCCAAGGCCCACAATTCTGCATTGGCTACAGCATGAGCAGAGCTAGAGGGATGGAGAGCCCCCGGTTGTGAAACTGGTGCCCTCTGTCAAGCGTGCACCATTCCTGACATCATCTCTCTGAGATGATTTAGTTTATAAAGCTGTGTGATACAGCGTTTGTCCACTAGATGTGTGTGGCAGTGCGAACTCCCCATATTTGTGTGTGAAAACAACAGGAGACTAATAAGGAAACTGTGAGTGCATGCACACATGTAGAATGACGTGCTTGCTTGCTCACTGACAGGTCAGGTTGCCTTTAGTTTGGAACAAAAAGAGGATCCAGCCAGGCACCCATTGATATTGGGTAAGTGTCACTCTCCCTCATTGTCTCCAGCCTCATAACTCAAAAATGTGCATCTCTCACTACACACATGCTTTGTTTCGGCTCCTGTCCTGCCATTGTCAGGCACAAATCTTGTTGAACTGCTGAATAGATTTTTATGCTGAGGAAGTTGGGGGAGAGAGAGCAAGAGACAGACAACTACTACTCCAGTGAGCCCAAATAGACATAAAATGTAAAAATCCAAATTACACCCTCTTTAATACACATCTTGTTTGTGCTGGCACTGGTCAGATCATTAAATATTGCAAGTTGTGTATGTGAAATACAGTTCTTCCAAGATTCCAGAAAAGTGTGATAGGATTACTTTACTACCCGTTATAGGTAAAAAATATAGAATAATATATAGGTGGGTGTGTGTAACCAGAATTTTACACATACCCGAGGTGTGGGATGCTGAATAAATCCCGAGGGACAATGCCCCCTGGCTGCACTGTCTCCCACCCTTGCTCACCTCCCCCCTTGTATCTCCACTCCTGCCCCCACCCCAACCACCTCCCGAACTCCCCCTTATCCCCTGCACCTCCTTCCCCCCTGATCTCCTACCCTCATTTCTCCCACCACCCTTCCCCACTTCCCTTGTCTTGCTTATAGCTCAAGTCTTTGTACTGGTTATTACATGTCTGTAAGTCAATGACTCTATGTTTGTAACTAAAAATGATGACCGTTGCACACACAGACGTGGAACCTTTGTAAAAGAGCCTTGGCTCAAAGGTATTGTAATCCTAGATTGAAATAAATAAATAAATAAATTTCACACCGAGGGTGTGTGTAAAATTCTCTTTTTTACACACACCCACTCATATATTATTTTATTTCATTAATGGTAATCATTTCCCCCTTTCAGTTAGTGCAGCACTTCTGTCAGATATAGACACACACACACCCACACTGCCTGTCTCTCCTATTTTTTTTTTTCTTTCTTTGTGTTATTTTTTTCTCTCTCTTTTTTTTTACATTACAGTGGGAATGGCATTCTGGAAAGTCGTGGTCCACTGACATAGCTGTAAGACGCCCTCGAAGTGTATGAGCAACAGGATCAACCAGACTGATTTTTTTCATTTTCAAGGCAGCATCAAGCAGATAGATTTTTAAAAATATTTAAAATTTTACTTGCCTTAACAGTGTGAGGCAAAGCTGGAGTGCTGGTAGTGCTGCTCGATAATGGAGCTGCCATGCTGGGCAAGATGTTTAGTATGCCCACAGAGAAACTATGTACCAGTTAGCTTTCTGTGGCAGTGCTTGATTGACAGGTGCTGATTACAACCTCCTGGTTGTAACCAAAAATATCAACTAGGAGGTTGTTACTGGAGGTAAAAGTGCCGTTATCTGTATGTAAAAAATGATCACCATTAAATAAACATTGATTATGGAGCAGACCACATTGCATTTTCATATTAGTACTCACTTGCTACTATCATGGTGCCCCTGGCTGTCTGTTGTGCCCCTGGCCCCCACACCTGGCTCCACCACTGGGCTGCAGCATGCCTTCACAGGTGGGTGTTCACTTAATCAGACAGGCAGTATAGCATAGTGGTTTAAGGCTCTAAGCTGTAAACCTGGAGACCTGGGTTTGAATCCCACAGTCCCCACTTGCACACTGTGTGACCCTGAGCAAGTCACTTAACTTCCTTGTGCTCCCAGGTTGCACCTGTAAACAAGCTTCAGCTTAGTGTGTCTCTCCTGGATAAAAAAAAATCTGTTTGCCTGTATAACATTTCATTCTGCTAAACAGAAAAAAGTATGGTAATGCTGATAAACTGTCATGCCTGCCTCTGAGATACAATTCCTTGTCAAAATCTCCAATTATAGTTTTAATGTAAAGTCATTTGAGATCCCACATGTACAATAAAAACTGAGGGTGGGATATTCAAACTGCGCCATTCATAGGCACAAGCCCTTGCGCTGCGTAAAATAGTTGTGCAGGGGTGTGTCCAGGGCAATATTCAAAGGAGTTGCGCTATTAAGCAACTCCTTTGAATATCAACCCCCAACCACAGCCACTGTGCATGGCGCAGTGGAACTTGCACCACCGCAAGTTGACAGAGAGGAGCATTCAACTTGCGGTGGCGCAAGTACCATTGCGCCATGCGCAAAATCACGATATTCAAAAGGTGACATGCAAATGGAGCTATAATTCATGCAAGGTGCAGGGGCGGCTATTTGCATGTGATTATGTCCCCATTTGCATGCCATTAGCATGTAGGTGCGCCGATCCCCAAGGACGTGTGCCTGGCGCCCTGCCAGGCAGCAGCCGTCGGGGACCAACGCCCCCTGCAGCCCGATCACGGGAAGCCGACTGTAAATCCCCACCACCACCTCCCACTGGCCCGATCACGGGCATAGTGTACTCCCCCCCTCCCACCAGCCCGATCGGGGACAGCAATGTGGCCTCCCTAACGTATCCCTAGTGGTCCAGTGGATCAAATGCCCGAGCGCCGGCAGTAAGTTAAATCACTTCGGGAGATCGAATGGAAGCTGATCGCTGGCAGTAAGCCTGACAGTTCACTGGCGGATCCCTGGTGGTTATACTCTCACCCCACCATGAAGTCACCACCCGCCTGCGCAGGGCGGCGGCATCCATTTCCCCTGCCGCCGCCGTCGACTGCCCGGTAGGACTGCACTACTGCGCAGAGCAAGAGCTAATGGTGTGTAGTTTATATCAAGATGTTAGTACAGATTTGTGAATGAAAATTCATTCATTCATTCACAAATCTGGACTGTCATAGATGGTATAGCTGCACCATTGGCTCTTGCTCTGCACCAATGGGCGGCAGCCCTACCAGGCAGTCAGTCGGGCGGGCGGCGGGCGCAGGTGGTGGATGCTGCCACTCCGGCCGCCGGGGAGCGGGTGGTGGGCCTCGTGGGTGGTGGGTGGGACACTAGCCACCAGGGCTTGTTTGGGGTGGTTTTATTAAACTTACTGCCCGCGATCGGGCATTTTGGTCCACTGGACCACCAGGGATATGTTGGGGCTACATTGCTGCCCGCGATCGGGCCAGTGGGGGTGGTGGGGATTTACAGTCACTGCCTATGATCGGGCTGGGGCACAGCGACTGGATTGGGGCCAGCCACAGGTGGCAGCTGCTGTGTTAGCTCCTGCAATACAGCAGCTCACCTGTGGTGGCCTCGACTTTCTTTTTTTGGCTCAAAGTCGCAGGCACAGGTTGGGGTTGCGCCAGAATAACTCTGCACAGCCCGACTGAATATCGGGCTGTGCAGTTTATGCATGGTTCCTCCCCCTCCAGTTGAGCATGCATTCATTTGCATTGCGCTGTTGCTCAGCCTGTTTTCAGTGGCGCAACTGCCTCCTGCTGAATATCGCAGAATGGCGCAATTTCGGACTTGCGCATGCGCAACCCTTTTGAATATCCCACCCTGAATGTATACTTAAAAGAAAGCAGAAAGGAGAGTTGATGAAGTGCTTGAAAGAAAGATGATAGACTGACAGATTAGCCAGAAATCTAACCTTTCTTGAATGGAAATCCCAGCTTTACAATTCTAACTTTAAATATTTTCTGAATGATTTTTTGCTTTGTGTAATTTTTTTTTTTTTGTTAAACTGGGGTGTTAAGATTGTCTTATTTGAGTTGGCTTCTTCCTTACCTGAAATCCTGATAATATATCATATTACCATATTGAATAACCCTTGATACTTACTGTACCTCCAGAACCTTAAAGTAACATTGTTTTTAATAAGTGATTAAATTGCCTTGGAACCTGTAGACTATTTATTTTGTGGACTTTATCCTAATAAGGATTTACTTTTTTTTCTGTTGCTATTAGAGAAATTGTGCTGTGTATAATGAAATTATATTAATGAATTGACTGGATGAGACAAAAGATGAATATTGAATAACTAATTAGTATAAAAAAATGGACTGCATATATCTATCAGAGAGTCTCTAATCTTTCTCGAGTGCTACAAAGAATTTCTTAGTGAACCTTTCCCCACATGGTTGTCTTTTCAGGGGGACTTGATTAAACGTTTCCTCAAGTTCTTACTGTGAACAGATGAACTACGTATTAAACATGTGATAACTGTTAAAATGAAATCTCTAGCTCACATCCACACATGGTGGTCTGACTTCAGCAAAGATTATAAAGATCTAGTTGGCACCTGCATTCGGACAGAAGAAACGAAAGCCTCACCCACAACTGTTCCATTGTGCCCCTGGGGATGGCCTGACCATCCATGGCAAAGGATCTACATAGTCATTGATGTTGTGTTTTACAGACACACATTCCTTTACTGTAGTTAATGCTCATTCAAAGTGACCTTGTATTGTTTCAATGAAAACCAGCATAGCAGATAAAATATAGAGTATTACTTGTCAATATTTGCACTATTTGCCTTCCTGAACAATGTGTTTCTGACAATTGGCCCTAATTTATTTATGTATTTATTTATTTAGTCAGTCATAGGAATTACAACCCTTTGAGTCATAGACTCATTCACAAAGGCTCCGCGTCAGCATAGTCATACATTCAGAGATAGTCCATTTGTGGGACATCACATTTCAAAGTATTTACATATAATAGCCAGGGTGGCTGAAGATCTATACATGTAGTAGCTAGGGTATTGAAATTAGTACAGAGAAACAATTACAGAGCAAGTGCAGCCTCTGGGGCATTGTCGTATAGTAGGAACAGTGATCAATACATTAGTGAGACAACACAGTTTAAGCTAAGTATTTACATATAATAGCCTGGGTGACTGTTGACCTACACATGTGGTAGCTAGGGTATTCGTATTAGTACAGGTGATATAGTTACAGTGTGGGCGCAGCCTCTAGGACATTGTCAAATAGCAGAGACAGTGATCAGCAGTGAGGATGTCCTATACATTTAGTCCTATACAGTTGGTTGCAATGTCAATGGGGAGCGGCCTAGTGTAGCTCTGTGTAATTTACATCTGAAGACTTCAAAACCTTCCAACTATACAATGAAATTAAACAGATCCATGTCTGTTCCTCCTATTATCAATGGGTAAACTGAGAAATGTGTTCCAAAGTATAAGCATGACATTTGTTGATAAGATAAAGGACAATATTTGCACTCCATAAGGTTTACTTGTACTGTCAAAATCATTTGAGTGCCTTTTACAGATCTTGCTGTATGATAATTTATTTATTAGCTTTGATTAACCAGATAAGTACACTAGACACAATTGTGCCTATTTTCAGGTACCACCTGGGAGGTTACAAGACAATCAGCACAATTATGGCAAGCAAGATACAACACAACACAGACTAATGCAGCAAATTAACAAATGCAACAGAGCATGGATGTGGAACAGAAAGATAAAAACACAAATACTGTACTAGATGCAAAAGAATTCATGATAGTTCATGAGCTGGCCCAAAGAGCTAGTAAGCTACAGTCCAGCTCAGGTGTGTAGACAACAGCAACAACTGAGAAAGCAAGCAAAATGTGCAATCAACTAGCACAGTTTGCCTACAGATGAGAAAAGCACCTACACCAGTTTAGTTTAGACCATACTAATGGCAAGGCTAAACAGCCTGAGGGCAGGAGACACCTGGAAATACCATATGCAGGTACAGCTAGAGTTGACCTAAAGGTGAACCTATAGGGCCTTTTTAAATTGAAGGTGAGAGGGAGAGCTACAGACTGCAAAGGCAGAAAGTTCCAAAGTTTGGGCGCAGTAGCACAAAAGGACTGGTCCCCCATCATGGTGGATGTTTTGGGGACAATGAAAAGGTTTTTCTACTGGAGGGGGTACGACAGGTGGGAGGGCTTCAGCAGGGATACAATGGAAGTGGGAGTGCCAATCCTAATTATTTTGTCAGTGAAATAGCGTAGAACAAACTAACGACTATTTATGTGGGATACCCAGGCTAGGCAGCTGTAGAGGTCACAGTGATGGGTTGCTGGGTTTAGCGAGAGGGCATATCTGAAAATATTATTGTAGGTGGTCTCCCACTTGGAAAACCGTGACTGGGAGGCATTACTGAAGGATATAAGCCCATAACTGAGGGGAGTAGGATTCCCTTGGCAGGAGCTAATTGGGCATTGGGCATAAGGCAGTTCTTAACCCAATATGCCAGACCAAGCTTGGCATTTACAGTCTTACAGACACTGTCAATGTGGAAGGAGAAATCAAGGTGTGAATCAAGTGTTATTTACTGTAAAATGCTATATAAAAGTTCTATACTCTAACCATCTTGTATCCCAAAGATCATATTTGAAAATGGAGTATAAACTTCAATGCATCAAAGGCAAAGACATCAGACTGGAAACTTAGTATCATGAAGTTTCTTCTTTGTGGGCCAAATGCCATTCTTTACCTTGAATTTTCCTATCTTCCACCCCAACTGTTGGGTCATCATGGCTGCCATAGCCTGTCATTGGATGCCCAGTGCCCCCTGCCCCCACTCATGCTCCAATCTGTTTTTAAGACTTTGGAATCCTGTGGAACATCTTCCCTAGCCCCGTTCCCCTTCACCATTGTTGGCATGATCCAGTTTCGCAATGACCCTTGCCTGCTCTATTCAGGGCTCCCGCAAAGCTGCAACACCCTTACCTCCTACCCTTAGGGCAGGCTTTTTTTATGAGACTCTGCAGGGGTCACCAAGATTCTGTATGACTCAGTGGGTAGAACTGTGCAGAATGTGGAATTCTGCCAGTACAAGTCATGCATTTCTGTGCAAACCATGGATTATTATCGCAGTGTGATTGGTTCCCTGTTGACCCCAGTGGAGGATTCGGGGGCTTTTATACAAACCCCAGTCTAGCAGGTTGCAGCACAATGTGTTGCCCCCTGCTATTGGACTAGCCCGACAATGACTTTCTTCATACATTTAAATCTTTGCAGATCTGCTTGTATAAAGATATGTCAAGCTAGAGATCAGTTATTTAACACACAATGAGTTCAGGATTTTTTATGACTTTTACTATGATTTCCATCATTTTAATCATGACATTATCATGATTTTCTCCAAACTTTATGATGGCAAAAATACAGTACAGGCCTACATATAACATTTTTATTTACTAATTTATAACTAGGATTACAAATACCTTTGAACCAGGGGTTCTTTTACAAAGGTTCCACATCGAATTAAAAACAATACAAAACATAAACAAGAGAGGAAAAGTAATACAAACTGTATACAATGAGAATAAATAAAATTGTGAGGAACTCAGTTAGAAGACTAATTACAGCGGTGTTGCAATTTGATAGCATGGAGGTATACAGAAATGCACAGATAATGAGCAACAGTCACACAAATACAGGTATGCAGCCAACTAAGTAGCAGGCTTTGTCAGTCTTATAGCTTCAACAAGGAGGAGGCCGGGTAAAGCCCTCAGGGAATTGTTTCAGGGGAGGTAGTAGAGGTGGTGGTGGTGGTGGTAGTGGGGGGGTTGGGTAGAAGGATGAGGAAGGGGAGAAAACAGCAGGTGAGGAAGGGACATAGGACTACTGAGGGGGGAAGAGGAAAGAGTGGGGCAGGGCTAGGAACTATGTGGAACAGTCTCACTTACATACTGTTGTAAGGTGAGACCGTAGTTTGGTTTTGAAGGTGCTAAGTTTGGGTTCAGAGAGGACCTCAGGAGCAGGTCATTCATCCAGGTTGGAGTTCTACAGTTGAGAGTTCGCTGGTCTTGGGAGGTCCTGCAGCAGGGGATGTGGAAGGCTGGCTTAGCAGAACTAGGTGTATTACATTGGTTTCCCAAGTGGAGTAGCAGTGAGTGGGTAGTTGGAGGAGTTAAGGCAAGGTGTATTTTTTATTTTGCCAAAAGGCATGTTTGATATCTTATTCTACCATAATGGTGAAGCCATTCGGTTTGACGATATAGGTCACAGGTGTGTGTCCATCTGTCTGTACCAGTTAACAATCTACAGGCCTTGTTAAAGCGAGATCATCAGCCGCTTGAGAGCGGTATCTGTAGCAGTGCTGTAGATTATCAGGCCGTAATCAATGATGGACAGTATTGAGCTGGTGATAGTCATAGTGCAGCAGGCGTGAGACAATGCCTGTGCCTATAGAGGACACCAATCCTGCTGTTTACAGTCTTGGAGATATTAACATGCAGGGCATAGGAAAAAGAGCTATCCAGAGTAATACCTAGATATCTGAATTCATAAACCATTTCCAGGGGTTGATTTAAGTTATTGCAGATGGTGAGGTGTGCAGATTTGTATTTGTTATGGAGGCTAGCGAAGAGCATTGTTTTTGTTTTTTTGTAGTTCATTAACAGTTTGTGGTTGGCAAACCAGGATTCAACTTGTGTGAAGTTGGTTTGCAGATCATATATATATATATATATATATCCCTTATTTCCCCTTACAGCTCCACTAACTTTGCTTTTTTCTCTTTTAGATAATTCATGAGGAAGACCTTTGGTTGAAACATAGATTCTAACTCTATTTTCAGCATGCATTCAATATTACCATTTTGTTTTGCCTGCATATAATGTTACCAATCAATCAAAATCTTTATTTAACCAGGCGAACACCATTGAGCAACGCTCATTTTGGAGGTGGACCTGTTTTTTTTCAAGGAAAATCTATATACAACAATTACAATGTGCAAGATAAGTAAACGGTAGAAAGGGCATAGTCAATACAGATATAAATATATAAATGCAGGTCAAGGATAAAACAATTATATACAGACAAATTATATATACAGGATATACAGTGATTTAAAGATAAGGGTCAGTATTAAAAAGTGGGCCTGACAGACGTCCATCAAGGGGAAAGATTCAAGTATGTTATGGGTACCAGCCAAACCAATGAGGTGGGGGGGGAGGGAGAGGATGGTAGCTAATGAAGGAATAAGGGATGAGGCTCTGAGAAGGCCACACAGTACTAAGGTTGTGTAACTCAATCCATCGAGAAAAAATATGGCTCAGGAAGGAAGTGGTAGGAAGGGTAGGTTACAATACCAGACCCAAGGTCCAGGGGTTGAAGTAATGAGTTGTTGCAAGAGTATGGTGAAGGGGGGGAGTAAGAGGGCCAAGTAATAGATAGGACCATACCTGGAGGATTCAGTAACAGGAGAGCACTCGGGGTACTCTAGGATATTAGGAGATTCAAGAGTCAGGGGTAGCAAGTACAAGATTCCTTGTTGTGATGCAAGTATAGTGTTTTGAATGCTGCTAAACTAATGGGGGTGAGTTAATTTCAATGTTTTTTGCAGCTTATTCCACATTAGAGGCAGCATATAACTTATGGACACCCTGCCAAAATGTAATCTGGCCTTATGTACATTCAAGGAAATATAGGAGGTACTTCTGTGTGCATAGCGGTAGACAAGCAGAAATATAATGGGGCAGTTTATTTAAAATGGCTTTGAAAGTCCAGATTGTGGCATTTCTCTGGTGGCTGTAGTTAAGGGATGACCATCCCACTGCAATATACAAGGAACAGTGATGGGTGGAATAGAGAAGGCCAGTGATGAACCGTAAAGCTCTATGGTAGAGCGTGTCAAGTTTAGTGAGTGTCCCAGCAGAAATCTGGCTATAGAGGAAGTCTGCATAATCTAATAAGGAAAGAAAGGTGGTTTGTACCAGTCTCAACTTGGTGTCCCTAGTGAGGAGATTGTTGATCCTGAAGAAGAGACTAAGTCTCTGTCTAAGTTTCTTTATCAGCTCTTCTATGTGTTCTAAGAAGGAGAATCTATGGTCAAGCAATACCCCCAAATATTTGAACTTTGTCACGTATTCCAGCTGTTCACCAAGGATAGTGGTGATCAGTGGAAGTGTCCCAGCAGTGGCCGGATTTAGTGCATGAGGGAAAGGCGAGAAGAACATTACTTTGTTTTTTTTTTTGGCATTTAGGAGCAACTTCTGATTTAGGAGCTGAAGCTGGAGCAGGTTGAATTCACACTGAAGATATTTGCATGCAGCATCAGGGGTATGTCTGCTAATGTAAAGCACCGTGTCATCTGCAAATAGATATATTAAGCCTCTTTGCTGGTAGCATTGATCTTATTGATGTAAATTGTGAAGAGCAAGGGACCTAGAATGGAGCCTTGTGGTACACCCCTCAAAAGGGAATTTTATTGGTGAGGCTTCCCCTTCTGCCTTAACTTGCTGTAGTCGGCCTGTGAGGTAGTTAGCAAACCATCTCAGAGAGATAATGAATCCAAACCAATGCTTGAGGGACGAAAGGAGTAGGCTATGGTCTACAGTGTCAAATGCCTTACTAAGGTCCAAAAATACTGTGCAGACAAAGTTGTTATTGTTCAGTTCACACTGCCAATCATTGGTCACCTTAGCTAGTGTAGAGATTATACTGTGCTGGGCTCTAAAGCCTGATTATAATGGGCTGAGCAAATTCACAGACTTCAGGTGGTTCCTAAGCTGACTACTCACAATTTTATCCAGCAACTTGGACAGGATTGGGACTAAGGAGATCGGCCTGTAATTATTGCGGTCACTGGGGTCTCCAGACTTAAACAGGGGGATAACATGAACTGTTTTCCAGATGGCTGGAAGGTCGCCCTGAGAAAGGGATAGGTTAAATAGATGTGTAATTGACACTGCTAGGACATGATAGCCAACCTTAAGAAATATGGGTCTATGAGATCTGCTCCGCATTTTCCTAATATCCAACTGAAGCAGAAGGTCTTCATTTTCTTTCAGGAATGCAGGCTGAAGTGAGAATATTGGGTTAGAGATAGGGATTCCTTGGTTATCAGCTCTAAGTTGTGCATGGAGATTACTGGAAGGGGAGGAATTGAGGGCTAACCCTGCGGTAGCGACGTGGTTTTTGAGGGAATCAAGGATTGTTGATCTATCGGAAATTGTGGTAGCACCAATCGAGATTTTAGTAGGTAATGAATTTCCAGTGGTATTGCCTTCTATATTCTTCATTATTCTCCAGAATTTGGAGGAGCATTTAAAGGTGAGGTCAAGCTGTGAGCTGTAAAAGTTAACCTTTGCCTCTCTAACCATCTTAGTGCAAAGATTCTTTGCCCTCCCAAATAAATTCCAGTCATTTGTAAGTTTAGTTTTACAGGCAGTTTTCCAGAGCATGTCCCTGTTCTGCACAGCATCCTTCAGATCCTTTGTAAACCACCGGCAAGATTTATTTCTGACATGGGCTTTCACCAGTGGTACATGCTTGTTTAGAGCACCTTCTACAATTTCATGGAAGATGTCATATGCTGTAGTCACTGACATTGCTAGATAAAAGTCCTGCCAACACAAAGGGTCTCTTAACTCAGCGATATATGCACAGGGATCAAAATTACATCTACACCTTTTAGTAGTAAATTTAGACTCAGATGGTGGTTTATGATCTGACCTTACACAGGCGATGAAACAGTGATCACTAATGTCAGAGAAAAAGACACCAGCGTGAGGAAATAAATGAGGTTTGCTAACTAAAATAATGTTCAACAGAGTGCTATTAATAGGGTTATTCATGTTTGGATGTGTAGTTTCATTAATAAGCTGGGACAATCCAAGAGAATCACAGAACATTTTAAGAGGAGTGGAAGCACTGGAAAGCCAGTCTAAGTTGAAGTCCCCTAGTATGACAGACTCCGAAGACCTGGGTCCCAGAATGGTGCATAAATGTTTCAAAAGCTGTAAACCAACTGACGGGGGCCTGTAGCAACCTATTACACCAAGTAAGACACCAGTTGAGATTTCAAAATTTAGAGACAGACTTTTGAACTAATTTGGGACAGAGGTTGAGTCAATGATTGAGACAGGAAATTTATCCTTGACATACATGGCCACACCACCACCTCTAGTCTGCCTGTCAGCTCTAAACAGAGAGTAGGAAGGAAGGGAGGTTTACTTCAGTGTTGTTGATTGCCAGTCGAAGCCATGACTCCATGACTACCAAAACATCAGGAGTGATGTGAAAAATCCAAGCCTAGATAGATGTAATTTTTTTTAACAAACTGCACACATTAACATCCATGAAGCTTATACCCTTAAGACTTGGTAGATCGGCTGGTGATTCAATGGCTGCTGGGAGGGGGGTCAGGATTAAGCTCAACATTACCTGAGTACAACAGTAGAAGGAGGAGTTTCCTAATGACACCTAGAAGGAATCTCAATATTTTGATCCATTCTCGCTTTCGGGTAACATAGTGTGGAGTCGGAGGAGCCCTAAGGCTAATGCCTAGCTGACCTAATGCTACATATAATAATACCTTGGCAGTGATGGACAAGGGGAATTGGGTAATGTAAGAAGAAAGAGTCACATCCCCTGGGGTCAACTCAGTAAGAGTTTCAGCATGCCATGGCAGATGTATGACCAACTGCAGGATGAGGGATTTGAGGGCACGTAAGAGGTATTCTATATGGTTAAAAATATCGAGGCAGTCCAACATATTATTAGAGCCCCACGTCTCGCTATGAGATTTTTGTGTGGATGAATTTGAGTCTAAAGAAAATAATATGAGCAGGGACAAGCAATAGAACAGAAAAGGCACCCGAATTATAAGACTTACACCCAGCGTGTACTAGTAGAATAATCAGACTCTAGCACCTGTTATCAGGTGAAGGTAAATTATAATAATTCTTTTGATTTCCCAATTTTCTGATTAGGATACCAGTAGTAGAATTTTCCAGGGTAGGCCTCCTTATTCAAGTAAAATTATGGATGTATAACCCTGGGTTCTTGAATTAGATTTTACTTTCAGCAAGACAAGGTGACCAGTGAAACAAATTGCAAATGATGTCTCCTTAAAACAAGGGGAGAATGGAGATGACGTTGACAATAGTTAGCCAACAGAGAAAAGAAAGGCTGATTATATATGTGTAATTACTGTAACTCTCTTCTTCAGTTAAGATTTTCAGCACAATGCTTAGCAACTCTATGATGCGCCTTATAAATGGGAGAGCATTAGTATAATTATAAACTCTATCAAGGGGACATCACACTTACTCAATGATTTCACTGGGTTCTTTTCATTACAAATGTTGCCTAACAGGTGCCTTGCCCAGTCTATGACTTGTGACATGCATTGCTCTATAAACTGGGATAAGGCTTGCTTAGTTTCTTTAGTGCTCTGTGTCAGAGTTACCCTATTGTTTATTCTGTAATAGTATGTCCTGTATGGATAATTTGAAAATATTCTTAAATAGAAATCAAGAGAAATGTGGTATAGTGATTTGGTCTTATTTCCAGGTCCACCTTTGAACAAGACTTTGGTGTTAAGCATCCAACACCACTGGAACACCTTTAAAAATATGAAAATTACAGACAATTCCACTTATGCGTCATATATTTACTTTTTTCTTGTACTATATGAGTTATGAACTTGTAAAAAAAATCAGGATTTCTGTCAGTTGGTCTTCAGATGCCCTTGCTGTTTGTCTATAAGCAACATCATAATTATTTACTTATTTTGTTTTTGTTGACCAGAAAAGAAGGATAGACAATATTGCCTATTTTCAGCCTTGTCCTGGGGATGGGGGTGGGGGTGGTGGGTGGGGTGGGGGGATAGATGCAAGCCAACAGAAATGTAACCAGATTCAGCTGTTAGCTGTATTTTTATTAATGGAATAACTTTTACTAGGACACTGAGGAAGTGCCAAGGGATCTTTATGTCCACCTGAAAAACTGCCAGAAAAGGTGTACAAGACCTCCTGTCTCAACTGAAGGATGCCACTCCCCAATTGCACACAGTATCCCCTACTGACTCAGGTGCCAGTGTTTGTTGCACGAGCCCAGTTCTGGTGTAGGATTAGAACCCACGACCTTAGCTACTTGTGACATCTTAACTGGTTGCTGTGAAAATGATTATCATGTCCCAAGCAAAGGATTATGCTGTCACTTGTAGACAAGCAGACAGAGCAGATATGAAGACCAAGTGAACAGAGATCCATTTTCAAGCAACAGTCCACAGTGGTAAAGAATAAGAGGCTGGTAAACACTGGAAATACCTGAATTATAAGCTGACGTCTGTCTACATGTTTTGTTTTTCTAAGTTGTCCCTGTGATTTCATTTTCTTATTAACTGTGTTTTTCTACCCTAGTCAAATAAAGCAAATAAACAAACAATGTATCTTGAAAAGTATGATATGACTTTAACTAGCTGGAAAACGCACATATTAGTAGATAAAAATGTCAACACTGGATCAGTTGCCGGAGAACTGGAATAAAAGCTTTTTGTAACTATTTTTTTTCAAGGAACCATATGCTGATAAAAATTACTATGACTTACACATAAGGCAGAACAGATGCAAAATTACATCTTTCTTATAATATGCAGCTGCGATTAATTTGGGTTTAGTTAGGATCATGGGGCATTTTAATCTAAAAAACAAACAAAACAGTCTTTCACAAGTTTTGAACTTCCACCAAACAAATGTGTCTTCTGTTAAAATTCTTTCACAAGCAAGCTGACAAGTTAAGTTCTGTAAGAGATAGGTTTTACACAAAGGAATTCCAGCTGAAGTGACAAACAATTAACTCGGGTGATAATTCACTTCAACTTTTTTTTTCCAAGGCCTGGCATGTGGTTGTAGTATGCACATATTTTGCTGAGCACAATTGAAGGGGTTTTGTGTCTGCTTACATGTGCTGATTGCAGTCAGAGCTGGTCATGTCATTAAAAGCTGACCGCCACAACTCTCTCTTTCTCTCTCTCTCTCTCTCTCTCTCTCTCTCGTTTAGCTGCCAACCCAGACATAAAACTTAAGAAACCATTTGCAGACAATATTGTTTGTTCTCTGATACTTCAGTGCAACAACATGTGTTGCGTACGTCTCCCAAAGGCAAAAAACTGAGCTAGGAACATCTGATGCTAGATTTTCAAAGATGGAAAGATTGCTCACATGTGGCCAAAAAAGGTCTGCAAGGGAGGGTACTCTTGCACAACAGCAATTTTTCCACATGTGTGCAATTTTCAAAACAAATTGCCCTTTTATGCCTTTGTATGACCTTTTCCACATTTTACAGCCACTGGCACAGATTGTTTTATGCAGCTCTGCAAAAATGCTACACTTAGTGCTGTATTATTTATTTAGTCTTTGTTAACCAGGTAAGTGCAGTAGGCAGATAAATGCCTATTTTCAGGTGGAACCCATGAGTTTACAAAAGCTTAAAGTCAACAATAAACATTTACAATATGAAAGGCATTTAAAAAAGACAGACTAATCAGAATAAATATATATATAGAATACCTGAGGAAAAGGCCATCCATGGACACAAAAATACTGAAAATAGCATTTTTTTCTGATGTAAGGATTTTTCCCACCACCAGCAAGTTGCACACTGTGCCCTGATCAATGGGCTAGCAGCAAGATCTGGTTACAGATTGTAAAAGATACAGTTTACATGATATAGCTTGCATACATGCACAGAATGTAAACACTGTTTCATCATAGTTAACATTTCACTTATCCCTCACATGTAGATAGTCACTCAGTTCCCACAATTATGCAGTAACAGTCACAGTTACCTTTCATGAATATCTCACGGGATAGATAAACCCCATCATATCGAGCATACATTTCAGGTCAGTACAAATGTATACTTATCCATCCCATAGGATCTCTGAGCTTGCTCAGGTACAGCATGGCCTAGGCTGTGAGCAGTGCAGATTGTGCCATCCATGTATGGTTCCAAATGGGGAAGGGGGGAGGAACAGGTGCAAGCCAGAAGGTAGATTGTTCAAAGTCTGAGGGACAGCAAGAGAGAAGCAGCCTGTACCTGCTCTGGTGCTCATGGAGGCACAATATATTCCAGTCCTGCAGCAGCAGCTCTGAGCCCCTTCTGAACTGGTGTAGCCTCTATCAGGGCAAGGGTGTAGTCTGCATACCTCCCAACTGTCGTACATTATGAGGCACATCAGTCATTTTTCCCTCAAAAATTCTTTGTCCCACATGGGGAAGGTGATAGTCCACATTTCCCACTGAGACTTTAAAGCAGAAATTCATAATACTCAATTATGTTCAGTAATCAGCAAACATTAAGAACATTAGTGCATTGATAGCCATAGCGTTCTGAGCTTGCAATGCCATGTTTGATGATATGTCACACATTTTGGTCATTTGTCACACATTTTGGTGAAGAAAGGTTGAGAGGTATGGTAGTCTGGTACCTTACTTGTACTACATTTGCACATGAAATGCAGCAGATTAAGTCATCTGTGTCACCTAGGTCCAGTCAGTTCAATCTTTTCTATAGCATGCAGTGACGACAACCACAGGGTGCATTTAGTACAAAGTAAGCAAGTCTGTTGTGAAGAACAGTTAGCTTGCTTAGGACTGATTTATTGGCCCCATCATATAGAATGTCCCCGTGACCCAATAGAGGAATTATCTTTGTTAAAGCTTGGAAAAAGTACAGTTTATAAGATATAGCTTAAGTACAAGCGCAGAATCTGTGACAAGCTGTGACCTTTGATCTGGAGTCTGGAATTCGGAGGTCACCTGGGCTTCTTTGTAGGGCTGGCATGGTGAAGCCATCTCTGGGTGTTCATGGTAAGAGCACAGACCAAGGCGTGTTGAAACTGAGTCAGATTTAATTTGGGTGGGAGTGTTGAAAGCAGATAGATCAGAGTGGGGCCAGGAGAGCAGAAGAGTTGAAAGGGCTTGGGAGTGTGTGCAAGTGGGCACTGATTCCAGTCTGCTGAAACTCTGGCCACCACTGTCATAGAACTGGGAAGCTTGTAGGAACTTCTATCTAGCAACTGGGACTTAAGAACTGTGCCATGGCTGCCGTTTTGTCTGTTGGACCTCTGGTTTCAGGAACTTTGCTATCCTGCATTGACTCCAGGTTCCCTTGAAGAAATGTCTCAGAAATTGCTCCTGGGCGGGTCGAGCCCATAGACCTGGGCCTCCGTAGTGAAACTCGGGGGGTGGTGAGAGAACCCTTGGGCTCAAAGTTTTTCCATTTTCATTTAAGTGCTATCCTGGGAAATAAATTGTTACTTGGCAGTGGTGGGAGAATTGCCCTGGAAAATTTAATTGATGTTTGTATAGGTACTTCTGGTGACAGCAGAGACTGGTATTCCATAACTTCAGTCTTTATTTCTGGGCATTACCAACTTTCATTACTTGCAGTGGACTTCTATCTGGACTTTAATTGGCACTACGGACTGTGTGTATTAAATGTGGATTCTCCTTTTAAGAGTATAAATTTTAGTGTTTTAAATTGCTTGGATAGGTGGAGTTGGGCTTTGGTGAGTGTAGTGGTATGACTGGACATGTGTACTGTATGCGTAAGTTCATTTATTTTATATTATTGTTTGTGAGTAAAGTGAGAATGTGGTTATGGAAGTTGTGGGTAAGGGGGAATTGCTTGGTTGGAAGCACGGAACATATGGTGCTGTTTGTTGTGTGCCAAGGACAAAGGCCCCTTGGCTTAGTAACACCCCATCACAGCTGCTAGACTTCCACCTTTTGATGCCCCTCCCCTATCAGTGGTGGCATATCGGTGCTGCAGAGAGGTTTGTATTGTTAGGAAACAGGATATTGGGCGGTGGGGGGTGGGGTGGGCAAACAGTGGTAGGCATTATAGTTCTGGTGAGGACCAGGAGGTGCTCTGAGGTGAAGCAAGCCTGAGAGAGGCCAGACGTATTTGGTGCCCATACCCAGGGATCCCGCTGGACTGCGCAGGCAGGTAGCCAATAGGCCAGCAGCCTCCATTCATCCCTTGCGGGCAGTGCTCTGCAATGCCAGACTGATGAGAAACAAGACAGCCATTATGGCAGACTTAGTGTCTGGTTCTTTGCTCAATTAGGCTTGTATAATGGAGACCTGGATGAGTGACAGGGCTGGTCCTGCTGGATTCTCTGTGGTGCACTATCTGTGGAGGCACTGTGGGGGGGGTCATCTGTTTTAGATCAGAACTGAATTTCATTGTGCACCCAGTTGGAACTACTTTGTCATTTGAATGCATGGCTGAGCATGGGGGTCCAGGTGCAGGTTGCAGCATCCTTCTTGTTTACTGGCCTCTGGGACATGAGGTGGTTTCCCTGCAGGAAATCACATACTTCATCACCAAGATGGTGTTGTGGTCACACAGATGGTTAAATCTGGGTGACTTAAATGCCTGGATTGACAGTGAACTCTTACAATTTGGTCAAGATTTCCTCCAGTAAATGGATTCACTGGGCCTTGCACTGGTGGTTACCCCTGCGACTCATCAACACGGTCATGCCATGGACTTAATGTTCTTGCTGGTGCTTGAGGTTAATAACCTTAGGATTGATCCAGTTAGTTGGTCAGATCATTGCACAGTGAGGTTCTCTTCACCCCCCCCAGAGTCCACCCTCTATGAAGATGGTTCACTATTGCCCTTTGAAGGGATTGTCCCCAGAAGGACTCCAGGTGGTATTGGATCTCCTGAGCGTGACGGTAATTGGACCAGAGGAGGCGGTGACAGCCTATAATAAGGCTATTGCCTTGGCCTTTGATACAGTTGGACCAGTTTGTATATGACCCCTAACTCAGTGCTTGAGATCCCCGTGGCTTAACAGGGAGCTCAGGAAACTCATGTTAAGAGGTTGGAGGTTGGTCCGTTGTTGGAGAAGATCTATGTCTGATGAGGGCAAACTGGCTCTGAGGACTCACTACAGTGAGTATCAAAAGGCAATCTCCTGTGAGAAGGCGGTGTTTCTGTGCATGGTGATTGCTGCAGAGAGAAACTGGCCACCTAGGCGTTTCTAGGTGGTGGACAGACTTTTTAATTTGGTCTGTCTGCAACCGGTAAGAGCAAGTTCATCTGCTCAGTGTGAAGAGTTTGCTAAATTTTTTTCTAACAGGGTGACCTCGATTCGGTCCTGGATCTCTCCAACTGGATCACTTCAATCCAGCAGTACTGAGTTGATGGTGGGGGGTGGATGTTGTCCTCCGGTCTGGAGCGAGTTTAGACTAATTTTAATGGAAGAGGTTTGTGGGGATGTCTCAGAGCTACGGCCCACCTTCTGCGAGCTGGGTCCAGGGTTGACTTGACTAATAACTAGGTGTGTTGTGTTTCTGGGTCCAGTATTGCCACGCTGATCTGGTGTTCACTGTCAGAGAGGGTCTTTCCCAGGGTGTTAAAAGCGACTTTGATGAGACCTCTTTTGAAAAAGCTATCTTTGGACCTGAACTATTTGGCAAATTATAGACCCCCTCTCTAACCTCCTCTTTCTTGGTAAGGTTATAAAGCAGATGGTGTCCTTGCAGTCCAGGTTTAGGTCGAGGCAGAGTATGAAAAGGGCATTAGTCAGGGTGCAGAATGATCTTCTCAGAGTCAGAGACTGAGGAGAGCGGTCAGTTCTTGTTCTCTTTGATCTCTCATCAGCATTCAAAACTGTGGACCATGGGTTGTTGCTCGATCATCTCAGGGAGTATTGTGGACTCTCTGGCACCATCATCTGCTGGTCTGAGTCCTTCCTTGAAGACAGGATGAAGAGGGTGGTGATGGGGAGTTTCTCCTCACTCCTGAGGCCCCTGCTCTGTGGAGTACCCAGGAGTCAATTCTCTCTTCCATGTTGTTTGCAGTGTACATGTTGACCTTCGGAAGGATCATTAGACAACACAGTCTGGGTTTTCATTGCTATGCTGATGATAACCAGCTATATCTGTCTTTTGAACCTGGGATGCCTGGTGCTGTCAAGGTAACACATTTTTGCCTGGCTGAGATCCAGGACTGGATGTCATCAAGCTGGTTGCAATTCAGCCTGACAAGATGGAGGTACTGGTGATTAAACCTGGTCAGTGGTGGGGTGTGGGGGCCACCGATAGGGGGACTGGCTTATGGCTAGGTTCCTCTAGGTTGGTGGCCTCTAAGGTTAAGAATCAATCAATCAATCAATCAATCTTTATTTTACCAGGCGAAGCACCATTGAGCGAGCTCATTTGCAAGGTGGACCTGGACAATGCACATAAAAGTAAATAATATGCAAAGGAAAAAGATGAGTGTGCAATCAAGGAATACAATGTAGAAGAGGACATAAAACATAGTACAATATTAGGCAAGGTCTATACAGGCAAATATGCAAGAGGCTAAGAAAGAAAAAATATTGTTAATATACATTATTATACAGTATGTACATGAACAGTTCAGAAAAAGGGGTAGGATGGGTGATAGGGAGAAGAAGGGAGAAAGAGTGATAAACAGGGAATCACAAGGCCTGGGCATGGATGTTCGACACTTATTTCACTGCCGTCCGGCGGGGGGAAGCAGTTACAGGATTCTATAAAGGAATGAGAGAATAGCTTTTTGAAGGAGGAGAAGGTTGTCAGGGAAGCCAGCATCAGGAGTTTTTTTATCATTTGTTCCATAGGTGAGGGAGTGCATAGTTTATAGAAGTTTTACCAAAATGTGAATTAACTTTAGGAATGTATAAGGAGATAAATGAGAGGCTGCACAAGGAGTAATTGCCTACAGCGCATAGGGGCAAGCAGTCAAAGATATACTGGGGAAGCTTATGTGTGATAGCTCTAAAAGTCCAAAAGGCAGCATTTCTTTGCCTTCTGGACTTGAGGGATGTCCAGCCTACTGTAGCATACAGAGAGCAGTGGTGGGTGAGGTATGGTAGACCAGAGATAAATCTCAAAGCTCAGTGATAGAGCGAGTCAAGTTTAGAGAGTGCGGAGGCAGAGCCCTGGCCATAGAGGAAATCGGCATAGTCCAAAAAGGATAGAAAGGTGGTTTGGGATAGGAGATGCTTGATCTGGAAGAACAGGCCCAGTCTCTGCCTCAATTACTTTGATAGTTCCTCAATATCTGGGGGTCATTCTGGGTGAGAGGCTGACACTTGAGACTCAGGTGTCTGCTGTAGTCTGGAATGGCTTTTATCATCTCAGGAACATCACCTGGAATAAAACCTTGATTACCCCAGAAAATCTGCCCTCATTGGTGCATCCACTCATCACCTCTAGACTTGATTACTGCAATGCTTTATACCTCAGGGTAAGTGGAGCTGTCCTACAATGTCTTCAGCTGGTGCAGAACGCAGCGGCCTGGTTGCTGATGGGACTTCTGAGGTCATGTCATATAACTCAGGTACTGCATGAACTGCTCTAGATGGCAGTGAAGTGGTGTAACACCTTCAAGTTCTGCTTGCTGACCTACAAGGCCTGGTATGGACTGGATCCTGGCTACCTGAGTGACCTACTGACCCTTTATCAGACCTCTTTACCCTCCGCTCCTCTGGGGTGGGTATCTTAGCTGTTCTGAGGGTGAGGCTGAAATCCTTCCGAGACAGAGCTTCTTCATTTGCTGGCTCTGCCTTTGGAACAGGCCTCCCAGGGCTCTGAGAGAGATCTCCTTATTGGAGGCCTTCAAGAGGGGTCTTAAATCCTTTCTCTTTCGGGATGCTTTTCGGCACTGTTTAATTCATAAGCCACTGACTTATCTCACTGACCAACACTACATCATTGGCTCTGTTTTATACATATTAATTATCATTTTATTTATTTAGTTGTTCTATATTATGATGTGTTATTTAGGATATTATTCTTGTTGTAATGTTCTGTACAGCTGTCAGAGCCCCTGGGATTGGACACTTTATAAAAAGTTTACTACTGCTACTACTACTAGGGGTGGAAAAACAGTCCTTATTCTTGAATGCATCCCCGATGAGGACAGATTCAGAAGCAAATAGTTTGATACCTTTTATTGGACCAACATAGATGTTACAACAAAAGACCTAACTAGCATCTATGTTGGTCCAATAAAAGGTATCAAACCATTTGCTTGTGGATTTGTTCTTACTAGGACCAATACGACAACTACACTATTTGTTTGTCCCTGATGAGGAGACATTTTTTACTGAAGTGCCAGAGTATGCTCCCCATGGCTAGAGTGTGGAGAGTTGCTGTATACTATATTTAACAAACTGTTGGAGCCTTTTGAACCATCAAGTGGACCTCGTTTTTGCCTGTTACTATCGGGAGTGCTCATTTTATGTTGCTTGTCCCTGTTGTTGTACAGGAAGGCAAATTTTGGGACCAGGGTTGTTTTTTTTTTTTTTATAAGATTTTCAACATGTAGGTTCCATCTGAGATAGGGGTCCAGCCACATGGTGAGATATGGGTATACACTACTGCATTCAAGCTCATGGTGGGCTAGGGTAGTAATAATGGGACCCCAAAACCATTGTTTGGCTTTTGTCTGTATTCAATATCAGTTTACTTAGTACAGCTGTACAAAGAAGGATTGTACCTCATCAAAACCTTGGTTTCGACTGAGGACATATCCCTCTAGTGGGTGTATAGGATAGTATCATCTGCATTTAGGTGGAAGAAGACATTCTCAGACCCACAGTATAAGTCATTAATGAGGGATGAGAACAGAATCAGGCCCACTGAATCTTGGGGGATGTCTGACACAGTGGGCACAGGTTTCAAGTTTACCCCTTTAAAGGATACAGTCCGTTGGCTGTCTGAGAGATAATTTGTGAGCAGATTTATCACAGAACTTTTTAGGCCTAGCAGATTAATCTTGCTTATGATGAGCATATTGTTTAGGGAATCATGTGCCTTGGAAAGGTCAGTGAACATGACACCTGTTAGTGGCCCCTGTCCGCAGCAATTTGGATGACACTGGGTACCCTCAGCAGGGCTGTGGTGGGGTATGTATTGGGATGAACACAGAACTGATAGGGATTTAAGATCCTGTTTTTGGTACTATACTCATTTATGTGTCTGGCCACGAGTTTACCTCAGCTGGGATGTGTATACCTCTAAACATTTGGGATGACATTGGTAAGACGTACATTTTTTGAGTGAGCTAAAAGTAGATTGTTAAGTTGTCTCGGGTGGCTTTTTCCCATGGATTCAAACTGAATAAGATGGCTAAACTCAGATATATCTCCAAGCATCTTTTGTAGCTGGACACAGGTTCCGAATCAATCCAGTGGTTGAGATTGGTGCCCTGGCAAAGCACCACTGTAGATCTGAGATGCAGCTTTCCCTATCTAAAAAGAACCTTTCAAATTAAATTCTACTTTCAAAAATGAAAACTTCAGGTCTGCTGGCAGTTTGAATACTGCTACAACTGTTTTCATAGGCACTTACTAGCAGTTCAAAATACTGTATGGTCTGACAGAGTAATTAGCAGACAAGAAGCCTTAGCTAAGTCTCAACTCTATGGTGGTGCCTTGCTGGGGCACTGAGCTAAACCACTGGACTCATTTTGAACCCTTGTCCAGCTAGAGAAGATGCCTGGAGACATATCTGAGTTTAACTGTCTTATTCAGTTTGAATCCATGGGGCAAAAGCAACATGAAATGACCCAGCAATCTGCTTTTGTGGGTATGCATGATACAGTTTTCCTCTTTTTTTTATTCTTTCTATTTGTATACTCACTGTGGTGTATACCAGTTCTGCCTGCCTGGAGAGCAACAAGCTCACTCGCATGATGGGGGATCAGGTGAGGCTGCATACTGACCCATCAGAGGGCCTCCCTGTGCCACTCTGAGCCATGCCGGGCCCGTACCACCCCACGTGATTCCACAACAGTCCTCCGGGCAGTGCAGAGCATGGCCATCAGGCTGCATGGGCGCACCCAGCCATTTTCCACCTGTAGACCCCTTGGAGTGTGGACACGCAAGGACGACCTGAGCCACGATGTGCTGACGTCTGTTGCACTCCCCCTATGTGCACCAGCTCTGGTAGTGCTCCCCAGTCATCACCAGGGGCCACTACAGAGTGGTAGAAACCTTCAACCCTCCCTGGGATAGGAGAGCAGTCCTTTGGATGCTTGATCCTATCCCTCCCCTGCTGACCCTAACAACCCAGACATGTTTCCGAACCCGGGTTGCCAGCATGGTGTGAGGTGTGGCGTCCAGTGCCTCAGCCCTCAGCGCCACCGGGCCAGCTCAGTTTTCCTCTTTTTTGAGCTAACAAACTGAATACATCATTGTACATTTTTAGCTGGTTTTCAAGGGAGTGTAGAAGCATAGTCCAATTACCGGACCATTTATGTGTTACTAAAAAGTGGCTGATATGATGTATCGGTTTCAACAGACATCATGTTGGTATGGGGTACAATTTTTCCCATGGTTAGGCATTTAAATACATGCTATCCTGTATTTCTGTCCCCCAGAAAGCAGTCATCCTGTACAATGCTTGAAAAAAATATTTACCTAGGAAATAACAGCATTTTAAATGACACACTTCAAACATTTCTTTCTTCAAGGTTCTAAGAAGACTGCAAGTGCCCATCTCATGCTTCTTTTTATTTTTAGCTATTTTTTAAGTAAATATTTAATAAAAAAAAATGGAGCCACTGAAATCAGCATGCTCTGTCAGCTCCCCAGAATGTACTGCTCTTGCAGGCAAGTAAATGATACCAGAATGCCAGGTCTTATAAAATATTTAATGTCTTAGATCAGTGTTAAAAGGGAGGGGGATGGATGGTAAAGAAGTTAATTATGGTTTTAGAAGGATAAAACAGGCATTTAAGGCCTTGGGAGGTCAACAGATTGTCTTGATGTTTCTTTTTCCATTGACCTTTAAGGCTTGCCTGCTCCAAGCATAAACCTGTATACACTGGCGCAGTGTTCCCTTAGGACAGCAGCAGCCCGTGCATGTACAACAAAGCCCCTGGTGAAACTGCATTTAGGTTTGTGCTCTACAACATTTGGCAGTGTATGAAGGAAGAATAGAACAGGAATATATATCATATTTTCTATTTCAGAGCACAAACTTCTTTGGCTTGGAGTTTGTCAATGTGCTCTATTCTGTTGTGGTATGGCTGAGGTTATGTGGGAAGCAAAACAATAATATCATTTGTAAGCAAAAGAGAATGCTTATTTGAAATGGTGACTAAACCCTGCATGGGTAATCCTTCCCATCTCACAGAAAAAAAAACAGAACAACCCAGATCTGATTTGACTTTTACGAAGAATTAATTAAAATCTGGCTTTTACTATCTGTAATCTGTTTACACTCTGTAAGGTGCTTTGAGTCATAGGCTAGAGGGTGGTACAAATGGAATCAATCAATCAATCAATCAATCAACAGCATGTGCTCAACAGATCCCAAATGCATAAGGGAGTCATAAATGAGCTTCTTCACAACTGACTGGTCCTAATAAACATATTTTCCTGCTTACTACTATAGGCGCTTTTACACACCGGTGAGTACAACGAAATGGCCATTACCCCTGTGCCACCGTTGTACTCTGTTCCGTTTGTGGTTCACCTTACATGCAGAAGGTATTCCGGCAACCCCCCCATCTCCGTTTTCAGTATTTGTGTTTCAGCTCCCCCACAGAGTGTGGTGCTCTATGGCTGTGTTTTTACTGCTGTCGGAATGGCTGTTTTACACAGCCAGACTTAACGAACACATAGGGATGAACCGAGGAAGGAAGAGATTGTGGTTCAGGTGAACGTTCATCGGTGTAATGGAACAGATGCATTTTAAATGCAGGGGATGTAGCGGTGTACTGTTTCCGTAATAGTCATTCCGTTACAGAAACCTGTGTGTAAAAGCGCCTTATGCCAGTAGTGTTGCTGCTACTACTACTACTACTAGTATTATTACAGTACTACTATTACTACAATTATTTCTACTGCTGGATTTCGGTCTTGTGAACCACTATACTAGTGTACTATCTAACCTGGTAAATAAAAAACTAAATACATAAAAAATAAATACAGTACTATTCTCATACAGTGTCACTGGATCTTCAATGTCTTTCACTGACAACAAGCAGAGGTGGCCAGAAGGGACTTCAGTTTAGTAGTTTAGCACCTGATCAGAAAGGCAGCATCTCAAGCAGTATAACACCTTCTCCCCTGTACTGCAGTTCCAGTACTGGATAGGAACTCTAGCTAAGAATCCCCTTCCTATTTTTAGAACTGTACCCTTATAGAAGTGGTTTCAGCTTATACTGCGTAACATACCAGTACTCAGGCCTCGAACATTTGTATCTTAAGCTTTTATTTAGCCTAATAAAGGTATCATAGCTACCTTACAAAAAGTATTTTCTTATTTTTCTCGTGGTTTTGTGGGGCTAACATGGAACCCCCTGAATCTTTAAAATAAATAACCTTAAAGTAAAATACTTTTCCAAAGCTTGTTTTTGTTATAAGAAGTCACCCCTTTACAGACCAGAACAAAGGTAGTGACATTTTTTAACAGCTAGCAAGAACTGCAGCTTTGTTTGTTTGTTTGTTCATTTATTTATTTTGGTAGCTGGGTACAGTCACTGGGACCAGGTCCATAAAAACAAACATTTCTGTGCCTCCTTTTTGGGTAGTCTCCAATCATTCACAAGCCAATTCGTATCAGTGCAATCAAACAACCTATTCAATGAGCTTACAGGCATCTACATCCAAAGGGAATGTTTTATTTATTTATTTGGACAGTACCGGAATTACAATCCTTTGAGTCAGAGACTCCCTTTATTATTATCATTATTATTTTTCTTGAATTTTGTTGACCCAGTAAACCCACTGGGCCTAGAACCTTTTCATGGGCGACCCGGGGTTGATCAGATGGGCAACTGAAATTGAACCAGATTAAGCTGTTGATGGGATTTTTAGTGAATGGGAGAAATTTGGCCAGGGCACCAAGGGAATTCCCCTACTATTTTGTGATAAGTGCCATGGGATCTTTAGCATCCACCTGAACTACCACAAATCCAGGCAGGTGGGACCGCGGTTTAACATCTCATCCAAAAGACGGCACCTCAGAAGTACAGCACCTCCCTCATGCTGCACTACGGTGTCAGTACTCGGATATTACAAAGGCTTTACAAAGGATCCATGTCAGGAAACAAGTATCCAACAAACAATATACAAGACTGAACGTCTATTAACAACACAACAACTTTTAACAACACATTTTACAGGAAAGAGCATCATACATGTCAGCAGAAACAGGCCAGAAGGATATGAGATGGGCAGCTATATACTGAGGGGCGGGGGCAGATCTGACCTGGTTTAGACAGGATGAGGATCATTGTTTTAAACCAATATTTAGTTACAAAACATCCCATATTTATGGACTTATCTATTACTTTATTGTATTTTGCTTATATATTTTTCTTATACTTACCGCAGATGACTGATTTTTGATGTACAGACATAATAACTCCGGCTTGTGACCTCACTGTCCATTTATTTACAAGCTTTAGTGCTATATAGCACTATGGATTATGGAATTAATTTAGTGATCATCAACTAAATAACTGATGGGAACTAAAATTAAAAAAAAATTCAATAGCAAGTCTAATCCTAAAACAAGTAGAATACTATAATTACTGTTCAGTGTCATTGTGTATTATGTATATTTATTTTGATACTATACACTGTAAAGCTGAAAAATGATAAGTAAAAATAAACATCACTCTAAAAGCTACACTGAAGAGTACATGTTTATAGGAACTGAAATTCCTACATTTATTATGGACCTATAAATAACTTTATAGTACCTAGGTAGTGGTGGTGGTGTGTGTGTGTGTGTGTGTGTGTGTGTGTGTGTGTGTGTGTGTGTGTGTGTGAAGGGCAGCAGTCCATTTAGACTGTATTCAAACAAAGCTGAAACAATTAAGCAATAATGCCCGACAGGGTGTGTGTCGTGTTGGGATAACGTCACGCCTCAGGTGGTTGTGGCCTCGTGTGTCCAACGACTGAGGCGTGACGTTATCCCAAACGACACACACCCTGTCGGGCATTATTGCTATTATACAATGGCTCATTGTTATACAGAATAAAAAAATCATTTTAAAGACGTTTTTGTGTGGAAAAATATTTTTGTTATTTAAGAGAAGATGAAACAATCAAGCAGAAACAAATCAAGCAAACAATCATCTCCAGGTTCACAGTGAGGCTGAGACTAGGCCCATGATGTTGTACTGGGATAACATCATGGGTCCAGCCCAAGACTGACCAATCAGAGTCCAGGATTTTTTCTTGCCATTGTATAATAGTGCATTTAATTACTAGGTGCTATTATTATTATACAAAATAGTCTACTTCTTGCAAATAGGTTAGGCAGGTCACATGCAAAGACCTTGGCGCATAAAACTATAGTTGTTTATCACACAAAGAACAAAACTGGCCCCTTTTTTTGTTTCCCTTTTCCAGCAATGAATGTTAGTATATGAGTGAAGTCTTTTGTTGCCAATTATAAATATATGGGCCAAGATTTCAAAGGTTTGGACTCAGGAGTTGTTCTGCTGCAGCTGCATCATTGCCAATTGCACCAGTATTGTTTGGGGGCTATTTTTGAACATGCTGACACATTTGTAGCACTTTATCACAAAAATATGATGCGTGTGTCATAATGTTTGATACATGTATCATTTTTGTTGAACAATGTGTGGCACTTGCAACATGAAGTTTGGCCACCTTTACTGTAGTCTAATAGTCGTGCCACAACTAAGTTGTGGCAAAAACGTGTCACAGTTTTCTCAAAATCCAGTCAATAGGGTTCAGTTCTCAGTCACAAGGGACTGACACAAAATTGTTTGCTAAATTAATTTGTACCAGTCCCTTGGCTATGACCTGCCCTGCTATGCTAAAAGGATGTCACAAACCCCTTCCACACCAGCGCACATCAAAGTGGGCTGGTGTGTGATGTCCATGTAAAGCTTGACAACTGCTAGGGTAGTGGGTGTAACAGTTTACTGACATGCCTGGCATGGAACTTTTTGAAGTAAGTGATAGAGGTTTCAGAATACTGCTCCTGTCTGCAGGGGAAATGAGTTCAGCAAGGGATCGATGTAAAAGTACATGTGCAAGGACTTAGGTCTAGAGAGGAGGTGATCCACTGAATTACCTGGGGCTGTGTTTAGTTTGGGTTTGGGTAGGTGGGGGCTCACTGCACTTACTAGGCCCAAGGTGGAGGACCCACACAGTGCACAGTGACTTTCGCCTACATGCAGACTCAGGCACAGGTCAGGCAGGAGGGGGGCATTTATCAGTGATGCACGGGCTCATGCATGCCTTTGCAAAGCACTGCACACCATTACTGTTTGCAAACTCAGTCTGCACACCATAACAGCTGGCATGTGTAATTTGCGTTCCACTGGTTGCTCCCCATGATGCAAACATAATGTTCTCAGTATAGCAGTCTTCTGGGTTGACAAAACTGTGCCCGTTCTGTGGCCCATAAAATTGAAACCGAGAGTTGAGCCCATATATAGGTAATAAGCCATGACAGAATGTGCATTAAAGGATTTCAGTGCATGCCCCAGGGGAGTAAGGCATGAGGCCAGAGGCCGAGTGTCCTTACACCCCTCCTGAGAAGTGCATGTAAATCTGTTAATGCACACCCATAAAGTGGCTTATTGCACTTATAAAATGGTTCTTTGCTCTTATGTATTATATCTAAAATGAAACATTTTTAGTATTTTTTTACATAAAATCATTTGTTTACATACATTTTAAATGGCAAAGATTATACTGTATATATCAAGTAGTTATCGTACCAGTACTCCCCCCAAAGCTGTTTGAAAGCCTGCAGTTCATTCAAGTCAATTCAGTTTTCTTACTTTGTTTTTATTCCATCATTTCAACATTTAGAGGGGTTCTTGGTCTCATCATTCAGCTGAATCACAATCAGCCTGACTGCAGACGTCAGGGTGACCCCTCATCGGTCAGTAATCTACACATTAAATTTTTAACATGCCAATATGAGTTGAGGTCCCACTGCACTGTTAAGAGGTTTAGCAGCTTTGGTGGGGGGAGCACTAGTATTATAACTATTTGATTTTGGCCATACACCAGGTGCACTCATGTAAACATTTAAAAACATGTAAGAAAAATGTATAAAAAATGTGATAAAATCTCTGAGTATTAGCCAGGGCTGAGCTTAATAACACTTTAACATTGCATTACAAACAGGAGAGGTATGGCCTTCTTCTAACTGGTGAGCTCCCCAGTGGTCACCTGTGAGCCTCTTATGGGCCAGAGCACACTATATAACAGATGAAGCCAGAGTAGTTTCCACACAAGAAAGAAAGAAAGCAGTAGGATCTCAGTTCATATCGACATGTTAAAATTTAAAGTGTGGGTTCCCGATCAAGGAGAGGGTCACCTTGCCATCGGTGGTTAAGCTGACAGCGATTCGGTGTAATGATGAGACAGCATCTGGGGTGTCAGGGCTGCGGTGATCAATAGAAGACAGACAGTCGGATGTGAAAGAAAGAAAGAAATGCACCAAAAATAATTTAGAAAGTGGAAGTTTTTTTCTTCATTAACATAAGCACAGATTCCTTTTTGCTCAATCTACAGAACATTTTTGAATGGTTTAGTAATCTGTGGAAAGTTATTCCATAGTTTACATCGAGATGCTTTTTAAAATTCTGTGAAATTCCAAAGGCAATCCCAAAAAGTATTTCAGATGAGGAACTGCCATTCTGCAAGAATTCCAGCTGCAGAATTCCACATTCAGCTCAGCTCTACGAACTTCTCATTTTACCTTGTTTTGCTAAGAGAAAGCATTTTGAAGTTTGGCGTCTCACACACTCTTTACTACACTCAGAGAGGTACAACATCTAGTTGCAGGAGCACGAGGGCCTGAATACTGGTCCTGAAAAAGTGGGCTGCTGTGAAGTGTCATGATCTCACAGATAAAGGTGGCTAGTGCAAACAGAATACTTGCCTTGCATCCTTCCAATGTTTTTACATAAATACAATAATAAATAGGCAACATAAACCTGAGCTGCTTCCATTTTTTGTTCCCTGCTCTATGGTATTTTTCTACATCATCAGTTTTTTTTTTTTTATGCTTTATTTCTTTATTCTCCTTCCTGCCTGCCCTCGGTGTCCCCCTCCTTCTGACTGCACATATCCACATAGCCCCCCCTTTCAGGATCTGCCCCTAGAGTGCCATTTTTCCTGTCCTCTCCTTCTCCTGCACAGCGGGGTCTGTCCTAGGTGGTCTCTGGATGGGGCAGTCTTCATCTAGGGACACCGAAGACTGTTTTTCCGCTTTTCTGCCCACTACCCCTGCCCCCTGGGATGCGGCACACAGGACATATGTTCTAGAGGCGACATGCTGACTCACGCCTCCCTCAAGCGCTAATGGCATCCCCCTCCCCGGACTCCGAGGAACAAACCACAACCCCCTGGCTTGGTGCTCCACCAGCATTCTCAGGGTTGAGAATCCACCCTGAGGGAGGAGAGCATCCGTTGGGACCTCAATCCCTCCCTCCCCGGCTGACCTCCGATGACCCGAGTCCATTCCGAGACCCCGGGTCGCCGGCGTGCAGCGCAGGTGTGGGCGTCGCCCAGCACCTCAACCCTCAGCGCCACCGGCCATCATCAGTTTTTAATGTTTATGTATGCCCCCCCAATGCTGTTGGGCTTACCTTGTTTTTGTCTCCCATTGCCCAAGTGTCCTCACCACTGCCTGGCCTGAATTCCCTGGTGTTCAAAAACTCTCTGTCCGGCCCCCAACAAGTTTTTTGCCAGAGGAATGCAGACATGGAACTGCCATACTGCAGCCACACGAATGTGCGAGCGGTAGTCTGCACATGCGCAGTAGTGCATTTCAGTTTTCTCGCTGCCATTGCACCAAATGAAAAGCCTCTCCAGTGCTCCTAAACACCAAAATGGGAGGAGAAGCCCCCAAATTGTTTATTTTAAGAGTACCAATGAGCACTTGGGGACAGGTTTATGAATATTAAAAAGGAGCTATGAATATTAATGAGCTCCCTGCCTGCCGCCTGGGGGGACTGTATTATGCACGGCGCAACAGGCAGGTATAACATTTTTAATCTATAACTGTGCAGCATATGACTTAGCAGAGGGGCTGCTACAGAACAGTGGGGGACTATATATGAAAAAGTTAAGTTGTCTGGCTGCATGGCACTTTGAAAGTTGGGACTTTACCTGGGACTGTGTATACTACAGCCATACTTGTTGCCATTAACCCCTGGTTCAGCCAATCAGGAGCCAAGGATCTGCCAGAGGACTCATGGGAGTGCAACAGATGACTATGAGAGAAAAATCAGGGACAATTCTTGGTGCCCAAATGAGTAGCCAATAGGGCTTCAAGTGAGCCAAATAAATATTTAGTTTGTTCAGTTGGACAATTGCTGCAGCCAGTGAGAAGGGGCTGCTGGAAAACTGATAAAAAGGACTGTTTGTCTGGCAAAGGGGGGATTCTGGACAGATTAGCCAGAGAGTGCAGAGTGGGAGACTTTGAAGAATTGCTCTTAGAGAGAGAAGAGAGACTGCAGTGGGCTTTCTAGCCCTGAAAGCCTACCTGTTTGCCTAAAGGCCTTGCCTGGCCCCTGAATTGGACAATCTGCAGATCACCTGGAGAGATAAATAGCTGCTGGAAAAAGAACTGGACTGGGTGAGATGTTCACCGGGTAAGACTCGAGCCTGCAGCTGAGAGTTGGAAGCTGCTTCTGAGATTTGAGCCCGCGGCTGTGTGCAAGAAGGTTTGACTCAGCAGCTGGTGTGAGGGACTGTTGAGCTCTGCTACCAATGGGAGAGAAGTGACTGTCCTACAGTGCAGAAAGAGCCAGTGGAGTTTGGTTGCTAGAAAGCAGAGACTGTGATGGTCACTGCCAAAAGTCACAGCGTCTGCAGCTGAAAACACAGTGACCTGTAAGCTGTGTTCCCCTCAGTGTGGTAAGTGCATTAGAGATGGCTTCTGTTGTGAGCCAGAGTAACTGTCCATGCTGGGGATAGAGACTGTGCACAGACCAGATTCTGTACTGCAGCTGGGAAAAGTGTGTGCCAGCCATCAGTCTGGGAAATCACCAACCTGTTCTGTACCCAGACCAAAGAGGAGACCACCAGAGAGGAACATGTCGAGAGACCTACCAGGTGAACATTGCATAGAAAGGCCCCTGGGGCAAAGATTGGAAAGGCCTGGCAGGTGAAGACCAGCATTCATCATTCCTTAGCCAACTGCTGCTGTGGTGCACCAACTCCTGATACCAGCATGGTACTGTGAACCGTTTTTCTACCACCGCCTACTCTAACCCTTTGAACTTCCAAACTGTAAGTACCCTGGCTGACACTTTGGGGAAGACTTTATTTAGCTAGCTATCTAGTCAGATAAATAATGGGGGTTAAGCCCCGGGGCAGGACTGCACTAAATCAAAGCTGCGCCCAGGCAGAACGTTAAAGTTTTGCATCTGTTAAAAGTTATTGGGCCCCAACAGAAGATCTACCAGTGTCTTCTACATGGTGGTGTGGAACCCACCCAAGGGACGTTAGAGACATTTTGGGCAGCTGCAATTGGGAGCCAGGTGCACCTGCAGGTTGGAGGTGTGGATTGTGAAGGGTGAAAGTGTTTCGACAGTTGTTAATGTGGCTGTGCTATTTTTCTCCTTTTTTCTCACCTTTCCCCCAAAATAAAAACCGTTATTTATTAATGTTACATTCTGATACTGTGACTCATTTCAAAAAGGGTGAATTGTTATTGTGTGGGGAAGGTATGGGTTATTTATTTACTTATTTAAAAGTTTTACCAGTAAGGCAAGTTGAGCAGAGTACTGCTCAATTCCAGGTGCATCCTGGGGGGGTGGAGGGGGGCAGAGGAGAATATACATGACATATATACAGAGTACAATTAGTGCTAACAATGACTGACATTTTTACAGGCTACAATTAGCACTTGCAATGAATATAACAGCGGTCGGCTAAAAGATGGCAGAAACAATTGAGTAAGTACATACAACACATGCATTACAGTAGCAAGGTAAATGAGGGTAATCGAAGCATCAGTCAACCAAGGTCAATAATCAGATCAAAGTAGCGAACTAGGTCATAGTGCATGAACAGATTCAACTTAGCCGCAGGCGCAGGTGGAGGAGAAATGCGCATTGATGAGGGAGTTGAGGAGCTGAGTTGGGTATGTGTGCCAGATGTCTGTGGGGAGAGAGTTCCACAATTTGGGCAAGTGATGTCTGAAGGCTGCTGGTCAGCCAATGAGGACATGTGTGGCACATCCAGGAGATGGGTGTTAAAATTCCTGAGTGAGTATGTAAGAGGGGCATGAGCTGTTAGAATGGAGGTGAGATACATTGGCAAGGACTGGGACCAGAACTTGCCCATGGGCCTAGTGCAGTGGGACTGTCTATAATCCTGGAGCAAGAGGAGGTTGCGAGTCCAGTGGAGAATGCATTGGTGAGTGAAGGGTGGGCAATCAAGGGCAAAGTGGCAGAATGAGTGGAAAAGGGGGTCCAGTCTGGCCAGGGTGGACTTAGGAGTGGCACTGTAGGCTATGTCCCTGTAGTCGAATATAGGGAGAATCATTTTCCGTACAAGTGAGCAGGTTGGCAGTGGGATGCAATCATGGTTGCAATATAGGGCACCCAACTTGGGGTGGAGCTTTTTGTGGATGGCATCAACGTGTACAGAGAAGTCAAGGTGCTGGTCGAGCCAGACCCCGAGGTATCTAAAGGAGGTGCAAGCCTCCAGAGTGTTCCCATCCAGGGTGTGGAAGAAGGAGTGGTGGGGAGCTGAGAGAGTCTCTGCCTCATGCCGAAGGTCATTGAGACTGTCTTCTTACTAACATACTAACATACTATTTGCCAGCAGATTAGGCCTTATGGTCTATCGAGTCTGCTCGAACCTAGATCCTTAGTTGGGTGCCGAGACCCTCCCATCCCTTGTGCTCCAGAAACCCTATCATCCATCCCCCGAACAGGCCATCATCTGATACATCCACTTTCTGTGTCTGTCCCACCCTCTCTTAAAGCCCTCCACTGTGGATCTCTGAACCAGCTCATCAGGCAGAGCATTCCAAGGGTCCACCACCTCTCAGTGAAAAACCTCCTCTTCCCCCTCACCCTTCCACCTTCCAACTTCAAACCATGCCCTCTGGTGATGCCTCCTGCTTTAGTCTAAAGATCCCTCCATGTTTACCCTATTTATTCCCTTGAGGTACTTGAAGACCTCAATCATGTCCCCTGTCTCTGCTCTCCTCCAATGAAAACAGGCAGAGCTCCTCAAGTCTGTCCTCGTAGTCAAATCCCCTAGCTCTCGTATCATCTTTGTTGCCCTCCTCTGTACCCTCTCCAGGAGCTGTATGTCCCTCTTCAAGTGTGGTCTCAGTACTGTACACAGTACTCAAGGTGTGGTCTAACCAATCCATTGTACAGCGGCAGAATCACTTCCTTGCTCCTAGAGGTGATCCCCCACGATGCATCCCAACATCCTGTTTGCCTTGCTAGCTGCTCTCCTGCACTGCTCAGAGTTATTCATACATGTATCCACCATGACCCCTAGGTCTTTTCCCTGTTGAGGCTTCCAGCGCCTCCCTCCCAGGGTGTACCTGTGTTTAGGGTTTCCCGACCAAGATGCAACACCTTGCACTTGGTGACATTGAAATTTAATTTCCATGTGTGAGCCCAGCTTTCAGGGTGTCCAGGTCCCCTTGCAGGGCCAACCTCCCTCTTCTCCCTCAACTACTGCTCCCATCTTGGAGACATCCACGAAGAGACTCATTTCACATCCTATACCATCCCTGATGTCCGATATGTATGCATTAAACAGGATTGGACCCAGGACCGAGCCCTGTGGTACCCACTACCAACCTCTGTAGGGTTCAGAGCTCCCCACAGACCACTACTCTCTGAGTGCGGCCCAGCTATCCAGTTTTCAATCCATCGGACCATCAAAGGGCCTACTCCTAACCCCATCAGTTTCTCCACCAGACCATTTGGTGACAGAGTCAAACGCCTTGCTGAAGTCCAAGAATAATACATCCACAGGCTTACCCCTGTCCAGTTCTGATGTTACTCATTCATAGAACTCCACAAGGTTGGTTTGACATGATCTTCCTGGCACAAACCCATGCTGCCGACTATCCAGACCTCCCACCTCCTCCAAGTAAACCCCCAATCGTTCCTTTAGTATACTCTCCATTAATTTTCCCACCACCGAGGTTAAACTGATGGGTCTATAGTTACCTGGTACTTCCCTCTACCCCCTTTATGGATTGGTACCACATGTGTGCCTAATGCCAATCCTAAGGTACCGTCCTGTCTCCGTGACCTGCTGAAAAGCTCCACCAGGGTGCAGCCAGTATGTCCGCCAATTCCTCATAGTACTCGGATGAATGCCATCCGCCCAGGAGATTTGTCTTCTTAGGCCTTGAGGGCAAACCACCCTTTGGCGGGATGGCATCATCCGTCCTCCACCTTACTGGTCTTTTTATCCTTATCCGGATGTGACACCCCTGGGTACCTTTTCCTCCCTTTGCTCCATTTCTGTTGCTCCCCTGATCCCACTCCCTGCCGCTTCTATCCCCTTTGTGCCTTGCTTTGTAGATATCCCATCACCCTCCCTAGTGAACACAGAGGCAAAGTACTGTAAATACCTCTGCCCGTCCCTTGCCTCTTTCCACCCACCCTCCTTCTGATCTCAATCTGCTGAGATGGCCTTAGTTTTTCTCCACTCCCCAATGTATCGGAAGAACCCTTTTCCCTCCATGTATCCCCTGTGCCAGCTGCTGCTCTTACTGGACTTTGCTCCCTCACCATACGGGTGACTTTTCTAGATGCAAGCTGGTACATTTCCTTATCCCTATCCCTCTTGTTGTTTTATATTTTTGTAAGCCGCCTTCTTTTCTCTGACTGCTACCTGACCTCACTGGACCACCAGCATGGTTTATGTGACCTGTTCCCTTACGCTTCAACTTAGCGCAGATCCTGACTGCCTCATGAAGTCCTCGCTTTATGACCTCCCATCTCCTTTCCACACTTGTCGCTGAGGTAATCCTTCAAGTGATCCTGAGAATATTTCCCATGCCCATAAAGTCTGTCCCTGAAGTCCACTGCCAGTGTCCTAGATCTCACCCCCACTCCCCCAATGCTTATTTGAAACCAGACAGTATTGTGGTCACTCCCAGTCAGGGGGTCCTGTACAACCATGTCCCTTACCAGATCCCCATCTGCCAGAACCACATCCAGGACATGCCCCTCCCTTGTGGGCTCCATCACATGCTGTGTTAAGAACACATCCTGGAAGCCATCCAGCAGCCTCTGCTCCTTGGCCACCTTAGAGGACATGGTTCCCAGTTTGTACCTGGCATATTAAGGTCCCCATCAACACCACTCCTTCCCCTTTTGGACCACACTGGGCAATGATGTTGTCCAGCAAACCATCCTCTAGAACATCACTCATCCTGGGGCCCTATATGCTACTCCTAGCTTGACCTTATCTCCTGCTGGGGATCGTAAGGTGACCCATAAGGCCTCCACATTTCCCTCTGCCTCTTCTACCATAGCAATTTCTATGTCATCTCTAATGAACATAGCCACTCCACCCCCTCTGCCCTCCTTTCTATCCTTCCTAAGCATAGTGTACCCCCGCACATTTAGGTCCCAGTCATGGTTTTTGTTGGCCCACGTTTCCGTGACTGCCGCCACATCCACCCCCTCGAACAGCATGGCCTGGAACTCTGGCAACTTGTTTCCCAAGCTCCTGGCATTTACTAACACTAACCCCACCCCTATCCCTGATCCTCCTTGTCGAACCCCACCCAGATTCCTTATACTTCCATCCTCCCCTGAAACCTCCACCTCCAGTCTGTTTCTCCCCTTGGGCTTGAAGGCTACTCCCTCATCTGGAGGAGGGCTTGGTCACCCCTCCCTTATCCCTTCCCCCTACAAGTTTAAACCCCACCTTTCTTGTATGTAGTCAGCCATCCCTGTTTAAGGACTTCCTTCCCTAATGGGGCAAGATGAAACCTGTCCTTGGCATATAGTCCCTATCCTCCCAAACTCCATTCCAGTTCCCTAACACCCCAACCCATTCTCTTCACTCCCACTTCCTGAGCCAGTCATTAACCTCTGTGAGCTTCATTTTTTCTCCACTGAGGCCTTGGTACTGGCAATATCTCCAAAAGGAAATGTTGCATCCATTATCCCGACAGACTCTGGCAAGTTCTTGGAACCTTGCTTGATTTCCAAAATGCTATTTCCTCTAGATCATTAGTTCCCAAATGCACCAGGAAATCCGGTTTCCCTCCACAAACCCTAACCATTTCCATACACCATGAACTTTGCTCTGTGCACTGTCAGCCCAGAGATACTCACTACCTTCACCTGGCTATGGCATCCACCCCCTGTCCCTCCCAATGGATACCCTTAATCATCGAGTCTCCCAGTAACAGAACCTTAACACCGCCATCATCCTTATGGTTACCTCCACTATGCCCTCTCAGCCCCCCCCCCACTTTATTCATGATCGCAATTTCATGGGAGTCTTCCTGCCTTATTTGAGACCCCCTTGTCACCCTCCCCTTTCTGCCTCCCTTGCTATTTTGCCCACTTAACTCAAACCCCCTCTGAATAGGTGTCCCCTTTAACCCTCTCTTATCTGAACCATTTAGCCTGGCCCTGATGTTTTCCCCTTCCCCGCACCACCATCCCCCCTTGTAATAGTACCCCTGTCTCCAGAGGCTCTCTGTGGGTCCCCTTTAGCTAAGGCCCCATCCTTGGTACTGACCTCCTGCTGAAGGGGCTCCTCTCCCACCTCCTTGTCTCCCAGTTTCTCTCCAATCATGCTCTCCTCCCTCATGTCTGGAATATGTTGCATCTCCCCATTTGCTTAACATATATGTTTCCTTCTCCTCTGGGACTATGTCTATTCTTTCCATAGCTGGTCTGTGATGCCCTATGGGTATCTGACCTCCCCCGCCTCTGTATAAGTTTCTCATTTCCACCAACCCTTCCTCCCCTCTAGGATGCTTAGTATCTCAAATTTATTGTGACACTCTATGTCAGCCTCCATCAAGTAACCCGAGTTTCCCCTGACTGCATCTCTAAACTGATCCTCTTCTTCCTCTCTTGCACTGTTCACCTTAGGAGCTCCCTTCTCACAGTCTGCTGTTTTAGGCTTCCGTACAACAGCCCCTCCTGACTCTTCCCCCTCCAGTCTCTTTGAATTTAGAATGTTCACCCTGTACGCTTTCCCCTTAGCATCAACTTCCCTATCTAAGGGTCCTCTGTCCCTAATATCCCCCTTCTGCTTGCTGTAGCATAATGTCCTGTAATTTCCAGAGCGTTGCCCCAGCCTCCCTCAGCCCACCCTTCTGCTGCCCATATCCACCCCCTTATCCTTGGACATTCCCCCAGCTCCCACAGCTTACTCCTTAACCAATATACCTCACTCCTGATACAAGATAGCTGTCTACAGAGTGGGCAGCCTCCCTCTCTCCAGGCCCAATTTAGAATTATTGCCATCCCACAGCCTGTGCAGCCTACAACCCTTCCGAAGATGCCTGCCATGGTGGAATATGGCCACCCTGATTATCCTCCTCTGTTTATAATAGCACACCCCCTTTTCTCAGTCCCTTTTCCCTGGAGTACAGTTTCTCTCTATACTGACTGTAGTTATTTACAAACCCAATTTCAACCCCACCAACAAAGTTCCCAAGTCTCACAAACACATACAGTCCAGTATGGGTTTGGTCCCACTAACAGTGTGTGTAAGCAGACACCAGGTACCGTATGATGTCACAGGCCCACCAACTCCTGTTGCTTCAAATTTCAGTCCCAAACAGAAATACTCAGCCCTTCAATCCCAACCCCCAGTGGCTTTTCAGTATTTAAGAAAGCCTACAAAACAGGGTGGGTGGAGGGCTCTACCAAACACCAGGCAAACAACACATTTAAATGTCCTTCTAATTTTTCCTGCCAAACAACTATCCCCAAACCTACAATATCACAGCCCAAGTAACAGTTCAAATTCAAGGTAATAATTTTTAACACATAGAACTAATTTCACTTACAAACTATTCAAATATTTCAGTTAAAACAAAATATAACTCCTGACCTCTTTTCTACCAACCTGTTGCTTAAGCTCCCAAGTGAACAATGAAAGCCAAGGTAATTCCTGTTTAAAGACAAGTTAATTGCAGCTAATGTCCCTTCCCCAAACACCAGGCAAACAACACATTTAAATGTCCTTCTAATTTTCCCTGCCAAACAACTATCCCCAAACCTACAATATCACAGCCCAAGTAACAGTTCAAATTCAAGGTAATAATTTTTAACACATAGAACTAATTTCACTTACAAACTATTCAAATATTTCAGTTAAAACAAAATATAACTCCTGACCTCTTTCTACTAACCTGTTGCTTAAGCTCCCAAGTGAACAATGAAAGCCAAGGTAATTCCTGTTTAAAGACAAGTTAATTGCAGCTAATGTCCTTCCCCAAACACCAGGCAAACACACATTTAAATGTCCTTCTAATTTTCCCTGCCAAACAACTATCCCCAAACCTACAATATCACAGCCCAAGCAACAGTTCAAATTCAAGGTAATAATTTTTAACACATAGAACTAATTTCACTTACAAACTATTCAGATATTTCAGTTAAAACAAAATATAACTCCTGACCTCTTTTCTACCAACCTGTTGCTTAAGCTCCCAAGTGAACAATGAAAGCCAAGGTAATTCCTGTTTAAAGACAAGTTAATTGCAGCTAATGTCCCTTCCCCCAAACATCAGGCAAACAACACATTTAAATGTCCTTCTAATTTTCCCTGCCAAACAACTATCCCCAAACCTACAATATCACAGCCCAAGTAACAGTTCAAATTCAAGGTAATAATTTTTAACACATAGAACTAATTTCACTTACAAACTATTCAAATATTTCAGTTAAAACAAAATATAACTCCTGACCTCTTTTCTACCAACCTGTTGCTTAAGCTCCCAAGTGAACAATGAAAGCCAAGGTAATTCCTGTTTAAAGACAAGTTAATTGCAGCTAATGTCCCTTCCCCCAAACACCAGGCAAACAACACATTTAAATGTTCTTCTAATTTTCCCTGCCAAACAACTATCCCCAAACCTACAATATCACAGCCCAAGCAACAGTTCAAATTCAAGGTAATAATTTTTAACACATAGAACTAATTTCACTTACAAACTATTCAAATATTTCAGTTAAAACAAAATATAACTCCTGACCTCTTTTCTACCAACCTGTTGCTTAAGCTCCCAAGTGAACAATGAAAGCCAAGGTAATTCCTGTTTAAAGACAAGTTAATTGCAGCTAATGTCCCTTCCCCAAACACCAGGCAAACAACACATTTAAATGTCCTTCTAATTTTCCCTGCCAAACAACTATCCCCAAACCTACAATATCACAGCCCAAGTAACAGTTCAAATTCAAGGTAATAATTTTTAACACATAGAACTAATTTCACTTACAAACTATTCAAATATTTCAGTTAAAGCAAAATATAACTCCTGACCTCTTTTCTACCAACCTGTTGCTTAAGCTCCCAAGTGAACAATGAAAGCCAAGGTAATTCCTGTTTAAAGACAAGTTAATGTTGCTAATGTCCCTTCCCCAAACACCAGGCAAACAACACATTTAAATGTCCTTCTAATTTTCCTGCCAAACAACTATCCCCAAACCTACAATATCACAGCCCAAGCAACAGTTCAAATTCAAGGTAATAATTTTTAACACATAGAACTAATTTCACTTACAAACTATTCAAATATTTCAGTTAAAACAAAATATAACTCCTGACCTCTTTTCTACCAACATGTTGCTTAAGCTCCCAAGTGAACAATGAAAGCCAAGGTAATTCCTGTTTAAAGACAAGTTAATTGCAGCTAATGTCCCTTCCCCCAAACACCAGGCAAACAACACATTTAAATGTCCTTCTAATTTTCCCTGCCAAACAACTATCCCTAAACCTACAATATCACAGCCCAAGTAACAGTTCAAATTCAAGGTAATAATTTTTAACACATAGAACTAATTTCACTTACAAACTATTCAAATATTTCAGTTAAAACAAAATATAACTCCTGACCTCTCTTCTACCAACCTGTTGCTTAAACTCCCAAGTGAACAATGAAAGCCAAGGTAATTCCTGTTTAAAGACAAGTTAATTGCAGCTAATGTCCCTTCCCCCAAACACCAGGCAAACAACACATTTAAATGTCCTTCTAATTTTCCCTGCCAAACAACTATCCCCAAACCTACAATATCACAGCCCAAGCAACAGTTCAAATTCAAGGTAATAATTTTTAACACATAGAACTAATTTCACTTACAAACTATTCAAATATTTCAGTTAAAACAAAATATAACTCCTGACCTCTTTTCTACCAACCTGTTGCTTAAGCTCCCAAGTGAACAATGAAAGCCAAGGTAATTCCTGTTTAAAGACAAGTTAATTGCAGCTAATGTCCCTTCCCCCAAACACCAGGCAAACAACACATTTAAATGTCCTTCTAATTTTCCCTGCCAAACAACTATCCCCAAACCTACAATATCACAGCCCAAGTAACAGTTCAAATTCAAGGTAATAATTTTTAACACATAGAACTAATTTCACTTACAAACTATTCAAATATTTCAGTTAAAACAAAATATAACTCCTGACCTCTTTTCTACAACCTGTTGCTTAAGCTCCCAAGTGAACAATGAAAGCCAAGGTAATTCCTGTTTAAAGACAAGTTAATTGCAGCTAATGTCCCTTCCCCATAACACCAGGCAAACAACACATTTAAATGTCCTTCTAATTTTCCCTGCCAAACAACTATCCCCAAACCTACAATATCACAGCCCAAGTAACAGTTCAAATTCAAGGTAATAATTTTTAACACATAGAACTAATTTCACTTACAAACTATTCAAATATTTCAGTTAAAACAAAATATAAATCCTGACCTCTTTTCTACCAACCTGTTGCTTAAGCTCCCAAGTGAACATTAAGAAAAAGCTGGTCAGCATGAAACCAGAGCTGAACATCATTGAAATCCTGCTATATCCTGGTCACCACTTCAGCAGTTGAGGGGCCTGATGTATGCAGTACCATGTCATCTGCATACATGTGTATGGATGTGTGTGGACAGGCTGTGGGCAGGTCATTAAGGAAAATGGAAAACAGGAGCGAGCCAAGGATCGAGCCTTGGGGGACTCCTGTGGTGACTGGAAGGGAAGTGGAGGTGGAGACTCTGATTCTAACTGATTGTAACCTGCCTACCAGGTAGGAGTGGAACCAACTGGTGGCCATGGTAGAGAGCCTTGCAAGGGAGAGCTTGTCCATGAGGAGAGTATGGGAGACAGTGTTGAATGTCTTTGGCAGGTCAACAAAAACTGCTAAGGTGATGTGACCTTTGTCCATACCATCAAGAGCGGAGCCTGTGAACCGTAGAAGAGAAGTGTCAGTGGAGTGGGCTTTCCTGAAACCAGACTGATAAGGTGAGAGGAAGAAGGAGGAGGAGGAACTGGGAAAGGGAGAGAGCTGGGAGAGGACAAGGTACTCCTGAAGTTTAGCTAGTATGGAGAGGATGGAAACTGGGTGGTAGTTACCAGGGGTGGAGGGGTCACTGCCCTTTGGAAGCAGGATAACAGTTGCATGCTTCCATTCTGAAGGGATTGAAGCTAGGGAAAAAGAGAGGTTGAAAAGAGCAGCCAGGGGGGTGGCGATGGCAGGAGCAGCCAGGTAGAGCATCTTGGAGTCCAGCCCAGAGGGGCATTTGCCCTTGGTTAGATTTAGGGAAATCAGGGCATTGTAGTAGTGGGGGCAGTTACTATATTTTCCTGGGGGGTGTTAATCTGAAATTTATCTACAGGTATTCCATATCACTACCCCATGTGGAGGCACCATGCACACCTGTTGTTCCCGTACCACTTGTCTGCCAGAGAACCTAAGCCGGCCCCCTCAAGGTATGTCCAGGGAAGTCCTGAGGGTGCCGAAAACAGTTGAGGTGAGTCTAAAAGGGCTGTTACATTTGGTTCACCTTCCTCATGTAACCTTGTCCCACGGGTTGTACCTCGAAATAAGCCATGACTCAATGTGCCTTTCACAGTTACCACATTTCAAATGAATAAAAATGAAAGACAAGTAGTATGATTGGGCAAATGTAATCACATGGTTGTGTGAGTTTTCCAGCACAACAGCACAGGGAGGAAATAGTTGAGTTTCTTATTACTTAGTTTAAAATTATAGATAAGTGGGCCATTTTATCATCACAAAAAGACATTCGGAGGGGGACTGTGGGAAAACATCAGTCCTTGGGTATAATACACTTGGCTTTGCCTCATATTTCACTTATTAAGGTATGTTATCCCTTATGTCACTTATCACTTATTATCAGGGCCATGCTGTGGATCTGCTCTGCTTTGACTTCAGCAAGGCTTTTAACTCAGTGGTACCTCACAAATGATTGCTTAAGAAGATGGAAGACCTGGGTGCAGCTAAACCCATAGTGAACTGGGTGGGTAACTGGCTGAATGGAAGGCAGCAGAGGGTGGTGTTCAATGGGGTTAAATCAGAATGGAGGAAGGTTATGAGTGGGGTTTCACAGGAATTGGTCCTTGGTCTGGTCCTCTTCAACATGTTCATTAGTGACATTGGAGAAGAAATCCAGGGCAAGTTGTGTCTCTTCATAGATAACACAAAACGATATAGTGGCAAGGGAATAAGGGAAATGCAAAGAAAGCTAAAAAAGCTAGTGGGGTGGTCAAAGGTCTGGCAGTTAAAAATGTAATGCTAGAAAGTGCAAGGTAATGCACCTAGGGAAAAAGAACCCCAAGACAGAGTACTAGATGGGAGGAGAGAGACTTAGCACTACAGCTGAGGAATGGGATCTGGAAGTTATCATGAGCAACTCACTTTAGCAATCAAGTCACTACAACAAGGCCTATAGAAAGGCTAACAGGATGCTGGGATGTATCAGAAGGGGTATTGATAGCAGAAGAAGTTAGGTAATACTTCCCCCCTACAGATCCCTGGTGAGGCCTCACCTAGAATACTGTGCCCAGTTCTGGAATCCTCACCTCAGAAATGATAAGAATAGACTGGAGACAGTGCAGTGCAGAATAACAAAAATGATTCAGGGCCAGCGGGGCAGATCCTATGAGGAGCACCTCAAGGCACTAAATATGTATTCACTGGAGACCAGAAGGGAGAGGGGAGATATAATAGAGACCTTCAAGTTCCTTAAAGGAATTACCAGAGTGAACTGTGGGGAACTACTTAGCCTGAATACCAATTTGCAGTCACATGGACAGGAGGAATGGAAATTTACAGGAGGTAGATTCAGGAGGGATGTAAGGAAGTATTACTTTATGGAAAGGGTGATGGAACCTTGGAACCATCTGTCGGCTGAGGTGGTGGGTGCAAAAATAGTCAGGGTATTCAAGCTGGACTGGGACATAATGAAGGGAATAGTGGTTACCGGGGGAAACAGGACCAGGGAGGAGAACAGAGAGAGGATGTGGAGGGTTAGTACCCTGGAGGAGCAGTAGGTTCCAGAGATTACAGGGAACTTGGGGCAGACTGGACAGATCTCTAGCCTTTTTCTGCCATCATTGTCTAAATTTCTCTGTTACTTTCCCACAGTACTGCACACTGTGTCATGCCTTATTGCTAAATTATACAATGGGTGTCTAAGAATCCAGTTTCCTGATTGGTAGGCTGCTACTTGATGTCGTGGGGTAATTTTGCATGACCGTGAATAACCACCACATAAAGTACCGGCTGACCGCACATATAAAAAAAAAATCATTCCACGAGTGTTCCAATATACTCTCACAAAGCTGCCATTTTTTTTCTCCTGCTATCCGGACATTCTGCAAAATAAAAAGCCGTTAGTTAAAACAATATCAAATGCCATGTTTCAAAGATACAGTACCTGGAAGTCAGTCAGTGAAAGCGAAACTTACTGAGAAATGACAGATAGGCTGAAATGCCTCAGTGATCAGTCACTCAGCCCGTTAGGTTTCTTTTGGTATTTACAGTCACTATAGTGATAGCCTAAATGCATTTTATACCACTTGTCACTAGAAACTATGTTATGCCGCTTATTGACATTTCTTTGTTTTAAGCAAAAAATAATAAAATATAAGTTTTAATGCAACCTTTTTCCTGCATTTTTTTTTCTAATTGTATAATCAGAATAATCCATGATGGGGGTGTTGGTTGGGCTGGAATTTACCCAGGGATGGTGTGATTGGTCACTCGGGCTGCGCTCTTGTGACTGAACCACGCCACCCATGGGTAAATCTCAGCCCAACCCACACCTAATCATGGATTATTCCTTAAATAACTATTAGTTATGACACGTGTAATTCTCGCCAGTTTTCAGATGCAGCAGATTGCTGTTTTATATTGATATGTTATCCCAGCCCCATTATACAGTACACAGGTCTGATGTCATTCACATGAATAGCAGGACTTTTGGAAATCAAGAAAAATGTCTGCTGCCATTTCTGCCCCCTTCCCCCACATGTTCACATGCAGAACTGAAACTTTACATAAGGATAACTGTTATACTAACGTATCTTCTCTCTACACAAAAATAAAAGACAATCAAACTGTAATTGTTAATATACAGAACTACATAAAAAAAATAACAAAACCAGCCTTGTTGGCACCAGCCAAGTCTTGTTCCACTTTTCATCTTGCCCTCTGGGATGCCAGTGGTGAGAGTGCACATGTACGAACACTCAAGTTTGCTGATGTGTGATACTAGCCAGCGTCATCCCTCCTGTAGGGGTGCCACCAGCAGTTCCATCTGTGTTCGCCCGCATGGCGCTACCACAGTGGCTTTGGACAGCCTCCCTAGGAGGACAAAAGTGTCCTCTCAGATGCCCAGTCCTCCCAGTCTCCTCCAGTTGGTCCCCAGTGACCACAGCTCATTCCTGAACCTGAGCCACCAACATAGCAAGTGTCAGCACTGACCCTGTCCCAATGGGCCGTCATCTTAACCAGAACTATGAGTCAGTAATGCAGTTATGAAATACCCAGATCAGTTTGCTTCTCTCTGTCTGGGATAATAATATGAAAGTTACGTTGCTAAATGTGTGATGCATACCAACTTTTGTAACTGGAACTGTGAGTCAATAATGCAGTTATGACATACCCAGACCCATTTACTTCTCTTTCTCTATCTGGGAAAATAATACAAAAGTTACTTTGCTAATGCATGATGTATACCAGCCTTCATAACTAGAATGATGAGTCTGTTATGCAGTTGGGCAGGGTTTAAAGATCAAAGGCAAATATGTTAATACAGTTCTCCTTTGTTCATTTATTCTGCAGACATTCTAATAAAATGTGACTGTTCTACCAGAATTTATATGTCTACTGTGGTCCTTTTCATCGTTAATGTTATTTTACGTCTCTGTTTGTTTCTGTAATCACAATCAGCAGTTTGACTCCCCACCCCCCAAGTCAGCTCTGTTCAACTTAGTTTCTCACGTCATATAAGGAGCGACATTTTTTTGGAATGTCACTGTCAGTTTCAAGAATATACGTTGAACACTGGATGGGCATGCTGTCTTGTTTCTTCAGTCACGTCTGCTGTAGTGACATTTTATATTTTAATGTCTCTGTGTCTTGTTTACTTAAACAATAAAAGGAAAGGAAAGCAGTATATTGATAGCAGTCACAGGAACAATGTACCTGCATCGTCTTCAGATGGTGCCTTGATTGAGGCGTAAGGTGCAGTTTCCAGTAGGGAGGGGTGTCGTCTGAGAGTTCCAGTTGTGGTGACATCAGCAGCAATAGCAACAGCAGCAGATCATCGTGGAAATCTGGAGTGGGGCTGTTATCTTTAAAACTCTCTTAAGTATCCTTTCCACCACTAGAGCATGCAGTGTTCAGTGTACATTCCTGAGACTGACAGGGACTTTCAAAGAAAATGTCACTCCTTGTATGACATCATGAACTAAGTCAAACAGAGCTGATTGGAAAAAAAAAGTCAAACTGCCAATTCTGATTACAGAAACATACCGAGACATGAATTAACACTAACAATGAAAAGCACCACAGTAGACATATAGGTTCTGGTAGAACAGTTACATTTTATCAGAATGTCTGTAGAATAAATGAAAAAAGGAAACATGTATTAATATGTTTGCCTTTAATCTTTTTTTTTGCAATTAATAAAACTTTATTGAAGGTTTAGAACAAGATTAACCATACAACAGTAAAACAATAACAAAAAAGAACAAAAATACAGAGACAGGAAAAAAAATACCCAACACAGAACAATAACAAAAAAAGAACCCCTAACCACACCATCTACAACTTCAGTGGCCATGCAGGACAAGTACACCATCAAATCCAAAACATATCACCTACAAGATCTAATTGGACTTATAGAGATAGTGGAGCCAAAACAGGCAAACAGGCAAGTTATACAAATCGCAAGAAGTTGTCTGTTATAACTTTTTATTTTGTTTTATTTTTTTATTAGTAATTTTTTTGCGTTTTTTCCTGTTTTCTCCCCAGACCCAGGGACCCGGCAGACATACAAGTCCGTGTGCGTGGAGGTGCACATGCACACTGGGTACCAGCTTGGCCCCTTCCACCCCAACCCTGGCAATTGCCACTGCCTCTCCCACCTATGCTTTCCATCGGACTGCCACCAGGTTGGAGCAGAACTATGGGGGGGGGGGGTGTACAACCACCCCAGGAGAGATCTGCCTTTTGGCTGCTCAGTTCCACTGCCTCCCCCCCAATGACATCTCCCCAACAACCAGAGGTATTTCCCAATCCCAGGTCACCAGTGTGTTGCAAGGTAAGGTGTCCAGCGCTTCAGCCCTCTGCGCCATTGGGCCAGCATAACTTTTTTATTTTTGAATTCTTTTTCTTTTTCCTTTTGCTTATTAGAAAGTCTTCTATGTGATAATATTGTGCTGGATGTGTAGAACAGCTCTTAACCTGGCAGCTGACATATCTAGCTCTACCCCCCCCCACACACATCATCAGCATTGTGATCTCGCTGTCAGTGACACTGCAGGTGAATGACCTGCATACACTTTAATGGGACAAAGAGCATTTGTGCAATTCAACAACATACAGTACATCACAATAGGTTCATGGATGCATAGGCTGTTTGGTTCAGTATAGGCTAATACTGACTCAGCAGAAGCAGGTACAGTAGTGTTTTTTGGGGGGGCGGGGCTCTTTTAGTTGTCCCTTGAATGACTTGTAGGTATGGCTTTCCAGGATAGGGGTAGGAAGCTTGTTATTTTTATACATATATATACAGTATATATATATTCTTTGCAAAAAAATATGTTAATGCAGACATTAAGGTAGTAAAACGCAAAGCGCACAAAGATGGGAAATTAAAAAACAGGGATTTGGGTCTGCAAAGTATTGGCAAATCAGTGGTGGAGTCTTACCTGGGGTTGTCAAACCTAATGCCCACCCCCTCAGCTCATAGCCTCCTGTCTGAAGCACAAGATACAGCTCCAATCTAGTGCCTCATAGTAATGCAGCATGGCCAACATAATCTGTCAGAGCTTTCTTCACGCAGGGCTCGTAGGGCTCTGTGTGAAGACATCACATTTGACCTTATCTGACCCAGGGCAGGGGTGGGCTTTAGGGTTGACAACCCCCTAAGTAAGACCCCACCACTGATTCGCCAGTACTCCAGAGATCCAAATCCCTAATGTTTTTCCATTTTCCATTTTTGTGCGCTTTGCATTTTACAACCCTTATGTCGCATTAACGTAGTTTTTTGCAAAGAATTTCTACTTTTTTTTTTTTTTGTGATAGTGGAACTGTATCCTCATTTGCACAGGACCTGTGCAAAATGAGATAATTACAATATTGGAGACAGTCTTGATGCAGTGCATGGGCCCAGCAGACCCAGCACACATGTCAATACCTTGTGGGTGAGGTTCCCTGACCCACCACAGTGTGTGGCATCTACACCAAAACACTGCTCCATGACTACCCAGGCCATGACTGGTGCTGCATGCTGCAGCACCTTCCCCATTGACCTTGTCCCAGTAAACCAGTTCACTGAGTTCAAACATGAACTCAGCTCACTGGCACGGTAAGGCAGCGTGTTCACCAGGGGTGCAATGGACATCACTGCAAACAATGTTACTTAATGAATTCTTTGTTTTTCAATATTTTGACACCAAACTTTCAACATAGTCTTCTTATGACCTCACCTCATAAACCCTGTAGGTGAAACGTTTCAAATCTGTGCTGAAACACCATTCTGTGTCACAGGTGTGAAATCACATTTTGGAGAGGATATGAAAAATGACAATTGTACTGTTCATGAGGTAATATGAAAAAATGGGTATGTTGAAAATCTGGGCCCGGATATTCAAAAGGGTTGCACCATGCGCAACAGGGTTGCGCATGCGCAAGTCCAAAAATGTGCCATTTACCGATATTCAGAAGGAGGCAGTTACGCCCCCGAAAACATGCTGAGCAACAGCGCAATGAAAATGAAGGCATGTGCAACCGAAGGGGGTGGATCCATGCATAAAGACCGCAATGCGATATTCAAAGACTTGCGCGATGCGCAATAGCGGCACAGCCGGAAATTTCGCACTAGCGGAAATGAGCCAAAATAAAAAGGCTCAAGGAAGCGGCGCAAGAACGCTACAAGGCTGCCAAGTGGGAGGGAGAGAGAGAGATAGAGAGACACAGACAGACAGACAGACAGGCTAGGGCAGGCAAGGAAAGCGTGGGCCATAGGCTGTAGAGGCCAGTGGGGGGTGCCCGGTCCAGTGGAAGTAGCAGTGAGGACAGCGGGGGTAACACAGCAACACCAGCTGGGCCGGGCAGAAGCCAGGGAGATGGACAGTGCCAGCTTCCACATGGAAGCTGTAATGAGGGGGGTGAGAATGCATGCTGCAGGGGGACGTGGGCTGTGGAAGGGCCTGCCGGGCGGTATGCCCCAACAGGCAGTACCATGCCCGCGATCAGCTTGAGCTGTACACAGATGTAGAGATCGTGGGGCCAGTACCACCTGAACAGGGCAATACTGAGATGGCTCTGTGAGCTGTGCAGTGATGTGATGCAGGCACCCTCACGACGAGTCACGCTCTGTCAGTGGAGACCAAGGACAGCCTGCATGTGCCTGCTCGCCACGGGCACCTTCCAGAGGCCGACAGGGGACACCACAGGCATCACACAGTTGGCCACGTCATGCATCCTCACCCAATTCCTCAGCACACTGCTGCCACATGCTGCGGAGTACATCCATTTCCCCAGCACCGTGGCAGAGCGTACAGCAAACATGCAGGAGTTCCACAGGGTAGCATGTATGCCTGGCGTGCTAGGGGCCATAGACTGCACCCATGTGGCCATTCGCACGCCACCTGGCCCCGATGGGCTCGCATATCAGAACAGAAAGGGATTCTCTAGTGTCAACTGCCAGGTGGTGTGTGATGCCACTGGGCACATAATCAATGTCTGTGCCACACACCCTGGTGGAGCACATGATGCCTTCATATGGTATCAGTCTGCGCTTTGCCATCGATTCGAGAGTGGGGACATCCCCACAGGCCATCTAGTGGGTGAGTACACATGTATGGAATGCAAACTCGGGGCAAGGATGGGAATGCCACAGGTGCCATGGTAGTGGCAAACAGGGATATGGCCAATATGGACCTGAACATGAGACTGATCTCCACTATCTCCACACAGGTGACAGCGGATACCCATCCGTCCCTGGCTGCTCACACCGCATCGTGCCCCATGACCCCATTGCAGCAATGCTATAATGAGGCACATGTTTCCACACGCAACATCATAGAGTGGGTGTTTGGGATGCTCAAGGCACGCTTCGATGCCTAGACACCTCCGCGGTGCCCTACAGCAGCCCCCAAAGACCTGTGGGATATTCCTGGCCTGTTGCATCCTGCACAACATGGCCAAAGACTATGGGATAGCCATACAGGTTGAAGAGGGGGACAGCGATGGGGACGCCCGTGGCGCCGGCGTTGATGGTGATGAGCAGCCCCCCCTAGGATGGCGGGACCCCCGACTGATCCGGCAGGCCCAGCTGCACCGGGACACCATCACAGAGGAGCACTATGCACAACACAGGTAAGTCAAGGGGACATGTGCAACCAGCACTGTCCATGCGCAAACCACAGGCACACAGGGGAACACACCAGGGGTGCATGACGGTCAGGGGAGTGGAAGGCTCCAGGCATACAAACACACCATCAGGGAGGGGTGAGCACTCATATGGACACACACACACCAGGCACAGACCGTGACATGGGCAGATGCACAGCACAGCAGAACGACATTGCTAACACACAGCACCACCGACCACCCCTACCACCTGTACTGTCCAAGCATCGTCGTCAGATGCTAAGCACCCTTGCACCTTGTGTACAGTACAATGCAGGCATCATCATGCACACGCACCTGTGGACAGCAGTTGGGAGGGTGTGCAGGTGGTCCGTGTGTCGGCGTGGTGAGCAGAGCACCCAGCAGTGCACTGCCCACCATGACACACATTGCACACATGGCAGCACCAGACAGGGCCCACACTGGGAGACAGCTCAGTCATGTAGCACTGTCCCACAGCCACCGCGGATGCGTGGGCGGCCCCACCGTGACCCAACAGCACTGGCAGGCTGAGCAGGGGCCACATGGGGTGGCACTGTTGCACCACCAGGGGTCCCACTGCATGAATGCGACCTTGCCCGCAGGGCCTGCAGCATGCCGAACAAACTCGCACCAGGGGTGCTCGGGATGGCCAGCAGCAGAACCCGCATCGAGCAGGCCTGGTGTCGCATGACACCGAACGGGAGTGGAGAGTGAACTGTGTGGTGTGCGGTACAGGGCACTTGACTGTGTGCCCAATGCGTCCACGACAGAGACCACTGCCTGGGTCAGCCTGTCAATGGCTGGCGGTCACATCCTCTCATACGAACCAGCTCAGCACGGTCCAGAGCACTCCCCTGCTGTGCCGCCTCACGCATTGGCACAGACAGCCTCCACGGATTGCAACCCACCCTCTGCAGATGTACCGATTCCTGCAGCAGGTGGGTGTGCTCGTCCAATGGGTACTGTGCCCCAACGGCATCCTGTCCCCAAGGGTGTGGAAGGTCCTGATGCACTACACCCCTTGAGGGTGGGTGCTGTTCACCAGGACCAGGAATGGGCGGATCAAAAGGCGGCGGACATGTGCCACCGCTTGACACTGTACCCCCAGACCAGGTGGGTGACTGCTGCTGCCCCTCCAACCGCTGTGCCCCAGGGTCCACTCGTTCCACCGCTGTGCTGGCAACAGTGCCAGACACCTGCACAGCCACCGGTGCTGCCCCACCGGTGCTGACAGGCACAGCCTGGGACTGTGCCAGCATGCTGGTACACAAGTTGGAACCAGAAAGGCCCAGGGGCACGTGCTGGCCTGCTGTGTGTCCATCATGGGACACACACCTATCACTGCCATTGCAGTCCTTGCATCATCAATGGTGCAGATGCGTGCTACAGCCATAGTCACTGGCGTGCTGGCATGCTTGCATGCCAGACTGCTGAGACACAGGCTGTGCACCCCCTGCACCCGAATCACCGACACCAGAGTTGGTGGCCCAACGTGCATGCTGCAGCAGTGCCTGCTGGCTGGTGATAGAGGTGGATGGACCCTCCTCCATGTCCAGCAGATCATCATCCCTGCCTGGACCCACCACCACCGCCTCCTGAAGGCGTAACAGGATCTGTTACAGAAAGAGAGTACATGTGAGTGCATGTGAACAACCTTCCCCCCAACCCCCCCCAACACCACCACCATGTCATACCGTGCAGTGATGGGCTTCCACCTGTCTGGAATCCACCTCCTGGTATGCCCTCAACAGCGCTCCGCTGCATTGATGCGACCAGTGTCTCCTCAGTTGGGGTCAGCTCCAACACCACTGGCGGGCCCCCACCAGTGTCAGCATGTGCTGCCCTGAAGGTTGCCACCTTCTCCTTCAACCTCCTGCGGTCTGTCCCCATCTTCTTCTTGCATTCCTGCACGGAGCGCTGGTGGCTTCCGTGCAGGTTAATGGCCCGAGCTTCCCCCTCCCATGCAGCCGCACGGGACTGAGGGGTGCCCCTCCGTCCACTCAGTACTGGCTCCTCATCCAGGTAGGCCTGGAAGAGGGCCTCTGTCTCTGCTGCTGTAAAGTTGGGCCTCCTCCTACACCCACCGTCCTCACCCTCACCTTGGCTCTGCTCGGTTATGGCGATCTGTATGGGGGGAAGTGGACACCTGTCACTGTGCAGTCTACAGCATTTTCCCATGACCATTGTCCAGAACATCACACAGCATGCAACTCACCTCTCACCTGCAGTAACCGAATCTGGCCAGGGCAGACCAATGTCACACATTTATAGCACAATGCATGCAAATGAGGAGTGGAGCAACTATAATGACATGCAAATTGCGCCACTGTGCCTTTGAATGGCTGATCAGATGATTTGCATGTGTCGGCTGAATATCGCGAATCTGCGCTTTGCGCAATACGGTTGAGTCGGCTGAGCCAATGGTGCAGATCTGTGACTGTGTGGTACACTGCATTGCGATGCCCAGATAGCTTACGCAGGCGTCTGCCGCGCTGCTGATGTGCTGTGCACGATCGGCAATTCAGGCCATGGCCACCATTGTGCCAGTGGTGCTACAGCAATGGGCACTATATGGCGCTGTGGCACTACTGCACAATAGTCCACTGTGGCACTGGTACACAGCTGGTCGGTCGCGCAGGATGCCTATACGTCAGATGGCGCTGTGCGTAGCCTTGCGTCATTGCCCATGACCTTGTGTCCGACCTTTGTCCCCTGGCGCTGTTCGTCTGCCATGTTTACGTCCCTATTGCACTGTCTGGTGACAGCGTTATGTGAAGTGACGGCGCTGTTCGAACAGCACGATTGGAGCCTGTGGTGGTCTATTGCGCAACATCTCCACATGGGGTTACGGAGCAGCGGGGCGCCATATTGCCTGCTGTAAAGTTGGTACCATGGCTAGGAGGAGAGCTGTGTTCTGGAGCCAACTGGAACTGGCCAACTTGGTGGCCCTAGTAGAGCCCCACTATGGGGCACTTTATGGTGAGGCGCCCCTCACCATTGCCCGCACACAGGTGTGGCACAAGTGGCCACTGACCTGGTGGGGTCACTGGACGTGCCGGTCTGCTGAGCAGTGCCAGCACCGCACGGGTGACCCCGGCCAGAGGGATCCAGACCTATTGGAGAGGCTGCGGTCACGTACAGGTGGGGCGTGGTTCCTAGGCCAGGTGGGTGTACCATCTATGAACCTGTATTCTCTGTAGGGGTGTGTGTGTTTTGGTGGCTGTGCATAGGTGATGGCTCGGCCACGGTTGGCTGTGTCAGTGTGTGCAGCTGTGAGATGAATGGATGGCTGTGTGGGCAGGCACTCTCACTGGGACAGGGGCAGTCTGCTTTGAGTCACACTGATGTTTGTCTCAACATATGTCTCCCACAGGCCGAGATGTGAGGATGCAGGCCCGGGTTGAGGAGGGCCATGCCAGGGCCCCGGTGCCAGCAGGTGTTGCACCCCAGCAGCAGCAGCAGCAGCAGCAACAGCAGCAGTCACAGCTGCTTGAGCAGTGTGAGTATCATGACTTCATGGATGCTATTGCATGCTGGGAGACCACTAGCCCTGCACAATACAACCATGCAGGAAAGGGGAGGTCATAATTCCACCATACAAGACACTAGTGAGGCCCCACCTGGAGTACAGTGTACATTTCTGAGACCACACCTACGTAAGGACGAGTAGGCAGCGAAGGTTCAGAGGAGGGCAACAAAGATGGTGCATGGCTTGCTTCACAAGTCCTATGAAGACAGGTTGAAGGAACTGAACATGTACTCCCTGGAGGAGAGAAGGGAGAGAGGGGATATGATAGAGACATACAAGTATCTTACAGGGAGAAACAGGGTGCAGGAAAACACTATTTTGAAGTGAATAACATGTTCCAGGACTAGAGGGCATGGGATGCAGTTGGAGGGAGGACGATTCAGAGGAAACATGAGAAAGAATTTCTTCACAGAACAGGTGGTGGACAAGTGGAACACCCTGCCAGAGGAAGTGGTGGGGGCTGAAATAATCACAGGATTTCAGAATGCACGGGATAGACATAAAGGACTTGTGGAGGTCAGGGGTAAGGGGCAACAGACTTCAAGGAAAACAAAGTGAACTTACAAGCTCAAATGGACAGACTGGGTTGGCCATAGGCCCTTATCTGCGGACACTGTCTATGTATCTATGTATGTATGCACGACACAGGTGACATGCATCACTGTCCAGTATCACAGCACGTCTGTGTATGCATCACTGGTGGTCCAGGCATGCACTGGGCACATAGCTGTGTAACTGGCATCGCACCACGTTGCCACGTCACTTGACAGCCTTGTTTGTGCTGTGATGGACATGGCCAGTGTGTGTGTGCAGTGGTGTGCATAGCTGGTGCTGCCTGTTTGTGATGGCCATGTGCATGTTCACTGTGGGTGGGTGCATGCCATCACAGGTGCGGGACATTGGGCTATATGGCTTGCAGGTTGGGTGGTGTTCAGGGTTGTGGTCAGTCACAGCCATTGACTGTGTTCCCTTTTCCTAGGCCCTCGAGGTTCTCAGGAGGATTGGTCGGGATGTTCGGGCCTCAGACAACTGTTGGTGGACAACCAGGCCATCCTGCAGTCCATCCGCGCCATGGCCTTGAGGAGGCGGCACAGGATGGGCGCCACCAGGCAGAGGGACGAGCAGCCGGCTGGCCCATAGATTTTATTACCCTTCCCACTTCTTCCATCCCTACCACCCTGCCTTCCCTCTCCAAGTTTGTCATCCCTACCCCTTGAACACCCCTACCTTGTACCCGTCCCCCCCTTGTAAATAGTTTTTCTTGTTTTGGTTCTGTACTATATTTAAATATACATTTCTATTTTGATATGAATACTGTGTTGGTCTCTGATTTGCAGCTGGCTATGGGTGTTCAGTTGCAGGGGTGTACATGCCATCTGGGGTGGTATGGTCCTGGGTGTGTGTGTGTGTGTGTGTGTGCGTGTGTGTGTGCATGGGGAGGTATCTCCAGCATCGCAGTGACTTTCTGTTGGTCTTGCCATCTGCTGCCACCCACTGCTGGGTGCACAGGATGTGTCTGGCTTGTAGGCTTCTGTGCTGCACGGGGTTGATGTGTGTTGGGGGATGCATGGTTTCCTGCAGTGCCAGTCACTGCACATAGGTGGTGTCTTGGGGTCACAGTGCAGGGTGTGCTGTGTACGTCGGAGGCTGATGTGCACTGTGGTTGTCAACCCCCTGTGTGTGGCACTCTCAGCCTGCCAGTGGTTGTGCTGGGGTGTCATGACTCTGCTATGCTTTGTTGGCTTGTCCCCATGGGCCAGTAGATCATCCGTCACACCCCAGTGATGCTGTGCTTGGGGTGTGCAGGTGTGGTGTTGGTTCTGCAGTGTGTTCCTGTGCCCATGTGTGGCATGGCTGGCGATGGGTCCCAGCCTGCCTCCCTGGATGTGCAGTTCCATTGCTCTGGGGGCTCTGCTTGGCAGCTATGGCACCTCTGGACTGCTCAGCTGGGCTGCCTGGTTGCAGCCATAAGCGCAACATTTCTCCTCAGCTTCTCCTTCCTGGTTGCGCTATGGTGCAGTATGTGCGATATTCAGACGTTGGTTGCTTGCGCAATTTGTTCTGCTCCATGTTTGAATATCGCACCTGTTGCGCATATGCGCAATCGGTTTGTGCTTGCTCCTGCTGTTGCGCTCATTTTGGGTGCAGTTTGAATATCTGGGCCCTGGAGTCAAAGTATTGTAGATTATCAAAGTTATGCACCTGTGTAGAAACATTTCAATGCACACTTGTAACTGCCATTTTTAGAAATGTTTTCACCAAAACTTCAACATGGGCTTTTTGTGTCCCTTCCTCATGAACACTGTCACTGTCATTTCATTAACGGGTCCAAAAGATAATTAAATCACCTTCCAGATCCATGTAACAAAACAACAGTGACAGTGTTCATGAGGTGGGGTCCCAAAAAGCCCATGTTGAAAATTTGGTGAAAAAATACCTAAAAACGGCAAAGATATCAACATAAGTTGAAAACGTCTTTGAAATACATTATATGGCACTTACCTTGAATTCTCAGTTTGGGGTTCAGTTTTGAAGAGTGTAGATGTGTCCTGGACCACAGAAGATGGCAGCATGTGACCCTGGCAAGAAAGTATAAGGTATGGGTGGGGTGGGGTGGTGGTTGCTCCATGGGAGGGTTTGGATGGGGGAAGGGGGATGGCAGGGATGACGAGGGATGGTTTCCTTTTTTTACAGGCTACAAAAAATAAAAAAGACGTCGGGGAACTGTTTTCTTTTTTACAGGTACACATAAATTAAACATCTATATCAGGACACTGGGGGTGAGCTCCCCAGTGTCCCATACTACTGGGGGAAGATATGTTTAAATCCGACATGGGGATTGGGGCCCCTAATGTTGGAAACATTATTAAACAAGGGGCTGCAGGGGGAGAGGGGGTCCAACACCAGGGTGGGCATCCTGGTGTCCGATTGTATGACATTTTTTTTATAAACTATTTTGGGACACTGTGGGGTGGGCTCCCCAAGTGTCCCACACTGCTGGGGGGCAAGATCTAATAAATGCTGACACAGGGATTGGGGACCCCGCTGTCGGCAATCATTTATTAAACAACTGGCTGTGGGGGCGGCAGCAGGGGTGGGCATCCTGGTATCGGATTACAGAACACAATAAACTAAAGAAAGAAAGAAAGACTGCTACCGGGGATTGGGGCCCCTGGTGTACATATGGCACAGCACATCAGGATGGCAGGATGAGTGATGACAACAGCCAGTTGCACTATATGGCACAGCTGTCGTTTAGCAAAGGACAGCTGTGTTATATAGTGCAACCAGCTCCTAACCAGCAAATACATTATACGGCACTAAGCATTATTCCTCAGTTTGCAGTTTGGCTTTGAAGAGTGCAGACGTGTCCTGGTCCACAGAAGATGACAGCATATGACCTCCAGAGGTAAGTATAGGGTAAGGGGGGGTGCTCAGTGTGAGGGTCAGGATGGGGGGAGGGTAAGGGTGGTGACCATGATGGACCATTTTCTTTATTTCACATTTAAATACAAAAAAAAATGATGTGAGGGGATGGTTTTCTTTTTTGCAGGTATACCTGTAAAATGAATCTATTTCGGGACACTGGGGGTGGGTTTCCCAATGTCCCATTCTGCTGTGGGGTGGTGAAAACAACAGGCTACATGCATAGGGGGCATCCAACACCAGGGGTGGGCATCCCAGTGCCAGATTGTACAAATAGATAAATACTGTACATAAATAAATAAATAAATATGCAGCCACCAGTGAATGGGGCCCCCGGTGTGCATATAAAGTTGAAGGTACAGCATAGTCAGGGTGGTGGGGCTGCAGTGACAGTAGCCCCAAGTCCCTGATCTACAAGTCACAAAAGCAACAGGGGTTGCACTATACAACACAGCTCTCATTTATTAAAGCCTTCTCAAAAATTCAGTTATGAATAGAATGTTGATTTTTTTGAACTGCGTGTGCTCAGAAATGGAACATTTTTATTAAATATTTTAAAAACTACTTAACAGTGGGACCTAACAACCACATAAGCACACACCTTGGACCAACCTCTATCAAACCTGAAAGTTTTTGTTTCAAAGCCTTCTATTTTTTAAGTTATCAGGTGGCAAAAAAGGTCTCAAAATTTTGAAAAACAGAAGCTTTGGGTTTTTTTTTGCACTTCTGCAACTTTGTGTCCCCTGCATTGATCTACATGAAAATTACAGAAACAAGAGTTCCTGGCTCAGAGGCTGTGCTTTCCAAATTTCATGTAAATTGGTTCAAAGGGAATAAAGTTATTAAGGTGCAAATCTTTGAGTTTAACATAGAAATGCTTACTCAACCCTAATATATAGGTGCAAACACGCCTGTATAATATATATAAATTGCAAAAAAAAAACTGTGTTAATGCATCAGTTAGGGTTAAAGTGACAAAAATAGGGAAATGTGGCATTAGGGTTCTCAACCCTAACACCCCATTCCGTACACTGCACAGACCCACAGCTGGGGGGCTGTCTTGGGCCCATGAACACTCACCCCATTATCCTATGTAACCATGTCACCTTATTTTCTAATGGAATGTGGTGAGTGTTAGGGTTCATGGGCCCAAGACGGCTCCCTTCTCTCCGTCTGTGGGTCTGTGCAGGAGTGAAGGTGGGGGTTGAAAACCCTAATGCTACATTTCTCTACTTCTGTCACTTTAACCCTAATTGATGTATTAATGCAGTTTTTTGCAATTTATTTCCTTACTTTTTAAGATAGTATAATAGTATCTTTATTTTACTCTGGGAGCACATGGTCCTTCGGACGCTGCGTCCATTCCCTTCGTAGATGTGCAAAGGTATGTAGGTGTGGAACAGCCACCAAATTATCAGCATAGCCATCTTCTTACCCCACCTCATGTACCCTGGTACAGAGAAATAGTGAAATGCAAGGCAAAATCTGCCGGGTGAAGAGCTCCTATTTCAAGAATGCCCTCTCCAACTCCTGGGGTGAAGAGAAATCCTTCTGGGACAATTTAAGAAATATCACGGGTAAGCAGTCCAAGTCCTCTCCTACAATAATGAATGTGGATGGAACCACTACCCTTGACCCCATGGTCATTGCGAACACCCTAAATGAAACCTTCACAGACCTTAGTGGTGTCCTCTCATCCAATTTCTTCTCTGATGCTGACTCTCCAAATTCTACATCTCCTACTGCCTCTCCAACCAACCCACCCTTCCATTTCAAAATAGTCAAGGCACATGAAGTCTATAAATATATAAAGAAGGCTATATCTAAGTCCCGAGCAAGCAGTGACACTATTGACCTTAAACTTCTGTCCCTCACTCTGGAGGAAGTGCTGCTCCCCCTCACCAAAATTTTCAATCTCTCCCTCTGCTCCAGCCAATTCCCTAGTAAATGGAAGGCTGCAATTGTCACTCCTATGCACAAAAGTGGTGACAAGTCACTGCCTGGTAATTATCAACCTATTTCAATATACCTCCCCTCTCAAAGGCTCTTAAACACATAGTGGCGGATCAACTTACAGACTATCTGCAAAAGTATAACATCCTCTGCGCTCAGCAACATGGATTCAGGAAAGGGCACAGCTCATCGACTGCCCTACTTGAATTCTCAGGAGCAATCAACAATGCCATGGACAAAGGATACCTAACTGGAGCTGTTTACATTGATCTAACTAAGGCGTTTGATACTGGACACCATGGACTACTCATCAATCAACTACAGTCTCTTGGGCTCTCTCAGGGTCCTGGTGACTGGGTAAAAAGTTACCTCGCCCAGCGCTCTCAAGCTGTAAAAATAGCTGGAGTTCTCTCAGACTCAAAGCCTGTTCTTTCAGGAGTTCCGCAGGGATCCATCTTAGGCCCTCTCTTTTTCAGCCTTTTCCTAAACTCCCTCCCTAAATCCTGCCCTGAACAAATTACCCTCTATGCTGACAATGCCGTGATTCTTTCCACTCATAAAGATCCGAACCCCTTACGCCTTAGCCTTCAGCATGCTTTTGCCAAGGTCGAGATGTGGTTCCTTGAACATAAGCTGGTTCTAAACCACAAAAAAACTAAATCCATGCTCTTCTCTAGCCTGCAAAACAAGAAAAGGCAAGTACCACTCACTATCAATACGTACCTGGGAAATACCCTTGAACAAGTGGCAATATTCAAATATCTTGGAATCACCTTTGATCAAGGCCTAACCTTTGCAACCCATATTGATAGTACAGCGAAAACTATTAATCAGCGGATTGGGATCCTGTACCAGAACCGACAGCTCCTTACCCAATCTGCACTGAGGATTGCTATTCAATCCTCAATCATCTCAATCATTGACTATGGCTTAATTATCTATGGGTCTGCCTCTACTACCGCACTTAGTCGCATTACAACATCCCTAAACAAGGCCTGTCAACTGCTCACTGGTGCTCATCGACGTACTCACACATGTGAGCTCTACGCTGAAACAGGGTGGTTGCAACTCTCAAACCGCTTAAAGTACCTTACCTGCCTTATGGCGAAAAAATCCACCATGGGTCTCACTCCACCATGTATCCAAGACCCGTTATGCCAGAACACTAGTATCCGTTTCACCAGAAGAACAGAACATCAGCCTCTTCAGGTCCCCCGATGCCGGACTACTCAGGGTCAAAGATCATTTGCCTATCATGCCCCCAGCTGGCTAAATGCCCTTAGCACTCCTATTACCTCCTCCACCTCTCTAGGTGCTTTCAAATCTAGGCTATACTCTCACCTTGCCGCCTCCAACTCCTGTGACTGCCTTGATTAAATCTTTATCTATCATTTACCCACTCTGGTCCATTACTTGACAAAGGCATGTTAGAGAATCTTTTCTCTTGCTATTGTCTGCTCCCCTCACCTTTCTTTTACCTCTCTATCTGTACACTTCCCTAACTTGATTTTTCCCTCAACTGGCCTGATTTTTTTTTGTATGATAAGTGTTTATTGGTATTACCTGTCTATGCACAAATGTTTGATATTTATTGTCTATGTTTTCTTGCTATTGACACAGCACAATTGTAGTGCCATTCTGTGTAACCTTTTGTCTGTACTTAATTGACGTGGAACCTTTGTAAAAGGGCCATTGGCTCAAAGGTAATAATTCCTAGAACAATAAACTAAACTAAACTAAACTAAAAATGTAATTATGCGCAGTTGTAACGCCATTCTGCACCACAGGTATGAAAACACATTTTGGGCAGGATGTGAAAAATGACAGCTGTACTGTTCATGAGGTGGTGTGAAAAAATGGCTATGTTGAACATTTGGCAGCAAAATATTGAAAAGTACCAAAGTTATGCGTGTGCATAGAATAAATTAAATGGACGCACCTAACTCGGGCATTGTTAGGAATTTTTTCATCAAATTTTCAACATGGCCTTTTTGGGACCCCACCCCATGCACACTGACACTGTCATTTCATTAATTGGTCAGGAAAGGTGATTTTGCATCGCAAATGTGCCATTCTGTGCCATAGGTGCAAAAACACATTTTGGGCAGGATGTGAAAAATGACAGCTGTACTGTTCATGAGGTGGTATGAAAAAATGACTATGTTGAAAATTTGGCAGCAAAATATTGAAAAGTACCAAAATTATGCAAGTGTGTAGGAAAAAGTCAAAGGACTCATGTAATTCGAGCATTTTTTTGTATTTTTGCACCACATTTTCAGCATGGGCTTTATGGGACCCCACCTCATGAACACTGGCACTGTCATTTTGTTAATCAGTTCCAAAAGTTGATTCCATGCAGCAACCATGAAATCACCTTTAGGGCCCAATTAACAAAATGACAATGACAGTGTTCATGAGGTGGGGGTCCTAAAAAGCCCATGTTGAATATTTGGTGAAAAAATACCCCAAAATGCCTGAGATATCATCATAAGTTCAAAATGCCATTGACAGCCAATACATGGCATTTACCTTGATTCTTCAGTTCGTGGTTTGATTTTAAAGAGTGCAGATGTGTTCTGATCCACAGAAGATGACACCTGGCACCTTCTGGTGGTAAGTTTTGGGCAAGGGTGTGTGTTGAGTGGTGGGTGTTCAGTGGGAGGGGGATGGGGAGAGAACAACGGACTGTTTTCTTTTTTTCAGGTTAAATAAAAGACATCAGGGGACTGTTTTCTTTTTTCACAGGTACTCTGACAGCAATGGGACACTGGTGGTGGGCTCTCCAGTGTCCCACAATACTTGGAAGGGTAAGACATAACTGGGGACACTGGGAGTGGGCTCTCCAGTGTCCCACACTGACCGGGGGGGGCTAGTGCTGACACAGGGATTGGGCACTGGGAGAGGCACATAATTCAGGACCCTGGGAGTGGGCTCCCCAGTGTTCCACACTGCTCTGGATAGCGGGGTGGAGAACATATCTGGGGACACTGGGAGTGGGGTCCCCAATGTCCCACACTGGCGGTGTGGGGGTGTTATACTGCTGACATGGGAACTGGACACCCCGATGTTGGCATAGCTTAAAATATTTAATATTACCATTCCTTGGTCCCCTTCCCCCTTAGAAGCAGTAAAAGAAGAAAAGAAGGGGGCTGAGAATTCAGACTCTGGGGTATGTTTGTCCCCAAAATATACAAGGACCATTTTATGGATTAGTGCCTCAAACCCACCCCGCCATACTTTTGAGCAACAATGGGTACTTTGCAAAGGTAGTGCCACAAATTTATGACACTACCAAGGGCCGAACCCCAAGAATATATTTCCAGAGACAATTAGAAAAAAAACAGTGCCAGAATTGTGTTCCTTTGGCCCCAATTAGGGAAACACACCTGTTGGCGTTTACCTGGGGGCAATATTTTTAAAAATATTTTACTTTTTCCACCTTCCTAGCTGAAAATAAGATGGCAGCACAAGAAAAAGGATTTTGTCCTTGCAAAAAAGGAATACTCTCACGAGACTCCATCCTTTTTTGCAAGATCAAATCCTTTGTCTCAAAAAATACATCTATCCTGGAAATGGAACGTTCATAAATGTCCTGTTAGGATATAATGGGAACTAAAAAATGTAATAACTTTGCAACAAATCAATATTGTTGCATCAAATTTTCACTATCTGTTCTGCTCCCAAAGTTCTTTCCACCCTACAAAAATCATGTATAAATTCCACACCATCTGACCGCAAGGTAATGGGGGAAAAAAATATCAAAAACGTTTTTTGTTTGTTTTTTTTACTTTTTTCACTATCCAGATCTCAGAATATGCACATCCGACCAGAACAAAACTTGCCAAATCAAGAGATCTACCCCACAGGACAACGCATACCAAATTTTGGGTAAATCCATTGACCGATTGCAAAGTCATTAAAGTGCAAAAAGGTTTAACATTAAACATGCTACTCAACAAATATAAAAATATATATATATTTTCATGGCAAAAAACATAGTTAGGGTTGTTCACACGGTAATGATAAAAGCAAGGACATTTTCAATGTTTGGTTGAAACCCTTTGCACCCCTCAGCCTCCCCCAACGCGAATCGGGTGTGCATTGGTGTCATCGGTCCTAACTCTCACCCCATTCTCCTATTCCTCAGCTTCTTTCCACATGTGATGGGGTGAGAGTTACAGCCGATGACCCCAATGCGCACTCCCAATTTCAGTTGGGGTGGATGAGGGGCACAAAGGGGGTTTCAACCCTAACACTCTAATTTCTCAGCTTTTGTTGCCCAAACAACCCTAACTGATGCATTAAACTGAGTTTTTGCCTCTAATTTTATATATATATATATATATATATATATATATATATATACCACAGCAGTGGTGAATAAATTGGGTAAATAAATCATGTTTTTTGGGGTAAATATTTATTTTCACTTAGAACACCATATATTTCACTTAGAACACAATTTATGTAACTTAGAACATGTTATTTCAACTTAGGATCAGAAATATTTCACAGAGGGCCAGATATTCAAAACTGTGCCCCTGGGCAAAATTAGCCCTGTCTGGCAGGCAAACTTAGCATGGACACAAAAGCCTGCTATATTCAAAAGGAATAGCCCGGGGCAAACAGCTACTGAATATAGCATGCAAATGAAGCTGGGCAAAAGTGTCAGTGGTGCAGTAGGTAGCACACTCATCTCTGAGGCTGGGAGATCAGAGGGCTGTGGGTTCAGTTCCCACCACTGGCACTTGGGTTAATATCCCAGTACTGACACTGTAGTGCAGCATGAGAGGGGTGCTGTACTTCTGAGGTGCTGTCTTTCAGATGAGACGTTAAACCAAGGTCCCATCTGCCTGGACTGGTGGTTGTTCAGGTGGATGTTAAAGATCCCATGGCACTTATCGAAAAAGAGTAGGAGAATTTCCCTGGTGTCCTGGCCAAAATTCCCTCATTCACTAAAAATACCACCAACAGCTTAACCTAATTCAAGGTCAGTTGGCATTCATCTGTATCCCTTCCCCCAGGTCGCACCTGAAAATAGGCAGGATTGGTCTAGTGCACTTACCTGGTCAATAAAAACTAAATAAATAAAATAAACTGGGTTGGGAGTGCAGGGCAAACTTAGCTCTGGAATAAGACAGCTCTGAATATAGCAACCAGGAAGTGCAAACCACAACAGCAACACAGTGCACAGTGACGTGAAGGTAGGTAGAGGTGAACTATGTGGCCAATGTGTGTGCCAGCAAATGCGTGGACCCAGTACAGCTGCAGGCAGCAATGCATGTGAAAGTACAATGTGCAAAACTGTATAATATTTCCCTAACCATTTGAGCTGCGCTAACACATTTGCACGGGTTTAGTGCAGAGCTAAGCCATTTGCCTGGTGCTAAACTTTGCCATGTTCAAAAGTGACATGCAAATGAGCCTACTTAGGTAGTCTCTGGGCAAACATTCAGATTAGCATTTTATTATGCCCTGATTTGCATGCAGTTTGTTCAGCGTTATTGCAGGGTCCCACAGCTCCACCTGTAGGTCAGTTTGGAAGTACAGGGGCTGGCTGGCTCTGCCTGCAGCTCCACTTGTAGGTCTGTCTGGCAGTGCATGATGGTAGCTGCAGGTTACATGTATACAGTACAGCATAGCGTATTGTGCCCCAGGGGACAACACAGCATAGGCACAGGTGGTGGTGGTGCTGCATGCAACTGTCACATTGTAGGTCATGCTACAGTGCACAGCAGACACTACAGTAGCAAGGGGGCCAGTAATGTGAGGGACACAGCAATGCCTATGGTGTGTAGGGTAGTGATGACCACTGCACTGTACACAGTGACAGGCCCAACTTGCAGGTGTTTACCGACAGTGGACGATACTGTCACACTGTTGTGTGACCCACAGATGCTGCACCTCTGGCACGGGATGCTCATAGTGACATAGACATGGCCGGCTGTGTGTGCTGTGGTGTATGTACAGCTGTGTGGTATGTGGCTGGGGAGCACGTCCAATCAGATAGGCACACTGGTGTTGGGGAATTCCCAATACTGTCTCATGTGCGCTATGTGATGTGTCCCAGCCTTGTGGTCGCACCTGGTCTGGGGTGCAGCCAGGCCACCTGTACACCCTCCCCTCAACACCCTCCACGCTCACAGTGCTGTGTGTGTGTGCTGGGATCTGTTGGTGTCCACAGAAGGGTGGTCTGCAGGTGTGTGCTGTATGGCCACACTGCCATGGTGTCCACTGGGGGCCGGGTCACCACTTACTGCCTGGCATGGCTGGGACTGATGGCAGATGATGGCATCATTGTGATGCCATTAGTGAACAGCATGTTTCCTCTATGTCTGGCTTTTTCTATGTGTCATACTTATTTGTTAGGGTTGCGCAAAGCCACGCAAAAGTCACGCAAATGCCGCACAAAGTCACAATGTCACGCAAAGCTGGATTGCCCAGGGTTAAGACTATCTTTTCCTGGGCAGTAATTTGTACCGCACAAAGTGTTGCTCTAAGGCATGCAAAACCACTTTATGCTGCACTAGTTGCTGAATATAGCATTGCGCCTGTATTAATATACACGCCCCCCCCCCTCAGTTTGCCCCTTGCATACATTATGATTTTGCCTGGTGCTAATGCAGTTTGAATGCCCTATTTGGCCTTTTGAATACAGCAGACCCATGCTAATCCCACGCTAAACCTGGGCAAATGGTTTGTGCCCAGCGCAAGGTTTTGAATATCTGGCCCAGAGAACCATGAGCCAGATAAAGAGTTTACAGGGAAAGAAAGTCAGCAGTGCAATGAAACATGTTATTCCAAAAAGCAACTTCTTTTTGCTGTGGTTATGAAAAATATTGGCAGAACTGTTGATTTTTTTTTATGCTTCCTGTGCTGTGTACTGTACATTTGCATTTTTGTCTGGAGTCTTACCCTCCTTGGTTCCTCAGTATTATTTCTATGTAAACAATGAGGCAGCCATCCTTTTTCTTGAGAAATAATTACTTTCAAAAAAAAGAAAACTGATAATTTTACCACCAAAATAAACTGGAAGACATCTGGCATCGATCAGGGAAAAAAAAAAGATGGGGTCAAATTTTAACCCATTTTCATTGCACTGCTGATTTTAGTTAAACAAGGTAAAACACCAGTAAAAATACTACAAATGGTGTGATATATATCAGATACATAATGGTTTGCAGTGGAATAACACATTTATCTCCATACATGAGTGGTAAGACCTTTATAACTAACTCGTAGCTTTGCCACTCATGAGTCATGGGTCTTACCACTCACTAGTGGAGATAAATGTGTTATTCCACTGCAAGTCATCATGTATTCCATATATATTTATAAAATGGATAAGAAAAAAAGGAATCCTCTGGTTGGTTGACACATATCAGATGACCGTGCGTATATCAGAGTGCAACCACACACCTGCACTTTAACCCCCCCTCCAAAATGATTTTGCCATTTTATAAGCTAGATAGCCCACTCTACAGTGTGCTGTCGTGCTCTGATATATGCACGCCTTGGGTGGTTGATTCACTCGGCTTGCGGCCTCATGTCTACAATGCACCCATACCTAAGAGTGGGTTATCTATTACATATATATACTGTATATGTATATGTGTGTATATATATATATATATTTGTTATGAATATTTGACATTTTCATTTGAAATGCTGTATGCATGGGATCTCATTAAGAATGAGCTTTGCTCAACTGAGTATTCAATTTATATAATGATTAAAATGTTTTACTACCATGATTTTATTTTTTATTTATTTATTGAAATGTTTCACCAGGAAGGATACACTGAGCAACTTAATGCTCATCTCACGGTACGTCCTGGGGGAGAGGGGAGTGGGAAATTACAACATGTTTAAACGATACAAAAAATCAAAGCATAGTACAGTACAGAGACAGGAGCATATAATATAAGTCAGTCAATACGTACAGGAATACAGTGCAAACATACGGGGGTTACATGATGATTCAATACAACAAGGGGGAAGCATGAGTACAAGACACAGTGGTGAGTGCTAGGTAGTTTAGAGCGAAATTAAGTGCAGAGGGGAAGGGGAGGGTGAGGGGAGAGTAAATACAGGAGGGGTCAGGAGCAAGAGCAGGTAGGGATCAGATAGTTGAGTAGAGCTGTAGTGAGGAAGAACAGAGATGAGGAGTGGCGGATTTCTGGGGGGAGAGCACTCCACAGTTTTGGAAGACGGTGTGAAAAAACTTTTTGGCCAGAGGATGTAGATCTGCTGGGGATAGCAAAGGTGTGTAAGTTGTCAGATCTCAGTGAGTAGTGGTTAGGAGTGGGGGTACTAAGTGAGAAGGAGACAAACATGGATCGTGTGGGCCTGGAACATGATGGACCTATGATCTTTTTACATCTGGTATTTCCTATGTTCTGATCTTTCATACTGGGTATGGATTTTACAGCAAGGAATATTAGGGCCACTGTGTGACTTGAAGAAAGTCACTTGACTACTTCCTTTCTTCCAGCGGTAAAACTGGGAAGAAGCAGGGCCACACTGAAAATGAGATGTTCGTCTCAGGTGCGCTGTCTTGGACATGAAAATTGTTAAAGTCTAACAATCACAGGCAGCTTACAGTACAGTACTAACACTAAATGCAGACATTGCAGGGCAAATCCAACCCCCCCCCTGGAAACTTTCTGTATTATCCTGAGTGAGACACTTACCCTGTCACTGTTTCAGCTGACTCAGCTGCAAAACTGAGTAAAAGCAGGACCCCATTGAAAACGAGATGCTGCATCTGTGCTTGGCTACCCTTGATGAATTAACTGTAAACAAGGCAGAAGTTTATTTTCTACCTTCAGCCAGGTTAAGACTTTTTCTAGTACTGAAGAGATTTTCTGGCTTGAGCAGAAGATTCACGGCTGGCACTGGTAGAACTCACTCAGCTATACAACATTACCAGAAATGTTGTGTTTCGTGACATTTCTGTTTTTCTTACAGAAGACATTTTCATGAAACCCGAATCTTTATCTTGTAGATTTCATTTGTTGCTACTGCTTCTGCTTCTACCCAATCAGCTTTGAAATCAAAGTTCTCTGCTTGTGATGACACCACAATCTGTTGGGAACAGACTAAGGGCCCCATTCTTGGTTGCAACAGGTGGGGGCACAGGAAGAGAGTAGGATCTCAGAAAAGTGGTGGGTTGGTGTTGCACAGGCTAGCAATCCATAACAGAAGGTGGCCTATCCAACAGCGCTTTTTCATCTTGGGTTAAAGAATGTATGTTGAAGGGCTTCCCGCTGACATCAGCATAGAGATGTGTGAAGAGACACACGTAGGAGGAGGGTACTTTAGGAATAGAAGCAGGACTGGCTCAAGAAAAGACTGAACCTTGGAGCATACCATGAGAAGAGGATGATCCACTTATGGGCACAACTTGAGAGTGCCGCATGGGTACGATCTGAACCAGTCAACTGCATGCTTAGACAGCTTAGTGGTGTTTAACTTCAGCAGGAGGTTAAGGTGGACAAAATATATTTATTTTATTTATTTAGAAACTGGTGACTGGGAGAGGCACAGAGAGCCAAGTCTTATGTCCAGGTGGGATCCAGGGAAGGGGGTGCTTAATTTGGAGAGAGGGTACACAGCAAACACCAAGGCAGTATACTACAGTATAAACAGAATCATATAGATAGAATGGGAAAGCGTGGTGGTGGTGGCTGTGCTTTCTACATCTGAGACTCTGTGTTGTGCAAAACACTCCCTGCCCCTACGCTGGACCATGGTGCACAAGCCCTCTCCCTAAAACTCACTCCTGATCCTGCCAGGGCTCCCCTTATTATCACCATGGCTTATATCCCACCATGGAACCAAACCCCTGCAATCCTATCCCTCTCCGATTACCTTTCCAGCCTCCCCCACAAAGTAGAAGACATATTGGTGGGCAATCTCAATGTAAACTGGCTCACCAGCTCAGCAGCCCATGCCAAGGACACTTTCACGGCCCTAGACCTAATTCAGTTGGTAACACAACCCACTAGGTCTAGCCCCTCAAGCAGCTCACACACCCTGCTGGACATCCTTCTAACCAATTGCCCCCATAGAATCATAGATGTTGTGGTCCTCCCTAACTCACTGAGCGACCACTCTCCAATATTCTTCACCTGGTCCTGTCGGCTACCCAAACCACTGCCCAGCTTTATTTCCCATCACCATCTACGACCTGGCAGCCTCAGTAAGCTCAAATACTACCTAGCCTACTGGGATTGGTCCCCCATAAAACTGGCCCAGAACATAGACGAGGCCCTCAACTACTTCACTAGCTCCCTCAACAAGGCCTGTGATATAGTCGCCCCATTTTTCAAAACCCATACCAAGAAGCGTAATGCACCTTGGGTCACTCCATGCTTCTTCAACAACTGCAACTGAGGGACAGCCTCTGGCACAAAGCGGCCGCCTCTGGCAAACAGACAGATTGACAAGCCTATAATACCGAGCATAACAGATGCACCTGGGCCATATGTAAAGCCAAGGCAGAATACTACAGATCCTCTCTGGCTGCCTCCTGGGGGAGCGCCCACAAGTTCTGGGATAATATAAAAGAACTTAACGGGAAATCCTGCTCTCCACCCCTGTTCCAACTCAACATTAGTTTCACCACCTCAACAGACCCAAAAAGCATCACTGACTGCCTCAACACTGCCTTTTCTGATCTCAGTGCAGTCCCCCTTGCCAATTATTTTGACCCAGTTCCACCCTCTCCGGTGCCTAATCTCCACTGCCCACCATTCCACTTATAGGTCATTATTCCGCAAGAAGCCAAGCCTTACTTAACCAAAGCACTCAGTGGCACTAGCCCTTGCAATGACCCCATTGACACGAGACTCCTTCGACTGGTCCTTGACTTCGTCCTTGCCCCGCTCACAGACTTACTCAACCACTCTCTGTGTCTTGGACAGTTCCCAACCACCTGAAAAATGGCAGTCAATACCCCCATACTGAAAGGAGGGGATAGCTCCTCCCCCAACAATTATCAACCAATCTCCATCCTCCCTCTGCTCTCCAAAGCTCTCGAAAAAATACTGGCTGATCAACTCACAGAGTACCTTGACACCCATGGCCTGCAATGCAGGGAGCAGCATGGCTTCCTATCTGCCCATAGCATGATCACTGCATTATGTATTGAGATTGTGTATTGTGTATGGATTGTTTTTAAACATTTTTAAGTGCTCCCAGTCTCTGGGAAGGGGCGCTATACAAATAAAGTTTCTGTCTTTCTATCTATCTGTCTATCCATCTATCTCTAACACTGTCACTGATCTTTTCATGGGCTTACCAGTTATCCACCACTTACCCAGGACCCCAGTAGTGGTGGTTGGCCTGCCATGTCAGCTGTGCAGGGCTTGTGGGGGACACCTGGGCAACAGCAGACCAGGGCTTCCCACCAGCTCCTGTTTTTTTTCCCCAAGGGTGCTGGTGTGCAATGGTGCACACAAATGTGTGCAGAGATATATGTGTATGTTTGCTGGTGTCCAGTGGCTGCCTTTCTCCTTGCTGCCATCCCACCATGCCCCTGATGAAGGGTCACATTTATGATCTGAAGTGCTGGATTTCCAGTGTCATCTTTCATTGTTTTGGAATAAAGCCATTCTTTTGATATTTATTTTGGCATTTTGTCCTTTTATTTTCCTATGCTAGTTGAGTGCGGCCTCCTATTCACATTTTGGCTGTTCTCCATCTTCAACCAGCATTGGCTATATGTCATGTGTATGAGAAACCTTTTATGTTGTTGTTGTTGTCAGTCCCCCAGAGCTCAGCCCCTGTTCCTCCTGGCCCCATTCACCCCCTGGGAATTACCTCATCAGTGTTGCCTCCCAGGCTTGCCCCCCTAAGTGGGGCTGCCAAGTAGGAGACTGAACGTGGTTCCCGGTAGGACCTGAGATTACCAGTGTTCCTCCCTGGCTTTCCATTCCCAACGGAGGACTGAACAAGGGCACTGGTGGAGCATCATGGGTAGGTGGAGCGGGGCATCATTAGCATGGCTGACATTTTTTGCTGCTGTAATCCCTTGGAGGTGGGGCATGCAGTTACATAGTATGCTGAAGCACTGACATCTGGCATGCCTCCCCAACATCTTGGCTCTGGCAGCTAAGCTCCCCTTAGCCTCCGCTAGAGGGTGATCAAGCATTGAATGCTCACCTAGCCCACCCCTCCAGAGGAGAAGAACAGTCCATGGGACACTCAATCCCCCTGCCCCTGGCTGGCCCTCTGACTCCTTGGGTCAGTTCCTGAACCCAGGGCATTGGTGTAGCAAGCAGACATCCCTGCCACTGCACTGGTGGACCGGCCTGATGCATGAGGAACTTGTGTGCATGCTGTCTCTTGCCCTGCACCAAGTGGCAGATCAACAGCGGAATACTGTGTCCTCCCCTCCCCATGGCAGGAGAGCTATCCTCAGGATGCTCAATCCTCCCTCCCCTAGCCATCCCATGAGTGACCAAATCCATTCCTGAACCAGGGTCATAGCGAGTGGTAGCATTACTACTATACTATCGGGATGGCCCCAGTTCAAACTGTACTGATGTGTATTAATGCAAGGAAACTGCATTGAGCAGGCGCAGCCATGTTGATCTGACTCCAAGCTTTTTATTCTTTTGGTAACCAGGTAAGGTCCACTAGGCACAAGTGCCTGTTTTCAGGGGTGACTCAGGAGCACTGGAGAGGTTAAGTGACTCGCTTACAGTCACACAGTATGCAAGTGCAGGTTGTGAGAATCAAACCCAGGCCTGCTCCATGTACCAAGCTCATTCACAGCTCATTACTCTAACCTCTAGGCTATAATGCCAGCCAATTTTTATTTAAAAAAAGAAATATTTAAAAAAATTATGTTTCTGGCTCAAACGGTTCCAAAGTTTGACCCTTTCAAGGAAACTATCTTTAGAATGGCCTACCTTTTGAATCGTTCTGGCTAGGAACTTTAATGTTCAAGAGAAAAGCCTGAAATCAGGCTAACATGGGTAGATACAGTTATAGATATCATTTCCATGTGCCAACGCATGTAGAAAGACATCAATAGATTTTCAGCTATAATGTTATTTAATTTAAAAGTCAACTGCTTGTATATGAACCACAAATCGGAAACTGTTAAAGTGTTTCAATAATGTTTTCCATTAAAAATAAATGTTCCTATCAATACAGCAGAAGTGCATCACTTAGTATTGATATAGTATAGGAGTTTTGCACTATATCAATATATTGAAACAATTTGTTTCTGTCAATATAGTCGAAGTGCTTCATTAGACCAGCAATATAGTATTAGTTACATTATACTGTATCCAAACACTGAAACAACATCTTTCTTTTGATACAGAGAACATGTATTTTGACATAGTAAAAGGGCACTTCTTGTACATCAATTAATTGAAACTGTGGCCTCGTGCTCCAACCCCCCACCCCAGGTATGAATTAATTCTATAGTAGAACCATACTGTGTTGTGGATTAATGCTTATGTGTATCAACATGATGTAACTGTTGCTCTTACTCCAAGCTTTCATTTAAAAAAATAAAACACTATTTATTTGTTTGTTTGTTGAATGGGTAAGTACACTGGTCCAAAGGATTTTTTTCAGGCATAACACGGGCCTAGATAGCCAAGGTATAAGGGCAGTAACAGCAATGAGATACATTGGATTAAAACAGAGCTATGAAATACATTTGCAAAAAAATAGCTGGATGTACAGACAACATGATAAAAGTAATTAGGATACAAATTTAATAAAGTAGTCAAGATATTTGGAAAAAGCATGAATTATTCATTGGTTTCCATAGATCAACAAAGGCATAATGGAAACAATTTTATTCTTTATTTTTATTTTTGAATCTTGGAATTAAGACCTTTGAGCAAGGTGCTCTTTTGCAAAGGCTCCACGTCAACAAGAAATTATACAGAGGAGGGCGTAACAGCAGGGGTGTAGCCAGGAATTTTAAACTTGTACTCAAAACTGATGCACTGTTGCCCCTGCCCCCCCATTATGTAAACATAAACCAAAATATGTGCTGCTACGCCACACCATTGCCCCCTCCCCCCTCTGTTTGCCATGTCTGGGTTCAAGTACAGTAATCAGTTTCTCCAGTAATCCTCCTTTCTTTGTTTTTCTGCCTGCCTGGTAAGTTGTTCTTGTTTGTGTATTTGGCTGGTGGCATCAGTGCTCCACAGCAAATAACAACAAAGGCAAAAGGGCTCAGTGTGACACAGACACAATGTTACTCACAATGTCCTTGTTTTCCTCTTTTTGTTGCCCCTGCTTGATTTGCTGCCCCTGCCAGATTGTTTTTACTGTACTCTGCTGCGTACAGTGTGTATGCCTGCCGACACCCCTGCGTAACAGGCATGAGTACATTGGGTACCAATAAGCAGGCTGGATGAGGTACAATAAACCCAGGAAACATTTGAAAATAAACCTAGTACATACAATACATAATAACACTGATATTAAGTGCTAGAGTTAAAAAGGTAACCAGAAGTTGGTGGAGGACAGGTGTACAGGCAGAGAAAGCTAGTTAGAAGCAAACTAGAATAGTGATGAGTTACGAGACATAACAGGCCAATAGGCGGAGGAAGAAAAGAAGAAGAAAGAGCAGTTGAGGAGGTTGACTTTAGACAAGGGATAATAGTGGTGATTTTCCAGGTTATAGTGTGGGAAACATTGCAGATGACCATAGACTCAGAGATGACACAGAATAGCAGCCCAAGAGGGTGCTGTTATTAAAATACCAGGATAGGTATAAGCAGAGGGCCACCAGGGTTAAGTGGAGCAGTCACAGTTGCCGCTAGGTGCTGTCGAAGACAGTTTTTGAAAGGAACAATTTTAGGAGTAGAATGAAGGTGCTCAGGGAGGTTAAACAAACTAGGTGCTCTGTACATAAATGCTCTTTGTCCTTGAGATGTCCAGCATAAAGGTACCTGAAAAGTTAGGTTGGGTGCGCTTCTCGTTCAGTGCATGTTAGTGTGGTCCCTGTTAAGGAGTTGCTGGGTAGATGGGGGACTAACCCTAAAGAGATCTTTTTGGCAGTACGACAGGTGTGATAGGAGATTCTGCTCTGGAGGTGGAGCCAATTGGACTGCACGTCTAGGTCACAGGTATGTGTGCCCCTACTAGCACCAGTAAGTAACCTGCAGGCTTTGTTAAGAGTAACCCATTACCTTCTGAGGGCAATGGTGGTGGCAGCACCATAAAATACAATGCCATAATCAATGATAGACAGTATGGAGCTAGTCATTCCGAGGTGTAGTGCCCCTTGGGTCATACAGTGCTGATGTCTATAAAGGAGGCCTAGCCTGATATTAGCAGTTTTGGAGATGTTATTCATGTGTTCTTGAAAGGAGAGAGTACTGTCTAGGGTGATGCCTAGGTACTTAAAACTAGTTACCTGCTCAAGCTGTGTACCAGTATTGTTGGAGATGGGTAGTTGGGCTCTTTTAAACTTGTTATGAGTCCCAGCAAAGACCACTGCTTTGGTCTTTTTATAGCTCATAATTTATCTAGGCTCAGCAAACCACGCTTCAACAGAGGTAAAGCTATGTTGCAAGTCACTGGTAAAGGGTGTAGGATCAGGCTGGCTGGTGTAAGTCACAGCGTCACCTGCATACAGGAGAAGATTAAAGGGGCAAGCTAGGGGAAGGGTATTGAGTTAGAGGCTAAATTGTAGGGCACCAAGGATTGTTCCCTGTGGAACAGTGGATTGCACGGGGCGATTACTTGAGAGTGAGTCTAGGATTTTTACGTTTTGGGTTCTGCCAACTAGATAACTTCTGAACCAGGAGGTAACATCACTGGAGAGTCTTAGGGAGGATAGGGTCCGAGTAGTAAGAAGTGACTGACCATATCCTCTGTAAGATCTATATATACAGTATATATATATATATATATATATATATATATATATATATATATATACACACACACATAGATACTGTATATATATATATATATATATATATATATAGATCCTACAAGGTGACCATGGTCAAGCACTTTATGGATATAGTCTGTATAGGTGAGGAGGATGGTGGCAGTGCTATGATCTTTCCTAAACCCATGTTGCTGAGGGAATTGAATGCCATGGGCAGATAGATATTCAGTTAGCTGTTTGGCCACTAAGCGTTTAAGGACTTTCGAGAGGGGTGGTAAAATTGAATTGGGATGGTAGTTGGTATGGTTTGCTCTGTCACTACTCTTACGGATTGGAATCACAACTGCAGCTTTCCAGACAGAGGGAAATTGACGGATGTGTAGGGACAGATTTAGGATCCAGGTGAGCGGGGCCAGGACTTCACCAATGAAGAGGAGAAGCAGTTTGACATCAAGGGTGTCGGAGCTGCGCCTCGACTTATCAAGCACCTTCACAAGGTGTTTCCTGGCAGCAGAAGGGGAGACTGACCTGAAGTAGAGCTGGGGAGTGTTTGGAGGGGAGGTACTATTATGGGCAATATCCTCAGCAGATGGATCATCAAAGAAATTGGGTGAAGAACTCCACTCAGGTCAGTGAATGAAGTATTGAAAAGGTTATCAATTTCGCTCGGGTCTTGAACAGTGACCCCATTGGAATTGAGTAAGGTGGGGTGGGGTATGGGGGGACTGATTGGGCTTAGCCATAAGGTTTTTAATATTGTCCCAAAATTTTTTACTATTATCCCAGGAACTAGCAAATATGTCTTAGTAGTATGTGGCCTTTGTTCACTGGATGGCCCAGGTGCAATTATTTCTGGCAGCCTTATAGCATCACCAGTCTCTAGGTTTGCCAGTAGCTTGCATCACTTGCCAAAGGAGGTCACGAGTGACCATAAGGTGCAGAAGAGAGGGTGCAATCCATGGGTTAGAGACACCTTTAACCTTCCATTTCCTGAAAGGGGCAAATAAGTCACAGGCCACGCTGAACAGGGTGATGAAGAGGTTTAGTGCCTCATCAACACTTTCAGAGAGGAAGACTGGGGACCAATCACAACTGATGAGATATTCTTGGAACTGTTCCTGATGCCCTTTCCTGAGAAACTGCTGGTAAGATGTTTTGCATGGACATTTAGGGGCCTTATTGGTCCAGAGACATCAGATTGGGGAGTAGTCACTCAGGGCATCAGGTAACACTGTGGTATCTGTGATCCTCTCAGCGTGGTTAGAAAATATAAGGTCGATCAGTGTGCTAGTACCGGTCCTGTCTGTCACAGCACTTCTGGCACTCTCTGCCGCCCCCGCCTCCTGATTAGTACTTTTGGCAACTCTCCATAGTCACTGCCTCCTCTTCCCCACCTTCCTTCCTTCCCCCCACTCCTATCCTCTTTGCTCCCACCTTCCCCCCCTCTCCTAACCCTCCAACCCCCATCACCGCCTCCTCCCTCTGCCACTTTCTCTCCTTTATCTACCTAGGCTTTTTGACCTTCCCCTTCCTGCACTCAACTACTTTCCTCCACTGCTGCCCTTCTGTCTGCTTGCCTCCCACTCACTCCCTCCCTCCTCCCTCTCTTCCTATACCCACTCCTGACTACCCTTGATCAACTTTCTCCTCCTCCAATAGGCTATTAACTCCTTGACTTGCAGTATTATTGTTATAAGTAATACTGGCATATCTTGTGATATGTCTGCCTAATATTGTATGTTAATTAAGGTGTCCGCATAGTTAATTCATGTCTTCATTTGTATAATTTGCTCCAAGATTATTTGTCCTTGCTTTTGTACCACTTACCTGACTGTAATATCCTTAAGTTTACTGCCTGATTACATGTGCAATGTTTTTATTACTTGTACTGTAACCGTTCCTGACTCTGTAATCTTCTGACATGGAACCTATATAAAGAGCTCCTGCTCAAAGGTATTTAATCCAAGATTTCAATAAAATAAAAAAAATGTATAGTTTATTCTAGTGGGAGTACAGATGAACTGGGAGAGGTTGATGGCTGTGGCTGCATCCTTACAGGAGTTACAGTCAAGAGATGACCAGTTGATGTTAAAATCCCCTAGTGCAATGACATTCATGCCTTCAGATAGATTGGCAATGAAGTCAAGGAATGAGTGGAAGCACTTGCGATACTCCTTAGGTGGAATGCAGACTGAGAGGATATTAATTGACTTCCTTTTTTTACCTAACGTAATTTTAACCCCTAGTGATTGAGCACCATCCCTGGGGGGCAGTGTAGGTAGAGCCTGGCCTTGTACGGAGTCCAAGAGGTATAGGGCGCTGTCACCATCATGTTTACCAACCCTATCAGTCCTGTATAAAGTGTAACCATCGAGGGAGACTGCTGAGTCTGGTGCCTCAGGGGGAGAGCCAGGTTTCGACTATGAAGAGGATGTCAGGCCTGTGCTGTAGCACCCAGACTTGTAGTTGATCTAGCTTGGGCAGGAGGCTTCGAATGTTAATGGAGGCAAGTTTAAGACCCCTGGGGCTACTGTTGCTACCAAATGGTTGTTGTAGGGGCCCTAGGTTAGGGTGCAGGTTACCTGACAACAACTGTAGTAGCAGGAGCTGTCTAACCAGGATGTATTTGAGGAGTTTACATTTGAGCTTGGGTGGGTGTTTGGTGGGTTTGGGGATGATTGCAGTGGTCATTAGAGAGGAGAGATGGAGGGACAGATAGTATGCCTGGTGGGACGGCCAGCAATTAAAAATGAGAAATAAACTTTACTGGCTTGAGGGACAAGACAGGTAGACTGGTCATGGTGCCAGATGTTGCAGAAACTGGGAATGTTGGAGACAGGTCTATAGTGGGTATAGAAGTGTTGCCTCAGGAGAGTGGCAAAATTAGTGTTAGGAGAGCACTAAGGAAAGAGTAGTGATAAAGTGTCATAATTTGTCCGTGGTCTGTTCCAGATGTGGGGTAGGCACCGACTATGTATCTTACCATGTGGGGGGGTGGCTATGTCAGAAGGCAGCAAACTGTGGTACAACAAGGTTTCAGCTGGCATGGAAATCCATGCAGAACAAGATCTCACTATACACTATATTGTTTTTTTTATAATTGATTACTTTTTTATGTAGAGCAAGGTCAACCGTATGACTGCTGATGCTGACTGTGGGACAGCCACATCTTTATAAACCAGCAGTACTGCCACTGGAGGCAGTATAGTGCAGTGGTTTAAGGCTCTGAGCTGCAAATTTGGTAACAGCCAGCAGACTAAATCTGGGTTTGAATCCCACAGCTTCCACTTGCATACTGTGTGCCCCTGGACAAGTCACTTAACTTCCCGTTGCTCCTGTAAAAAAGCTTTCAGCTTAGTATACTACTTCTGGTTAAACAACTAAATAAAAAAAAAGTAAAGACTTTTGTTTTCAAAGTTCTTTTATTTTAAAGAGGCACAGGTCAGGAATATTTTAAAAGTAACCACAGTTTCTGAGCATGGTACTGGCTCTGAGACTCAGTGCGCTGAGAAGTAGGGCTTTCACTGCCCGAGTTGGCGCTGCTGAAAAGAACGGTTTATGTGTCAGCCAGCTCACGCTGCTGTCCTTGCTTGACAGCTGAGAGTTGTGTTGCACTTCCCATTCTAATTCACTGGTTATAATGGGAAATAAAACACCAGTCATGCAGTTATAATTGACCAGTCAATAAGTAGAACACATTTCTTATCACACAGTATTCATTAAATCAAATCCCTGATGTAATTTTCACTTGAGATGTATCTCCTATATTTATTAAAAAAGGTCAGACATTGTCCATTCCATCACCCTTGTAAAAGGAGCCCTATAGAGCTCCGTGGCTGCAGAAAATTGTGCTGGTGGCCACATGTCTAGACCATACTGCCTGTTTCAATGTATTTCTACATTTTACTTGCACTTAAGGAACTTGTGATGGGTTTAGCACCTCCCTCTGCTCTCATAATCCAACATTTCTCACTCAAGGTCCTGTTTGATCAGGCACAGAAAACAACCCTGCATCTTAAAGGTTATCTCTTGTTACTGACCAGGGTGTCTGTTTGTTTTGTAAATACAATTAACTGTTCAGAGTCATGGATAATCTTGCCCCCTATGCTCTTAGAAATGTTAAGGAGGGAATATGCATGTAAAAGGCTTTTCAGCTTTAAAACTCTTCCATGCAGATAGTTTTGCTTAGAGCTGAATTTCAATCAGAAGGCGAGTCACATTACATCACTTGAGTGAATAGTGAGTGGTCATCAGAGGCATCATGGACTCTTTCAGATGCAGCACTACCTCCTTGCCCGAAGAAAGGTCCGTGGGCTAAAAACAGGATGCTGTTTAAGGACACCTCTAGTGTTGCATTCAAATGCAAATATGACATTGTGAAGCCAGAGTAATCTTTAGACTCATTACTTAGTGGCACCGATGCTGACACCAGTTTGTAACAAAAATGTAATTTTAAAACCATATTGCACAGCAGGTGAGCAGGAAAATAAATTCTGGGTTACATTATTTGAAAGTCAACTAATTTTGTGCAAGTGTTTGAAGGCCTGATTTGGTGCCTTTCCGGGAGGGGTTCTTAAGAAATTATTTATGTTTGTTTCAGCATTCTAGGACATTTCCTTGATCTAGAAAGGAGCTAAATGTTTGCTTGGAGTAACAAAAGCGCATGCATACATATATAAACACACACACACACACACCTTTTCCTAGTTCTGATTTCCAGTTGGGCTCAGGTGTTGCTGTGCTTTGTTGTATAATATACAATGTATGACAACGGAAATGACAGGTGGGTAGCGGGAGGTATTTCTAGATGGGGGCCCCTAAAGGCCAGGATTGCTGGCAGTCATGGGGGTAAAGGTGGCATGCAATGCATTATTATGTATTATAAGGGGATCTAGTCATCACTCAGTCTGTCACATTCCAGTCCTGTATACAACATGAATGCTACACAGAGAAATTATTTACTAATTTGTTAAACAGTAATAGGTTTGCACTTCTATCGGCTAGCAATCTGGTTTAATGCCTCATCATATTACTACTCTGTGTTGTATACTGCTGTGTATACATGTATGCTATATTCATTTATTTCAAAAGTTTTACCTGGAAAGACATACTGAGGTATCAACTTGTTACGAGATGTATCCTGGGGGTGAAAGGGTGAGGGAGTACACAATATAAAATGAGTAAGTGAGGATAACATACAGAAGGTGCAGCAGTATAAAAATAAAAATAAACTAATGAGGATGATGCATGACTGTTCATTTGTAATTTATATTTTGTTTAACAGGAAGGACACAGTAGCTGTGCCAGCTTGTTTCCAGGTGCATCCTGGGGGTGGGTTTCATCAATCTGTTTTTTCTTGTTTTATGGAGAGATGCTGGCTATGGTCTGGAAAAACTCCCCTACTTTTCTTCAATAAATGCAATGGGATCTTTTACTATTTAGTAATAATGAAATAAATACCTCTACCTGGTAGTGACCAGAACTGGACAGAAGGGACCTCAGTTTAATGTCTCATCCAAAAGATGGCACCTCAGCAGAACAGCACCCCCTTTGTACTTCACTGCAGTGTCAGTTATTGGTATTACCCTTAAGTGTCTGCTGTAGAGGTAAAAATATTTACGTACTTATTTCAAAAGTTTTACCAGCTGCTTCACTGCAGTAGAACATGTTCCTTGGTTTGTTGGGTATGTCGAACGGAGTGCACCTGTGCACCTAGAAACAAGCTGACACAGGTACTGTGTCCTTCCTGTTAAACAAAATATAAATTACAAATAAACAGTCATGCATCAGCCTCATTAATGTTTTTTATTTTTATACAGCTCATTCCAGGTACGTCCTGTGGCGTGGTGATGACAGAGGGTGGGGAGAGTGCAACCAGTACAATGTACAAAAATACAAGAACAATAAAATACAGGTATATAAGTAGCAACAATGAAGTATACACATTATGTTTTGTTTTTAATAAAAAGATTTTACCAAAAAAAAAAGAGAGAGACAGTAATGCTAGCCAACAAAAACCTAAAGAATCTGCTTAGAGCCCAGCCCAATAGTATCCTTGGGGCATGTTGTGTACCTTTGTGGGTGACTTGGGTTTGCAGTGCAAGTCTGACCCCGTGGAATCAGGGGAGGAGCAATGCTTAAGTTCCTTAAGTGGAGTGTCTACTGATTTAGCATGAGGTGCTTTTACACTGTGGGTTCTGCAAGGGAATAACTGTCACAGACCCACAGTAACATTTCTTGCATGTAAATGCAGTCCCTTCGGTTACATAAGCGAGCATTTGTCAGATAAGCGAACTGCCTTTTGGTTCACTGAGATGTGAAACATTATACCCCGTCGTGTAAACAGTCATTTTCGCCCCTACTGTTTCAGAAACTGCATGAAGTTCACTAGAAATATCGGGCAGGTAAAATGAGTGGAAGATCTACCGAAATGCTGGAAGGCAGAGCATTTCGGAATTAGGCCAAATATGTAAATGCAGCACTAAAACGAAAGAATGTGCACCACATCAAACCCCGAACGAAATGAACGTAGATATACAGGGAGATCCACATTTGGGCTGGTGCCTAGTTTTCAGTTGCTTTTACATTACACTGAGCTGGAGCGTTGCCAACTTGAATCAGCTCGCTCTGCACACACCGCAGCCCTTTTCTCTTGCACGCTGCAGCTGTGCAGCATTCCCGATGGCCTTCAGGTGTTTGGGGGGCTTTCTGGGTGGAGGAGTTCATGAATAGGAGTGCATTGGTGCAGGTGAAGCAGCATTTTTACAAACTTGTCAAAAACGCCTGTACCAGTGTACTCCAGCTCCACAAACCCAACAAACCAGGGAACGTGTTCTACTTCAATGAAGTGGCTTGCAATGTTCCGGCATCTTTTTACACTGCTGGATCTGCACCAGTGCACCTGGTCTGCACCGCTGGTACCGGTGCAGATCGGGTAATGTAAAAGCCCCTTTCATGAAGATGCACGGGGAAGGGAGGCTGGTACAGATAGGCTAGTATTGCAAGAATTAGTATACAGCTGGTAGAAAACAAGCAAACAAATCAGTTACAATACCAAAAAATAAAATATGGTCTGCAGTCCATTATAAGTTGCATTTACACATCCAAGGTGTGTGTTGGTGCACAAACCCTGAGAGTAAAGCTTGAGTGGTTTGTAAAGCAACACACACCAAGGATGTGTAAAAACACAAGTAATTCTAATGCCTGTTAATTTATTTTGTATCATTACTAGTTTTGAAACAAAAGCTGAAGTGTTAAAGAGTTTAGTTTATTGGGATGGCACTTGTCATTATTTACCCTGGAATCAACTGCGTATTTCTGCTGTATACTGTTGTGTATTTGTTAGCCTTAATCTTTTGATTCGTGGGTGTATTTTCACTTTACCTGTTACTATGTGAACCCATGTAATTTGTTAAAGGCTTCTGATGCTGCCATACTCTTTGCCACTCCTACCCAGGACCTCCTTGTAAATGACAACTGCTAAATGGAGCTTTTCCTGGTAAAAAAATTAATACAAAGTGAAAACCGAGTTTCACAAGTGAAGAGGTAGTAGTGGCAAACACGTTAATACAGGGGTCATACTACACACGTGCATTACAGAGTTAGAAAGTGCTTGGTTTTATTGTTTTATGTGTACTAACTAGTAATTGTAGTTGTAATTATACACATTGCACTTTCTAAATGGTTCAGTTCTAGGTGACAGATTTATGATTCTGTAAGGCATACGGGGGAGGAGTGTGGAGGTCAAAGATCTTTCTATTTTCACATCTACCACTCTCCTCATTTTGAGATTCACATGTTACCAATAGTCATTCTTTAAAAAAAATAAATCAATAAACTTGCTGTCCCCTCCATTTGCAGTACATTTTGCCCTCTTGTTCGTAATGCATCCTGACCTATCAGATTTAAACTGCATTAAGGCAAAGATGCTGCTATGTTCCATTGCACAATTAGAACACACAAATAAAACAGGAAAAGAACAAAGGAAGTTTTTTTTTAATGAACAAAAATTGTCAAATTACCCAGTAGCAGCAGAACCCTCTAGTTTGTTTTTTCCCTATATTTTCCTTTGTGCTCCTTCTGGCAGGCTGTGCGGGTGTATCAGCCTGTCCCTCTCAGCACCGCGGCCATCTCGACACTACCGACCCTTGGTCTTCTGAGCCTCAGGTGAACTGTTGGCGCTAGCTGGAAGGGCTTCATTAAGCCACAACCCCCAGTTTTTTTCCATCACTCCCCCCACCCCCCCAAGTTCCCCGGAATCCCAAGCAAAGTCAGGTGTGCTTGTGGAGGTGTGCATGCATGCCTTGGCCTGAGATGACTCTGCTCCCCCCACCCCTGGCCTAGCGCCTGTTCCCCTTCTGAGAACCCTCCAGTTTGAGCTGTATTGTCATTAGGGGGGCTTGCTTGCCATCAACACTTTCAGCCTCACTTGTAGGTTCATCAAATGCTTAAAGGGGACAAGAAATGTGCATGAATTAGCAGGGACTGTTAATGTCCATATGAACATACGAAACATGCCTGAAGATACAGGCCCTTAGGTCTATCAAGTCTGCTTGAGTGTGCAGCTGGCAATGTATTACTCTGCAGCTGCCCTCCCCCATACAGTGGTGACCTTTCCCCTGACCCTGTCCCACCCCCCTCTTGAAACTGTCCATCAATTTAAATGTCACCACTACCATAAAGTTTATATCCCCAGAAATCACATTTCTTCATGGGAGGAACCTGCAAGGCTGATGGGCAGGGATGTTAGCAGGCTACAGCAGAAGACTGGTAGGCAATCAAAAGCGGGGCTAAAATAAGAATCCCCAAACAAGAATCTGTTAGGCAGAGATTGTGTTCTTGCCTCCAGTGTGCATACACTAACATCTTTCCATGTACGTCTTTTCCTGCTGGCCCTGCATCATTTTGATTATCCTCTTCTGCACCACTGCTACCCTGTCCTTGCCTCTCTCTTCAAATGCAGGCTCCAGAATTGCACACAGTAGGTGAGGATGAACCAGAGACCAGTGTCACCTCACTCCTCTGGCTACTGATTCTATTTCCTGTACATCCCAGCATCCTATTTGTCCTCCCCACTGCCCTGATGTTTTTTAAATTATCTGATAGTATTTCCCCCAGTTCCCTCTCCTTGGTCATACTGTACGTTCCATGATTCCCCCCATTTTATATTTTATTTTCAGATATTTTTACCCCTACATACAATACCTTTCCATTTTTATACCTTTGACCACTTCTCTAGTCTTTCCAGGTTCTCCCTCATGTTTCCTACCTCTTCCTTGTGATCCACTTTTCTGCAGATCATAATATCATTCACAAAGTGGAACACTGTCCCCAGGATCCCTATTTCAATATCCCAGATAAAGATGTTGAAGATGACTGTACCCAAGACCAGTCCCTGTGGCTCACTACTGCTGACCTCTTCAACCTCTGTGTGTCCCTCATTAAGGACAACCCTCTGAGTTCTGTTACTTAGTCAATTTCCTACCCATCTTGTGATCTTTCATCCATCTTTCTGACCAACCATTCCTGAAGAACAAAGATTCCACACAGAGTGCGGGTGCAGTAAACAGGCACTCTTTCCTATTTTCTGCAATGGGAGATGTAACAGTTATAAAGCAGACTGTAGCTTAGTTTCCATTATGTTCTTTTTCTTGAGTCTCTGATTTGTACAATAATTTCTGTGATGTTAGTAATTTTCTAGGTATGTGGTTCTGTGCTGGTGTAGAGGGAGTGGTTTAGGAGCTCAGAAACAGTAGAGGTTATGGGCAGGGCTGTCAGACTGAGAAGGATCACATATACCGCAGTGGGTTATTTGCATTTATAAAATGACTCAATTGGGTAGGAAAAACCTGAACAAGATATTTCACAAATTGAAAAACAACTTTGAACTTGACTGACAACTAGCTGTGCAGTAAAATGAATCTTGTTGCACAGTCATATGACATGATTTAGACAATCAAGTTCTTCCTTGTTTTCACTGCTGTTTTATGAGTGGCACTGAACAACTCACAACTTCTCCAACAGTGGCATCACTTTCTGTCTCAGAGTCCCAAAACATAGGGCTGCATTTGCATTGCAGCAACCTGAGCGCTCGGGTTGCTGTAGTGCAAATGCAGCAATGTGAACATTTACTTGGTCACAGTTAGTAAGTCCTGGCTCCTCTCCTGGAGCCACTGCCAAGACGATGATGCATTCTGGAGTGAGCAGTGTAGGCAGCCATATGGACAGACTGCATTGCTCGCTCCAGTGCATGATAAATGCTCCATTTTGCCTTCCTGTGATGCCTGAACTGGACATCACCAGACAACTGGACTCACCACCACAGCCCAGTCTGGCTTGTGTCGGTGCTGAGCAGGGCTGCATAAATGCAACTTTAAAATGGAGTGGGAGGTAGTGGCAACACCGGAGCTGACCAGAGCTCATGTTCTGAGAGCCAATGTAAACAGGCGTTTTGGCATGGATATAGCTGGACTATTGACCCTTTCCGGTTAGCTCAATATCTCATTTCAAAGATCTTCTTATGGGCTTTCAGGCTTTAAGGGACCCTGCACACCTACGGTCCCCTTTAAAATTAATGAACATACAGACAGCCACTGCAGTACATTCAGACAGTTCCAGTAGTGCTAGCTGGCCATGGGATTGATGGTGTTGGTGGCTGGGAAGGGAGTACAAGTGTGCAAACAGGTTCTGATCTTATCCTGGGGGGTGGAATCTGGGGAGGAAGGGATTTAAAGCTGTTGACCTGACAAGCCTTCCACTTCAGATCAAAGAAACCTGCAATACCAGATCATCAACTTGGCAACTCTTTCCAAACAGAGACTGATTTATGGCTTACTGCCAGTGCTAATACCTTGGCTGTTGTTAAAGTTGTTTAAAAATACAATGCAAGTTTAAGGCTGCAGTTATTCTTAATCCCGTCTATTGTTTGTTCTCACAAGAAAATGGGACAGTGTTCAAGTCAAAATGCTGATGAGAGCTTCCTTATTCCTCTATTTTAAGAGCAATTAAGTAATTACAGACTTATCTAATTTTTATAAGTATAGAGCATTGCCCATTACTTTTGCTTATTAGCAACAATATATATTTATATATTTAAGTGGCTTCACACTTCTGTGTGCATGTTTGTAGTTCTTGTACCCAGCAGTGCAGACTAAAGCCAGCTGGTTGTGGAAAATACCATTTATTGGATTTATTTAGAAGATTTTTTCAAGACAAAGCTTTGAAGAGCTATGCTTTCTTTGTTAGGTAAGACTGACTGACCCAATGAAAACAAGTATATGTAAGGTCCTGTAGGGTGGGCATCCTCTCCGTTAGCTTAATGGCAGTGGGTGTCCACACCTTACAATGCCACTGGATCGCTGCAGATGCTTTGATGGCTCCTGAGTTTATTTTCTCCATCACTAGTGAGAGTGGCTCATGTCCAGATAATAGAAATAGTGCAATGTTTCCACCCAGGAAAAGATTTAAGTGGGCCTGGTGACTGGTTAGTACAACCCCCTGGGATGCTGTACCTTCCTGCCTCCCCACTGTGGTCACCACCTCTGCAGGCCCCAAACAATAGCAAGAAGTTTTCTTCAGTTTGCCTGCACTTAACCTTATGTGGGTAATAATTTATTTTATTTACTTATTTCACAAATCGGAAAGACCTTTGAGCCAAGGGCTCTTTTACAGAGGTTCCACATCAAGTCACAAGAATGGCAAATTACAATGGTTTCAGTAAGTAGTACAACATCAGGAAAGTAATTACATAAACGAAAGAACAATATGGCAAGATAATATTGTGTCAGTTGCAGCCAGTGGCCTTGTCTGAAGAGGGGTTAAAGGGCTTACAAGGAGAAAAAGTACAGGAGGTGAATTGGGGGGTAGAAGGAGCAAAATGAGCAAGGAGGGAGATTCCCAATGAAGCTTGAGCAGGAAAGACCCACAGGGTGGGGGGGGGGTAGAGGGAGAGAACAAGGTGAGGAAACAGAGGAGAGAGGGGGAAGTGGGAATGGAGGGGAAAGGGAAGGGGGATGAGGTAGGATGAAAAGAGGGCAGGAATGGGAAAGGGATAAGGGAGGAAGTGCTGTGAGTGGAATAGCGCAGCAGCAGCATAGGGCTATACAGGGGCAAATAGTAAAAGAAGGAGGTCCCAGTGCATTTAGCTGTCAGCAGAGATTAGGTATAGCAGTCACAAGGTGCTCTGGAAATTAGGACTTGATGCAGCTTCCGCTTAAATGGTCCCAAGGTTGCAGTCGTCGCAATCTCAGGAGAAAGGGAATCAAATAAATTAGCAGCTCTAACTACAATGGATTGCTGTCGGAGTGAGGTTAAACAGCGAGAGACAGTAAAAGTTTGGCTCACAGAACTTCGTGTGCTCAGATTGCCCCGGAAGGGACTGAAAAGCTGAAGGGAATCTGGTGGTAGGAGACCAAGATCTGCCTTCTTAGCCAGAAGGCAGGTTTGATATTTAATGCGAGCCTGGAGTTGAAGCATGAGCGTGAATAATGAGCAATCATTTCTACAAACACAAGTTTCTTTAGGAAATGAACCCAAATGAGGGAAAGGGATATATGGCAATGTTGAGGTAGTCAGTTGTAGCCTGTCTGGCCTTCTGGTGCCCTACATAGGCCTGACCTAAACCTAAGTCCACTTTTACTTGTCCGGAGCAGGCATGGTTAAATGAAATGCATTTCCAGGTTGCCATTAAAAATGCCCTTCCAGGCACAGCCCTAACACCCAGCCCACCCCGCTCACACACTGCACAGTACAGTTTTTAGTTATTGCCTCCTATATTAAAGGCACTACCCTCTCTTGCCTGGTAGCAGTATTACCCCTGTGGACACCTTAGAGAGCTCCATTACCAGTCACTGGGTAACCAGTAACTGAATATGTATAGGCCCACGGAATAGTGGTGCTGGTTGGCTGCTGACAGTGTGCTAAATTTTAACCCAAAGGCCATGCAACTGCTAAAATGGCAGAGCACAAACCTCAAACCTGAGATATTTGTAAATTACTGGTCCAATGGACAAATGCAGTGAAACAGTTCCCAATCATGCCTCTCAACCTCCTGCCTCATAAATCAGGAACAGGGCTTAAAATTTATTGATTTCAAAAGTTTCACCAGGAAAGACATATTGAGCTGATAGTAGCTCATTTACATAGAAACATAGAATTTGATGGCAGATAAGGACCGCTTGGCCCACCTAGTCTGCCCATTTCCCTACCTAACGGATAAGCTGCAGATCCTAGTTAACCAACAGCCTACTTCCTCCTGCCCCCACCAGAATTGCCTTATGTCTGTCCCATGCATTCTTGAATTCCTCCACAGTTTTTGACTCTACGACCTCCTCAGGAAGGCTGTTCCATGTATCCACAACCCTCTCTGTGAAGAAATACTTCCTCACATTACCTCTGAGCCTACCCCCTCTATCTTCAAATTGTGCCCCCTTGTTTTTGCACATCTCTTTTTCTGAAAGATGCTACCCTCTTGGACTTTGTTGATTCCCTTGAGGTATTTGAAAGTTTCTATCATGTTCCCCACTCTCCCTCCTTTCTTCAAGGCTATACATCTTTAGTTCCTTTAGTCTTTCTTCATATGTCTTCTAATGCAGACCCTGCATCATTTTGGTTGCCCTCCTCTGGACAGACAGCCTCCACCCTCTCTATGTCTTTGTGGAAATGGGGTCTCCAGAACTGTACACAGTACTCCAGATGTGGTCTTACCAACTGTCTATACAGAGGGCCAACAACTTCCTGTTTTCTATTGGTTATGCCTCTCCCTAAGCATCCCAGTATCCCCCCAGCCCTCCTTACTGCCTTCTCACATTGCTGGCCCACCTTTAGATGTATCCTGGGCCACACGTGACCAGTACCCCCACACTAAATACAGAAATCCTCGAAGCCGCAGCCAGAACCACACGAGCGGCATCAGTGGGGCAACCCTGGGGTGAGCTACAGGATTGGGGGGAGAGTTGCTGACAATCACCAAGGAAGAACGAGACCTAAGAGTTATTATTTCTGATGACCTGAAAGTGTCATAGCAGAGTGCCAAGCCTGCAGGAAGGGCCAGTGGCATGTTGGGGTGCATAGACAGAGGTATCACTAGCAGAAAGTTGAGGTAGAGATGCCTTTGTATAAAACACTAGTCAGGCCTCCTCTGGAGTACTGTGTGCAGTTCTGGAGGCCGCATCTTTGTAAGGACATTGACAGAGTGGATACGGTCCAGGGAACGGCAACTAAGATGGTACAGGGCTTGCACCACAAACCTTATGAGGAGAGATTGAAGGACCTCAATATGTACTTGCTGGAGGAGAGGAGGGAGAGGGGCAGATGTGATAGAAACTTTCAAGTACCTAAAGGACATTAAATAAGGTGCAGAGAGGAGGCACTTCCAATACAGGAGGAGTACAAGTACGAGGGGGCAAAATATGAAATTGGAAGGTGGCAGGTTAAGAGGGAATGTAAGGATGTTTTTTTCTTCACTGAGAAGGTGGTGGACACATAGAATAGTCTGCCACGGGAGGTGGTGGGAGTGAGCACAATGGAGGGATTTAAACATGCCTGAAACAGGCATGGGGAACCTTAGAGGTAGGGCAGAGGAAGGGGAAGTCACTGACCAGACAGGGTCAAGTATAGGGCTAACGGACAGACTAGATGGGCCTTGCGGTCCTTATCTGCCAACAATTTCTATGTTTCTATGTTTCAGAGTCACTTATGTGACCCGGTACTCTTGTGTCCCTGTTGCCCATATTGCTGTCGTTCTTTCCCATTCACCCTTTTGCTGTCACCATTATTACAGTGCCCTTATCACTCGACACCGGATCCTGGTGGGAGGGGGGGGGAAGAGGAAGCCAATATAAACAATCAGGGAACAAAATAAAAAATAACACAGTGGGTAACAAACTAATCATAAAATAATTAAGTTACAATCAACAGGCAATGTATTCAAGAATAAGGGAGGAAAGCTATGTAGTGGGTTATTAAGAAAATACAATTTCGAGTGCCAAGGTAAGAGGGTTAAGAAGATGACAGGGCTAATTGCTAACGGGGGAGTATGCAAGTGCACAACAGGAGGAATGGGAGAGAAAGGGGGGGGGGTTGAGGTAAGTGAGAAGTGGACCAGGAACAGGCATCAGGTGCAATAAAAATAATCAGTGCCAAAGGACCAAAATCAGGGACACATCTTAAAAAATCGGTGATATCCACTCAGGAAGCTAGTAGAGTAGGAGGCATAGTGTAAAATGCATTTCCTGAAGAAGAACAAGTCTGTAAATCTAATACTTGACATTATTTTGTGCTTAAAATCCCCACTATTCAGTCATGGAAACATAAATTGTAGGAGAGACTGAGGAAAATGTAGAAGCAAACTCAGGGATGTCCTGAAAATCAGGGACAGTTGAGAAGTATGTTCCCAACTACTGCGCACTTCCTTGGTAGCAGTGACAATGCCCTGCTCTTACTTATGATCCTTCCTCATGATGCAAAGCACTGGATCACAGCTCTCTGTGATCACTGGATCACAGCTCTCTGTGATCTCACTCAGTCACCTGGGCAGTCTGCTCTCCTGCTTCCACTCACTCTCCAGAATCTGTGCCAGCAATGCAGACTGGAAGTTTGGCTGACCTCCATCAATCAGACCACTGTGTATCTGCACCGATCCCTGTGCTTAGATTTCTGCACCCTCTTGCTCTGCCTCTCACTTCATGATGGCAATGCACAGCATCGACTAATGTGCTTGCTAGACTGAGATTTCCTCCCTGTTCTCTCACTGAGAAACCGACTTTTACTCGTAGTTCTTCACTTTGCAGACATGAAGTCTTTTGCAGTTCAGCTTGAGCTCTTTCAAACAGTGATCCCACCTGAATGAGATCTTTCCCAGATGTGACTGTGGGTCAGCTCAGTCCCTGCTCTTTCTGGAGCAAATCAAATGTACCATTGGTTCACAGGGTTTTCAGTCAGACCAAACAGTCCTAGAGGTCTGATCCATAACAGGCAATTGACTAATGAAAACGTGTCTAAATTAATTAGGTCCACCTGTAGCCCTGGATCCCCTGGGGCTTCCTTTCCAGGCTCTACAGTTTGATTGGTTAACTAGCACAACCTCCTGACCCCTGTTACTGAGGGGACAGGGTCAAAGTGCTCCAGCATGGCAGCATCCTCACTATTCTGAAGGGCTCTGGTCTCAAAAATCTAATTTCAACAGAGCTCCTGCCCTGCAACAGTCACTGCTGCACCCAGGTCAGGTTATGTGACAGCAATCTACTGTCTGGTTGAGTCAGGGCATCGATTGGGGGAATCGCCAATACAGTTGTGGGTGTACTCATTTGCTCTACTGTCGGTGGATAGCAACGTTTTGAAGTGCAGTGGGAGCCATTTTTGGTACTGGCAGGACGACACCAAAGATAACAGGCTCCTGCAGTTCTGCTCCAGTTCCCCCGTATACAGCCCCGGTTCCTCAGGGGTTGAAGTGAGCAGAAACAACAGGCAGCAGTTTTGCTGGGCTCTGGGAGCAAAAAAGGCAAGTCCAACTTTTGGGATGGTTACATGCAAATTCTTAAAAGCTTGTCTGCTACTCCAAGAAAGGTATTGCCAAAGCTCATTTGTTTGTTTTTTTGCTGCACATTTAAAGGTGATAATACCACGGAGATCACAAGTGGTTTGGGTTCTGTGAATCTTTCCAAACCACACACATATACACTATATTAAAGTCTCAAACACAGTGCAGAGTACCATCTGTGTGCATCAGTCCCCTCCCAGCTGTTTAGCTGAATAGAAGCACAACCCCTGACTGAGAATGAGACCCTATAGCTTAGCCAACCATTTTGTCTATCTCTGTCTATCTATCGATCCATCTCTCTCTCTCTCTCTCTCTCTCTCTCTCTCTCTCTCTCTCTCTCTCTCTCTCTCTCTCTCTCTCTCTCTCTCTCCCCCTCCATCCGTCCATCCTTTCTTCTATTTATATATCTGTCTGTCTATCTGCCTATCTAGTTTTTTCTACCAGGTAAGTGTGCTTGGCATAAAATGCCTATTTTCAGGCATGACCCCAGAGAATACAAGTTAATAGCCATACAGCTAACAGTAATTGGAATCATAAGTACAAAATTAAACACAGTTCATCAAAGTACAGGATAACTCAGCATAAATTATCCACACAGAGTACAAGAGGAACATCATTTGAGCATTAAGTATAGGTACAGATGCTAAAGGAAAGTACATATGTTCCAAGTTCAAACCTGAAAAGCATGTGTGAAGGGGAATATACGAAGGGCATCTGGAAAGGGAATTCCAGAATTCTGTGGCCAAAGAGTAGAAAGCCTGTTTTCCCATTTTAGGGACACACCTGTGTACATATAGAATGTATTTATCAATGAACCTAAGAGGGTAGGCCTGATGAGGGTACTGCAACAGGACCTGGAGACCTAAGATGGTAAGAAGCATTCAGGAGCATGTGAACACTTAGCTGAAGGAACCAACCCTAACTGAATACACTACATAGTGATGATGGGTGAGGTGATTAGTAACCAGGGCAAAACTACAAATGTTATTGTATGTTTAATCCCAATTAGTCATATCACTCCTAGTGGAATTGACGAAGAATATGAAACCATAGTTCAGGCAAGGCAGAACACCCTGAGCAATTGTTTCATATTGGGGAAATCAATTTTATTTTTTTATAACCGGGTTAGCTCTGATGGACTGCTTCAGTTGACGAAGGATGGAGCCATGAGGGGGCATAGCCTGAGATTGGTGGGGGTGAGGTTTAAGGGGGAGACAAGGCATCACTACTTCACTGAGAGGGTGATGGTGCCCTGGAACTCATTGCCATTGGAGTTGGGGGAATGGAGACAGTGGGAGGATTCAAGAAAGGGTGGGACAGATGCAGGGGTGTTGTCAGGGTGGGGGCAGCGGGGAATGTAAAGGATCCACAGGGAGTCACAAGGGTGGGGCAGCCACAGTGAGTGGACTATAGGCTATTACTCGAGCACACTCAATAGACCACTGGGTCTAATCTGCTGGAAATTTAGTATGTTAGTATAATTCAACTCTATTGAGGTTTCTGTATGAGACGAATATCATATATCTGGAGACACAGTAGAACAAAGACTACAGTTACAGGTATACAGTGCATGCACTGTCTGTAACATTAGAGCAGTATTTACATATCTCTCAGTACTTCAATACATTATGATTTTTAAATACAAAACTTATAGATGTGCTCCACAAACCATTAGGAACATGTGATCAACTAGTCGGAGGTTCTCAGTGCCAAAGGTATTATTAATTTACCATCAAGGAACCACTTCAAATCTAGGCACTACAGAGCCGACCCAGTGGCACAGAGAGTTGAGGTGCAGGATGCCACACCTCCCTTCATGTCGTGACCTGAGTTTGGAAATAGACTTGGGTCACTGGGGGTTGGCCAGGGAGGGAGAAGATCAAGCATCAGTCTGACTACTCACCTCTCTAGAGGGGGGAGACCAGCCACACTGCTCCTATACTGCCATAGTGTGGAGGCATGGTGGCAGCAGTGGGAGTAGCTCACTAGGGGCACAGCTGGCACGGCAGGCAGTAAGTGCTATAGTGCACATATGTGCCTCCATAGGCATGCACACCCCATGTCACTGTATGTTGTTGGTGTGGGGAAGAAGAACAGAGAAAAGGCTAGGGCAGGCATCCATGATGCACATGTCTGACAGCCTCAATCACGCCACTGCCTGAGATTCCTGATCCAAATTCTGGATCTGAACAGTAGCCTGTGAAGATAGTCAGTACGGACTGGTGGTGAGTCAAACCAGCACACAAATTACAGCAATGCCATATCGGCAACTGACATTTCCCCTCCTCCCAGTTGTTATATTAAGTAAGGGTGGGCGTGGGACAGCCCTCACAATGGGGGAGAGCATGGGGAAAGCCCCACACACAGAAAAGTCACCGACACGGCACTCATTGCAACGTAGTGCCATTTTGCACCTCGCCATTCTTGTATTTATTATCTTTGACGTGGAACCAATGTGAACTGGGGAGAGGGGCCTTCTCTCCTCCTGGTCCCACCAAGGGGGCAATCAGTGGGGGAACCTCAAGGGCAGGCAAGTCTCAGGGGGGATGGTTGCCAGTCTGGGGAGGCAGAGCAGGGGCAAAAGAGCACTGTCTGTACCCACAGCTGGAGAAAAAGATTTATAGAAAAGAAAAAAAAAAACACTAGGCGCTGCACCTGTGTGGATTTCTCAGCATGCAAGTTCTAAATAAAAAAATATATATATCTATTAGAGTACTGGACCTATTGTAAGAATAAGTAAGTGCAACTCTTGTGCACAGTTATTCCAAAAATAACCACTACATGTTGAGCAACACCAAGGTCATGGGTCAAGGTGTGTATCTACATGTTAGCTGGAGCTTTTAACTGTTGAGTGTGTTTGTCGTCCTACAAAAGTATTGCTATTTTGCTAAACAAACTTTAGGAAAGATTTTAAATAATAAATGTGTTTTGGCATTGTGTTTAACTAGGGATTAAACTCATTGAGACTGCAGTCTCTTTTTGCAAGGGAGAGCAAACCAAGAAGAAATCTTATAGACTAGTTTCAAGAAAAAGCAGCAGAAAAACAATATTATTCCTGACACCTGGTTGTAGCCACTCATAATAAAAATGTTTATATATGTAATCATAATGGCAATGTTTTTCTTTTACTCCTTTGTTTCTCTCCAGTTTCTCGGTCTGGTTTCCATCTGGACTGGTCCACCTGGCCCCCATCACCCAGCTTCTCTGGGGTTTACCTGGCTCCACTGGTGTTCTCAGCCACAGGACTTGGCTGGAGGTGCTCAGTCCTTGGGGTAGGGCCTGAGAGGGAGCAGGCTGTCACCATGTTGTGGTCTGAGGTTTTCTCCTCCATTTTATGCCTGGGGCCCACATCTGTGCAATGATGCGATACACATGTGTAGAGATACCCCTGGCATCCAAGCATGGGGTCTCCTTCTCTTGCCTTATCTAGTTCTTGTTTACGGGCAGTCATTTTCATAACTTTTTATTCTTAATTATTCTTAATTAGGGATTATGCCCCATACTCTATGACCAGCCCCTTTCTGCTGGAATCCTCAGCCTGTCACCCATCTTCTCACCAGACTCACATCCACCTCCTTTTTCTGGGTTTACCCTCCACAGGGTGGCCACCTGTATGAGCCAGAACCCCCCAGCAAAGGCCATATCCAAATGCAAGGGAACCTAATGCGACAGTATATGTCCTGTGGGGGACCACCAGTACCATCCTGCTGAGGCTGGGGCTTTTCACATTTTTCTCTCCCAGCCCTGGGGGTACCAACAGCGAGGGCGGATAAGCACACACACACAAGTGTGCAGCACCTCCCCCTTCAGCATCACTGTGCAGTTCCACCTGTGACATCTGACACCTGTCTTCCCCAGAGGGAGAGCATCTGCTGCGACATGTAATTCTCCCCAACACCCCAGTTAACCCTTGATGGCCCTAGCTCATTCCCAAATCCCAGTCGACTGCATCCCAGGTGGTAGCTCTACCCCCCCCATGCTAACAAGCTAGCTCCATTTCTATCAAATTAAACATTACCTCTGTTATAATTTATTTAGCCCACCAAATTTGGAGATGAGCTATCAAAACCTGCTTCATTACTGGCCTGGCTATTTTTTGTTTTAATACTGTTGGCATACACTCACTTTCAAGAAGAATAACTCTTTCAAACACAAGGTTAGATCAGCTGAAATGAAAACAACCAGTGAAATAAACAAACGGAAATTTGTTGAGTAACCTATTTTAACTTTAAACTATACCCATTGCGTAAGGCATTTTGCTTTTCTGAACTGTTTCAAGATTTAGCTGATAAAAGATTAAGCTTTAATGAAGCTTGTGACTGATGATGGAACATTTAAAAGAAGGGCTTTGTTTTACTTAAATGAACTGGGTGGCCTTGTTGATATCAACCGTCTTCTTGAACAAACGCACAAGTTCAAAAATCATGGATTCATTTTGATGAATATCTCAACACAGCTTACATGTGCAGCATTTGATGCATAGTGAATCTTGCAAGTTGGCAGCTTTTAAAAGTATTAACAAATGTTATAATCCTCATGTATAAAGTTCCCATTGTATAGCGACATTTACTACCAGAGCTAGATTAAGTGGACAGTCTGTAAATTGGCAGAGCCATCTGTCTTACCTAAATCTGATGTTGCTTATAATAAGATTGTTCAATCTGGGCTGGATTGTTCATCTGATTAACATCATTGTCTTGTACACAATATTATCAACAGACCTTAACTTGTTCAGCTAAAGGAAACCAAATTGGCCGATGACCGTCTTAAAGCCCATGGGTGCCCTGCAAATGACTAAAACAATGGTTCTCAAACATCAAAGCCTGCTGGCCTCAAAAAGCTGCGACCAGGACTTCCTGGCGGCCACCTTTTATTTTTCATCTTGAGAAAAAGAGCAGCTACCTGGATTCTGAATTGGACTCTTGGACTCTCTGCAGTCAGCCCCTCATAATTGCCCCCAAAAGTTTTATTTTTTTAAATACAAGAATTTATTTAATGCTGTGTTTGCACTCAGTCCTGGAAGTGTGCTACCACTCTGACCGACAGTACCGTACAGCTTTTTTCAGAAGCCAGACATGATATGACATAAGATATAGACTAACACTTTGAGTTTCCTGCTCCAGTACTCTGCAGATTCCTTGTTGCCTAGTTGCACCACCCTCCCCTTACCCCATCCTGTTCCAAGAAGAGTCCCTGGTGTCTGGAGGTTCTCTCTCATCCCTTGCAGTGCCAATAAGATACTCAATTATCTAGTGTGGTCCAATATCGCACCTCATCTAGTGCCAATAAGAGTCCCTAGTATCTAGTGGCACCCCCTCCCTTACCCCTTCCAGGGTCAACAAGAGTCCCTATTGTCTAGTGGCACCCCATCCCCTGCCAAGAAGAGTCCCTGGTCTCTTGTGGTACCCCTCCTTCACCCATTCCAGTGCCAATAAGAGTCCCTGGTGTCTTATGGTACCCCTCCCTCACTCATTTTGTGACAATAAGCATTCCTAGTGTCCAGTGGCACCCCATCACTTACCTCATCCAGTGCCAAGAAAAGTCCCTGGTGTCAAATGGTACCACTTCACCCCATCCAGTGCCAAAAAGAGTCCCTGGTGTCTTGTGGTGCCCCCTCTCTCACCCATTCCAGTGCCAAGAAGAGTTTCTGGTGTCTTGTGGTACCCCCTTCCTTCACCCATTCCAGTACCAATAAGAGTCCTTGGTGTCTTGTGGTACCCCACCCTCACCCATTCAAGGGCCAAAAAGAGTTCCTGGTGTCGGTGGCACACCTTCACCCCATCCAATGTCAAGAAGAGTCCCTGGTGTCAAGTGTGACCCCTTCCCTTACCCATTCCAGTGCCAATAAGAGTTCCTATTGTCTAGTGGCACCTCATCCCTCTTTCCATCCAGTGCCAAAAAGAGTCCCTGGTGTCTTGTGGCACCCCATCACCCCATCCAGTGACATAAAGAACTCCATGTGTCTTGTGGCATACTCTCCCACACCATGTCTAGTGCCAAGAAGTTCCTGGGGTCTAGTGGCACCAGCCTTAATCACTGCATGTCAGGTGCCATCCACATGATGTACAAGACCACAAATATTATGCCATTTATGATAATCATCTGTGTTGCAATATTGTACTCCCAGAAGTACATATATAATGGATTGATGCTTACCATGCATTGATGGTGTTTGTATGTTGATTGTCATACGAACATATGAATTAGCCAGCAGAAACAGGCCATGTGGTCTAACAAGTCTGCTTGAATGTGCAGCTAGCACCCTTATCTTTCAGTTGCCCCATCTCCCCTTCACAATAACCCCCTCACCCCTGTCCCATACCTTTTTAAATCCCCTCACTGTTTTACAGAATACCACCTCATCTGGCAGAGTGTTACAATCTGCCACCATCCTTTCCATGAAAAAGTGTCTCCTCATTTCCCTTCTATATCGTCCCCCCTTCAATCTCAGACCATGACCTCTCATGCCTCCCCCTTAACTTAAATATCCCTTCTGTCCTTGTCTTGTTAATCCCCTTTAAGTACTTAAAGGTCTCGATCATATCCCCTTGATCCCTCCTCTCCTCCAGGGAGTACATATTCAGCTCCCTCAGCCTCTCCTTGTATGGCCTGTCTCCCAGCCCCTGGATCATCTTAGTTGCTCTGCGCTGTACCCCTTCCACTAATCTGATATCCTTCTTTAGGTGTATAACAACATATGTCAGTATGCCTCCTCTTCCCATCACCTCAAGCACCACTGCACAGTGTATAGCGACCTAGGCTGGCTCTCCCCAACTGCCTACTGACTATACTCCCTAGGGACCCTCACAGACTCTGTAATCCATAACCAAACCCCCTCCTCCCTTGCAGCTCTACTTGTACCACTGACACCTGCCCACGGACTATGCTCGGCAAACAAATTTCTACTCACCATACCCAGGTGTCTTACTTCAAAAAGCTCTGGAGCATTTCACTGTACCGCCCCAGCCACCTGGAACTCCCTCCCTCCTGCCCTGAGGCAGGCTAACTCCCACCCAATCTTCAAAAAAGAACTATATCGCCACCTATCCCGGGACCCCTGCATATGCTTTGATCCCACTTAATGCCTCACAGCTAACCACCCTATTTCGCCCAAGACACTGCTGCACTTCTAAACAAGCTTTGCTATAAAATGTCTTTATAGCTGCCACTTAGCCTAGTTTCAGTTATTTGCATGTACTAATTAAGCAATGTATCCCTCCAGGGTGTGGGTATACTGGAGGATTTACCACGCTGGTGTGATTCGCTCACGAGGCGCAGCCGAGTGACCGAACCACACCAGTAGTGTTAAGTCCCCCAGTGTACCCACACCCTGGAGGGATACATTTATATTATACAATGGCAAATGTTGTTTTATTTATTTTTTTTAGATATTTTGTAAGTAACTGAGGTCTGTACAGCTGGAAGGAGGATGTCACTTTTTTAATATTTACCGCAGTGTTTTATTTATTTATTTTATTTATTTAGTTAAACATCAGTTTTGAAACCTTTGAGCCAGAGGCTCATTTACAAAGGTACCTTGTCACAAAGAGGACATAAGAACAATAGTACAAGGGACACAGTAATTACAAAGAAAAAGTTACAATTCAATTACAATTTTGTTACAGTAGAACTCATAACCCATGAACAGAATAGCCTAGGGTGCAAAAACTTGGGGTTGGGGGTGCAGGTAGAGGTGGGGAGAGTGACAGGGAGGAGGATTATTGGGGTGGGAGCCGCTCAGTGAGCATTGTCAGCAGTGTGTGTTTTTATTTTTTTTTTATTATTATAGGTTAGCGAATTGCATTTGTGTGAGGTAAGCAGGAAGTTTCTGAGCCTGGGCTTAAAGCAAGCTAAGGTTGGTGAGTTTGAGACACCGGCAGGGAGGGAGTTATACCAGTGGGGTGCACGGTGGGGGAACGCCCTCTGCCCTTGAGAGGTCCTGGCTCGCAGAATGACTAGGGTTGCTCTTGATGAGCTGCAGGTGTTTAGGGTCGGTACAGTTCGGTGAATTGCGTTGGATAGGCCTATGGGGGATAGGCCATGCAGGGCTTTAAAGGTGAGCTGGCAAGTCTGATACATGAGTCGCTCGTCCAGGTTGAGTAGGGTAGCCAGGGTGTACAGCTCACATGTGTGAGTGCGTCTGGGGGCACCGGTGATAAGTCTGCAGGCCTTGTTGAATGTAAGGCGAACCTTGTTGAGGGCAGTCTGATCTGCTGAACCATAGACTGGAAGGCCATAGTCAATGAGAGATATGACAGAGGAGGTGACAGCCAGGCGGAGGGCATCAGGAGGAGGCATTTCTTGTGCCAGTAGAGAATGCCTAGCCTGAGTTGGCGGCAGAATTAAGGGTAGATATATGTCCATGGAAAGAAAGTGCAGGGTCAAAGGTTATTCCAAGATATTTATAGGACTGAACAGGTTCAATGGAGATATTGGGTGTGGAGTGGATGGTTAGGGGGAACTTGCTGTACTTATTTTGGGGATGGGAGAAGAGCATCGTTTTTGTTTTCTTTAGGTTGATAACAAGTCAGTGCTCAGTGAACCAGGTCGCTGCAGAGTCAAAAGCTAGTTGGAGGGAGTTCTGTAGCAGCATGGGGTCATTGTGAGAGGCAATGAGGACAGCATCATCTGCATAGAGAAGAATCTTACCCGCACAACTGCTGGGTAGGGAGTTGAGAAAGAGGGAGAATAGTAGGGGTCCAAGAATTGAGCCCTGCGGCACTCCAGAGCGAATGGGGCAGGTTTCAGAGAGAGTACCGTTGACTTTCACACGTTGGGAGCGGGCGGAGAGATAGCTGGTGCACCAGGAAACAGGTCCAGAGGCAAAGCCTATTAGGTCAAGGGTGGAGAGCAGGAGAGGATGCAAAACGGTATCAAAGGCTTTAGACAAGTCAATGAATATAGCACCAGCCAGGGCACCAGAGTCCAAGGAGGCATGGAGGAAGTTGGAAAATTCCAGGAGAGCTGTATTGGTACTATGACCTGCTCTGAACCCGTGTTGTTCAGGGCAGAGAACATTGTACTTACGAAGGTAGTCAGAGACTTGGGATGCCACAATTTTCTCCAAAGCCTTGGGGGAAGAGGATCGAGATGGGCCGGTAGTTACCCGGAAGAGTCCTGTCACCACCTTTGTGGACAGGGGTAACTGTGGCAACCTTCCAGGCAACAGGGAATTGTCCGAGACATAGTGATTTGTTGAAAATGCATGTGATAGGTGAAAGGACCTGATCCAGGACCTGACGTACTAGGCAGGGATCAAGTGAGTCATTACCGACGGTGTTACCTTTTAGGGCTTTTAGCAGGTATGGCCTGGTTTCTTGTATGGTGACACGACGCAGGTGGAAGGAGGGGCAAGCGATGGGTAGTGGGGCAGAAGGAGGTGGCGGACTGAAAAAGTTACCAGGGAGTACTGAGCTAAGGTCGGTAAAGGAGTTATTGAGGTGAGTGGCAATGAGGGCAGGGTCAGAGGAGACAGCACCATTGATGTTGGGAAGTGAAGGAGAGGGGGACTGGGAGTTGCCATTCAGTTGCTTGATGTTGTCCCAGAAGCACCTAGGGTTCCCCCAAGAGGAGGTAAGAGAGGTTTGGTAGTATTCCGCCTTCGCTTTGCAGATGGCCCAGGTGCACTGGTTGCGGGCGGCAGCATAAGACTGTCTGTCAGCTGGACGGCCAGTAGCAACAGCAAGGTGTCAAAGGTTGTCTCGTTGCTTACGTTGCCACAGCAGGGCAGGGGTGATCCAAGGGGCATGTCTCACTTTGGACCTCCTAGCAGTTATGGGAGCAAAGATGTTGCAGGCAGAGTTGAAGGTGTTTACAAAAAAAGGCCAGGGCCAAGTCAATGTTAGTTGCGCTCGTCAGAGGGGACCAATCAGTATGAGCAAGGAAGTGCTTAAGGCCTTTGAGTCCCCCGGGTCTAAGCCGCCTCCGAGAGGTGGTTTTGACCTAGGATGAGGGCAGAGGGGTTTCCCAGTTGAAGAGAACAGGGGAGTGGTCACTGAGGCAGTCAGGGAGGATTTGTATGTTATGGATGTGGCTTGGCCTGTTGGTGAGGACCACATCCAGGAGGGTGCTTGTACCCCTGCTGGGGTTGATTCTAGTAGGCTGTGTGACCAGTTGAGTTAGGTCAATTGAATCAAAAGCCTCACAGTGGGAGGAGGACGACGGGCAAAGCCAGTTTATATTCAAATCACCCACCAAGATTTGGTCCGAGGGGTTGGGTAGGGAGGTAAGGTAGTCAATTAGTGGGCCCAGAGCCTGGGATTGGTTCCTGGGGGGTATGTAGGCTGCAGTCAGGAATATAGGGCCTCTAGAAGGGTCAGGGGACAGCTTCAGAGTGAGGGCCTGGGCCTTATGGTCGAGCTCAGGCGGGGGGAAGGGTAGACCCATGAGAGAATCCTTCAAATAGAAGGCACAACCCCCACCTCTCCTTCCGACACGGTCCAAATGGTGGAGAGTGTAGCCGGGGAGAGAGACAAGAGAGTTGGGAGTGGAGTGAGACAGCCAGGTTTCAACCAGGGCAACAACATCAGGTTTATGAAGCATCACCCAGCAGTGTAGTGAGTCCAGTTTTTTCAGGAGGCTACAGATGTTCATAGATGCAATACACAGCCCAGAAGATTTCAGGGGAGGACCAGTGCTGCCAGGCCCAGGATTGGGGTGGACATTGCCTGACAGGAGCAGGAGGAGGAGGCTGCTCTTGGGAGTGTAATGGCGGGATAGTTTTCGATGATTGCAGAGGGGGAGATGAGGGGCTGAGATGGCGCGGGGATGGGCAGAGTAGAACAGACAGGAGGCAAGCACGATGAGATGTATGGGGGCAGTGGGGGTAAGAGAGAGGTGGCAACATGTAGGAGATGGATCGGGGCAGATGCAGGGTGAGTGTAAGCAACAAGGAGGTGACACAAGGGGAAGGGGTGGGTGGTAGGCAGATCATTAGGGGCATAGGGCAGCATGATGGCGGGGCTATAGTCCCCAAAGGAGGCAAGGATTATGAGAAGAGGGGAGTAGTGCAGGATGCAGAGTGATGGGCATTTTTTTTATCTACAGGCTAGGGAGTAGTGAGAGTAATTATAGTTGGTGGGTAAGAGGAGATACGGAGGGAGGTCTATTTGGGATCAGATAGGTTTGCACGACGCAGGGTAGTTAGTAGGGACCAGTGCCCCTGGTGGTCAGCAGGTATAACCTGCTAATGAGAAAGTGGGACTTAGGTTCTGCACCACAGGGAGTGATGTCAGCAACCTAAACCAATAAAGCTACAGCCGCCCGGGTGGGTGGGTGGCTGGGCGGGCGGGCAGACGACGCAAAGCGTCGTCGGGCAAGCACCCCACAGCAGCTGTCCGCTGAAACAATCAGTGGTCTGTGGGTGGAGAAGCTAGCCAATGAGTCCTTCTGTTTCCTGATCGACAATGGCAGGAGATTGCTCTGTAAATCGTCTGGCTTATTACCTGGTGTTAGGGATTCTGGCGAGGGCTCCTGGTAGGAGCAGCAAAACGTCCTTCCCTGCCGCGGTCAGCAGTGCTCTGAGCGTGGGGGGGGGTTCCGCCTGAAAAATGTAGGAGGCAGGGGAAATTAGTATGCAGCGGGAGGATTCAAACAACAGCACTACAGTTACAGACTGCACATGACTCAGCTACAAAGCAACGCTAGTCAAACACACAATAGGCTACCTTTAAACATTTAAAACTAAGCTATATTCATAGAGCATCTACTTCATCTACCCTGTATGCTGAGTGCCTAGGGGTTAAATTAATCAGAAGTATAACTTGTATTCTCAGCATAAACACAGGCCAGCAGGCACTTCTGGCATCTTTCAGTGTAACACAGAACAGCACATTTAACTTACAAATATTCAGCTGTGGCTAACCCAGCAGCGAACAGGGAGAGGCTGAATAGTAGCTCACAACAGGCCACTTTAACAGTAGTAGACGCCACACTCCCTTTAATTTCTCTACTCCAAACCCAACCCAAGTCCAAGTCCAGCTAACCAGGTAGCACCCCACAGCAGCTGTCCGCTGAAACAATCAGTGGTCTGTGGGTGGAGAAGCTAGTCAACGAGTCCTTCTGTTTCCCGATCGACAATGGCAGGAGATTGCTCTGTAAATCGTCTGGCTTATTACCTGGTGTTAGGGATTCTGGCGAGGGCTCCTGGTAGGAGCAGCAAAACGTCCTTCCCTGCCGCGGTCGGCAGTGCTCTGAGCGTGGGGGGGGGGTCCGCCTGGTGTTAGGGATTCTGGCGAGGGCTCCTGGTAGAAGCAGCAAAACGTCCTTCCCTGCTGCTTTTAGCGAAGCGGCGACAGGACAAATGGCTGCAGTTTCGATTAAAGTGAAAGCGACCGGACTGTCACGAGATAAGGTTGGCTGGCACTTTTTCCCGTGGGTACACTGGAGGATTTACCACGCTGGGAAAGGTACCAGCCAACCAATCAGGACGCATTTGCCACATTCGATTTACTCCATTGTATAATGTCACTTTTGTCATCTCTGCATAGCTATATGTATTATCTCGAGAACTGTCTGACTTGATCTGTATTCTAACCTACCTGTACTATATACTATGTATTGTATAATCTCATCTCATTTTATGTATGTATTCTCCCGGGTCATGCCTGAAAATAGTCAACTTTGGCTAGCGCACCTAACCCGGTTAACAAAAACTAAATAAATATGGGCACCAGTACTGCATGCAGTACTCCAGGTGTGGCCTGACCATGACCTGTAGACAGGCAGGATCACCTCCCTGTTCCTGGAGGAGATTCCTCTTGCAGTACATCCCAGCATCCTGTTGGCTTTTGCTACTACCTTCCTGCACTGCTCCGAGTTGTTCATCTTCCCTGTTACAACCACCCCAAGATCCTTTTCCTCCTTGGTGGTTCCTAGCTGTACTCCACCCAGCTGGTAACTCCTCCTTGGGTTCTTTGCTCCAAAGTGCAGTACCTTGTACTTTTCGTCATTACCCAATAAAAACTTTTAATGCAAAAAAAAAAGAATACAACATTTTTTTATCATTATTACAGGTAAATTGACAAAGCAAATTACTCTGTTCATCATTTCAGACCTATGATATGGCTGCAAAAGGCTGCTATATATAACAAGGGGTCCTGATTCAATATTCTTCATTTTGCCACTTAAGAGATGAAGCTTTATCTGTTGTGGTTACTATTTACACAATATGTCCTGGTAACTGTTGATTACAGCCTGCCACAAGCTCAGTGTCACTGGCTCAGTAGGTAGCTCACTCGCCTCTGAGGCCAGAAGATCAGAGGGCTGTGGGTTCAGTTCCCACATCTGGCACTTGGGTTAATGTCCCAGTACTGACACTGTAGTGCAGCATGAGAGGGGTGCTGCACTTCTGAGGTGCCGTCTTTTGGATGAGACGTTAAACCGAGGTCCCATCTGCCTGGATTGGTGGTAGTTCAGGTGGATGTTAAAGATCCCATGGCACTTATCGAAAAGAGTAGGGGAATTTCCCTGGTGTCCTGGCCAAATTTCCCTCATTCACTAATAATACCAACAACAGCTTAATCTGGTTCGAGGTCAATTGGCATTCATCTGTATCCCCCACCCCTGGGTCGTGCCTGAAAATAGGCAGGATTTGTCTAGTGCACTTACCTGGTCAACAAAAACTAAATAAATAAAAAGGAAATCATTTGGTTTTATCATCTTTCATCAGAAGTGTATCAAAAACTCTTTACATGCCAGCAGAGGAAGGGGAGACAATGTTGCTGAAGGTATCAAAAACAGTGCAGCAAAAAAGTAAAAACATGAACTACAGAAAAATACAAAATGAAAATTAGATTTTTTTGTTGTTTTTTTGGTGCACTATTAGTCACTGCTAAGCAATTTAATGATCTACTGGAATTAAACCCAGGCCCCCAGAATACCATCCCACTGCTCTAACCACCGAGCTGCGGGCTCACATGGTTGGACCTGGGGTTCCTGGAAACATGTCTTCTCTCTGGTACTGCATATCCAGCAACTAGGAATAATCAAGATTCAATTTGATTTTTTTTGTGCAGTATTAGCCACTGCTAAGCAATTTAAATCACAATTTGTAGTGAGAGAGAAATAATGTGACCTACTGGGAATTGAACTCAGGCCCTCTGAATACCACCCCAGTGCTCTAAGCAGTGAGTTACAGGCTCACATGGTTGGAGGTGGGGTTCCTGGACACACTTCCTCTCTCTGGTAAAAAAAAAAAAAATACAGTGTTTCCTGTTAAAAGGCCAGCCTTTCATCAGTTGCCATCCTCACATTACAAAACCCAACATTAGCACCTCCACAGAGTCAACACCATACTGGAATTAGGATTGATCCAACCCCTCCCCCCACACCTGCAGTGATGATGTGTGTGTGTGTGTGTGTGTGTGTGTGTGGTGGATAGACCTGTTACTAAACTGTTAAGATCTGTAAACTTAGAACAGTCTCTTTCCTTTAGCATTGTGTAAGGAATGAGACATAGACTGGGGACTGAGCTATATGCTAACACACTGACTAGCCAAGCACCAGGAGATCAGTTACTATACAGCATAATTCCCAGCCTGGAATGTCTTATTTCACTTGGAAAATGTTTCTTAAATGATAAATGAATATGAATGTTTTACGGGCACTCTCAGTTTCTTGGTTTTGCATGGTGCTATAGTGCTGCTGTGTCTTTAAAAGCTTACTTCTTGCTTGATGACGTCTCTTAGCCTCTGTTTGAGACAAACCTGCCACAGAGGGATGGCGATGTGGGTGTTTCTATTTTTCCTTTTGAAAATATTGTTCTTATTAAGGAATCTGCATGGTACAATATATCCACACTTACCTATCATGCAGAACCCAGATATCTCTCGGGGACTGACTATTCAAGAAATGGCATATAGCAGTTTTGCTTACAGTGAGGCAAGCCTGTTTATCCCACCCTTCTTTCCAGCTGGGGGGGCATGGGACAATGTGGCAGCATGCAAGTTGTGTTGTCCAGCTATAACAAGCATATTACCAGTGTTCTCTCATACAGCAATGGATGCATAAGGCCGTGTGTGTGTGTGGGGGGGAGGGGCGTGAGGGGTAGCCTAAGGGGCCAGATGTCTCCTTCTCTCTAACATCTTTGGAAGCCCTAAGTTTCTTTTGTCTCTTTAGGAAACTTTTCCATTTAAAGCCAGGGGTGCTGACTTTTAAGTTGGCTGGGGAGGGATGGGCTTAACCATAGGTCAAGGGGTTGTGGGCTGGTCACTACCAGTTTACAAAGAAAACTTGAGGAATTTCAGGGGCTTGAGACCCAGAGCCCCCCACTTCAGCCTGTTCCATTTCTGAAGGTTTCATCCCATTTGGATCATGGCGTAAATGTTCCTTTTTTTCTGGAATTGCTTTGTTTTTCCCTTGTGGGTTAGATTTTTCTATATGTGTGGGGAGGGGCTTGTTACTATACCCTTCAACTAGGGATGGGAAAATGAGAGAACCACAAAGGTTCTAATGTTCTAAAAGGTTCTGGGAAGCCATAAAAGGTTTTGACAGTTATCCAAACCTTATTAGAACTTTCAGAACCTTTTACCTGAATGTACAAAAACTGATTACCCATAACTGTCTGCTGTTGTCACTGAACTGAATGGAATCTAGGAACAACTTGAAGTGGTACTACAGTACCTCCAGCCTCCTTTTGGGTCTTTCTACCAGTGTCGCTGCTGCCGCCACCAGCCTTCTTACTAGATAAAGACCTGCAGGCGAGTATATACATAAGCTCCACATCGTCAGAACCTTATTAGAACCTGAAAAAAGGGTTCTCAAATGGTTCTTTTACAGAAAATGGCAAAGGTTCTGAGTGGTTCTGAACTTCTCTGAACTAATTTTCCCCATCCCTACTCTCAGCTGTCCCGGATTATGAGGAACATCCCTCATTTTACCTCTCAAAATTGCTCTGCCCCTCATCTGTCTCTCATGGAAAATGTGCTGCCCACACAGAGAATGTGCTGTAAACTTAAAACATTAAAGTAGAAAATTCATCATATTCTAAAATGCGAAATCAAAAATAAACATTCTACTAGTAAACACAATGGTTTCCACAATATTCTGAGCTTGTATCTCCATGTTTACAGAGGTGTCCCTCATTATGAGGGCCACTGTCTGTCACTTTGAGTGTCCATGTCCTTCATTCCAATGATAAAAGGTTGAGATGTATGTTACATGGTGGTGTGTCACACCTCTAGTGGGGAGCTGTACAATTCTAGCAGGGTGTTACACATTGGATAACGTAGGTCTTAGTCAACAAGGAGGTAAAATTGGCCAGACACCATTTTACAAGCATAATATTAACCATCCCAAATGTACTTTTCCCTCAAGTGCACATTTTCAGCAGATGAGCAAGGCTGTTTCATGACTTGTTTTAATTACACATTCCTGTTTGCAAATGAGCACATGAGTCACGAAAAGTATGCAAAACATGAAAACTGGGATTAACAAATTAGGTAACACTAAAAAAATTGAGAAAAATAGATCTGCCGGTTATCTGGTTCAATAAGTAAACTAATTTTAAGGATTCACTGATACTTTAAACATGCTGAGGGTCAGCAGGGAATTAGAGAGGCGGCACTATTACACCACCACTACCGCACCCCCAAAATCTAAAATTTGATGTAAAAAAAAGAGATAGTAATCCATCTATCTAAAACTTGAAAAAGATGTTGAACTAGCTTTTGTGCATCAGTTCTAAAAATCTTTCTTAAGAATCAGAACTGTTGAGCTTGCAAGGTTTTTCACTTAAATATCACACATTAAGTACAGTGATACCCCAACCCTAGTCCCCTTAACAGAAGTAAGGGGTTTACAAGCAGTAACCCACACCACAGCACTCCTTTCTAGAGAACTAATGCATGCCCCAGATGAACTGGAATGCACGAGGCCAATGGCTAAGTGACTTTAAACCCACCCAGAAAGTGCATTAATTCTCAAAAAAACATGCCCTGGAGTAGGTTAGTGCTCTTATAATATAGAAAATGTTTTTTTTATGGAAAATTATTTTATTTTCGTTTAGTACGCTTGTTGCTAGGTAAAAAGGTGAGTTTTGCACAAAAGGATGTGTGCCTTTAAATGAACCTGAGAACTGCATTTATTTTGAAGAAATCTATGTCCTGTTGTTGGGTTTTTGTTTAAAAAGTGGGGGAAAAAATTAATACAGAATTATTTTATTTCATTTGCTTAGGTTGTTGCTAGGTAGATTAGGCAGGTTAGTTATTAACTATGCAGTTTCTAGCTATGGGACACTCGATCCTCCTCACACATGCTCGCCACTGCAGTGTGAGCCAGCCCAGTGTCAGATGCTGTGTTTTAACCAATGGCATTCTTTTGATTTGGTCAGTTTTTATACCACATTTTATAAAACTTTATATAGCATATTTCATACACAGTTTATCCTAAAGCACTTTACAGCTCATTAACAACTGGCAACAACCACTAAGCATACCCAGAGAGGTTACAGAAGGGTCAAGGGCTAGGCAGAGAAAAAGAGAGAGAATTCAGCAAAGACCTGGAACACAAGGTTCACAGCTCTGTGTTCTAACCACTGGGCTTCCCTTCCCTTCCCCTCCCCTCTCCTTCCTTTCTCTGTTACACATTATGTACAGTGCAACCCCCTCCTCTCCCGTCCCCTTCAGAGATACTGTTCTCAGGTACAATCAATTTACTGAAACAGTCAGCTCCCTGTCCCTTTCAATATATTGCAATAGTGAACCCTTTTGTGATGATTTAGCAACTTAATCAAGCAATAAGACCTGACATAGTGCCCCGTGCATGCCCAGCAGACATTATCTCAAACATATAAGGTCTAATATTGGGGGGGGGGACCACTGTTACAAACCTTCCAGTGGTGTTTTCAATTACAATATTGCTAAAAAAAAAAAAAAAAACATTATTTTAATTTACCTATGACTATAGAGTGGAGCATGTTGAATACTGCTTCCCACAGAGAACAGCACCCCCAGCATTTCATTTGTACTAGCAGTTCAGTAGCTGGAAGATTAAGACTACTAGTGAACCAATTTGAATGTGTCGTTCATGCTCAGTGTTCCATGAGGTTTATAATGGTCAGTGCTGATGAACTTGGTTAATGCTATAGTGGGCACCTACCTCACAGTAGATTCCTATTGGACTGGGGTTGGGGGGGGGGAAGCACCTGATGGTCCAGCAGAAATGTGATGTGATTCTGAGCCAGCGACCTCGGTTTGGGAGGGAGCCCTGTATTGGAGCAGTCCTGGGCTGGGGAGTGCTGCTGAGAAAAGTGCGAGCCAGCCCAGCGAGGGAGGTGCCCGACATTTGGAATTGCAGCACCCCCTTGTGGTGGCCCAGGGACCTTGCATCTCTGGACAGGGTCGTGCATCGCCACAGCACAGTACAGCATGTGAGGCTACCATGAGGCTGTGTCAGCATCAGGGGAAGTGGGAGCATCTTTCAAAATGTAAATAATAATTAAAAAATACCAGTCCAGTGGTGCAGAAGGTTGTGGCACTGACACCTTACCTGTGACCATGCCTGCTACCTGAGTTTAGGACTGGACCCAGATCACTGGAGGTAGGCCAGGGGGCAAAGGATTGAACATCTTGTGTACCGCTCTCCTCTCCCGGGGTGGGGAGGCATGCTGTCTCTGCCACTTACTGGCACTAGGTGAAAGCCTGGTGTTAGCGTAGGTCTGAGCAGCATAGGAGGGAGGGAGAGGAGGGAGGGGCCATGGTTCCATAGTATGTGCATGCCTCCACATATGTACATATTTGTGTGCCACTGTGGCTGGGGACAGAAAGAGAGAAAATGGAAACAGGGGATGTGCAGGCTTAATAAAGCCCTGTCCACTCTCCCTGACCCACACTGCTACCTGGCCACCAGAGAATCAGGATGACTGGTGAGTACCAGAGGAGGCAAGCATCGGTCAGAGGGGAAGTGGGGACATGGCTGATAGCCCCTGCCCACATGGAACCATGGAGAAAAAAATTCATGGAAAAAAAATACTAGGAGCACCAGATGACTAGAATGACAACACTGCCACTCTTGGGTCCTACCCCACATGAATCTGTGTCAGCCTCAATGGTGGGGGGGGGAGTGAAGGAGTACACCCAAACTGATAGAGCATGTAGCAGACCAGGGGGAGAAACAGCTGAAACAAATAAAAATCCTGATAAATGCCTTTCATACAGACTTTGTATGTGGATAGGCTGGCAAAATGGTGGAAACATATTGTTAAATCTTGGAAAGACCAGCCAGCAGTAGAAAAAGATGATTTCCAGGAAATCTGAATAGTCAAACAGAGACTGTTTATGAAACTATACACTGAAGTGGACACCTGCTCTTGAAATACACACCTTTATCAAACCATACCTTTTATACATATCTCCCACTTTTATCATTTTGAGTGTTAAACTAAGTTTTAAATCATCGCTGACAACTACCTTTTTAAACTGCTGCTTTCATCTTGTAAGTTTGGTTTTGGCAGCAGCTCTGATGGCTTCAAAAAATAAACAATCTATTAGTGAACATCAAAGAGTCGAAAGGGGAATAGTTTAATTGACAAAAAAGTCCAACGCTATAACTCCCACGCTAGATTTGAAGGGCCCTAATTATGATCTTGGGCTACTGTATTGCAAAAGACTTTGCACCATTATTTGGAAAAGTCTATACCTGCAGATCTGAAATTACTCCAAATACTTGCCATTTAAAAAACAACTTCATTTCAAAGCTTAGGAAGATAGGAATTTATTTCTAATCATGACTTCTGCTTGAAGCAGAAATTTGTTGAAACAATGTGTTATTGTTTTTGTTACTGTTTTGGTGGGGGCAGTCAAATCTGCCAATTTGAGACATGTATAGGAGGACATTTCTGAAGGCAGTGGGGTGAAAAGGTTTGAGCACAAGCTTAGTAACTCAGGGATACAGGTTCAAATCCCACCAGAGCGACTTGTTTACTGTGTGACCTTCAGCAAGTTACTTAACCCCCCTGCGCTTCAATCATACCAACTGGACAACAAAAGCATGACCCCACTGAAAATGAGATGTTGCATCTTAGTTGGGCTATCCTGGATGCATGTGTATATATAGGGAATAACATAAAGCAAGGTATGCATTCCTTGGGTGATATATGTACTCTGCTATGTGCTGTGGCACAAAGCCACAGAGTAAATGACTCTGCAGCTCACACTGGATGAGCATCTATATCTTTGAACAAAAGCAGCAGCCTAGAATATGTCATTGCACTTATTAAATGGCCTAGTACTCCACATTTTGGCTTAGTAAATGCAGCACTGTACACATGAGAGTATATATAGGCATAGCATGTGACCTGGTTTGTTCAATCAGAGAGCTGTATTTGCAGCAGCAATCTTGACCCATTTTATAATATATTTATTAAATATGTCTTAAAAAATAATATCCTCCGATTGGCTCTAACACATCACATAGTGTGTAATTATTTATTTACAACCACACACCTCAGATATGTTGCTTTTTCTTTCTTTACTGTCTCCTGATAAAGCATTTTTGGTACCCATGTTATAAGCACAATAACACTCTTCAAAGCATATGATTTGTACAGAAACAAATGCAGTTTTTGTTGGTTTGTAGGCACTTGTCTGTACCCCATGCCCAAACTCCTCAGAGTGCATCTATTTCTTTATGACCTTACACCCTGCCAAGTGATATTACATACATATATCATAGTGTTTTCGGCGACTTACCAATTAAAACATATTTCAAAACTTTTCAATGGATTTTGTATTTTTACAAAAAGCATACCACATGCTTTTATTGTTAAACTACTATATTTTATTTCTTTATAAAATAGTAGAACTCAAAAAATAATATTTTACAAATATATACAAACAGCTCATTGTGCCCATACAGCACATATAAGAGAATACCACTGCACAAAGTTTCTCTTTGCAGTTTCTAGTGCTTCTTGATCTATTCATGATGGAAATTTGCTTAACAATAGGAAGAGTCAATAAGCCCTTTGAGTTCCTTTAAATTGATCCCTCTCTTTTTTTCTCACAAATCAGTCCAAACGTGTATAACATTGGCTTGATTTCCATTAAAATGAAACAAAATGTAACCCTAAAGGAGTTCTGTCAGCTAGATCTCTCAGTTCCTTTGTCAGGAGACCTCTTTTGTTGTCTTTATCTGTGGCAACAGTATTTCTGTTTTCTCTCCTTAGGCTGCAAGGAAAAAAAAATGCATTGCATATTAACTTTTTCCATGTCTGTATTTCATGGAGGAACTTTCTGTTTTAGTACAGGCATATACATTTTTTTTGCAATTCAAATATACATCCTCCAACCATTTAATAAAATGTGAAGTATTACTATCTAAATGTTGATCACCAATCACTCTATTCAAGTACTGTGTGGTGTGTGTTTGTTAGGAAGGGGATTTGCAAACATGTGGTGTGTGTGTGTGTTGGTGAGTGCGTGTGTGTGTGTGTGTGTGTGTGTGTGTGTGTGTGAATTTGTAAACACTTGTATTTAAGTGGCATGGTCTCTTTTTTTCCAGGCCTAATGCAAGATTTATTTTTGGCAAAACTATATTTGTTTGCAAAGAAACTCATTAGGATCCAATCTTTCATGTAGTACCTTTTCCTTTTAAAAAGTACTATGTTCACAGCTAAATAAAATATTTGACTTTCTGCCTAAGGTGGGAGCAGAATCTTCTCACATCACTGCTCACAGAATGATAAACATAAAATATTTTTTTTTCTGAGCGAGAACCCCAAAATGACTTGACATTTTAGAAAGACAGTTTCACTTTGATTGAGACAAAACAAAACCTCCCATGTACTTAAGCGATGATGACACAGTCACCCCTTCTTGTACTTTCAAGCCTTGCTCTGCAGTTTACAACTCATATTCTCATTTAATTCAATAAAGGGATTAAAAGGACACCTTTTTAAATAAGTCACCTACTCATACACATGTCGGTGCTTGAAGTGCAGTCTCATATTTTCCATGGTGGGCTTTCTGTGGTGGATGTGGCTTCTTGTAGACTCCAGAGGTCGCGGTGACACTGGCAGGTTTTCGTCTGCCTCTTTTTTTTAATCTCCTACTGCAGACATTTTGCCAGGACTGCAGGGTCTTGGAGGTCCAGATCCACATGCCACTTGTGATGCCCACCACTAGCAACATGAAGATCTTGACCATGAAAATCTCTACTGCGGGGATTGAATTATTCATGGTGCAGTCCCATGTTTTAGTCTGATTGCTCATCTTGCACTTCTCCTGAGTGGCTAAAAGTTTCCAGTAGTCCATGTTGAGTCTTTCATAGAAGTAGCAAGCTATGACACAGGTAGCAGGCACGGTGTACAGTACTGAAAAAACCCCAATCCGGACCATAAGCTTCTCCAATTTGTCAGTGTTCTCCCCACCTGTTTTCATGACCTTACGGATGTGAAAAAGGGCAACAAAGCCTGACAGAATAAAAGAGGTGCCTATGATGAGATAACAAGCTAGAGGGATTAGCACAAAACCAGTCAAAGCACTGACATCCATGCTGCCCACATAGCATACTCCAGTTAACTCATCTCCGGCTACCCTTCTCATAACCAAGATGATGATGGTCTTAATAGCTGGAATTGCCCAAGCTGCCAAATGGAAATAGCTGCTGTTAGCTTCAATCGCTTCATGACCCCATTTTTTCCCAGCAGCTAAAAACCATGTTAAAGTCAAAATCACCCACCATAATGAGCTCGCCATTCCAAAATAGTACAGGATAAGGAAGACTATGGTACACCCGGTGCTTTCTAGCCCCTCCTGAATGACATAGAGCTGCCCACTGTCTCTGTCGCAGGCTATGCTCTCTGTCCCAGCAAAGAGGCGAATAATGTACCCAACTGAGTAGACACAGTAGCACATGGAAAGAAAGATGATTGGCCTTTCTGGATACTTGAAGCGTTGCGGATGAATAAGAAAGGTGAGCACAGTAAAAGCACTAGAAAAGAAGCACAGAATGGACCAGATGGCAACCCAGATTGCAGCAAAACGCTTGTCATCATTGCTCCAATAAACATCAACTCCAGAGTCACAAAGTGGGGCACATGAACCACTCTTTTCCACATGGTGGAATTTCCCAGTGTTTTCACAAATCCCTTTGTTGGGGTCCTTCTGCAGAAGTTCGTGGCCACTGCTTGGTCTCTGTGGCCTGAATATGGGTGGCAACATGCTTGACCCCTTTGGAGGCTCATCTGACCCATTGTTAGGCGCCTCCATGCAAAGATAATTAGGATCATTCTTATTGGGCAACTTGCTGCAGTCCAAGGACTCTGGCCACCTAAAGCTGAACTGCTCCATAATGGGGGAACATTTCAGTCTGGCTTGCTCACACATAACTCGGCAAGCTGGGATGGGAGTGGAAACTTGCTCTGTGCACATGGGAGCATAGAGGGAGCACAAGAAAAACTTCAGATGGCTGTGGCAACCGTATTCCACTAAAGGAGCAAACTCGTGCAGCTTTATCGCAGCTTCTCTTTGGTCCTCATGTCCCATCAAGTTGGGCATCCTAGTCATGTTGTAGCCGATGTCCTTACACATTGGAATCTCAATGGGCTGACACTTGCCGTCGCCAGGGCGATCAGGGTCTATGGCGCTTAGCGCAGTGCAAAAACTGATCGCATGGAAAAAGAGGAAAACGTTGGTTCTCGCTTTCAGTAAATCCATACTTGAGAAAGGGTGTAAAGCCATGCTGTGTGTTCCCAGCTGTTCACTGATTACACAGGTCCGTCAGTTGCGCTGTTCGGTAAACGTAAACATACGAATTCCTTCCTAAAAACTTTTACCCAAACCGCCGATGTTTCAGTTATTCTTGTCTGAGTTCATAAACGTTGCCATTTCGTACTACTTGTCGCACTGATTACCAGTCTTTCTTTATAATCTGCAGAAATCTTCATTTACTACCTGCTATTCAGCTTTTAGTTTTCAAGCGAGTTGCTTGTGTCTCGCGCTCCGCTGCGGTGCTCCGAAATGAGCCGCTCGGCAGAGCAGAGGGCAATGACGTCACACAGCGACGTCGCGCTGCAACTGTTTGCACTGGAGTCGGAGACTGGAAAGTGATGCCGGGGTCTTGGTTTTCGATTTTGGAGATCCAGGTGTGGCTTTGAAGCCCGGATTTGAAGTTGTTTGAGACAGTAATGCGCGATAATGATGTTGCGGCCCATTCCAACTCATTGAGAGTTCGGATAGTTTGTAGGGTTACCACCTTTTAAGAAGCCTAAAGTGGGACATTTCTTACTGAAACATGATTTTTCGCAGGACAGTGCGTAACCTCGACTAATACAACAGGCTTGTTTTCTCTGTATAATCAGAATGAAGGGCAAGTATTGCAGTTTCTTAGTTGCTGCTATTGTTTCTTATCATTTTAAGGTATTTTAGTTAAGGTATGATAGTTTTCTGCAACATTTACTGGAAAATTAGAAAACAGTTTTACTACTATAAAGTCAGGACATGTAGTATTTTTCATGTTTTTTTGCAGGACACAGCTGCCCAGATCAGGACTGTCCTGCGAAAATAGGGACAGGTGGTAACCCTAATAGTTTGGAGGACGAGGAGACAGAATTGAGTCAGTCTGATGACAGGCGCAGGCATCGCAGACCGGACCAATGGTGAGACTGTGGTGCACTTGCTTTTTTGGAGATAACTGCAGTTAAATGATTAGAAAACCTCTGATGCAAATATTTCCAATGGTGCTGCTTATACCCAGTTCCCTCCCTGTAGTCCCTTTATTGCAGCGTATTTTTCCCATCGTAGTGTGGGTTTCCGTGGGACTGTAAGTAGCATGGCAGCATATGCTTGTGTTATAAGTTTGCTAGAGGCAGGAGCGCATTGTCGAAGTACTTTTTTCTTCTCCATCCCCACAAGTAGTTTTTTTTTTTTTTTTTTAGCACGTTGCTTGCATAATGTTTCGTTACAACACATTGTGCATGCATTTATGTTGTTACAAACTGCTTCTGTATGTGTTACCTTAGCTATCTGTGCTATCTACTTTGAATTTCCCCATACACACGTACTGGTACATTTGCTGTGTACTTGGACCTGGGAAATCTCAGTCCCTTTGTTTTTCCAGAGGCACACGTTGTTTTTTATTTTTAACCGCTCGATATTTATTTATTTAAAAGATTAACCAGGCAGGCATACTGAGCGGGGGACCGCTCGTTTCCAGATGCGACCTGGGAGAATTACAAGGGGTACATCACGACATACAGTATATTTACACAGTTTTAACATAGGTGCAGAGTATAAACATGACAGGACATTTAGGTACACAGGCAGTGTGAGAGAACATTCAACTAGGCACGCGGAAGCGGAGCAGGAACATACTTAGAACTTAATCCGACCCTAAGAGGTGAGAAAACACGATGCATCACGCAGCAGGGGCACATGGGGCTTATAGCTCAGGATACCTAGTAGCAGTTGCATGTGATGGAGAAGTGGGTTGAAGTCTTGGGTTAGTGGTAAGCCTGATGTCTGTAGGTAAATCATTCCATAGTTTGGGCAAGTGATATTTAAAGGCGGATTGTCCCTTGGATGTATGCATGAATGGGACTTGGAGAAGCCTGGAATCGGAGCTTCTGAGTGAGTAGGCCAGGGAAGGTTGGGCCGATGAGGCTGAGCTGAGGTAGGGGGAGGGATTGGGACCAGAATTTAGCTGTGACTCTGGAGCAGTGGATTAGTCTGCAGGACGCGACCGAGTGTAGGGCTAGGGAGCTGTATAGGTCACAGTGATGGGTCGTTGGGGGGCAGTCCAGGATGAAGTGACAGAAGGAGTGAAAGAGGGTGCCTAGGCTGGCCAGGTTGGATGAGGGTACAGCGCCATAAACCACGTTGCCATAGTCAATTATTGTGGAGAATCATTTTCTGCACTATTTCCCTCCGGACCGTAGTGGGCAAACACCCCTTGTTGCGATATAGAGCACCCAGTTTAGGGTGCAGTTTTTTTGTGTAGCGATTCTATGTGTATCAAGAAATCTAGATGTTGGTCAAGCCAAACTCCCAGGTATCTGAATGAGGTGCATGACTCCAGAGTGGAGCCATCCAGGGTATGGAAGGCGTGAGGATCAGCTTGACGGGAAAGACGTGGTTGTGGGCCAAAGGTTAGAGATACGGTTTTCTTTGCATTTAGGAATAGGTGGTTGGACCTGAACCATTGCTGTACAGCATTGAAATCCTGTTGTAGTACATCGGACACGGCTCCTGTGGAGGGCCCAAAGGCGTACAGTACGGTGTTGTCCGCGTACATTTGTATGGCTGAGTTTGTACAGGCCAGTGGGAGGTCATTTAAGAATATAGAAAATAGTAACAGGCCTAGGATGGAACCTTGGATGACCCCCATGGTGACGGGGGGGGGATATTTGAGAGCCTATTCTCTCCAATTGGTGTCTGTCTATCAGGTAGGCCTGAAACTAGCTAGTGGCAAGGCTGGAGAGGCCTGCATCATTAAGTTTTGCTAGTAGCTTGGGGTGGGAGATGGTTTTGAAGGCCTTGGTCAGGTCTATGAAAATTGCTGAGGTGATAAGCCCCTTGTCCATACCTGAGGAGATGTCATCAGTGAGTCTTAGAAGGACAGTGGTAGTGAAGTGAGACTTGCAGAAGCCAGACTGATATGGGGTGAAGAAAGCGGTAGAGTCAATGTATTGGGAGAGTTGGGCAAGGGCGAGGTGTTCCTGAAGTTTGGCCAGTATTGGGAGTAAGGAGATGGGTTGGTAATTACCAGGCGCAGAGGGATCACCACCCTTTGGGAGGAGGAGGATAACAACCACCTTCTTCCAAGCTGCTGGGATTTTAGCCAGGGAGAAAGAGAGGTTGAGGAGGCCAGCTAGTGGGACGGCAATGGTGGGGGCTGATAAGAGGAGTAATTTAGCATCCAGGCCTGAGGGGCATTTGCCTTTGTTGGGGTTGAGAGTATGCAGAGCATGTAGGACTTCGGCCGGGGTGACTGGACAGAAGGAGAAAGTGATGGCAGGGGGAGAGTTCTGGGATTTTGATGATGATCTAGGTGTGGGTGGGGTGTGTGGGAGGTCATGTAGGAGAGATGTAGCACTGCTGATAAAGAAGGTATTGAAGGCAGTGGCAGCTTCGCTAGGGTCTGAGATGGTGTTGCCATGGATGGATAGTGTTGGGGTTGGAGGTTGGACTGGCGGCGAGAGCAGGGATTTAATGGTTTTCCGGACGTTTGTAGAGTGGCTAAGGTTGGAGTAGAGAGCCAACTTGAAAAAGTTCTTTTTGGCCTGCCGTATAGATTTGGTGCAGGAGTTGCGGAGGGTACGGGATCTTTGTAGAGATTCTTGGGAGCTGGATAGCTTGTGTTTTTTCCATGCCTGCTCCCTAGAACGACATCTGCTAATGATGTCGGCGGTGACCCAGGGGAGATGGGAGCCCTTTACACTTGTGCTTCTTAGGGGGACATGGTAGTCCCATACAGCAAGAAAGTTGCTCTTGAACAAGTCAAACGCGAAGTCAATGGTGGGTGCCTTCTGTATGAAGGACCAATCAACATGGGCCAGGTCATGCAAGAGGGAAGGTAGACATAAGGATTTAAAGGCTCTCGTGAGGAGCATCTTGGGGGGGGGGGTTCAGCAGGTCTGTGCACTTTCCAGACCATGTACGCCATATGGAGATGGCTCAGGGAGTTGGGGAGGAGACCAGCTTTAATTATCCTGTGAGGGTGGGATGTGAGGGCCCAGTCCAAGAGGGAGTGGTTAAGTGTTTTAGGGTCCAGCCGGGTGGGTTGGTCGATTAGTTGGGAGCGGTTTAGAGAGTTTAATTTGGTCCGTAGCTTTGAGCAGTCGCTAGCTAGCCAATTGAAATTGTATTTACAGTGTGCGTGCATTTACTGTGTTGAGAGCAAACTGCTTCTCACACTCGTTGCCTCTGTCTGTGTCCCCTCGACCGACCATCTGTAATAGTTTTGCTCTCCCCCAACCCCGTCCCACTTGCTGTGCCTTTTGTAAAGATCATGCTCCTGGGAAACTCTTTCCATATGCACAATTTGTTTCAGTTTTACCACTATGTCTGCCTCTTTATCCCCACCCCCCGTCCACCCAATTAGTGTGTTGGATCATAATGTAGAGTGTAGTAACCTAGCATCCTCTTATGTATAAAAATTCAAGTTGTGTCCATTGCCTGTTATTTTTGGTCTATCATTCCATGTTCCATCTGGCATAATTGAAACCATGATGGACTGTTGCTTAAGCAACAAGGCATGGGGGGGTGCATTACGGTGGGATATCGGCCCATCTTGGGTGGGTTGAAGCATGAGGTGCAGCCCGAGTGCTTCACCACCCGAGAAGTGCTGTTAGCCCAACATAAAGCACCCCCTGGAGAGCCTTATTGCGATTATGAAATGGGTAAATTTTTAGTAAATTTTATGCATTTTTTAAACATATTACTTTCAGCTGGGCCGTTATGCTGGGATAACAGCCCAGCTGAAACAAGCTCTCAGTCAAGCAGAATTCAGCATTCTTTCTACCCATTTCATAATAAACATCCATTGATTGCATAAGAACTGCTGTTGTGTTTTTTTTTTTTGCCTTTCCCTTCCTGTTTTTGCCACTGTCAGCTACCCCGCTACATGACATAGGAGTATATCAAATAGGACCATGTAACTTGATGGCAGCCAAGGAATACTGTCCCCACCCAGTCTGCCATTTTGTTTGAGCAGTTGCAAAGTCCTCTGACCTTTATCTCTTGATGTAATGTGTTTTTCATATTGCCATGCTTCCAAAATGCCTACCATATGCATTTTAGCGATCCGCCACTGAATGGTCTCCCATAACATCTGTGTTCGGCTGCTCTGTGCATCCAGCACATTTTTTGGTGAAGAAATGCCTCACCGTTCAGGGTCCAATTGTAGAAATGAAAGGAAAAGTGTGCTCCTACTGGGACTTGAACCCAGGACCTCAGCATTCCATGCCTTGCTCTCAATCACCTGAGCTATAGGAGCCTCAGATAATTAAGCTTCCTGAGTCTTCCCTTGAAACATGCACATTTCTTTCAGGGGTGTTGTGTAATGAGCAGCATAGCAGTCTCAAAGACTAACTTCCTCTTACTTACTCTCCATGCAGTTCAGCCACTGCCAGGTACTTTGAAAATCCAGTTGTAGAAATGAAAGGAAAAGTGTGCTTCTACGGGGGCCATTCAGGGTGACATTCTGGAGGCTGTGATGCTGCCCCATCTGCAGGCACCTCTTTGTGTTGAGGGCAGAAGTTGCTGGTCTCCGGGTCAGTTTGGCTAGGTTTCAGGAGGCCTCCTCCCCCACCCAAGAACCACCAAGTCTACCCCTACTGCCTCAAATGATGCAAGTAACAAGGGAGGTTGAATGATGGTGGGCTCAGGGAGGGTGAGAGAGGTTGAGCAGAGGAGCATCCCACCTGCAGTTCCACTCCACAACTCCTATGCTGTTCTGGCGGGGCAGGGCTGTCCCAAGGTGGCATCCACAGTGGTGGTCAAGGTGGATGCTGGGAACCTCCACAGAGAAGACCCCGGGGGGAGGCACGGGGCCACAGAGGAGAAGGAATCAACTCTTTTTGGGGGACTCTGTTATTAGGGGGGTAATCTTGGGGAAGAGGAACAGGGAGGTCAAGTGCCTACCTGGCACCATGGCTTGGAGGGATGGGAAGTGAATCCAAAGAATTGCTGGTGCAGCAGGATGGGAGGGTGAGCTAGACATCATTGTCTAACTGGGGACAAATGATGTGGCTGGGGATGAGGTTTGGGTAGCGCAAAGGGAGTTAACTGAGTTGGGGAGGGGTCTTAGACAGGTGGCACGCACGGTCACCCTTTCGGAAGTGCTACCTGTCTATGGCATGGGAGAGGTCAGGGTGCTCTGCACTAGGAGTTTTAATGAATGGCTGAAGAACTGGTGCAGAGCTGAGGAATTTGGCTTCATTGGGGCTGGGGGCCCACCTGGAGGGATGCAGGCCCGTACGGGAGGGATGGTCTGCATCTATCCAGGGAAGGGACCAGGATCCTGAGTGAGAGGTTGAAATGTTTAATTGGCAAGCATTTAAACTTGCCAAGGGAAGGGAGAGGTAGGAGTAAGCAGGGAAGATCCAACTACCTCCCCCCCCACAGGTTGAGGTAGTCAGAAATGAGGCTCCTAAGGAAGAGGAATCGACAAAAGCATCTGAAACGGGGTAAAGTCAGGGAGGCACAGGGGGAAGGAATAGGTTAGGAACCAGTAGGGGCAAAGGCACTACAACATGGAAGGCCATGAATACAAATGCCCAAAGCCTAGGAAACAATATCCCAGACCTGACGGCCTTGATGGTGGACAAAGAACTGGACATTGTTGTGGTAATTGAAACCTGGTACATGAGTAGCCATGAATGGGATGTTACCATACCAATGTACACACATTTCAGGAGAGACAGGGAGGGCAAAAAGGGGGGAGAGGTAGCTATCTACATCAGAGAGGGGATCGAAGCAACAGAGTTAAAGGGAAGACATGAATAGGAGGAGGCAGTATGGGTAACCTTAGAGACAGAGAATGGCACCACCATCTGCACAGGAGTTGTCTACAGACCTCCACTGCAGGGGGAGGAAATAGACAGAGTACTAGTCAAAACCATCCACAAAATGGCAGAAAAAGGGGAGATGATGCTGATGGGGGAACTGAACATGCCAGATGTTAACTGAAACACCTGTGCCGCAGCCACTACCAGAAGCAGAGACATCCTGGATGCCCAGTAGGGGGCATGCTTCAGACAGCTAGTGGTGGAGTCCACCCAGGAGGGAGCAATATTAGACCTACTCCTCACAAATGGTGATAGAATAACAGACCTAAAAGAGGGCAGCCATCTGGGGTCCAGTGATCGTCACACAGTGTTTTTTAAGGTGAAGGTAGGGGTAGAGGCAAGCCACACAGAAGTAAGGGTCATGGATTTTAAGATGGTCGACTTTGCAAAAATGGGGGAACACCTCAAGAAAATCATGGCAAAGGGAGAAGGGGTAGAGGAACAGTGGCGAAAACTTAACGGAGCCATAGCAGAAGCAACAAGCCTCTGTGTTAGGGTAGTAAACAAAGGGAAAAGAAAGAAAAAAACACTATGGTTTGCAAAAGAAGTAGCAGGTAAGATTAGGGAAAAAACAGGCATTCATAAAGTACAAGGAAACACAGGAGGAGGGGGATAGGCAACTGTATCAGGCAAAACAGAAAGAGGTGGGAAAAGCAGTCATGAGTGCAAGGGCGCAAACTGAAGAAAGAATAGCCCAATCAGTAAAAAAGAAGGAGGCAAAACCTGCTTCAGGTATATTAGGAAAAGGAAAAAGACCAAAGGTAGGGATTGTGAGACTTAAGGGGGGGGGGGGGAGAGTGTGTGGAGGGGGACCTAGAAAAAGCAAAAATTCTAAATGAATATTTCTGCTCAGTATTTACAAAAGAAGGAGAAGGGAAGGGACCAAAAGTAAGGGGAACAAATGCACATGGAGGAGAGGTGGACACCAGTCCATTCACAGCGGAGAGAGTCCTAAAAGGAACTCTTGAAACTAAAAGTGGACAAGGCAATGGGGCCGGATGGGATGCATCCTAGTATACTGAAATAACTCAGAGAGGTAATAGGGGTGCCACTAACTGCCCTATTCAACAGATCACTGGAGGAAGGAGTGGTACCAAAGGCCTGGAGGACAGCGAATGAGGTACCACTACACAAGAGTGGGAACAAGTGGAAGCTGGGAATTTCAGGCCTGTCAGTTTGACCTCAGTGGTGGGAAAAATAATTGAATCCATGCTGAAGGAAAGGATTTTGGCATATCTCGAGGCCAGCAGGAGACAAGATCTGAGGCAACATGGGTTCACAACAGGTAGATCTTGTCAAACAAATCTGATAGATTTCTTTGACTGGGTAACCAGGGTGATTGATCAGGGAGGGGCGGTAGACATGGCCTACCTAGATTTTAGCAAGGCATTTAACGTCGTCCCACACAGGAGGTTAGTAAACAAGTTGGGCAGTATGGGAGTGAGACCAAAGGTGGTAAATCAGGTTAGGCATTGGCTGAGCGACAGGACACAGTGGGTGGTGGTAAACAGAGTCCAATTCCGGGAGAGGGTGGTGATCAGCGGGGTACTGCAAGGCTCAGTGCTAGGGCCTGTCCTCTTCAATGTCTTCATTAGTGACATTGCAGAAGGGCTGGAAGGGAAGGCAAACCTCTTTGTGGGTGACACAAACACCTGCAATAGGGTGGACACTTCAGAAGGGGTGGAAAGAATGAGAAGAGACCTAGGCAAGCTAGAGGAATGGTCAAGAGTGTGGCAGCTTAAATTCAATGCAAAGAAGTGCAAAGTCATGCACTTGGTGCCCAGGAATCTGGGGGAGGAATACACAATGGGAGGCGAGATACTAACGACAACAAAACTGGAAAGGGACCTGGGGTAATTATAACAGACTACCTAAAAATATAGCCAAACAGTGTGAGAAGGTGGTAGGGAGGGCTGGAGGGATGCTGGGTACATGGGGGGGCACCACCAGTAGAAAGCACAAGGTGGTGTTGCCACTGTACAGACAATTGGTGAGGCCACATCTGGAGTACTGTGTTCAGTTCTGGAGGCCACATCTCCAGAAGGACATAGACCAAATGGCAGTGGTCCAGAAAAGGGCAATGAAAATGGTGATGCGAATGAACAATAAACCATATGAGGAAAGACTGAGAGACCCCAGTATGTATACACTGGAGGAAAGGGGGAGGGGGGATATGGATAGAGACATTCAAGTACCTCAAGGATAAACAAGGTACAGGAGGGCAGTATCTTCCAAAAGAGGAAATGTGCAAGAACAAGAGGTCACAATATGAGGCTGGGGGGGACTTGGGGGGGGGGGGATGTGAGGAACTACTTTTTCACAGAAAGGGTGGTAGATGCATGGAACAAACTCCTGACAGAGGTCATGGAAGCAAAACCAGTGAATGAGTTCAAGAATGCATGGCATAGACAGAAGGCAAACCTGGAGGTAGGAAGGAGAAGGTAAGCTGAAGATCAATTAGGATCCGCAGCTTAGGGTAGGTAGGGAAATGAGCAGACTAGGTGGGCCAGAGGGGCGTTATCTGCCTGTCACATTCTATGTTTCCGTCACCTCACTTTACCACAATCTTTATGATTTCTCAATCTTTTATTATTTCTAACCTGTCAATAAGTTTATTTTTAATTAGTTGGTGGTGGTGTTGCCTTGAATGATGGCTACGTCTGTTCGACCTCTCTCTCTGTGAAGGTATAGTTGTGCGTTTGTGTCAGTGGTACCCCATGACATGGCATGTGTTTATAGGTAGTTGGTGCACTCCTGGGGTGCATGTCGAGGCATAAGGCCGTAGGCTGTGTGTCCTCACAGTACGTCTTGAGTGCATTACGTGCTTATAAACCTACTCCCTTTTGTCTGGTGTTGCACTTTACAACAGGTGATTTGACAGATCTCCAAAAAATTCATATTGTAATTTTTTTCCCGTTGGAAACTCTGGAAAAGCTATTGTATTCCACTTCCTCACACCGTGGTCCCTTTCAAAATAGCTTCCCTATGTCAGTGTTCAGTGCATCGAGATGCCATACATACACTAACAATGTCATGTTTGACATTTCTTCTCACTTACATAGTTCCATGAACAATGTCTGTCTGATGACTGCAACAGAGCTGATGTGAAAGGTCACAGAGAAATGTAAGACAAATATTTCAACAAATTCTGTTTTTGCTCGCTTGTTCCTTCTGTAACTGTTGTGCTTTCTGGTCACTGTTGTCAAGGTACAGGTGCTGGAGCACACATTCCAACTGCAAGGTCTTCACTGTTATAGATCTAAAACAAAGTAAAACAGGAAACTGTTTTGGAACAAGGATTTGGAGATATGTTGGCAACAGCCACTAACACTCTTTTGCTCTGTCTGTTACTGTTGCACCGTGGATGGATAATAAGGAGCAAAGTGTCACATAGACCGTTGTTGGGAAGATGGAACAGGTCAGCTGTGCATGTGCCGTGCAGTACTTCCTTCTGTCACTGTCTGGGTACGACTGCTGAGATCTATGCTGGACTGGTGACCACTTCACAGTGTGATGGTTTGTGGTTGAGTGTCACTTCTTCAACCAGTGCGTGGTGCTGAAATTTTCTTTCTCCACCCAGAGTTGCTGCACCAACCCTGTGTAACTGCCTGCTGGCATTCAGCATTACATGTACATGTGTGTGTGTTTGGGGGTGGTGGTGGTGGTGGGTGCCCACAAACATGTTGGTTGGGCACAGCTGTGTCATCTACTTCTTGCCAGTAATTGGGAGTGGGTGTTTTGGGGGAGGAGGGGACCTGAACAAGCATTGTCATGGTTACATGACCTCTAACTCTTTCTCGCTTGGTTGTCTGCATCTGTCACTCTTTCCCTCCCCGGTACTCTGTCACTCACTGGCAACTTGTAAGCAGTGCAGTTGTATCTGTGCTGCATGTTGTTCTTGTTGTTGGTCACTGAACTGACTGTGCGTAGCGATGATAATATCCCCACACTGTGTCACACTGATAGTTCATACTTCATGAACTCAGTAGCACAGTTTCTTGTGATTGTGACCCTTTTCTGCTGACTGCACACTCAGCAGTGAGCACATGATTGTGCCTTTCTTTTTCTATAGGTGCGGGTAACAGTTGCGATTGGAGGGGAGCAATACTGATTCGCCCACTCCAGAAATGGTCCGAAGAGAGCAGGAGACTTAAAACACTGATGTGCCAGACCCTTTGTTTATCTTACATCCCTATGACAGACGATGAATACTGTCTTCTTCTTGGTTCGTGGTGTGTGGGTGGGAGGCTGGGAGCGATAACGGTGGATAAAACGTTATGGGTATGACTTGCTGTGAATGACCCATATATTTTACAGCCATATACAGTTGTTGACTTTACAGCTATTCATTAATTCTGGTTGGATTTCTCTATATGCCCATGGATTCGCCACTGTGCTCTTTCAAATCAACTAGTGGTATGCAGGCATTTAACACAGTCTACTAATGTTCTTTGACCAATTTGGGTTGCTGATTTTATCCAAATCATATTATATATATATATATATGTATATACACACACATATACATCATAGTACACGAACTTCAGTTCACTAGGTATTGGTACCACCACGCTGTCATGATTACGTTGGCTAGATGCTGACCCCAGATCGGTAGGTTGTCACATGATAGTGGTGCCAGTCCATCCATTCTTGTAATGCTGGCACAAGTAACAGTGAGATGCAGTGGTCAGACTCATTGGCCATAGCCACAGAAGTCTAGATACATGATCCTTGAAATTGACTGGCAGATGCTGGATTATCGGCAAATGCCAATCCCTTCCATCTAAAATGACTCCACAGCATGCACTTTTTATTCCTGTGCCCTTATTCATATAGTTTGACATTTGGCTACCGGGATGATCTCCCTTCATTTTAATCCCTTCCCCCCTTCGACCCCCCATTAAAGTCATTGACAACTGTGTCCCACGCTTTTCACTGTTACACTACTTGGTCATATTTGTATGTTGATAGTCAGTCTTTGGTTACATTACAGTAATCTGTGTTTTCACTGTGAGTGACTAACACTATAGTATGACTTCAGTGTCACTCTTTAATGGTGTTCTGGAGTACTAGCATCACTGCGGTTCCATCGATCAAGTGTCAGAATTCTGTTGTACATTCCGGCTGTTTTTATATGAGTGGCGCCCCAACATGATGCTGCTGCTGCAGCGTGCTTTGCACACTAAACCTGGCCCTTGCTTATTAATAAAAACAGGTTAGAATATTGACCAATCAGTAATGGCAAAACAGAATGAGATGTCACGTTTCAGTAAATGCATTACATGTGTATTGATGCTCATAGTTGTGGCCTATGCTTGCCGTGCTTTCTCTTCTTGTTTTGTTTTTTCACTGTATCCTTTGCCTATTGTAGTGCATGTAACATCCTAGCTTAGAAGTGACAAGTAAAGGTTTTACATTTTTAGATATCTGTATATGTGGTAAGGGGTTTGTTTTTAATTTGTCTTCACCTTGTTCCCACAGGTGCCGCTGTAGCCAGTGTTCTACGGTGCCCCAAGAACAAGAATGTGTATGCTGTCGCGAGGTTCGGACAGTGTCAGGGTAGGTTCACCAGGAGAACCTTAAATGCATTTGTGACCATGAAATGTTCCCGGACAACCGTCTCAATAGAAATGTAATTCAGGTCAACTTTCTACACCTACCTGGCCACTGATGGACCGTTGGATGATGACACTCCTTCACACAAAGTAAGTAAAATTGTACTGTCTTCATATTCGCATCACCTGGCCCCCTAAATATTAGTTCAGTGGAACTTGCTTCATCTCTCTTCTGACGTATGTGTCCTTACCATGGTACACTCTGCCAGTACTTCCCCTCTTTCATGAGCACATTTTCATGTTGTTCTCACTCTTCACTCTGTAGTCCAGCCTATCGAAACACGTTCGTAACTACGCATGTCTTGTGGTGCCTAATGTTTGTCTCAATGTCCATCATCCATCAGAGAAAGGCAAATACTAACGCCATTGTTTTTTTTTGTTTGTTTTTTTTTGCAATTATACATCCTCAACTGCCAGCCTCAAAATCATTATCACATATGTGTATTGAGTGATACTCCCTTCTTTATGTCCAGACTGTAGTTGTCCTGTAAACATACTCCTCACACTCCACTTGTGTTGTGGGTTTTTTCATGCGGCCAAGGGTATTCTCTCTTTTATGCACACCAGTACTTATGTTGGGTAGTGTAATGTTTATCATTTAATTGATGTTTACAATTCACACACCCATGCCTTAGACATCCCTCTGTACCTCACTCACCAGCCCTCACCTGCCTTCCTCAAAGTTCTGCACCTTGTCACCTGTCATCCTCACTCAAATGCATGTTTCTCACCAAACCTCGCCAGTGCACCACAACCCTCAAAACATTCTTCACCAGCACTTAACTAACCTCCGCAGCCATATGCATCTCAAGGACAGTAAACTGACTTCCACACACTGCACACCCAAATCAGCTGCACTCACCTGTCCCGGACATCACTTCTTAGAATTCATTTACCTTCCATGGCACTGTGCCTCGCACTCATCAGTGCTCACATGTACTAGTATAATGTATGCATTTCACCCTTCAGCAGACAACTGTCTTCTATGTCAGTATGTGAATCAAGACACAGTATTGAGCTGTCCACCAAAACACTCTGTGCACCTCATTCTCAGACACTTACTTGTCTACCACAGCCCTTTTCACTCCCAGTCTTAAGTCTCTACCTCTTTTCTCCTCTAGCGAGTACATGTTGAGGTCCTTTAATCTCTCCTTATAAATCTTGTGGTGCAAGCCCTGTATCATCTTGGTCGCCCATTTCTTGACCACCTCCACCCTGTCAGTGTCCTTACGAAGATGCGGTCTCCAGAACTGCACACAGTACTTTGGGTGAGGCATGACCAGTGTTTTATACACAGGCATCATGACCTCCCACCTTCTGATAGTGATGACCTCTGCCAATGCACCCTGGCATGCCACTGGCACTCCCTGCAGTCTTAGTACTTTGCTTTGACATTTCAGGTCATCTGAAATGATAACTCCTACGTCTCTTTCTTCCCTGGTGATTGTCAGCAACCCCCCCCCCCCAAGTACTGTAGCTCTCTCCCTTGGGTATCTTGTTCCAGGTGCATAATCTTGCTCTTCTTAAGGTTAAACTTTTATTGCCACTCTTCAGACCATTTTTCAAGCTTCCCCATGTCCCTTCTCATTGTCTCCACTTTGTCTGGTGTATCCACCCTGTTGCAGATCTTGGTGTCATCTACAAACAGACAGACTTTTTCCTCCCACCCCTCTGCAATGCCACTAATGAAGACATTGAACAGGAGTGGCCCAAGAACTTATCCCTGAGGTACTATGCTGGTCACCCCCCTCTCCCCCGATTGTATCCCATTTACCACTACCCTCTGCCTCCTGTCCATTAGGCAGTTCCTAACCCAGTTTATCACCTTATGCCCCATGCCTAGACTACCCATTGTGGTCACCATCCTTTTATATGGGACGTTGTCACAGGCCTTTCTGAAATCAAAGCAGGAAACATCCACCCCAACCCTTATTTTCTTCCTTTTGCACCCAGTCAAAGAATCTATGAGATTAGTCTGACATGACCTACCCTCTGTGAATCCACGGTGTCTCAGGTCCTGGGCACCACTGGATTGCAGATGTCCCACTATTCTTTCTTTTAGCAGTGCCTCCATGATCTTCCCCACCACTGAGGTGAGACTGACTGGTCTATAGTTCCCCGCTTCCTCCCTACTGCTGGATTTATGTAGAGAAACCACATGTGCCCTCTTCCAGTCCTCTGGAACCCCTCCTGTGTCTAGTGGAGTATGATTCCGGTCTTCCTCCTCCTTTGTTTCAACTCAGTGTGCTTTCACAGTCAGTTATTCCATTCATATTCCCTACATGTGTCAATTTTCACAATCTGTGTATTTGTATTTACTTCTGTGTGAATAGTGCACACCTCATACTGACTACCCTCAACACTACCACGCTCTCTGCCTACCATACCCCCAACCACCTTTCCTCTAGGCATAGTATTGTGTTTTAAAGCACAAAACATTTGTGTGGTGTGGGTGGGGGTGCTATGATTGTTATTAGGTAATGATTTTGGACACTATGTAACCTGAATTATACCTGGTAATGCAATTGTTCAATTGTGGTCTTGCTAGTGGTCACCAGGTAACTTCAACTGCAATGATATCAGTTATAGTAGATTGAGTATGAGACATATAAAACCAACCTGCTGCACAATAGCGACGTTGACCGCCACTCGATGTCAAATATGGACCAGAGACAGCAGGAGCATGTCTGTTGTATTAAGTATGGCAGAGCAATCACTTCATGTACATTTTTTTTTTCTCATATGTAAATGATACTGATGGGGTTGCTTAGATTATAACACCATTGTTTCTTATGTTTCCAGTCTCAAAACTGTTCTGAACAGTAGTGTATATATGTTTTTTATAACTTATAACCCCATGTAGCCCACACCAGTGTTGAATGAATTGTGTTAAAAGAAACTTGTTGTTTTGTGATAGATTTATTGTCATTAAAAAAAAATTATTAGACTAATTAGACAATTTATTATGCTATTAAAATATGAATTCATCTTAGATAGATAACATACAGTGTAATGAAAGGCAGAAAGAATAACATGCACAGACATCACATACAAGGTGGTATATATAAAATATAAAACAGTTTGCTTTGAAACTACTGCATCATTTTCACTAATGAATGTTTGTTTCTGCTTGATGTAGTTTGTTTTACTAAAATCTAATAAAAATCTTTAAAGCAAAAAAACACGAAAAAAGAATGAATGTTAATATTCATAATTTGGCAAATGACTAGTCCAGTATGTTACCAATAATACTGTTCAGGGTAGGCAGTATCGGTTTAATCAAGATATTATTGGGATCTGTATTTGTAGGTGGCGGCCTATATATGCACTGTCTGGTCCAGTATTACGCATTAACGCCCACCCTGTCATGTATTACCGTGATTAGGAAAATGGGCAAGATGTGACATTTTTTTAATAGGACTAAATGTATAAATTGTAAAGTAATGCTTGATAAAATGACCTTTTACTTTGTAGCCATTTTCTTCTACACTACTCCTCATAATAACTGAATTGGGAAATGGTATAGATGATGCTGTGTTTACCCATGCCTGTCATGTATCGGTCACAGTTCCACAGGCTGAGCGACCCAACCATGACAGAACTGGGTAATTCCCATCTTCGCCCACACCCTGGAGTGGTTTGTTTCAATTATGCAAGGGACCATTTCTGTTTTTAAAAACCTCAAGAGTAAAAAATAAATTTTGCTCTTTTAATTGTAAGTTACTTTGTTGAATTTGTTGCTACATGGGAAAACATATTGCAAGTTGTAAGTGATCTCCATGGTTGCTGGCTTGCTACTGCATGCTAGTTTGCTTCATTTTGTGCTGCCTTGATGCCTCACTTTCAGCAGTAATGCAGCAATTAATTGGGAGCAAACCTCAGAGGGTCCTCTCGTTTGAATAGTTGCATTTTTGACAACTTTGTATAATAAACTGCATATGTCGTACCACTCATATGTGGAGATAAATGTGAAATTGTTACAGTGCAGCACTGTGTGCATAACATATTGCCAGCTATTGATCGAATACCTTTTTAACTATGATTGAGTTCATCTTTTTTTCTGCAGGATGTTCAGATATGTCACGTACTGGCGATTTGTATGCTGGATCTGGTGCAGGTTGGGAAAGTGGAACAGGAGAATACTACCAGCATGTGTGGTGACTTCAATACATAATGCCTTCCCATCTGGAGAATATACCGGGTTTAAACCACCTCCCATTTAGGTTTACAATTGAAAACTGAATAACATAGGCAAGGCATCAAATGCTGTTTACAGCTACTGATAAATCTTTGCATTTCTACCAGAAACTTGTTATTTAGCATATAAATATTGCAAAACATGTAATTTCATGTGGAACCAGTTGTTTGATGCTATGTTATAATATCAGTACAGTGTTCATATAATGAAATGAACATAATCATTGTGTTCTCTATATGCATATGATATTATTGATTTTACAAAGACTGATGACCATGCCGTTTGATATAATCCAATAGAAACGTTATTCTCAAACTTGTTGCATGTGTCATGTCACCATTCCTCTTGTAAAAATTGCCAAGATAACATAATAATCCATGAACCTTATAACCTCAGCATTAATCTGGTGGTCACCAATCAAACTGAAAGGCACATGATCCCTATAATATACAGAACAAATGTCTTCAGCTGTTTTATAAGGTAGGGTTCATGTTACCAGCTGCTGTAAGTTGTAGTCCATTTCAGCTTTCATTATTAATGTCTGTCCATTTCAGTGTTTTTCTCACAAAACTCTTGACTGCGTTCTCTTGAGGTAGTTCCAATTAAAAAAAAAAAAAAAAAAATCACTGCATTCAATCAGATGGCTCACACTTTATTTTCTCGCACTAGGTAAGGGCATTGTGTTGTGATTAAACAGTTCCCAGAAATTTCAAAGCAGAAAGCAGTAATATACCCCTATTTTCTCCACCAACCACTCAGGGTCTTCCAGTCGCTTTGCAGATTATGGTCCTTATGCTCGAAGTCTCCCTCCAGCAATGCGATGTCCTGAGTGAGGATGGAGGCTGGCTAGTACCATGGAGGTTGTCGGTTTCAGAGGGAATTTGAAGTTCGCTGAGCTATTTAGCCCCAGCCAGGCAGCAGCAGCTCCACTTTCCACTGGTATACCAAGTGTGCAGGTTTGCTTACTTACAATAGATTCCCCTCAGTGAGTTATCCAATAGGCGCCGATCCAAAGATTGGGGATATCCTGAAATGCACGGCTGGCAGCAGGTGGAGAGCCTCCAAAGCAATGTTGTGAACTCCATTGGGGCTGAGTGTTTACATCCTGGCTGGGGTGAGGAGGGACAGAGAAACGTGCTCCTGTCCCATAGAAGCTGGCTATAGGCAGGCAGATGAGCAAGGCAGCTGTTTTGTAGCTGGGTTTGGCTGGGCAAAACCTGCTCCAGATCTGCCTCAGACGACACCCACTTTGCATAAGAAGGGTGAAACTGACAGGGCAATTACTTTGCAGTCGAGCGCAGTGCATTGCTACCTCTTTATGCGCCCAACACAGTTTGTTTTCATTTGATCACCCGGCCAGAACAAAAACAACAACAAAAACTTACAATTTGTGCAAGTTGAACATTTCTCTGTTCGCTGTGAGGCAACACACACTATTGAGGCAGGTAGGAGGAAGTCACTGGACTGTGCAAACTAGAGGGGGGGCTTAAACAACGTAGTTAATGCAGTGCAACTATTTTTTTTACTGCATCCTACACCTATGTAAAAATAAATTGTTCTTGCCTCTTATGGTACCATTCTGCAAATTGGAAACATTAACATTTAACACCTCAAAAAGGACATTAATTTGCTGGAGAAGGTCCAGAGGAGGGCTACAAAATGATAGTGGGTCAGCAGGGTAAGGCATACAAGGACAGGTTGAGGACACTGAACGTGTACTCCCTGGAAGACGACAGAGAGAGAGAGAGGGAGGAGAGAGAGAGCGAGAACAAGAACATGATTGGGGCCTTCAAGTACTTGAAAGGGATAAATAAGGTTGATAAGGAGAGTCTCTTTAAGCTGAGTGGCAACCATAACACTAGGGGGCACAGTCTTAAGCTGGAGGGTGGGAGGTTTAGGAGGGTGGTCAGGAAGCACTTCTTCACAGGGAGGGTGGTGGACACTTAGAATGCACTGCCGGAAGAAGTCATCTCGTAGAAGACAGTGGGCAGCTTTAAGAGAGGCTGGGATAGGCATAGGGGAAATTAAGGATCATGGGTAGGGAGGATGGGAGGAGTGGGGAGGGAGGGCAGGGACATTAGCTCAAGCTGTGGACCCTGCAATACGAGCAGACTTAATAGACCAAATGGCACTCTTCTGCTGGCTTCTTTGTATGTTGGTATTTATCCTAAGTTGTACAGTATCACCAATTCTTCAACTTCAAAAGTTGCAAGTTTAAGAGCACATCCTAACAACTACAGCAACAACAATCTAGCTGAGTGTACAATAGGGTTACCACCTGTCCCTATTTTCGCAGGACAGTCCTGATTTGGGCAGCTGTGTCCTGCAAAAAAACATGAAAAATACTACATGTCCTGACATTATAGCAGAAAAAAAATATTTTCTGACTTTCCTTTAAATACTGCAAAACAATGTAATACCTTAACTAAAATATCTTGAAATGATAAGAACCACTAAAACAGCTACAAAACTACAACACTTAGTCTTAATTTTAATTATTTAGAGAAAATAAGTCTGTTGCGTTGGTCAAGACTACATAGTGTCCTGCGAAAAATCATGTTTCAGTAAGAAATGTCCCACTTTGGCTTTTTTAAAAGGTGGTAACCCTAGTGTACAAATATAATTAATCAGTTTGTCATAACTAGCCTAATATTTAATATATATTCCAGGTTTCAATGGGGCAGGCATGGAAGCCTTTTCATTTCAACAAAAAATAAAACAAGTAAAAAAAGTTCTGAATAACTTTTGTTTCCTGCTGCCGATAGGTGCAAACAGAATAGGGAATGAAAATGTGCAACCCACTTCTGAATTATATCAAATATAAGTGGTTTGAACTATGTTAATGCCATTTACTATACAGTTTCTCACTTGTTTGTCTGGCTAAGATCGTGCATACAATTTAATGACCCCCCCCCCAAAAAAAAAAGAATTAGCCATTTTGAAGTGTCTCCTTGAAAAATATGCTGTGTTTCCTTCACATACAAACAATAAAGCAGCTGAGGACTTGTCCCTCCTTTGATCATCTGCTGTCATTCTGAAGCTCTCCCAGTTACAAGAAAAGTCCTTAACAGAGGGCTGTATTAGATGTCACTAAAACAACAGCAGAGGTTAAAAAAAAAAAGTTATTCTGATTAATCACTAGTGACATAAAGTCTCCACTAAAATACTTAAACTGGTGCAACATACAGTTCAAAAATATTGTACCAAACCCAAAACTAGCAATTATTTCCCTTTTGTACAGTAAATATAGTTACCTCATTGCCATTAAAATGTCCTAAGGTAAAAATGGCAGCACAGTTCATTTCAATGCTTTTTATTTTCTAATGCCCCCGCTTTCAAAATAAAAGATGCTACAACCACCATTTCCTGTTCTGCCTGTATGCAAAACATACAGAAGTCTTCTAGAAAGGTGTATTTACAAGATAGTTTTGCCCTGAAGTTAGAGCACAGGCTTTGGGAGCAGAAAATCCTACCATAGCTCACCACAGCCAGGGACTCACTGTGAGGTACCTTGAACCACGCTTGTGACCTCCCTGTGCCTCGGTCTTACCAGCAGTAAGACTGGGTAGAACCAGGACCACAGTGAAACTGGCATGCTATTAGAAGAAGCCATTGATTTCCTACCCTCAGATAAAGCACCAGGGCCAGACGGTTTTACCCCCCAACTTTTATAAGAAGTTTAAAAATCTTCTGGCACCTATTTTATTGAATACTTTCACTTACATTTTCACATGGGACCTCTGATGTTTCTTTAACTGAGGTCCTTACTGTAGTCTTATTAAAATCTGTAAAGAATCCCTTAAACTTTCTATATCCCATATCAATCTAGATTATAAAGTATTGGCTAAAGTATTGGCCTGTCGACTCAGTAAAGTCTGGGGTTCCTTAATAGGTAGAGAGCAGGTGGGCTTTGTTCTGGAGAGACATTCGGCAGACCATTTACGAAAACTGCTTCACCTCTCTGTCCAGTGAATCCCCCACCCCTGCGGTGCTGATCTCCTGGAATGCGTAGAAAGCTTTCGATAGGGATAACTTGTTTCATTTACTGCCCATGTATCGAATTCCACCTGAGTTTATTCATTGCATTCAGATGTTATATTCCCAACCCTCAGCCCGCGTCTTAAACAATGGGATCCGCTCAGAGCGGATTTCTCTTTGGCAGGGTACTAGTCAGGGCTGTCCCTTGTCCACTTTTCTTTTTAATCTTTTTTGGAAACTTTGATTAGGAAAATGTACGTCCCCCTCAAATCCAAGGTATCCTGATACGGTCACACCAGTATAAATTATCGGTTTATGCTGATGATGTTTTGCTCCATCTCAATCATCCCATCACCTCCCTATCTGCTGCCCTGGAGATAATTACACAGTTTGGCCAATTTTCAAATTATGAATTAAATCGAGATAAAACTGACATTATGCCTCTTAATGTTCAGACTAATAAGGTGAGTTTGAAGCATCTTGGGTTAGTATGGGTGAAGGACAAACTTAAGCATTTAGGTGTGTGTGTGTGTGTGTGTGTATATTAGTATTTCCCCTACCAAAATGAAATATTATAATTTGGACTTATTGTTGGACCAAATCAAGCAGGACTTAGCCTGCTGGGCTCTTCTTCCCATGTCCTTTTGGGGTTGGTTAAATATTTTAAAAATGAACAGATTGCCTTGTATTTTATATCCCCTTCACATGCTTCCCAAGTTATACCACATACTTGGTTTAATGGACTACACAGAATGATACCTAATTTCGTCTGGCAGGGTAAACCATCTAGGAGGGCATTTCCCAAGTTGATGACACCTAAAAGTAACAGGGGCCTTTGGGTTCCCAAATTTTATTTGAATTATTTGGCCATCCATTGCACACATTACCTCCAGTGGTACAGAAACCCCTCTGAGGACTCTTTGGCAGATTACGTCCCAGATTACATCCCTCAGTGGTTAGAAATTGAATGTTTCTGCTGTGCTCAAAGCAAGTTAAACATTACTGCTCTGTTCACATTCTGTACAATAATTTTCCACGTCCTGGCACGGCATGCCATTAGACGTATAAGTCCAGGTCCATAAACAATTATGCTCCCTACTGTGTCTTGACCCTATGAAAAATATAGCTCAACCATTATTAGGGAATCCAAATTTTAAAATTGTGGGGCAACTTCTCACTCAAATCTTTTGGCCTTATCTAGAGGCAAATGCAGTGGAACACCTCTCATGGGATGGAATTCTGTTAAAATTCTTGGAAGCCCAACAAAAATGTAATATACCTAATAAGCATTATTTTAAATACTTTCAAGTGATCTCCCACCACAACATCTGAGGGCAGATGGGCTTCTCCCAGGGCAATCTCCCCAGCCCATACCCTCCCCATCCTGAACTCCAACCTCTGACCACTGGACGGAGCTGACTCCATGGCCATAGGTATCCCTCTTGTGCAGTCACCGCCACAGATCTCCCACCACAACAGCTGAGGACAGACGTGCTTCTAACTGGGTGATCTTACTGGGTGATCTCCCCGGCCCACGCCCTCCCCATCCCCAACTCCAACCTCCAACCGCTGGATGGAACCGGCTCCACGGCACAGGTAAAGTGTCCTGATTGTTTTTCGATGGGCCAGCTGAGCACCACATGGAAGTTAGCACAAAATGACGGTGGTCACCTGGTAGTGTACCCAAAGGCACTGGTTTACCTGCTGTGGAGCCCGCTGAGTCAAGAACTTTGAATAGGCCTAGGACTGTGAAAATGACTTGTGTGGCAGCCTGTTGAATTAGCAGCTATATCTCAGTTAGGAAAATGCCACTGTAAGCATTTGTAAGTTATTTGTGTTAGCAGAAAGCAGTAAATATAAGTGTTTGGAAGTAGAAATTTGAATTATTTGAGTAAATAAAAAAAAAAAAGGGTAATAGTCTGCCGAAGCAAGTGGTCCTATGTGAAGGGTACGGTGGTAAGGGTACAGTATTCTGCTGGCTATTCAGCACTTGGTAACAGCAACCTAGCTGCCGCTAAGGTGTTTGCTTAGGGCTTTCCTGTGAAGGAGTCAAGTAAAGGGGTCTAGTAGAGACGTCTGTACTTAATCATCAGATCTGCACAGTTCTACCCAGCTAGCTATAAGGGAATTTTACATATTATGGACGTGCTGTAAATTACCTGTATTAGTTGGTTCTACTGGTTCACTATAGCCCCAAATGCAAATTCTGAATTGAAGCATTGTTTAAATCCCTGTATGTTAATTCTGAATTTAAAGTTAATGTAATATTCCAGAGTGCTTGTTTCCCTGTGATCTCCCAGTATAGTCAGCAGGGGCTCCGTCAAGTGTTGCACTCCCCCTACCCATGACGTCACATACTTGGTGTCTGATTACTTGTTTGCTTTCCCCTCGGGTTTCCCTCCTATGCAGTCACCACCACAGATGTCCCACCACAACAGCTGAGAGCGGATGGGCTTCTCCCCGGGCGATCTCCCAGGCCCATGCCCTCCCCATCCCAAACTCCAACCTCCGACCGCTGGATGGAACTGACTCCATGGCCATAGGTAAAGTGGCCTGATTGTTTTTTGATGGGCCAGCTGGGCACGGCGGTGTCAATAGGTGGAATATCCCACCTTCTCGCCCTGGGAGTGTCTCCCTTAAATAACACCTCCAATCACAAACACAGTCTCTGCCAGGTGCCCCCACCTGTGCCTGTACTTACCTCCTCCTTTAATCTTCACCTTTGTCCATATCTAGAAATCCCCCTCCCATTCCTTGATCTAACCATATAACATTGCTCCACTATAGTCACAGCCAAGGTGTTTTCCCAAGTGTTTACTCCTCCAATTGAACTAAGATTTCGGCTTCCCCAGTGCTTTTTGCTCTCCAGCCACCCTCTTTCTACTGACTCCCATCCCCCCCTTGTAGCTATGCATGCTCTTCCCATAATTACTCTCTGTTCCCTTCCTATGTATCTCTCTCCATCATGCTTTCCATCTCTGAACCACCCCTCTCCTTTCCTCTTCCCTCCACAGTTTGACTCCTTGAATCTCCCTCTCTTTCCTCCTTCCCCCTTTATTATACCATCCCTTCAGCCCTCTTAGAGTTCCCCCACCCCAACCTGTCTTACCATCCCCACATCACCTTGCCCCCTCTATCCCTCCCCTCATCCTCTCCTACTCTCGCTGTACCTTCCAGCTTACCCCATCAGCTCACCTACCATTTTCCTCACCTACCTACGCTAGCCTGCTATCCTCTTCCTCTCTAAACCTTGAAGCACACCTTTGCTATACCTGCCTATCTTCACTCACCCTCCTCCCACACTCCCCCAGTAGATTTAAATACCCTCCCCAGTTTTCCCTCTACCTACTCCTCTTGCTCCTCTGTGGGGACATTGAAATTAACCCAGGCCCTCCACCTCTTCAGACTCCTCCTGCCCAGCCAAACGGTTTACAGATATTTCACCTTAATGCCAGGAGCCTCTTGCCCAAAATGGATAACCTAAAGATCTGGGTCACCCAACACTCCCCTGATATACTGTACATCACAGAGACTTGGCTCTCTGCCAGAATCCCTGACTCCTCCCTCTCAATTCACGACTACAGCCTTTTCTGTCAGGACTGTGGAAAGCGAGGTGGTGGAGTGGCCATCTACGCTACAAACGCCCTCTCCTGCTCAATCTCCCTCAGTAACACCAAGCCCTCCTCACATGAGCATCTCTCTGTCCATCTCTCCCTCCCCTTCACCCTCCCAATCTGCATTGCAGTTCTTTACTGCCCTCCTAAAGCACCCCATAACTCCGTGGTTGAGTGCATCTCCACCACTGCCTCACACTCAAGTAAAGCGGAGCTCATTTTGCTGAGTGACTTTAATCAGGACTGGCTCTCCCCCTCCACCAAACCCTCTATCCTGAAAATTGAATCTTTAAACCTTTCCCAGATGATCTCTGAACCTACTGTCCTGAACCCTAAATCCTCTAAGCACTTCCTTCTTGACTGGGTGCTCTCTTCTCATCCTCATCCTCATTGCATTTCATCTGCCAGAATGCTCCCTGATGCCCTAAGTGACCACTGCATCACTTTTTGTGTACGTAAAGCCTCCACCCCTAAATATGCACCCAAATATATTTGATTACACCCCTTCCATCACCTGGACTCAAACTCACTTCTACAGGACCCATTCCAAGCAGATTGGTCACCTGCGCACTCTGTCAGAGATGTGGATTCAGCTCTCCAGTTGTTATCTGATACTATTCTTCATGTTTAAGATGCCCGTGCCCCCCTAAAAAAGCCATGAGTTAAGCGTCATCATCTTCTCTGGATGGCACCAAACCTCCTGTCCCTCTGTAAATCCTGGGATAAATGTTGGGCCAAATTCAAGGCCTCACTCCTCCCTGCAGATTTTCAGCTGTTCAAGGCCTGAAGAAATGCCTGCACTCAATCAGGAAAGCTAAATCCATCTACTTTAAATCACAGCTGCAAACCAGTTCTGGCTCACCTGTCAGCTTCTGGGCAGCCCTCCACAATCTCATTGAACACCCACCCTCCACCCAAGCCCCCCACACCTTAAACATTGAGGGAACAACAGTCTCTGATGCACCTGCAATTGCTGAGGCCTTTAACAAAGTCTTTACCACCTGTGCCCTTCCTGAACACCACCCTCCCCCCACTCCCAATTCTTCTCCCTCTACTGCTGAGCCTGGTTACTGTCCCCCCAAGAAGTTAACAAGGCGCTAATGTCCCTGAACCTCTCAAAATCCAGCCCTGACCGTCTCCACCCAAAGCTTCTCCGTATCTCCACCCTGCCATTTCAGCCCCCCTGCCATTTCGTCTCATAAACCTCTCCTTCTCTACCAGCTCCATCCCCCTGACTTGGAAACTCACCAAAGTGCTCCCCCTTCACAAAGGAGGGGACCCTACCTCCCCCGGTAACTATAGACTAATATCCCTCCTACCAGCTCTTGCAAAGCTCCAGGAGTCCCTTATCTACCCTAGGCTCCTTGAGCACCTAACCACCACAAATAGTCCCTCTCCCTACCAATCTGGTTTTAAGAAACAATACTCTGCAGTCTCCTCCCTGCTTCATGTCACTGATCAATCCAGTCTGCCATGGACAAATGCCTGGTCACGTCAGCCATCTTCATCGATCTGGCCAAGGCATTTGACTCTGTCTCACACCCCCTTGTACGGAAACTTCACTCAGTTGGGCTAACTGTTTTGGCTACAAACTGGTTCAGTTCTTATCTTCATCACTGGCAACAATTTGTCATGGTAGGTACCTCTCTCTCCCCCCACTCCCCATTCTAGTCGGCGTCCCCAGGGGTCCATTCTGGGTCCCATTCTTTTCTCATTGTTCATAACTGATCTCCCCATTGTCTGCTCACCTTCCAAAATTCATATGTATGCAGATGGTACTGTGCTATTCTATTCTGGTCCATCTGCCACAGATGTCACAACCCCCCCCCCTTCAGTGCGATTTCAACAAAGTACAGTCCTGGTTCCAGCAAAACCAATTAAAAATAAATGACAAAAAGACTGTTTCAATGTTCTTTGGCTCAAGGCAAAAATGGTTGAGATCCCAAAGCCCACCCGCCACCTTTACCACCCTCGGTGGCTCCCCCCCTCCAGTCTGTCAACTCATTCAAGTACCTGGGGGTCTGGTTAGATTGCAGTCTTGATTTTTCCACACACATTGATGCCATTTGTTCAAAGCTTTGCCCCAAACTTGGCGCCCCTTTATCGGCACAAAGATTACCTCCCAGCTTCTACTCGGTGTGACCTGGTTGCAAAAACAATCCTCCCTGTGTTCGACTATGCTGATATTGTCTATAGCTGTGCCCCAGGAACTTTACTAGCCAAACTGGATACCCTGCTAAACTCCTTCTGTCATTTTGCCACCTCCTCCATGCCCCTCACTCACCACTGTACCCTGTACTCCTCTCTGTCCCTCATGCCCCTTCCCACGAGGCACCTGATCTATAGCCTCACCTTCATAGGGAAATTCTGGTTCGGGACACTCCCTTCCTACCTCAACTCATGTCTCTCCCCAGTAAGCAACTTTGAGTACTGTCTTTGGTCACGGGATGCCCGTACATTCTCCCTTCCTCTTCCTCTCACTTGCTCAGGCCAAGCAGCCTTCTCCTACCGCCTCCCTCACCTATGGAACAATCTCCCATGGGCTACCCGCTACTCCCCTACCTTCTCTGCCCTCAAGTTCTTGCTTCTGGCCTCTCCCTCTGCTACCTGCCTCTCCCCCACCTTCTCTGCCCTCAAGTCCTTGCTTCGGGCTTCTCCCTCTGCTCCCTGCACCTGTCCCTCCTACTCCCTCCCATCCTTCCCCTACACCACCTTATAGTTCAGCACCTTTACCCACTTAAGTGGCCACCTTGCCAAATTAAAATTAGGTCCTTGTCAGTACTCTCTGTGTGTACCAAACATGTAAATAGTTTGTTAATCCTATACAGATGTTTTATTGATGATGTAATTTACTGAAATTTACCTTGTATTTTAATTTGTCTTACTTTGGTCATGTTGTGTTACTACTACATACTCATGTATTCACTCCTTTGTTGCACCACCACCACCCTAGTTGTTATTTGTACCTAATATTATTTTTGCTGAATTCATTTGTGTCCCTCAACCTTACTTACGTATAATCCCCCGGGTCGCACCTGGAAATGAGCCTTGGCTCAGTGGTGCCTTTCCTGGTTAAAAACTTTTAAATAAATAAAAATAAAGTTTATTGCCTAGTCATTTTGGGACTGGGCCTTGGTCTGACGTGTATGGTCAACAAATATTTAAGCAATAAGGCACAACAGGGTGTGTGTTATTGTGTAATAACGTCACTTCTGGGGTGGGTTGAAGCACAGGCGAGCTGAGTGCTTCCGCCACCCCAGGAGTGATGTTATTACACAATAACACACACCCTGGAGTGCCTTATTGCTATTATACAATGGCTAATTTTTTAAAATGATAATAAAAAGTAAAAAAAAAAAAATTTGCATTTTTATTTATTCATTTATTTTTTTGTTAGAGGCATGTATTGTAGGTACAAGGAAAAGTAGTCCAGTAGGTGGTGCTGCTGCTGCTTCATGCTGACTTCCTCACCCTCAGTGTTTCCTATCAGTGTGGGTTTTAATTTCAGTGCATGCTCCCCCCACCTCCCCAAGCTCCCAGACACACACACACACATCTGTGGCCACAAGGCAGTTATGGTGGTTACTTTTAGTTTGATTTTCGGTTTCTGTGCATATGGGAACAAGAGACCAGTAAGGAGCGATCGTGTGCGTGCTGGTAACGTTATGAAGTGTGCATCGCTGGAGGAATTCATCACGCTACTCCTTTTGCGGGACAGAAGGTTTCTTTTAATATTTCTGTGACTTCGTTTTATTGGGTCTGCTACTGTACTGGACTGACGACGTGTGTTAAAGTGAGCGGCGTCACTGAACCACGTGACCGGCAGTTAGCATCATCGCAGTTCAATGAAGCCAGTTGCTTCGGAAATAAAAAAATAGCAAAGGGAATGACAGTAGTTTTCTATCCTACTGTACTGTGACTGCTTCTGTTGTTGGTGGAAATGGTGATTCGGTGTGCTGATGTTCTGGGGAGTGAAATCATTTAAACCATGCAGACCGGAGCTGCTGCAGAAGGTTGGGAGATGAGCATGATTTAATGCTTTGTAATGCGGTCATTTGTGTGCCTGGACTTAATACAGTGATGTTATTGTTCAATAACATCACTGTCCCAGGCACACACTGACCAATCAGAGAAGGAGAAATTCTCTTGCCATTGTATAATAAAATTTAGCACCTAAGGCTTTCTCCTCTCATGCCATCTCCTTTTTCTATAATAAGCTGTATGATTTGCTCCCTATAAAGAGACGGGGGCTGCCCTTTATTGGGATTGTGCTCTAACCCTGCCTGGAGTTCCCTATAACTAGCCCCATTTATGGAAACGCATTTATAAATGTCTTCAATGGGTAGATATTGATTCATGCAATTTCAGATGTTTCAGAATCTCTACTATACCCCTGTAAAGTTATATAAAATGGGTAAAATCACTTTTAACCTTTGTAGATGCTGTGGTAAAGCAAAGGGCACTTATTTCACATTTTATGGCAATGTGAAAAGGTGGTTGCTTTTTGGGAGGCCATACGTCATCATCTAGACCCCTGACTAGGACTTGATTTGGCATTTCTTCCAGAGATATGTATTTTGGGGGTTTTGATGGTAGTTTGATTGGTAGTCAATGATATCACATGGCCCTGATTTCTGCTTGTGCCAAAAAATGTATCTTAAGGCAACAGTGTGATCAGTCCACCCCCACATATCTTGAATGGTATAAAGATGTTTTATTTGCGCTCCAAGCAGAAAGGATGATTGCAAGTCTTGTAGATTGTTTTCCAACTTACAAAGCTGTTTGGGAACCATGATATACCTTATTAACACTGCGAGACATCTAAATGTTATTTTTTTATATACTTTTATTCACTTCAGGTGGTGAGGTGTGTTCCCTTTTCTTTATGATGATAAAGTATGAGTTGTGTGGCACCCAATTACTGTCTTAACATATACCCCTCCCCCCATCTTTTCTCTTATCTCCATGCTTATTGGGTCTTTTTGGCTTACTCTGTCTTCACCCTGTCATTATAGTTCCTTATCCGGACTAGGGTGGGGGATTGGGGGGTGGGAGTCATGCTGTTTTTGCTGTTTGTATTTTATGTCACTTGCTTTAAATCTTTTGGTATTGTATTTTTTTAATGTTTCAATAAAGTATATTTTTAATTAAAAAAATAAAATGACATGCTGCATTGCATTTTGGCTAACCTAGGTTAAAAACAAACTGTAATGAAAAGGAAAAGAAAAATGTGTGCCTTCATAAACTACTTATGTGCTTGATTATGATTTCTTCTGTGGTGCTTCAGTTCTCTGAATTTTGCTTGTTCAGTTTTTTTTCAGTTATTGCTTGCAAATAGGTACACCCTATTTATTGCCTTGGTTTGCCCCATGAATATTTCAACTTGTCCTTCTAAGCCATTTATCCTGTCTTTCTACCTTCAAATGCCTCATCTTAGCAACTCCTACTGAGGCAGCGAAGAAAAGAAGAAAAAAAAACTTAACAATCGTGCTTTTTCTGAAAATGAAGCATCATTTCTGGGAAATCAGTAACTGGAAGATAACTCTGTAACTAATAAATGAAAAGGATTCTTTGATGGCTTGAAAAGATATTTTATTTTTTATTTTTTTTGTGTGGGGGATTTCTGATGTGCGGTTCTATGGAGCAGGCAGGCTCCCCTGCTGCTAGGCCGTGGCAAGAAACTGGCCCCCCTCTGGCAAATGTTATGGAGAATAGGGAGGAATTTTATGGCTGTCTTTTTCTTCAGTCTTTTTTTTTTCCTTTTGTTTTCTTTGAAGAATGACTTTAGACATTTTATTTACATATTTAAACAACAGTTTTTTTGTTTTTTTTTAAAGAATAATGGGAACGCTTGGGTCCTTGTGGAAGTTTTGGTATTGCTAAAAACAAACAACAAAAAAAAACAAATCTCATTAGTTTTAAATATTTCAAATTATTTTCATTTTAAATTTTTGACCAGACAGCTTTTGACTAACTTCAGGACTTTGACATAATTTTTTTTTATAAACAAAGGAAAAACTGTTTACTATTGAAGTTCAGATATTCACATGCTAACTTGACCTTTTGCAACTGTCATGTGGTTTATTTTTTTTCTTGACGATGGAAAATATTTTCCCTTCAAATGCCAGCCTCAGTGACACAGCCCAAGCCATTTCGACCAGCAAATAAAAATTCATTTATTACTTTTTGTAAAATGTTGTAGAAGACAGGGTGCAAACATTCTAATGCTGGCAGGCTGTCTAACAATGCATTATTTTGATGTGAGAACTAGTGCAAATCAGGCCTAGATATGACAGAAGATTAGAACTACGCATCTTTGAAAAACATTTGAAGTGTTCCTAATGGCAAAAAACATATGAAATCATTGCTCAGTATTAAAGCTTATAGGGTGCCAACTTCCTGCTTTTGATGAAATATGTAACCAAAGAGGAATTATTCACTTTTGTTAACGCATTTAAAGAGATATAAAATATTAAAGGCACATTTCCCCCAAGAGCACACTTTCTCTCCTTCCCCACTGCCCCCACACAGACTCTTGACAACAACTCCCAGAAGTATACACCACATGATCTAAAGTTATGCTTTTATATAAATGGCAAGGGACTGATGGGGCAGCATTAGCCACTGGTAGACACTTGAAATGCAAGCAGCAACAAGAAAGATGTAAACTTTTCTTTTGATTTCTTTGAGTTTCTTTCTTATTGCAATTTTTATTTTTAAATAAACCAAGATTCAGAATGGGTATCTGAAAAATTTCACTATTTCTAATTCTTGTAGGGACAGCAGACATAAACGTCACACATGTTTTGCTTACAAAAGATAAAGGTTATTTAAAAAAAATAATGCAATCTGAGTTAGACTGCAGTGAGCATTTGCTACACTTGGAGTTAGCATACAGAGCAGGAGGTTTGCAGGCAAGAGTAGTGCATAGGATCCATAAAAGGAAATCAAATAATTAAGTTAGGGTGCAGCTTTGCAATTAAACAATGATGATGTGTTTAGTACTTACGTTATTAAAGTGCACAGAGTAGTAGACATTCTTGGTTGATTAGTTTTACTCCTCAGAGGTACACATTAAACTAAAATTGTCTTAAGAATGATGTCTTCCTTTGAGCACAGAATGTTATATAGTTAACAGGTATTTTTGGATTAAGGTTATGTATCAGATGTCTAAAAAAGTCCTGCTTCCTGATTGGTCAATTGGGGTATGTATATCACCCAATGACTGCACACCTGCAAACCAGAACTATTATATGTCTTTTTATTTTGGTAATAAAAGCCATTTATAAGCACAATAACACACCAGCGTTTGCAGTCATTGGGGAATATACACTCACCAAAGCAGAGAAGACAGGTAGGGTGGGCAGAATGGATGGGTGGAGAAGACAAGTAGGGTGGGCAGAATGGATGGGTGGTAGGCCTCTATCTGCCATCAATGTTTATATATCTATGTCCCTGAATGATTAAATGCACTCTGCAATGCCTTGTGCATAACAGCACCCAGAGGCATGCATATAGTCCCCAATGACCCCTGTCGTATGTTATTACTTATTTAACCTACAGGGAAGTGGAATCATTGCTATATAGTAATTCATTTGTTTTATAAACTAGTAAGTCAGTTCAGTTTTCTGATCAACATAATGTCATTACAAAACAACAAAGTACAATACAATAAAATTACCAGGATGGACGCAATTTCTGAAAAAAAATGCAAGTTAAGCGTTAAGCCATGCAGTTTCATATACAGTTACAATAACAGTCTGAGCAGTTGAACAAGACCTTGGGTTATTAAAAAAACTGAAAAGCGTATTGCAGTTATTTATTTTTTGTTGACCGGGTAAGTGCACTAGACAAATCCTGCCTATTTTCAGGCACGACCCGGGGGAGGGGAATACAGATGAATGCCAACTGACTTTGAACCAGATTAAGCTGTTGGTGGTATTTTCAGTGAATGAGGGAAATTTGGCTAGGACACCGGGGAGATTCCCCTACTCTTTTCGATAAGTGCCATGGGATCTTTAACATCCACCTGAACTACCACCAATCCAGGCAGATGGGACCTCGGTTTAACGTCTCATCCGAAGGACGGCACCTCAGAAGTGCAGCACCCCTCTCATGCTGCACTACAGTGTCAATACTGGGACATTAACCCAAGTGCCAGATGTGGGAACTGAACCCACAGCCCTCTGATCTCCCAGCCTCAGAGGCGAGTGTGCTACCTACTGAGCCACTGACACTGTTAACTAACAAGTCAGAAAAAAAAGATTGGTTTAAACTGTTTATTATAAATTAAATTAATGTAGCAGCTTAGATGGACTAATGATGATGCACTGTCTATCATGACTGTAAGGCATGGCATCTAAAAGAAAGGACCTTTCAGCTGGTCAGTCATTCCCACTCAAGGATAGCCATAAAACTCATGCATGCTTATGTGTTTTTCTATGGCATGCATTGTATTTTAGTTTTTCTGTCAGCTGAAACACTTCATATCTGTGTAGCAGCTTTTGTAACTTTACACTTGTGCATGTTGCCTAGTGTACATCTGCCAAAAAATTGATTTCTTGTATCCTGTGAGATAAAACCTTACAGTTTCTGCTTTTCTGTCCTGATGTACTGATTTTTCTTACTTCTAGCACCAACTTAGGTTAGACTCTGGAAAAAATTGAAGCAGAGAGTCTGCACTGTAAAATGCATGACTGGATTGTTTAGTGTTGCTCTAACACAATCTGGACAGTCATTTTAAGGGCACTTCCCTTGAAGTCTGGTTTGACATATTACTAAAGGTTCCACGGGGTGCATTAGTGTGAATTGCAAATCAGAAAATGCCTTTAATCCCCTTTTCATGGGCTGGCTTTGGATCAGTGGCGTCTGAGGGACTCCCCACTGCTCCTGGCTCAGGAGGAACCATTCACCAGGGCAGCTTCTCTCCTCTGTTCCCACACTCCAGAAAACAACGCCACAGACAGACACCCTCCAAATAAATTAGATTAAACTCCTTCTCTTCCACAGCGCATTAGTCTTTTCACAGCCCAGGATCCATTATTCAACTACACTTAATTTTAAAGCTGCAGTATCTCTTTTCTGGCTGTGCAGAGAGGGACACTGCTGTCCTGCTGGAAGGCACAAATACCTGGATTACAGCAGCAGCTTGCCACTTGACTAGAATTAGCCAATACATTGCAACCACATCAGTAACAAAAGCAGGCAGTTCTATCAGTCAGCAACGTATTTCCCTACGACAACTGTCATCTTTGAAAAGGAAAGATGCTATGGTACAACAAGAAATGCCTTGGTTTGCAGGAAAACATTTAAATTATTTATTTCTTTTATAGTTTTGCACACCAGGATGGCCTCATTTAGGTGGTGCACCTACTTTTTAAGAGGGTCTTGAGAGGCAGTTACAGCAGCAGAGTTGAAAACCTATAATATTTACTGGTTGGGGTCAATAAATCGTCGCTGGCAGACCCCTACAAACTTCATAATTCACACTTGTGAATTTCAGAGTTCTGTAAAGCATGGCTGGCAGAAACAAATGTGAGTCTCCCTCAACACCTCTCTGAGAAGCTGTCCTCACGCTGGCGGTCCACTCGTGCTGCTGACAGAAAACTGCCAGTATGGAAAAAAAAAACACACTTCTTGGAGAATTGTAATAAAAAAGCTGGGCGCACTATTAACCAGTAAATATAAAAAAATAAAACATGGGGAATTGTGGAAATTCGGATTTTATGCACACCGGGATGGCCTCATTTAGGTGGCACACTTCCTTTTCAAGAGGGTCCTGAGAGGCAGTTACATCTGCAGAGTTGAAAACATAATAATACATGGAGAGGTGTGTATAATGAGAATTTTACACAAACCCAAGGTGTGGGATGCTACATAAACTCCAAGAGCAAAGCTTGAGGTGTTCTGGCCTTTTCTCTGTACCCCCCACTCCTGGCTGATTTGTAGTTGTCCCTTCTGGTGTTTCTGTTGTCACTTTTGCAAAAAAGATCCATTATGTCAGCATTCATAATGCCTTTAAGATATTTTAAGTTCTCAATCATGTCCTCTTTTTCTCTTTTCTCCTCCAGCGAGTACCTGCTCAGGTTCACCAGCCTCTGTTCATATGGGATATCAGTCTGCCCCTGAATTATGTTGGTTACCCGCCTCTGTACTGCCTCCATCTGGTTTGTCTTTCTTAAGGTTGGGACTTTAGTACTGCCCACAGTACTCCAGATGTGGATGCACCAAGGGTCTGTACAGGGCCAGAATGAGCTCTTTCCCCTGCTGGAGAACTCCCTTGATATACAACCCAACATCCTATTCACCACCCCGTTGTCTTTTTGAACTTCATTTATTTATTTCAGATTGAGATTAATACCTTTGAGTCAGAGACTCGTTTACAAAGGTTCCAAGTCATACAGATAACATAAGATGAACAGATATAACATAGGTTAACATAAGGTTACATAGTTTGGATGGAAGGTACATTACAGAGTAAGATACATTGCAAAATAATGTAGGGTCCACTTTACTACAAAGGGTCCATCAGCCATTTATGGTTTCAGGTTACTTGTAATTTCTATTCCCAGATCTTTCTCTTGTGACCTTCATCCTCCTAAGACTGTACTAGGCCCTGGAGTTCTTACACCCTTATGTGCATCACCTTGCATTTTTTAGTATTGAACCCCAACTGCCAGATTCCAGATCACCTTTTAAACCTTGCTAGGTCCTCCTTTAGATCCCTTATGCACTCTTTAGTGTCCAGTTTCCCACAGAGCTTGGTATCATCTGTAAAAAAACACATCTTGCCTTTGATGCTGTCCTCCCCAATGTCGTTGATAAACACATTGAGTAGGACTAAACCCGGTTCTGATCCCAGCAGGACCTTGCTAGTAACTTCTTTCATTCTGGAGTGCTTCCCCACCCCCACCCCCACCACCCACTGCACTGTTTCTCCTAGCCTGTTTTCCAACTACCTGGTTAGTTTCTCCCCCACTCCATGGTGCACCAATTATTTGATCAGTCTCTGAGAGACTGAGTCAAAGGTCTTGTTGAAGTCTGGGTATAGTATGTCCACCACCTGGCCCTTGTCTACTGCCTTTGTGACCCAACCAAAGAAGCTAATCATATTTGTTTGGCGTGACCTTCCTTCTCTGAACCTGTGCTGCCTGCTGTCCTGGAGCCTGTTTGCCTAAAGAAACTAAACCTTTCTTTTAGGATGGTTTCCATCAGCTTGCCAACAATTGATGTCAAGCTGACTAGTCTATAGTTCCCCAATTCGACCCTAGGTCGTCTGTTTCTGTGGGGGGGGAATCATACCAGCTGTCCTCCACTCATGCGGAACCACCCCCATGTCCAATAAGCAATAGAACAGGCCAGCAAGGAGCACTGCAAGGACTGGTGCCAGCTCTCTTAGCACTCTGAGTTGCATGCCATCCGGCCCTGGGGACTTGTCCACCCTGAGGGCCTTAAGTCCTATGAGGACTCTGTCCTCTGTTATTGCTTCTTCCCTCATTCATAGTGCCCTCCACCCCATTTTTCCCTGTGGTAGTTGCCCATCCTTCTCCGTAGTGAAGACTGAGCAGAAGTATTCATACAGTACCTCTGTCTTGTCTTTGTTTTCTTCTACCCACTTGGTCCCCTTTTCAGCCTCACTATTTCCTCTTTTGTTGTTCTTTTCTCCTGGATTTCTCAGAAGGATGTCTTGTTACCCTGTTTGACCCTGTCAGCTATTCTTAGTTCTATCTCCACCTTGGCTTGCCTTACCACACTGTAGGTTGATTTTGGCTGCCCTGTACTGTTCCTTCTGGATCTTCTTGTGTTTCTTGTAAGAAGCTCTGCCCACCTCCTCTGTAAACCACGGTGGCTTCCCTCTCCTGCTCCTTCCATCCTTCTGTTTACTGCAGGTTGTGGTGACTGCATGGACTCCTTCCCTAATTACTGCCTGTCTCTCCTCCACACCAATGTCTTCCCTTAGTTCTCTCAGCCTTTTCTCTAGCATCATCCCCATGCATACAAAATCCTCCCTTTTGAAGTCAAGAACATAAGTTTTTGTGTTCAGCATGTCACGTCCCATGTACACTTGAAACCACATAGACTGGTGGTCACTGCCTCCCAGGGACTCAGCGACCCTGATAATTTTGGCATGATCACTATTCATCAGAATCAAGTCCGGGATGGCCCAGTTCCTTGTTGGCTCCATCACCCCCTGTGTCAGAAAACAATGCTGCAATGCATCAACAATAGCTTGGCTCCTGCTGACCTGTGGAATGCTCCAATACACATCGTCATGTTAAAATCTCTCATTATTACCACTTTCCCCCCTCTACAGCCTTTCTTATCTCATCCACCAGCTACTTGTCTGTGGTTTTGTCCTGACTCGGTCGGTATACTACCCCTTCCCTTATTTTGTTCCCCACTACTGACTGCAGCTGTACCCATAGTGACTCTGTACCCTCCCCCCATGTTCTTCCTTGTGGCCTTATCCCTTACCTAGCATAGACTGCCACCTCCTTTGCCATAAACCTTTGCTCTGTCCTAGAGGGTGTATCCAGGAACACATAGATCCCAGTCATGGTTTAGGGTTACCCAGGTCTCGGTTACTGCTACCAGCTCTGCTCGGCCCTCTATTAGCATGGCCTAGAGGTCGATCATTTTGTTTCCAGACTCCTGGCATTCCTGAATATCACTTTCCACATCCCATATTTCTGCCCCATCTCCCTTCCCAGGCCCCCTCCTTCCTCTGGTTGCCTTACTAGCTTGCCCCCTTGTTTGTTTGTTTTTTCTCCCTCTTCCTTCCTGTTCCTCCACCAGTGTGTTCATCCTTCCCCTCACCCACTTCCCCTTTCCCTTTTTATTTATTGTCCCCTCTGGTGGAGGCCTTCCTGCCTCCTTCTGTTGTAAACCCTGGGTTCTGTGCTCCCAAGTTGTCCCCCCCCCCAACTCTGTTTAAATTCAGGCTGACCATGATGTGCTCCCCTAACCTGTCACACAGTACCCTGATCTTGTTCCAGACACTTCCGCAGTCCCCACACAACCAGAGTCATCTTCCTTGTACCAGCCCCTTAGACACTGTTTGAACCTAATGATCTGGAGTTTCCTGGCCAAGCTAGCCCTGGGTACTGATAGCACCTCTGAAAATTCCACTGACTTTGACACCTCCCTAACTTTCACCCCAAGCTCCCTAAACCTATTCTGTACCTCCCCTACCACATCCCCTACCAGGTCATTCATGATCCTCTCAGCTGTCCTACCTGGGAGGCACACAACACTCCTTCTATGTTGTCCCTCTCTACCCTGTGACTACCTAACTCCCTTCACTATTGAGTCCCCTATCACCAGAACTCTTCTAGTTTCCCATGGTTTTTGAGCACCCCTCTGGATATCCTTGTCTTTGTATCCTTTCCCCCAACTTCAACAGTTCATTCCTCCGATCCACAATTCCCCATCCCATATGCTTACTCAGTCTCTGCCCCTGCTGTTTCCTGCTCTCTGTTCTGATCCTCTTGCACTCAGTCCCTTCCCTTCCATTTGCCATTCTCCCTTTACTGGTTTGGGGTTTTCTCCCTGCTGGCTTCTCCCCTTATTACACTCTGTGAGCCTCCTCCTGATATTCCCCCGATCTTCTCCCTTCTACCCATTTCCTGACTAACTTTAGGTCTAAACTCATGGTCTTCCTGATGCCCCCTTGTTACCTTTTCCCCCTGTGTCTCCATCCATGCTAGCCTGGATATTTTCCTTCTGGGAGTTGAGTAGCAGATATCTATTTTGTACAAGCACTCTACCTGGGTATTTGTTTCCTTCACTGCCGTGCTTCCACCCACTTCCCTTACCAACTGTTCTCCAGCCTGTCTCTTTGCCCAGTACTGCCTCTGTGGCAAAGAAAGCTCCAACCTCTGAGTGTGCCTAGGAAAACCACAGCCCCACATCTACTGCAACTCACCACTCTCCCACTTCCTGCCTCTTGCCTGATCATTTCCTTGTCCTTGTATGCCTACCCTAGATAGGGAGTAGCTTTAATCCTGGCTCCAACCTGCCTCTGCAGGCCTACCCCAGAAAGGGAGTAGCTTACCCCTCCCCCATAACCTGCACCCATTGGTCTTTCCAAGATAGGGAGTAGTTTAGATCCTGCCTCTAACCTACCTCCACAGGCCTACCCCAGATAGGGAATAGTTCCCTCTTTCACTAAACCTGCCCCATGGGCCTACCCCAGATGATGAGTAGACTGAAGTATTTAAATTGTACCCTTAACCACGTCTACCCCAGATAGGGAGTAGTTAAATCCTAGCTCCAGTCCTGTCCCTTAATGGCCTATTCTGTCATGTGCATTTATCCTCCATACCCCCTATCTCTAGTACTTTACTGCCTCATGATAGTTTCCCCTTACCAGATCCCTGTTGGTCAGAGTCCCCTTATTTTATTTATTTATTGAAATGTTTCACCAGGAGGGCACACTGAACAATAAGTTGCTCGTCTCATGGTGCAACCTGAGGGAAGGGGTTAAATAGGGTTGTAAAGGATGATCAGTTACAATAGTATATGGGTAGTACAAACAATACAACATTGTAAGATTGTGCAACAGTTAGAACAGAAGTTATTGTACAATAAACAGTAGTGGAACATTGGGTAAATTACAATACATGTCAAAAATCATGCAAAAGAACATATAAACGTACAAAATGGTAATAATGTGATAGAACCATTTATAGTGCATGAGTGTAACAGGAGCAGGCTCGAGGTAGTACACAAGTGCTGTTGGAGTAAAAAGGATGGGGTTAGGCTGTGCACACTGGTGACCGAGAAAGGTAGGTGGAGAAGAGAGGGGGGAGAGGCAAGAACTGAATATGAGGAGAAGGCCAGGGGTAGCCATTTCCTGATTTCCCCCTTCAGGATGTTGAGAACCCTGCCGGGGGAGTCATGGTAGGAAGGCAGAATCCCCTGCTGACCTGCAGCTTGCCCTGTGGATACCCCTGTAAGTGCCATCCTTCTCAATCAATCAATCACTCAATCAAAATCTTTATTTAACCAGGTGAACATCATTGAGCAAGCTCATTTCCAAGATGGACCTAGACATAAAACAATAAGACAATAAAGGACATTGAGGTTACAGCAGTGCCAGTCAAAGAGACTTGAGCTGGGGTCAGGATAATTAACAATATAGTGACAATCAAGGACGAAAGAATCTGAGAACATAGCAATAGAACCACAACATAACAGCTGCATAAATATTTACATATAGACCCTGACACTGAGCAGGGGTAAACATGGAAGAATACACTACTCTGTGGTCCTCACGCTGTGGGGATCGCACGCTCTGGGATCACTTGGCCACCCAGAAACAAGTACTAACAGCAGATAGCCTATTTGGTGTTTGAAAATCACAGGCTGCAATAATCACACACAAAGGTCAGACACTCCCTGTTTTAATTAAACTAATCCCTGCTTCCCTCCCCCTCCTTAGACAGGCTAACATCAGCAAACTGTTAATTACAACACTTGCACCTAGAAAATTGCTGCAAAATACAGATTACTTGCACAACTACTGCAGATGGCAGAGGTCAGCCCCCAGTTCTCAGTCACAGCAGCTCCCCAAAACAGCTAAAACAACTAAACAAATCAGGAGCCACAAAACCCTCTTCACATCAGTGTCTAGAGGTGTGTTTACACTACCTGCATGTAACGTACTGACTCATTGCAGAGAGGTGCATGATGAGTACCTGCTCTCTTGCATATCCACACTGCTGGCATCAGCAGTGTCGCAACTCTTCTCCAGTGTGTTTCCAGGGTTGGAGGAGGAGGTGGAGGGATTTGAAAACTGAAGTGCACATTGACGTGAACAGGTTGTACCACTACGAATGGAGTAGAATTCCACACTACTTACTGCAGTGTGTGCAGCACAGTGCATCCTCAGCTTGGTTGCAGTTATCAGGATGACAGCAGAGCACATTTGCAATGCTCTGGCTGGTGTCCACATTATTGCACTCACACTGGAGTATTGTCATTGCAACGCTCACCGCAGTGCAAAGCAGGTAGTGTAATGCATCCTAGGACTAGTTCTACAAAGAGGATTAAAGATGGGAGTGTAGGTTGTTTTGAAAGGGTTTTTAAAGATCCAGATGATAAAGGCAGGCTAGGATATGGTGGTGAAGAGGTCTTTAGATGGCACATATAAATTACATTGTGTATGGTGGAACACTGTTAAGAATGGAGTTCCATCACAAGAACAGGGTTGTTGTACCACAGTAGTAACATAAAAATGTTATTATGCTGTCCTAGGTACATCACTACTGTGGTACAACAACTTAGAGTTTCTGCACATGGCCTCCTTACTCAAGCTGCAGCTCTAGTTGCTGACACTGACACAGACAGAAACAGCCTCAGCAATCATGAAAGCCACTTTTTTTGATAATTTTCAGTTCCTTTCAGTTTACCCTGCATCGTCCAAGACTATAATCACAAACTCAGTTCTAGTTGGTAGGTCTTGGAAGGCAGGGGACCAGGGACTCCAGGATTCACATAGTAACACTTCTTCATGAGTCAGAAGCTGGGAGAAAGTCTGAGAGTGTAGCAAGTTTTTCGGGGGGAGGGGGGACAACTCTTTCATTTCAACACTCCTGTTACATGTATTTTTTAACATTGACACTAACTCAGGCTTATCTCATGGTTCCCATACACTATAAAATACATTGTATGGGCACCCACATACAGACAAGCCTGTGTTGGTATTTCAAAGTTGCCTTGGCAACCAATACCTCTCAAGCTTCACTCTTGAGGTTTACATGCTTGCCGTACCAACTTCTTGATGCCAGCACAGACTTGTTCATGGCTTTCCATACGTTATCTTTTATATATAATGTTATCAGAATGGTTAATTTTGAAAGCCTTCCTGTCAAATGAAAACAATATTTTGAAGAACATTATAAGTTTAGGTAAAGCATTTGTTTCAAATAACTCTAACTGGAAGACAATATATAGAGAACAATGCATGGACAACACAGTGTAACAAGGGTTCCTTTTTACCCACCTAAGGTGTGTGATGATACATAAACCACAAGACCAAAGGTCTGGTTTGTAAAGATATGCACACTGAGGATGTGTGAAAAAAAAAAGTTTTCACTGCTGTCCATTTTTTTAATTTTTATAATTACTTATTAAAAGAGCCATGCCCTAGAGCTGACTGAGAAAAAAAAGTAGATTTTGCCTCGACTCCCAGCTGCAGCTGCTATGTCTCACACTGAGTGCAGTGTGTGAGAGCAAGGCAGTTTTCAGTTACACACACTAGTGCATAATGGAGGATTTTAGGTAATGGTTTCGGGTTGTAATAAATGCTAAGCAGCAGTTAAAGTGCTGCACAGTTAAGCATTAGGTTTCATGAAGACCAGTATAATCACTCAATGATACACAAACCTAACAGCAGGGGAAGTGCTAGATGCAATTGTTGAGCTGTGTTTGCACTGTTAAATGATAGCTCCCACTTTGAAAGGACTTAGTAAAACAGAGATGCATGAAGTGTTCTCGTCAGAATTTGTAATCCAAGATTTAAAACAAACTGTAAAGAAGGTTTTGCAAGCATTATTATGGACAACGTGTAACACCCTCCTCTTTATTTTATGGTTTATTTACACAGTAGAGCTCAGCTTAGAGATACAACATGTGTTTAAGGTTTACACTGTTGCCGTGCCAACTTCTTGATGCCAACACAGACTTGTTGTGCATGGCTGTCCATACGTTATCCTATATATATGTTATCAGAATGGTTAATTTTGATAGCCTTCTTGTCAAATGAAAACAATAATATTTTGAAGAATATTGTAAGTTTATGTAAAGCATTTGTTTCAAATAACTCTAACTGGAAGACAATATACAGAGAACAATGCATGGACAACACAGTGTAACAAGGGTCCCTTTTTACCCACCTAAGGTGTGTGATGATACATAAACCACAAGACCAAAGGTCTGATTTGTAAAGATATCGTGCACACTGAGGATGTGTTAAAAAAAAAAAAAGTTTTCACTGCTGTCCATTTTTTCATTTTTATAATTACTTGTTAAAAGAGCCATGCCCTATAGCTGACTGAGAAAAAAAAGTAAATTTTGCCTCGACTCCCAGATGTAGCTGCTATGTCTCACACTCAGTGCAGTGTGTGACAGCAAAACAGTTTTCAGTTATACACACTAGTGCATAATGAAGGATTTTAGGTAATGGTTTCAGGTTGTAATAAACCCTAAGCAGCAATTAAAGTGCTGCACAGTTAAGCATTAGGTTTCATGAAGACCAGTATAATCACTCAATGATACACAAACCTAACAGCAGGGGAAGTGCTAGATGCAATTGTTGAGCTGTGTTTGCACTGTTAAATGATAGCTCCCACTTTGAAAGGACTTAGTAAAACAGAGATGCATGAAGTGTTCTCGTCAGAATTTGTAATCCAAGATTTAAAACAAACTGTAAGAAGGTTTTGCAGGCAGTATGATGGACAAAGTGCAACACCCTGCTCTTTATTTTATGGTTTATTTATATAGTAGAGCTCAGCTTAGAGATGCAACATGTGTTTGCAGTGGGGTCCTGCTTCTGCTCACTTTTACAGCTGCGGTGACTGAAACACAGGAAGAAGAAGAATAATTGTCATCAAAATGTATCAAAAAACACTTCACAGATTTTGCAAAAACATTACACATAAAAGGCAGGATAATTAATGGTGCAATAATAAATGTTCATAGACCAGGCGACGACAAGGCAGTGAGGTTTTGCAACTAAGAATTAGAGACAAGAAATGAGATTGGATTTAAAAAGGTTAAAAGAAGTCTTGGTCAAGGTAACACAGTAGGCACTTTTACACACAGGTTTTTAAAACGAAATGAGCGTTACCTGTGTGGCACCGTTGTACTCTGTTGCATTCTGGTTTCCTTTTACACCCTGCGAGTATTCCGGCCAACCCCGCCTCCATTTGTTTCGGCTCCCCCGGAGTTTGCTGCTGTAATGGCTGTTTATGCAGTGCTATCGGAATGGCTGTTTCACACAGCCAGATGAAATGGAACAGGTCGGTGCAAACCGCAAGAAGCAGAGATTGTGGTTTGGACGAACGTACACCTAGGGAATGAAACAGATGCACTTTACACACAAGGGATGTAACGGAATACTGTTTCTGTAACAGTTATTCTGTTACATAAACCTGTGTGTAAAAGCACCTAGTGAGTGAATGGCTCTGAGAGGACTTGGGATCTCCAGGTTCAGGCCTGTGCTCTAACCCCTGAACTCACTCCTGTTTTCAGACCATCATCATTTTTATTTATTTATTTAGCTTTTGTTAACCGGGTAAGTGCACTAGCCATAAAATGACTATTTTCAGGCACAACCCGGGAGAGTACAGACATGCTGAAACTTAACAGGATAACAATTTATAAGTGCTTTACATACAATGAGTTAAAGAGGATACAATATATCGGAACATACAAAGTAAAGCACTTTACATACAGTGAGTTAAAGTGGATACAATATATCAGAGTCATACAGAGTAGACCATTCATAAGTTCATAGGTGCCTACCTATGCAATGAATAGAGAGGACCTTGGACAATAAATTATCAGGTGACATATCATATAAACAGAACAAGGTACAAAAAAACAAAAACAGGTAATACAAAAGGAAGAAAACACCATTGAGAGCAGGGGGTGTCATTAAGGAAAAGGTCGGTAAGTGAGGAAAAGGGAAGCAAGCCATGAAATTAAATTATATGAGTATATGTAAGTGTAAGGGAAATGCCTGCAGTGCAAGATTGTATATGGGCTGGGACAGGCTGAGGCAGTAAGAGGGTTATATAGAGGTGAGAAAATACTATTGTATGGCAAGAGACATCAGTCATTAGGTAGGGTGAAAGCAGGAACAGGTATCAGCAATCAGCAGATTTGAGCGCAATTTTCTCTTTAAGCATGTGTCGGAGCTAGAAAGTCTAATGTCGAGGGGAAGGGAATTCCACAGCTGTGGAGCCGCATGCTCAAATGCAACAGTTCCTTTCCTAGTGCGGCACCTCGGCAAATTCAGAAAGGATTTATCAGCTGATCATAGACCATGGAGTGTGTCCTGAGGAACAAGCATAGCTACAAGACACCTAGGGGTTTGATTTCAAATTATCGAATCAATAAGACAGCCAAGGTAAGTATTTCCTACTAGCTACCGGAGAGAGCCAATCAAGATCATTATAAAGTTGACAGTGGTGTTTAAGCTGAGGAGCAGAAGAGGCATAGCGACATATGTTGTTATACGTAATATCCCATCTGAGTAGGTCAGTTTTATGAGTAGCCCCAAATAAGGGAGCCCAATAGGTTAGGGTGGGGAGCAGAATCCCCCTCGCAATGGCCATTTTAGCTGATGGCATTAGCATATGGAGGGTTCAAAGCAATTCCTTTTATTTTTATAGGCAGTCAATTTAAACACTGTCAAAGTATTACCTTTGGACAAGCATGACAATAAAATGGGTGGAATAAACTAAAAGATGCCATTGGCTCAGTGTGATTTCATGAATATGAATCATTAAACACTGCCCCCAAGACCACTCTGGCCTGACTGGATCCCCTCTGTAACACCTTCAATTGTTTTCACTCTGAACTGCTCCCCCCCACCTCCTCATTCCAGCCCACGACTGCCTTCAAGTTTATATCAGCCTCTCCCTCCCATCTCTGGAAAGCAGGCACTTTTCCACTGGGCTTCCTCTCTCTCCCAGTTCTGGTTTATTATAACAGGGTGAGCCCAAGACAGCATCCCTTTTACAGGAGTAGCCTGGGCATAGAGGCAACATACATTAAAGAAGGCATAAACAACTATACAGAGGCTAGAGAGGATGCAACACCGTATCCGTAACAATTATAGATAGTAGCCACATATAGATATTCCTTAAGGTTAGCCGTAAAGGTATTATGAGACTTGATAGTACGAATATGTGGGGGGGAAGTTCCAGATTTGATTTTTTGGAAATTGTTGTGTGGCTCTCTTCCCTGCTGCCTCTCATCTGTCCCTTCCTTCATTCTGCTGCCCCCCCCCCCACACTTCTCTATCCCCTGCTGTAGAACCTCAGCAGGTTAGGCATCTTTTTCCTTTCAATGCCCTCCCCACTGGAATTATCTCCCTAGTGCCTTTCAGTCCTTGCAAATGAACCTTGCTCAATGGTGCCCACCTGGATAAATAAAGATTTTGATTGATTGATAAATACAGTGATAACAGCACACTTGAGCAAACTAGGTAGACTGTAATGTCTTTATCTGCTGGCATGGTCGTATGTTCTTATGTTCCTTTTCCTTCAACCAGTAATATCATGCCAAGAGAGTTTCTTGGGGGGGGGCACACAATTACAAACTGGTTTAGGGGGAACCATAAATTACACTTTTAAAGCCTTTCTGTGTCCAAAAAGCACTACTTGGATGAGAATCTGAAGGGGGGGGGGGCACGTGCAGTCTATGGGCAACACTGCCATGCCTTCAAAACTCCCCTTCAAGATCATGCTATGCCTACCTGCTCCTGCAGCTAATCCTCCCCCCCAGTTCCCCTTCTGTCCCTCCCCTTTTGCCTCCTTCAGTCCCCTTCCACCCTCTCTGGGATGGGCTCTATCTCTGTGTTGGGTCCGCACTCTTCTCTACTCCTTGATTTGCTTTGTATGCTGTTACACTTTTAGTTCTCTCCTTGTAGGTGAACTACTTTAATCCCATCCACCATCCTTGTTTGCTACTGGATGTTTTTATGCACTGTTTTGTATAATATTGTGACTGTGTATTTTATCCTGTAATTCCTTCCTTTCAATTGTATTATTGCATATCTTTATTATTTGCCTACTCTCCCTTCTGTATCTCCCTGGGTCATCCCTGGAAAGGAGTCCCACCTCAGTGTCTCTCCTGGTCACTAATTTTCAGTTAAAGAAATAAATATGCCTGCACTATAGCCCAGGCCAGAACTACTGACATTTTGAACATTTTTACTCCATTTTACCATTAAAAATCAGGATAACCATTTTATAGTTGTAATAAATCCTTCACAAGTGTGCCTACTCCTGGTCTGTTTTCTTTTTCCTTTATACAATAGATTATCCCTGAAGAAGACCTAAAGGTTAATTTGTTGATTCTTACTTAATTTTCAATTTTTCATCTGCGAAATCTTTGTTTTGTTTACAGCCAAAACACTGACTCAACACCTTGTTTTTTTGGCTTTTACATATTGCTAGCTAATGGCACTTCATGGGTGCATATGTCACCTGGCTTTGCCTCATGCATCACCTCCCAATTAATTTTGTTAACCCACAATAATGCACACCCTGTCTTGTTTTATTGCTTAGATGTTGACCATCAGTGCTCTGCTTAGTGAGCTATGCCTACTGTCTTTCTGATCACAAAAATAGCAAATGTGAACATGGAGATAACTGGTTGAAGTCTCAGATCCAAGGTAAGGTTAACAAATATTATAATATGGGTCTGAGAAATAGAGCATTCTGATTGGCTAGAAGCATCCCATCAGTCTTATGTTAATCTTTTATTAACATAGCTGTAGAGCCTAATCATATGCTGACCAAAGTTTAACACTGTCTAAAAAACTTTTTTTATTATAATATCAATGAGGCACTCCCAGGGGTTATGTTAATGGTCAGTTAATCACCCTCTAGGGGCATGTGGCACTCTGCTATGCCTCATGCAACATTACACCCCTAGAGAGTGATTAACATACCATTAACATAGCCCCTGGTCATGCCTTATTGCTTAAATGTAAGTTTAGAATTCCGTTGTTCTAATGCAGAACTCTTGACTGTATAAAATATTGTACAGACATGTTTGTTACAAGATTGTAATTGGTGAATGTGTTGTAACTAATTTACAATACATCTGAAACAAAACTAATTCTTCAGTTTGTGCTAATGGAGGAAATTTTTTTTTGTATTTTACAAATGAGGTGTGTTAAGGATTCCAGGTAAATATACAAATGTGGGATTTGTATTTTACAAATAAGGTGTGTTAAGGACTCCAGGTAAATATAAATACATGGGAACACATCGCTAAAGAATATTGTTAGCATGATTAATGAGGTCTTGAAAGCCTCTCAAGAATGTATTGATTTCTGGTGTGAATGAGGCACTGAAAACATCCAGCTGCTCATTTTCCTTAGGCTAAAGTTTCAACAAAAACATAAACAAGACAGTTGAAGTAAAGTCAACACAGAAGTGGCCAAGAGCATATAAACATCAGTGAGGTCTACAATCCCTTTGCTGTGCAAAAACAGGCAGTGTTATCAGTAAGGCATTTTATTGACTATGATGCCACTGAAAAGGGAATTTTTCTGCCAGTCTGAAAATTGAAATGTGGCAGTATGGTCTACTGGCTAGAGCAGAGGTTTGGGGACCGGGAGACATGGGAAACCCAAGTTCAAATCCCACCAGAGCCAAGCATATGCCACTTCTTAGTGTTTCAGTCAACTGAGTTCTAAAAAATATGTATACAAAGCAAGACCCTACTGGAATCAAGATATAGCATCTCAGCTGGGCTATTATGGGTAAATGATTTATTAAAAAAACAGTAGTTTATTTACTGGTAAATCATTGTTGATAGCCTACTTGCCACAGAGCCTTGTAAACCAATGACAGTACAGAGTTAGTACACTATTCAAGTCAACCTTTCTGACTGCCAACAGGCTACTGTAAAAGTGCTACCACCAATAACATTTATAGTTACATTTACAGTACAGTGTTTTTGTAGCATGCTTTATGTATAATCTTTTTGCCTTACACGAAGGTTTGGGCTGACAAAATAACATGACAAGTAAAATGACACAATTGGAAAATAACATTATAAAATGGCTGGGAAAAATCTATCGATCTGACTGGCTAAGAAGCATTCCAAGTTGACCTCAGCACAACTGGACAGTGTGGATCTCATTAGCATAATTATTTTCATTTATTTGTTTAATGGTTAACTGAATAGGTCCATTGGCATAAAATGCTCATTTGCAAGGAAGACCCAGGGCAAAACATTGCCACAATACATTATAGTAAAAAATATAAATGACAAAACACATTGCCATGAACATTAAAAGTTTCAGTTACATGTACAAACATTCAGGGAGTTCAAATACAATTCCAATTTTTTTCAAGTCATAACTGTTGTACAGTTTTATATTGAAGCAAGTAAAGAATTTCAGCTTTTAACACAATGGTATAAAAAATACATTGTCCTTGAACTGTCTTTCTTAAAGGATACTGAAAGCTAATTGCTGTACTTGACCGCAGATTAATGTAGAATCAGCCAATTGAAACATATTGCACAGAACAGATGGTAGTTCCTTATTAACTACTTTCCGAATAGTAATGCCTTCAAAGGACAACTTTTGCAGCTCCAACTGGAGCCAGCCAAATTCCCTATATAAACTACAATGATGAATGCAGGGCAAAACAACAGGCTCTGTTAAACAAAACCCAAACTCTTGACTGGGCACTGTCACATGCTAATAAATGAGCTACTAAACCGTAATCAATTAGTGCAAGTAACAGATTGTGAACAGCCAAAATTCTAGACATCCTGTTAAAATTTATTATGTTATGATATAACATACCAGAATGGATATTGACTGTTCGAATCGACAAATCCACATAAACAGCAAATGAGTGTACAGTCTTTTTTGGGGGGAAAATATTATCTTTATTATTTTGAAGAGAGATAGATGGTCAACATCACTTAATGAGGTAACAAACATCATCATCATTTGTAAGGTAACTTAGGAGGCACTTGGCACATCCGGGGCCATTCCCTCCCTTTCAGAGCATGTACAATATACTGGGGTCAGTGCATTTTAGCTCTCCCAGTGGGTTACAGTGTTGTGGGAGAGTATATTAGTATATGTCATAGTAGTATATCTTTATATCCCAGAGCTGCTAGTTCAGTCCAAGACGATTATTGGGTTTCAGGTCTAATTGGTTAAATTTCATGCAGTAATGAGTTGTTGGGAGGAGAAGGTGGAGGCTGATCCATGAAGCTGTGAGCCAGAGAAGAAGGCTATAATCACCAGTCAAGGGGAGGCAGAGGGGGGGAGGAATGGAGGAGGGAGGAGGGGTAGATGGTGGGGGGGGAGGAGTAAGGGGGTCGGTGACCGTGGAGGGCAGCTGCTAGGTTTGTTGAGTGTATGATCAAGGTGCAAACCCAACTATTGAAAGGATGATATTGCCTCAATAGGAGTATTATCAGTTGAAACCAAGTGAGGAGGCCCAGACTGTTCATTCTCCTTACACTAAGAAAAGTCATAGACTTGGTCTCATTTACAATGGCAAGATATGTGATGAAATGTCCTTTTCTTACTCATCATTGTACTTTGCTTCAAAGTCTAGATTGGGATTCTCTTGCAGCACATAGAAAAAAATGAGTAGGGTACAAAGCCTATATGGAGTACGGAGGTAAAAATAGGCATGGAATAAATTCCTCTGTTGCATTTACCTCTCATAAGTATAACTTGAGGGACTTGAAACACAGATGCTTAAAAATCCCACTGGAAGTTAATATCCACAGTAGAATGCAAAGACGTTTCTACTTACCAAAAATATGGAATGAAAGAGACCCAGAAATTAGGAATATTGAAAATTTAGGTCAATTTAAACATTTCCTACATTTCGTCTGGAAAGACAAATGTATTTGCTGCGGTGTTACTGAGTGATCTCTGTACTTGTTGTTCTCTTAGATTGTATGTCCTAACTCTCCTGATTTCATTCCTGAGTTGAGGTCACTGGTTGGAGTAGGTGGATGAATGAATATAGTTTTAGACACTGTAGTAATGTGTCCCCCTTTTTGGATGTTTCCCTCTCCCTTAATCTGAATCCTGTAAAATCTTGCTTTATATTAAGGCTTCTACATATTTCCCTTGACCATTATATGTAAAATACCCAATTTTAAAATAAGGTTATATACCTTGATTTCTTGGTACATTGTATGTTTCTGTTTCGTAGGTTTTGTATGAATTTAGACTGTGTTGTATTTAAGATTGTTCCTGTAATATTGTATTAAATGATGGTTTATTGTACTGTGAAACTGTAATCTTAAACAGGACAACTTTGATAAACGGGCCTAACTGGTCCTAAAAGTTATTTTCCTGTTAAAAAATAAAGCTTTTATCTATCTTTTATCTATTTACATTCATTGTTAATCTGTTACATAGCAAACAGGATTGAAGTCAGTTAAAATCTTGTTACAAAACACAGGCTAAATTAAGCGTTACCGTGTTACTTGAAAACAAAGTCGAATCATCTTCATATAAAATTATATTTATTTATTAAATTTTGGTGACCAGGTAAGCCCACTGAGCCCTGGAGGTCCCTTTCTCAGGGGCGACCTGAGATTACATAACACAAGAGACTAATTCAGCATTAATTTGGGTTACAGGAATCACAACAACACTGTTATGATGGCAGTACAGGAGCATAACAGTACAAATGGAATAAATAGGCTGATCAGCAGTGATAACATAGTACAATTATTTGAAGTTTAACATGAAGTTTAGACAGTAGTGGAGGAGAGGATCTGGTTAGTCATTCATCTCTGAGTTCCTATCAGGAGCCGGTGCAACGGCAGGAACTGGCGTCCACTAGGTGGACTTTAAGCCTAGTGTGGAAGATTTTGATAGAGAGGGCTTCCTGCACCCCAGGAGGGAGTTGGTTCCACAGTGTGGGAGTGGTGAGAGCAAAGGACATACCGCCCGCTTTGGTTCTAACTCTGGGGACATCTAGGAGAGTTCAGCCAGTTGTGCGGAGGTGTTGGGGATTGGTCTTTAGAGTGATGAGGCCAGAGAGGCTGGGGGGGGTGTCAGGTCGACTAACTTGTAGGCTAGGCTGAGCAGAGGGTACTGGAGGTGCACATCCAGTGAGGTCCAGTTTAGGAAGGATAGGGAGTTGCAGTGGTGATCCCTAGAGTTGGCCTGGGAGGCGAAGCAAGCCACATTGTGTAAAGTACCTGAAGTCTGTTCCTCTCCAGCTCCAGCCCTTGCATGACTGGGGTGGCATATGTGAGTATCAGGAGGAGGACACTGGTGGTGATTGAGATCCTGGCTCCAGGTACAAGCTGGTCTTACAGATGGTAGAGGGTGCCTAGTTTCCCATGTAAGATTTTGGTGACTGAGTCTACGTGGTTCTTCAGGGTGAGGCCCTGGTCCAGGGTAAGGTTGAGGTATTTCAGGGAGGGCACTACTTCTAGGCTGTTGCCAGACATGGAGGTGAGTTGTAGGTGCTGTGTTCTGTCCTGACCAAGGGATCTAGGGCCAAACAGCATTGCCTTATTTTTGGACGTGTTGAGGACCATTCTGTTCTCAGTGAACCAATGCTCCAGTGACTGGAGGTCATCTTGGAGTAAGGGGCTAAGGCCTCCCAGATTGGCGGTGGAGCAATAGATGACTGCATCATCCACGTACTGGATGATGGAGCTCCTGCCACAGTGGTCTGATAGTTCATTAGTGAACAGGGAGAAGAGGAGGAGGCCAAGTATCAACCCTTGAGGCACCCCCTCTTTTAGTGGAAGTGGCCCAGATATGGTGTTCTTCCACTTTACCCTCTCCATGCGGCCGGTCAAGTAACTCTTGAACCACTTTATAACATGGCAGTCTAGGCCTATGTTGCTCAGCTTAGTGAGTAGGAGATTGTGGTGGACCAGGTCAAAGGCCTTGGAAAGACCTACGAAGACCGCACCAGTAGGGGTACCCTTGTCCAGGTCTCGAGGATGTCTGTTGCAAATTTGGTCAGTGCAGTGTCAGTCCCATGCCAGGTTCTGAAGCCATTTTGGGAGGGTGCCAGGATTTTATGGCTCTCCAAGTAGTCGCAGAGTTGTCCATAGATCAGTTTTTCCTGGATTTTCTTGACAGGATGCAGAGTAGGGCGATTGGTTTATAGTTGCCAGTAGACTCCCAGTGGCTGCCCTTGTGGACTGGGACCACATGGGCCTGTTTTCACTGTGCAGGGACTGTGCCCTCCTTCAAAGAGCAGTTGATAAGCCAGGATAGGGGTCTGGCCAGGGCTGGGGCCCCATCCTTCAGCAGCTTGGGGTGAATCCCATCGGGTCCCCTGAACCAGAGGTTTTTAGAGATTTAAGTTGTGATAGAGCCTCTTTTGGCTTGATTAGCCATAGATGAAAGGATGGGTAGTCGAGATCAGGGGGAACCCTTGTGCTGGGGTCTGTGATGAGGAGGGGGTAGGGCAGCCTTGTACGAGTCTAGGTTAGTGAAGTGGTGGTTTAGTGAGGTGGCAATTAAGGGGTCCTCATAAATTAGTTGTCTGTTGACCTCAATGGGGCCGGGTTTGGACTTGCCATTCCCCTTCACCAATTTGTTAATGTGGGCAAAAAAAAGTCTAGGGTTCCCTAGGTTATTTTTCTGAAGGCGCATGACATACTCTTTTTTTGGCTATTTTTATGGCCAATTTGCATTTGTTCCTGAGGGTTTTGTATGTCACTAGTTGGCCGGTAGGGAGGAGTGCTTGAACTTTTTCCAAGCCTTGTCACAGTGCATCATGAGGGCCTATAGTGGAGGGGTTATCCATTTGTAGCAGCTGCCTTTGGCATGAAGTTTCTTCATGGGGCAAGGAGGTTAGCTGCTGTGTTAAATGTCCTCTGGAAGAAGGCCACAGCCTCATCTAGGGTAGGGTGGAGCTTGATCGGGCTCCAATCTAGGCTACTTAGATGACTGATGAATTGCTCAGGTGTGTAGTGGGTGTAAACTCGCATGGCCAGGATACTTAGTTGTATTCTGGGCACCCTATTCTTCCAGATACAGAAGATAGGAGAATGGTCATTCAGAGTGTCAGCCAGGATGCCAGCAGACTGGATGTTACAGGGGTTAGTCACCAGAACCCAATCAAGGGTAGAGTGAGTCCCTGTTTTGTGGTTCAGTCTGGTGGGTTTGGAGATTACCTGTACAAGGTTTGCATCTTGTATCAGGCCAGATAGGGACTGGGTGGTATCCTGGGCTCAGTTCAGGTTGAAGTCTCCCAGGATGAGGAGTTCAGTGGAGACATCTTTGACTGTTTCCTCTAGGATAGCCTCCAGGGATTGAAGGGTGTTCTTAGGAGGGTTTTATACGTACCCTATGGTGAGGTGCTTGCAGAAACCCAGGGTGATGCGTACAAAGATTGATTCACTGTCAATGCTGGCATTGTGTTGCAGGATGACTTCGGCTGAATTCAGGGTATCTTTTACACTAAAGAGTACCCCTCCCCCTCTTTTATTGGTCCTGTCTTTCCGGTAGGAGTGGTACCCAGGGGCAGTGACCTCATGTGGGAGGACATGAGGTTTGAGCCAGGTTTCTGACATGGCCAGGACATCTGGATTGAAAAGATCCAACCAGGCTTGCACTTCCTGCATCTTAGGTTGCAGGCTGCATATGTTCATGTGCACTATCCGCAGACCCTTCTAGGATACCCAGTGGGGGTCCTGCGGGGAAGATATCAGGAGATTGCCAGTAAGAGAACCTGGGTTCCATTGTATATCTCCTGCCAGGAGCAGGAGGGCTCTGAAGCAGTGGCGGCTCTACACCAGGGCCCACCAGGGCACGTGCTCCGGTAAAAAAATGCTGTGCCCCAGTGGGTGCCCCATATGGTGCAGAGCTTCCCCCATAGTAACAATATATCAGAGCCCTGGCTGCTATCTGTTGTGCCCCAGCTGTGCCCTGGTAACCATTTGTGGCTAGAGCCGCCACTGTTCCGAAGAGGCATACTGAAGTGGGGTTAAGGAACAAGAGTAATCCTCTTGTGCATGACCTCTTTGCATAGTGGGTGATAGAGTACCAAGCGCCTTTCTTAGTAAGTTCAGAGGCCTTCAGTAAGGATTGAAAACTGCATTGGAAGGGGGTTTGGTCGCAGGTGTATGGGAGGGTGTCAGGCTGCTGGGGTTCATGTAGGTCAGGGTCTCTTACGCCAATGAGCCCACCCACCCAGAGGAGGGACAGGATATACATAGTGGCCAGTAGTAGTACTCTGTTGGACAGGTAGTGACAGAGTGTGCCAAGCTTTATGGACATGTCCTTGAGTAATGGGAACCCTAGAGTTACAAAGGATGGAATTATAGGTATCCTTAGTAAGCTGTCTTAAATCATCTTAGCTAGATAGGAACAGAATTACTGAGCCTGGCTTGTAAATTATTCACTTTATGTCCCTTTTAGGTATTACTCATATATGGCAACAATAACATGGCACTTCAGAGTTGCTACCATATAACTAGCAGCTGGGCTTCTACTTCCCCTGTAAAAATCAGAGCAGGTCAATTACACAATTGGATTAGGATATTTGTACTAGTTCTTATTACTTTGCTGAATATGCACTATCTACTTGCAGTCAGTTTCAAAAAGAACAAAACAGAACAAAACAGTGCCCTTTTAAGTTGAGTAGGCATTCTACTAGCAGTCAGGTTCTAACAGTTTCGGGCAGTTAAGTTTTTAAGTTAGGTTGGCATCTGGATTCAAGTACTAAGACATACTGGTTCCAGTAATTTAACACCTAGCCCTCCTGGTAACCATTTGGGAGGAGACGCAAGATAGCTGTCAGAGGGGGGTGCTATAGCTGCAACTTGTGAGACTTGAAAGTGGGGTGTATGAATTGCAGGCTGTCACCAAGCCCGATTGGCCCCAGGCAAAAGGTGGTCATGGTTACTGGCATTAATGGGAGGAGGGATCGGGTGGGTGGTGGTTTTGAATGAAAACAAAGTATTAGACTCTTTACAAACATTTGGCATGTTATTTATTCATTTCAAAAGTTTTACCAGGAAAGTCATATTGGGCTGGTATCAACTCATTTCTAGATGCATTGGGGCGGGGACCAAAACAGATCCAAAACTATAATGTACAAAAAGAATACAATAATATGAAAATAAATATAACAAAATATACAGTTACAAGGCAATGGTTAATTGGCATGCATTTAATTACCATATGGTAAAATTCAAAATAGACAAAAGAACAATGAAACAGTGAGCAATAAAACAATAATAAGGAGCAATGGAGTAGTGATTGATGAACTTGAGGAGAGAGGTAGTGTCCGTGTAATGTTGAAGATAGGTGACAGAAATCCTCCCCAATAACAGTAACCACTGCAGAATTGAATAAAGAATCCATGGAGGAGAGATTTCAGAGCTGAAAAGGAAGTAGCAGAGATAATGGAAGTGAGGAGAGAGACCCATATTTTAGAGGTGTAGAAAGAGAAGGCAGCTTGGTCAGCAGTAGATTTCATTTGTGGAAGAGTGAATAAAAAGCAAGCGTCACAAAGGGAGTAAGAGGTAGAAGGGGGGATAGTCAAGAGAGAAGCAAGATATGAGGGGAGAAAGCCAAACCAAAATTTGATGATAAAGGAGTACAGTGGGAAAGTAGTCAGTCATCGGGGGGGCAGAGTTACAGTATGCAAAGAACAGTGATGAGTGTGCAGGGGTTTATCAAGGGCAAATCAACAGAAGGAATGAAAGAGGGTGGTCTAGTCTAGCTAAAGTGGACTTTGGAGCAATACTGTAAACAATATCTCCACATAGTCAAAAATGGGGAGAAACATCTTTGTGAGGATTTCTCTCCAAGCAGGAAGTGGGATGCTTCTCTTGTTTCTGTAAAGTACTTCAAATCTGGGGTGGAGTTCTTGTGATAGTATCCACATGCATAGAAAACTCGAGGTGGTAATTCAGCCAGACCCTGATGTACTTGCAAGACGAGACATCTTCAGTAGCTGCACCATCAAGGGTATGAACGGATGGAAGGGGGAGACTCTAGCAAGCCTCTGTCTGGTGCAAAAGTCATAGAGACTGTTTTCTTAACATTGAGAGATAACTGATTTTCCTGAACCCAGAACTGGATGTTGTTAAAGTATTAATAAAGACGGAACAGTATGGGCCCCAGAATTGATCCTAGATGGACTCCCATATGAACAGGCACATGGGATGACAACTCCTGGTCAAATTTAACTGCTTATACTCTGTCACTCAAATAGTTGGAAACCCAGCCCAAAACCTTATCAGACATGTGGAGGCCCTACAATTTCTCCAACAAAAGCCTACGATCAACAAGATCAAATGTCTTTGTTAGGTCAGTTAACTGGGCTCCAACATATTTCCCTTATCAACAACCATATGAATATAGGCAACCACACCTAAAATTGCAGTGGACGTATTACAGTATGTTTCATATGAAAACCATGTTGCAACCTGGTCAATATTGCATATTTTGTCAAAACATTACCCAGCTGATCACATACCATTCTTTCAAGTAATTTAGATGGGGGTGACAGAGTCATTGCTGGCCTGTAATTGCTAACCAACAAGACATCCCCATTCTCATGAATTGGCGTTATCAATACCTGTTGCCAAATTTGTGGAATTGAGCTTGTACACAAAAAATTAAACAACTTTTTTATGGGATACACAAGTTCCCCAGCAACAATTTTTACTATGCCAATATTGATTCCATCACAGCCCTCCTTGGTTTTAGACTTCATTTGCCTAATATACTTCAGCACTTGGTGTCAGTAAGTTGCCTAAAATAAAATTTAGATCTATTTGTCTCTCTCATTTCTTCAGTTGATTCCCTACTGTAGTTTGTAGACTTAACATTCAGAACCATCTTTGAGACATTGTGCTCAAGATTACCAAAATTATTATTAAAATACTCTACCATCTTCTGTGGCTTAATAATATGAGATGCAGGTGTCTCAAGACAAGAAGGAATACCTTTAACTGATCTCCCAAGTATCGTATTCATATTTTGCCAAAACCTGTGGGCATTGAAATGGGAATACCTTTGCTTCTGTTTTAGGAAATTTTGCTTTAGTGTCTCTTATTTCAATTTTACATTTATTATGCATCTCCCTGAACTTAAGCAAAAGTGGATTACAAACTATTTTATTTTAATACTCTTCCAGATCTTATCCCTTTCTTGAATCATTTTAATTAACTCAAATTAAATCCATTTCTGGGTGCTACAGTACCTCTAATATGGCATTTTCTCTTAGAGCAAACTTGTCAGATGTTGTAGAAAACTCAAAGAAAAAAATGCTGAAGTGCTGTACCGGGGCTAGCATCCTGGAATTACCAAGCAATAGAAGCCATTTGACAATTAAAAGCCAATCTATCCAATGTCTGCAGGTTTCAGACAAAAACAAATTTGGATATTGAGTTAAGTTTAGGCTCCCTGCACATACAAAACACAGGATTATGATCATGAAGTAGTGAAGACAGCCCTTACCCTGTCTGTATGCAATACTAAAATCCAATTAATTAATGTTTCAGTAACAGCTTTAAAGTTATTACGAGTTGATGCTGAAATAATTTGAGACTAATTATGACTGACATCTGTATGAGTGACATAAATTTTATATTAATAAAAAAGTTTCAAATGCTGCAATAAACACATATCCCTCACCATCTGCTCCCAATACCAACATTTATAGCCCCCTCCACATTTATGCTCACCACCCTGTTACAGAAGTGTACACCATTATTTAACTTAAATCTGCATCCCTCTTAAAAGTAATATCCTTTTCCTTTAGAAAATCTGTTCCCCCACAACCTTCATGAACCTGACATTCTACCAGAAATTGGCACCCTACTTCCCTTCCAAAAGTCTACCTCAGCTGACTCCACAACACTCCTAATATGAACACACTGTACCTCTCCCCAAATCAAAACTTATGAACTTTCAAAACTGGCACCTTTTGCCGTTTTGAAAATTCACATCCAACCCTAGTAGTTTCCTTCTTCATCCCTCCTTAAGTTTATACCCCCTGTAAAAACTGACATCCTAAACCATTCCTATAACACTGCTGACATTGACACCCTATATCACATAAGAAAATGGCACATTGCATTCCTCACAAAACTGACACCCAGCACCCTTCTGAAACTGCCCCCTTCAACCCTCCCAGAACTGACACTCCTCCCAAAAATGACACCCCACAACCATCCTCAGATTTTTACCTTTTGTCCCTCCCAAAGCATTCATTTCACACCCTTCTTTCAATTAGTAGTAATAAACACCTCTCTCAACTAATGGTTGAAGGGTTGGGGGAAAGACAACATCATAAGTCATTATTTTTATTGGATCCATTTTCTCAAGTGGAAACATGACAAGCACATTTCTTGGGAGAAATTAAATATTTATTTTGTCCCCCGCCCTTTTGTTTTGCTCAAATGGCTGTTTGATGTAATAACACATACCATGGTGTCTGTGGCATGATATATTGGAATTGTGGGCTATTAAAGGCACTTAGCTTTGTCTCATGCCTTACAACACAGCAGCTGTATCTGTAAGCCTCAGCACTAATGGGCATCCTATCATATGTTATTGTTTAATGTAACAAAATACGACATTTTGCTCAGACTAGGAACTTTCATAATGTAGCAAAATATGAAATTTTGCTCAAATTAGGAAAGTTAGACATGGGTACTGTACTTTTTCTTTAGACTTTATTTTGTAATACCCCTGAAAAAATAAATAGATTGTAGATTTAATTAGCTATTGTATGTGAGAGAGAGAGAGAGAGAGAGAGAGATTGACTATTTCCTATCAGAATCCTGGGAAACATCATTAACCAATTAACAAAAAAATGCATGAATTGCTCTGCCCAGAGTAGGGCACATAATAAAACAAGAATTACCAAGTGGTACCAGTTGTTTGCCACAGTGCTGGTGATCTACAAGCTGTATGGCAAAAGGAAACCTCAAAACTGTTATACTGTGTTATACTGTGTATTTTCGTTTGTCTTACTGTGACAAGGTACCTTTGTAAATGAGCCTATGGCTCAAAGGTTTTCCAAACTGCTGTCTAAATAAATAAATAAATAAAACCCAGACTGATGTTATGACAGATGGGCCAGGAAAACCAGTTTGCAGCTCTGAATAAATACAGAGGCAGGCTACTGAGGGTTTATTGAGGAATGTCACTCTGTGATCGAAGCTAGTTTTGTTTTTTCTAAATTAGCAAGTCAGTCAGTTGGTCTTTCTCTGGTATTCATGGCACACAGACACTCTAAAAGAGGCTCTGAAAACAGAAGGAAGTATTGTAGACTACAAGGGTTAAGGGCGTTGATACCTTTGAACTGATAACCAAATTTGTAACATATGCTGTATCCCCTTGAACAAATTAAGGAAACCAATAACTACTGTACATATTTTACTACTTGAATAAAATGGCATTTTTCTGTAGTGGTCTCGGCAATATTTTGTATGTTCAGAGTGGGTAAAAAGTTATAGGCTCATTCACACAGCAAGTTCTGCACCATTGTAAGTGGTGCAGAGCTGTTACAGCATTTCTGCATCACTCATGTGAACGCAATCCGCATTGCAGTATCTGCATGTGTTGCATTTCACCGCAATCCCTCTTTTCTTGGGATCGTGTAGTGGTGTTCATGTTTCATGTGACTGTGTGAACAGCTGGCACCACACACAATGGTAGCAGCCAAAAGAAACACAGCACCAACACTTCTTGGAGAATATATATAACTGTATTAAAACTCACATACATTAGATGAATAACAAACACAGTGGCGCCATGCAAGGTAACAACAGCTCCCAGACAAAAGAACAGCCCGACCGGTTTCGCGCCAAAAGCGCCTCCTCAGGGACTATATATTTTTTTAGCAGGCTCAGTCAGACTTCTTTGATTGGCGCTGGAAGTCATTGGCGACTGCTTTTTATTGCCATTATTGCGGTCATTTTTTTGCAGCCTGTGGTTTGTATCTCAATAGCCTGCATTTTGTCTTTCATTATGTCTTCCAATTTGGAAGATTTGCATGCAGGTAGTGACGGCTCCCAGACCTTTAGTAAGTTTTTGTTTTCGGGCGTTGGGACATCTAACCCGTTTGTTAGCCCGGATCCTGACGTTACTGTGTCTTCACCACAAAATATAGCCTCTGGTGATATTTCAAGTTGTGAGCCAGTGGCTAGTATATTTACAGCCTATTATGAGTTGGAAAGATTGGCACTTAAGCCTCGACATATTTATTGGAACCTTACTAGCCTTGAAGCTTATGTTCAGGTGAATCGCATTCCGAGAGGACTTCGACTCATTAAATGGCCTGGCTATGGTTTGGAATGGCAAGATTTTAAGGATGATTGGATTAGCCAGATGCAAGCAGCCTCTATGCTTTTTCAGGAATGCTTAATAAGGGATTATCAGACACAGAAGATTTTGATTGAGCCTCTGGTAAAAGAAAAAGAAATTGCTTTTGCCAGCTACAATGCTGACTCAGACTTCAGTGAACTTGAGAATAAGTTATGGTTGGCAATTATTAAACAAGATGCCTGGCTTAAAGCTATAAAAATTAAGAAGTTCGAACGAGACCGTCAAGATTACGCTCTTAATAGAGTTTTTACATGGAAGGGGTCTGAGTCTTCTGGAAAACGTAAACGGGGCATTATCAAAAATAAAATACAACAAAATAAATCGATTTTATGCTGCAATACTAGTACCTATGCTGAGAGTAGTTTTTACTCAACATCAGATTCTTCTGAAGACCCTTTAGAGGAGGTTAGCGCGGTAAACAACAGCCAACCGCACCGTTCAGAACGACTAGTGAGGTTCGAGGTGGATCAAAGACACGACGTGGTGGGCGAAGGAGATGCAAGAATAAAAGCCTCTGGAGGCAAACGGCAACCATCAATGATGCAGAAAACTCCACAGAAGTTCAGAGGGAGGTCGATACACTGAATGTTGTAAATCTATCTGACATTGTACTTACTAATAATCAGATCTCTGTGCTGGAGAAAGGATTGAAATTCATACCTTCATGTAGTACTTCAAAGTTTAATATTTTTTGGGATGTTAAAAAGTTTACTCGGAAATTGAGCATTAAATCTTTTTTCAATAGACATCGTAATGAGTCTCTGGCTAATCAATCGCAAGCGTCTGAAATATTTACACAGGTACAGCAACAAGAGGGACACCTGCAGCACTTTAAAGGTCCATCTACTTTTAACCCACCACCTTCAGCTGCAATTATGGTTTTTGAAACTGCTTGCTTGAATGATATAGACTCTATATTTAAGAAACAGAGTAATTGTACATTTAGTAATCTGAGTAATGGTGAGAAGTTAGCATTAACTGAGCTGGAGAATAACTGCCTAATTACTATCAAACCGGCAGACAAAGGAGGAGCAGTGGTGGTTCTCAATACTAAGGATTACATACAGGAAGTATATCGTCAGCTGGATAATGGAATTTTTTATAGACCTTTGACAAAAGATCCTACTTTGGACTTTAAGAAGGAAATTGATGTTTTCCTCCTTCTGGCATTCCAAACTGGTATGATATCTAAAAGTTCCCTTGATTTTCTTACAGTGCAACATCCAGTGAGAGCTACCATTTACGTTCTGCCGAAAATTCATAAAAGTGTACAAAGTCCTCCAGGTAGACCCATTGTTTCAGGAATTGGTTCACTTATTGAACCTCTCTCCCAATATGTAGATGCACATATACGGGAGATAGTGGGGTCATTGCCCTCTTTTTTGAGGGATACTACACAAACTCTGGGTATCCTGGAGGACTTACAAATTGAGCAGTCATGGCTTTTGGTGTCTATGGACACTGAGTCTTTATACACCAATATACCACACGAGGGTGGACTTGAGGCAGTGCGTGCCTGGTTAGACCTCACTACCACATTGGATGCATGTGAAAAGGATTTTTTGGTTAAACTCTCTGAGTTTGTGCTTAAATTCAATGTTTTCAGTTTTCAGGAGAAATATTATCACCAAATTAAAGGGACAGCCATGGGAGCTACATTTGCTCCTAATTATGCTAACTTTTGTTTGGGACAATGGGAAAGGCAGGTGATTTATGACCGTGACAAGAATCCTTTTTATGATAAGATTGATTTGTGGAGATGCTTTATTGATGATGTTCTGATGGTGTGTCGGGGGACTTTTGGTGAGCTGGAAAGTTTTGTGGAATATTTGCATTTATCAAATCCGCATTTAAGATTTTCAACACAAGCAGATCTTAGGCATGTTAATTTCTTGGATTTAGATATTGTAAAATTACAGGATGGTAGTATTCGTACTTCTATTTTTCGTAAGTCTACAGATAGAAATTCAGTTCTACATGCTTCCAGCTGCCACCCCCGCCACACCATCAGTAACATTCCCAAATCTCAATTTATGAGAGTTAAGTGTAATTGTAGTGAACCTGAGGATTTTGAAAGTCAAATGAGTGCAATGGCAGTGAGATTTAAGAATAGAGGTTATGCTACTGATGTGTTGCAAAAATCAATGGATCAAGTTCGTAGTATGCCCAGGAGTGAGTTGCTAGAATATAAAGTTAAAGCAGAAAATGATGAACATCTTAACTTTATGATGCCCATGATGCTTTGCATTGTGGGAGCATGTGTGATTTTGTATTTTCTTGAAACTTGGCTTCCCAGCCAAATGCCCTTTGGGGTAACCCTTGCCTCAGTGTTTACGCACAGAGGTTCTTTGTCTTTTAACTTTATTACCACTTTTGGTAAAGATACATTAGAAATCAAGAATATTATTGATAAACATTGGTCCATTTTAAGTACTGATTCCACACTAAAGGACATAACAAAAAAATAAACCTAGGATGGTTTATAGAAAAGGCAGGAATATTTCTGATCTATTGGTACATTCATACCAACCGGTGAATAAATCTAATACCAGTTGGTTACCTCCACCACCAGTGGGTTTCTATTGTTGTGGTCATCGTAAGTTTTGTAACATTATGGACCAAAAGAAACAATTTTCTACTGTTAATGTTAATAAACAGTTTGATGTAAGACAGTTTATTAACTGTTCCACCACAGGGGTGGTGTATCTTGCTACCTGTACCTCTGGTGCTTTCTATGTGGGCAAAACTTTGAGGGCACTAAAATTGCGGGTTTGCGAACATATTAATGATATTAGATGCCACAATGACAAGAATGCTTTAGTACAACATCTACAGTCATACCATTATGATAGTAAACATACATTTACTTTCTGTGGTATTGAGAAAGTTAATGTTGGACCACGTGGTGGGGATCTAGAGAATAAAATACTGTGCAGGGAGTCCTTTTGGATTTACACATTGGGTGACTTGGAACATCCAGGATTAAATGACACTTTTGATATTGCACCTTTTTTAAGGTTTAAATAGTCCAAATAATGCATTAAGAGGTTAAATGTAACATAATGTGCCATTTACAATGTTTTCTTTTCCCTTCCTCCTAGGTTGGAGTCTCTTCAATGATTTTGGTATATGATGTATTACTGTTTTTCAATATATATATATGTATACATATACATACGTATATATGTTTTATTGCATCTCCTTGACTATGCCCATTAGATAAATTACTTGCTAATCTAATAGTATTCTTGGTTCATGGTATGAATATTGATAAAGTAAATTCTTTACAATTATTGTTTCTTCATATTATTGTGTGCATACTAATAAGTATTTGGTGTTTGGTATTATTGGTGTTATTAGATTTTTTCAACAATATAATTTTTTTGTTGCACTGTCACTTTAAATTGTATTTTCTATTTAAAGGTCCTTTTGTAATTACCAAACTAGTCCCTGAGGAGGCGCTGTTGGCGCAAAACCGGTCGGGCTGTTCTTTTGTCTGGGAGCTGTTGTTACCTTGCATGGCGCCACTGTGTTTGTTATTCATCTAATGTATGTGAGTTTTAATACAGTTATATATATTCTCCAGGAAGTGTTGGTGCTGTGTTTCTTTTGGCTGCTATCTTATCCTTTACACTGGCACAACCTGTACTGGAGCCACTATTGCTGTGATGTTTTACCACACACAATGGTGCCAGGTAATTTCATATGCTGCATTTAAGTAGATTTGCCACCCTACCGGCAGACCGCTTACAATGCAGGAAGCTATCCTGCAGCACCTTAAAGCCCTGTCCATATGAATGCTCATCAGGAACATTTTTTAAACTGTGGTAGAACGAATGGGGATAGCAGCGATGAAGTTGCATTGCCATGTGAACGAGGTAAAGAAATGTTCCCTCCATCTAAAGTGATAAGAGCTACGGCCCTAGGGGTATACCAGTAATCAGAGAAGCAACAGAAGGGACTACAGGCAGAGAATTTACCATCCCCAAAACACTTTAGAGCTGGTGGCAGCTACCATGTAAAGTACTGACACACTCATTACACATGGAGTGAATGAGTTGTGTGGAACCTAGGCATAGACCTGAGTTGATTGTGAAAGTGTGCGTCCTGTGATATGTGATAGTTACAATTATATAATGAGAAATAAAGCCCAAAGAATGTTATGCAAGGATATAAACAATACAATGAGAAAGGAAGAGAGGATGTTTGAGAAGGAATTACAGCAGGTCAGATCAGAGCAGCCATGTTGTGGAAACATGGCACTTTGTGTGAGACACAAGGAATAAGAGGGAATGGAGCCAATAACAGACTTACACTGACAAAACAATACCACTTTAGCAATTATAAATAACTTACTCCCATTTGAATGTTCCATTAAATCAAGCTCCAGAAGATACCATGTCATCAAAACGCTCTCCATAACAAACCGCTCCTTAAAGCCATTATCAACTATAACAGATTATAAACATGTGACCGCGATGTTGAATACAAGATGAGAAGCTCACCAGTGCCCATCTCCTCAACCCACAATTGCTCAATCAACTGCTATCACCCCCTACAAAACATGAATTTCTCCAGCTGAGTACCCTTCCTAATATAAAAGAAAATAGTTGTACTATTGCTTTCTAACTCAGTAAAACCTCTTCAAAGTAATCTCTTGGTTTTATGTCCTCTTTCTCATGTGTTTTTTTTACCAGTATAATTATGGTAATTGAAAACAGACCATCATTCGTTTAGCATGTGTGACTCCTGCTGCAGCATATATGGTCCCAGAATTCATTGGAGTCACAATAGTCATTTACTCATCTGTAAAGGAATGCACTTTGTGATAAACCAGTGTTTATCCCCCATTATAAAATGGGCAAAGGATTTCAAGCAATCTGATTGGTTGTTAGCTGTGCATTAGATGTGTCTAATGCACAGCTAAAACTAGAACCCCCATACACAGGCCCATTTTATAAGTGCAATAAGCCACTCCGGGGATGTGCATTAGACAGTTCTAATGCACGGCTAGGGGACTGGACGCACTCGGCCTGTGGCCTCATGTCTCACTACGTCCCCCTAGCCGTGCATTAGAACTATCTAATGCACACCCCATCATGTCTTATTGCTTACTTCTCTAACTCATTTGCATAAATTGGTTGTACAGCAGATGTCCATCACAGTAAAGCCCAACTGAGATGCAGTGTTCTGCTTTCAGTGGTGTCTAGTATTGTACCCAGTATTGCACTCCTGATGATTCATTCAGGGAGCTCCTGTGACTTAGGTCCTGTCCACACTGCAGCCGGAAAATCCTTCTGTAATGTTACAGAGGGAGTAAACCGCATTGGTAACGGCGTGCATTTACACTGGTAACGTTACAGGAGGCATTTTCATACCGGTTGTTGAAACCACATATGAGGTGGTTTCAACAAAGGTTATGAAACCGGTCCTGTCCTGGTACCGTTACCGCCGGTAGTGTGGACTGCCGGTAATGGTCCCCTGCAGGGCACAAAGTGCAGCGCGAACTGCATTGTGGGATCGGGCACCGCTGTAACGGTCGCCCGGATCCCGATGTGTGGACCGGCGGTGCCAGTCCCGTAACGGACACCGCCAAGGTGTGGCTGCACTGCACCGCTCCGCAGCCACAATGGATTGCATCTGTTACCGGACGCAAGCGGTGTAGTGTGGACGGGGCCTTACTGAATATTGTAGAGTGGTGTGATTCCTGTAGGGCCCTATTCACACTACAGAACTGTTTCTGAAAACAGTTTTTAAAACCAGTTTAGTTAAACCATTTTAGTGCATCCACACTATGCAGTAACCAGTCCTGAAAAAGGTTTTGTGTGTCTGTACTGCTGCTGCTGCCTTTAAACCTGTTCTCACACAGAACTGTGCTTGCCTGTCCACAGTGCAGCTAGAACTGTTTTAGTTAAACCGCTGCAGTTTACACCGTTTGCACTCCAGTTCAGATATGTGCGTGAAACCATAGCAGCTCTAAAAACATTTTTGAAAATGGTTTTAAGACCAGGTATCCCAAGCAGGGTTTAAAAATGTTATTGTTAAAATTTTTAATGGGCTTGTAGTCTGGATGCAAACTGTGCAAGGGGGATTAAAAATGTTGAGGCACTAATATCATTTTAAGTTCCACAGTGTGGGCCCTAGTGTATCTATCTGTAATACATTTTTGTGTAAAACTTCAACCTCTGGTTGCAATTATTAAAAGTCTGATGGAGAGCATGCACCCTTGCTACAGAAACATTGAACAAAACAGTCCTGACACACAAAAGGTGTTTTATGCAGTGTCTACTTCTTCCAATTCATCAGAACAAGACAGTGCACATACAGGAATGGCAGTGCAATGCACCGCCTCTTATGTTTCTCCCGACCTCTCGGGCTTCCTCTGAGGAAGTCCGAGAGGTTGGGAGAAATGTAAGAGGCGGTGCATTGCACTGCCAATCCTGTATGTGCACTATCTTGTTCTGATGAAATGGAAGAAGTAGACACTGCATAAAACACCTTTTGTGTGTGTGTCAGGACTGCTTTGTTCAGTGTTTCTGTGGCAAGGATGAGTGCTGTCCACCAGGCTTTTAATACAGGCTATCTTTGGAGAAGCACCACTTTTTCCTTGCTCATGTCTACTATACTGCTCTGGTTGCAATTCTTGGCCAAAGAACTGATCCTTTGTCAGTGTCAGTGGTTCAGCAGATTGCACACTCACCTCTGAGGGCTTGCAGATTGAAAGTTGTGGGTTCTAGACAAACATTAGTAATGTGGGATATACCCCAAAACTGACACTGTAGTACAGCATGGGGGGGGGCTGCACTCTTGAGGTACCATCTTTTGGATGAGACATTAAATTGAGGTCCCTTCTGTCTGTTCTGGTGGTTGTTCAGGTGGATGTTAAAGATCCCATGGCACTTCTCGAAAATAGTAGGGGAATTTTATTTAAAATTTTCCAAAAAACAACAATGTGAAACAGAAACATATCAACTTAATACAAGTATTTTATACAGTATTCCTTATGAAAACATAAAAAAATAGAAAAAAAATTAAACATTATACAATTATTTTATACCATATTCTCAATAAATCTAGAGTGCATATGGGGGAAAAACAATAAAAAAAACTATTTACATCAGTAATACACAATAATATTTCCTCCCAACATTCCATAGTAGGAAGGCCCTGTCATTTATTTAGAAGGTGCTGACCCAGGTTCGTAGTCAATCAAACTGTTTCCAATGTGTTTGACACCAAGGCAGTTGATTTAGTTTTCAAGTCTGTGCCATAAAGCTTGAGAATGCAGAATGCAACCATTCTTAGTATCTTCACTGGGGGGAGTGTGTAACATTTCTGCCTTTCTGTCAGCCTGCACCTGCTTTGCCAGAGATATTTAAAAACAGAAAAAAACCTGCTCTTAAGGTACTGTTATGTCATCCCCCCAGATCTTACTGTATAGGCCTAGAGTCAATTCAGTACAAGTTACTGAAGCCCACCTTCTGCTCCCCCTCAACACACACCTCTCTCACCACCAATGCCCAGAAATGTTGCACATAAGGACATTTGAAAAGAGTAGGAGAATGTCTTGGCCAATTTTCCCCCAGTCCTCTTCAGCCTATACCTCAACTCCCTCCCATCATCATGCACCGGAAATATGCTCCTATACGCAGATGATGCGGTCCTGTTCGCCTCTGACCCTACCCCCCTCAAACTTCACCAAACCCTCCAACACTCTTTCCAAGAGATTGAAGACTGGCTCACCGCCCAGCGTCTTACCATTAACTACAGTAAGACCAAAGTCATGATATTTGCCCACCCCCAGAACCCACTCAAGAACCTCTTGCCCCAATTTATCACACCAACCAGACCCCGCTAGAACTAGTTAGCCAGTTTAAATACCTAGGGATCACTTTAGACCCTGCCCTAAGCTTTCATCAACATATCCTACACCTCTCAACAGCCCTTAGCTCTAGGTTGGTGTACTATACTGCTTCAAACACTGTCTCACACCTGAAGCCTTAAAACTTACCATAAACTCCTCAATCCTCTCCCTACTAGACTATGGCATCCTAATCTATAGTGCTGCTCCACCCTCTACCCTAGACAGACTTCGCTCTCATGCTTACAAAGCCTGCCGCCTCTTCCTTGGATGTGATCATCTTACCCACTCCTGCACCCTATACAGCAGCACAAACTGGCTAAACCTTGATAACCGAATTAGGTACCACACCTGCCTTATGACCAAAAGGCCTTACTTGGTCTTACCCTCCCTACCTTAACCAAATCATCCGCCTAATACCTCCTGGCAAAACAACTCATAGCTCTAACAACGGCTGCTATGGGTTCCCATGCCGGACCTCCCAATTCCAGCTGCATTTTCAGCCACAGAGCCCCACCTGGTCAAATGCCCTCCCTAGTCACATAACAAACGAATCAAGGCTTGGTCCCTATAAATCCAAGCTGAGGACTCACCTTCAGGCCCCTAACCAATATGACTGCCCTTAACTCCAGAATGTCCTATCCTCCTTCAAAAAAAAAAAAACCCCTCCTATTCCCCCACCAACTAACCCCATGAATCATCTATATGACTATCAGCCTTTACAGAGCCCTCTGTATCTTCTGGCTGTGATATTGGAATACAAAGCAAAACTACTGTCAGTCAATCTATGTAACTACCTGTAACTCCTAATATGCTGTAATGTTTTTTTGTATCCTGTATCGTCAAGTCCACTCCATGTGCCTGTATGTATGACGTGGAACCTTTGTAAATGAGTCCCTGACTCAAAGGTCTTTCTGAATATTACAATAAATAAAAAAATACCACCAACAGCTTAACCTAATTCAGTATGTCAGTTTGCATCTGTGCACCCCCCCCTCAAATGAGACTAAAACTAGAATTTCCTGGGTCTCCTTTCCTAGTAAATAAAACTAAAAAAAAATATCAATAACAAGAAATTCTTTTAAATCCAAAATAAAATGGTCAAGCCGACTTAAAATGTTAAAAGGGGCATCTTACAAGACAAGGCATTCGCCACCCCCAAGGAAAGGCATTAATAACAGCATATATGGTTCGAAGTCCTATTATTACAGTGTCTAAAGTGCAGAATCAAAACAGCACCCCCACCTAAAAAAAAAAAAATGGTCACTGTTTACTCCTCGTGCTTTAGTAAAATGACTTGGAATTGTATATGCTGTTCTTGGTGTCTTTCCTTTAGGGTGGTGAGTGCCCCAGCTTTTTAATCTTTTTACATTTTAAGCTGTTTCATGTGAGCACCAAATGTCCCAGTGCAGCCCTTCACTTTCTGCTTGTGATTTATCTTACAAGACAGTTAAAAAAATAGAAATCATGAATGGAACAAAAAGGTCGAGGTGCAACATTTTCATCATGAGGTGAGCTGCTGCTTGAAGCTTGACTGTTTGGACTCAATAAATTGATGTATAGTACCCTATAAACTGACCAATTTTGGTACCATGTTGTACTAATGGACTCCTCAAAAACAAGATGCCATCCAGCTATCTGCTAGATGAAAATTCCAAATAAATATTGTCCAACTAGTATTTCACTCCTGTGTATGGACAGGATTCTTGATAATTATTGTTTTAAACCTTAGGAATATTGCTGTGAAGTGAGGCCACATGGAAAGGAAGGGGAAAGGGGAAATTGACTTTAACTTTCCCTCTCTGGAGAGTGAATACCTCTAATTCTTTTTTGTGTTCTGAAATTCTTTTTGCTTCTAAATCATAACAGCTTCCTGACTGGGTGTATTCCAGCCATTTTATCAGAAATATGAAGGGAGTGACAGCATTCTTTTCGGTTCACTGAGTAAACGTCTACACTCCTTTACTGAACTGCATTACTGTACGCTAAAAGTACCCTAGAATAACTCATTTGTTTTTTTCCTTGGTTATTTTCCGAAGATTAAAAAAGAAAGACGGGGCTGGCCCACAGCCACCGACTTCAATCATGATAGATTGCCGAAAAGCACCTGTTATATCTGCTTTGCACCTAACCCCTCCACTCCCCCACACATTTTTTTGACAATTACAAATCAGGAAAACTTATGGCCTGCCCCCATGCATGCATGTTTGCATGCCTGCATCATGCAATGGCTGCGTACACACTTGTGACCTATGTGGATACCATGTGATATTCCAAACAAAGGAGTTTATATCACTAGGCACAGTGGTGCTGTAACCAAACAGCCCTCTGTGCATTTGTGAAAACTAACAGCATAAAGTACAAACAGAGAACCCGGGACATTGTGTCATTTACTCCTCTGAGCTAACATTTCACACTCACCCCTGAGGGAGCTCTCATTTTGACAGTGAAATGTCAGTCTGGAGGGCAAACAGTGGCTTGGGTTTCTATTTTCACAATATGCTATTTGCACAAATGTACGGATTTGCACAATAAAAGCCTATAGTGGTTTATAGCCATCTACAAGTGTGTTTTCTAGGCTGAGACTGCCAAATGAGAGGTGAGTATACTCCATGGTTTGTATATTTGGATACTGTGGTGTACTTACAAGCATGCCAGCCAATCAGAAGGCTGCATTATCTGACTCAGTTTTATAATTACGCTGGTAATGTCTGACCTGCAGTCCAGTTGTTAAGTACGAAGTATTTAATATAATGCGTTTATTACTGAGTTCATTATCAAGCCAGAGGTCAGTGAATCATAAATGAGCATGCCTTGAAACATTTTACAGTCAGTATGTAATAATGCTTTTGAGCATTTTGCATTGCCTGCTAACATATTTGTTCATAGTGGGCGTGCTGGTTCAGCTTTGTTCATCTTTCCAAGTAAACTACAGAATATCTTTAAAAGCAAGCTGTCTGTTTGAATGTGTTCTAAACTACGCAGTCATACCAGCTCTCTGAAAAATTAAAAATGGTGCATCCCAGACCACCCACCTAGACAATTCTTATGTTAGAACTTTTAATAGACTTTATAGACACCCTTACCAGTCACTAAGGGGTTTGTTTCACTGGGACTCAAGTCATTCTGTGCATTCACCACTCATTCATACATTAATTTCCCAGAAATGGGGTCTAGGAGCAGTGGGAATGAAAGCAGCAAAGCAGGGGTCCATAATAAGTAAAGTCAGGGTGCCTGAGATGAGGGGGGCTCATAGTGGAGAGGAAGGCAAAAAAACCTAGTCTGGACAATGGGTCATGGAGCAGAGTAGTATAAAACTAAATAGACTGGATGGACCAATGGTCTTTTTCTGCCCACATTGTCTATGTTTCTGTGTTTCATTCTGCACTAACTGCAGTAGCAGGAACATTGCTTTTCTTGTTTAGCTGGTCAAAAAGATACAGTGTGTGCTAGAAAAAAGAATTTGCCTGGAGGACACTGTATTTCTAATTATCTACTCAAACATGCTTGCTAACTTTAATGGCATTACGTTTACGGGTACAAGCCATTAGTGACTAATTGATAAATGACTCATGCAATGGTAGAGCTGTGTCTATGAAGAATTTTGGATAAGACACTTAATGCGCAGTGAAGGCAGTATAGTGTAGCGGGTTAAGGCTCTGAGCTGCAGATCTGGAGACCTGGGTTTGAATCCCACAGCCACCTAGGTGCATACTGTGTGATCTTGAGCAAGTCACTTAACTTCCTTGTGCTCCCAGGTTGCATCTGGAAACAAGCTCCGGCTTAGTGTGCTACTCCTGGTTAAACAATGTTCCCTAATACATCTGCTTATATATCTAGAATAATAGAAGAGTTACTTAGCAGGAAAAAATTCTGCATCTGGCGACATCACTGATCATGAAAGCAGAGCTTGACTGGTTTGTACAGTGTCAGCAGAACCCCTGAGATGGATGTATTTCCTTGTAACTGGTGTTCCACTTTTTATTTTGTATAATATATGGACACAGGATCTCCTCCCCAACCCACCACTCAGCTGCCGCGTCCTGCTAAATACATGTATGCGGGGGTGGAGAAGCTGTCTAATTCTTCTTTGAACTTCAAATAAAACTTTATTGAGAAACTGGTGTATCAAAATGAACAGCGTGTCACAGCAATGCTACTGCAAGTAGTAGCAGGGAGGAGGCTAGCAATTATACGACAGTCAGCCTGACATTGGTGGTGGGAAAGTTAATGGAATCCCTGCCGAAGGAGAGAGTAGTGGAATGTCTTGAATCTAATGGATTATAAGACTCAAGACAGCATGGATTTGTGGGTGGGAGGTCATGTCAAATGATTTCTTTGATTGGATGACAAAGGAATTAAAGCAGGGTGGAGTGGTGGATGTGGCCTACCAAGTTTTCAGAAAGACATCAACACTGTTCCACATAAGTAACCATTAAGTAAGCTGGGTAGCTCAGGAGTGGGTCTGAAGGTAGTAAACTGGGTAAGAAACTGGTTAGGGGATAGGCAACAGAGGGTGGTAGTAAATGGGGTTCATTCCGAGGAGGGGAAGATGACAAGTGGGGTGCCTCGGGATCAGTGCTAGGACTGGTCATCTTTAATATCTTTATAGGTGATATTGCAGAGGAGCTGAAGGGAAGGTCTGTGTTTTTGTGGATGACATCAAAATCTGCGATATAGTGGGTGCTCTGTGGGGTAGAAAGGATGAGCAGAGACCTGAGAAAACTTGAAGAGTGGTCCGGGGTATGGCAGCTGGGTTTCAATGCAAAAAAGTGCAAAATGATGCACTTGTGGCACAGAAGCCCAGGGGCAGAGTACAAAATAGGAGGAGTGTTATTGACAACCACCAAGCAGGAGAGAGACCTGGGGGTAATCATCTCTGATGGCCTAAAGGTGGCCAGGCAATGTGATAAGGCAGTTGGGAACTAGTGGGATGCTGGAATGCATAGGAAGAGGTATCACCAGCAGAAAGAGGGAGGTGGTATGACCTCTGTGTAGATCACTGGTAAGACATCACTTAGAATACTGTGTACAGTTGTTGAGGCCACATCTCCAAAAATCCATAGACAGAGTAGAGGCAGTCCAGAAAAGGGCAACTAAAATAGTGCTGGGTCTGCATCAACTAAAGGAACTCAGTATGTATGCCCTGAAATAGATGAGGGAGAGGGGGGATATGCTAGAGATCTTTAAATACCTCACGGTGGTAAATAAGGTACAAGAGGGAAGTATTTTTCAGAAAAAAAGGTGCTCAAGAACAAGGGGACGTGCTATGAAGTTGAGGGGGTAGATTCAGGAGAGATGTGAGGAAGAACTTCTTCATAGAAAGAATAGTGGATTCCTGAAACAGACTACCAGCTGAGGTGAGGGGGTGAAAACAGCTTTGGTGTTCAAGAATGCATGGGATTGACAAAAGGGAGTCTCAGTGCAAAGTAGGGGGGAGGGAGAAAGAGCTGGAGATCAAGTAGAGTCTGTGCTGATGCTGTAGGTAGGGAAACATGGGCAGACTGGGTGGGACAAGTCGTCCTTATCCGCCAACAAATTATATGTTTCTATGTAAGCCCAAAGGACTCCATGTTCAGATAAAACCATGCAATCATAAGACATATTTAAAATAGTTAAACTCAGTAACAGGTAAAACAGTTCAGCATGTCTGCTACCCCTTCGTGTCCTTAAGTTCATGGTGTTAAGAGTCTTTTCATGCATGAAGTTCAAGCAGTCTAGGTAACACTCCTCCCAGTCTGAATTCAGTTGTTTGGTGTCACATTAGGCTCCACCGCTTCCCCTGGGAGAAAGGCTCTGTGCCAAGGCCCCCAAACTTTAAGGAATTTGTCCTCGTGAAGTCGTAGATCACCAGTGATTCTCTCCATGCATTCCAGTTCATTAACTTTTACCTTTCCACTGTCCTACTGTTGGTGGAGAAGATGAGTCACTTGATGGTGATACATTTGATGGCTTCCACCCTTAAGATTTGCCACAGTCTGTACATTTTTGGAACCCCTGAACAATGAAGGAAATCCCAGCACCATCTCTGTGAATGAGTTAGGAATAGGGCACCCCAGCAGCTGTTAGATACTTTGATGAATCAGCCCCCCAAAAAGTGCCATCTTGAAATAACCTCATGAAATGTGATGGTGTGTTCCAGCCCCCTACCCCCACCACCACCACACTGTCTCCAACATGCATCGGTGTAAGTTGTGGAGAAGTGTTTGGTTATGGAAGGGGTACAGAAGACTCTAGTAATGATTTTCCAATCAAATTCTTGCCAAGTAGGTGATGCTGTCACCCTCCTACCCCTCTGCAGCTTCCTATCCCAATGTTTGGGCAGAATCAAGATGCCACCCTCTCTTTTCCAGCCTAGTCTGATGTTCTCCAATGGCGTTGAGCTATCAGAGGTAAGTATTTCATATAGATGTGAGACATATCTTATCTCTGTGCTAAGGACCACCACATCATACAGAAAGTGTCCCAGGCTAGACATATCCCTGTTATGTTTTAGTAAGGCTCCTGTAGACTATATAAAGTGGTGGACCTGTAGACAGCTATAGTGGTCCCCATTCCACAGACCAAATGTTCCTTTCAGTTGCTCAAAGTAGAGACAACTCTGCAGTCCTACATGCTGAGAGAATCTCGTTAACCCCCGCCATTCCCATAAAAGATAAATATTCTCTGTCAAAGCACAGGTGGGGAGAACAATTCTCATCATGCCTGAACTGGGAAAGAGGGCCTACTTAGTTTGGTGTACCTATTAATTTCTACATTTTCAGGAGGATTCACAGAGTGTGTCTGAACCATGGGTTATGAACATGGGACCATATGTTGGGCAGTACCTCTATTGTAGGCATAACCCACAGGGCTCTACCTGGGAACATGTCCTCCTCTATGGGGTACCAGCTGGAGGACACTAGCTGTTTAGCCCAAGTGCACAAAAAGGCCTCTTATGCTGCCAAATAATATTTGCATAGATTTGTGAGACCTAGTCCCCCCTTCTGTCTACATTGGAGCCTGTAGAATTTTTTCTGCCAATCATGGGTGCTTCCCTGCCCATAAAAACTTGGATATCTTTATATTAACTGTTCCCAAAACTAACTGGGATTGAAACAGGGAGTGTCTGAAAGTAAAATAACAGGGACAGGAGGACATTCATTTTTATAACTTGTATCCACCCATATAGTGTCAGAGGGAGTATGTTCCACCGGGCCAAGCCCACTTGTAAAATGTTGTTCAACTGGGAATAATTGTTTTTGAACATGTGTGATAGGTTGGAAGACACTCAGACTCCAAGATGCCTAAAGGTGTTACATCTAGCCAAGAAGAAGGGGAACTCCTTTTTAAATTGAGGAGTGGGGGCTCCACAGAGAATCATTGCATGTGATTTTCTCAGGTTGATTTTATAGCCCGGAAGGGAACAGAATTTGTTGAGGATGTAGAGGAAGTGTGGGGGAGCTGTCTGATGGTAAAGGGGGGAGGGGGCTTCTGCAGCTTGGAGTAGGGAAGAATCTAAATTTGGTGTGAGTTTTATGGGTTTGGGAGGCAGGAGAAAGCAGTGACCAGTGAGGTAAGTTGAGGGACAGATAAGTAGTGAGATTGACAGGCAAGTAATAATGAAGCAATAAGGCATAGGTCTGAGGGCCTTTCTAAGAGGATAATGCCCTGTGGGGGTGTTAAGTCCTCTTTGAGCATAACATGTTGTGTATGGAGGGAATGTTTTAATGCTTTTGTGATTGTGGATTTATTTAATATTTATTTATTTAATTTGTTGACCCGATAAGCTCACTGGGCCTAGAAGTCCCTTTTTAAGGGGCTGTGGGGGAAGGGGGGATACAGATGATAAGCAACTGAAATTGAACCAGATTAAGCTGTGGTGGTATTTTTAAAGAATTTGTACCTTATTTTAGTATATACTGTAATTGTTTGCACTATATGTACGTAATGAAATTGAGCACTAGCACTTTAACACATTTAAATGAACAAATATACGATTAAGTGGATCTGTTATTTAAGGATGTCTACACCAGGGGACATTATTCTTGTAAAAGCTCATGACTGGGTGAAACGTAAGAAGTTTTTGTATCTGTATTGTTTCTGCACTCACATGGGTGATTCTGCAGCTTCAGTAAAAAAAGACTAGAGTCTTTTGAAAACTCTGGATGGACTCTGTCTTTTTATTGTGCACCTGGTAATATATTTACAGTATTTGAATTTGCTAATGATATAAGTGCCTCATAACAGTTAGATTGGCAGTCAGACATTTAGTTTTTAATCTTTGTGTAGATAAAAAGAATATTTGTGTAGCTAAGAAGAAAAAAATATATCTGGTCTTCACTTGTGATGCTGTATACATAAAAAAACATTATCAATCGCACCTTCTTACAGCACTCCGAGTCTCCACACATAGATAATCTCCGTCTCTCCTCTCAGGCTGATGCACAATAAACTTTAGAATTGAAATCCGATCCTTCTCCTCCTCTGTGTTTGTCTCCTCTCCTGTAGCTCCCAGACTCCTCAGTTCTTTTGTGCATCTCATCCAGGCTGGTCACAGATTGTTGGCACTGTGCCAAGAAAACTAAGGTAAGGACCTTTAAAAAAATAGTTAAAATTCCCCTCCAAAGACATAACCTTTTTTGTTCTAATTACTAGGTCAATGGCCTAATGTTCTAATTGTGTAGATAGCGAGTCAACGGGCGTCAGGGCAAGTTAGAATTATCTGTTGTATTCTGCTGGGAACTGAAATGTTTGTTGTATGGGGACAGAAGTGATATTAAGCCTTTAAATCAGCACTCCCTCCTTCAGCTTACCTTGTTCAGCTGAAGGGAGGGAACGGGCGCCTGATGCTGTTCCCACTGAAGTTGTCCCGATGTCTCCCAGCGCCTAGCTCACCCCCGGCTTACCTTGTTCAACTGGGTGTAAAAGCTATCGGTAAAGGATGAATCCTACGTTTTATCCTTGCCTCGCAATTTACCTTGCTCAATCGCGAGGACGAGTCTAAACTCTCCTGTTGATGCCTACGGTCTCCTGACCAAGATTACACATGGAAACTCGGGGCGCAAAAGAGAGAAATGCCTTACGTGCATCATGCAGGGTTCAAGGTACTGGCAGCAAGCCTGAGCAGCTGATTGCTTGTTCTGTCTGCAGCTATCACCACGGAAGGCATACCCTGCGAATATCCTTATGTTGAACTCCCACTCGGTACCATATCGCAGTCTCTTTTGGCTCGATTGGCAGCTATTTTCTTAAAAATCTGCGCCGCGAGCACAGGCTTTGTCCCTGATCTGCCCACCATCTTAGGCCATCCTCACGTTATCATGAGACTCCCAACAACCCAGCAGCCTATCAATGCTTATTGCTGTGCCCTCTCCTAAGATGGCGGATTCCACGAGGTTGTTTCCCTTGCCAAAATGGCAAATTGAGAGGGCAGTTCTTAAAGGGGCCCAACTCTCTAGCCCTTAAAAGAGAAACAGTGAACATATTAAAGAAAATGTTTAATCACAGTCTGTCATAATGTGCAATAGGCAGGTGTAAGTTGGTACAGCCACTGAAAGCTTGCTTTTATTACAGAGGCTGGATAGTTTTCTCTCCTCCAGACCTCTGACTCATTCGAGATAAGTTTTTACAGTGCATTTTAATGTTCTAGACACCCATTACAATATAACTAGAGCATGCCCACTACAAATTATGTTCTTCAGAAAAAAATTCAGTGGCTTTTAGACAGATATGCAGGAAATACCCTAATATTCTCTTGACCTTGGACATGGGGGATCTCCTATGCATGGTAGATTCTGAACCAAATATCTGTACCTCAAATTCGGGGTCCCCAGATGAGGACCTCCTACAAGACAGCGTGTCCACCTCATCTCAGAGCATGGTGGTGCAACTATTCCAAAAATTGTTGGAAAGAATGGTTGCCATGGGCTCAGACAAACAACCTCACATCCTGGAGACCCCCCCACCCAAAGAGACCAAGGGGGCCTACGCATCCAACCCCAGATGACGGGTCAGAATCCCTTTACTCAGGGGTTGAAGACCCGGAGGAGGAAGAGGGTGAAGAGGACATGGCCGGCAGGCTATGCCCCTTTGACACTATACCAGAGATAATCAGAGTGGTCTGTGAAAAGCTCAGAATTGATGAGCCAATACAGGAACCAGAAAGCAGACTTAACCCCCTAGTACGTGATAGAAAATGATCTACCATATACTTTCCCATTTGCAAGGCCTTAGAAAATATACTGGCGAAATAATAGTAGGCACCAGACCCAATCAAAACTAGGGAGAAGGGTATGTTTGAAAAGAGGTACCCTTTAGCTCAGGAGAAGGAGAAGGCTTGGTCAACAGCTCCAAAAGTCAACTCCGAGGTCTCTTCCTTGAGCAACAAAACGGTATTACTGTCTGAGTCAGCATCCGCTTTAAGAGACCCCATAAACAGGAAGGTGGACAATATAGTCCGGAAGGTTCATGACATGTTGGTAATGAATATGAGAGCATCCATGGCCACCACATACTCATCCAGAGTGGTCCTCAGATGGCTAGAAGCAGCACATCAAGATGTCCCCGAAACCAGCTCCCATGGGGCTACCATGGACTATGCCATACAAGTAATAAAGTACGTGCAGATGCCATGATTGACACCTTTAAGATGGCGTCAAGATTGGCAGCTTCTGTTAACAGAGCCAGAAGACTCATTTGGCTTAAACTCCAGAATACTGACCAAGAGTCAAAATACAGGGTAATGAAACTTTACTTCAAGGGGGACAAGGTATTTGGCCCCGTAATAGAGGAATTTGCTGTCAAGAAGGGAGAAGACAAAGACAACCAAGGAGGCCAAGCCACCCTACCATCTTTTTGGAGCAATAGATTTCATCCCTATTCCAACAGACGAAAGAGAGGATAACAATACCAAGGCCAAGACAGTCATTCATTCGGTTTCAAACCAAATTTCTTCAGCCAAAAACCACAATGCCAATCCAACTGTGATCATGGCACCCACTTCAACACCAGACAGGGGTACAAACCCAACAGGCAGAACAGAGGATTCCGGCAATAAGAATTCCCAGGCCCAGGACAATGTGGACGCAGTGGGGGGAAGGCTTCAACACTTCACCTCAACCTGGGCCAAATCAGTCAAGGGCAGATGGATCAGGGAAATAATCAAACACGGTTACGCCATAGAGTTCAAATCCTTGCCCAGGCAAGAAAGGTACATAGAGTCATACGTTACAAGAGATAAGATGACATCACAACAGGTCAGATCAACTCTGTACCAGCTACTCAACAGCAAAGCCATAAAGCCAGTTCCAAGTCTAGAACGATACTCAGGCATCTACTCAGTTTTCTTTCTGGTACCAAAAAAGACAGGAGATTTATGCCCAGTCCTGGATCTCAAGTTTGTGAACAAATTTGTGAGGTATCAGAAGTTCAAAATGGAAACCCTATGGTCCACCATGTGGCAGTCCACAAGGGAGACCTACTGACCTCTATAGACCTGAAGGACGCCTGCCTCCACATACCAATCAGACCATCCCACCAGAAATTTTCCCAGCTCTGCATTCTGGGATACCATTTTCAATACAAGTGCCTACCATTTGGCCTGGCATCAGCACCCTGAGTGTTCACCAAACTCATGGCACCACTAGTGGCAACACTCCACATGGAGGGAGTCCATGTAATCCCTTACCTCGACGACTGGCTAATACGGGCAAGATCTCAGGAGGAGTCACAAGCAGCAACCCACAGAGCCCAACAGTTGCTCACACAACACGGGTGGATTATCAACAAAGCAAAAAGTCACCTGTCCCCCACGACAACAATAGAATACCTGGGGTGGTGTTCAACACAACCACTGGAACAGTCAAACCGTTGGAAGCCCGCATTACCACACTAGTGACACACTGCAGGTGAATACTACACTGCAAAATGACAACGCTGTGGCATCTAATGCAATTGTTGGGACTAATGGCTGCATGCATAGACCTACACGACTGGGCCAGATCGCACATGAGACAACTACGTCTATTTATTGACAACTGGAACTACAGTCTACAGAACTACAACTAAAGGGTGACCATATCTGCAAAGGTGCAAAGGTCGCTGAGATGGTGGGCAAATCCACACACTCTAAATCAGCGAGCGAGACTGGAAAAAAGTTCAACAAGAACCCTAGAAACAGACACAAGCCTGCTTGGCTGGGGTGCTGTGCTGGACAGGAGATCAGTCCAAGGAAAATGGACAGAACCAGAGACAGAACTACCAATCAACATTCTGGAGACCAGGGCAATTTGGCTAGCTCTCCAACACTTCAAACCTCAAGTGTCAAGACACCATGTAAAGGTGCGCACAGACAGCAGAGTGGCAATGTCATATATAAACAAACGGGGAGGCACAAAAAGCAGAGCCATGGCCCGGGAAACAGAAACCCTAATGTTGTTGGCAGAGAGGCACCCAGTCTCACAGTGGTACATCTGGCAGGCATCCAAAACACCAGGGCAGACTGGTTGAGCAGACAAGCCTTACAACAGGGAAGAGTGACAACTCAACCCGGTCATCTTCAACAAGCTGCAAAGGAGATGGGGTCCCTTTCAAGTGGATCTCATGGCGTAAGCAGCAAACACTCAACTACCGGTGTACATTTCCAGATACAAGGACAAGAACGCAGTGGGGGTGGATGTACTGTACTCTCAACCCCTTGGGACTTCCAGAAAGCATACGCATTTCCTCCAATACCCATGATACTGGCAATACTGCAAAAAATCAGGGACATATGCACCATGGTACTCCTAGTTGCCCCAGACTGGCCCATAAGGACATGGTATGTGCTTATCAGAAAGATGTTGATAGACAGTCCCATGACACTCACCCCGTACCAGACTCTGCTCAGACAGGGGCCGATCTGGCACGAGGACCCACGACCACTGAGGCTGATGGCGTGGCCACTCAGAGGGTTAGACTGCTGAACTTAGGGGTGTCGGGCAAGGTAGCGGACACATTACCACAGGCCAGAAGGGAGTCCATTAACAAGACTTATAACAGACACTGGGGAGCATTTGTTTGTTGGTGTGAATCTAGAAATCTTAAAGCTTCAAATTGCAGTATTTTACATGTCTTAGAATTCCTGCAGGATGGTTTGGATGAGGGATTGACAGCGGCATCCTTACGGGTGCAAACAGCCGCAATAGGGACAATAAGGGGACGAACAGAAGGACACATCCTTTGGTGCAGTCCTTCCTAAAGGCAGCTGCCAATATCACACATTCATCAAGGACAATTGCTGCCCCTTGGCAGCTTAACTTGGTATTGGATGCCCTGACCGAGGAACCCTTTGAACCACTAGACTCAATCCCATTAACAATGCTAACTTTGAAGACAGTTTTTCTGGTAGCCATATCTTCAGCTAAGAGAACCAGTGAGATACAGGCCATCTCATGTAGAGAGCCGTTTCTCACGTTCTTCCCGGACAGAGTTGTCTTACGACCCGTGCTGTCCTTCATTCCGAAGGTAGCAACAGCATTCCACACAGGCCAGGAAATCACAGTGCCCACTCTTTGTCCATCCGAGGGGGACCCTAACAGGGACACTCTCACCTACCTGGACCCAACCAGAGCCCTACACACCTACCTACACAAAACAGGCTCCTTCAGACAGTCAGATAGACTATTTGTCCTTCATCAAGGACACAAGCGGGGTCTACCGGCCTCTAGAATCACTGTTGCTAGGTGGCTGAGACAGACCATCTCACAAGTATACAAGGCAGGGGGTATTGACCCACCGCCCACTATCAAGGCCCATTCCACTACAGCAGTAGCCACCTCCTGGGTAGAAAGAAACTTTCTGTAGATTCTACCGGTTAGATACTGGGTTGACAGATAATTCAGATTTTGATCGTAAAGTAATTCAAACAACATTGAGCCAGGTTCCTCCTCCTGCCCACTTCAAGTCAAACACTGCTGTATAATCACCCATGTGTGGAGACTTGGAGTGCTGTAAGAAGGTGCGATTGATAATGGTAGTTTACTCACCTGGTAAAGGTGATTATATGAGCACCTTCTTACAGCACTTCGTATCCCACCCATTGAGGAGGAACACACCTTAGCAAGGTCAGGAATGATGATTATAAAGAATGCTGTGATACAAAGGCTGTATACTAGACACAGATGTCGATTTTCATAGACAACACTGATATAACATATGCACGAAGGTATCCACAGAAAAAGTAAATGATGACATTTTCACATGACATAAAACTGTGTGGTGTGTCTTTATACAGGGCGGCCTTCCTTTCAGAGGCCGCCAAGCGTCTTTACTGTCAGTTCATATATAATTTTTCAGAAGGTCTATAAACTCTGGAAGATCTTGTACTGAGGAGTCTGGGAGCTACAGGGGAGGAAACAAACGCAGAGGAGGAGAAGGATTGGATTTCGATTCTAAAGTTTATTGTGCATCAGCCTGAGAGGAGAGCCGAAGATTACCCATGTGTGGAGACCCGGAGTGCTGTTAAGAAGGTGCTCATATAATCACCTTTACCAGGTGAGTAAACTACCATTTTCTTACTTGGACAAGAGAATCTGTAGAACTCACACTGTCAAAGTACACAGATCTTTATCATGGTTGAAAATATATTTTTGTCTCTTCAGAAAGGTCTCCAAATTACTGCTGTATCTCCCTGTGGAGACCTCACTGACCCTTTACATGCATTTGCCACATCTTGGCTCGATTTCCGTAGCGCACTTAATGTGGGCTAACCAGACAAGTTGAGACATTGCTGCAGCTTATGCAGAATTCCACATCTGCAGTAGGTTGCCATTCCAAAAAATGATTGTGGGAGCTCTGCTGGTTGCATCTTTCGCAGGCAACAAAAACAAATTAAATAAATATTGAGATTTGGTTTGACTTTAAGGTTTTGGTGTTAGCCTATAGAAGGCCATATTGGGATTGGCATTTACTTCTGAGCTCCTTGTTTCCTCATACGTTTCAGCTTACTTTCTCAAATTCTCTGAGGAGGGGTTGTCCTTTGGCATACTGATCAAGTGCTTTTCGATAGCCAGGGAATAGTGTGAGTTTTCTGACTAGCTTTTATTTGAATAGATAGAAATGTCCTTCTGGGGCATATTTTGAAATATGCACTCTGGGGAGGTGCCTAAAGCGCTACAAAAGAAGCCTTGGAAAAACAACATTTGCAGATGAGTGTCAGCTTAAAATTCACATATTCGCCCTTTCCCCCTCTACTCTTAGAGCCCTCCTCTGTAACCATACACCTCATGCCTGCAACTGCCCTGGACCCTTTATTGAATTCTCTATGCCCTGTCTTTAACTGTGTTTATTATAACTGCTGTTTTCTTGCATGGTGTATTTACAGTTTGGCACATGATACTCTTTTATCGCTACCAGCCTACCTCGTACATGACATTTTCACACGTATATATTCCTATGCATACAATGGGTAGGGTAAAAATGACATGATAGAAGTGATATATTTGCTGATGGCAACAGTGACAGCAACATATCAAAAATATGTTACTGTTGTCACAGTGGATATTTTGAAGGTTGGCATCATCACAATGGAATATTGAACCAATCAGAGAGCGACCTTCACTGTGCTGATGACATAACAACTGCCCAGTGCAGCACTGAAGCCAGAGGTTGAAATTAAAGACAGTTATATTTTTCAAACCAACAGCAGATTTTAACGATATATCCAGTAGACATGATATTGTATGAATCCAATATTCACTGGTCTGACTCTAAACAAACAGTTTATCATCACTTGTGATGGGCAGGACTTTCATAACTCACTCATGACTCTGCCACTCGTGAGTTACAGCCATGCCCCCTCACACGCGAAGATGAATTGCGTATTTAAGAGTCAGGCCATTGCATGACCCATACTTACACTTCTGCATTCTGTCCACTCCTTTTGTTGTCATGGTTGTTGCACTGTGTTCCTATCACCACTGCTGGTCTACCCCACACAGTACATATTTGTATAAGTATGTGTACTACTTTATTTTATTACCTGCGCCGTATTCCATTGAACACATTGCTGCCATGATTATTGCTTTGCATTACTCCCCTTCCCCCTTCCTTCAGGATGCATCTGGAAATTAGCTGGATCCAGCTCAGCATGCTGTCTCGGGTAAAACATATACATACATACATTCATACATACAGTCATACATACATATATTCATACATACATTCATACATACATACATACATTCATACATACAGTCATACATACATACATATATTCATACATACATTCATACATTCATACATACATACAGTCATACATTCATTCATACATTCATACATACATACATATATACATACATACATACATACAGTCATACATACATTCATACATACATACAGTCATACATTCATACATACATACATATATACATACATTCATACATTCATACATACATTCATACATACATACAGTCATACATACATACATACAGTCATACATTCATACATACATACATACATTCATACATACATACATTCATTCATACATTCATACATACATACATACATACATACAGTCATACATACATTCATACAGTCATACATACATTCATACATACATACATACATTCATACATACATATATACATACATACATTCATTCATACATACATACCTACAGTCATACATACATACAATATTCTCAGTATTTACCTCCCAGTTTTCATAACTATGCATGCTAGCCGGAAAGCTGGATCACTGCCTGCAAGACTAGGCTACACCTGGCATCATAATCCTCTGTTTATAGCAACAGACTGTGATGTCACAGAGTATTGTGGTGTTGATGTAGACAAGCTGCCACACAGCAGAGAAAGTCTAGGGGAGAAGGACAGCATTTTTATATACACATAGGTATATGAAAAAAAAGAAAACTAAATACAGAGAATATATTCAATGTAAGTGGAAAGGTTGACTTGGATGTCTATCCTTATTAGTCTAGCATCAGTGAGGGCTGGCAAGCGAGATATTGGGCTGGATTTTCAAAGGGTGATATAGGGCTTGTGTCAAGCCCCACGTCAAGCCAATTTTTTGGTGCAGTGGCACCAAACACCTTCGCTGCAGCTACACCTGATTTTGGTAGGTTGGGCGCACTTATGACACTTTACCCAATTTACGGCAGCTTGTGCTAAGTATTTGGTGCAAGCCCTGTAAAAAAGGGTACCCAGGATTGGGGGTTGGGGGACAGGACCTATGAGGAGAGGCTCGAAGAGCTAAATATGTACACATTGGAAGAGAGAAGGGACCGGGGGGACATGATAGAGGTCTTTAGGTACATGAAGAGGGTAAATAGGAGAGGAACAGTTGGGGTGCTTCGAAGGAAGGAGGAAGGGGCCACTAGAGGGCATGGCTGGAAGCTGGAGGGGGGAAGATTCAGAGGAGAAAGGAGGAGGTGCTACTTCACTGAGAGGGTGGTGGAGCCATGGAATGCACTGCCTAGGGGGCTGGTGGAGGCAGAGACAGTGGAGGGGTTCAAGAGGGGGTGGGACAGGTACAGGGGAAGGGATCTGGAAGCAAAATCCAATGCAGCAAGAATATCCGGAACTGGGAAGGGAGAAGCCAGAGAAGGCGAGGGGGACAGCAAGGTCAGCACCCAGGTTGGGGACTGACCAAACGAGCAGACACGAAAGACTGTTAGGCCTATTCTGCTGGCATTTTAGTATGTTAGTATGATTGTCGCAAGCTGGACCAGAAAAAGTTGGTCTAACTTGCAGCAGTTGACGTATGGGATTGAGAATCCTGACCGCTGACTGGGAGAATGCTGCAGTTCCCATGAGTCACGTGCCGCACACCCAGGGCTTGCTGCATTCAGGACCTTTTGAAAATCAAGCCCTTTTTCTTTAGATCTGAGGAAGACGAATAAGGTAAAAAATAAAATTATTTTTTTTAAAGTTATTGTTACCCTATTTTCGCCTGGGTCCATAAGGAAGTCGAGCTGCTCCCTTACTGAGCGTAAAGGGGAGTTATTTTTTTCATATAATGTTTTTTCCTCCATTAACATCTGCCCAGTCCTCAGGTCTTGGGATGTACCCCCATGGTGGCATTACAATCTCATCCACTGCTAGCCCCACTTCTTCTCTGCTGAGGGTCCAAGTAGAATCAAAGTGGTTCATTTGGATAACTAAAAATTTCTAAGTGCCCCCCCACCCCCACCCCCAGCTGGGCTTGCTTCTATGCTTCAAGCTCTAAAGATCCTTGCATATATCATCTAGTTTGTAAATAAATGGGGTTTCCTGATCACTGCATGCAACTATAAAGTGAAAACACAGAGCCACTGTTCAAAATTTCAGTGGCATACTGACATGAGTGTGTCATCCCGTGCCCCCACTCTATTGATTTTCCAGGTGGGCTCCCAGTATAACCTTTCCAGGTCATCTTCCTGTACCACAGTTCAACCCTATATTGTGGGCCTTAGAAAAGCCACTGGCTCCCAAGCTTGCTGCTGTGTTAATTCCCCAAAGTGCAATATCATCAAGACATTTGGAAAGATGTGCCAGGCAAAACCAAACTCCCTTGATCAATTACCCATATAGATCAGGTATTGAGGCTTGGGACATTGATGTGACTTGGGAGGTAAGTGGAGAAATTTTTGCTGGCTGCTGTGTATATGGGTGGGGGAGGTGGTATTCTGTTCTATAGGGGTTGAGAAAAAGGGGGCTTATAATGAAAATGGCAGGATCATCCAGGTATATATTTTTATGGGGGCACAACCTCAGAAGTCATCTGCTACAACTGGACCTCTGCTCCTGCTTTCATCCCACCAGAACACTCTGGTACCCTCTTCATGCTATGCTGGATATACCCTTGACCTGCTTCACTCCTTGCACTTACTGCCTGATATCTACTTCTGCACTTACCAGTCCCTTTACTCTTGACATTACCTACCCTTTAGCCCACTATTCTTTACTCCACCTACTAAGGGAACCTATTTTTTCCTTACTGCAATGCACTTGGTTTTTATTCAAGCATATTCTATTTGGTTGCCTTTTATCAGTTTGATGTACTGCTATCATTGTTATTGTTCCCTACTACTGTTGTTACCCTTCCCCTTGAAATGTTGTATATTACTGATATATTTTGTTGATTATGATGATTGTCTGTCTCCTGTGACTTGATCTTGGCTTTTTGCATTTATTGCACTTCTGTTACTCTGTATGGTTTATTGATTGTATTTCCTTGTACTCTCCCAGGTCGTACCTGAAAATAGGCATATTCTATGTCATGTGCACCTACCCGGTTATCATAAATAAACAAACAAATAAATAAACAAATGATTAACCAAATTCTGTAGATAAGTAATATTAATATGAGATGGGGTAGGGGTACTGGAGGCTTTATGAGTTAGGCGGAAGGGAATTATTCATTTGAATCAAGGGGGCGGAATCAACCATATATTTTAATATGGAAGTGGGGTGTCACTATATGCTGCAGCGGTTGGGAGGAAGGGGAGATGCTTGCTCTTTGGAGAGAGCATCTAGATAGTTTAAAAAATGTTTACCACAAACAAGGAAGTTGTCAGAATTCCCTGTTCTCAGTCTTTCTGGCAACTGAAATGTGTTTGTGTGGCAGGGTGGAGGTGAAATAGGGGGGACTTTGATACATAAAATTAAATTTTATAAAAATCAAACAAGATAGACCTCAAAGCTCTGCTCCTCACCCCTTAGTACACAACATACACTAATGTGAGGTGCAACGCAACTCCAAATATTTTTCAAGTAATTTACAACTAAAATCTGACCAAATTTACATTTCTGTAAATTTGTCAGTAACTGTAAAAACTCCTTCTGCACTTGTGCTCCCAATACACTATACTGAACATTGCTGAGTTATAAGCAGAGAAAAACTGACCTTAACATATCTTACTAATCTAACCTTAACCAACGTGACACTATCCTGCCACTATAATACATATACCTATACAGAAACAGCAGCAAATCAACAACACAAGTATTATCATTCATTTCACATATTCTTTTTCAATTTATTGTTTAAGCCCCTTTCACTCTGGTGCTGCCCCCTTCTGGTAGATGTCACCAGTCCCATACCTGATCTTTCCCAGTACTTACCCTTCCCAACCCCCTTGCTTACCCCCAAGGCAGGACTTGGCTGGCTGGCCTCACCAGATAAAGTGGGAGGATCACCAGGGTAGGGTGACTGGTCAGTCGGGCCACCGCCTGAGTGTGCCCTATCATCTTATATCCAATAGGCTTTTTTTCCTTGTTTGTTGCCTCCATCCCTGAGGACAGATCCATGCTAGGGAATCCAAGTGCATGCATGGCCATGCACAGAAAGCATGGCAGCAAAGATACCAGTTCACCTCTTCCCCTCCCCATCTTCTGAAGTACCTCTGCTGCACTACACCTGTGGTCACCTAGGTAGCAGTAGTGGGGTGGAGGCAGTGACCCTTCCTCCCTCCCCAGAGGAAGACAGCAGCCTCTCAGATGCTCATTCCTCCTCCCCAGCCAGCCCCGATGACCTGGGAAGGAAGAAGAAGAGGAAGAGGAAGAAGAAGAAGAAGAGGAAGAGGAAGAAAAAGGAAGAAGAAGAAGAAATTATAATAATAATCAGCATTTATATAGTGCTTTGCATACACAGTATATTCCAAAGTGCTTTTACAAGCAATGCTAAACTGGTAGTGAATTGACTGAATGAGTAGTGGCTGCCATATAGCACATCGACACCCACACACAGCCTTGACAACTGCATGATCCGGTTTTTGGTTCTCAAACCTGGGTCACTGGCATCTTTAGCAGTACCCTGCCACTGCTCCAGCTAGCTGACTTCATCTCACATATTCTTAAAGTGGCAGTGCAACAAAACTGGCCAAAAATTTGACCCTACAATTTTTTCCCTATAAAAGATTCCTGGCATCTTCTACTTTTATTTGCTGGTAAAAATCTCTAGTTCCATCAAATTTTTAGTATTTTATAAATACTTTAATTGACTTTGTTTCTTAAGAAAAGAAAGATGGCCACCACGTTTGGCTCAGAAACAGCACTGTAGACCTGCCAAGGGTTATGATTGAGAAAATAAAAGAAAACCCTGTGGTGCACACTCACAGCATAGGAGATGCCTAGAAAAGTAGATTTGGCAGGAATGCTATTTTTTTTTTATTAATTGTAGCTGAAACTAGCTTTTTGGGAAAACATTTTTGTTTTGTATTGCTGCATTAAAATGTATTTATTTTAATTAATGTATTTATTTGTTTAACTGGGAAAGAATGATGGACTAAATAGTTCATTTACAGGCTCGACCTGAGCCAGATGCAACATTGAATTACATTATCAGACTTCATCAAGAAAACATAGCGCAGATACAGAGATTACAAAAGTTGGTAAAACCAGCTTTACAGATCAGTAACATATGTTTTATCCCTTTAAAGCTTTTCTATAGCTGATAGTATTCACTCCATACATTACTTTTCCTGATCAATTGACATTCACTTAGACTACACAGATATTCTAATTTGCACTCATCATTTGAAACAATGGTGAAGCCTTAATTGCTCATACTATATAGGCACCAGGAGCTTCCCTCCTACAGAGGTCTCTAATATTCACTATTCCCCTTGGAGTTTCCTGTAATCTGGGATTTGTTTCATATTCTTGCAAAGAGCTGACTACTCTTGAGTCATGGATTGATGGTTACAATAAATGGTCCCTACTTACTATACCAGCATCCCTTGCTATACAAGGCTTCCTGTGAAGCCAGAGATGACTGTACATAGTTCACACAGGTCTGACTTAGGACCCTAGGGTGTGTACTAATCCATAATTTTAATTATTAATGCAAACAGTGTGAGTCATTCGTTCATGTCATTAAAGTCCCTTTGGATGCCCATCGGATGGCAGTTGAACCTGATACTGCTTATACGCTGCGCATAACAGTACATATCAGTAGTGCATAGGGGCTCATGAGCAGATGGTCTGCTGGTAACCTTTCATTTCAGAATGCAATGCAGCATTTCAAGTGATACCATCCAAATGAAAAGGACTTTTGTCACAGTCTTTATTCTTATCTCAGTGTTTGCTGAGCTGCCAAGTTGGCATCCCCTGTGGTTTGAAAATTCTTTTAACATCCTAGTCATAAAATGGCTCCCTGAGGAAGAAAGCACAGTGTCCCTGAGAACTCTTCATTGGCACAGACTATAAACATTATGCCTCTGTGTCCAAGCATGAGCTAACTTTGTAACTGTCTTCCTTTTTGTATTTCCACTCAACCACTAAAAACACGGGCACATGTCTCCCCACTTTTACAGTATCCAGTCATCTGTACCGCATTCATAGTTTTACAGACAGCCTGTTTCCAGTTAAATTTAGCTAAGTAGGAAAATACACTGACTTCTGGTGCAACTAAAAGAGTTTTGTGAGGATGCACATAGTTGGTCTTGCTACCAGATGTAGTTCTAAAATGGGGGAACATATCTTGCTACTTCTCTAAAATGTGTAGCATTGACCTAAAATATACAAATCCACTAAAAATACCACCAACAGCTTAATCTTGTTCACTTTCAGCTCTTTACATCTGTCTCCCAGCCCCACCCTGGATGAGGCTGAAAACAGGCAGTATTGTCTAGCCCTCATTTCCCAGAAAACAATTGCTAAATAAATAAATGAATAAATATATGACCAGAATAACTGAAACAAAATCATACAATGATCTTTGAGCCACTGCCATTATGAAGAATGACAACACCAGTCCATCCGTCCATCACAACTATCAACAACATCCTATTTGAGTGGGTGGGCATCTCTAGATGCACTTGGAGGACTCTTGTTTGTCCTTTAACAAACATATTAAAGGGATATCTCCATGTTTAAAAACCCTACATCTAAATATGGGTTATGTCCCCCAATTTGCACTTCATGTACATACTTACATTTTGTTGCTTATAAACATAGAAACATAGAATTTGATGGCAGATAAAGACTGCTTGGCCCACCTAGTCTGCCCATTTTCCTACCTGACAGATAAGCTGCAGATCCTAGTTAACCAACAGCTTACTTCCTCCTACCCCCCACTAGGACTGCCTTATGTCTGTCCCATGCATTCTTGAATTCCTCCACTGTTCTTGACTCCATAACCTCATCAGAGAGGCTGTTCCATGCATCCACAACCCTCTCCATGAAAAAATACTTCCTCACATTACCTCTGAGCCGTCCCCCCTCTATCTTCAAATTGTATCCCCTTGATCTTGCACATCTTTTTTTCTGAAAGATACTACCCTCTTGGACTTTATTGATTCCCTTGAGGTACTTGACAATTTCTAGCATGTCCCCTCTCTCCTCAAGGGTATACATATTAAGCTCCTTTAGTCTTTCTTCGTATGTCTTCTGGGGCAGACCCTGCACCATTTTGGTTGCCCTCCTCTGGATAGCCTCCACTCTGTCTGTGTCTTTGCAGAGATGGGGTCTCCAGAACTGCACACAGTACTCCAGATTGGGTCTCACCAACTGTCTGTACAGAGGGATAACAACTTCTTGTTTTCTACTATTGATGCCTCTCCCTATGCATCCCATTATCCCCCCAGTCTTCCTTACTGCCTTCTCACATTGCTTGCCTACCTTTACGTCATCTGTTATAATTACCCCCAGGTCCCTTTCCATTTTATTATTGTCAGTATCTCACCCCCCATTGTGTACTCTTCCCCTGGGTTTTTGTTTCCCAGGTGCATTACCTTGCACTTCTTTGCATTGAATCTGAGCTGCCATACATTTGACCTTCTCATCCTTTCCACTCCATCTTGTGTATCAACTCTGTTGCAGATCTTTATGTCGTCTGCAAAGAGACACACTTTTCCTTCCAGTTCCTTTGCAATGTCATTTATAAAGACATTAAAGAGGACCGGTCCCAGTACCGAACCCTGTGGTACCCCCCTAGTAACCCTTCTTTCTTCACTGTGGACTCTGTTTACTACCACCCTTTGCATCTTGTTGTCTAGCCAATTTTTTATCTTGGCTACCACCTTGGGACCCACTCCAAGCTGGCTAACTTGTGTATTAATCTTTTGTGTGGGACTGCATCAAATGCCTTGCTAAAATCTAGGTAGGCCATGTCCACAGCCCCTCCCTGGTCTACTACTTTGGTCACCCAGTAAAAGAAATCTATTATATTCATCTGACACGCTCTTCTCATCATGAATCCATGCTGCCTTGGGTCCTATGCCCCACTGGCCTCTAGGTACTCAACAATTCTTTCCTTCAGAAGTGATTCCATCATTTTCCCTACCACTGAGGTCAAACTAACTGGTCTGTAGTTTCCTGCCTCTGTCCTGCTCCCACTTTTGTGAAGAGAAATCACATCCACCTCCTCAGTCCTCAGGTACCACCCCATCCTCCCATGATTTGTTAAAGAGAGTAGTCAGCAGTGTCACTAGTTCTACCCTTAGTTCTTTTAGAATTCTTGGGTGAATCCCATCAGGCCCCATTGCTTTGTCCACCTTAAATTTTATTAGTTCTTTCAGAACCCTTTCTTCTATAAATGGACTGGTATAGATCCCTGTCTTCAGAGTGTTTCTCTTGTTGGGTTTAAGTACCTCCCCCTCCTCTTCCTTTGTGAATACTGAGCAGAAATATTTGTTCAGTATCCCTGCTTTTTCACTGTCACCCTCTGCCCACATTCTCTCCCCTTTATTAAGCCTCAGAATCCCTCCTTTGGTCTTTCTTCACTCCCTAATGTACCTATGAAAGGTCTTATCCCCCTTCTTAACAGAGTTAGCTATCCTTTCCTCGGTTTGGGCCTTTGCTATTCTGACTGCCTTCCCTGCCTCTTTCTGCTTTAACTAATAAAGTTCTCTGTCCTGCTCCTTCTGTGTTTCCTTATATTTCCTGAATGCTGTCCTTTTCTTCTTAACCTTCCCTGCCACGTCTTTTGAGAACCATAGCGTTTTTTTTCCTTCATTGTGTTTTGTTGATTTGCTTTACACAAAGGCTTGTTGCCTCTGTGATGGCTGTTTTTATTACTCCTCATTGTTCCTCCACCCCTCCTTCTTGCCTGTTTGCTAGTGCTTTTCTGAGGCACTCTCTCATTTTCCCAAAGTCAGCCTTCCTAAAGTCCAGTACTCTTGCTTTTGTATGGCTTGATTGTATGGATGTTTTTATCATGAACCATACTGTTTGGTGGTCACTTGTTCCCAGATGGCTACCCACTTCTAAATCTGAGATTCTTTCTCCATCCCCATTTGAGAGTACCAGGTCTAAGATTGCTCCCTCCTGAGTAGATTCCAATACTAGCTGTCTGAGGCATGCCCCTTGTAGGGCATCAAGAATGACCCTGTTCTTGGATGTGCCTGCAGCAAAGGTGCTCCAGTTAACATCTGGCATATTCAGGTCCCCCATAAACAATATCTCCCCTTTTTCTGTCATTCTAATGATGCCTTCTATCATTTTCTTGTCCAGTCCCTCCCACTGAGATGGGGGTCTGTATACAGCCCCCATGCAGATTATGGTGCCATTTCCTGTCTCCAGGGTGACCAAGAGTGCCTCATCTAATCCCTGTTTACTCTTTAGTTCTGTTGCTTTGATCTCTTCCTTTACATAGAGAGCTACTCCTCCTCCTCTTTAACCCTCCCTGTCCCTCCTATGGATTGTGTATCCTGGTATGTTGACATCCCAGTCATGGTTCTCTGTGTATCATGTTTCTGTGACTGCCACAATATCCAGGCAACCCTCTTCCATCAAGGCCACTAATTTAGGGAGCTTGTTACACAGACTATGGGCATTGGTACTCATCACTCTCCACTTTTTGATGCCTTACTCCTCTTAGCCCCATCCCTATCCTTACTGCCTTTGCCTTTTTTTCATTTACCTCTGTCCTGCTCCCTAATGACTTCTCTACCTTGGTGTTTACCTCACTAATTAACGTGTTTTGTGGGGGAGGCTCAGATTTCCCCTGCTCCTTTTCAGTGCCTCCCCCATTGCTAGTTTAAATGCTTGCCAATGAAGCATTTAAACCTCTCACCTAGGATCCTGGTCCCCCCCGGACAGATGCAGACCATCACACCAGTAGAGGCCTGCATCCCTCCAGGTGGCTTTCCAGTCCCCAATGAAGCCAAAACACTGAGCTCCACACCAGTTTTTCAACCATTCATTGAATTCCCTGGTGAGGAGTACCCTAGCATCACCCTTGCCATAGACAGGCAGCACCTCCAAGAAGGTTACCATCTGCACTACTTGTCTAAGGCCCCCCCAACTCTACAAACTCCTCTTGCACTGCATTGATCCCATTCCTAGCCAGGTCATTTGTCCCTAGGTGGACAATGACATCCAGCTCCCTCTCTCATGCAGCTGCTCCCATGATCCTGAGGATTCACTTCCTGTCCCTCTAAGCCATGGTGCCAGGCAGGCACCTTACCTTATCTTACTCTCCCCTTTCTCCCCCACTTCTACTCCCCTAATGATTGAGTCCACCACCAGGAGTTGTTTTCTTCCTCTGTGGGGTCCCATGGCACCCTCCTGTGGGTCTCCTTTGTGAAGGCTCCCAGCATCCTCCTTGGTCTCCACTGCAGGTGCCTCCATAGAGGAACCACTATCCACCAGAACAGTGTATGAATTGTGGAGAGGTACAGCTGGAGGGTTGCAACTCTGTTGCACCACCCTCTCCCTCCCTGAGCCCACCCTGGTCCAGCCGCTCCTCTTTCTTGGCAACCTCTGAGGTAGTGGCATTGGCCCTGGTGGTCCCTGGGTTGAGGATGAAGTTTCACAAATCCTAGCCATGTCAGTTTGGAGATGGGCAACCTCCTCCCCCCCTCCTCCCCAGATGGGGTGCACCCCAGGGTCCTTAAAGAACTAAGAGAGGTGGTGGCTGAACCTCTGGCTATCCTGTTTAGCCAATCACTGGAAACAGGGGAGGTACCCAAAGACTGGAGGACAGCAGATGTAGTCCCCTTATACAAAAGTGGGAACAAAGAGGAAGCAGGAAACTACAGACCAGTCAGCCTCACCTCGGTAGTGGGAAGATCATGGAAGCACTACTGAAGGAGAGATTGGTGGAACATCTGGTTGTCAATGGACTACAGGACCCAAGGCAGCATGGTTTCACCAGGGGAGGTCATGTCAGACCAACCTCATTGAATTTTTGACTGGGTGACTAGGAGGTGGATCAGGAGGCAATGGACATGGCCTATCTGGACTTCAGCAAGGCCTTTGACACTGTGCCACATAGAAGACTATTACACAAACTGGGGAATATGGGTGGGGCGGGACAGTAGTGTGGTGGGTAGATAACTGGCTGGGTGGCAGGACACAGAGGTGGTGGTAAATGGCTGTCACTCCACAAGAGGGAAGAGTGACCAGTGGGAATTCTACAGGGATCAGTGCTGGGACCGGTCCTATTCAACATTTTCATCAGTGACATTGCTCGGGACCTAGAAGGCAGAATTTCAATGTTCGCTGATGACACAAAGCTCTGTAACAGAGTAGACACACCAGAGGGTGTGGACAGAATGAGAAGCGACCTGCAGAAACTTGAAGAATGGTCAGGTTTGGCAGTTGAAATTCAATGCAAAGAAGTGCAAGATAATGCATATGGGGCACAAAAACCCTGGCACAATATATCAGTTGGGGGGTGAGGATATAGCATGCACCAAGCAGGAAAGGGATCTTGGGGTTGTCATCTCAGATGACCTCAAGGTAGGGAAACAGTGTGACAAGGCAGCAGGTAAAGCAAATAGGATGCTGGGATGTATAGGCAGGGGCATCACCAGCAGGAAAAGGAGGTCATAATTCCGCTATACAAGACACTAGTGAGGCCCCACCTGGAGTACAGTGTACAGTTCTGGAGACCATACTTACGTAAGGACATAGACAGGGTAGAGAAGGTTCAGAGGAGGGCAACAAAGATGGTGCATGGATTGCATCACAAGTCCTATGAAGACAGGTTGAAGGAACTGAACATGTACTCCCTGGAGGAGAGAAGGGAGAGAGGGGATATGATAGAGACATACAAGTATCTTACAGGGAGGAACAGGGTGCAGGAAAACACTATTTTTAAGTGAAAAAGATGTTCCAGGACCAGAGGGCATGAGATGAAGTTGGAGGGAGGACGATTCAGAGGAAACATGAGAAAGAATTTCTTCAAAGAATGGGTGGTGGACAAGTGGAACACCCTGCCAGAGGAAGTGGTGGGGGCTGAAACAATCATGGGATTTCAGAATGCACGGGATAGACATAAAGGAATTCTGGAGGTCAGGGATAAGGGGCAACAGACTTCTAGGAAAACAAACTGAACTTACAAGCTCAAATGGGCAGACTGGGTGGGCCATAGGCCCTTATCTGCCGACACTGTCTATGTATCTATGTATCCTCCCTCAGACCAGAGAGGTGCCTGCAAATAGGGCAGCATCACGGCCTCCAGAATGTCTCCCAGAACACTGCCGCCCCACAGCCATTGCACTGCACCACTCCTATCATGTCTTATTTTGTGTCCCCTCTCCCATTTCTCTGTATGCTTACTCTCTCCTCTCCTTACAACTCTCACCCTTCCTGTTCTGGGATAGCTACTTCCTATATTCTTGAGCAGCCTGCTTCTTCCTTGCTCAAGTGTCAGACCACCAGCAGATGGGGGGAAGAGCGAGCTACTTTTTTTCTTTAGGGCTGACAAAACTAATGTTTCTCTATGATCCTTCCCTTCCTACTGCCAAACAGGAAGTTCCTGTTGTCAGTCAAATCCAGTGGCTTTAAAAGTAGAACTGGCTTAGGGTGGGAGGGTGGAGGGCAAGTAGTAAGAAAAATGGTAGCTTCTTTTAGTTAGCTGCTTTCTGCTCTACAAGCAAGATGTCTGTCTTCCAAAGGCTAGTGACAGGAAGTTGTAATTGGAGTCACCTGCTTTTATATTGTCTAAGCCACACCCCCAATTAAGCTCTCTCTCCTCCTACTGATTTAGTAAAGTAAGTTGATACAGTACCCTTCCCAGCCCAGAACACACACTGACGCTCATTATTTTGTTTTTTAAACCCTAAATAAGACCCTTTCTACTTCTAATAAAGTATCTGTCTGCTTAATCTCCATAGACACTGACTCCTGCTGAGATAGAAGTGTTAAATTAGTAAGAAAATGGTAGCTTCTTTTAGTTAGCTGCTTTCTGTTCTACCAGCAAGATTTCAGCTTACACCCCATGCAATGTATATGTAATCCACTATGAACATTTATACAGGTTTTGCTTAAAGCTGGAGTGTATGGTACCAAATGGCTTTTTACACAATATGCAAAGGCTGAGAAAAGAAGACACAGACACATAATTCATCATTCTCAGGACTCATCAGTGTGCCTCATCTGTATCTCAACCTAGGAGAAAATGAATCAGCCCTTATCTGGTCTTATGGGTTTAGGTCATGATGGGTGCATAATAATGACATAAGCTAAAATGACAAAGAACCTCAGCACAAAAGCACTGAGAAAATGGTTACCCCCAGAAAAGGTTATTGGCAACTTAGCCAGGTTTCAAAGAAATACAGAATCACGCATATCCCAGTAGTGCAAAGCGTCATGGGATGTACTGTATATACAAATCATCAAGAAAGAATTTAGACTGCTTCTGCTTCAAAACCTGGCTTTGTTGCCTATGCCCTTTTTGGGTAACCCTTGCCTTAATGCTTTGAGGTTCTTTGTCTTTTTCATGTGTCTGGACAAGCCTGCCTTTCCCAGCCCAACACTATGTCAGTACTGCCGTTACAGCAGCATCTCATTACTCTTTGTGGCTGACGTCAGTCATGCAAGTCAGCCATAGGAGATTTGATTATCACTAATATATATTAAAGATATTTAAAGCTCTGATATGATGGTGGCTTAATACAGGTCATGTGTAGTGCCAGGCAAAATTAGAAAAAATCTGTTTTTTGCACTTTACAAACAATTTTGCCAATTTCATGTAATTTCATGCAATTTCTTGAAGCAGAATAGCATGTTTAAAATTGAAATTTTAGTTGCAAGTGTGGCTTTTTTTAAATCACATTTTTAAAATTGCCCAGTTTGGAAATACAGTTTGCACTGCTTGTAATGGACTAATTTGACATTATTACATTAGTCCATTATAAGCGGCATCCGATACAACCAAGAGCACATTAGATGCATTATACAGCCCATGGAGAACAAACATTGAACAAACAGAATACAGACAGAATACAGAGAGTGCCACAGTCTGTGGCCAGGTGATTGGTGATTACGGCCCCTTTCTGAATATATGTGAGGCAACCTCCGTGTGTTAAACTTTATTAAACAGTGAAGCAAAAAAAAAAATAAAATACATTAAAAACTGTGCCCTCTATTGTACTTTTTAAAGTGCTGTGTTCAGCTGAGCTTTAAAAGTTTTACTTAGCTTGGGTTAGGTAGTCGTCCATCGATTTCTGTTTCTTCGGGGCACTTGCGTATCAGCTCCACGCAAACTCGGGCACCGCAAGCTGCTCCCATCATAGGATGATATCCTCCCTCTGTTCCACTGCCCTTCTTAGTGTTAGAAGGGCTTGACATACAGGTATGTCCACGGGGTAACCATAACCTCAGGCTCCTTGACCTCTTCTTCCTCAAGCTCTTCAGGCTCTTCACTCTCCCCTCCTCTGACAACCGCAACAGCTTCTTCAATGTCGTCCACGTCTCCAGGCTCCTTTTCATTGCCCATGCTACAGAGCTCTTCCAGGACTGATGAAGTCAGTCTGAGCATCCTCTCCATTTTCTGTTCCTCCTCTAGCTCCTCCTCCGGTACGTTGCCTATCGCAGGATCAGTGGTGAATCCTCCTTTTCTGAAACAACCCTGTATGGTCTCAGTTGAGACTTTCTGCCATGCCTTCTGGATAAGCTGCACAGAATCAAGTAATGAGATTCTTTGAACACAAGTCAAGGCAGTTATCTCCTCATCTTGGTCCAGGATGTCCAGCAGCCTCCCATGCATTAAGGTGGCATAATGTCTTTTAAAACTGTATATGATGCCCTGGTCCAGAGGTTACATTAATCATGTGGTGTTTGGCAGGAGAAACACCAATTTTATGTTTCACAGACCAGTGATATGTGGGTGGGAGCTGCAGTTGTCCAAAAGAAGGGCAATCTTTCTAGATCTTAGTTTTCTGTCCTAATCTCAGAGTGAAGCCTGAAAGATGTCCCCAGTCATCCATGCAGTCTTATTGTGCCTATAAAGAATAAGCAAGTTGCGGACATTGCTGAAACATCTGGGCATGGCAGATTTGCCAACAACAATTGGGGTCATTTTCTCACTGCCAGACATGTTACATGTCAACAGGACAATGATCCTTTCTTTGGCCTTTTTTAGACCAAGGGGTGTTTTGGTACAGAACGCAAGAATTCCATAACTCACACATCGAAAAAATAACCCTGTTTCATCCATATTAAAAATGTTATCTGAGATGTAGCCAGCAAGGATCTGGGGTAGGACATCATTGAACCACAAATCAGCAGCAGAACTGTCTGCATTTAGCTTCTTGCCATGTATCTTGCAGAAGCAGATGTTATGCCTCTGCTTCCACTGACTTAGCCAACCATTGGTTGTTTTAAAATTGGTTCATCCCATGGCAGCAGCCAACTGGTCTGCCTTTTGGAACAACAGGGGACTGCTGATTAGTGCCTCCCTACCATAAGCATTGGTAAACCAGCAGATGAGAGTATTTTCAACTGAACTGTCCTTTCCCTCCCACTTTCTTTTTCGCTCTGGGTTGTGGTTGCTGTGCCAATCACTAAGGAGTGATGCATTTTTTTGGAGGTCAGATGTGGACTTGTGCATGTCAAAGTGAGTGCTGAGGTCTCTAATGCTCATCTTTGACATCTTGTCAAGTTTGTTTATAATTTCTAGTTTTCTTGCAAGTGTTAAGCATGTATGCTTACCTGAAGCCATCTCAGCAAGAATCAGAATCAGAACAGGAGCACAGCTAAGTAGAGCACAGTAAAGCAGGCCAGGATAGTACAGTACAGACAGACTGAATCAAGTGTGTCGAGGCAGGGTGTGCATTTAAAGGAATTTAAGAGCATGTCAAGACATGTATGCTTAACTGTGTAAATGCTGACACCTGCTTTACAGTGACTTACCACTAATTGCTTGCTCGGAAGTGAGAAAATAGTAACTCGCGAGCAGCAAATAGGTGCTAACTACTGCCCCTGGCAGCCACTAAATGTGGAGTTTAAGGTCCACTTTAACCAATGAGTTTAACATTGAGGTTATGTGTTTTGGCATTTGGTTTGCCCATTTTGTCCGGTTCAACCGAATGTCCACTACAACTGGGTCCAGTACAAGTGGTGCATACTGTAATGGCACTATTTACAGAAACTGTGCATCCTTAACTCACATTTTCAAAAATGCATAATTTGGGGAAAATGGTGCTATTTGAATAAAAAAAGTGCTGACAACAGTATGTCATATTTTGGCAACATTTTGCAAAAACTGCATGAATTTGAAATCAGCAATTTAGCTCAATTTTGCAAGCGTAACAAAAACTTCACCCAGAACTTGTTGCACAACCATTTTTGCAATATTTTTTAAATACTGTTACACACTCTGAGGTGTGTGCATATGCTACACCGACTATACTTCACAGGTGGTTGAAGGCACAAGGCTCATCCTGGAACATTCAATTATTACAACAAAGCTGTATACTATGTCGTATATTACATACAGTATATGTATTTTATGTACACACTCTATTCATATTGTAACACAAATGTAACATTCTTGCATTACCACCTCTTGGTACAGGACCTCACTGAAAATAAGACTAAGTCTCAGTGAACAATTATTGCTGGGTCCCTTTGGACAAATCAGTCAATCACTCAAATAAATAAATACAGCAGCATTGTAAAAAAAGGGTCAAAAAGGTCACCACATATACTGCTCAGTGATTGGATGAACCAAGTCATAGCTGAGTGCCACAGCCCCCTGAGGTATACATCATTCTCCTATGACAGCATACCCTGAAGTGTGTTATCCCACATATAAAATGGATTTGTAATTGTTAAAAATATACATACAGTAGTTCAGATGAGATATGGGACTGTCAGAAAATAATCAACACTTGTGACATTTTGAGTAATGAGGATACAGGATTTTCATGGGCCATTTTATAACAAAAAATTATGCACATCCTTGAGTGCTGCTATATCACTGTTACCTTAACAGTACATTTTTTTTAATTCCATATTTAGATTAAGAACAAAAATATGTACCCCTGTCCATTCCTTGAGGTTCCTGAGGTTCTAGTTTTAAACATCTAGTATACTGTCTGGCTTCCAATCAAATCGTGTTCCTGTTTCGGGATGGTATCAGTCAAAAAGAGTTTTCCATTTCTGATCAATATTTTATAACAACATTTAACATCATCAGAAACTGAAGGCAGAATACCTTTCAGAGAGCATTGTGAACAGGAGAGGATGATTAAAGGAAAATATGTTTTTTAATAAACATGTACTTTTCTTGCCAGAATATTATTTAAAAAAAAGGAAGATTTGCTAGTTACTACATTCTTTTTAACCTGTCTTTAATGATCTAGTGATTTGAAGAAAAGAAACTTCAATGGATGTTAACTCAGAATCGGGAACTGACTTGGTGACAGGCTGTAAATCTCAGAGACACAAATCCAAACAGCAGCACACCATGTAGGGACCAGACATCCGCAATAAAACTAGTAAAATACAGTACTTTGGACTTTTTACAACTAACAAAAAGTATTAACTGGCTGGGTCACCACAGCAAGATGGAAGCCTCATTTTAGTTTTGCAGTTCAACTCTGAACAAATGGTTTTCATTCAAATTACTATGTGGTACGCTGAACAATATCCATATAACAGGATGACAAGGGGCTTTGAAATGGAAGAAAATTAGTTTAGAGAATAGTGGCTATTTTAAGCTACTCTAATGTGGCAGGCCATATATTCTATTGCTCTCTTTGTTCCTCTCATCTTTCCATAAGAGTTTCAAACAGCCTGAGTTGAACCAGTTGACTCAACTGGCTGAACTTTTTGATTAGAGGCTTCAGTCTGTGTGTGAGATTTGCCTTTTAAAGACACACATTGTACTATTGGTATTTTTGTTTTATGTCAAATTTATTTGGCATTACTCACCAATGCAGATAAGGACCACGATAGGCTGAAATTGTACAGTTGCTTCAGTTTTATTTGTAGAAATTGGGTGCACAGCAAAAATAATACAGGCTACAGTGAGAGGTGTACAGTGATGCCCCGGCGGTTTGTGCACATGCACTTTAACGAGAGGCTGTCAAACCGTCCTAAGAATGACACCTTTCAAAACAAAAGTGACAGGGGCAGTTTTTCATAACATTCATTAGTGCTTAAGTGTTTCAAACAGTGCGATAATGTGAAAAGCAAACCCAGACTGCATCAGACTTTGGAACAGTATGCAAATGAAGTTAGTTGCATGGTGGTATACCTACATAGGTACACTATCCACAATGGACCTTTAAAGAGCTACTGATGCCTCAAAGAAAACTTTAAAAAACATAATAATTAGGTACAAGTCTGCCTGCATTCCATTTATATTTTATATATTTCTCCTCCCTATTATTTATTACTAAGGAAATTTGCATGAATATATGATTTTTATCCCTTAGAGTTCCTTTACAGTCCATCTGCCTCTATAGCTTACTCCCTACTTCAAGTCATAATCCTCTGTTGTGATATCATAATCTGTTTCCATGGGAGTAACTGTGATGCCACAAGGAATGTATTGTGACCTCACCTGCAGACATCTGCCACTGCCCCTAACCCCAGTTACTGAGTGTCCCTAGCTGCAGCAATCCCCGGTCTCCACCAGGGGTTGCAGGTGCCAGGGACACACAACTCACCCCTGCCCAGGAGAGGAGAGCAGTCCTGCAGATGCTTGATACTCTCCTCCCTGGCCAACTCCCAATTACCTAAGTAGGTTCCCGAACCCAGGTTTCCAGCATGGTGTGAGGTAAGGTGTCCAGTGCTTCAGCCCTCAGCACCACCAGGCCAGCTCTACACTTTAAATTTTAACATGCCAGTATGAGCTGAGGCCCCACTACCCTCTCTCTTTTTTTGGTCATTTAGCTGAGGGTGAAGGAAGGATTTCAGTTTAAAAATTCAGAATGACTCCCTCTTGGATAAAAGGGAGTCCACATCACCACCTCTTAGACCTAGTGTGTCTCTCCAACCCCCTTATAAATGACTACATATGCTTGGACATTTCTGGGACTGCATAATATGGGCTATAGTTGCTGACTCCTCGTTGTGGTGAGCAGTGGCCCTCATGTGGTCCCCTATCCTTATCTTTAACTTCCTTTTAGTATGGCCAACATAGTATGCATTACAAGAACAGGTTAATAAACCTTCTAACGCTTAAAGTTTCACCTGTAACAGGATGCTGGAAATTATTACTCACTGTGGGTACATTGCAATACTTACAGTGCCAACACCTATGTGTACCAAGTGTTAAGGTGGGCAACCAGGTGGAAGGACGTAAAGAAGGCTGCAGACTGTGGGTGACGTAGTCCACCAGATTTTGTGGTAGCCAGTAGACCATACAAGGAGGCTGTACCACATACTCCTGCAATTTCGGTTCTGTCTGCAGGGTGCCCCAATTTTTATATAAGATACCTTCCAGTTAATTTGCCCTAATGCTGTATTCTGTGACAAAGCTGAGTATCTCAGTTTGCCCCAGAGTGTTAGGTCTAATTCTTGACTTGAGATATGTGTCCCTATCTGTGCTTCTTGCTTTTTCAAGGGCCACTTCAGTGTCACTACTGGCATTTCTTCTTTGGATAAAATCTCTCTTGGTGTTTACCTGCTATCTGTGCAAAGCATCTTCAGTGCTTCAGTTGCAGCATACCCTTAAAAATGGACTTATGAGTATATTCTTAACTGTGGGGCAGGGGTGACGGGAACTTGCTAGCAGCACAGTGTTCCTGTCTGTGGGTTTTATAAACAGATCTGTGTCCACACCCTCATCTGAGTTTTTTGTTATGTGTCACAGAAAACATAAGGTTTGAGTTGCTACTGCCTAAGTATTTCACAAACAGTTCAAGCTGAGGTATGTCGCCACACTACACCATCAAAATATCATCAGTATAGCACCTCCAAAGTACAGTATTGTCAAGGAAGAAATTGACTGACCGATTATATACAAAGTTTTCCTCCCAAAGGCCTTGATACAGGTTGGCAAAGTTGGGGCCAAACTTTGCCTCCGTGACCATGCTGCTACTCTGTAGGAAAATTCCCCTTGAAATAGAAATATGATGCATTTTAAGACAAATCTGGCCAACTATGTTAAGAAATGGGTTGGTGGGATAGTGCAGGTCCTCAGGTTTAGGTAGTGTTCCAAGTCTGCCAGATCATCCTTGTGGGGGATACTTGCATAGAGAGATTCCACACTGAGGTCACAAGACAGAAGGATTCCTTGATGTGGATTATCTCTCAGCACTACAAGGGCTTCCACAGAATCCCTGATGTAGACCTCAGGCTAGTAACAAAAGCATTAATGTAGTAATCTACATATTGTGACAGGGGTTCAGTGAGTGAACTGCTGCCAGATATAATGGTTCAGCTAGGAGGTGAAACAAGACTCTTGTGAATCTTAGGCAAAAAGTTAAATAGTGGGACTCATAGGGTGCTCAGTTGTTAAAAATGCCTGTGTATCATTGTTAATGATGCCACTGTCAACATATACAGTATTCTCAAAAACTGATCAGTGTGCCTTTTGAACTGAAGGGTAGTCATAGATGAGAGGCTTGTAAAACTTAGTAGCTAAGTGCCTCCTAACTTCTGCTATGTCTTCCTGTAACTTGTAGTATCTTGACCTCCCCTCCCCTTTGTCAACTTCTTTTATGGTAATATCAGTATTTGCCTGCAAATTTTTAAGTGCACCAAAGTCCTCTGTTGTAATGTTAACAAAAGTTGCATGAAAGAGTCCACAAGTTTCTGTAAGTCCTGTTCACAGGCCTTGATAAACACGTCCGCAGTGGGATTCATGGGCAGGTCAAATGTTGATTTAGCCTTAAAGATTCATGTGTCATGGTTTGACTGACTGTTTCCAAAGTTGATACTACCAGTAGAACTCTCTGTAGTGGCATCCCTAATACCCACAGTTGTAGTACCTCTGCCCATATCGTTGAAAAAAAACACCTCAAGTTATGTAGATGTGCAAATCTGTAGAAGTCCACAGTGGCCTCAAGATGATTAACGTTATGTGTTGAAACAAATCTGAGAACTTGTTTTCATGAAGAAACCTCTGTGGATGTAAGAGTGTATGAGGAAATGTTAATTATGTTAGTATTTTCCTCTACTTGCGGTTCTTCCCCCTGCCTTTGTCTTTGCCCCTGTATCTCCCCTTCTCTTGTCAGTTATAGTTTCCACTTTTGTTTGCCCCTGCTCCACCTGCCCCTCCTTGTTTTCTTTGGGCCTGGAATGTTATTCTGGGGCTACATCTGGGTAGTGGGTCTGGGCTCTCATCCGAAGACAAACTGTCGTCTAAAAAAACAGATGAGGTAGCACCCTCAGATTCACTATCAATTTGAGAATGGGGACCTATGTTGGCATTTTTAAGAATGGACTTGGGCTGAGTGCTGTCCTTCTTTTTCCAATCAAATACCCAATTGTTTAAATAGTCCCCTTCACCCCATATAAGCTTGCATTGTTCATGGGACTCCTTTTTCTATCAAGCTGGGCAATAGTGTTCAGTAGCTTGTTTTTCAAAGGCTCAAATTCTGCTGAGTCAGAAAAAGTTTGTAAGATCTCTTTTTCTTTTACTTATACTATAATGAGCTCCTGCTGCCTGGCTGAATCCTTAATTATCAGTTTTATAAGTCTGAGACAAGAGGAGTGGATCTCCTTCTTCAAGGGATCAAAGAACTCCGGGCGGTCCTTCTGAATGAAGGGAACTTTAGAATTGTAAGTCCCCTGGGAACTCTGCCTAGTTCCATGTACCTTTCTAGTGTGACCTGCTGCCACACCAGGCATCTCAGCTTGAGTGCAGCTCCTTCATAATGGAAGAAAACGTCATGAACTGTGAGTGGATTAGCAGAGTTATCTGTTACCATCAGCCATCGGTAACATAAGGTGGAGCACACAGTATGTCAGCTACCCCAGATAACACAGGTAAAAGTGGGAGGTCATGTTTAGGAATGTCTATTTCTGATAGCCTTTTGGTTTGGCCTGATTTTCAAATCCCAACGCGTCCTCTCCAATCCAGACAGCTGTCTACAGCAACAGATAACTCTGCTATCTGCTCACAGTTTATGAACCTTTTGTACAGCACTGCTATAAATTTTGAAATGCTAATATAGAACATAGAAAATTATGGCAAAAGAAGACCACTTGTCCATCCAGTCAATAACAATCAGAGCTGTGCAAAGCAGAGTTGTGTTACCCATCAGTAGATATCTAAATATTCTACAAAATGTGATGGATTCTTGAAACATGAGATGTGGGGTCACCTGAACACAAAATGATTCATAGTCATTTGCGCTCAGCAAAACAATGGGTTATGTTATTACATGAAGCCTTCCTAACAGCTTATGTATACAGGGGTGTAAAGTAATAACAACAGAAGGCTTCCTGCTCCACCCTCTCCTCTGGGGTCATGCACCTTCCAGCAATTAAATGTTTGGCAGTCATAGTCAGGCAACTCCTGGGGTGGGTTACAAGTCAATAATCTCTCCCCCACAGAGTGCCTTACCACTTAATTAAGGAAGCATTACTTCACTCAGAGAGTGGGCTAGATTGCTCCAAGAGGCAAGCAAATCAAATTCAGTTGGGTGCTTTAAGCGCAAACTGGATGGCTTCACACAGAGAAATGAACTTGACAGACCATTCTCCTTATGGTGAGTGACTTTGGCCACCAAGGAGAATGAGATTTGAACAGCATGAAACAAAAGCAGAAACTAGTTTACCACTTGTGATTTACATGCACGCACTCCATCAAAAACAGCTTCAAAAACAATTCAAACAACAAGGTGTCTCCTTTTCTAAAACAAAATAACATGGGTGATTTACCAGGTTGTTCATGTTCTGGGTTTTCATTGGTGTCATGGGGATTTGTGGAACGTGGCTCTCTAGTTTAACTGCTCACTATCTGAGACATGACAAATGCAGAATTTGGATCAAAAAGGCCCAAACAGATGTTTTTAGCTTGCAGTTTGACTTCTAGGTTCCATTCTAATTGGTTCATGTTATTTGCATTTTTGAATAATTTCATACAACTGGAGTTATGAAATCACTCCACATAGTTACAGTTATGGAATAATCTCATACAGCTACAGTTATGGAATAATCTCCTTCATCTACAGTTATGGGAGAATATTATTCAGCTACAGTTATGAAATCATACCAACATACGAAAATGCAAGCAGATAAAGGCCTTATTATGGTCTGTCTAGTCGGCTCAAGTATGCAGGCCCCCATCATTCAGCAACAGTTATAGAATAATCGCATACAGCTGTAATTATGGAATAACGTTTTACAGCTACAATTACTTAATAATCACATAATCTATAATTAAAGAATAACCTCATATAGCTATAATTATGGAATAATCTCTTACATCTACAGTAAATATACAGAACAATCTCATACATAGAAATGTATAGAATAATCCCATACATCTAACTTTATTGAATAATCTCATACAGCTGTAGTTATGGAATAATCTCATACATCTAAACATATTTCATAATGTCATACATCATTAGTTATGGAATAATTTAATTCGTCTAAAGTTGTGGCATAATAGTATATAGCTATAATTATGGAATATTTTCATACAGCTGCAGTTATGGAATAACCTCCTGCAGCTAAGGTTTTGGAATAACCTCATATAGCTAAAGTTATGGAATAATCTCATACAGATATAGTTATTGAATACTCACATACACTGTAGCTATAGGTATTGAATAATCATATACAGGTAGAGTTTAGGAATAGTCACATATAGCTGTAGTTATGGAATAACCCATCACATGTAAAGTATGGAACAACCTCATTACTAGGATTACTAGGATTTTAGAAATAAGAAGGCCATAGGCCCATCGAGTATGTCTCCCACAACGGTGTGGGCAATAATCAATGTCTTTTCCAGTTAAGGTGGAGATCAAGTCTATTTTTAAAACTCACTATATTTTATTTATTTATTTAGTTTTTGTTGACCGAGTAAGTGCACTAGACAAATCCTGCCTATTTTCAGGCACGACCCGGGGGAGGGGGATACAGATGAATGCCAACTGACCTTGAACGAGATTAAGCTGTTGGTGGCATTTTTCGTGAATGGAGGAAATTTGGCCATTGCACCGGAGAAATTTCCCTGCTCTTTTCGAGAAGTGCCATGGGATCTTTAACATCCACCTGAACTACCACCAGAACAGGTAGATGGGACCTCGGTTTAATGTCTCATCCGAAAGATGACTCCTCAGGAGTGCAGCACCCCCCTCATGCTGCACTACAGTGTCAGTATTGGGATATTAACCCAAGTGCCTTGTGTGGGGATAGAACCCACAGCCTACTGATCTCCCGGCCTCAGAGGCAAGTGTACTACTGCTGAGCCACTGACACTGACAAAATTAGAGGCATACACAATATTTTGTGGAAGCAAATTCCAGCATTTTGCAGCCCTGATGGAAAAGAAGTTGTCCCTCTTATTGGTGTTTGCGTGTGGTATTATAATTTGTTTATTGTGACTCCTTAAGGGGAAATGACAGTTGAAAATATGGATGCCGCATTTTTCCATTAAGACTGGATCGCTAAGAATCTTGTACAGAAGTAGAAGATCACTGCTCTTACGTCTGTCTTGAAGGTAACTAGGCCAGTAGTATGAAGTCTATCCTTACATCCCATATGTTTTAGAGTAGGTATAATTTTTGTGGCCCTATGCTGTACTCTCTCCAGTAGTTTGTTATCTTGTTGTAAATGGGGACTCCAATAAGGTGAGCAAAAATCTAAATGGGGTCTTACATATGTCCTATATAATGGACGGATTAAGCTAGAACTTTTATTTACAAAGGAACGCTTAATATAGCTATAGTTATAGAATAATCTCATTAAACTATGATTATGGAATAAGCTAATATAGCTACAATTTTGGAATAATATCATACGTCTACAGTTCTGAAATACAGTACGCAAACAACTAAAGTTGTCAAATAATCTTATACAGCTATAGTCATGAAAGAGTCATGTAGCTATAGGTGTTGAATAATGTAATATAGTTATAGTTATTGAATAATCTACTTCATCTAAAATTATGGAATAATCACATATAGCTATAGCTATGAAAATATAGAATAATGCATGGGGAAGTGTGTATAATGAGGATTTTATGCACACTCGAGGTGTGCGATGCCCTATAAGCCCTGAGGGCGAAGCCAGAGGGGTTTATGAGGGCATCACACACCTCGAGTGGGCATAAAATCCTCATTTAAACACTTCCCCATGTTTTATTTGTTATATTTACTGGTTCTTTAACTATTGCCAGGGCCCCTAGTGCTCTGCGGCAGAATTTTCTGATTTCAGCGGCAGGTCTCCTAGGTTTCTGTGGCAGCATTTTCTGATTTCTGCAGCATGATTTATTCATTTCTGTGGCAGAATGCAGTCCTGCCATTGGCTAAAATATGATGTGATGTCATAGATGACATCACCTGCCAAGCATAGATGAGGGGCTTCAGGATAAACAAGATGGATACGGGAGTCTGTCACTATGGAAAAACTGTATATTTGAATGAAAATTCACCAAAAACAATGAATTCTGCAGCACTATTTGAATTCTACTGCATGATGCAAATTCTACGGACAATTCTGCAACTGCAGAATCGCAGAATTCCAGGGTCCTTGACTATTGCACACAAGTCCGGGCACACACATGACCTTATGACAGCATGAAATCATGCCTTTGCTGTACAAGTTGTTGCTGCTCTGGTCCGTGGCTGTAAATGACTTTAGGCCCCCAGAATGTACAGCCTCCTACCCAACACATGACACTTCCCCCAAAAACATGCCTTTTTGTTTTTGTTAACAGTGATCACAATGACCCCCGATTCCCCAAACCAATTATTTTTAAAATAGTGAAGCCGGGCAACCCCACTACTAGGAAAGAGCGGCCATTGTTACATGGGGCACCATATTGACGCATTCACTCCGCCAGTCAGTCACTATGTACAGAAGCCTTTGTCGCCATAACAAAGACAAAAAAATACATATAACATGAAAGCAAGCCATACCTTTAATCACCTTTCTCCTCCTCAACAGAGCTGTGGTATCTGCACTCGGTAATCAGCTCCCACTCAATATACTGTTAAATGGTTTTCATTTGTGGTGCCTGACGAGGAAGCAGTTCATATGTTGGTGGTTTCCGGGTGAGGCACGAGTGACTCAGCAGTGTTGGCAGAATGTTTAAGAAAGGTGGTTGGGCAAACTCCGTTATTTATGGTTCATTATTCACACATGTAAATAACGGAGTTTGCCAGCCACTACCAACAGTTGATAAATATCACTGACCAGTAAATATTAATCTTATATATCTATAGTTATGGGATCAGATTTTATAACTACAGTTATAAAATTATCCAGTAAATCTAAACTCATGGAATAATCTCATATAGCTATAGCTATGAAATAATCTCATTCAGCTACAGTCATGGAATACTCTCACACACCTACAGTTTTGGAATAATCTCATACAGCTACAGTTCTGGAATAATCTCATACATCTATAGTTATAGAATAATATCATACAGTTACAGTTATGGAATAATCTCATACAGCCAAAGTTATGGAATAATCTCACGCAGCTACAGTTCTGAAATAATTTCATACGACTACAGTATGGAATAATATTGTACAGCTATAGTTATGAAATAATCTTATACAGCTAAAGTTATGGGACAGTCTCATACAGCTAGAAGTCTGGAATACCCTCATACATCTAAAATGATGGAATAATCTCATAATCCTAAAATTATTGAATAATCTCTCACATCATAAATTATGGGATAATCTCATACAGATACAGTTATGGAATAATCTCATAAAGCTTTAGTTATGCAGTAATATCATACAGCTAAAGATATGGAATAATCTCCTACTGCTGTAGTTACGGAGTAATCTGATGTAGCTACAGCTATGGAACAATCTCAGTCAGATACAGTTATGGAATAATCTCATGCAGGAAAAATTATAGAATAATCTCACACAGCTATAGTGATGGAATAATGTCATATAGCTATATCTAAGGAATAATCTCATACAGCTGCAGTAATTACATATAGTTACAGTTATAGAATAATCTCCCACCGCTACAATTATGGAATAATGTCATACAGTTAAAGTTGTGGCAGATTTGTTTTATAGCCTTTAGATTGTGGGTGTACATGGAACAGTGACAAACCTAGGAGAACCAAGTACATTAATATAAGAAGTATGCTGGGGCAGCATTGTAGTTAATGTAAGCGCTATCCATGTAGTCAGTTTTGGGATTGGGAGAAACTTGAAACAGTCTTCAGTTTGGGATTTACTATCTGATTTACAGGGCAGAACATCCTGTAAAGGTCCTTTTTATTCCTTGATTTGTGTTGACCCCGTAGTCTCTTTGCCCCCCCCTCAGTGATTTGGATTGCCATGGCAGTACCCTTCCTCTGGTTGGGTGAGGGGCAAGCAGTTGCAGTCAAAGTTTATGCTAATGCTGTTCTTTGGACAGACAGCAGGTGTGCATGAATAACAGATGGTTTGCACCCTTTCTCCCTATGAGCTGAGCACCTCCGCTCCACAGTCAACGTGCCCTGCATCCAACCAGTTCCAGAGTGGGACTCCAGGGAAGGGATGATCACTAGAGTTGCGCAGAATTTTCAAATTCAGCTTCAACCAGAATCCACAAAATTCTGGGAATTCTGACTAATTCTGCTGAATTTTGGCAGAAGCAGAATTCCAAAATTGGAATTTCTTTTTCTAAAACTGGGGATTAGTATTCCTTGGTTTATATAAAATGTGGCATAGTACTCAGCAGTTCATTGTAAACCACCTACATTTCTTAAAATTGGTGCCCTGGTAATAACTGCCCTGGTTGTTCAAATCTTCTGTCAGTCCCCCTAAACTGGCACATTACCAAGCAGCTAGAAGCATGCACTGGTGGTATGACTCTATAAAGGTGATCCAACCGACTCTCCCTCCAATTAGTGCCCAATCTTAACTTTTATCCATCAGCTCTAAAACTCTTGAGAGCTTTGTCAGCAGGCAGCTATCCCAGCTTCTATGAGCAATCCAACTTCCAAACACCATACCAATCAGACTTCTGCCCCAACCACTCAACCTCCACCTTCCTGCTCAGGGTCTTCAACCACATACACTCCAGTTTTGACAAGAGTTTGGGCACTGGGGTCATATTTATTCACCTAGCAAAGGCGTTCAACACTGTGGACCACCCCAGGCTCCAACTCGAACTAGCAGGCTCTGGTGTCTCCCCATTGGCCCTGGCATGGTTCCAATCCTACTTGAACAATCACACCCAATTCATCAAGCTAGGTCCAAACTACTCCCCCTCCCTACCTTGTCACCTTGGGTCCTTCACTGTTCAGTCTTGGGGCCCTTGCTCTTCACAACCTTCATCAGTGACCTCCCCTTGTCCATCTCAACCAGCAGCATACATACAGTGGAGTCAGCCACAATGAAGCACAGTAATTTGCAGTAATGACATGTCACAAAATCCTGCATAACAAAAGGGCTTAATTGCCATTGACTTACAATGGCCCCTGCAGTAAACTGCAGCATTCTGTGATATTCTATAGCATTTCTGCATTTTATCCTGGCTGTCACATCTGCATGTTATGCAGATGATACCATATTCTACACTTTAGGCTCTTCCGTCTCTTCAGTTGAGGATGCTCTCCAAAAGGACCTCACAGCAATCCAAAAATGGTTCCTAGACAATTGTCTTGTCATGAACAAAAAGAAGACAGTGTCCATGCTGTTTCACTCCAAGCAGTGGATCAACTCCTCTTCCCCCTCTCTTACCATACATTCCTTGGACGGGGTCTGTCTAGACTCGGTTACCAACTACAACTACCGTGGACTCCACTTAGACTGACACTTTGATTACTCCAAGCACATCTCCCAAGTTGTAGCAAGTCCTTCCCTAAGTTTGGCACCCTATATAACGAGCTGTCTCCAACTAAAAATAAGGTCACAGGTTGTGGAGCAATCAGTTCTTCCCCTTCTGGACTATGGGTATATCGTATACTCAAGTGCTAACTCCATCTCCCTCAACAAAAATTACCACTCTGTTCAATGCATTGTGCAAAGTTGCTCTGGGCTGCCCACCCCAAACACATCATTGTACTATGTACAACAATTTGGGCTGGATAGCCCCCCCCCCATGTGAGATAGATGATGTACACTGCTATTGTGAGAGAAAACTACTGGACTGGCAAACTACTAAAATACCTCCCTGACCTATTCTGTCTCTCAGCTAACCCTATCTACTTACTCACATCCAAGGCAAGTTGCCATCTCCATGCCACTTGATACAAATGCAACATAGGCCAAGCTTCTATTAGCTATAGGCTTCCCAATATCTGGAATGACCTACCCTCCAGTGTTACTGCCCCTCCCTCCCTTAACTCAAGCAAGGCATTGATCGAGTCCTACTTCAAATTCCCATTGACCTGCTCTTGCTGACAGACTCATCCCCTTCTGTGCTTTGGGCTCCCTTCCCCTGAGGTCTCTGCAGTCTGCTCCTGGAGGGGGCTGTGGATGTGGCAGGACTGTTGCACTGGAATTTGCAACCAATGAAGTCCCTTAAGGCTAACAACTGGACTCTTTCTAATGGTGCACTGCTGTAACAACTCCAGTACTACTTCTGTCACCCAACTCTGCATTCTTTTTGAAGGTCTGCAGTGGTTTGGACTTGATATCTACATGGTTTTGTACCATCTGAATCTTGCCATGTGAACAGTATGGACTGGGAAACTGTATGTACATTGTATAGCATCCTTATGAGGTTTTCACTCTGAACCCTACTCAGTATGGGTTCCATGTCAATTGAGCGAATCCTCTACGGCAACTGCAATTTGAGCGAATATTTCATAGTGAATTCATTTTGAGTGACAATACAGCTCAGCAATGCACATTTCAGCAACCAAATTATAACTGCAGCTGAAAATTATAAGCTAAACCACGCAGGTATTTTGTGCCATTACAGGTCGGGTATTCAGCAACTACCTGCACAAGATGCTTCGTCAAGTCGCGGTACCTCCTGCGGCTGCCACCCGCTGCTGCCCCGGACACAAGTTGTGCTATGCCCGCATCTGACATCTGCTGCTCCTCCCGAATACAGGGACCCACCCTTTTTATTACACTGCTGTATCAGTTCCTCATCACCTACAGGTGCAATAAGGCACATGCACATCTCTCCATGTAACACAGAGGGGCTTCGTCCCCCCTGCACCCCCCGGGGGGCTGTGCCTCCCCAGACTTCCCATCTCTAGGATTACAGCACCACACAGAACATGGACCCTGAGGTAAGCTACATTTGTGGGGTCACTGTATTGTCCATTCACTGTAATGTGCCATTCACTGTAATATGACGATTGTTCTTATTGTATTCGCCCATATGTACTCGCTCAAATCACATCGCTCAAATTGTATCACTCAATTGCCATGCTACCCCTTGGGTTGTATCACTGTTTAATGCATTGTAATTGTATACCTCTGTATTTGCACCTTGTAACTCATCTGACTCCCCTCCCCCAGTTAGAACTGGAAATGAGCCCTGGGGCTCTGTGTGTTTACCTGGTAAGATATGTTTTAATAAATAAATAAGAATTTTCCTCAAACCATGGAAAAATGTTCTGCAGATTACATAATCCAGGGAATATTATTCCATGGTTTACATAGCAATACTTTTTGGAATTCTGTGAAATTAAAAAAGAAATTCTGAAATGCATTTCAAAGTGGAATTGCCATTCCTCCCAAATTCTGTCAGTGGAATTTCACGTTGGACATAGCTCTAAATAATCAAACATGAAGCCCTGTCTCCTAGGTTGCAACGCAATGCACTGCCCCCATACTATGGAGTCCAAGCCACTTTTTAAAATTGTGGTTTTCTTATTTTGTAACCCTTGAAAATTTTGGCTCTGATAACCAGGGGTGCAGCCAGACAATAAAAATGTGTACACCGGAGACGTTTTTGTTGCCCCATCTGGCACAATGACATGCCTTTTGTACAGCATGGCACTGATTCTGGTCCCCACTCATGCATTGGTAAAAAGAGTTGCCATGCATTACTTCCCTAGACACCCACATATCACCCATAGCCTGTAATGTTATATGGTACATGGGTTGCACAGACAATGTCAATGGACAACCCTTCTAGTTTTGGGTCCCAGGAATCAAATTACAGAAAGGATCATCTGGTTCTGTGTTGGGGTTCATGGAACAATGGCAGCAGTGCAAAAACTTGTTGTTGCCCCTTAAAAAATATTTGTACACCATGGAGTACATGAAGTATGTCTTCCTGCATCCATACTGATAACTAAGATATGCATCCAATTATGGTCTGAGGTTGCTTTTCCAAGGAAACTAAAAGGCATCTGGTTCATGTGCACAGTGGGATCCGTATATTGCAGTAAGAGTTAAGATTAGACTGGAATCAGTATCGTTAATTAAATCGTCAACAGGTGATTTAACGTTGCTGCAAACTGGTAGGCATGGTTGCTGGAAAAGTGACATGTTTGATTAATAAATGGCGACCTTTCGCTTGCTAATGAATGCAACAGTGCTACTGATGTTCCTCCATCCCATAAAATGCCTATGAATCTATGTGGCATTTTATTTGCCAAGTACGTGAGATGCTGCATTCCCTTATTATCAACTTTTTAGCTGTGATGATCCTAAAGGTAACAAGCAGTGAGTTTTCCTCCCCTCTGCTTTCTGCCTGCAGTTGCTACATACTGTACACGTGTCTGTTATAAGCCACTCCAGTTCCTCCCTTTATGAATATTTCTAATGTGCTCTGCCCTCGCAGTCCTGACAGCTCCTACAACAGCACAGCAACATAGTTATTTAAGGACGGGAAAGACTCTAGGTCTGTGATGCCTCCGTTGTTTCACAAGCAGGGATGAAACAATAATACTCTGCAAATATGTGTCAATTTGTAAGGATTCTCTAATCACGTACAACCTAAGGTACCCAGTGCTCCTCTTTTTAAGCAGAAGCAGAAATTGTACTGTACAGTCTTCATGTCTATTGTCTCTATTGGCAGGTTGTTCAATCAGTTCACTACCCTCTGGGAGAGAAAAAATACCCTCTGATGTTACCCCTAAATTTACCACCCCTAAGCTTCTTGACATGTCCCCATGACCTACTGCAAGACACCAGGTCAAACATCTCAGACTGTCCAAGCTTGTAAATACCCTTAAGTATGTTATGCAGCCATGCCTCCTCTCAGTCTCTTTTCTCTGGGGTGAACATGCTAAAGACCTTCGGCCTCTCCTTATGGTTCTTGTCCCCAGTATCGCTGATCATTTTGGTGGTCCAGTTTTGTACTGTCTCGACTGCCGCAATGTCCTTTTCGTATTGAGGAGACTAAACATGCATGCAGTACTTCATGAGGGGTGTGACCAGGGCCTTGTAATGTGATGCGATTATTTCACGCAGGTCACCTCCTTTTTATGTTGCCCGGCATTCTGCTGCCTCTCATGACAACTGCTTTGCACTACATGTCCTGCTTCAGCCTCTTGTCTATAATATCCCCCAGCTCCTTTTCCTCTTCAACTGCAGCAAGAAGATCCCCACACAGTGTAAGGGTTCTACCTCTGTTTTTGCATCACCCTGGCTAGCTTAGTGTCATTCATGATCTTAAGTAGCCTACTAGAGATCCCAGCTTCCAAAGAAGTTTTTCCCACAAAGCTGTTTATGTCCTTTGCTTCTCCAACAGGCCCTCATCTGGACTGGTTTCTCTGGCCCCATCACCTGACTTCTCTGAGACTTACCTTCTCTGACCGGTCCTGCCACAGGACCATGGTCAGAGGGGCCCAGTCATTGGTGTAGGGCCTGCGAGAGAGAGGGCCCATCAATGCACTGCAGTTGGAGAGTTTTTTCCTCCAATTCTCTACCCAGTAGGGCCCACTTGAATGCAAAGATACATTGTGTGTGCTCCCTCTACGTAGAGATGCTCCTGGTATCTGAATGTGGAGCATGCCCCATCAAAACCACGCCATCGGCCGGCCCGCCGGCGCAGCGGTTGGATTTCCGCTTGCGACACCAGCGACCCGGGTTTGGGAACGGACTCGGGTAGCTGAAGGGCCGGCTTGGGGAGGAGGATTGAGCACCCAATGGCTGCTCTCCTCCTCCAGGGGGGAGGGTGGGGATGCAAGTCCCGCTGCAACACTGCCACCTGGGTGACCACAGGTGGAGGTGCAGCGAGACTGCATGTCGCAGGGAGGGAAGGACGTCTGCCGAGGGCCGGAGCGTCAGGCACGTTATGACGTGCTCCTCCCCTAGGCTCCCCCAGTGTGCGACGTCCTGTGGGGAGGGAAGAAAACCAGAAAATACCCAACCGGACTCCTGGTAGATGGAGCTCCTGGCCACAATCTCCATTGCCCCTACCGACGCCAGTACCAGCATCCCCCGATGAAAACTAAGTCACGTCGGGGTGTAAGGGCCCCACCCCGTACCCGCCTGGGGGGTATAGCCAAGGCTCCATGGGAGGGATGGACTGCACTGGTCGTCGGTTAGTAGGAGCGGGGACGAATCTGTGTCAAGTGGAGTTCCAGAAGGAGCAGGAGTTCGGTGGTGAGAGAGGGGCATACAAAGAAAAATAATAAAAAAAAAAAAAAACGCCACTATCCAAAAAAAAAGTATGGTCAAAACCGCTAGCATCATAATTGCACAAGAAGAAAAAGCAAAATATAAAAAATAGCGACTGCATTTAATCGCAAAATTATAGAATACGTAATTTTGTATGAGCACCTGTTTTGCCATATGTGAGACATTTTTTCCTTGAAGTTGTTTTTAATTGTCTCTATTTTTTATAGATACACTTATTTCTTTCATGTTATTGACAGAGCAATTATTAACCATGCTGTCTTTGTTTGCACAATCTTGACATGGAACCAACATTGAATCCCCTCCCTAGCCATCACATGTTGCTGGCACTTAGATTCCTCTTGGTGGCCAGCAAGTCACAGTATGGGCAGTCAAGGGAGGAGAGCTGTCCTTCGGATGCTCAAACCTCCCTCCCTGGCCAGCCCCCCCAAACAACCCAGGTCCGTTCCTGAATTCAGCTTGCAGGCACAGCAGGAGGTAAGGCACCCAGCGCCTCAGCCCTCATCACCACTGGGCTGGCTCAAGCTTCCAGATAATTAATGAAGATGTTGAAGAACAGTGACTCCAGCATCAATCCCTGTGGGACACCACTTAGTACTCCTCACCATTTGGACTACTGCCTGTCCATCACCACTTTCTGTTTCCTGCCCCCAACCCTGTTAGCAGTGCACCTTGTGCATGTCTCCTGTATACTGCACTTCTTTATTTTGCCCAGAAGTTTGTTATGTGTCACAGTATCAAAGGCCTTGCTGAAGTCCAATAGACTATGACCAGGGCCCTGTCCCAGTCCACCTCCCTGATCATTCCCTCGAAGAAAATGATCAGGTTGGTTTGGCATGAACTGCTCGTCTTAAAGCTATAAGAAACTGACCAAGAAGCAGCAGCAGGAAGTGGGTGGATAATGACCTCTAGCATCCTGCTCAGCACTGATGTTAGGTTGCCCAACCAGCAGTTGCATGGGTCTGACTTTTCCTCTTCTTGAAAATGGGAACCACACTGGCAACTTTCCAACAAATACAGATCACATTCTTTTTCCATATTCTGTTTTTCCTCCATGGGGGGGCACAGCCAGGGAGGCTCCCTTACGCCAACTGCCACCACTCCCTCCACCATCCACTGTCTCCCAGGGATTCTCTGGTTGCAAGGGCACTCCCATGGCTTTGCCCCCTGTGGTGGGGTCAGAAGAGGGAGGTCTGACCTCCCCTCTAATGCTCATAATCCAGTTCTCTGCTCCGGTTGTTCCCTGGTGACATGGCAGGTGGAGGCCTGGCCAGCAGGTGTCATACCCCCTTGCAGTGCTGCCCATTTTTCTCAGACTTTTTTTTCTCCCACTGTCTCCCTGGGGACTCAGCAACTCAGCTGCACATACATGTGAAGGTAAGCATGTGCGCTAGAACCGGCAGTCCCACTCCATCCACCCTGGCCTAGTACCTGGTCCCCCCATCTGTATGGTACTGCCACCAAGCTTCCACTTGGTGACAGCCACATGACAGGAAGACCAGCCTTCCCAATCCAGGAGAGGAGACCTGCCTGCCACGTGCTCGATACTGCTCCCACCCCTCCTCCCCCTGGCCAACCCACCCCCCCAGCCTGATCTCATTCCAAAGCTCAGGTCGCTGGCGATGGAAGGGTAAGGCACCAAGTGCCTCAACCCTCTGCACCACTGGGTCAGCCTTGATCAAATTGTTGTAAGTTATTTAAACACTGAGTGTGCTAAAGTCTCTGTGACTCTGATTAAGGATCCGGAGTAAAAGCAAGTTTATCTGAGGGGAACATGTGGCCCACAACGAAAATAAATTCCTGCTGTCCTGAAAATAATTGGGAGAGATGGTAAAGCTAGGCTACCCTTCAGACAACCCGATGATACACTGACAAGAACACAACCACACAAACCGAAAACAACTTTTAAATATAGGATCACTCTACAACTCAAACGTTGCATTCTAGATAGTCTGCCCTGGGCAAATAAGCTGAAAAGAGATTGGTACTAAGTAGCTATAGGAATCACTGTAATTCATCTAACAATGTTCGTTGAGTCACAAATTAACTTTATTTGGTTCACTCAAGTTAAAGAAAACTGTGGAAACCAGGGGCGAGAGTTTCAGAAGCTACAGCTTTCATCTGGGGTCCATCCCATTTTGTTTGCTGTTTTGTGGACATAATAAATAAATAGGAGTTGTTAAAAACAAATGACTCGCATTCCATTGCGTCAAGCTTGCTAACATGACAGCTTATCCTTCCTGAAAACTTGACTTACATCTTTCTGAGCAGCACAGGTACAATTCCAAGCATTCATTAGACATTGGCTCATCAGAAATAATTATTACTCAACAAAATTCAGATATAATGTGAATTTAGACATGACTAATTACCTGACTTTTTTCAACTGAAGTGCAGAAGCAGAAAGAAACTGCTAGGCTGGCCGCTAGGCATGACGGTTAGTTCTGCTTCACGACACCAGCGACCCGGTTAGGAGCGAGGCCGGGTCACTGAAGGAACCAGGCCGGGGAGAAGGACTGAGCATCCCAGGGACAGCTCTTCTCCTGGGAGGAGGGTAGGGACTGGCCCAGCACCTGCTGACGAAGCGGAGTGTGGTATCACAGGAAGCATGGCCCAATACTAACTGGGGGAGGAGCGGACATCGGCGTATGCCATGATGTCACTACGCTGACCCCAACAGAAAGCCAGGAAAATCGCTCGCTGGTCCTCCGGATGATGGCTCTCTGTTCCTAAGGGCCTCCAGTGTCTTCCCAGTGCCTCCTGTTCCCCAGCAGCATCCCTGGACCCTAGAAGGATGTGCTGGGGCTATCCTCCCCTCCCGGTGCCTTCCCCCTTGGAGGAGAGGGACCTGCCCGGTGAAGGGATACACCGGGATATCCCGGGGGTCAGCTGCGATCTGGGGACTAGAGAAGGGCCGGGCAAGGACAGGAGAGGTCAGGGGGAACTTGGCTTGGCCTGAAGGAGTGGAGGACCAGAGAGCACGGGGTGGAAAAATAGATAATACAAAAAAAAAAAAGAAAGAAACTGCTCAAGAAGCAGCAGAAAAGGGTTTCTACATCTTTCAAAATGTTCGCAATGCATTTACCCAGGATAGCCAAACGGAGGTGCAGTGTTTTGCTTACAGTGGGGTCCTGCTTCTACCCAATTTTACTGCTGGGAGGAGGTCAAGTGACTTGCTCAAGGTCAATCTGTGGGCAATTGCTTTAACTGAGATCTTGCATCTCCAATTATAGTGTTGTGCTGCTCCAACCACCCGACCACACGGTTTGCTAAAGCCATTAACAACATTATTTCATAGCCCAGGTGTAAGATTTCCAGTAAATGTCAGAGCTGATCCAAGCAATAGCTTGTGACATGACAGCCTGTAAACCCCAGGGCTGCTGAATCCAAATAGCAATCCTGCTGTAAAGAGCACATAAACATACATTCTTTTAACAAGTCTAAAGTCAAAGTTTCTGCCTAAACATGCATGTGGGATATATTTCTATCCCCTTCCCCCTTCTCTCCCTCGTGTGTAGATTACAACTTTGGTAGACAGGTGCCTTGCAGTCTACTCTTTGTTAGCTCCGAAAGCCTGTGTGGGAAACATTTACATGACTACTCAATAAATGTCTGGAAAGGCTTCAGTTGATCCTTAAATGGTGCTGCCAGGTTTTGTTCCTAACACTCCTTCCTCGTGGCACCTGACCTTGTACTCTTGATAAAGTCTGACGCAAAGATAAAGTCCTGTTTCCATTTACTCCAACAAAATCTCCCTCCTTAGGCCATTGCTTATTTCTGGGTTTTCATACATTGTTTAGTTCTGAATCTGTTGTTCCTTGCAGTTGTCCATGATCTGGTGACAGGTACTGTGTGATTAGTCATTATTTATATTTTTCTCCTTGCTCAACAACTGTAACTAGTGATCTATTTATTTTATTGCACTGTAATGCACATTAGGTCCCATGCGTGAAAATGCACAACACTTATGTACTGCATTTCCCTGGCATGTAGGCTTCCTTACATTGAGAAGTCGCGCACTGGGGGATCCCAGGGGCCCCCCAAGGCATTCATGGAAGGGGCGCACACACCTTCCGCACAAGATCCCCTGTGCATCTGTGCAGCTACATGTGCAGACAGACTGGGGGAGTGACTGGGGGAATTCCTACACTCTGCACCAGTCACTAAGGCAGGGAGTGCTGGGAGAGGGGGGCACAGGCTATGTGGGCAGGGACCCTGCCATAGCTGCTGTGGGTCCCCCATATAATGCACCCGCCAGCTGTGTTGGGACAGCTGACCCCTTCCCCATGCTGCCCCAACCCTCTGGTTAGGCTGAGAGAGCTGGGGCCAGCAGTTGGGGCACTCGCCCAAAATAACTTTTATTCAGGATGCATGATGTCCCACAACCCCCTGCTCCACATGTATCAGGGGATCCACTTTGGGTCCATGATGGGCATGTGGTTGGATACACTCCTGTGTCTGCGATCCATCACCCATGCACCAACTTGCTGGGAAGTGGGGCTGCAGACAGGCAGCCTGCTGTGGCCAGTGGTAGTGAATGCCGGGCCCTATACACCTGTTCACAGGTATGGACATACATGGGCCGGGTTCGTACCTATTGTGGATATCTGTCCCACACTGGTGCATGGGCACCTTTATTAGTAATTAGTAATATACTCCACGTACCACTTCCCCCAGGATGCATCTGGAAATGAGCTGTTATCAGCTCAGTATGTCTTTCCTAGTAAAACTTTTAAACTCTATAAATCAATAAACACTTAGAGTGGATGATTTTGGAGAATCTTGACATATCTCATTTTTTTAATTATTTACAAGGTCAAAATCCTTAAGCCTCCAAATTAGCTGTGGAATTTATAGAGTAGGGATTTCCAAAACCTATGTCTAGATATACATTTCTGTTGTACATTAAGTTGGAAACATGAGCAACCTGACCCTATGTCCAGTTTTCAAAGCCAGGACATAGATTAATCCAATGTTCAAAACTCTGAGTAAGTTATGTCCAGTTTGCAAAATTCAGATATACATGTGCCTAGACACAGTTTTCAGACTGAATGTAACCTGGTCTATCACTTAGATCTATGTCTAGCCATTTTGTCTCCACAGTTAAATGTAAAGTACAATTAAACAGCTTAAAATTGTTTAGGTAAGCCCAACATTAGAAAATAGCTCCAGCAAGGTAGAACGTGGTCTAGACACGCCAGGCAGATTCTGACATTGACATAACTTGGAGTTATGTCCATTTTATGATGTTTGAAAATCCTGCCCAAGGTACAGCAATGCACTTTCATAAACTTTTAATTCAGTTTTTTTTTATTCTCAGTTTTGATTTCTGGCGCTTAGAACCCCTCTCGGTAGTCTAGCCAAGAAATCTGTCTATATTGTTTTTGTAACTTTATTTTTGTTAAAAAGATCCACAACAACAAATTATTGTGCATCTCATCATTTCAAAGTTACATCATGGTACTAGCATCGGTACCTACATTTCACACCCATATTGGTAGAGGGTGTCGTGGCCCAGACAGGGTTCTGCTAGGGTGAAGGGCAGGAGTGACAGAATTTTGGGAGGTGGGAGAGCTCATCCATTACTCAATGAATGAGTCACAACATTCCAAATTGCTGTTCCCCTCATTTTGGTACCTGTTGCCCAAAGGTCGTGTCTTTGACCGTTATACGCATAATCGATTTTTTCCACCTGGAAGTAAACTGTTCTTCTCTTTCATTAAGTAAAAAGTAATTTTCTCCATCTTGGCCATCTGCTGCATTGTTCCCCTCCAGTCCCCCATTGTTGGTGGTTGTGGGGTGAGCCATCTCTTAGTGATACACTTCTTGGCTGCGGCGATCATAATACCAAAGAGATATTTATTATGATGAGCTCTGCAACCTTCTGGATATGTTATCAGGAGGAAACGTTTCTATATTAGGACCCCATTCTGAAGAAATCTGTATGAAACGTATTTGACTGTACATAACTGTCCTCACACTGCCTATGTTTGTGACATCACAGTGCTTTCCATTACAATAAACTGTGATGTCACAAACTGATTCTGAGGTTGTTGGGGACAATCAGTTGCTTTTTGAAAGACAGTGAAATACATCATGCATGATTTGAAATATTTAGAGGCTGAAATTAGAGCAGCAGGTAAACACCAGTAAAAAAATGTATCTTTACAATTGTTGTAATAATAACTGGGTATTATTTTTTTCCCATAGGGAAATCTGGTGCGTAATTTGTCGTTATAAAGGAGTGTTTATAACAGCAAACATTTCTTTGTCCTAGTATTAGCCATCAAGGCTCCCTTCCTTACTACTGGATGCTCTGACTTACCCCCGGAGCTTACACGGCCACTTGGACTCGCAGGTAAGTCAATCTAGAAAGAAAAAAAAACACAAATGCTGGGCAAAAAATGGAGGTACTTTAAATAAAAAAATTGGAATAAGGTTGTCTTCAACAGCCACGACCGACCATGGACCCCGCTGAAACCCAGTTGGACCTCAAAGCAGCTGCACAGAGGTGTCTTCTTATTTTATATAATTGCTGTGGTAAAAAAAACAATACCCAGCAATTATATAAAATAAAACATGGGGTGGTTTGTAAGACTTGAATTTTACACATAACCTCGGTGTTGGATGGCAAGGTAAGGCAAGGCAAGGTAAGATAAGATTTATTTAAAAGACACCCAATCCCAGAGGCTCTGAGCGCCACACAAATATATAAACACATGTTTCAGAAATATATCAATAAAACACAGAAATAATTATTAAAATAAAATAATTCATTTAAACATTAAACAAATAGCAAATTCTCAGCATCTATACATAAATCAGTACTTAAAGATTAATATTAATCTGAAAATGCCTGGGCAAATAGGAGGGCCTTAAGGTGAGTCTGGATGCTAAGATAAACCCCTTGATCTTTGCTCTTGGGGTTATGTAGCATCCAACACCTCAGGTGTGTGTAAAATTCTTGTTACACACCCCGCCCCATATATTATTCTATATATAATTTCAGTCCTCTTATTTTAGTAGATACCTAGGGCAGAATTTTCAATCTGCATCCACGCACCCATATTTTCAGTGAGAACTTCCATCTGCACTGTTAAACCATTGATTATGAGCTATTACTTGCTGTATGGGTGCAAATCCTGGTGCTTGCATCAAAAACATGATGCATGCACCATTTTGTTGATACATGCAATGCTTTATTGATAAAAGCACCATTTTTGATACATGCACCATTTTTTATGTATGCACCATTTTTTATGTATGCACCATTTTCTTGATGCATTTGCCATTTTTGTGATGCAGGCACCATGTTATTGACGCATGCAAAATTATATTGATGCATGCACCATTTATTGATGCATACCCCATTTTGTTGATGCATACACCATATTATTGATGTATGCACCATTTTGTTGATGCATGCACCATATTATTGATACATGCACCATTTTGTTGATGCATGCACCATATTGTTGATGCATGCAACATTTTTGATGCATGCACCATTTTATTAATGTATGTGCCATCTTATAGATGCATGCACCATTTTGTTGATATGTGCACCATTTTTGTTGCACGCACAATTTTATTGATGCATGTATCATTTTGTTGACGCATGCACCCTTTTTGATGCATGCAGTATTCTTTTGATACATGCACCATTTTGTTGATGCATGCATGCACAATTTACAATGCATGCACCATTTTATTTTTTGATGCATGGGTAATTTTTTGACACAAAGTGACGAAAATTATGGAAAGTGTTGCAAAAAACTCAGTAGCCTTTTAAAATAGGACTCTTACATTTTGGCACAATCTGGCAGACACAGACAGAAAACACATTTGCATGAGTTTCTGCCCCTTTTGAAGATTCTCCTCTTTAACAGGAGTTCACTTGTCCAGAAGACAACTGTGAGTATACTGTAAGTGTGCATCTTTGTTCCCCCCCCCCGAGATATCCCGAAAGTCTCCTCGGTTATAGGTAACAGCATTATCTGTAGCTGCTCCCACTCTGTGGAACAGAATCCCCCTGCCCACCCACTCTCTGGACTCCCACGCCACTTTCAAGACACATCTCGAATCCTGGCTGCTTGATGAGCCCACATGCCATTGCTAGCTTGGATAACCCCCCCAACACCACCACCACTGCCTTTCTGACTTGTCCCTCTTGGGCTGCTTTGGCCTCCCCTGCCCTCTGTCATCTTTTTGGACTCCTGTCTTACATCCCTCACTACCTGCTTCTCAGGCTCTCCCACTTGACTATTGTCTTGTACGTTTTTTTTTTTCACGTCATGCATTAATTTGTACTGGCCACTGATCCTTAGTAAATAATTGTATAATAATTGTTGCTTATCATGATGTACTGATTGTTTATTTTCAGCCTATCATTAATTTTACTTTCCTATGTCACTTTCCCTGTTCACCAATGTCTGTATATCCACTTTGTTCATCAATGATGTCTGTGTATCCACAAGGCTTGTACTCATTGTATAACTTGTCACTACCTCTGTAACTGCCTCCTGTGTGGCCCAGGTCATGCCTGAAAATGATCCCCTAGATCAGTGTACTTACCCAATTACCAAAGACTAAATAAGTAAATAAGTATACCCTAATATTTGTTTAACATATTGTCTGGCTGTTTACTCTCTCTGTCTCATCACTGAGACTACCATGCTTGCAAAGCCTCCACAGAGCATGACCATAGTCTATTCATGTATTTAATATTTTGTCCAGCAGAGAACATGCTAAGCTACAAACAACTCATTTCCAGGGGATCTTCTGAAAATGGTATATGGGATTAACAGAATGAAATACAATAGTACAGCATTTTAACAGTTAAAATAATGTACAGCAAAGTAAAATAGGAGTTTGTGCACACTGGTTAAGAGCAGATACAAAATGCAACTACAAAACAAAAAATAAGCAAAAAATATATTAATCAGATAAATTAAACAAAGACAGTTGGTTGCCAGCTAGGGTGGGAAGCAGCCACAGAAAGGTCAGGCCACTTCCCTGACTAGCCTCATGAAAGCCAGCTGTGATGCAGAGGCCTGAGTATCAGGTAGGAAGAAGTTCCAGAGGGAATGGTCTCCCGGAGAATGCAGTGTATGTGTGTGTGTGTGTGTGGGGGGGCATAAGTAGAGAAAGTTCAAGTGACTTGATTGCTCGAGATCATACAGTGAGCCAGTGGTTCTAGTGGTGATTCAAACTTGGAATCTCCAGTGTCACAGCTCTGTACTATATATTTATACATATAGTTGTTTGTATTTCTTACAACATAAGAACATTATCTTGTGCTGTTTGAGCAAGAGGACCACAAAGTGAAGCTGAGTGGTTTTGTCAGCCCAAACAGCATGAGATAATGTTCTTATGCAGTAAGAAATGCACACAACTATAGATATTAATATATTAAGAAGCAGTCTAACAGTCTGGTGAAAGAAAGAGAGTTTAAGAGGTGATGTAAATATTTTTTTAAATGCTGTCGCCCCCGTAGCGCTGCAACAAGGTATAGTCCAGAGGCTGAAGGACATGAAGACACTGTTGACATACTCTGAAGGTAGAAGATGCAGGCAGACCATGGAGAGTTTTTCTTTTTGTTTTAAAAAAGTACAATATTTAACAGTAAGATGGAAACATAATTGTAAAGTAGTCTAGTTTGCAACAGACACAAGTGACAGCCTCTCACAGATGACAGCGGAGGTCAGGGTGGTAGGAATCTGCTGCACGGTCAGTGCGAGATGCCATCTGTAAGGTATTTTAAGAGCTGCTGGAGTTCTGAACCCTGACTGGTCACAAAAGTTAGACTGCTTTGTAATCCAAGTACAAGACCACACTGCTTTCCAAGACAGACTATTTGTCACTGCTTACCTCGTGACTACCGTGTTTTCATCTTCCTGGTTTTATACCTATGTATGTATTGCTTCTGTGTAGCATTACATCGCTGACAGGGGTCTTCAGCTGCTGGCCTTGTATGTCCTGCAATCTTTCTGCAAACATCTTGCTAGGACCACTTGAAAATGAAATTCATATCAAAAGGATTACCTACCTATCTTGGTGAAATAAATATACTTGAACTAACAAAATTTCCAGCTAACTACAAGAACTCATTCTTTTCTTCTCGGTGACCCTTTACTACACATTTTCATAATCTGATACTACTAATGGGTGATAGTGGCTGGGTGTCCTACCAGGACTGACTAGAGTAACACTTAAGATTTTAATGTCCTTGTCATTCTTAGCAAGGGACTATTGAAGTTGACTTGATGGGGCATTGGACTTGATCGTTTGATCCACTTTGAACCTACTTTGACCAGACTGCTGAATGGACACTGGGATTTGTCTTGTGGGTAAACATGAGATAATGATTTATATTTTAAAGGGACATTGTCAGATTTTTGACCCATTTTCATGAACCCTGTAATGTTTCTGCCTGTTAAGAGAGCTCTACAATGTAATTGCTTCCATTACTTTTCAAATGTATATTTTTTAATTCAATCAGTATTTTTTGCAAAAAATAACTTTTGGTCTTCCTGACCTTATCAGCGTTGGCCACTCCTTGCCGCATGTCTCTGACAGAGCTATGGCAGCTGAATTCCACTGAACTTGTGTATGAACGAGTTTGGTGATTTTTATGGCACATAAAGTAAGTAGCTTGTTGTAGTCAAGGAACTGCACTGATTGTAGCAATATTATGTGTTTGTCAAACCAAGGGCTATTTCATATAGCAATTTCTCCTTGAAAAGTGAAATCAGGACTCTGGGCATGAGTGTCAGCTTCTGCACTGGTGCGCATACCCCCGACTCCTGATTTCACTTTTCAAGGAGAGATTCCTATATGAAATAGCCCTCGGTTTGACAAACAAGTAATACTGCTGCAATTAGTGCAGTTTCTTGACTACAACAAGCTACTTACTTTATATGCCACAAAAATTGTCAAACTCATTATGCATGAGTTTGGTGGGATTCAGTGTCATAGCTCTGGTGGGGCCACGTGACAAGGAGCAGCCAGCAGTGATATGGTTGGGATGACTAAAAGTAATTTTTTGTAACAAATACTGATTGAATAAAAAATTATACATTTAAAAAGCAATGTAGTTCTCTATTCACAGGCAGAAACATTACAAGAGTCATAAAAATGAGTCAAAAAGCTGGCAGTGTCCCTCTAAGTTTATAGGTGCTGTGTGAGATGCCTTTTATGGTATAAGAGTGTCTAATCTTCCAGTTTAGGACAGCGGATTGCAAAACAAAGCTGAGTGGCTTTGTTTGCCCAAACTGCAAGATTTATTGTCATATATTTAGTTGGGGGGGGGTTGACTGGGAAAGGGGGACTAAGTAATTTGGCCTATTTTCAGTCTCATCATGAGGGTGGGGGAGAGATATAGATGGGAACGAAGTGAAATTGAACCAGATTAAGCTGTTGGTGGTATTGTTTAGTGAATGGGGCAGATTTGGCCAGGACACCAGTGACGTTCCTTTTTTCTACTGGCTGTGCTAAAATACCTAACTCACTGTTAGCCCTCAATGTAACAACCATGTAACCTGTTTTTATTAATGTTACTTGTAATGTGCTGTATGTCTGTATCTTAAGTTTCTCATCCTAGTGCAATTTATGTATGACGTAAATCCTTTGTAAATGAGTCTCTGACTCAAAGGTCTTTCTGAATATCTCAATAAATAAAAATAAATAAATAAAATTCCCCTACTCTTTTTGAGAAGTGCCAAGGGATCTTTAGCATACACCTGAATAACCCACCAGAACAGGCAGATGGGAGCTCAGTTTAATATTATTTTTATTTATTTTATTTAGTTTTTGTTGACCGGGTAAGTGCACTAGAGAAATCGTGCCTATTTTCAGGCACGACCCGGGGGAGGGGGATACAGATGAATGACAACTGACCTTGAACCAGATTAAGCTGTGTGATATTTTTAGTGAATGAGGGAAATTTGGCCAGAACACCGGGGAAATTCCCCTACTCTTTTCGATAAGTGCCATGGGATCTTTAACATACACCTGAACTACAACCAGTCCAGGCAGATATCTCATCCAAAAGATGATGCTCTTATACCATAAGAGACCCCTCTCACAGCACATCTAAATTTCTTATGTCACTTGAGTTGGCTAGAAAAATTTACGATAAGAGCGATGTGGAATTTTCAAATTCCACTTTCACCAGAATTGTTTAAATTCTGACAAATTCCATAGAATTCCAAAATTCTAAATGCAGAATGTTGTTTTGAATTGCAGAGCAGTAATTTGAGCTTTACACAAACTGCAGAATAGTATTCAGCGGTTTTATGTAAATTGCAGATTCAGTTTCTGCAAACCACAGAATAATAGCTGGTGGCTCATGTAAGCTGTGGAATAACAGAAACGCTTTTCAGAACTACATAGAATAAAAAAATTATTTCAAAATGCATTTCGGAAGCAGCACTGCCATTCTGCACACATTCTGCTAGTGGAATTGTACATCCTGCATAGCTCTAATGATCTATTTTATGTTCTTCTTTCCCATTAATTTAAAGTAAGAAATAACACATAACAGTGTGTGTGGTAATGCTTAATTACTGCATGCTCCAGGTGGGCTGTGAGGCATGAGATGCAGCCGAGTGCCTTCAACCACCTGGAAAGTGTGGTAATTTATGGCATTACCGGACACCCTGAAGTGTGCTATTGCATTTATAAAATGGATTTAAGAGTTAAACAAGCAAGAAAAAAGAAATAGAAATGAAGGGTTTGCACTTGAGTGGTGGTGATTAAGCACGCTCTAAGTTTACTATGTATATCTTCAGTGCTGCACACACCCTAGCAAAAAGGACAACGCGAATATTCAGTTCATAAAAATGACATTTTATTCACCCATCTCGTGCACAGTCATACAGCCAGTGTAGCAAAAGTATGCCCTGGCAGCACATGTAAATGCACAGACAGATAAATCGAACCATAAAATGACTGCCATCAGTATAGAGGTAATTCCCACAGACTTAAGAGGTGGTGACATAAACAACATTTTAGACAAAAAAAAAACAGAAATGGATTTATGCCCTGGGGCTCTTAATTTACCAGGACTTAATGGTAACTTTGAATTGAAACCATTTCTACAGAAAAGGAAATGAAATGTGCAACAGGAATGGTGTTCTCGTGTTCCTCCTCTCTTTCTTCCCTCCCCCCTTTTATCTTGAACTGTATATTTATTCTCTTTTTCCTCTAATAAAATAAGTTTATATTGATCCTTTTTCAAGCATTCCTGACCCCCCTTTTTCTACTCTCTTTTCCTCCCTTCCCCTCTCCACTATGATTTAATGTTACTTATGTATAGCACCTTAAGAACTTAAGATATGTTGGTATAATAATGGTGTCTTAAATGACCAAGTACTATTATTAGAAGTTAAAATACCTATTTGTTGATTTTTTCCACACATGAGACAATGGAAAGCATGCACTCCTAAAATGTGTACTAATTAAGAAAAAATTATAAGCAAAGACTTGTGCTTTATGTAAACATTTTTCACTTTGATGCCATGGGGGGATGTGTATCTGTTTGCACATATTTATTGGTAATTAAATGTAATGGCACATGATTGGTGCGCCAATTTAATGAATTTGCATAAAACAGGTAAAAACCTGAAGTACTGTTATTCTCTGACGAAGCCTTAGGGCGATACGTAAAGAACTTCTTGCTACACTGGCTGTATAACTATGCACGAGATGGGTGAATAAAATGTCATTTTTATGAACTTAATATTCATGTTGTCCTTTTTGCTGGGTTGAGTGCAGCACTGAAGATATACACAAGAAAAAAGAAAGTAAAATGTGAGTTGTGAGGTAATTGAAATTATTGCATGGTCAAGTGACCAGTTTTGACCAATCAGATTGCTTATTTGATTCAAGCCATTTTTAAAAATGGACGAAACACTCCTCATCTGCCTCTGAAATGGAACTCTCCAAACTTAATGCTGCTGCATAAGACAACAGCTGTATGCAGAATAACAGGCCCTTCGGTTCTGAGTGCTGATTGGCCAAAATCACTGAAGTGATTTAGAATCAGGAACATTAATTCAACTTTACTTTGCACTCACTAACCCAATTCAGCAATGTGTCACTCAGCAACGTGGGAGACTCAGATTGCTGAATCAGTGTAGTAAAGAGAGAAACACGAACAGAAGGAGCTGCGCATATAGGTACTTCATATAGAATTCCAAATAAATACTTCACGAACATCAGATTGTTCCCATGCAGCTTAATATGGGAATATACAACAAGCCGCAATCCATGGGACTTAACTAAATAATTATTTAATAGTTCATGAAAAGATCAAACAGCGTTACAACAGACAGCTTTGCGAGCTATTAAATAACTATTTAGTTAAGTTCCATGGATTGAGGCTTGTTATATATTCTCATATTAAGCTGCGTGGACACAATCTGATGTGCATGAAGTATTTATTTGGAATTCTATATGAAGTACCTATATGTGCAGTTCCTTCTGTTAGTATTTAAATATTTTTGGGCTTGCTACCCATTTCTGCGCAGACCCAGTTCGTTGCCGCTGGCTCGCTGAGCACCTGCTTGACAATAGTAAAAAAGAGAGAGAGAATAAGGTGGTGGTAACACATGAATCAAGGAGGCTAGTATGTCTCTTGTGCTTGTGGAAAGAATTAAAAGGTACTGTTGTCTAGAGATCACTGTTTTCAAGAAGCATAATACTGTTCACTGTTGTGCTTTTTTATAAAGAATGGAGCCAACAAAGGAGTTTTTATGCTTTTGTCTTCATCCTAACGAGACACAGCAACCATAACGTAAACATGACAGGGACCACCCGTCACCATTCGAATGCTACCATAGATGAACCCAAGTCTACTCCCTGAGGCAGTTTCATAGAATGAAGCTTAATAGCAATTCAAAGGATCCAGTGTCCACTGCAGCAACTTACTGTCAACCAAGCAGCAGTACAAGGAAAGGAGTTCATTCCCAACTGCTGTGTTTGGTAGATCTGAGTGCCACCAGCCTCTTTTACTTCTGTGACCTTGAGCAAGTCACTTAACCTTTGTGCTTTATTTCCTCTCTCTCTCTCTCTCTCCGAAACCATGCTGAGCTTTTCTTCACCCCTCTCTCTCTCTCTCTCTCTCTCATAGTAACTCAGTAACATGGAATTGCGTGGTCAGAGAAGGGACTTAAAGTTCATTGTGTCAACCCCTCCTGACATGTGGCAGTGTCTACGGTAACTATCTGAGGACATATGTCCAAATGTCTCAGCTGGCATGTTGCCACCTACTCATGCTACGTGAAACCTTCAATGTCATTTTCCCTGAGGAATCTGACTAGTCCTACTCTGAAAGCCTGAACAGTTCTAGCTTCCACAATCTCACCAGGTAGGCCATTCCACATGTTAACCACCCTCTCTGTGAGGTAATGTTCTCTAATGCTCCCCTTATCATGCTCCTCCCCCTCAGTTTGTGTGCATGTCATCTCATTCTGCAAACACTCATGAGCACAAAATGACATTGCATGCTCCATCCCATGCAACCCCTTTAGTATTCTGAGAATTGTGATCATGTACCTTTTCAGCTGTCTCTTCTCTATGCTAAATCATTTGAGTATATCTGATCTGATTCTCTTCTCATAGCTCTTGTCCTCTGAATCTGATGCACTGAGCTGGGCTTTCTCAATCTCATCAATGTCCTCCCTGTATTGCAGAGACCAGAACTGGATGCAGTACTCCAGATGTAGTCTAACCAAGGCTTAGCACAGGGGGAGGATCACCTTCTTGACCTACTTTTAACCCCCCCCCAATGCCTCCCAACTTGATTTGATCTTGTGACTTCAGCAGCACCTTGTCTGCTTGATTTTTCCTTACTGTCCACAGTTGCCCCTAAATCCCTCACCTTGGTTGTTCTGTCCACAGCTGCAACGTACAGGGTGCATGTGCAACCCAGATTTGTCACCCCTATGTGTACTACCTTGCAATTCTCCACAATAACTCTTCCCCCACCCCAGCCCCATTTTGGAGTCCACACCTCTGTGTGCAGCCCCCCTCCCCCCGTAACACATCCTTTCTCATGGTCATGCCCACTCTTCCTTTTTCTTCCTTTTTTTCTGTAGAGCTTTTTGTATACAGTTTAATATAAGCCTACTAAAACTTCATCCAAAAAGTATACTGCTATTGTAAATGTTAATCTGCAATTTACTGTAACTGCGTCTGCTCTAGACTTCAAAAATTCATGCAGTTAAGATTGTAAAGGTGCTGCTGTTTTTTCTTTTACCCACCCAACCCTGCCCTGGGCTTTCTATCCAAAAGGCTCCGCCCCTCCTGATCCACTCATCCATTGGAGGAACAGCAGGCAGCCTGCCCTGACACTTCTAATCATTTAGTAAGGTTTAGCTCTATTCTATTGCTTCATTTTCCCTACCCTCACGTGCACTTTACTTTCTCTTCTTTTTTCTTTACCCTTGGCACTCACTCTTTGTTTTCTCCTCTCTCTCAGCCTGGCCCAAACCCTCTCCCCTACCCTAATACAGGTAAAGCAACAATAGAAACAATAGAAACATAGACTTTGATGGCAGATGAGGACCACTTGGCCCACCTAGTCTGCTCATTTCCCTACCTACAGGATAAGCCACAGATCCTAGTTAACCAACAGCCTATTTCTTCCTACCCCCCCACAAGAATTGCCTTATGTCTGTCCCATGTATTCTTGAATTCTCCCACAGTTTTAGACCCCACAACCTCCTCAGGAAGGCTATTCCATGCATCCACTACCCTCTCTGTGAAAAAATACTTCCTCACATTGCCCCTGAACCCCTCCATCTTTAAATTGTGTCCCCTTGTTCTTGCATGTCTCTTTTTCTGAAAGATGCTACCCTCTTGGACTTTGTTGATTCCACTGAGGTACTTAGACATTTCTATCATGTTCCCCCCCTTCCCTCCTTTCCTCAAGGGTATACATATTAAGCTCTTTTAGTCTCTCCTCGTATGGCTTCTCTTGCAAACCCTGCACCATTCTAGTTGCCCTCCTCTGGACTGCCTCTATCCTGTCTATGTCCTTGCGGAGATGGGGTCTCCAGAACTGGATGCAGTACTCCAGATGGGGTCTCATCAACTGTCTGTACAGAGGGATAACAACTTCCTTGTTTTCGGCTGGTGATGCCTCTCCCTATGCATCCCAGTATACCCCCAGCTCTCCCTACTGCCTTCTCACATTGCTTGCTAACCTTAAGGTCATCTGATATGATTACCCCAGGTCCCTTTCCTTTTTGTTTGTTACTACCTGCCCCCTCGTTGTGTAATCTCCTGGGTTTTTGTTTCCCAGGTGCGTTATTTTGCACTTCTTTGCATTGAATCCTAGCTGCCATACTTCCGACCATTTCTCCAACCTTGCCAAGTCCCTTCTCATCCTTTCTACACCTCCTTGTATATCAACCCTGTTGCAGATCTTTGTGTCATCTGCAAAGAGGCATACTTTTCCTTCCAGTCCCTCTGCAATGTCACTTATAAAGACATTAAAAAGGACTGGACCCAGTACTGAACCCTGCGGTACCCCAATAGTAACCCCTCTTTCTTCAGAGTGGACTCCATTTACAATTACCTTCTGTGTCCTGTTGTCCAGCCAATGTTTTACTCAGGCTACCACCCTGGGACCCACTCCCAGGCTGGTTAATTTGACTATTAATCTTTTGTGTGGGACTGTGTCAAATGCCTTGCTAAAGTCTAGGTAGGCCATGTCCACAGCCCCTCCCTGGTCTACTACTTTGGTCACCCAGTCAAAGAAATCAATTAGATTTGTCTGACATGACCTTCCCGCTGTGACCCATGCTGCCTTGGGTCCTGTGCCCCACTGGCCTCTAGGTACTCAACAATTCTTTCCTTCAGAAATGATTCCATCACTTTCCCTACCACAGAGGTCAAACTGACAGATCTGTAGTTTCCTGCCTCTGTCTTGGTCCCACTTTTGTGAAGGGGAATCACATCCGCCTTCCTCTAGTCCTCGGGTACCACACCATCCTCACATGATTTGTTAAAAAGGGTAGTCAGTGGTTTCACTAGTTCTCCCCTTAATTCTTTTAGAATTCTGGGGTGAATTCCATCAGGCCCCATTGCTTTGTCCACCTTCAGCTTTAATCCTGGAATCATCACCTTTCAATGCAATGAAGCCCTACAAGCTGGCACTCCTGACAGCCGCAATACTGACTCTTTTTATTCCATCTGGCTTCATAAGGAATAACTACATACATTCCTCACTACCCCATGCCCAAGTTTCTCCTTCACTTCCCCCTCTGCCTAGTTTTTGCCCCTACCCCACTTCTCCCCACCCTTGCCCTCCTTGCCCACCCATCGCACTCTACCTCAGCACCCTCTCACTCAATTTTCTACTACCTCTTCCACTGCTCAAGTTATGCAGCTCAAACCCCCACCACCCCTACCCAGGGATACTTCCTAAACAAACTTTGCTTCCCTCATGAATTCTCCCCTTCCTACCACTATATACCAGTTATTACACAACACTGTACAAGGCTCAGATCCCCTTAGCTATATATCTTTGCTTATAACAGACTCAGGAGGCTTCTCCTTCTCCTCCTCCTACTACTCATCTCTGGGTCCATCCACCCTAACCCCGGACCACCTCACATAGATGAGAAAAAAACATTTTACTCCCCCATAGGCACTCCAGGCAGCTCAAAAGTATGCACCTTAACATCCAAAGTCTGTTAGCAAAAAAACATTGCTTGAATCCTGGATATCTGCCAATACCTTCGACATTATTGCCCTCCCTGAAACATGGCTCACCAGTAGCATCCCTTCTAATGAAATAAACCTAGGCAGATACTCCCTCTTCAGGAAGGACAGACTCAGTAAAGTGGGGGTGGTTGCTGCCTTTGGATAGCAAATTACCTCTCAGCCACTGAATTTGATACACCTCTAGCAACCCCTAACCCCGAATCCTTATCAAGTCAATCTCCCTCTTGGCAACAACAAGATAATAACCATCAGCATTATCTAGCTCCCCCTTGGCACCCCCCAAAAGAACTGAATGTTTTTCTTAACCTCAAGTACCTCCTTCCACATGGAAGGGAATGGATAATCCTTGGCAATTTTAATCTTATTTGGCAGTCCTCGCAGTCCGATGCAGTCAAGGAATCCATTATCAGCCTAGGCCTCCACCAGCTTATCACCTCCCCTACTCGGACTAACTAAAGGACGGGGTATGAATCCCTCCTTGGTTGGATTCTAGTTTCTAACCCCTCACACGTCAGCACCTCAGGGGTTCTCCCCAATTCTATTAGTGACCATTGTGCATTCTACTGCTGCTGGTCAGCTAAAACCCCTTACCATGAACACAAATACATCCACACCAGACAATTAAAAAACTCAGTCCAATAGAGTTTTGCAACGCTGCCCTAGCCGCAGACTGGTCCTTCACAGAATTCATTAAGGACATTGACTCCACCCTCGAAATGTTCAGCAACAAATTTCTTGCCTTGTGTGACTCCCTCATCCCCCTGAAAAAAATTAGGGTTAAAGGTAACAGTCATGAATGGATCTCCTCTGATCTCTTTAAACTTATGAGTCTAAATACAGGAGACTGAAACTCCCCCACCTTCTTCAATGGTACAAAACTCTTACAGATGTAAATTGGTGGTCAGGTCTGCCAAAATCTCTTTCCTTACTGAGAAATAGCGAAGCTCCTGGGGCAACCCAAAACACACCTGGAACATCCTTAATGACCTTATCTGTAGAGGACAAAACAATGAGCAAATCAGCCTCTTCTCCAGTGTACTGGCTTAAACTGAAAATATCTTCACTTTTTAAGCACTACTCTGGCAATTTAGACAAATAGAAGCCCAACCATCCTCCTGTCCTTGGACCTTCCCAACCTCCACCCCAGTTTCTATTTTTGGTACCTCTCCCCCTCCAAAGTGGTTAAACTCATTAAAACAACTGACCCCTGGCCTTACACCGGGCTTGACAACATTGACTACAGGGTCCTCAAATTGGTATGCAAATCCATAGCCGTTCCTCTTACCAACATTTTCAACTACTCCCTCTGCACTGGGTCTTTTCTGCTAAAATGTAAATGCACTATTATCAAACCCCTCTATAAATGCAGACCAAAAGATGAAGTTACCAGCTACAGACCCATCTCCCTCTTGGCTCCCCTATCCAAAATCATTGAAAAAATTGTCCATAAGCAAACCATTGATTTTCTCAAGAAACATAACCTGCAGACCGAGGCACAGCATAGTTTTAGGGCCAGCCATAACACTGAGACTGCCCTTATAAAATTCATCAACTACATCGATAGAATCAACAATGAAGGCCTTTACACTGGTTCATTTTTTGTGGACCTCACAAAGCATTCCACCTCATCGACCACAATGTCCTACTCTCCACCCTATCTGGTCCTCATTTCTCATCCAACGTCATAAACTGGTTTCATAACTACCTTAGCCTCAGGTCGCTTCAGACTGTTATCAATGGTGTCCTTTCCAACTGCTGCCCCATAAAATATGGAGTACCCCAAGGGTCCATCCTGGGTCCCCTTCTTTTCTCCCTTGTGGTAAACTCCCTTCCTGAGTTCTGCTCGAACGCTGAGCTAATTCTGTATGCCAGCGATGCTGCCCTCTTTTGCAAGGACAAAGACCCCTCGTTCCTACTATACAAGCTACAGCTCAACTTCCATAGGCTCCACTCCTGGCTCTCATCAAAAGGACTTGTACTTAATGCTAAAAAAAACAAAAGCCATGGTCTTTTCTAGCTTCCAGAAACCGCTAGCCTTTGACTTCTCCCTGCCTGACAATGACGGCAACCCCCACTGAGAGAGTTAATGAATTCAGTTACCTCGGCCTGCTCCTTGACTGCCACCTAAACTTTGAATCACACATTAATCAGATGATTAAGAAAGCCCACCAAAGGCTTGGCATGCTTTACAGGGTGAAACCTTTCTTAACCTAGGAATCCAAGACCCTCCTAGCCTGCAGTTTCCTGCTCCCAGTATTTGACTATGGAGCTTTGATCTACTTCCCACCCCTGTCCCAGAAAAATGTTAACAGGCTCTGGAGCACCTACCAAAACATTATCTGTTTTGTCTCTGGCCTCCCTCGACTTACCCACCACTGCGACATTTACAGACTCACTAACTGCCCCCATCCCCCTTGAAGACAGACTCAATAGCAACATTTTCACCTTTTTTCACAAACTTTCCTTGGGACTCCTTCCTGACAGCACTGAATCCTTCTTTCTTAAGTCAGCCCACTCCAGGACCACTAGACGGTTCTCCACTCTCTCCTTCTCCATCCCTTTCTGCCACTCTACCCAAGGCCAAAACACCCTCCCCTACAAGGGCACCAAATTCTTCAACACTCTCCCCCCTGCTCTCATCCAGTGTCCCTCTACCTCTCCCTTTAAGTACAACCTAAGAAAGCACCTGTCCCATGCCTCTGCATGTAGTTGGCTCACTCCTGATTGTCCCACCCTGGGTACTTCTCCTTCTCACCTACTAATACAGCATGATGGTGCCCTCATTCTCCTGTAGCAGGTTTACCTGGTCTGTGAATATTTGCATACTTCGTCTCAATATAGCACTATATACAACCAAGGCACTTGTCTCTGACTGTTTGATCTGTTGTTAATCTTTTATTTATCTGTATTTGCATTTGTGTTTGTAACCAATTGTTATCCGGTGACTGACTATCTGTATTAACATACTAACATACTAGACGCCAGCAGAGCAGGCCTCATGGTCTATCGAGTCTGCTCTGGCTTCAGCACCCTGAATGGGTACCATATCCATCCCCTGTGCCCCTGTCCTTGTTTCTCTCTCTCCCTCCATCCCGGACCCACCCTGGCAAGCCATCCTCTGCTTCACCCCTTGCCTATACGTATCCCACCCTCTCTTGAACCCCTCCACCATAGAATCCAGTACCAGCTCCCCAGGCAGAGTATTCCACAGTTCCACCACTCTCTCGGTGAAGTATCTCCTCCTCCTTTCCCCCCTGATCCTCCCACAGTCGAACTTCCAACTGTGTCCTTTGGCGATTCTTCCTTCGTTCAGCTGAAAGATCCTGTCTCGGTTTACCCTATTGACTCCCTTGAGGTACTTGAAGACCTCAATCATATCCCACATGTCCCTCCAATCCTCCAGTGAGAACAAGCTGAGCTCCTCCAGTCTCTCCTCATATGTCATATCCCCCCAAGCCCCGGATCATTTTGGTTGCTCTCCTCTGAACCCTTTCCAGGAGTTGGATGTCCCTCCTTAAGTGCGGCCTCCAGTACTGCACACAGTACTCAAAGTGTGGTCTAACCAGCTGTTGTGCAGTGGCAAAATCACTTCCCTGTTCCTTGAGGTAATCCCTGTTGCGATGCAACCTATTTGCCGTGACTGCCACCCTCCTGTACTGCTCCAAGTTGTTCATGTTGACATCCACCAGTACCCCCAGGTCCTTCTCCCCTACCGTGGCCTGCTTCTCATCCCCCCTCAAGGTGTAGACATATTTGGGGTTACCCCACCTAAGGTGTAGCACCTTGCACTTGGAGGATGTAAAAGGGTGTGGATGTAAAGATGGACGCTGATGCCAAAATCTGGAAAGGCAAGGCTTAAAAGAAGCAGCCAAGCCTAAAAATATTTATTGAGATACAAACAGAACAAAATTAACTCGCACTTCATACATGAATAAGAAATGAAATCAAAAGGCACAAAAATAAACTTTTGTTCACACAGGCAATAACAGCATCAGCCACCTGGGAACATCAAAGGTACATAGCCTGAAAAAGGCACAGACTCCCCAGTATATCAGCCCAGAGCTGATCCCAAAACTAATCTGACATGGTCCAGGCTAGAAGTTCCTTTTGACCCAAGAGAACAGCATGTGACCATATCAGTCTTCACCCACAACATTTTTAAACTTAAACTTTCTTTATTCAACATAAAAGTATTTTATAAACCTTTTAAAAAGTATCTGGGTCTGTCTGTAGTCAGTATATGCTAATATACACAAAAAGAAATCAGTCCTTAACAAAAAGAAAATATTATGTATTCTATGGTTCCTCCCATGAATGACCCAAGGTATAAGTATGGAGAAGAGAGGGCCGGCTGACTCCCAAGGATCCATTCATAATGATCCCTGCAAGGAGACAACCCCTTCTAGAAGATTCCCCCTGCTTATACCTCGGTAAGACCTTCCATTCTTAAGTAACAAATAAACTAACATTGGAATTTTATACATTCTTTTAACCAAAAGCTGAAAGTTATCTAGAATTCTGCACATTTAGATACAGAAGTTTCTTTTTTATGTTTACAAATGTGCTGCAGCACAGGGAAACACAGAGCTCTTAGAAGCATTGTGTTGCTTTTGTATGGCCATTATCATTCTTACTTTATGTTTATTCAACTATAATACTTATGGAGATTCTGCAGAAAACATAAACATTAAAACCATGTTTTCTAGAATTCATTTCACAGGGTTACTAACAACAGAGAGAACTTCATATCATTCAGTGTTCTGCTTGGATGCCTAGGCCTGAAGAAAACAAACAGAAAACTGTGTTTGTTTTGGTTTAGGTTTAAAATACAGCTTCTACTGAGGCAAACTCAACTGTTTAACAAATACCTCCACATGGAGGTCTCTTTGGACATCTCGCAAGGGAAAAAAGGAAAAGGGGTTTCACCTCACAAGTGCGAGAAGGGGGGGTTCACTTCTCGTCGGCTTTAAACTGCTGCTTTACTGAGTATACTGCGTTCAGGTTTCTAAATGAAACTAACAGGGCAAACGCCCATACAGAAAAAGCTCTCTGAAGAATGCACCGCTCAATGAAATTCTAGCACTGTCAAAGTGCCATAATGTTGCAATAATGGGACACAAGTGAAGATATATTAGCTACCGGGGGGGGGGGGGCAGTGATAACATCAAGGCTCCAAAAGTGCAGAGAAAGAAGAAAAAAATACAAGCATTTGTGAGACACCTGTATTTCCAGGTGGCCAGCCTGGAAAAAAGGGGGAAAATGAGAAAGAGGAAAGAAGGCAACAGAGAAAGAATTAGGATCTTAGCGCTACTGCAATAGTCTTTTGCTAGAGAAAGGAATGAACCTCTAGAGAGACTTGGACATTCTTTCACAGAGGAGTTAAATTTCAATTTCCAGGTGCGTGACCACCTATCCAGAGTATCCAGGTCCCCTTGCAGGGGCAACCTCCCCTCCTCCCCCTCCACCATGGCACTCAGCTTAGAGTCGTGTGCAAAGATACTCATTTTGCACACGATATCGTCCCTGATATCTGAGATGTAGGTATTAAACAGGAGCAGCCCCAGAACTGAACCCTGTGGGACCCCACTAATGAACTGTCTAGGAGACAAGACCGCCCCTTCGACCTCTACTTGCTGAGTGCACCCAGAAAGCCAATTTCTGATCCATCTGACCTTCAGCGGGCCAACCCCCATCCCCCCAGTTTCTCCAGTAGGCCATTATGAGGGACTGAATCAAATGCCTTGCTGAAGTCCAGGAACAGTACATCTACCGGTCTCCCCCTGTTGAGTACTGATGCCACCCACTGGTAGAACTCCGCAAGGTTAGTTTGACACGACCCACCAAACACAGACCCATGCTGCTGACCATCCAGGTATCCCCTCTCCTCCAGTAACCCCCCCCAGCCTGTCCTTGAGTATGCTCTCCATTATCTTCCCCACCATCGATGTCAAACTGATAGGTCTATAGTTTCCTGGTACCTCTCTCAATCCCCCTTTATGGATAGGCACACCATGTGTCTGCCTCCAATCTCTGGGACCCTCACCATCTCCAGCGACCTGTTAAAGAGATCCGCAAGTGGTGCAGCCAGAACATCTGACAACTTCCACAGAACTCTGGGATGAATGTCATCTGGCCCCAGAGATTTGTCCCTTTTTTAGGGGCTTGAGGGCTTCCCACACTCAGTCAATGGGGATAGCAACATCGGTCCCTCCCCTCCTTCAGTAGATGCAACCTGATGCCATACTCTTGAGTTCCCCCTCCCAACAGAATTATCTGCAGCAGGTGCCCCAGCAATCATGCCTGCTGCCCCTTCTGAGTCCTGCAGCTCCTTTTTGGTAAGCCTCCCTGCCTCCTCCCTAGTAAACACTGAGGCAAAGTACCCATTTAGTACCTCCGCCTGTTCCGCAGCTCCCACCACCCACCCCCAGATGTCCTCAACCTACCAAGCTGGCCCTTGACCTTCCTCCACTCTCCAATATACCTAAAGAACCCCTTTTCACCCCCGTATCCCCTGCACTAGCATCTGCTCTTTCCTAGCTTTGGCCCCCCTCACCACCCTGGTGACTTGCCTGGCTGAGAGGCGGTAGCTCTCCCTAGCCATCTCACCTCTTGGTTTTTTTTGTACCTACTGTAGACAGCCCTCTTCTCCCCTACTACCTCTAGGACTTCCTTTGACCACCAGCATGCTTTACGAGACCTAGCCCCCTTGTGCCTCACTCTAGCACAGGACCTTGTGGCCACCTGTAGCACCTGTTTTATGATTTCCCACCTACCTTCTTCATCCATCCCTGGTGATATCCCTCATAAATGCCCCTTGAGAATTTCCCCCATGCTCCTAAAGTCTGCCCCCCTAAAGTCCACTGTCCTCATCCTGGAACTACCCCCCCCCCAGTTAAGCCGAAACGAGACTGTGTCGTGGTCACTCCCTGCCAGGGGATCCTTCACAACCAGGTCCCTTACGAGTTCCCCATCCGCTAGAACCACATCCAGGACATGACCCTCCCTCATTGGAGCCATCACCTGCTAAATGAGGAACACATCCAGGAAGCCATCCAGCAGCCTCTGCTCCCTGGACACAGTGGACATCATAGTTCCCCAATCAGTAGCTGGCATATTGAGGTCTCCCATCAACACCACTCCTTCCCCTTCCCCTTCCCCTTCTGGCCCACACTGGCTCTTTATGTTAGCCAGCAGACAATCCTCCAGCTCCTCCACCAGCTCTGGGGGCCTATATACCACCCTCATCTTGATCTTCCTTCCCACAGGGGTTCGCAAGGTGACCCATAAGGCTTCCACATTGCCCTCTGCGTCATCTACCCTAAGAATCCCGATGTTATCCCTAATGAACATAGCTGCTCCTCCCCCTCTGCCCACCTTCCTATCCTTCCTAAGTACAATGTACCCACTCAGATTTAGATCCCAGTCATGGCCAGGGTTAGCCCAAGTTTCAGTGACCGCTGCTACATCCACCCCACCCTCAACCAGCATGGCCTGGAACTCTGGCATCTTTTTCCCCAGGCTCCTGGCATTTGCTAGCACCACCCTCCAACTTTTGTTCCTTCCTCCTTCCCCTTCCCATATCCACCCTGGTCCTATTACACGTCTGCTCTCTGTCCTCCCCTGAGGTACCGTCCTCCCCTAAGGAACCATCCGACCCCACCTCCAGAGGATGAAGGCCAATCCTACCTGTGAAATGAAAGGCCAGATCAGCCCCCCATTTCCCCTTCCCCTTCACAAGTTTAAACCCCATCTAGCCTGAATGAAATCCGTCATTCCCTGTTTTAGAACTTCATCCCTTGTCATCCCAGACTTCCCCCCCAGTCACCCAACACCCCAATCCCCCTTGCTACTCCCCACTGTCTGAGCCAGTCATTGACCTCACTGATCTGTTTCTTTCCACAGTGGCCCTTGGCACTGGCAGTATTTCAGAGAAGGAGACTGAGCATCCACTGTCCTGGCAGACCCTGGCCAGTTCTCGGTACTTTGCCTGAATTTCAAGCACACTATTGTACTTCTGTTGTGCACTGTAACTCTTGCGATTTGTTTGTCCAAAGCTGAACACATGTGAAAATGGGCAACATTTGCTCACATGCCTTTCCAGTATAATTAATAAACTGAAACTGAAACTGAAACTGAGCTTTTTCTCCCAGCCCCAGGTCATCTCCATGGAATATACCCTGTTCAAATGGGTGTACCTCAGTCAGGGCTGTTAGCCCCTTGTCCTCCTCAGGACTCCCAGCTCAGCCCATCATCTCCCAGGTATTGACCTTGGGGTGGGGCCCCTGGGAAGGATCTATTCTGCCCCCTGAGGCAGACCAGTATGTAGACTATGACCCAGTGCCGGCCAGCACTAGGACCCGTAGCAGTCTCACAGAGCCCAGACAGCCATGGTAGTTTTGCCCATTTTTTCCCTGGCTCTACCCACCATCTCAGGTATGAGCTAGCCTATGTCAGCCTCAGCGACATGCAGCAACATCCTACAGAGGGAGCAAGCTCCCTTGGCCCACTGCAAGGGTCACTGTGGCACCGGTGCCTGATGCCTTCCCACCCCAACCACAGCATACTGCCATGTGGCACCTGCTGTGGCCAGGCCTGCCTGCCAGTGTAGCAACCAAAGTTTGCTCCCAAACTTGGGCCACCTGCACAGCAGCGCAATATGCTGCAGCTGAGCCATCGGCAGCCTCGCCCACTCTTCTTGTCAGGTTAGTGTCAGCAGCCTGTTGCTTCCCCTCCTCCAGCTGACTAAAAAAATATGTTAAACAGCAAAGGACCCAAAATCAACCCCATGTACTCCACTCATAGCATCCCTCTACTCTGAATGGTGACATCCTCCCCCACTCTCTACTTGCTTCCTGTCAATCAACTAGAAATCCGCATCCTGTACACTTTGTGGACTCCTTATTGAGTTACTCTCTAAGCATGTGTTTTCTGTGTTGTATGGTGGAAAAGGTCTTGCTGAAGTCCAGACAGAGTGCATCCACCACACAGACCTTATGCACCTGCCACGTTACCTTCTCAAAGAAGGCAATCAAGATGATTTGGACAGTTTTTTTGTTGTTTGTTTTTTCAGGCCTTGTTGTGTGTTTTTATGATTCATGCAAACATGTTGCCAAGCACCAGGGTAATACTAACAAGTTTGTACTTATCTAAGTCCAATCTCACCCCCTCCTTGGACAGGGGGCCACATTGGTTATTTCTTACAGCTTCCCTGTACTTTGTTCAAGGGCAGTGCAACTGTTTGTGACTTTAAATGCTCTTTGAGATTCAGTGCACATTAAAGAACTACATTTTTCCCTTGCCTTAAAAAACTTTTATTTAAAAAAATATACATATTGACACCAACCTTTAGCCCTTCAAACCTCAATACAGCACTTGAACATGCCCATAGCTTCTAATGGGTACAGGCATGGCTTTCTCTCGGTACATGTACCATTTTGTCTTTTCAGTGTTGACACACTCTATTTCAAGGTTTTCTGGACATTTTACGATGTCAGTTTACACTGTGCAACAATTTACCAACCCTTTAAATTAGCACATGTTTGCGCAGCATACTTTTTCATACCTAGTTATACAGCAAGGGGCGGGACACACATGATAAACCTAGAGTCCCTTCTGACCTTAAACTACTATGTTACTAAATAATGGATCCACGACTGGAATTAAGTAACAGGGTGTGCAGTTACAAGAGAATAAACATGACTCACGTGGCTGTTAGTTGTAGCTGAGTGCCGCAATCCCCTGAGAAGGGCATTATTCCCTTATGACCACATACACTGGAGTGTTTTATCCCACCTACAAAACTGGCTTTTATTTAAAACAATGTAGTTCTGGTGAGGTGTACAGTTGTCAGAAAATAATCAACTGCTATGTGATATGTTTCGACCAGAAATTTCATGACCTATTTTTATAATGAAGAAAAACTGAACAGCTTATTAAGCAACTCATAAACCTAAACTCACTTAACAAGGAAAAACAGAAAATATGCTATCTGTAATTGTCACTTCAAAAATGTTTTGTTGATTTATTTGCAGTCATTTTAAAGAAACAGAAGAAACATTGGCAATAGCTGACCATGCAAAGAAATGAAAATTCAATTAACATTACTGAGAAATAAAGATAAACACATAAGACACTGTTCAACTTACAGACACATGCATATAGCCCAGACTGAGTCCCATGATATGCTGTAAGTAATTTTAATATAGAGCACTATAATGGAAATTAATTTATGTTCTAAGTGTTTAGAAATATAGTCAAACGTTAAGGAAGTAGCTGGAAAGGATAACAAGACACCCCATGCCATGCTTAACATCGATGGGGTACCCACTCTGGATCCTTGTATCATCGCTAATACATTTAATGATGCTTTTTCTGATCTAATAGGTGGTCTTCCCCCTGATTTCTTCCATCACTCCAACATGAGGCATAACTCTAGTTCTGAAGACCAGCCACCTGCCCACCTTCCTTTTCACTTTAAAGACGTCTCCCTGGGAGAAGTTAAGAAATACTTACTTAGGGTTCTAGGGAAGGCTAGATTCAGTGGTGACTCCCTGGACCTTAAATTTGTGGCACTAACTCTGGATGAAATACTTGCTCCTTTGACACATATAATCAACACCTCACTGAGATACTATAATTTCCCACAGATATGGAAATCAGCCTTAGTGACGTCTGTATATAAGAGTGGGGATCGCACATCTCACAGTAACTATAGACCCATTTCGATCCTTCCACCATTATTATCAAAAGCACTTGAAAGAATTGCAGTGGATCAACTGGTTGACTACCTAGAAAAATATCAAATTCAATGTCTGCAACAACACAGCTTTCACAAGGGACACAGCACCACTACTGCTTTGCTTGAATTTACGGGTCATATCGCCAACTCCTTGGATCAGGGTGCTCTTGTTGGTGCAGTTTTTATCAATCTAAGGAAAGCATTTGACACAGTTAATCATGTCCTTCTGCTTGAACAATTGGAGTCCATTGGGCTTGTATGTGACACCATTGCTTGGTTTGAGAGCTACCTTTCAAACCACTCACAGCAAGTGAAGATCACTGATGTACTATCTACTAGCAGACCTGTCTGATCTGGTGTCCCCCAAGGATCTATATTGGGTCCGTTATTATTCAGTCCATTCCTAAACCAGCTCCTGTACTCCTGTCAGTGCCAAATTCTGCTTTATGTGGACGATGCAGTCCTGTTCGTGAGTGATCCTGACCCAAAGCAACAATCTCCAGATGAATCTTTCAAAGGTAGAAAGTTGGTTCGGTGAGCAAAAACTCATCTTGAGCTATAAGAAAACCAAAACAATGCTGTTCTGTAGCTTCCACAATAGACATCGTACTTACCCTCATGACATCACAAATACGATTGGGACACCTTTGGAACTAGTCTTGCACTTTAAGTACTTTGGAGTAACAGTTGACAGTGCTTTAACTTATGTCTATCACATGGACAATACAGCTAAGGCAGTTAATAGGCGCATAGGTCTTCTATACAGGCATAAAACTAGTCTGACCATGGAGGCTCTCACTCTAGCTAGCCTTAGTTTGGTGGTCTCGCTAATAGACTACAGTATAATAATCTATGGCTGCACAACTGACATGGCATTCCACAGGATTATGGTGGCACTAAACAAAGCCTGCCGCCTTGCAACCAGTTTGGCAAGATTCATACATACGTGTGACGTGTATGTTAAGATGCACTGGCTCCAATTTAAAGGAAGGCTCAAATTCCAAACCTGTCTGATGGCTAAAAAATAAGTCTTGGCCTGGTGCCCCTTGGGGTACAGAAGCTCCTTATCCCACACAATAATAAACGCTGCACCAGAAGTACCGATAGTATGGTTTTCAAAATCCTGCTTTGTCGTACCTGCCAAGGACAGAGGGCTTTCTACCATTGAGCTCCATACTGGCTTAACTCCTCACCCACAGACATTTCTTCCGTAGCCACATTAGGCCCCTTCAAACAAAAGCTAAGGAACCATGCGCAACCCTTCTGAATACCCTGCCCTATATGTTTAATTTACTTTGTATAGAATTCTTGCTGCTTAACAGCAATCACTTATGTTTACACTGTTTGTCTAACTCTGACGTGGAAGCTATGTAATGAGTTTGTTCTCAAGAGGTGTTATCCGAGATCATCATAAAATAAAATACCATATGAGAAGTTCAAAGAACATAAAAGAATAATCAATGCATTATGTCCAGGCACAGTTGTTTTAAGACCAGATATTAATGCTATCACTCAAGTTTGTTTGAACATCTGTTTTTATAATGTGATTGTACTGTACATAAATTATATTTTTTCTTTGTATTTTAATTTGTGTGTTTTATATTGATAGTGTACATTGAACTAACTAACTAACTAGCTAACTAACTAAATGCCTCTCAGACTCTCTTTGCTCACTTGGAAAAATATGTTTTCAGTACATCCATCCATCCATCACTCACTCAATAAATAACTGTACCTAGGTCATGCCTGAAGACAGGCAACTGGTCCAGAGCACCTACTTGGTCAACAAAAACCTAACTAAAAAAATAAAATTGATGTTAACAATAATTTGTAAGTAGTAGCAATCTAATGCAACAAAATGTGACAAACCACCTGCCTGCATCCCAATCAGTGCTCCTTGCTGCTGCAGACCTCCACCCTGGTTCACACCTTACAGTGTCTTGTGCCTACATTCAGCCCTCTGTGAGGGCTGCTGGTTCACACCTTACAGTGTCCTGTGCCTATATTCAGCGCTGTGTGAGGGCTGCTGGTTCACACCTTACAGTGTCCTGTGCCTATATTCAGCCCTCTGTGAGGGACGCATGCCTCAAACACCTGGACCCTTTGAGCCCAGTAACCAGTCCCCTTGTATCAAGACAAGGCATACTGCTCAAACCCCAGGTGGAGTAGGGGTTTGTCTTATCTACTTTACCCAACTAATTTTCTGTATCGGAAGGATTCTGTTTCTCTAATCATTCAAAACAGGATAGCTTGTCCCTTCAGAATGATGGCTTCTTCAGAGGTTCACAACAATACCATCTTCCAAATGTACTACCAGTTAGTCACTTATGAGAAACAAAAGGCTACTTTATTTACACAATGTGTGTACCACAGTCACCTGCTTTCCAAACTTCGGGCCCTTGATTTATCTGTATCTGCAGTATCGTGGTTCCAGAACTACTTGATTGACAGATCTCAGTCAGTCTCTTTTCTTCTCCAATCATCAAAATCACTACCGGAGTACCCCAGGGACCAATCCTGAGGCCTATTTTGTTTAATGTTTTCTTGAACTGTTTGGTTGATATTTTGCATAGCTCCAAATCCCATATTATCATGTACACAGATGATATTGCTTTGTAGAGAAGGATATCTAATGTTTGTGATTTAACCAGAGATTTGCAATTTGACTATGAATTGGCACAAAAATGGTTATTAAAAAGTGGCCTTCTACTGCATGTTGGTAAAACTAAGTATATGCACTTTGGAACAAAACAAACATTAAAGGCTTTACCCCCTCTAACTTAATTAAAGATTTGAGTGGTACCTTTGTTGAGAAAGTGGACAGTTTAATGTACTTTAGAAAATGGGACAAATACTATCAGCTCTCTGATTCGCTGAGAGCTATAACAGGGGGGTACATTAAGTTACAATAGACACCCACTTCGAAAGATGTGCCAATTCGAGATGCCCCATTACCGAAAAATATCTTTGGGCACCCTAAGGTTGGCATCTATCCGAGCACCATGCCCTAAGCTAACTAACAGAGCGTGTTAAGCCACCATCCCCCACCTGCATTACCAGTCTAAGAGGTTCAAAAGTATTGAAGAAAATGTCTTACTTGAATCCTCTGTCCCTTGCTCTCCCCTGCAGTGTTTTTTGTCTCGCTCTAACTCCATGGCTTTCACCTCGATGCGCTCATTTTCTGAGTCTCTGCTTCCTGGTTATGGGATGCAGGGTCACGCATGATCATTGATAAATACTAACAGCCTTCCAACCTGCGAACCGACGGGGGGAGGGAAGCTTGCAGGAAAGAAACTGCCATTCTTCAAAGTAAGCACAAAACCCATGGCGTACTAACAAAATTATTAAAGTTTACAATGAACTCCATCTCTTGATGTGGTACTGGAAGGGGGAGAGGATAACTAGAAGGAAACGGCTGGGGGGGTTGCAACAGCAGATGAAACAGCACAAAATTTGAGGGACTGTTTCATCAAAAACATGTATTTTTTTACTCTTTGTGTTTATTTACAAACTAATTTCTTCTTTTTTCTTACTACTTAATTAAAATTTACAATGATGCCCATTTTCTAAGCGCAATAATGCCCTCCAGGGTGGGTGGTATGGGCAATACGGGACCGGCCAAGGGCTATAAGGCCCTCCGCCTGTGGCGTTGAGCCTCATTATGCCCCTGGCCAGTCCGGGATTGCCCAATACTGCCCACCCTGTTGGGCATTATTGCTTTCGTACCTCAGCTTTACCACAGACCAGATTCTCTCTTTTGAAGCACATATCTCCACGCTGATTAAGTCAGTACACACTTGCCTTAGTCAGCTTTTTTGGGCTAAAACAAATGTTTGTCCACTCACTTTAAGATAATCTTGGCTCAGTTCCTACTCTTGTCTGTAGTGAACCATGGGCTTCCAGTCTATGCCACTGCTAATTTCACTGACTTGTAAAGAGTTCAGATTGTATACAATTCCATATGCAGATTTGCTGTCTCTAGCCCCAGATTTTCTCATCACTGTACTCAGTGGCACATGCAGAATTTTGCAATGGGGGGTGCTGTGGGGGGGTGCATACTTGATATGCATTTTGTTTAATTTTTTTACATTTTTTATGTTGTCTACTATTATCTTTTTCATTACATTTTTTGACAGACTATACAAATGTAATCTATAGTTTTGAATATAAACTTTTGTATGGTCTATCTCAACAAAGTGAAATACAACAGCGGCAAGCAAGTAAGTTACAGTGGGGGGGTGAAGCTGCACCCTTTGTCCCGCCCCCCTTAGATCTGCCTCTAACTGTACTCTTTATGAACACCTTGGCTGGCCTTCTTTTGACTCACGCATTACTTATTTTATCCTCATCAGTTTTAGATTTTTTCTAAAAGCCCAGATTAGGTTTTTGTTTATGGCTGTCGCTAGCCCGAACGCTGGCTTCAGAAGCACTATATCTGCTCGTACTCATTTCATAAGATCCACACACTTCCCGTCTGCCTTGGGCCAATGTTCTTTTATTTATAAAACCATTACATTCTGGAATAATCTGCCTGCTTCGTTACACTCTATCAATTAGCAGAATATGTTTACAATGGTGTTAAAAAATCCTGTTTGGACTTGTCTGTGTGCAAACATAATGTCACCTGAGTACCATGTACACGGAGGTACTGTGTATTTATTCTTTTTTTTATAATTCATATTTTATTAGTTTTTCACTTTGATACATCAAACTTTACATATATATTTGAAGCATATAACATCGAAAGAGAGAAGAAAAAAATAAAAGATAAAGCACAAAACAGAGAAACAACTCTAGGTAACCTTTAACACAAACCACTTAATGGTAAGTATAATTGTACCAGAAAACATACATTATTATACTTGATAACAACAATTCTTATAAGCTGAGATATCAATTAACATTTTGATATTACTTAGAAAGAAAAAATACTGATAATACCCCCTTACACCATGTTATGTGTAGATCATCAAATTAGATGTTTGTTATCCAAACAGGGTTCCCACAGATCTAAAAATGTATCTAATCTATGAATATTTAAATAAGAGATTCTTTCATAATTGGCTCTAGTATATACATCCTGTAACCATTTCTTCACTGTCAGCACTTCTGAGTTTAACCAGTGTCTCAATATCATATTTTTGGCTGTAATAAAAGCAGCATGTAACCATAATTTCTAATTGCTGTTCAGCTGCATAAATTCAGAATTAATCCCCAGAACTGTGAATTTGGCTGTACATTTCAAACTGCATTTCATAACTTTTCCGCAAGCTAATGGAATACCATCCCAAAACTGAGCAGTAAGGGGGTATGACCATACAATGTGCGTCTCACCCTGTGAAAGGCCCAAACTGACCAACTTGCTGGGCGTAAGGTGCCATCTATGTACTATCTTATACTGAATGAGTCTACCCTTGGCTTCCCTGCAAGCCCTTAAAGTTGAATTCCATACATTTTCCCATTCTTGTGTAGAGATGTTAGTTTGCAGTTCTTGTTGCCTTTAACTTTGAAGGGGTAACATAGGGTCCAGTTTAGAGTCCAGTACTAAGTTATATAATTTTTTATTCCCATCTTTTGTTGTGCATACCTTATCTAAGACATGGATTGGTGGGAAGGAGATATCTGCATTTGTTTGTTTTCTAAGAATGTCCTGTATTTGAAGATATTTATGAAATTCAGTACATGGAATTTTGTATTTAGTGACTATTTGTGAGAAGGACATCAGGCTAGCTGTAGATGGATCAATAATATCCTGTAGGTATGCTATATCTTTGGATTTCCAAAGAGATCAGTCTTGGCTTTTATTATCAATCTGCAGAGTATGGTTACCCCATAAAGAACAGTGTGGAGAAGTGCCTGGGTTCCAATCTAGAAGCGAGGCTACTGATTTCCGTGCCTTATGTACCTTGTTTAGGATAGGATTAGAATTAAATGATTTGGTAGAGTCAGTGAACAATACAACCCTAGGATGGCAACCCTTTAATAGTGTTTGTTCTGCTTAGATCCATAAAGGAGAATCTCCTTTTTTGTCTAGCCAGAGTGAGTTTACACATTGGGCGGCGATGAAGGTGCGTGTCCAATCTTAAAGTCAGGTAGGCCGAAACCCCCATTCTTTTTTGCTTGTTGTAATTTCTGCATAGATATATGAGGTGGCTTGTTGTCCCATAAAAATGTTCTAATTATACTGTACATTTTATCCTAAAGGTGAGGTAGGCTATGAACAGGAAGATGTTGCCACAGGTAATAAAATTTTGGAGCTATTAGCACATTAAAGGCTTGGATTTTCCCCCAAAAAGACAAATACATTGTTTTGCATCTTGTAAAATCTGTCTCCATATCTTCTATAAGTTTAGTAAAATTGTTAGTTATAATTTGTGAAATGTTTTGAGTCACTTTGATGCCTAAGAATGATATTACCTTTGATGCCACCTTAGTGTTATTTCTCAAGAAAAAAGATTTGTCACCCTCACCCTCATCCTTTAAAAATAAAACTTCAGACTTGTCAAGTTTATCTTCAAACCAGATATTATGGAGAAGCCTTGTAAGATGCTGAGTAAAGCCGGAACTGACAACTGGGGGTTTGTGATAGAAATAACTATTCGTCAGCATAGGCAGAAATCTTCTGTTGGGTACCAGTTTTAACTCCTATAATCGATTTATCTGTCCTTATTTTGATTAGGAGTGGTTCCAACGCGAATACAAATAATAAGGGTGATACAGGGCAACCTTGTCTTGTACCTCTGTGAATTTGAAATTTGCCTGAGGACATTCCATTTACTTTAACACTTGCATATATTTCTGAGTACAGAATGTTGACACAGTTACAAAATAAATCACCTAGATTGAATTTGTGCAAGATAAAAGTAAGGTAGTTCCAGTCTATTCTATCAAACGCCTTATTGGCATCAAGTGACAGGAGAACTGGTGATGATGGGTTGTCTTTAGCTACATGCATAACATGTAAAAGTTTCCTGAATAAATCTGAGCTACGCCTACCTTGGATAAAGCCTACCTGATCCGGGTGTACTAATTTTTGAATTACAAAATTGAGTCTATTTGCCATAACTTTGGTTAGAATTTTGCAGTCTACGTTAATTAAAGATATTGACCTATAATTTTCACAGTGTAATGGATATTTTTTTTTTTGGTAGGACAATTATCGTAGCTTCACACATAGATGGGGATAATATTTTTGTAGATGCAGAAGATTTGTATACCCTTAATAAAATCTTGGCTAGATACCTAGTAGAGGCCTTGTAAAATTCCCCTGCTAGACCATCTAGACCTGGTGCTTTCACTGTGGGGAGAGAGTTCATTGCTTTAAGAATCTCTAGTTGTGTGAATGGTCTGTTTAGTTGGTCTCTATCCTGCTTGGATACTGAAGGAACTGAAATATTTTTTTAAAACTGTTCCATCATTTGTTGACTAGCTTGCCCTTCTGACTGATATAGTGTTTCATAGAAAGTACAAAATTCACCCAGAATTTGCTTTGTCTTTGTGATGACTTGTTTGTTTTGCCTGCTTTTAGTAGAGGAAACTTTTGTAGCTTCTGATATCCATTTTAATTTGTGTGCTAGTAATTTACCCTGAGATTTTCCTGCCTCCCAATATGCCTGTCTTAATCTAAAAAGAGCATATTCAGCTTTTTTGCCTAATATTTTATTAATGTCATATTTTAGTGTGAGGATGTCTCTGTACAGAAGGGAATTTTTCGCCCCTGTATATTTAAACAATGCCTCTTTTTGATTCAGATTTTGTTCTAGGTCTTTTAATTCAGCCTTCCTGCTTTTTTTTTTGTAAGAGGAATATAAGATTATGCGCCCACTAATAAAGGCCTTAAAGGCATCCCACAAGGTTGGTACTGAAACCTCGTGTTGTCATTTATTTCAAAAAACATCTTTATCTCATTAGACTGCCAATCTGGAAAGTCCTCGTACCTCAGTAAACTGCAACTGAACTTCCAACTTTTTTCTGAAGGTAGTGAGTGATCTAACATGAGGCCCATAGTGACTGTTGTATGATCTGATATGATTATATTCCCTCTCTGACTAAATGTAAGACCCTCCAAAAGTGATTTTACTATAAAAATGTAATCTAATCTACTATGGGAACTGTGTCTATTGGAAAAGAAAGTGCAGTCTTGCCCCTTTGGGTGAATAATTCTCCACACGTCAGTAAGACCAAACTCTTCACAGAATGCAATCAAAGCTTTAGATGTATTTGAATGGTCCACTGGGTTTGCATAGGTACTGTCCATGAACACATCTACCACCGTATTCATATCTCCTGCCAAGATTAGCTCCCCAGTTGCATCCTTGATAATTTTATCTGCTAGAGCAGTGTAGAAAATGGAGTGACTGCAACTGGGTGCATATACATTGACTAAATAAATACTTTTACCCTCAAGCCTGATGTTCAGTATTAGGAACCTACCCTCGGTGTCCAGAGTGTTAGACTCCACCACTATGTTCAGCTTTTTGTGAAAAAGTATACAACCCCCCTTACTCTTGGAGTTATAAGAGCTACCATATACTGTGCCCACCCAGGACTTTTTAAGTTGAACTGTTTCTTCCAGGGTGAGATGAGTCTCTTGCAAAAAGGCAATATCAGCCTGCAAAGATTTTAGGTGAGGTGAGATTTTAGTGTGTTTTATAGGGTCATTACAACCCTGTATATTCCATGAAACAATTCTAATGTTATTAATGTTGGAACCCATTACCCAACAGTGAAGGAATGTAAACAGTTTAAAGTATAACGTTATTGACCAACTAAGTCTCTAACACAGCAAAAACAAAACACCACAGATATCAATAAATATAACAGTACTGTGTACACTTCTACGAAAAACTATTAACAATACATTATTAGAACTTAGTCTCTAAACTAATTAACCTTTATATGAAGAGGTAATGTAATGTAGAGGTAAAAAATATGTTTATAAACACACAAGTTTTTATAAGATTAGAGCAGCAACTAATATAATGTTGCATCCTTTCTAATACTATTGTTTTAGTTAGCTGTGACTCAAAGAAAATGAACACACTGCTATCCGTGGATTATTTGAACAATCGCCTCACGATATAGCAAAATACCAAAATGTGAAAAGTGATGAAGTAGAGGAATGGAAAGAACAGAGAATAAGGGACAGTGTTGAGAACCATCTGCCATGTAAAAGTTGTCTATTGTGACCTAACAAACATTAACTTATTTTATACATGTATATGAGACTCTAGGTGTAACAAATACCTATATATTATCAGCCTGTTTTATTTAGTGTCAAAGTATGGCACTCAGAATCCCCAAAAGTATGTGAAAATATTAAATTGAAACACAGCAAACATACCATGATATTAATAAACTTGTGCATGTTGCCTAAGCTCGTGCTTATATGAGCAACCATCCCACCGGTGGCGCCAAATTCCATAACTTAGTATGCTGTGCAATTAGTTTATTTCTATAAATCACTATACAGCTCCTGTCAAATTAGTAATCAAGCAGAGGAAATATCACAACAGTACGTGGTAACATAACAATGTAGCCATAATAAACCATGCCTCCTCATCGTGCATAAAGCATAGTAAGGCTGTGGATAGAGCTAGTCAACAATTAACAAGCTTATTACTATTATTAGGAGAATTGTGCAATAGGCCTGAAAGTAGTTTTCAACCAGGGCTGCACTAATAATGCTTTCTTAGAATTTAACTAAGATATTTCCCTTTGGCATATTGTTCTGCTCGGAAGGTATGTCTCTGTGCTATGGTCCAGTGCAAAAGAGAAAGTAAATCAATGAATAGATAAATAAAAGAAAAAAGAAAAAGAAAATAAATTCTGGAATACCCATAATGACACTGGCTTATTTATTTTTAGATAGTAATGTATTTTAAGAGATTGTCCGAGGCCTATAGCCTAATGTATTTGTTACCACTGTGTCCCATATATGTTACCAATGTAAAGGAGAGGAGAAAAATCCACTCAGATAAAACAATTCTACCAACTAAAACATGAGCAGATTCTGCCCAACACAGTACCACTTATTATTTGTACCTGTTCACTGAGCCATAAAATTACACAAAATCACTATATATATTTTTTTTTTTATTAGTGAGCCAGAGATGTTGTTAAGACTTACCGATATTTCTATAAATTAGGCATGCAATGTCCTGATCAGCAACTGTGTATTTATTCTGTATTGCATAGTCATTCTATATTGTTGCTGTTGTTTACATCACCAGGTCCTGCTTAAAAATGGGTAGCTCTTGGGTCCTAGCCAATTAACAAATTACAAATAAAAACAAAAATCTTAAGCTTTGGCAAGAATGAAAATAAAAGTGTTAGCAGGAAAAAATATGCAAAAGAGAAAATGTTTATGCAGAAATGTAAAACTTAGCCTTTTTCATGCTAGGTACTATCTCATGTGAAACATAGCTAATGAAATATTTCAGGACATTACCACATGGATGAGTCCCCTGCCTTTTTGGAGTTTTCTAAAGACATCAGCATTCTCTCTCACTGTCTCTCTCACATACAACCGGTTTGTACCAGTGCAGTAAGGCCCCATCTCTTCTGTCTGCACAAGACATACTGAAAATCTGCAACATTATTTTCAGTTATTTACAGCTTCCTTTTATGCTTTTTTTCTCACTAGCTATTTTGTTTTTTCGGTCAGATATTTGAGGAGGCAGTATTGTCTATTGGTTAGAATACTGGCTTGGGAACCAGGTGATCACAGGTTCAAACCCTACTAAAGCCAAATATCCACTGTGTGACTTTGGTCAAGTCATTTAACCTTCCGTGCTCCAGTCTGCCCAGCTGTGGAGATGGGTAGAAGCAGGACCCCACTGGAAATGAGATGTTGAGTCTCAGGTGAGCTATCCAGGGTAAATAAATTGAGTAAATAAATCTCACCCGGGCCACACCTGGAAATGAGCCTCAACTTAACATATCTTTCCTGGTCACCAATTTTAAATAAATAATAACTAAAATATTAATATAACAATAAAAGAGATGATGAAAGGCAGTACTGGATAGAGCTGTACTGAATTTTCAAATTCTGCTTCCACCAGAACTCCATCAAAAGCAGAATTCTGTCATGTTGAAAGCAGAATGTTAACCATAGAATTGTATTCCACAGTTTATGTAAACCGTAGATTTAGTTTCTGTAAACAGCAGAATAATATCCCAAGCATTATGTTATCTGCTAAATATTATTTTGAAGTTTACATAGAAATGCTTTTCAGGATTCCACAGAATTCAATAAGAAATTCCCAAAAGAACTTTGGAATCAGATTTGCCATTCAACCCAAATTCTGCTGGCAGAATCCTACATTCTGCACCGCTCCAGCACTGGAGATTCCATAAACAGAATATAGAGGATTGTGTATGAGCAGGCATACACAACAAGGGTATGCTTACATCGAGAGTTTTCCTTGGTGACAGTAGACCTCAAGAGTGCAGCTCAAGAGGTCTGCTGTCACCAAGGAAAGCTCTAGTTTCAAGCTATCACCCTTGTGTCTGTAATATGCCTGCTCATACACAATCTTTTATAGTGTATGAGAAGGCACTCACATACAGAGGCATCACGATTAGCGAGAATGCTTTTTTTCTCCCCCCTTCAAATAAACAAGTAGCCTAGGGAGAGAGACACGTAAAATGTTCTTATCAGCTGCTGTTTTCAGGGCATCCACAGAGGTCTGCTTACTAGGCGACAGCTCTGGCAACGGTCGGCATGACTGAAGAAACTTCAGCACGAGCACTGATTCGATGTTGTTGTGCGTTAGTAGTGACATCTTCAGTGAAGCACAACAGGAGTTTGATGTCACTACTAACGCACAACAGCCTCATTCCAGTCATCGATTTCTATACACAACAGCACTCTCTCATACACTATAAGAGCTCTGCAGTCACCTCGTTACATCACAGTTCTGTGCTGTCTCCTTGCTGGAGTTGACTTCCATGTCACTTTTCACTGTTTCGGCACTGTTAGTAAAAGCTTCTTTGTTATAAATTCTGCTGTATTCTTCCCAAGTGGAAAACTATATATTTGCTTTCCTTTTTTACTGTGACAGACAACAGAAAATGGACATGAGTGTTTTTTGTGACGGTGGCTGGAGGTGAATCAATTCAGCGATGATCAGTATCAAAGAATACATGATGAGCATGTTTGAAAGTTACTCAGGCCAGGTGTTCAAAAGGTTAGCACCGTGCTAACAGGATTAGCACCGCAGTAATATGTGAATTTTGTATTTGTATTTATTTATTTATTTCAAAAGGAAAAGGCTCCATTGAGCAAGCTCATTGCAAGGCTCATTGCCATTGGAGGCAGTATAGAGCAGTGGTCTAAGGCTCTGAGCTGCAAATTTGGTGACATCCAGCAGACCAAACCTGGGTTTGAATCCCACAGCTTCCACTTGCATACTGTGTGGCCCTGAACAAGTCACTTGTGCTCCCAGGTTGCTCCTGTAAAAAAGCTTTCAGCTTAGTGTACTATACCTGGTTAAACAACTAAATAAAAAAAAAAAAAGGAGGTCCTGGGTAGGGCAGCATATAATGGTATAAAGGCAACAGTACAAGATATAGGTATACAAGGCATAGAGTATTGTTCACAAGGGGTAATCTCAAAGATTTAAATCTCTGACAGATGTAGAAGAATAATGGCAATAATACAAGGCATAGAGGACAGCCACTGCTATATTCAAACACATATTTAGTGTGGCCCTAATGTACTATAGCAGTTAGTGCTAACAGATAGCATGTGCTTTTGCAAAATTAATACATAGAATGTGCAATGATATATTCAGTGAGTTTGGGAAGCACTAGCAGGCTGCTGCGCAACACTGTTTAAAGCTTAAAAACCCTACTTTTGCAAACACTCACAATGGTGGGTGCACATCCCCCCCACCTGCCACCGCAGCTGTGGTGCCATGTGTAGAAACCAAAATAAAAATGTCAGCATCCTACCCAAATCCCAGTTGGTACTGTTATGTACGATGACACTATCTCTGGTAGTCTAGTGGCTCCTTCCCTCCTCTCTCTGACATTCATTGGTTCTATTATGTATGATATAATCAAACCTGGTAGTCTAGTGGCCCCACTTCACCTCTCTCCCCTGATCCCTGTTGTTATCCTTATGTATGATAACGCCATCCCTTGCAGTCTAGTGGACCCCACTTCCCTGTTTTGGTAGTCAGTGTCTCCCCCCAGTCTGGGGATGGTGACCGGCACAGACCCACCTTTCATCTCTTTAGTGCAGCATGAGGGGGTGCTGCACTTCTGAGGTGCCATCTTTCGGATGAGACATTAAACAAAGGTCCCATCTGCCTGGATTGGTGGTAGTTCAGGTGGATATTAAAGATCCCATGGCTCTTCTCAAAAAGAGTAGGGGAATTTTTTATTTAGAGAATCATACAATACAAACAAAGAAAATTTAAACAATATGTACAAAATTCACAATATATTTCCCAAACTTAGCAACAAAAAAGAAGGCATATGAACATAAAAAACAAGAGAAAGGAAAAAAAAACAACTTCTCATCCCCTATTCTATTTTCCCAAATCTTACCCTCATCTATCTCTGCTTATGTTACCGGAATATCTCTATCCATAATCCATAGCAGATTCCTCCAACATAGTTTTAGTCCCTTTCTGTCTATATATTTTGCCTCTTAAAAATAGATATCATGCAACTCTTTAACAATTTTTCACAGAAAGTTCAGCATATGTAAATTCTATCTGCTGTAGTGTAAATAAACACCTAGAGTTCCAAATGTACCATTTAATTACCACAAAGATGACTTGTAAAGTACTCTTATCCCATTTGTTCCATGACTGTGGATACTCTCTATAAATTAAGGCTAGAAAGGAAACTTGTTGAAAAAAATCTATTTTAGATTCCTGGGCCCAGATATTCAAACTGCGCTCAAAAGTAGCGCAACAGCAGGAGCAAGCACAAACCAGTTGCGCAAATGCGCAACAGGTGCGATATTCAAACATGGAGCAGAGCAAATTGCGCAAGCAACCAACGTCTCAATATCGCACATACTGCGCCATGGCGCAACCAGGTAGGAGAGGCTGAGCCAAAATGCTGCGCTAATGCAACCATGGAAGCTCAGCTGAGCAGTGCAGAGCTGCTTACGCCAAGCACAGCCCCCAGAGCAATGGAACTGCACATCCAGGGAGGCAGGCTGGGGCCCACCGCCAGCCATGCCACACATGGGCACAGGAACTCACTGCAGAACCCACACCACACTGGCACACCCCAAGCACAGCATCACTGGGGTGGGACGGATGATCCACGTGCCCATGGGGACAAGCCAACTAAAGCATAGCAGAGCCATGACACCCCAGCACAACCACTGGCAGGCAGAGAGTGCCACACCCGGGGTTGACAACCACAGTGCACATCAGTCCCCGCACGCGACAGAACAGCACAAGCGGCACCGTGCCCCAAGACACACACGCCATGTGCAGTGACAGGCACTGCAGGAAACACCATGCCCCCTGCGTCATTAACGGCAACCCCATGCTGCAGAGAAGCAGACCAGCCAGACTCCACCTCTGTAACCCAGCAGTGGGTGGCAGCAGATGGCAAGAGCAACAGAAAGGCAATGCTATGCTGGTGATACTTCCCCATGGACACACACACACACACACACACACACACATATACCCAGAACCATAGTAGCCCAGATGGCATGTACACCCCTGCAATGGAGCACCCAGAGCCAGTTGCAAAGCAGACACCAACACAGCAGTTGTACCAAAATAGAAATGTATATTGAAATAAAAACAGTGAACAATAAAGTTATAACTATGTACAAGTTGGGGGGGGGACGGTTAAAAGGCAGGGGTGTTCAAGGGGGGAGAAAAAAACTTGGAGAGGGAAGGCAGGGTGAAAGGGATGGGTGAAGGTCAAATGAAAGGTGGGCTACGGCCCAGCAGGCTCCTGCTCCTCCCCTCGCCATCGTCCCCTCCTATGTCTGCGCCCGCCCGTTCCCCTGGCGCTGTGGGGCTTCAAGGAGCTCCCGGCCTTCGACCACAACCTGGGTCAGGCGCCGCACATCATGCGCCATGCGCCTGAAGCACACCGAGGCCTAGGAAATGGGAACACAGTCAATGGCTGAGACTGACCACAACCCTGAACACCACCCAACCTGCAACCCATCTAACCCATGTGCTGCACATGTGATGGCATGCACCCACCCACAGTGAACATGCACATGGCCATCACAAACAGGCGGCACCAGCCATGCGCACCACCGCCCACACACACTGCCCATGTCAATCACAGTACAAACTAGGCTGTCATGTGATGTTGCAACGTGGTGCGATGCCAGTTACACAGCTATGTGCCCAGTGCATTCCTGGACCACCTGTGATGCATACACAGATGTGTCGTGATGCTGCACTGTGATGCAGGTCACCTGTATCACGCCTACATACATGGATACATAGACAGTGTCGGCAGATAAGGGCCTATGGGACACCCAGTCTGGCCATTTGGCCTTGTACGATCACTCTCTTGTCCTATAAGTCCGTTCCCCCTCACCCCTGACCTCCAGAAGTCCCTCATGGTGAACCCACACATACAGATATCCCGTGACCAAGTCAGCCCCCACCACATCCTCTTGCAGGGTGTTCCACTCGTCCACCACCCATTATGTGAAGAAACACTTTCGCATGTTCCTCTTAAACAAGCCCCCTCCAACTGCATCCCATGCCCTCTAGTCCTGGAACATCCTTTACACTGACAAATATTGTTTCCTGCACTCTGTTCCCCCCTGTACAATACTTGTATGTCCCCATCATATCCCCACACCCTCCTCCCCTCCAGGGAGATACATGTTCAGTTCCACAACCGGTCTGCATAGGACTTGTGATGCAATCCATGCACCATCCATGTCGCCTCCTGTGAACGCCTCCACCCAGTCCCTGTCCATACGCAGGTATGTTTTCCGAACTGTACACTGTACTCCAGTGTGGGGACTCACTAGTGTTTCGTCTAGTGGAACTACGACCTCCCATTTGGTTGTGTCCATCATGGTTGGTGGTCCTGCCCCCCCAGCATGCAATAGCATCCATGACGTAATGATACTCACACTCCTCCAGCAGCTCGGTCTGCTGCTGCTGCTGTTGCTGCTGCTGATGCTGCTGCTGCTGTTGCCCGACGGCCTGTGGCACTGGGGCCCTGGCATGGCCCACATCAGCCTCGTCCGCGCCTCACCATCCGCCTGTGGAGACATATGGTGAGACAAACATCAGTGTGACTCAAAGCAGAGTGCCCCTGCCCCAGTAAGACTGCCTGCCCACACAGCCATAACCATCCATCGCACAGCTGCACACACTGACACACCGATGCACAGCCACCCAGGCACACACACACCCCTACAGAGAATATAGGTGAATAGATGGTACACTCACGTGGCCTAGGCACCAGGCCCGCCTACGGGAATGCAGCCGTTGCACAGTTCCGGGTCCCTCCGGCGGAGATCACTGTGCGGTGCCGGCACTGCTCCACAGACCGCCCCGCCAGTGGACCCCACCAGGTCAGTGGCCACTTGCTGCCACATGGGTCCTAGGTCCAGTGAGGGGGCCTCACCATATAGTCCCTCATAGTGGGCTCCACTAGGCCACCAGGTTGGCCACTTCAACTGGGCTCCAGGACACCGCCTCCCGAGCCATGGCCCCAACTTTACAGCAGGCAATATGGCGCCTTCACCGCGCTGTGACCCCACGGTGGAGTTGTTATGTTAACAGACCAGCACAGGCTCCAATCGCTGCGTTCGCACAGTGTCATTATTTTACATGGCGCTGTAACCAGACAGCGCAATAGGGAGGACTAACATGGCATGCCCACAGCGCCAGGGGTCAGAGGGCATACACAAGGTCATGGCAATGACGCAAGGCTACGCACAGCGCCATAGGATGTATAGGCATCCTGCACGACTGCTACAGAGCACCAGTGCCACAGTGGACTATCGCGAGAAGTGCCAACAGCGCATATAGTGCCCAGTGCTGTAGCGCCACTGGCACAATGGTGGCTATGGCCAGAATCGCTTATCGCTCCAGCAGGTCTGCAGCGCGATCGATTACGCGTAACCTGTCTGGGCATGAGCAATGCAGTGTAGCACACAGCCAGAAACATGCGCCATCGGCTCAGCCGGACCTTCCCTATTGCGCTAAGCGCAAATACGCGATATTCAGCCGACATATGCAAATCAGTCGATCAGCCATGCAAAGGCGCAGTGGCGCGATTAGCATGTCATTAAAGTTGCGCCACACCTCATTTGCATGTGTTGCACTATAAAAGTGCGACACTGGGTTGTGGCGGCCAGATTTGGTTGTTGCAGCTGAGAGGTGAGTTACATGCTGTGTGATGCTCAGGACAATGCTCATGGGCAGGGTGCTGGAGGATGTCACAGGTTGAGGGCTGAGCATGATGAGGGGCACTTAGAAAGGGCAGAGGGCACCCTTTCCATCAGTATCTGCCATGCGGCGAGGAAAGGGGGCTTCGCCCCGCCTGCAGCTATGCTCATGGGAAATGCTGTGGACTGCACAGTGACAGGTGTCCACTTCCACCCATACAGATCAGCATGAGTGGCGAGAACCAGGCCGAGGCTGTGGACGGCGGGCGTGGAGGAGGCCAACTTCACCACAGCAGAGACAGGGCCCTCTTCCAGGCCTACCTGGAGGATGAGCCGCTTTGAGTGGGCGGAGGGCACCCTCAGCAGCGTGCAGCTGCATGGGAGGGTAGCTCTGGCCGTCAACCTGCACGGAAGCCACCAGCGCTCCGTGCAGGAATGCCGCAAGAAGATGGGGACTGACCGCAGGAGGCTGAAGGAGAAGGTGGCAGCCTTCAGGGGGCGACGTGCACTGGTGGGGACCACCAGTGGTGTTGCAACTGACCCGACCGAGGAGACACTGGTTGCGGCCATGCAGCCGAGAGTGCCATTGCGGGTGTTCCTGGCGGAGGATTCCAGACAGGTGGAAGCCCATCACTGCAGGTATGTCCTGGTGATGTTGTGGGGGCTGTTGTTCATATGCACTCACATGTACTCTCTTTCTGTTTCAGATCCTGTTCGGTCTGCAGGAGACGGTGGTGGTGGGTGCTGACAGTGAGGCAGACCTGCTGGACCAGGAGGAGGGACCTTCCACCTCCGCCAGCAGCCTGCACGCACTGCAGCAGCAGGCCGGCTGGGCCGACAACTCCGCCCGGCAGTGATCACGGGTGCAGGGGTGCAGCCTGTGTCACAGCAGTTTGGCATGCAGGTGTGCCAGCATGCTGTGCCTATGGCAGTGGCACGCACGGCACTATTGATGATGGCAGGCCTGCAATGGCCAGTGAGAGGTGTGTGTCCCACGAGGGACACATGGCAGGCCAGCACGTGCCCTGGGCCGTCCAGCTCCACACCTGTGTACCAGCATGCTGGCACAGTCACAGGCTGGGCCTGTCAGCACCGTGGGGCAGCATCGGTGGCTGAGCAGGTGTCTGGCACTGTTGACAGCACAGGGGTGGAACAGGTGGACCTGGGGGCTCACCAGTTGGAGGGGCGGCAGCAGCAGTTGCACACCAGGCCTGGGGGGACAGCGTCAGGCAGTGGCACTTGTCCACTGCCCTTATATCAGCCCATACCTGGTCCTGGCGAACAGCAGCCACCCTCAAGGGGTGCTGTGCACCAGGACCATCCACACCCTGGGGGTCACGATGCCATTGGGGCACAGTACCCTTTGGACGCACACACCCGCCTGCTGCAGGAGTCGGTACAGCTGCAGGGGCGGGTTGCAAGGTCTGTGGAGGCACTGACTGTGTCCGTGGAGCGGCATAGCAGGGAGTGTGCTCAGGACCAGGCCGAGATGGTCCATATGCGGACGGATGTGACCGCTGCCATCGACAGGCTGACCCAGGCAGTGGTCTCTGTGGCGACCGCATTGACCACACTGTCTGGTGACCCTGTACCATGCACCCCACACAGTGCGCACTCCACTCCCCTGTCCCCGGTGTCGTACACCAGGCCTGTTGACGCCTGGTTCTGCTGTGGGCATCCCAGCACCCCTGGTGCAAGTTTCTTCGCGGGATGCAGACCCCTGTGGGCACAAGGTCACGGTCACGCACTGGGACCCCTAATGGTGCAGTAGTGCCACCCGATGCTTACCCTGCGCAGCCTGCCAGTGCTGCTGGGCCCGCGGCGGGGCCGCCACGCATCCGTGGTGGGTGGGACAGTGCTCCTGACTGAGCTGTCTCCCAATGCAGGCCCTGTCTGGTGCTGCCCTGTGTGCAATGTGTGTCATGGTGGGCAGTGCACTGCTGGGTGCTCTGCTCACCAAACTGACACACGGACCACCTGCACACTCTCCCAACTGCTGTCCACAGGTGCGTGTGGATGATGATGCCTGCATTGCACTGTACACCAAGGTGCAGGTTGCCCAGGTCCTGACACACGACGTGGACAGTCCAGGTGGTGAGGGTGGTTGGTGGCTGTGTGATAGCGTGTAATTTCCGCGAGTGCTGTGCTGCTGCCCCTGTATGCTGCCTGGTGGTGTGTGTGTGTGTTCTATTGAGTGCTCACCCTCTCTGATGATGTGTTGGTATGCCTAGACCCTTCAACTCCCTGACCTTCATGCACGGTGTGTTCCCTGTGTGCCTGTGGTTTTGCATAGACAGTGTTGCCTGCACATGTCCCTTGACTTACCTGTGTTGGGTGTAGTGCTCTTCTGCAATGGTGTCCCAGTGCAGCTGGGCCTGCCGTGTCAGTCGGGGTCCCTCCGTCCTAGGGGTGGCTCATCACCCATATCAGGTGCCACTGGCGTCCCCCATCGCTGTCCCCTCTTGGACCTGTATGGCTATCCCATGGTCTTTGGCCATGTTGTGCAGGATGCAACAGGCCAGGAATATCCCACAGGCCTTTGGGGGTGTACTGTAGGCCCGCGCGAGGTGTCCAGGCATCGGAAGCGTGCCTTGAGTATCCCGAACACCCGCCTATGATGTTCCATGTTGCGGCATGTGCCTCATTGAAACCGTGCTGCGCTGGGGTCGGGGCGCGGTATGGTGTGAGCAGCCAGGGATGGAGTGGGTATCCACAGTCACCTGTGTGGAGATAGTGGAGATCAGTGTTAGGTCAGGTCCATATTGCCCATATCCTTGTGTGCCACTACCATGGCACCTGTGTCATTCCACCCTTGCACAGAGTTTGCATTCCATACATGTGACTCACCCACTAGATGACCCGTGGGATGTTCCCACTCTCAATCGATGGCACAGTGCAGATTGGTGCCATATGAAGGCATCATGTGCTCCACCAGGGTGTGTGGCACAGACATTGATGATGCGCCCAGTGGCATCACACACCACCTGGCAGTTGACACTCGAGAAGCCCTTTCGGTTCTGATATGCTTGCCCGTCGGGGCCAGGTGGCGTGCGAATGGCCACATGGGTGCAGTCTATGGCACCTAGCACGCCAGGCATTTGTGCTACCCTGTGGAACTCCTGCATGTTTGCTGTACGCTCTGCCGCGGTGCTGGGGAAATGGATGTACTCCGCAGCATGAGGCAGCAGTGCGCTGAGGAATTGGGTGAGGATGCATGACGTGGCCGACTGCGTAATGCCTGTGGTGTCCCCTGTCGGCCTCTGGAAGGTGCCCGTGGCGAGCAGGCACATGCAGGCTGTCACCTTGGTCTCCACGGACAGAGCATGACTCCGCCGTGAGGGTGCCTGCATCACATCACTGCACAGCTCACTGAGCTGTCTCAGTATTGCCCTGTTCCAGGCGGTACTGGGCCACAATCTCGACATCGCTGTACAGCTCGCTGGCTGATGCGGGCCCGATATCGCCTGTTGGGGCCGGATCACCGGGACGGGCCCCTCCCACGGCCACGTCCCCTGCAGCATGCTGTCTCACCCCTCATTACAGCTTCCATGTGGAAGCTGACACTGTCCATCTCCCTGGCTCCTGCCCCCAGCTGCTGTTCCTGTGTTACCCCCACTGCCCCCACTGCTGCTTCCACTGCACCGGGCACCCCCCACTGGCCTCTCTGTCCTCCAGGACCCACTGTCCCTCTCTGCCCTTCCTGCTCCTGTCTCTGTCTCTCTGTCTCTCTCTCTCTGTCTCTCTGTCTCTCTCCCCCGGTTTGCGGCCTGCTAGAGTTCTTGCGCCGCTTCCTTGAGCCTTTTTATTTTGGCTCACATCCAGTACAGCGCATCCTCCGGCTGAGCCACTCTTGCGCATTGCGCAAGTGTTCAAATATCGCATTGCGCACTTTATGCATGGACCCGCCCCCTTCGGTTGCGCATGCCTTCATTTCCATTGCGCTGTGGCTCAGCGTGTTTTCGGTGGCGCAACTGGCCCCTTCTCAATATCGCAGAATGGCGCATTTTTGGAGTTGCGCATGCGCAACCCTGTTGCTATGGCGCAACCTTTGAAATATCAGCCCTGGTGTAAACTCCCCAAAAGTTTTGAAGTATATGAACAAGTAAAATATAGATGTGTAATGGTTTCTAACTGGTTACTGCACAAAGGTCTAGAACAAATCCTTTCTTCTATTTTTTTGTGTTTCTGATTGTCCTTCACATTTAATCTTTCAGTCATCCAGTGTGTATATCCTTAAATTTTGCAGGGATTCTTTTTTCTGTTGTATATTCCATTAAGGCTGTTCCATATTCCAGAGGGCATTTAGGAAAAGGATCTATCTCCCTAAAGTATGTCTCACATATATATGTATAAGTTTGTTTCTTATTGTTAGCTACCACCATCCTACTAGAGAGGCCCTATAACCTCAATTTTACAAAGACCTCTCTTAGATATGATGGTGACAAAGCCTGAAGCTTAATATGCCTCAATTGATCCTTCTCCCAGTCCAAAAACCATGGGGACACAGTTTGTACAAAGGTGTCACACCAGTATTTATCAGAATATGTCAACAATGGTTTTATGTTTGCATTTAAAAATTGACAAAAAAAGAAAAGTATTGGGTTTACCATATTCTGTCCTCCCTTATTTAAAGGTAAATAAAGTATATTTCGCTTAATGGGGTTTAGCCTACTCCCCCAAAAGGCTTGAAAAAAAAGTCTATACAGTTTTGCTTCCCTCGCTTTAGGTACTGGGAACACTGCACTAAGAAATAAAAAGACAGGTATAAGATATGTCTTAACAAGGTATATTCTTTTCCGATAACTCATTTTTCTATGATTCCAGGTTTGTACCATCCGTGTGCCAATTTGTAATTTCGCATCCCAATTAATGATACCCATTTGAGCCTCCCCAAATTCTATCCCCAGGATTTTCACACTCCCTGTCATGATTGAAATCCCTGCTACACTATTCTGTAGGACATCCTGTTGTCCCAAGGGTTTCCCTATACTCTTCTGGACATTTAATTTGGTTCCCGAGTTATGTGCCATATTCATGGCATATGGCCAAAGCCCTTTCAGCTGAGCTGTCATTGCTCGCTATTACCACAACGTCATCGGCATAAGCCAAAGCAAATCAACACAAGCAGCTCACCTGAGGAGCTGAGGAAGCCGAATTTCCAGCCTGATAACTTTCGAGGCAGCCCCCCCCCAAGCTCACTGCCGACCGCGGCAGGCACTCGGGACAAACAAGCAACACATGCAACACAAGCAGCTCACCTGAGGAGCTGAGGAAGCCGAATTTCCAGCCTGATAACTTTCGAGGCAGCCCCCCCAGCTCACTGCTGACTGCGGCAGGCACTCGGGACAAACATGCAACACAAGCAGCTCACTTGAGGAGCTGAGGAAGCCGAATTTCCAGCCTGATAACTTTCGAGGCAGCCCCCCCACAAGCTCACTGCCGACCGCGGCAGGCACTCAGGACTAACAAGCAACACATGCAACACAAGCAGCTCACCTGAGGAACTGAGGAAGCTGAATTTCCAGCCTGATAACTTTCGAGGCAGCCCCCCCCCAAGCTCACTGCCGCACGTGGCAGGCACTAGGGACAAACAAGCAACACATACAACACAAGCAGCTCACCTGAGGAGCTGAGGAGGCTGAATTTCCAGCCTGATAACTTTGAGGCAGCCCACCAAGCTCACTGCCGACCGCGGCAGGCACTCGGGACAAACAAAGCACATGCAACACAAGCAGCTCACCTGAGGAGCTGAGGAAGCCAATTTCAGCCTGATAACTTTCGAGGTAAAGAGAGCCTCTTCTCTTCGTCTGGACACCTGCAGGGGGGTGCTACCTGATGAACACTTATATTTTATGAACTTTGTTCCCTGTTCACCACTGGGTGGGCTTGTTATTTGCTTCTCTTTGTGCTACTAGTGCTGAAGTGTAAAGCTAGGGATTCACTGGGTGCCCTAGAGTTGCCTTGCTGATTATACCTTAAAGCCAGATATACTAAGCAGCTAATATAGAGCAAACTTGTTTATTATTGTGGTATTGGATCTAATTGCTGATTATACCTTAAAGCCAGACATACTAAGCAGCTAATATAGAGCAGACTTGTTTAATATTGTGGTATTGGATCTAATTGCTGATTATACCTTAAAGCCAGATATACTAAGCAGCTAATATAGAGCAGACTTGTTTAATATTGTGGTGTTGGATCCAATTGTGCTTGTAACTGAAGGTATTAGGATAGCTGGGTCCTAGTGTGACCTCATTTTGGAATAGCCCTGTTTGCTTAGAGTGGAGCCCCTTTGTGTAAGCCACAACATTTTCTCCCGCTGCATAGTAATGAGAGGCTTTGTTTTCTCCACTACATAGGCAGCCCCCCCAAGCTCACTGCCGACCGTGGCAGGCAGTCGGGACAAACAAGCAACACATGCAACACAAGCAGCTCACCTGAGGAGCTGAGGAAGCTGAATTTCCAGCCTGATAACTTTCGAGGTAAAGAGAGCCTCTTCTCTTCTCTTCATCTGGATGCCTGCAGGGGGTGCATTTGACGACGCCGCGCTCGCCTCCGCCTCCGCCTGCCCCAACCACCCACCCACCCACCCAGGGACGGGTTGTCAATCTAAGGATCCACCCCTGTGACATCACATCCGGTGACTTCACATCCTGTTGCCCAGAACCTATCTCCCACTTTCCCATTTGCAGGTTATACCTGCTGGCCACTAGAGGACCTAAGCTCCTCGCTACTTCTCTCCTACCTGTACAGTACTACTTCCCTTGGATCTTGCTCACCACAATGTATTGGCCCTGCCTCATGCTCTGCCCATGCCTATCCCCACTAGCAGTGCACTTGCCCACTTACCCATCTGCTACTCTGCACTGTGCCCTGACACCCCTCCCTCCCCTTGCTCCTGAACCTGCTCTCTTGCCCCTTGGGACCTCTGTGTGTCTCAGTATCTCCCTGCCCTCCCCCTAGCTTCCTCCTCACCTCAGGCACATCTGGGTGTCTTCTTATTCTTGCCTTCCCTTCCTGTACCACCCTGCCCACCCCCTCCTCCCTTAGCCTCCCCTCCTCCCCTTCTCATGTCAATCGTAGGAAAACCTCTCACCACCTCCCAGACAGGGTGTTAGTCATGCTACTACTCCTGTCAGGGAACATTCATCCAAACCCTGGCCCGGTTCCCAGGAGCTCCCCGACTAGCACCACAGGTCTATGCATGGTCTCCATGAATATCTGTAGCCTCCTAAAAAAGTTTGACTCACTACAATGCCTGGTCACATCAATTAACCCTGTTGTCATCGCTCTGGTTGAGACTTGGCTGTTGAAATCCTCCCCTGACTCCCTAGTCGCCCTTCCTGGTTTCACCCTCTTCCGGTCCGATCATGTTGGGAGATGGGGCGGTGGCTGTGCTATTTATGTCAAGGAACCTCTCCCCATACTAGCCCTGCCTGCTCCCATCCTTGACTCCAGGGCCCAGGTGCTTATGCTGAAACTAACCCCTGACCCTTTAAAGGGACCCCTTTATCTGACTACTATATACGTGCCCCCCAGGGACAAAACGCAAGCCATTGCCTCTCTTACAGAATACCTTTCCTCACTACCTCCTTCCGTTGATCAAATTCTGGTGGGTGTCTTAAATGTCAACTGTCTCAGCCCCTCCTCCTCCTATACCCGTGACTCCTTTTCTGCAATAGACCTAACGCAACTAGTTACCTACCCTACCAGGACTAACCCCAAGAGAGGCTCCAGTACCCTGCTTGATGTGGTACTCACCAACCACTCTAATCGGATCCCCAATGTACAAGTCCTCCCAGACTCTCTCAGCGATCACTCCCCCATTCTATTCCACTGGTCATCCTCAGTCCCCAAACCCATAGCACAGTCCACATGCTGGCGGCGTCTAATACCTGGTGGACTGATAAAACTTAAGGAACTTCTGTCCCAAATTGACTGGTCTCCTATACAGGCAACTCCTGACATTGACACAGCTCTCCTCTTCTTTACCCGAACTTTTAATAATGCCTGTGATATCTTTTGCCCCAATGTGACCATGGTTAAAGGCAGAATGCCTGGTAACCCCAGCTTGATCCACCAACCAAACATAGGGACAACCTATGGCACCATGCCATTGAGACTGGCCAGCCCAGTGACAGGCAGTTGTATGCGCCCCAAACAAGTGCACTGGGCCATCAGAAAGGCCAAGTCTGAGCACTATCGGTCCTCACTCACTGCCTCATGGAGGAACCCCAGAACCTTCTGGGATAACATTAAACAGTTAAATGGGAGTGCACACTCCCCCACCCACCCAGATCAACATTAATGGCGTGATCTCCTCAGACCCAGCCCTCAGCAGCCACCCTCAACACCTCATTCACTGACCTTAGCCCTATCCTCCCTACAAATTTTTTGACCTCCTCCCCAGCACCTGCCATAAATCTTTCTCACCCTTATTTTCTCCTCTGCCATGTTTCTGCCCAAGAACTTGGGCCGCACCTGTCACTGCCCTCAAGAGTAATAGTACGGCAGTGACACCCTGGATCTGTGTATCCTACGGCTGGTCTTAGACAGTCCTTACCCCGATCACGTGCCTCATCAACCGCTCTCTTGCCTGGGAAAGGTTCCAACTGCCTGGAAAGTCACCATCGTCACCCCATCTTTAAAGGTGGTGATAGGACTGTGGCTGGAAACTATCAGCCAATCTCCATTCTCTCTCCTCTCTCCAAGGCCTTGGAAAAGTGGTGGCTTCTCAAATCTCTGACTACCTCTCCACCTACAATGTCCTATGTCCTGAGCAGCATGGCTTCCAAGTGGGCCACAGTACCAACACAGCCCCTCCTAGAGCTCTCAACTTTCTCCACTCCTTCTTAGACACTGGTTCTCTGGCTGGTGCGGTCTTCATTGACCTCTAAAGCTTTCAACACTGTCTCCCACCCTCCTTCTTGATGTCCTTAGTCTCTCTGGTTTTGCTGCTGGGCTATCTCCTGGTGCACCAGTTATCTGTCTGACTGCTCACAGGCGGTAAAAATTAATGGAACCTACTCAAACATCTGTCCCATCTTTTCTGGGTTCCCAGGGCTCCATTCTGGGCCCTACTATTCTCCCTTTACCTTAACACCTTCCACGCTCTTGCTCGGGGAACATTCTATTGTACGCTGATGATGCAGTCATCTTTGCCTCGAGTCGTAACCCTATTGCCCTCCAGGACTCGCTGCAGAAGTCCTTCGCCGAAGCAGAGGGCTGGTTCAAGGAACATTGATTGGTGATAAATCTTAAAAAAAACAAAAACCATGTTCTTCACTCATCCTCAAAACAAGTCCTGCAACTTCAAACTCCTCATTCACTCTGGGTCCTCTTTCCCACTCGAACAAGTTTGCTCCTATAAATACCTAGGGATCCATTTTGACCTCCCTCTCCTTCCATGGACACATCGCTGCCCTAGCCACTGCCACTAATATCCAATTGGGCATCTTACATTGGTATAAACACTGCCTCCGAGGTTCTTGACCTCGCAGTCACCTCCTCTATCCTGTCCCTAGTAGACTATGGACTGCCGTGTATGGTGCTGTTGATCAGGCCGCGTACTCATAAAATTCGCGACTACTCTGAATAAGACCTGCAGGTTAATTACTGGTGCACCCAGGGCTAACACACACCTGTCTACTGTACACTAAAGTGCTGGTACTTGATCTTGACGAGCCTCAAATATCTGACCTGTACCTTTACAAAAAGACCCTCCTTGGGCTATCCCGCCAGGATTGACCACCACCATCCCCGCTCTGTCCCACTAGTTCATACTGGACCTCTGGGAAAACCTTCTTGTTATCCCTAGAGCTAGGACCTCCTCATGGCCAAAGAGCCTTCAGCTTTAGGGCCCCCTCCTGGTTCAACACACTGCCCCTCCATCTCCGAGCTCCAACTATATCTTGCTTCAAAACTTCTTATGGAACCACCTTGTTAACACTCAGTTGCATTGCCACAGTCAAGCCGTGACTAATATCATGATAAAGCTTACTACTAAGCTGCTAAGGACAACATAACTCTGGTATTGTTTGCGATTAATCCTACCTGTACCAGCTTGTTTGTATCTATGTCTTAAGTTACTGTTATACTGTTATACTGTGTATTTTCGTTTGTCTTACTGTGACAAGGTACCTTTGTAAATGAGCCTATGGCTCAAAGGTTTTCCAAACTGCTCTTTAAATAAATAAATAAATAAATGCAAGGAACTAGAAAGTGTGACAATTGTATAGGCATAATATCCACAGCTGCATTAGGAAGCCATAAGAGAGGATCAATACTAAAAACATACAATAAGGGGCTAATTGGACACCCTAGTCTTACCCCTTTTTGTATATGTACATAGGGCCCAAGAAAACCATTCACACAAGGTTTAACCGTAGCAGTTTTGTATAGGGCTTGTAACCATTTTACAAAAGTGTTTGGTATCCCATAATGTAGTAAAGTCTGCCACAAAAAGGCATGGTTAACATTATCAAATGTCTGTTTCTGAACCAGTAAAAGGACATAACCTTTTAGTGGTGATAAGTTATTTCTGTCAAAGAGGACTCTCAATAAAATCAACTGGTCTCTAATGGCATTACCTGGAACTGAACAGGATTGAGCAGGCGTAATGAGATATTTTGCTACAGATGGCAACCGTTTATTCAACATTTTTGTCAACATTTTAAAATCATTATTTACAAGACTTATAGGTCACCAATTTGATAAGTCTAATTTGTCTCCTTTCTTATATAAAAACATGAGAACACCTGAGGCCATTTCTAGTGGTATGTTACCTTCCTGTAAGATAGTATTACAGACTTTAGTAAGTTCATTAAGAATTTCTTACCCCAGAAAGTTATAAAGTTCAGTTGAAAACCATCCTGTCCAGGAGTCTTCCCCTTTGTAAGTAATTTTATAGCATCTGCTACTTCCAATGTGGAGAAAGGCTTAATTAGTGCATCTATAAGATCTTGTGGAACAGATGGGATTACTAATTTCTTGAAAAGGGGTAAAAAATCAGGAATCTCTGTATCTTGTTTCTTAAATAAGGACGCCGTATAGCTGGACACTATTAATGACATGTTGCTTAGAATCCTGTATATTGCCCTGTGCATCGTAAAGTGCCACCATTACTTTTTTTTATTTATTCCTGGTTCCTGAGGAGCGGGCAGGTACTCACAAAAGGAAAATGTGTACCTTATCGCTGCTGTAATTTAAGGCCTTCTGTTTGCTTTACATGGTACTGTAGCATTCTTTGTTTTATGAGTGATATTTGATCAGAGAAATCATGTTTAGTCGTTTGGGTGAGAGTATATAAATGTTGCAGTTGCTTCCTCTCTTTCAGATAAGTTATATAATCCTCACATTTTATTAGTTTGTAATATATGGATATTTAAAATAATACTATTGAAAAGCATATAAAAAATTTCCAGTAATACACCCCAGCCAAAGTGATAATACCATCGTTGGCTAGTGATAATACTATTGTTCGAAGCTCATAATACTATTGTTTGAGCTCTGAACAATAATATTATCAGAAAACTTCAACAGCGCAAACTCAAGATCGTAGGCGGCTTCCTGACATCCCCAAAGCTGTGCATGGTGACATTGGTAAAACCGCACCTTCTGATTGGATGCGCTTTCTTTGTGGACGGATCAATAATTTCCAAAAACATGGCGAGGCGTCTCTAAAACGCGAGAGAAAATTGTTCCTTCGGGTTCTCTCTCCTACTGGGTTTGACTAAGGACCACAGCAACCGCCGCCGAGAAAAAAGTTGTTACCGCTTGTTTCATTTAGCAGTTTAACACTGCACAGTTTAGCGGTTTGAATTTTTTTAAAGTTTTCAATGTTGCTGCACTCACCGGCTCCTTCTCACATGAAAATCACCTCAGCACCCCAATCAAAGATTCCTCATTTTTTGGCAAAGGTAAACAGTAACAATTTCCTCGCATCCATATATTACAAAAAATAACAAATACATTCTTGTGTTACAAGGCAGATCTTCATCTCAAGGATCTGGGGGCACTTGAAACCTCTCGAGCTTCACTCTCAAGGTTTACTGTGCCCCCAGATCCTCTCGATGCATTACTGTCTTGTAATACACCAGAATGCATCTATTATTCTATTTATTAATTGACATAGGAATGATCTGAAGCTCAGTTTTAGTTTCCATCCACTAGCTAACCGGATCCTCGTATAGGTCAAACAATGATTTTTTGCTTATCAATAAATATGTAATCTGTTGTTGGATGGAGTTTTGTACTAAGAGACTAGAATTAAACTTCCAGTAGCCAGGACCAATAAGCACGTCTGGACAACCTAACACAATAGATAGGGATTTATGGTCAAGTATTCCACCAAAACTACTGATGACTTTTGAATCTTTATAGCCTTCGTTATAAACAAGAAATCAATCCATGTGGACAGATTCCCTTTAAAAAAGTTCTATCCCTTTTACCCATATGTTCCAAATGTGCATCTTTTAAAATAGCTATACGAATGGCCGTGTTTAAAGCTGTCATATCCCCGAATATTTTCTCTGTTTTTGTGGCCAATTCCCTGTCAAGCTTGCTTAGCCCACAATTGAAATCCCCCCAGACTACATTCTGGGCCTTATGTAGATGTGGGTTTATTTGCTGAAAGATAGCCATGCGATCAGCCTTCAATTGTGCGGCATAAATATTTATAATTCAAAAGGAAACATTGCTTAATCTAAAATCCAGCAACAGTACCCTTCCTGGTACCATGTCTAGAATTTTAACAACAGTGGGTTGAATTTTGTGGAAAAGGATCCCCACCCCTGAACATTGATCAGTACCTATAGACCAATATGAAACCCCTGTGAGCCATTCCTTGGTTGCTTTTGTAATTTCTAGAATAGTGTGTAACCTTGTATCTTGAATAAGGAAAACCCCTGGGGTGTTAGTTTGTAGATGATGAAAGACTGCTCCTCTTTTTAAATGATTTTTCATACTGTTCACATTTGATGTAAAAATCAAAAGAGGGGATGGAAGACACATTCTAGTTTAAGACAACTATTTGCATCTTTTCCTTTTGACTTTCCCTTTCCTGTGTTTATCACCTGAGTTCAACCATTGTGCCTCAGACTTCTCTACCTCTGTCACAGCATCTTGTGGGTTGGATTCTACGCAAGAGCCTACAGATTCACTATCTGAGGCCTCAGCATCAAGCAGTGCCTGATACCTGTTTGAGGTATTGAGTAGTGTGATTTTAGGGACTTTAGGTGTTGGCTAAGACCAGGCCTGTCTTCTCCTCATGTTCATCCTTCTATCCCCACTTTCTTCCACCTTACGGGGAGGGGGGCATGGAATTTAAATCCTGACCTACTGACTCATCTTCCCCAGCCATATTGGGCCACCTGACCTCAATGTCCTCTGTAAGTATTGTACTTATACCCCCTGTATCCTTCCCAGTAACTGAAACCTCCCTAACTGGCATAGTGGGTCTCCTGCTACTTTCTGAAGTTTGCTCTTGTGAAGCTAAAGACTGTTGGTTTTACTATCACTGTTTGTTTATTATTTTCTCTCTGGGCTGTGGTAACCAGAAGTTGTTGTTCCTCATTATCAGCTGTGTGTTGTTTCTTATGTGCTGCTTTTGGACAAACTGCATATATGTGTCCTTCCTCCCTACATAAGTTACATTTAACAGCATTCCTACAATGTCCACTAATGTGTTCTGACTCCTAGCATAAGGTACATTTTACCCGATCACATGCACTACTCATGTGTCCCACTTGCCCACACCTGTAACATGTTTTAGGTTGACCTGGATAAAAGAGAACCCCTTTATCGCTTCCTAAATAAAGCAATTCGGCAGGTTCTGAAGCCCTTCATCCTCCATGCTAAAGATCACTCTAATCCTCCACTCCTACCCCCATCCAAATCCCTTCTGAATCAAATATGGCATCTGGGTGACTTGTGACAGTACGTCTTTGTCTTAGCCAAAATAGTAAATCGGTAACACTAACTCCCTCATTCCTTTTAAAATTAAATATGCTTTATTCATTTTATACCATTAAAGTCAACTCCCTCATTCCTAAAAAGGACTGTTATGGTTTTATTGTTGGTCTGGACAGAGTAATTACTTCAAAGGGGGCCCATAATGGTAATTTCTTGACTTGGTGGTATCGGGCCCAAAATTTATCCAGGCCACTCCCCAGCTTAAAACTTACATTAAACACATTTTCCCCTGACACATGAATTAGTGCATACAGTTCAGTGACATAAAAGTGCGTACTTTCTTTCAAAAGTGTCCTACCTCTGTAAACTCTATCAGGAAAAGTGTCCTGACACCCTTTATATATAAGTCTGACCGTGTTATGCTGTTTAGCAGGAAAAACATTTTGCTGAAAAAAAGAAGCGTAAGATTTTTTAATCTGTGCAGTAGAAGTTTGCAAAAGGCCCTCCTCTACTACTGCAACCCTATTTCTAACTTCAGCCAGAATGTTTTTTGGAATATCCGAAATGTCAGAGAAATCACTCATGTGATCCTCAATATTGTCTTGTTCAGACTCATTTGTCTCTTCTCTTGATAGCATTGCCAGTACTGGGTGCTATGTAAGTTCGAGCTCGGGAGGCAATTCTAAAGGAGAGTGCATCTCCCCACCATTAGCCAACGACTGTCTGTCTATTACTGTAGCATGCTGTACATTATCAACTGAAATTACTTTGACAGCTCAGGAGCCATTCTCTTTACTCACTGTGTGTGATTATTTAGCAGTTGCCATTGAAACCCCTGGAATTTTAATAGGGGCAAAACCAGAAATCCTTTGCTGTGTGTCCGATGAGTGAACCCAACCGGCAACTTGCAAGGAATCTTCTGTTGACCAAGGCCCTGCTTCTGTGACAGGCACGTCTGCCCAACTCATTTTACTTGGTGTCCCTTTTTTTAATACACTCTGAGAGCTGTTTCTCCTTCATAGCAGAAAAGAAAAATATTGAGGCTGCACTTTGATCATGGCCTGCTCCACAGAACACAATACGTGGCTCGCTCTGTGCCCCTGTTTGAGCCGTTTCCATAGCAACAGGTAAGATTTGCTTTACCTCGTCAATGAGAGGTTCCGACTTCTGCTCCGTGTCCTGAGGTTTAAAATGATTAACCAGTTCCTTTTTGCTCTGTAAGAAAACATTTCTTCCTGTAATATCAATTGCTCCAAGGTTGTGTCGGTTTTATCAACCTCCTCGATGTTTGTGTGTTGCATCTCTTTCTCTTTCATTTGTTCCTTTACTTCATCCAGATCCTTTTGGGGCAATTCAGCTACACCAGCCATAGTGTCACTAGCAGCAGTGTCAAAGAAAATTTCGGTCTCTACAAGTTCTTGAGTCGAGGAGGAGACCTGCTCCCTGACCTGCTGCACATCCATACCAGAGCATGTCAGCTCAGAGACTGACTCAGCCATCCTGAAATGGCCAAAGGTTCCACCTACAGGTAAGTAGGGGAATTTTTTTATTGACAAATAATATAACAAAATGAATACATTACAAGAAATAGCAAGACAAAGCCTGAACATCATTTCCTAAAGGCCCAACACAACAGTTATGATAAAATAAAAAAAGAAAGAAAATAAACAGATCCATCCATATTGAAATCATACATGTCTACACAACCACCAAAATGTCAAAAAAAAGTTAAATCATAAGTAGTATAAAAAGAAGAAACAGCCACTCTACACCTTATATAATACACTCCCCTTATTATCCCAATAGTTAATCACTGATATGGTTAACAGTGTCAGTGGCTCAGTAGGTAGCACACTCATCTCTGAGGCCAGGAGATCAGAGGGCTGTGGGTTCAGTTCCCACATCTGGCACTTGGGTTAATATCCCAGTACTTACACTGTAGTGCAGCATGAGAGGGGTGCTGCACTTCTGAGGTGCCGTCTTTCGGATGAGACGTTAAACCGAGGTCCCATCTGCCTGGATTGGTGGTAGTTCAGGTGGATGTTAAAGATCCTAGGGCACTTATTGAAAAGAGTAGGGGAATTTCCCTGGTGTCCTGGCCAAATTTCTCTCATTCACTAAAAATACCACCAACAGCTTAATCTGGTTCAAGGTCAGTTGGCATTCATCTGTATCCCCCTCCCTGGGTTGTGCCTGAAAATAGGCAGGATTTATCTAGTGCACTTACCTGGTCAACAAAAACTAAATAAAAAAAAAAACTCAAGTGACACCCTCAAAAGGTATCAGAGGAAGAGCTCTCCACCAATACGTGACTAAGGATGATGACAATGTCTGTTTTTCTTTAACATATATCATAGATACTTCCTTAGTTATCTTTTCCATCAATCCTTCCAACAACATATGTTTTTGTTGAAGTACAAAAAGACACCTGTTTTGCCAGATGCACCATTTTAATATGGCGCAAATAACCCTGAGAGTTCCAGGATACAATATCCCCTGGTCAGTGCCAGACTTCTCATATACTAACCCAGTATAAGACATTGCAGCGAACACAGGTAATGACCACTTGTGAGCTAACTGAGCCCACATTGGTGCAATATAGGGACAATCAAAAAACAACTGTTGCATAGTTACAAGAGTCTCTAATGCAGAATCTCTCCTCCACTTTTTTATGTGCATGATTTCCCTTAGCATTCAATCTCCCATGGCAGCACATCCATATAGTATCCCACATCTCCTGTGGAATTCCACTTTCCAGTAATTGTTTTGTCAAATGCTGTTCTTCTATGGTCGATGGACACTTAAAGCATGGTTCTGTTAAGAAATTTTGATTGAGAACTGAAGTGTAAAGAAGTTTTCTATTTTGCAAAAGTGTTATATGGGAAGATACATTCCATTGTTTTATTTTTTTGTAAACTTCAATTAGGTACACAGAAGACCCTTGAGGGATCTTGGTAAAGGGTTTCCATTGTGTTGCCCTACATTTATCAGTAAAATACCTAATCCTGGTGGTAAAACTCAGAACCAAAGCCTCTTGATGGCCTGCCATACAAGGGAAAACATTAGCATGTGCAAATAATGAAAAGAAAAATAAGACTGGGTTTAACATATTCAAACCCCTTTTTTTAATTGACCAGTAAGTAACCGAGCATTTAATTGGGTTCAGGCAACTTCCCTACAAAAGTTGGAAACATAAGTTATACATTCATGCTTCCAACCAAAGAGGAAGAGGAAAGGTATAGCATACTGTTAAAAAAACAGGAACAATGAAGTTTTTAACATATGGACTCTTTTCTGTCTTGACATAGGATATGATTTCCATTTGTTTACTTTTTCTTCTGCTATAGAAAGTTGCTCTGCCCAGTTGTTCTCTGCAGCCTATGAGCCACCAAAATAAAGTCCTAGAACCCGAATATTGTTAGGCTGAATTTGAATTCCACCAATCTCTGCCTTCCTGAGATATGAATGTACATTCACAAACGTGCCTATACTTTTCTGTTGTTTAAGACTGACCCTGAAATCAGAGAAAAGGATTGAACAATATTTAGAGTCTGTAGCCCCAACTTATGATCTGCTACTAAAAGGCAAAGGTCATCTGCATACGCCATAGCACTGGGAAAGTCCATTGCAGCAGTATCAACTATGGCCTGGATATTCAAACTGCGCTATTTTGTGGCGCAAGCCCTTGTGCTGCACAAAATAGTTGCGCAGGGGTGTGGCCGGGGCGATATTCAAAGGAGTTGCGCTATTGAGCAACTCCTTTGAATATCACCCCCCCGGCCACAGCCACTGTGCATGGCGCAGTGGAACTTGCACCACCGCAAGTAGTCAGAGTGGAGCATTCAAGTTGCGGTGGCGCAGGTTCCATTGCGCCATGCGCAAATTTCCCATATTCAAAAGGTGACATGCAAATGGGGCCATAATGGGGCCATTTGCATCTATTTATGGCCCCATTTGCATGCCATTAGCATGCAGGTACGCCTATCCCTGAGGACTTGCACCTGGTGCCCTGCCAGGCAGCAGCCGTCGGGGACCGACGCCCCCTGCAGCCCGATCGCGGGCAAAAGTGTGAAAATCCCCCCTCCCCCGACTGTCCCGATCGTGGGCATAAGGTTAAATAAACCCCCCCAGCCCGTTCGTGGGCATAATTGTTAATTGTCCCCCCACCAGCCCGATCGCGGAAAGCACAGAGTCCCACCCCCAGAACATATCCCTGGTGGTCCAGTGGACCATGAAGCCCGATCACAGGGAGCAAAGTGATTTAACCTCCCCAAGACCAGTCCCTGGTGGTCCAGTGGACCACTAAGCCCCATCGTGGGCAGCAAAGTGATTTAACCTCACCCCAAGACCATATCCCTGGTGATCTAGTGTCCCCACCCCACCCACCCACCGAACCCACCACCTCCTCCCCCAGCAGCGGGCGGGTGGCAGATCCACCCACCTGCCACCCGCCGTCCGCTGACTGACTGCCAGTAGGCTGCCGCCCATTGGTGCAGAGCAAGAGCCAGTGGGCATGCAGCCCATTCTGTACAAAGCAGTCAGATATGGAATGAGCCCAATTCATTCACATATCTGGACTGCCTGTATGTTATAGCTGCCGCCCGTGGCTCTTGCTCTGCCCAATGGCGTGCAGCCCAGCAGTCAGTCGATGAGTGAGGTGGGCGACGGCAGCAGGTGGATGCTGCCGCCCGCCCGGCTGCGGGGAGCAGGGTGGTGGGGCTGGGTGGGTGGGGTGAGGGGACACTAGATCACCAGGGATATGGTCTTGGGGAGGTTAAATCACTTTGCTGCTCACGATCGGGCTTAGCGGTCCACTGGACCACCAGGATATGTTCTTGGGGGTTGGAAACTTTGCTGCCCGCGATCGGGCTTCACGGTCCACTGGACCACCAGGATATGTCCTTGGAGGATTTACTCTTTGCTTCCCGCAATCGGGCTGGTGGGTGGTGGGTGTATTTGTCACTTTTGCCTGCGATCGGGCCAGTGGGGAGGAGAGTTACACTGTGCGAGATTGGGCTGCAGGGGGGGCACAGGAGTAGGTTGAGGCCACCCACAGGTGGCAGCTGCTGTGTTCGCCCTGCAATGTGGCAGCTCACCTGTGGGTGGCCTCGACTTACTCCTTTTTTTTCAGCTCCAAAGTTGTGCAGGCGCAGGTTGGGGGTTGCGCCTGCACAACTCTGCATGGCCCGCTGAATAGCGGGCTGTGCAGTTTATGCATGGTTCCTTCCCCTCCAGTTCAGCATGCATTCATTTGCATTGCGCTGTTGCTCAACTTGCCTTGGGGGCGCAACTGCCTCCTGTTGAATATGGCAGAATGGCGCAATTTCGGACTTGCGCATGGCGCAACCCTTTTGAATATCCAGCCCTATATGTCTAATAGTATTATCATTATTTTATCTCATAAGAAGAAGGTCTATGGAAAAAACGGGTATAAAAGAGGGCTTAAGGGGCAACCCTGTTGTACCCCTCTTTTAATCAGAACATGAGATCCCTTAATCTCATTAACCACAGGAGTCATAGAAGCATTTTTATATAAATTCTTAATCCATGAGATAAACTTCTGTGGGATACCATACTGCTGCAGTACTTCAAAAAGATAACTATGTGGAACTCGATCGAAAGCTTTGGACTGATCTAGGTTTATTACATACCCACCCATATTATGGCCATCAAATACTTCTCTAATTCATTTTAAATTATTTAACATGGATCTGTGCAGTACTGCACATGTTTGAGTATGATAAATTAAAGACTGGGCTATTTTTGCCAGCCTATTGTTTATAATTTTACATAGAATGTTCCAGTCTGAATTAATGAGACTGATAGGCTGCCAGTTATCTAGGTTATCCTTTTCTTTGTTTTTATGTAAATAAATTAGGTTACTATCAGCAAGAGTAGCAGGCACTGGTAATGAACCTTGAATAATAACATTAAAAACTGCAGTTAAATGATGAATTAACAACATTTTGGCCTTTTTATAAAATTCATTGGGAATCCCATTTGGCCCTGGTGTTACATTACTTTTTAACTGACCAATGACAACACTCACTTCGTCCGCAGTAATAGGCTGTACCAAATCTACTTTACTGTCATTTGATAACGGCAGGATATCTAAATATTGAAAAAATTCCCCCCATTCATGTGGTCTAAAGTCCTGACCGTATAAGGTTTTCGTATGATTGGAGACCGATTATAAAATACCGTGGTTATCTGAAACTCTAGTTCCATCTTGTGTCATCAAGGAAGACATATATTTTGTATTGTCTTGCTGTCTACAACTATCAAATGGGTTAATTACTTTTGCAGACCCTTTCTTCCCATATTTTTGTTCTAGGAATAATGAAGTGGACCTGTTATACTGACAGGCATGTTATACTGACAGGCATACATTTCCTTTTTTAACTGATTTATCTGAGAGGAATAATCCCAGTTAAATTCTGCTTCCCATGAGAGTAGTTTTTGTAATTGTCTACTTTTATCTAAATATTTTACATATATTGTGCTCTAGAACAGGATTTAGCCAACTGTTTACAATATTTTTTTATTTCTAATTTTGTTTCCTGCCACCGTAAAGCTGGGTTATCAAAAACAGTTCATATACAGACAGTTTGTCCTTCAGAACCACGGATAATTCTTTCCAACCAGAATCATCATCTAAAATTGTGATATTCATTTTCCAAGTACTACGTGTTTCTGGCATATTAAGAGGACACCCTAAATACAAAACAACCATACAGTGATCTGATGCCTCACAAGGAATCACCTTTTGCTTGAAACCTGGTAACCAGTTAGAAATAAAAAAAATGATCAATTCTGGTAGAAAGTCTCCCTCGGTGGGAAGTATGCATAGGAGGTTGAGGCTCAAATGTAGCCCTGTCAATTAAGTTTGCTGTCTTATACACTGAATTAAGAAAGTTGGAATCATCATACAGTTTTTGAGTTGCCCCTGTTTAATCTGTCAGCGTTAGAATACAATTAAAGCCCCCCCCCAAAAAAAATATAGATTTAGATAAATGGAGAAAGGGCTGGACAGCCTTCATAGTTTCTATTCTTTGAGTTGTAACTTGAGGATTGTAAATATTAATTAATCTCCATTCTTGAGTCTGTAGCATGACATCTATTATAAGTAGTAGTAGTAGTAGTAGTAGTAGTAAAAACCTTTATTTTTATACAGGATAGTAGATGACAATTTCACATCATTAGGACGAATCCTATTTTCAAGATGGTCCTGTATATACAACAAAATCACATACTTTCGTACAATTCACAAATATTAATTTAACAACCATACATTACAAAAAAACATATAACATAACATAATTAGACATATACGCTGTACAATAAAACCAAATTTATCCCAAACATTCACATTTTACCTTTAATCCAGCTTTTAAAATGATTATAAAATCTTTAACTGATTCATATTGATTTGCTATATATGGTTTTAATAAATTCCACAATCTATTTGTAATTGTAGAAAAGCGCATATAACTAAATTTATTCTTTAATTTAGGGGACTTAAAACTCCTAATGATTGAACTCCGCATATTATAATTGTAAGATTTACTTTCCAATTTTTCGTAAAGATACAAAGGTTGATTTGTATTTATAACCCTATAAACCTGCTGGGCCCAAATAATTTTCCTTTTATTATCCTGAGTCATCCATCCCAAATCCTCATATAATTTACAGTGATGTTCATAGTGATCCTTTTTTAATATAAACCTAGCCAAATGATTATACATCACGGCCCAGATATTCAAAAGGGTTGCGCCATGCGCAACAGGGTTGCTCGTGCGCAACTCCAAAAATGCGCCATTCTGCAATATTCAGAAGGGGCCAGTTGACCACGAAAACATGCTGAGCAACAGCGCCAATGGAAATGAAGGCATCTTAACCCGAAGGCGAGGTCCATGCATAATAGCGCAATGCGATATCCGAACACTTGCATAATGCGCAAGAGTGGCTTAGCCGGAAGTTGCGCAGTACCGGATTTGAGCCAAAATAAAAAGGCTCAAGGAAGCGGCGCAAGAACTCTAGCAGGCCGCAAACTGGGGGAGAGAGAGAGAGAGAGAGAGAGAGACAGGAGCTGGAAGGGCAGAGAGGGACAGTGGTCCAGGAGGACAGAGAGGCCAGTAAGGGGTGCCGGTGCAGTGGAAGCAGCAGTGGGGGCAGCGGGGTAACACAGGAACAGCAGCGGGGCAGAAGCCAGGAGATGGACAGTGTCAGCTTCCACATGGAAGCTGTAATGAGGGTGAGACACCATGCTGCAGGGGCCGTGGCAGCGGAGGGGCCCGTCAGTGGTATGCCCTGACAGAGCGGTATCGTGCCCGCATCAGCTTCGAGCTGTACACAGATGTCGGATTGTGGCCGCACGCCTGAACAGGGCAATACTGAGACGGCTCTGCGAGCTGTGCAGTGATGTGATGCAGGCACCCTCACAACGGAGTCATGCTCTGTCCGTGGAGACCAAGGTGACAGCCTGCATGTACCTGCTCACCACGGGCACCTTCCAGAGGCTGACAGGGGACACCACAGGCAATACACAGTCGGCCATGTCATGCATCCTCACCCAATTCCTCAGCGCACTGCTGCCTCATGCTGTGGAGTACATCCATTTCCCCAGCACTGTGGCAGAGCGTACAACAAACATGCAGGAGTTCCACAGGGTAGCACATATGCCTGGCGTGCTAGGGGCCATAGACTGCACCCATGTGGCCATTCGCACGCCACCTGGCCCAACGGCCAGGCGCGATCGAACCGGAAAGGGCTTTTCCAGTGTCAACTGCCAGGTGGTGTGTGATGCCACTGGGCGATTATCAATGTCTGTGCCACACACCCTGGCGGAGCATATGATGCCTTCAGTCTGCACTGTCGCATTGCATCGATTAGAGTGGGAACATCCCCACGGTCATCTAGTGGGTGAGTACACATGTATGGAATGCAAACTCTGTGCAAGGGTGGAATGACACAGGTGCCATGGTAGTGGCACACAAGGATATAGGCAATATGGACCTGACATGACACTGATCTCCACTATCTCCACACAGGTGACTGCGGATACCCACTCCATCCCTGGCTGCTCACACCATACCGCGCCCCACGAACCCCAAGCGCAGCAAGGTTTCAATGAGGCACATGCCGCAACACGTAACATCATAGAGTGGGTGTTTGGGATGCTCAAGGACACTTCGATGCCTGGACACCTCGGCGAAGCCCTACAGTACAGCCCCCAAAAGGCCTGTGGGATATTCCTGGCCTGTTGCATCCTGCACAACATGGCCAAAGACCATGGGATAGCAGTACAGGTCCAAGAGGGGACAGCCAGGTGGGGACGCCAGTAGGGCCGATGATGGGTGATGAGCAGCCCCCAGGATGGAGGGACCCCCACTGACCCGGCAGGCCCAGCTGCACCGAGACACCATTGCAGAAGAGCACTATGCCCAACACAGGTAAGTCAAGGGGACATGTGCAGGCAACACTGTCCATCGCAAACCACAGGGCACAGGGGAACACACCCTGCATGAAGGTCAGGAGTTGAAGGTTCCAGGCATACCAACACACCATCAGAGGGGTGAGCACTCATATGGACACACACACACCAGGCAGCATACATGGGCAGCAGCACAGCACTGCAGAAATGACATTGCCAACACACAGCACCTATCAACCACCCCACCACCTGGACTGTCCACGACGTGTGTGTCAGGACCTGGGCACCACTGCACCTTGGTGTACAGTGCAATGCAGGCATCATGCACACGCACCTGTGGACAGCAGTTGGGAGAGTGTGCAGGTGGTCCGTGTGTCAGCAGGTGAGCAGAGCACCCAGCAGTGCACTGCCACCATGACACACTTGCACACAGAGCAGCACCAGACAGGGCCTGCACTGGGGAGACAGTTCAGTCAGGTAGCACTTGTCCCACGGCCACCATGGATGCGTGGGCAGCCCCACCATGGCCCAGCAGCACTGGCAGGCTGAGCAGGGGCCACATCGGGTGGCACTGGTGCACCACCAGGGGTCCATCTTGAGCGAGCGACCTTGCCCGCACAGGGTCTGCATCCTGCCAAACAAACTTGCACCAGGGGTTATCGGGATGCCCACAGCAGAACCGGTGTCGACAGGCCTGGTGTCGCCATGATGCCGAGACGGGGTGGGCGCACTGTGTGGTGTGTGGTACAGGGCACCTGACAGTGTGCTATCGTCGCGACAGAGACCACTGCCTGGGTCAGCCTGTCAATGGCAGCGGTCACATCCGTCCGCATAAGGACCAGCTCGGCCGGTCCCGAGCACACCTCTGCTATGCCGCTCCACGGACACAGACAGTGCCTCCGGACCTACAACCCGCCTCTGCAGCTGTACTGAGTCCTGCAGCAGGTGGGTGTGTCGTGCCCACGGGTACTGTGCCCCAATGGCATCGTGACCCCCAGTGTGGACGGTCCTGGTACACAGCACCCCTTGAGGGTGGGCGCTGTTCGCCAGACCAGGTATGGGCGGATCTAAGGCGATGGACATGTGCCACTGCTTGACACTGTACCCCAGACCTGGTGCAACTGCTGCCGCCCTCCAACTGCTGAGCCCAAGGTCCACCTGTTCCACCCCTGCTGACAACAGTGCCAGACACCTGCCACAGCCACGGTGCTGCCCCACCGGTGCTGACAGGCACAGCCTGGGACTGTGCCAGCATGCTGGTACACAAGTGTGAACCAGGAAGGCCCAGGGGCACGCGTGCTGGCCTGCCATGTGTCCGGCATGGGACACACACCTATCACTGCCCATTGCAGGCCTGCTTCATCAATGGTGCAGGTGCGCACTGCTATAGGCACAGCATGCTGGCATACCTGCATGCCAGACTGCTGTGACACAGGCTGTGCACCTCCTGCACCCGTATCACTGATGCCGGAGTTGTTGGCCCAGCGTGCATGCTGCTGCAGTGCCTGCAGGCTGGTGCCGGAGGTGGATGGTCCCTCCTCCACGTCCAGCAGGTCTGCCTCACTGTCTGGACCCACCACCACCATCGTCTCCTGCAGGCGAACAGGATCTGTAACAGAAGAGAGTACATGTGGTGCATGTGAACAACAGCCCCCAACAACATCACCATGTCATGCCGTGCAGTGATGGGCTCCCACCTGTCTGGAATCCTCCGCCTGATACGCCCGCAATGGCACTTGGCTGCATAGCGCGACCAGTGTCTCCTCTGTAGGGGTCAGCTGCAACACCACTGGTGGGCCCCACCAGTGCCAGCACGTGCCACCCTGAGGCTGCCACCTTCTCCTTCAGCCTCCTCGCGGTCCAGTCCCCATCTTCTTCCTGCATTCCTGCAGGGGCTGGTGGCTTCTGTGCAGGTTGACGGCCCGAGCTACCCCTCCCATGCAGCTGCACGCTCCTGAGGGTGCCCCTCCGTCCACTCAATACTGGCTCATCCTCCAGGTAGGCCTGGAAGAGGCCTCTGTCTCTGCCGTGGTGAAGTTCGGCCTCCTCCTACACCGCGCCACACCCTCAGCTTGGCTCTGGTCAGTCATGGTGATCTGTATGGGTGGAAGTGGACACCTGTCACTGTACAGTCGACAGCATTTCCCCATGAGCATAGCTGCCCGGCCCGGGGGCAGAAGCCCCCCGTTTCCTCCTCCGCATAGCAGATACTGATAGAAAGGGTGCCCTTTGTCCCTTTCTAAGTGCCCTTTCATGCTCAGCCCCCTCAGCCTTTATCATCCTCCGGCACCCTTGCCCATGAGCATTGTCCTGAGCATCACACAGCATGTAACTCACTCACCTGCAGCAACCAAATCTGGCCAGCACAACCCACTGTCGCATTTTATAGCGCAACACATGCAAATGAGGTGTGGGCTACTTTAATGACATGCTAATCGTACACCTGCGCCTTTGAATGGCTGATCGAATGATTTGCATATGTCGGCTGAATAATCGCGTGACGGCGCTTAGCGCACACTGGAAGGTCCAGCTGAGCCAATGGCGCATGTTTGTGGCTGCGTGCTACACTGCATGCGCATGCCCAGACAGCTTAACAGTGTCTATCGTGCTGCAGACCTGCTGAGCGCGATCAGCGATTCAGGCCATGGCCACCATTGTGCCAGTGGTGCTGCAGCACTGGGCACTATGGGCGCTGTGGCACTACTGCGCGATAGTCCACTGTGGCACTGGTGCTCAGCTTGGCGATCGCGCGGGATGCCTATACATCCTATGGCGCTGTGCGTAGCCTGCGTCATTGCCGTGACCTTGTGTATGCCCTCTGACCCTGGCGCTGTTGGCATGCCATGTGTACGTCCTATTGCGCTGTCTGATGACAGCGCCATGTAAAATGACGGTGCTGTTCGAACAGCGGATTGGAGCCTGTGGTGGTCTATTGCGCAACAACTCCACGTGGATTCTACGGCGCAGCGCGCCATATTGCCTGCTGTAAAGTTGGTGCCATGGCTGGGAGGAGGCGGTGTCCTGGAGCCAGCTTGAAGTGGCCAACCTGGTGGCCTGGTGGAGCCCCACTGTGAGGCACTGTATGGTGAGGCCCCCTCACCATGCCTAGGGACCCACGTGTGGCAGCAAGTGGCCACTGACCTGGTGGAGGTCACTGGCGAGGCGGTCTGCTGAGCAGTGCCGGCACTGGTACAGTGACCGCCGCGGAGAAACCAGAACTCTTGGGCTGCGTTCACGTGCCAGGCGGGCGTGGTGCCTGGAGGCCAGGTGAGTGTACCATCTATGCACCTATATTTTCTGTAGGGGTGTGTGTGTGCTTGGGTGGCTGTGCATAGGTGTGTCAGTGTGTGTGCAGCTGTGCGATGGATGGTTATGGTTGTGTGGGCAGGCACTCTCACTGGGGCAGAGGGCACTCTGCTTTTGAGTCACACTGATGTTTGTCTCAACATATGTCTCCCACAGGCCGGATTGTGAGGACACAGGACCAGGGTGACGTGGGCCATGCCAGGCCCCGGTGCCGGGGGTAGTTCTGCTAACAGCAGCAGCAGCGCCAGACCCAGCTGCTGGAGGAGTGAGTATCATTACTTCATGGATGCTATTGCATGCTGGGGGCAAGACCACCAGCCATGCGGGACACAACCAAAGGGAGGTCATAATTCCACTATACAAAACACTAGTGAGTCCCCACACTGGAGTACAGTGTACAGTTCGGAGACCATACCTACGTATGGACATGGACTGGGTGAGAGGGTTCAGAGGAGGCGACATGGCTGGTGCATGGATTGCATCACAAGTCCTATGGCAGACAGGTTGACTGAACTGATATGTACTCCCTGGAGGGAGGAGGGTGTGGGGATATGATGGGGACATACAAGTATCTTACAGGGGGAACAGAGTGCAGGAAAACAATATTTTTAAGCGTAAAGGATGCTCCAGGACTAGAGGGCATGGGATGAAATTGGAGGGACGATTCAGAGGAAACATGAGAAAGTATTTCTTCACAGAATGGGTGGTGGACAAGTGGAACACCCTGCCAGAGGAAGTGGTTGGGCTGACTTGGTCACAGGATTTGTGAATGCATGGGTTAGCCATAACGGAATTCTGGAGGTCAGGGGTGAGAGAACGGACTTATAGGACAACAGAGTGACGTACAAGGTCAGATGGACAGACTGGGTGTCCCATAGGCCCTTATCTGCCCGACACTGTCTATGTATCCATGTATGTAGGCATGACACAGGTGACCTGCATCACAGTGCAGTATCACGGCACGCCTGTGTATGTGTCACTGGTGGTCCAGGCATGCACTGGGCACATAGCTGTGTAACTGGCATCGCCTACGTTGCACATCACTTGCCAGCCTAGTTTGTACTGTGATTGGCGTGGGCGGTGTGTGTGGGCGGTGGTGCGCTAGCTGGTGCCGCCTGTTTGTGATGGCCATGTGCATGTTCACTGTGGGTGGGTGCATGCCATCACAGGTGCGGGACATTGGGCTATATGGCTTGCAGGTTGGGTGGTGTTCAGGGTTGTGGTCAGTCTCAGCCATTGACTGTGTTCCCATTTTCCTAGGCCTCGAGGTACTCAGGAGGATGTCCCAGTATCTTGGCACCTCAGCCAGGTTGCAGATCAGAACCAGGAGATCCTGCAGGCCATACAGCGCCATGGTGATCGCGAAGGAGCCACAGGGCGCCAGCAGGAGGACCAGCAGCCAGCTGGGCCATAGCCCATTCCCTTCCCACTTCTCCCATCCCTATCACCCTGCCTTCCCTCTCCAAGTTGTTATTCCTCCCTTGAACACCCCTGCCTTTTACCTGTCCCCCACTTGTACATAGTTTCACTTGGTTTTGTGATTAGTCCTTTAAATATACATTTCTATTTTGATATGAATACTGTGTTGGTCTCTGATTTGCAGCTGGCTATGGGTGCTCAGTTGCAGGGGTGTACATGCCATCTGGGCTGGTATGGTCCTGGGTAGTGTGTGTGTGTGTGTGTGTGTGCATGTGTGTGCATGGGGAGGTATCTCCAGCATGGCAATGCCTTTCGGTTGGTCTTGCCATCTGCTGCCACCCACTGCTGGGTGCACAGGTGTGTCTGGCTTGTAGGCTTCTGTGTTGCACGGGCTGATGAGTGCTGGGGGACTGCATGGTTTCCTGAAGTGCCAGTCACTGCACATGGTGGTGTCTTGGGGTCACAGTGCAGGGTGCACTGTGCATACAGGGGCTGATGTGCACTGTGGTTGTCAACCCCTGTGTGTGGCACTCTCGCCTGCCAGTGGTTGTGCTGGGTGTCAGGGCTCTGCTATGCTTTGTTGGCTTGTCCCCATGGGCACGTGGATCATCCGTCCCACCCCAGTGATGTGCTGTGCTTGGGGTGTGCCGGTGTGGTGTGGGTTCTGCAGTGTGTTCCTGTGCCCATGTGTGGCATGGCTGGCGGTGGGCCCAGCCTGCCTCCTGGATGTGCAGTTCCATTGCTCTGGGGGGCTGTGCTTGCGCTATGGCAGCTCTGGAATGCTCAGCTGAGCTTCCATGGTTGCGCCATAGCGCAACATTTTGGCTCAGCTTCTCCTTCCTGGTTACGCGATGGCGCAGTATGTGCGATATTCAGACGTTGGTTGCTTGCGCTATTTGCTCTGCTCCATGTTTGAATATCGCACCTGTTGCACATTTGCGCAACTGGTTTGCGCTTGCTCCTACTGTTGCGCCAGTTTTGAGCGCAGTTTGAATATCCAGGCCCACATCTATCTTTGAGAGCAAACTTTTTGAAGCTAGGCCATATACATGGCTACCATACTCCAACACGGGTAAAATAAGCTGATTTATCACCATCTCTCTCATTTGTCTATTCAAACAAAAGCTGGAACGTCTAAACGCCCCCAGCCTTTTGTATATCTTCGATAATGTATTAGTTATATGGTAGTCAAATTTCAACTGATTATCGATCCATACTCCAAGATATTTATATTCCTTTACTGCGGCAAAATTTCATTTTGTAATGTTTTAATTTGAATTAATTTATTTCCTATATTCAACTTTTTTCCTTGTTTCTGAAATATCATTAAATTTGTTTTTTTACTATTAACTATTAAACCAGAGTTTGATAGCCATGTACAAAGCCCGATAAAATCTTCCTGTAAATATTTTCCCATAAGTTCTGGAGTCTTACCTCCTGAAATCAATATGGTATCATCTGCATATAAACGAACACTTGAATTTTTAACACTGTCCACTAACTGATTTATATATATGAGGAAAAGAGTTGATCCTAAAATCGAACCCTGGGGCACTCCACGTATTACCATAGCTTTCTCAGATAGAGTAACATCAATATATACTTGTTGGGTTCTTTTCCCCAGATAAGATTTCAACCAATTTAATGGCACCATTCCAATTCCTATTTCTTCCAAATGTTTCTCCAACAGGTCATGGGCTACAGTATCAAAAGCCTACGATAAATCCACGAACACTGCACCCATGGACATGGCATCCTCCATTTTTGATGCTACAATATCTACCATGTCCGTGAGCGCAGTGCCCGTGGAAAAACCTCTACGGAATCCCAACTGATATTTTGTAAGTAATGAATGATCCTCCAAAAAATCATTAAGTTGTTTCTTCACTAATTTCTCCAAAATCTTGGATAGGCAAGATAACAATGCAATAGGCCTATAATTTGTAGGTGAGGTAGTATCACCATCCCCTTTAAAAATAGGAATTATTTTCACATTCTTCCAAGTAAATGGGAATACACCCTCCTTCAAGCTCCAATTAAAGAGTTTGGTTATCACCGGTGCAGTAACCTGAATAGAATCCTTAAGAAATCGGTTTTCTATATAGTCTAAACCAAAGGCTTTTTTTATCTTAAGTTTTCTCATTTCTTCCTTAATCTGTTTACAGGTAAAATACTTAAAGCTAAATTTTGGACCATTAAAGCTATTAACATAACCATTTCCCATAACGGGCTGAGGAATATTTAAATCTGGTAATGTTATAAAATAATTATTCAAAATATTTGCTGAATCTCTAACCGATTTGAGAATACCCCTACTTTCCATTTGAATTGTGGGTTTTGAATTTACAGAGGGATCAAAAGATTTTAACAAAGACCAGAATTTCCTGGGTCAGTAGTCTCCTAGTTTTAGCTTCAAAAATTTTAATTTTGCTTTCTTAATTTGGGATTTTAATGCATTTCTAGCAATCTTATATTTTTCCCAATCCTCTGTTCTTAAAGTCTTCCCTGCTATTTTCCATAATTTATTTTTTCCTCTAATCTGTTTTTTAATTTTCTCCGTTACCCAAGGAACATGGTTCTTCCTCTGTTTTATTGATTTAAATGGAGCCATTTCATTACAAACATCTAGAAACCATTTTGAAAATTCTTGGACAGCTAAATCTATTGATGGAATTAAGAATAACCTTTGCCAATTTATAGTGGCCAATCTAGCCAAAAAAAACTTATTATACCCTTAAAACATCTCCTTTTAATCTTTGTCAAATCTGTCCCATAGGAATCCCTCTCCCTTTAATTTAAAAATACAACTTATGGAACAATGGTCTCCCATAATTGGCTGATTTATTTCAATTTCTGTATTTCAATCTCTGTGGAGACAAAATTAAATCAAAATATTACCTGTACTATTTAAGAAGTTTTCCTAGTTGGATTAGCTACCTTTTGTTCCAAATGTAATAATTTAAAACATTTTGCAATACAATACCACATGGCTTTCCAGACGTTAAAATCCCTATTAATAGTAACTCACTTCCCATAGTACATTTCTGAATAGTTATGGCTAACTTGTCAAAAGTATTAATTAAAGATTTTGGAGGGCATATACAACTCCCACAGTAAGGGCTAACTTTTATATGTTTACTATTAAACAGTCAATTTGACCTATCTGACCTGCAAATTGTATCTTTGTTTGTCCTAATTCTCTTTAGTGAATAAAAGACCCCCTCCTATACTCACCCTATCTAGTCGATGTCCAATAAAACCATCTGACACAACCTCACTTGTATTTATTTTATTTGTTAACCATGATTCTGTTAATGCAATCAAATCCGGAGACTCCGTAGCAGTCCAGGATCTAAAAAGATCCAATTTATTTTTTATACAACGAGCATTATCATATATTATTTTAAGATCAGTTTCAATTTTAGGTCCTGGATTTATTTCAATGTCCCCACCCAGGATCAAAACCACTATTAAACAATTTATTAATTTTTGTTTATCATTACCCACTACTGAAATAATAAAAGTTTTACTTAACATTTGATTTCTAATCTTTACAAATGAATTTCTTCCTTTAATTTTAAACTGATTTCCTTCAGTAAAGCATTTTCTATTAGTCAAAGTATATCCAATTTCTAAAACCAGAGCACTTGAAACTTCAGTATGGTGAAAATCTAAAATCTTCACATAAGACATCCATACTACAATAACATAAAACATCAATCTAACACCAATTTCCATTTAAAAATTTTTTTTTATCAACACTCTATTTAAAGTTAGATTTTATAAATTCTTATCATTAACTTTATATTATTTCCTTATCCCACAGGTGCATAAACCTCTCTACTTAACTACACGTTATCGCTAATCTATATATTCAAGTACTATATAAATCTAACTAAACTCCTTATAAGTACTAAAGATTAGAAATATGAAACCAGGAGACTTACTTAAGTCTGCTCAGAACTGATTTCTCCCCCGAGTGGCGCTCGCGCCACTCACGCTCGTGCAGTGTAGCGCGAGTGTTTTAAACAGTCTTGCCCCTCCTGTTTGCTGACGCTGTCCTCCGTTCCCCTCCTTCTCTCAGCTGTGCTGGGGGGAAGTTCTCAAATAGCAGGCAAATAGATTTAAATTACCTCAGGCAGCTTGCGATGGAAAATTAGGCAGAGAGGTATGCACAGGTGAAAAGTAAAAGCGCTGTGTGGCGCGAGTGTCTTAAACAGTCTTGCCCTCCTGTTTGCTGGCCTGTCCTCCGGTCCCTCCTTCTCTCAGCTGTGCTGGGGAAGTTCTCAAATAGCAGGCAAATAGATTTAAATTACCTCAGGCAGCTCGCGATGGAAAATTAGGCAGAGAGGTATGCACAGGTAAAAAAGTAAAAGCGCTGCTGTGTAGCGAGTGTTTTAAACAGTCTTGCCCCTCCTGTTTGCTGACGCTGTCCTCCGGTCCCCTCCTTCTCTCAGCTGTGCTGGGGGGAAGTTCTCAAATAGCAGGCAAATAGATTTAAATTATCTCAGGCAGCTCGCAATGGAAAATTAGGCAGAGAGGTATGCACAGGTGAAAAGTAAAGCGCTGCTGTGTAAGCACCTGACCTTGTATTAAATCAACTAGTCTAATGATCTGAACTTCTAGATTATTAAAAAGAATAGCCACCCCTATGCATACATCTCCTGAAAGGGACCAATATGACAGCCCTCCCCTCCAGTCCTGCTCTGCCTGACTAGTCTCTCTGAGAGAATAAAGTCTGGTGTCCTGTAAAAAAATAATATTGACATTAGAGTCTGCCAACATAGAAAAAATGGTACGTCTCCTTTAGGGATTCTTTAAACTATTTACATTTAAAGTATCAAAAGCCAACACGTCAGACATTTAGCAGAACAGAAAGTGAAAATGTCAAGATTTCTTCTTCCCTTTCCCTGGAGACTTCATCTTGCATCTTTTTTTTCCTAGAAGCCCATGAATCACTGGATAGTTGGTAAGTGTCAGTAAAAAAATCTAGGAAGAGGCCACAGAAGGGGCATCAGAATCATCCTCCATCTCAGTCACTTGTTTCCATTTGTTTAAAGCTGCAAATTTATTCCTGGCAAAAAAAAAACCTCATTCTCTATGTGGACTTGGGAAGACTTAGCCCCTCTATTAGTACTGCTTCATGTTTGTCTTCAAGTACCAATCTGTACCCAGTCTGACTCTTCTGGTGGTGGCATTATATCTTTTTGTCCGGACCCACTTGCCAGGGCAGAAGTACTAGGTGCATAGTCATGAACAATATGTGATACACCTTCCAAGGGATCTGTCAGATCATTATGAGAAGGTATACCCACTCCTATTCAAGAGGATTCTACAGCTGACTTTAGTCCAAGAGGTTCTGACTGAGGAAGATCAGAGACCGGGGCTGGTATCTCTGATGCTATTAAACTTAAAGACTGAGAGGACTGTTCTCTGGAACGAGGCCTAATCTGAGGCCTGGCCTGTGCATTTTGTGGAGCCTTGGAAACTGTTTCTTCCTGATTTTCCTGTGGTGTTCCTGGATTGTTATGATAGGCCCAGGGACAATCACGATATGACTGTTATGTTTCCTCACATAAGTTACAATAAACTGGCCTCGGGCAATTTATACTGGTATGCCCAGAGCCAGAGCATAACAAGCATTTCAGTTTATCATATACATTGCTCAAATGCGTTTGCACCCCACATTGAAAACATGACTTGGGTTGGCTGGGATAAAATATGAAACCCCTGTCCCCACCCAAGTAAAAACAGCTAGGTAAATGTTGTATAGACCCATTTACTTGCAGGAGCCTCACCTTTAGTTTCCATCCTCCAGTCCATAGTTGCTCTGAATCTATAATAGGCTCTGGCAGGCCTAAAACTGTGCATTTTGATGATAACCATTTGATAATGTCGGCCACTCCCCCACCTCCGACACGTCTGCACCATCTGGTGCCAAGCTCCAAGTGGCCATCACTCTGAACAGCCAAGCCCCCTACAGGAAGAGTAGGGGAATTTCCCTGGTGTCCTGGCCAAAGTTCCCCCATTCATGAAAAATATCACCAGCAGCTTAACCTGGTTTAATTTCAGTTGCTTACCATCTGTATCCCCCCTCCCTCCGGTCGCCCCTGAAAAAGGGACTTCTAGTCCCAGTGGGCCTACCGGGTCAACAAAATTCAATAAATAAATAAATAAATCTCTGTGGCTGGTCACCATCTGCCACACATAAGTATTGTATCATTATAACACTCTGTATTCTGAACTAGTACTTGTGTAAAGTCTAAAAGAACTGAAAAAAACTAAGTCTGACTAAAAGAAAACTGCATAGCATGCAGATTTAGTTTGTTTTTCAACCAAGATATTTTTCTAATTTACAACCTTTGGATTGTTCAAGTATCCCACCCGGCAATGGTGGCATACAGTTGCCCCCCAAAAACACATTGGGGGGTGATTTACAAGTAGCCACTTTTGTGGCTGGGGGGGTGACTGCAACTAGGCCATCACCCAGGTTTGGTGAAAAAATGTTGGAAAATAAAACAAGTTATGAATTTTAAAATATTTTGGTTGGCAAAATAAAGTCAGTGCACATGCAATTTGCTTTTAGTCAGACTTGGGCTTTTTCTCACTTCTTTTAGACTTCCTTTGAGTATTGTATAGCTATATGTAAGGACAAAGGCATGACAGAGGGGGGATAATGTTACATTAAAATACCAAGTAGTGGGTTAGAGTCCGGAGTCTAAAGGGCAAGAGACTTCAACCACCATGAGGTACATTGACATAGCATAATCCCCCCAATGCAGCCTCCTTATTCTACTTACAAAATGTTTAGTAATGTTAGTTTTTCAGTAGTGTAGTAGTTTTTTAATTTGGTGTATATCTTTAAATGGTTCACCTTAGGACAATAGCATAAATTAGATATGCATCAGGGACTAGGTTGTAGCTGGTAAGCCGCACTAGTTGAGTGCGGTTGCACTGCAAAGAGTGGGTTATTTTGTTGCTTTAAATATGTTTTCCTGACTTTTAACTTCCTGTTCTTCTCATGTAATCTGTGATGCTAAGCTGGAAACTGGGGCTATGCTTTCTATACTTTCCATATGATCTAAGTCAGACCTCTGGAAGCCTCAGGTGCAGTACAGTTGATGACGAGATTCAGCCGGGGAATTTGAACTACCCTTTGTTTGTTTCTGCATGCCAGATAGGTAAGTGGATATTTTATTAGTTTTTAGAGCAACAATTTTAGAAGTTTTACTGAAGATTTATTAATATATGTATGCATGTTTCTGTTGTTGTCTAGAATCATAGTTTTATAAAAAAATGTTTTGTGTTTTTATTAGGTGTTTAAAATGTTTTTCTTGTGGAAGCAGCACTGAGGATTTTTGGGTTCTGATTTATGAGTAGGAAGTACTGTATGTTTTTTCAAAGTTGTTGGATGAATTTTCTTCACAGTTTGCAATTTGTTAGCAATGATGCTGTATATGTTTGCGTTTGTGGGGGTTTTCATTTTTTTTATTTACATGATTCCTTCTTGATGTTGCTGTTACTTGATTGGCATTATGACCTTTTTGACCCTGAGGATATGTAATATAGAGGATAATGTATGATTTCTGGTTAATAACCATGCTGTAAACACTTCGAGAGGTTGCCATGACATCTTTGTAAACCTCGAGAGCACAGCTCGAGAGGTTAACAGATGTAATGGCAATCTTGAGAAGTGTCTTCAGCGTGGTTGCTACCCCAAAACCATACATTATATTTTATAGTGTATGGGCTACCAAGATTGTGTAATCGCAGATTGAATTACTTTACTTTACTGAATTACTTTGCAGAACATTGATTGTTGTGAGCATACCATTGATATGACATACTCGAGAAGGGTTAACAACAGAGTGGTGCCATAACAATGGCATAACAAGGTTGTAATCTGCTTGACTTCAGTTAATAATAAGGGCTTCCAATGCATTATTAGCATGTTGAGCTTTTTGACCGTGTCTGATTGTGCTCTCGATTAATGCACCCCAACTATATCTTTTGAGCAGGGGTATATGTTATAGTAATGCAGTATCATGTGATGGGGTCCTGACCAATGAGGAGGCAGAACTGACCAGACACCATTGTATAGAGTGCTATAGTGATACAGTACTTGCGTGTAGCAGAGAGTGGCTGGTCATGAAGGAGAGAGGTTAGAGTCACTGTCACCAGGCTAAGGGGGTAGTCATTGACTACCAGGACTGAGAAGGGGTCAACTGGATTGTTTTGTCCTACATAACAGTACCAACGGAGATCAGATTAGAAGGGGGTAGTGTTTGTTTCCTGTGTTTTTACACATGGCACCACATATGCAGGGGGTGTGGCGGGGGGGTAGTTCTTCATGCAATCAATGGAGCAAATGCTAGTGCTTTACAAGTTAATGAGGCTGTAATTTGATGTAAATGACCCATCAGCACCTTGTATGAGCTAAGGGGTCATTTGTGTGGGCAGACTGGGAGGGCCAAGTGGTCCTCTTTCTTTTTTTAAATTTATTTTTATTAGTTTAACTGTATACATTACACATTACTACCATCCCATAGGAAGGCACACAGTAAGATCATAGACATTACATTGAAATGAATGTGTCATTATTACAGTCAGGATCTGATATACCGCTATTCATTGGTACAGCACTGGGGGGGAGTCAGAATTTTTAACAAGTGACCAGCAATACAGAGTAACAAACTGCCATGAGTAGGGATAACCTACATAAACATAGTATTATAAGATCATGCACCCTATGATATGGGTACAACATCCCCCGAACCTAAATAAGAAATTACCAGCATAGTTACAATGCAGTACTCTACTGGCAAATAGGTAACCAAGTAAGTAATAAGAACAGCAATACTTCATGAAACATCAACATTTTGGTTTTAGGATAACGAAAAGCAGAGGTAAACTGGTTGTATTTAAGCTATTCTCTGCAAGGAATGAACTTTGTTGTGGAAAACATTTTAAGAGAGAACTCTCCAACAGTCCAGGTCTGTGCATTGCGCATGTACAGGGCTGTGAAAGGTGCCAAAGGTAGTTGTCTGCAAGAAACAGAAAGGCACCATAGCCCAGAACACAAGATCCCCTCCGATCTTCCTATGACTCATGACCAAGTCCCAGATATTATTAATCGACATTAATATTTATAAACAAATAGTTTCTACCCATCAAGGGTCAGGGAAAATGGGAATCACAGATCTGTTTCTGGCACTATCAATGTAGCTGATACCCATTTTATATTACTCACTGTCCCCAGAGTCAGTACTAGGGGCATCTGCTTTTGCCAAAAACTCTTTTTTGATATGGTCCACCATTTTTACAGCCTGTCTCTGGACTCTCTCTCTTTCTGTCTGTGCCTGTAGAGAACTCCAAGTTTGGCGTTCACTGTTTTGATGACCTGATCGATGTGCTGCACATAAGAGAAGGTGTCATCAATGATCACGCCCAAGTATTTAAAAGAGTTGACCTGCTCAAGTGGAGCAGCCTTGTTGTTAGTAATAAGGAACAGAAGAGATCTCATGTGCTGGTGAGTGGATATCAACATCGTCTTCATCTTCTTGTAATTGAGAAGCAATTTCTGAGAGCTGAATCATTCCTCCAAGCTGCAAAATGAGTACTGCAAATCATCCTATAGGTGCTGAAGCTGGGCACTACTAATAAGGACGACTGCATCATCTGCATACAGAATAATCTTGCTATTGCAGGCCTCTGGAAGCCTGTTGATGAACAGGCTAAAGAGGAGGGGGCCCAGTATAGACCCTTGTAGGACACCCAGTACTATATCCCTAGACGAGGAGATAGCTGTCCCAATTTTTACACTCTGTGCTCTTCTGGATAGGTAATCCTGGAACCAGAAGATGGCTTCAGAGGCTAGCCCGAGGTGCTAAAGCTGGTCAAGCAAGATGTGATGGTTGACCGTATCTAAGGCTTTGGTGAGATCTATGAAGATAGACCCCACCAAGCTGCCCCCATCCAAGGCCTTGTGAACATAGTCTGTGAATTCAACTAAGGCCGTAGCTGTACTATGGCACTGATGGAATCCATGCTGTTCTGGGCACAGTAGACTGTACTTCTGAAGGCAAGTGGCATGCATATTGTCTTGTAGGGTCTCTAAAAGCATGCAATGTTTCATAACATTTGGATAAAGGGCAGGGATGTTCTAGGGGTTGAAATTTGGCAATGTAATATTCATGTGAAAATTTCTGGAAATATTTCTGTGTGTACAACTGAGCCACCTTTGGAGCTAGATAATTGAACATTTAGATGCATACTTTCTTGAAAGAGTAATGGAAACTGCTAAATAAAGAAGTATTGGTTATGTAAATTGCAAGTTTTAGCCATGGCCTGCCTCCCGACATGACTTCCTGGGCACGCTTCCATACCTGGGTCATCAGCGTGGCGGCATGACACTCTGCTGCTGGGCCAAGGGAGTTGTCTTAAAGCCTAATATTTAGGATCACTGAACCTAACAACATTGGTGATAGTCCACTCTCTAGTTTTAAACTTGCAGGAGCTTAAAATTCTACAGTTTACAAAAATGGTAAATGTAATTTTTAAATAACTGAAAATTTGAAGACTTATAACTCAGTCACCTTTAAAGCTAGAGATCTTGGCACACATATGTATGGGCCTTGGTAAAGTCATCTTGCAAATTCAATGAATTTTGGACAAACACTTTTAGGTTATGTAGTTGTTTACTGTAATTTTAAAATGTCTGAACATACTGTAGCTGGCCAGGTGGCACTAAGGGTTGAGGCACTGGGCAACACACATCACGCCACCACTGGTGACCCGGGTTCAGGAATGACCTGGGATTGTTGGGGTGCCGGCACCAGGTGGGGAGGGGTAGCGCAGGATCAAGCAGCCTAATGGCAGCTCTCCTCTCCTGGAGTGGTTGTCGCCCCCTTCTCCCCATAGTTCTGTGACTGCTGGGTGGAGGTCCAGTGGCAGTGCAGGTGGGAGGGGCGGCAAATCGGGAGGGCACCTCGGCACATGGCATGCATGTGCCTCCACATATGTGCACATGCATGCGTGCCTGAGGAAGGGGACGGGCAAACAATGGGGAAAAAACAGATAAACACATAATAGGATAAAATGTCTGAACATTTGGAGGCTTATAACTCAGTCATTTTCATAGACAGAAATTGTCACACAGCTGTACGGGCATTGGCAAACTCAGTGTACCAAATGCGGTGCAATTTGGACAAATACTTCTTACATTATTTGGATATAACAAACAAATTACAATTTTGGCAAAATTTCATAACATTTTCACAGAAATTTCACATAATTTTGCAGGAGGAAAATCAGCATTTCACCAGAATTCTGCTGGCAAAAGATATATTTTGCCCAGCTCTATCTGTAAACCAAGGCTAAGTGATCCAGAATTTTCTCACGAGTATGCCAAGAGGAGTATAACATATAAAGGCACTCAAAAGGGATTCCAGAGGTACAGTTAGAGATGTTAACAGCATGGAGGCAGTTTTTGAAACATGTTTTATTGAATAATGGCTATTATAAAATGGACAGGAGAAATCCTGAAAACTGATTGGCTGAAACAGTGTTTGACCTGTAATGATATTTCAGTATATCATCACAGTTTAAAACTGATTACCAAGATCAGGCATTTCCTAACACTTTGGGACCAATTTATAATCCCAAAAATACACTCCATGGTGTGCTATATCTTGGCATATCGTCACTCCTTGGGTGTTTGAGGGAACTCGGCATTGCCTCATGCCTTACAATGCACCCAAGGTGTGATGATATCTCATGATATGCCACACTCTCTCTTGTGTTATTGCTTCATTAGAGGGCCCTATACATATTCAGTACTGTGAGGTCTTGTAATATTGTGTTGTATGTATATTTTATAGTTATATTTGCTAACAAATGAGGGTACCTTGACACCTGTGTTATGCTTTTATATATGCTGAGGCGAAAACTGAAGGATGAAACAAACTAAAAAAGAACTCTAGTGTTACTGTTTCTGAGATGGCTGTTTCTCAGTATTTGTCTTTTGCCTGGAGAAGCCACTTAAAGCCTGTAACGAATAGGCTTACTGATCCATTATAAATGTGCTGCGGGGTTATAAGGTCCTTCTCACCTCTCAAGGCTGTCTGGGGTTAGATTTGCTGCCAAAAGTTAATCCCAGCCACAGGCTGTTTACTGAGGCACTAAATCAAAGGGTATCATTATAACAATGCGGCAGTGCAAACACACAAAGTAGAAAGAAAGGTCTATGCTCAATGCCACCGGAAGTGCTTTCCAAAGCAACATTCAGTCTTGAAATAATGTAGTTTTACTCCACAAAATGATGTCATCACTTTGTTTCCTTTCTGGTTTCAATCAAACACCTTTTATATCAGAACTGAAATAGCACAATGAAAGAAAAACACTGTGTCCTACTCTGGATTGCAAGTCCTTTAAGGACGGCTGGGTCTTCTTTCATGATTCACACTTTTGGAAACAAATACTTTTGTGTGCATTTGGTATGTGATAAAATCTGCTTCAGCCTGAGACCCGGGTATAGGGTGGAGGTGGGGAGTACAACATTGAATAACAATTAGTTGTCCTTCATGTCAGCTCATTGGATGAAAAAGGTTGAGGTAAACTTGAAAAGTCACATGGTTTAAACTTCACTTGCATCTTAAATTTCAAGAAACAGTATGCATGTGCTCACTAAAGACTTAGCAACTGGGGGGTATTTTCCAAGATACCTGTAGAGAATCCGCCTGCCCCAGTTTGCAGTAGAAGACTACCTTCTGTGTCTGTCAGAACTATTAGATCCTCAAATAGATTGTAGAACAGTTCTGTGCATCCATCTGTATTTTTTGGACATTTTTTATTTTCTTTTATTTAAACATTTGGTAACCAGGAAAGGCACACTGAGCCGAGGCTCGTTTCCAGGTGCAACCCAGGTGCTTCCAAAAGTGCAGCACTTTCCTCAAACAATGATGCAAGTTGAATTTGGGTCATTTTTTCACACAAATTGGCAGAACTCATAACTTTTTATAGTAAATAGATGAACCTCTTTTGAAAATATGGTAAGCACATTCTGAAGCAATTGTGTGCTCCACTTCCCTCCAACACATGTTGCTAGAAAGCATTTTCTGGCTACATTCCAGAGTGATTAAAAAGCCTATTTCTGTGCGCCCTATGGAATATCCCCTATATACAGGATACCACACTACTGGTTAATAAATAAAGGTAAATAGGTCATGTTATTTGCAAGTAAATGTTTATTTTCACTTAGAGCACATGTTATTTCACTTAGAACATTATGTCCACTTACAACCTGGGCATAGAACACAGAGAACAATGGACCAGATAAAGAGTTAAAAATGTAAAGAAATAGAGTTTTAAGCAAAAGCAAGGCAAACACCAATAAACGCTTTACAAACAGTGTGGTTTATGTTAAATGCATAATGGGTTGCAATTGCAGTAGAATAAGACATTTATCTCCACACATGATTAGTAAGACCTTCATAACTGACTCGTATCTTCCCCACCACTTGCTAGTGAAGATAAATGCATTATTCCACTATAACCCATTATGTATTTCTTACCTATACAAGCAAAGCAAACATCTGGCCTGAAAACAATGGGGCAGTGAAAATGCGAAGTATTTATTAGAGACAGGAAAATATTTCCTGTTCTTAATTTTAAAGGGGAACATTCAGCACTTTAAGCAGTATACTTAAGTATGGAGTTGGTCCCACTTTTGCACCTTGTTCGAAAAAAAACTTTTTTTTTTACTACAGTACAGTGTATTGTATAAGACTGATTTTGCTGACCTGTAAGCTGACATTTTGTGTAACTACAAATCTCAGAATCCCCTGCAGCTGACATCGGAGGGGGGCCCCAGCAGTGGGAGATTCAATAGCCTGTAGTGTGTGTTAAGAGTTTTTATAAGCTTTTACAAGCTCTGATTGTTTGTTTGAAGGCCCCACTGTCTTCTCTGGGCTCAGTACAGTCCCAGAGCCCAGGGAGAATAGCAGGACCGACAAACATCTGACCAGAGATTATAAAAGCTCTAGCATGCGTTGCATAACTCTTGTGAAAGTGATGATGTCAGCTAGCTAAGGTGCACTAACCAGTAAAGAAACATCAGGCTGAACGGGACATCAGCCAACAACTTAGAAATGGTAGAATGAAAAAACAGAATTAGTGTGACTCAAGTAACATTTAACTAAAGAAAAAGAACCATCCATGATTAAACTGGGAACACATCAGGTTTGATCAGTGAATTTGACAATAAATACCTGTTCACACTGAGGTTTGAGTCTCTGACATCCTTTTTCTGTGATTACTGTTGATCATAGGACGAGAACACTCACTCTGAAGAAGACGAGCAGGAATGGTACCTGGATTCTCTGAAGCAATGAGACCGGTGTAGCTTGAAAAACATGTGTACTGTGGCACCTTAGTACGATATATCTGTTGGTTCAATAAATGGGTTAGCCAGTACCTCCCACCACCACCACCACCACCACCACTGCTGAAAAAAGTTGAACATTTCAAATGACTAATGCTTTAACCAAACAACTTAGTTCATCCTTCAGATGAGAAACAGAATTGAAGTCCCTTCTTCCCATCTCTGTTGGCTGGCCTGGGTGTAAGTTAAAAATACTATGGCACATTTCAAATGGGTAGGGGAGTTATCCCCAGTGTCCTATGCAATAACATAGGTAGTGTGTGTGTGTGTGTGTGTGCCTGCATGCATATGTGTGTGTGTGTGTGTAAAGATTTGTCATCAGAAAAGAACCACTTTGTCCACTCTGTCTGCCCAGGTGTTCCTTGCCTAATCTGTCTCCACAGACCCTATCTGGTCTCCAGCGAGCCTCCCGTTTTCCATCCTCATTTCCAATATACTCCTATGTCTATCCCATGCATAACTGAAGCCCTCCACTGTTTTAGCCTCCACTACTTATGCTAGCAGTCTGCTCCAGACATTTACCACCCTTTCAGTAAAGAAATATTTCCTCACATCTCTCTTGAACTTCCCACCTCCAGATTAACTACATGCCCACTGGTCATGGTGCTCTTTCTCATTTGAAACAGAGCCTCCCCTGCACCCTGTTCACCCCCCGTGAGGTACTTGTAGGTGTCTATCATGAGTGTGTGTGTGTGTGTGTGTGTGTGTGTGTGTGTGGTATTACTCTTCTTAACCCATATAACAGGAAATAAAATCCATCAAAGTGACCTAACTAGGAAACCTCCAGGTTAGCAACCTGGGTGACCCAAAAAAGTACTGGGCCTTGGTTAATGTCCTAATGAAACCAGGGGCCAAACAAAGTCCAGCCAAACTGTACACAATGTCAGGGACCCTAAACAACCCACACCAGGTGGCGCGGGCCATACAGGACAAATTCACTAACCTGGCCAAGTACCTGGATAAGCTCCCGCCTACAGGAACTGCTCAGTCTCAAAACAACCAAAATTCAGATGGTCTGAGACCCCCCTCCTTTTCATTTAAAGGCTACCTATACTAGAAACTATACTAGGAAGGTTTAGATGAACAGAAAGCAAAAGCCTATAGGGTTCATCTCCTGCACTAGGAGGTCATCTCATCTCCAGTTCAAATAACAGGTGGCTATCTAGTTTATTTTTGAAAGTTATGAAGGTTCTGGCTTCTGCTAAGTGCCTGGGTAAATTGTTGCAGAGTGGAATAATCCTTTGTGTATAAAAATACCTCCTTCAAAGAGATCCATTGACTCCTCATGGCCCTCCCCAACCATGGAAGCACTGGTGGCAATGGTCTCCACCCAAGGTTCCTTAAGCTAATAACTGACCTTATTGTCAATCCACTTGCCACTCTTTTTAATCTGTCACTGTCCTCCTCAACCATACTGTCATTATGGAAACAGGCCAGAGTTACCCCATATTCAAATTGGGGGACCCTAACTCACTAGACAACTACTGTGCAGTGTCCATCCTCTTCCACCTAAACAAAATACAGAAGAAATTTGTGTTTCAGCAAATTTCTGAACACGTGTCTAAGCATAACCTGCTTCCCCCTACCAGCAAGGTTTTAGAAAAGGCCATAGCACCACCACTGCCTTGGCCTGTTTCACTGCCTGTGTCTTTTAGGGCATGGATTATAGTCAACTAGCAGGGGCCCTATTCATTGACTTATCAAAGGCCTTTGGTCATGTCAATCATGACATCCTTGTAGACAAGCTGTAGTGCTATGGCTTCACAGCTGCAACCACAGTCTCATTTGGAAACTACCTCTTGGGAAGATCCTAAGTGGTCTGCAAGGGAGGCATCCCCAGCTCTGGGGGTCAACCGTGAAATCCCATAGGGGTCCATACTCAGCTCAGTTCTGTCCTCCCTCTTCGTAAACCACTTCCCGAGGGAAAGCACAGGCTGCCACATGCTCATGTGTGTGGATGACCTGATTATCTATCACAGTGCCAGAAATCCAATAGAGCTACCACCTCCCTCTCCAGACAGTTCAATGCCACCCAGAGATGTCTTGTTTCAATCAGACTACTTGTCAATGCCAAAATAACAAAGGCATTGCTATTCTGGTCCAAATCCAAACTCGCTAACTGGGCAGTAGGCCCCGACACTTCTAATCCCCAAAATACTCAAACACAGGATGGGACTTCCCTTGAGCAGGTAACGGTATTGAAATACCTTGGGGTAACACTGGACCCATCCCTAGCCATTCTAGACCACATGGGGTAACTGTGAAGCAGATTAACTAGAAACTAGGGGTCTGTTTCAGATTAAAAAATGTTATGACCCCCAAAGTGCGGTTGGCCATAACCAAAGTTACGCTTCTCCCCCCCCTCCTGGATTATTGCTCATCAATTTTCTCCCAAACCTCTAGCTGTAACCTCTTTAGGCTTAATCCTACCTACAACAGCATCTGCAGATTTGTCTTGCTGGTCCCTTACAACACTTAGCACTGCTTCCTGTATTAGATAGTGAGCCATATTTCTCCACAGGCCTGCTGGGGCTGGGACTACTTCCAGGGATGTCTTGTCTGTAAGTCTCTCAGAAAAAGAAATAATTCCCCACTATCAGCATTCCTTAATCCCTGAACTGGCACTCATAACCTCAGGTTCTCCTCCCACCTTTTCCTCGACCATCCCCAGGTTGCCCCCTGTATGTGAGAAAGGGCCTTCGTCATAGCTGCCCATAGGCTTTGGAATGGTTTGCCAGCCTCCCTCCATGACGTAGACATGACCTCGCTCTTCAAAGCATGCCTTCAAAGCACCCTCTTAGCCACCTCTGCATGTCAGTGCCCCAGACAAAACTGAGCTGTGGTTGCTTCTTAATTTCTAGATCCTTCACAACATTTTCTCAGCTTCTCGGAGTGCATGGTTGGTATCCTACATGGCTTTCCCCTCCAACCAGTCTTACTCATATTATTTTAATAAGGTGGATGTATTCCTGTGTTTGTTTCTCCGGTCACTTTATGCTTTGTATCACTGGGATGTGCTCCACTCTTCATTGATACATTTTGTTTTATGTATTTTTCTTTTTGTATTGTAGTTTTGGGTGCTCTTTATCTGTGTAACCTTACAGCAGTCCGAATAACTCACCATGTTTTTACTATGGTGTTTCTCCCCATCCTGGCTGGCACTCTTAGTACCACCTGCTGTCCCCATAGCACCACCGCCCAAGGATCAGGCCCCCTCCCTTATGCTCCCATGTCTTACCCTTCATGGCAGGGTGGTGGGGAGCATCACAACCCACCTGAAATGGATCCAGCCAGGGAGGTGCCTTTTTGGGGGTGGCACATACAGGGGACGGTGTCATGCTGAGTGGCCAGAACCTTTTCCATTTTCTCCTGAGGTGAGGTGTGCAATGACGCCCGCGGAGAGACACGCTCCTCCAAGCATCTGCCCCATCTTCTCCCCTTTCTGTAGCATCAGCGCACTGCCCTTCAGCCACCACTAGGGGCCAGTCGGACACTGATCGCTGGCGACCCCCCTCCTTGGAGAAGGAGAGTAATCCATTGGACCCGTGATCCTTCTCCTCCCCTGCCGACCCCTGGTGGCCTGTGTTCATTCCCAAACCCAGGTCGCCACTGTAGCGTGAGGTAAGGCATCCAGCGCCTCATCCCTCAGTGCCATGGGGCTGGTGCCAACTCACCATGTTTTTATATATTTTGTTTCTGCCCCTTGTAATGTTGTGTATCCATGCCCTTATGTGCCACCTGGATGACATGGGCTGTGCTTAAAAATGGTCCCTGGGATCAGTGTACCCACCCAGTAAAGAAACAAACAAATAACTAAATAATTGTGTATACTGCATATAGTCCTTACACTACCAGTATTCACCATGTTGCTTTAGGTAAAACACTTTGAGATTCACGCTGTGTGGAAGAGACTATATAAAAACAAACTCTGTTCTAGTCTTATTTCTGAAATGTAACAGACAATTCATTTTAGTAACCAACATGCTGATAGCTACAATGCTGGGTGCTATTCACACACAAGCGTGTTCAGGGCACTTGGCCACCAAATGCTGACCACAAGAAAAGCTTCCAGCTCAGGTCTGTGAAATGTGAGCAGATTGTTGTGTTTAGAACAAGGTGACAAGTCCCTAGTTCAATGTAAACACAGTGCTAACAGTGAAATGTGACACCACTGTCATTTACACCGCAGTATAACAGTTTGTCTGAGCTTTCCCTCCCAGACTTGAAAGCAGATACATGCAACTATTTGTTAACCGTCAATTAACAGCTAAGTAACTACTTCCTTGGGACCTATAGCCATTAATAATCCCCATCCCCACCTGGACAAAGAAAACAGAACGGGAACATTTTCAAAATGGCTCGTGTTTAAATAAAACAACTTAGTTCATGTAATTAACTGAGTAATTTATATAGCAGTGCCTGCCCATCACTGCCTCAACTGGACTTGTTACCTTCAGTCTTCACTGAACTCTATTACATTGTATTTACCTATACATAAATTATTATTTTATTTATCGTATATCTGCTTGCTAATTACTGTATTCTTCTTAAAATGTACCGTTCTATCCTGCTACCCCCAAATGCAGCTAGAAATAAGCCTCAGTTCAGTGTGCCTTTCCTGAGCAAAAACCTGAAAGCAGCAGTGCAACAAAACTGAGTAAAAAATGTGACCATACCTTTTTTCACTGTAAATGATTTCGGGCATCTTCCAATTTTATTTGATGGTAACATTTTCCAGTTCCACCAAAATGCAAATATTGTACAAATATTTTGAGTTAGTTTTTTTTTCTAACAAGAAACTAAAAAAAAACAACTAAACAAATAAAAAAAACTCAGTAGGCGGTACCGAGAAGTAAATTTGATAGGTATGCCTATGTATTTATTTATAGGAGCTGAAACTAGCTTTTTGGAAAACCATTTTTTGTAGGTAGGTAGGTAGGAAGGAAGGAAGGAAGGAAAAGAAAAGAAAAGAAAAGAAAAGAAAAGAAAAGAAAAGAAAGAGAGAGAAATTAAACTCTGGACTTCAGAGTTGTTCCAGAGCCTCCCTTAACTTCATTTGTCATTACATAGAGGATAGATAAGGCATAGTAAGCTGTGTATTACTGCTTATATTTTGTAGCCAGGGATTCTGATGATGCCATAAACTGGTTGAGCAATTTGTGCAATGTCATTGGAACCCTGAGATACAAAATATAGCTTGTAATGCACAGTCCACTATGCCCCCAGTAAAGACAGGGACTTGGGTGGCTGTGAACAGTTAGGATGTGGTTACCTATTGCCTCAGTAGTGGGTAAGATTATGGAGGCACTCGTTAAGGAAAGGATAGTGCAACACCCAGAATCCATAGGAGCACAGGATCCAAGACAGTATGGATTTACAACAGAAAGGTCCTGTCAAACTAATCTCATAGATTTCTTTGACTGGGTAACCAGAGTGGTGGACCAAGGGGGAGCAGTTGATGTCACCTACCTTCACTTCAGCAAAGTTTTCGACTCTGTTCCACATAGAAGATTGATTAATAAGCTGGGTAGGCTCAGGGTGGGTCAGCTTCAATATAAGAAAAATAACAGGACAAGGGAACACAGCATGAGATTAGAAGAAGGCCGATTAATGGGTAATGTGAGGAGCTTCTTTTTGACAGAAAGGGTGGTGGATGCATGGAACGACCTACCTCAGGAAGTGGTGGATATGAATACAGTGCAGGGCTTCAAACAGGCATAGGATAGGCATAAGGGAGCAATACAGATGAGTATGACTAGATAGGCCATTGACAGAGTAGAGGCCTATGGCACATTCATAAGGTAGAAAAAAATGGGCAGACTGGATGGGCCTTGCGGTCCTTATCTGCCATCAACTTCTATGTTTCTATGTTTCTTATCTGGATATATGCATCTGCAAATGTTTATGTACAAATGACTATGCTGCAGTTCTGTGAATAATTCTTCATTGAGGAAATAAACACATTTTTGCTTTGCACAAGTCTCCTCACTTTGCAGTGTCAGCTCATTGTTGTAAACCATAGCCTTAGTGTGTATGTGTCTGTTTTATGCACTGTGCATTGTTCTTCATAATATGTAGGCTTGGGCCCACATTTTCAAAGGATATGCGTGGCCCAAAATGGAGATGTGTGGCTCATCTCAGAAAATGCGCGGAAGCGCAATATCCAAAAGGGAGAGATGCACTGCGCATTTCGAAATGCGCAATCATGCAGAAATAATGTATGCGGCACAGAAAAAGGGGTCGGGTCCATGAATATGCTGCACATCCATATATTCAGCCACAATGTGTGGCGCATCTGCCGCGCATCCCAGAAATGTGCAATGCAAAGTTAGGCAGACAAAAGGATGGCCTAAATCGGGCCAGCCACCCACAGGAAGGCCACGGAACTGCAGACAGACCATCCTGACACGGTACTTGGAGGTGCACTAGGATGTATTCCAGGCACCTATACCCAGCAGTCATGCCAGAACGGAAGTACCCAAAGCCACAGGTGCTGGCACACCACGGGCACCGCCCGGAGAGCCATCCCCTACATCACACCCGGGGTGTAGACACCCAGCTGCCAAATGCCAGTGCTGTCTGGTGCCCCCCCTAGCATATCAGCAGAGCAGATGGCCACACTGCAGCACATGTACCAGAGATCATGGCCTGTACCCATGTGTCCTGCAGGGCATCACCCAATTGTGGCATGCACCCAGGGTGACGTCTGGGGCAACGGTGCCAAGGTAGCCTGGTGGTATATGTGGTAGCCTGGCACAAGCCAGGGACTGACCTGTGGCACACACCCATGGTGGTACACCATAGGTGCACACATGTGGGACACACCTACTTGGGTACCTGGTCACCCTCTACACACTGCCATTTCTTGCAGTTATCACCATGTTCCTCTCATAGGGGGTGGGGCACTGCAGGTTACTGTACGCTGCATACGGAGCTGGTGTATCACACTCATGTGGTACACCAATCAGACTGTGTCACCCTCTGCACTCCCCTGTTGCTTGTCCAGGTGGGCCCCAGTGGCCGTTGTCGAGGTGGGACCCCTGTACCCCAGTCCGACCCTGTGCATGGCTATTGGTAATAGCACTGTACCCAGGCCAATGCAGTCCACTCACCCACATACAAACATTCCATCACACTTGCCTGCTAGGCTGCAGTACCTCCTGTTCACCTTTGTGGGGGGGGGGCAGCCCTGCAAAGTTAGACCTGAGCATGCTCGGGGGTATGCAAATGGCCTGTATACATCCCAGTAATGAGCTGTGCATGAGGGGAATAGGCTCAGAATGTGCAGTGAGGCCATTTGTATATCCTGGTTGAATGTTGCAATTTTGCACACTGTGCATGTGGCCACCTATTACGCATTTCCTCATGCTCTGCTAGGGCTGAGGTCACCTGCCTTGCCACGCATCTCCCACTGCGTGATTGTGCATGTTCAGGATATTCAGTCAGACATGCATGATCTCATCTCATGGTGCATCTTCTGAATATGCCATCATTTTGTGCTGGTGCATCTCAGTTGCACGATGCAGCCTGGGACTTTTGAATATGGGGCCCTTGGATTTCAACTTGTAACAACTCTGGCATGAGTGAGTTATGAATGTCCTGCCTACTCACACGTGATGAAGAATTGCCTATTGTGAGTCAGGCTATTGAATATTGAATATTCAATATTTATACAACAATAATTTACAAGTTTTAGCTTTTAAATATGCAGTTTGTTGGAAGATGTTGCTTTTTTCTGTGATTTTAACAGCTAACTTCAGTGCTGCACTAGGCATTGTGATGTCACCAATATTGTGAAAGCTGCATTCTGATTGGTTCGGTATCCCACTCTGATGATTGTAACCTTATAAGTAGCCATTCTGACAACAGTAACAACATATTGTTGATATGTTGCTGTTACTGATGTCAGTAGCCAAAACATCTTTTTTATCTCGTCATGTTTACTCCCACTCCTGTTGTATATATTTCTTCATAACATTCAGTCCATTGAGCTGGGGGAATATGTGTGTCATTATTTTACTTTGAAGAGTTAGTAGTCCTAAAATAGCAGGCAAAAAAAGAATAATTTTTAACAGTATGCACTTACTTTTTATTTCTGAAGTGTTTTTCTTTTTGTGTGCTCATTACATGGTTTTCACCTAGTAGTATTAAGTGTGACGTGAGAAGCAGTGCTTTACCTGGAAGCGGACATATCTGGTTCTGTTCCTCCCACTACATCATCAGCATGAGACCTCACTCCATTGTTACATCACAAGCCCTGCAGCCAGATTGGTATCATGTCCAAAGTTCCCAGTCAAGCAGCAGGAGATATGCCTCTTCCCAGTGGCTAGTGATGTCATAGTCAACGAAGTCACAATGCTGATGATGTATAGGAAGAAACAGAACTGCTATGTCAGCCTCCAGGTAGAGTGCTGTTCCACACATCACACCTAGTACTGGCAGGTGGAAAATCTTCTAATTAGCAAAACAGAGAAGAAAAGATACTTCAGCCATAAGCAGTGATAGATGACTACTTCTGAAAGTTACTATTAATTCCAGGCAGTACGGTAGCCCTTTAACGTCATTTGTGCCCTTATCCGATATCAGCCAAAAAGCTCTGCCATTTTTTGTTATTGGCACTTACATTTAATTCCAGCTACCAATATTATACAGTTGTTTTTCTTTTTTCTCTTTCGTATCCTTCTATGTTACTATGTTGGGATACCAATAATCTCCTGTTTTTCATACTATAACTTCTGTGGTATTAGAGTCTATTTAATCTTCTCTTCTCTCTCAAACAATAATTTTCAAACTAACATTTTAAAAGGAGGATGGGGTATCTTTATTGTGTATTTTTTTAATGCAGGTCATAACAACGTTTTCCCTTATTGCTGTCACATTCTTGAAATATGATTTCTTGTCCACCAGTAGAATGTTGTTCCTTAATCACTCTGTTCCCTCATTTTGCAGCGCATCTTTCATTTGTTGTGCTGTATCCCATCTTATTCTTTTCTTGTTTAATATGGTAATGAAATTATGCATTCCTGTTGGGTTATTCATGTCTGTCTCATTTTGTTCACCTTTCTGATCATTTCCCTTTATTCTCTCATCCTTTGCATTCTTCTAACTCATATCTCTTCACTATTTCCACGCTAGTCTTTCTGTTGCTGGAGGTGAGTTTTTTATTTCTCTGCTTCCACTGCCTGAAACTCTCTTCCTATCTCCCTTTTTCTCTGACTCGCTATTTAGACTGGTCTCAAAACATTTCTTTTTTCCCCTTTGCTAACAAAGGCTACTCATTCTTCCATGCCCTTTCTGTGCCCCCATCGATCATAGTTACCAGATGTTTAAAGCTTGTAACCTTATGTATTTCCCTGCTTTTTGATATTTTCTGTATATAATAACAATTTTGGTATGATGCTTTGTATGAAAGATGTTATCTAAACCTGTATAATACAGTACAGTGTTTTAAATACATGTAATAGTGCAAGCAATCACCTTGACTGCCATCTTTAATAGTCCTAGTTCCATACCATCTTTGCCCCCACTCTTACCCGAGCCATATCATACTTTTTATACCCTTTTATGGAATCTAATTCCATTTAGAAGTTTTAGTAACGCTTTGCATTCACTTGCTATAATGTTATTAAAACCATCTTCAAAACCATTTTGAGACCTGCTCCATGGGTAGTACTAAAAATAGTTTCAGTGAAAACCATTTTAACTAAACAGGTTTACTTATAGTGTGAATGAGAAGGAACTGGCTAAACTGGTTATTTACAATATAAATAATTAAATTCGTTCCAGAAACCCACACAGTGAAAATGTTATAGGAACAGCAAAGATGATGCACTAAACTATTGTTAAGAGTTGTTAGTGCATTGTCTGGGTATACTAAACGGTTTTACTTAAAATCAGCAGCATTTGTTAGTCAGCGAAAAAATTCATCATATAGTTTTTTTCAGCAAAAATGAATTTCTGATAACCTAAGATTCCTGCTCAGTATATTTTTTGTTTTCTCAGGTATTGTTAAACCTTTTTTACAGCTGATTTTGTAATTAATGATTCACATCATTAAAGATGCCCGTCAATCGACATGTTTAAAAATCTCTTCCCCGGTCTTACTTGTTGAATGTACATGCTAGATTCATGCTGTAGTTGTATAAGGCTGGTTCTTCCGCATGTTTCTGATAGTAAACAGCACAAAATATTTAATTTTTTTCATGGTGGGTGTGGCATGGGTGTGGGAACTTTTAAAACTTCAAGACCCCATATCTTGGTTCGGGAATGAAAGGAAACAAAAGGAAAAATGTGTACCTTGATATTTTTGCCAGACAAACCTTATTACTGAAAAATTGGTATGGTTACTAACAAATACTGTTACTTCAAACCAGTTTTGAAATTGTTTTTCAAATGTAGTTGTATAGTGTGGATAGGGCCTACAAGGCATCTCGTTTCGTTGCTGCTCATTGAACTCCCCTGCTGTAGTGTGACACTACTAAAGGTAAACCACAAATTGGAACTGAGCACATACAACTGAATGGGGATAATACATTAAATGTTGATTTTTAAGAAGTGAGGTTAGAAAATGTGGAACCAAAATGATCTATAATAAGCTTAAGTTGTGCTAGGTCCACATTTTCATATGCAATGTTAGTTATATAGATTTTTATCTTTGTTTTCATAAATATATTTTTGATTATCAGAATTCAAGTATTGGACTAAGTAACATAATAACTTTATAAGAACTAGGGAGCATTTTCTACCATAGGGTAACCCGTTATAATTCACCGTTATAATTAACTGTTATAATTCATTGTTATAATTCACCATTATAACCTGCTGGTTATAATGGTGAACATGCACCTGGTTTCCCTCTCTTCATGCATGTGCCATTACCTTTTTGCCTCCTCACACATACACTTCGATCAGTTCTCTGTAAATGGACTCGGACTCCAGAGTAAGTGTTTCCACAATTACAAACTTGTTTTATTCAGTTCTTATCTCTCTACTTTTGCACTTCTGGGGCAATCACTGAAAAGATGTAAAAAAAAAAAAAAGTGAAAGGTTAATTTTGCCAACTACACAACCAGAACCACTGGCCAATGGGCCATACTGTTTTCTGTAATTGCTGGGTAGTGTTTTCAAGGCGAGAAAACACTGCCCAGCAATTATATAAAACAAGACATGGGGTAGTGTGTGAAAATTGAATTTTTACACACATCCTCAGAGATGGATGTTTGTATAAACCCCATGAGCTTCGAGTACCTGGTAGGTCTCCCCAAAAGAGCCACTTTTAAGAGAGAACTAAAAAAGTTGATCACGCTTGGATCCAAATGAAACTGTTATAGCTGACAATGTACAGTAAATGTTATAACTGACATACTCATCTATTGTAGCTGATTTCACAATGCAGTGTCAGTACTCTTTTCTCCTAATAAGCTAACAACACGTATTCTGCACTAGCTTTCACTTGATTTTCTCTGCCCTTGACAACATGATATCCTATAATATGGACTTGCAACTACCTGCTTGTACTGTTTTGTGACAATGTTCCTCAGGAACTGCACACTTTGTATTTTTTTGTTCATTGCTCTGTGTACATTGTCCCTGTTCCCTGACGTGAAACCTTTGTAAAAGAGCACCTGTGCTCAAAGGTTTTATTCCAAATGAATGAATGAATAAAAAAATAAGTAAATAAATAACAGAAATAAATGTAGCATCCAACACTGGTGGTATGTGTAAAATTCTTGTTATTCACAGTACCCCATGTATTATTCTATATTTAGAATAATAATTTAAGTTGGAGGGTATCATAGGTCCAATCATGCTTGCCTCACTGCTTTACAAGCAGTGATGAAACAAGTTTGCTATGCAAACATGTACCAGTTTATGAGGATGCCCTACCAACTCCGCTACCAAGGGTACCCTATGATTCCCATGATAAGCATAAATTTGTCCAAGTTTACCATGAATATCTGTACTGTTTTCATAGCCACTGTCTCTGCTGGTAGACTTTCCATAGGTTCATCACCCTCTAAGAGAAAGGATGTCTCTTATGTCCTGTTCAGATTAGGGTGTTTAAAACAGTTTAAGGAGCTTAAACCATTTTAAAGCACCCTAGCAAGGTTCACATCCACACCTAACACACCTTGTTGTCCATTTTTAAAAACCGTGCTAATACCTTGATAAGACTTAGGCTTAAACATGTTTTTTAAAATGTTTCAGGAGTTAAATCAGATTTATCTGCAGTGTGGATGGTCAGGCATGGTTCCCCTTCATGCAGCAGGACGCCAGCGCATGGGATGTCAGTTGCTGGTTAACTCGGTCCAGAGGCAGTAGTACAGATGCTGTAAACCATTTTTAATAACAGTTTACAACATGCTGGCGGTAGTGCAGACACTACAGCATGGATACTACAGCATGGTAATTAATCCATTTTTAAAAACGTTTTAAGTTACTGTGCTGTAGTCTGAACAGGGCCTTAATGTTAGCCCTGTATGCATCAGACCTTCAGGGCATGTCCCCACATTCTGCTGGAGGAAACCTGATTATACATTGCCCGCTGCTCGAGCTTGTTGATAGCCTTGAGCATGCAAAAGACTGAGATTATAGGGGCTTTTATACCACCGGATCGGCACCCGTGCCAGCGGTGCAGATAGACAGAGTAAAGAGCTGCCAGAGCATTGCAAGCTGCTGCATTGTGGCACAGAGTATTCCCTGGTTTGTTGGGTACGCAGAGCACATGGGTGCAGGCGTTTTTGGTTAGCATGTAAAAATGCTGCTTCACCTGCACTGGTGCCACTCCCATTCACTAACCCCTCAGCCAGAAATACCCCAAAACACAGGAAAGCCATTGGGAATGCTGCACAGCCACAGCACGTAAAAGAAGAGCGTGGTGGTGCAATCAAAGTGGAGCTAGCTGATTCAGACAGCAACGCTCCAGATAAGGTGTAATGAAGCGCATTATGTTCCCTCTCAGACTCCTTTTGGTATGCTTTATCTAAGACTTGACATGTTTCTTTTTCCTTTTTTGTACTTACAGGGAGTCCAGACTGAAATTTTTTCAAGTCTTCATCTAGTTCTGATTATTGAGGAACGGTCTGGAGACAGCCATTCTGCTGTGCTGCACAAGATTGAACTTTTTACCAATGACGCAAATGAGTCACAAACAGCAGTCGTGGGGTATCAGTGGTCTGGGCAGGCATTTCTTAAATGGTAGCATAACTCCACAAGGTTACCTGCTTCGGAAAAGCCTAACTGATCGAAAGCAGAAGGTTCAAATCGGTGATGTGTCCCCTACATCTGGCTTTGTCATGAGCCTCCAAAACAAAGCTATTATGTTGCTTGTGCTTACATCCTCATGAATTGGGTAGAATCAGTACCCTAAAAAATTAAAGGAACCATTTAGTTTAACTATTCTGGGAAAATTGGAAGAAAATAATGATTTCAGTTTCCTACTCCAGTGACAATTTTAAATATTTCTTGCTTTTATGTACACTACTTGAAATGTATCTTTAAGAAGACACTTGAGCATCATAAAGCTATGATAAGTGTGGTAAGCTGAAGCTGCATTGACACAGTCTGGTATTTTAATTATAGAATGGGAAGGGGGTGAAGAATGTTGGAAGGAATGTACCTGTGGAGTTTATGAAAAAAAGCTTTTTGTATCTTCACATATCTAATGTCAAAAGTAAATATACTTCCCCTGGAGAACATATTTTGCATGGATATTCAACTGATTAAACCCAGAAATGTAACGGTGTGATTCATATGTGACTTGGAAAACTTTGCAGCTTACTTGTATTTTACATTTGTAGGGGTGCTATGAGAGTCCATTATGGATGTAAGAGTGTTACCACATGCATTCTTGGGGCAAGAGTGTTCCATCATGCTGTGGTGACATGTAACACAGCGACTGTCAGTACAGCAACAGCACAACACCACCAATTGGTGTTGTGCTGTTGCTGCAGAAAAGTTTGTTTTCCTGGGGGGGGGGTGCTCTGCCCCCTGCACCCCCCACACTTAAGATTACCAACTCAGAGTCAGAGTTGGTTTGGGGTGGGGACGAACATCCCGGAGACAGCAGCTTCAGGAACCTAGCGGACTATCACAGTGACCTGTCGAAAATGTTGCTATGATGGTCTTCACTGTTTTCCTGTCACTGTTGTGACAAGATACCAGGCAAGAGAACTGTGAACTGAAGGTAAGCAGTTCTGGTGCCCTCGGGACAGAAGAGGCAACACTCATATACATAAGAGGACCTCCTAGCACCCCTATAAACTTATTATGGATCACCCCATGATTTGTTTAAAAAAAAAATGTGTTTTTGCTGTCCCTTTCAGTGGCACAAGTGGCACTAGCTAGAAACCCATTAAGCAGGAACAGTGTGTGAGACACCCTTATGGAAATAAGAGGACCTCACGCGCAACTGAAGGAAGCGCTGTGATTGGTCAGGTGCATCACATGACATTCCCATAATCTATAATATTCTAATTGAATACCTCTAAGGTCAAATAAAAAAAATGCTGTTTCGGTGACCCTTGTAGAGAGATGCAGCCCTACACCAAAGGTTATTGTCCCATAAACTTTGTTATATACAGTTAATTTACCTCAGAGAGACCAAATGCAACACCTCGCCTTCAGTGGAGACAGGCACATGAATATCAGGTAAGTGGCTTTCTCAGTGCTGCACAGTGGCCACAGTGAGGTACAAACCTGCGATCTCCTGTTTTGTAGTTTAGTGTGATCTAACCACCAGGCCACACTGCCCTCTTAGTTACTCTCATTTTGGGGCATATAACAAAACCCTTTTGAAAATAGCAGTGGAATGTCCTGCGACAGCCAGCAGTAAGGCATCCACTACTACCACTAGAGCTATGTGGGGGAATCCTCTTGTGCAGCTTTGCTATTCAAATGCCAGAGGGCCTCCCTTCAAGTTTGACAAATTCAAAACATAATCTGCTTTATTAGTCTTTAGAACTTGCCTTCTAATCTGATCACGTGCCAAAGGCCTTCACACTTCATCCAAAATATACTGGCATATTTAAAATACTCATTCAATTCTGAATACTGATCTAAAGGACAGAAAGGAAACTGAGCCTGTTAAATGTTTTCTTAATTTACTTACACAGCTACAGAACTATGAATCAGAGAGAGAGCACAGATGTGAATATCACAGTAGCCACTGGCTCACTATGTGCCCTTGATCAAGTTGTTGGGCCTCCTGGTATGTCTCCACCCAACTGCAAAGCTGGCTACAATTAGCCCCCCTGCATGTACACATGGGCGTGTGCGCACGCACACACACACACACACACTGAGAATGAGAAATTGCACCTTAGTTTGGCTATCCCGGGTAACACAGAATTGTTAAAAAGAAACCTCTACAAATGAATAACATTAGGTACATGGAGGTCTAGTCCTGTAAAAGCTGTGTTCTTTAGAGTGTAAAGCTGTGAACCTGGAGACCCAATTCAAATATCATCACCGCCAAATACTGGGCTAGAGGCAGGAAGCCCTGTCACTGGACATCAGGGCGGTATGTCACCTACTACCTGCGTTCATAGACCATCTGACTCAGGGTGGTGTAAGTGGTCCCAGTCCCAGTGCAAACTTCCGCTACACAGGACGTGGTGCTTGGGTTCACACCATGCCAGAGTGCTGACCTCATTTGAAGACCTGCTATGACCCCTGAATTCAGGGGCGTAGTATTCAGGAAACTCCAGGGGCAAGGAAAATCTGGTTAAGAAGGGATCTGGCCCATCAGCGGAGAGGTAGCACTACCACTCATGATGCCGGAGTTCGAGAATGAGCATAAGTCACTGGGGGACAGCCAGGGGAGGAAGAGTGAGTGAGGATGCTCTCCGAGGAGGAGGAGGGAGTTCTGCTGCTGCAGGACTTCCACCTGGGTGACCACAGCTCACAGTGCAGTTGGGTAGCAGATGTGGGAGGGGGGACATCAGCAGAGGCCTGCGAAGGCATGTACAGCGTGCACATGCTAGGGCCTCATAGCTTGCCGATGCCCCATGGGTGGGGTTTAAAAGTATGAAATGGCACATGCATCATGAACCCCGGCACACCCAGACCCTGACTCCAGCCACCATTCTCAGCAGGGACACCCAGGGGAACTCTGTCTTCTTGGCACTGGAGGAGGTGAGGGGCTGGTTCTCCCACGACGGGGCAAGCTTGTGGGGTTGAAAACCCCTAAGGGTGAGTGGCAGGGATGGTGGGGGATGGAGCTGGGTCCTCCCAGGGAGAAGGCCAGGCCAGTATGGAAAAAAGTCTGAATTAAAAAAAAAAGGGACTATTTCCCGCTTTACTGCCAAAGGGCATCGGTTGTGTTGGAAAATACTCTCACAAACAACTCACCAACTGAGACATTACTGTGCTGGGTGCACAGGATGGCCCAGAAAAGGCAGTCAACAGATAGTGTTAAGTTATGTAAAGTTATCTTTACATTCACCTTCCTGGCTGGATCAGCCTTAGCAATGCAGTGGGCATGCATGTTCCCCCACCACACTGGCGATATGTGTGTCTGTACTATGCCATATCGGCTGCTAATAAAGGTAGGGTATAAGGGCAGACTGGGTGGGCCTAGCAGTCCTTATCTGCCATCAATTACTATGTTACTGTGTACTATGAGCATTAGAGGGGGACCCACCCAGCAGCAGGTTGACTCTTGCATATTGAGCTGGCCAGTTGCTTGATGCAGTCTGCCTACCACTACATGCTACCAACGGGTGACAGGAAACCTGAATACCAGAGTAGGTGAGCAGCAGTATTTTCCAAATACGTACAGTAGTAGGACAGGGAATCCTGAATTGTGACTTTGAGTAACTCACTTCACCTCCATGTGACTACCCGTCCCTCTTGCAAGTATTTTTTTTATTAACCTGCCTTAGCTTTTCATACCTCCCTCAGTCTCAGTTAGTGTGTGTGTGTGTGTGTGTGTGTGTGTGTGTGTGGACCATTTTCTAAGTGCACTAATACCCTCCAGTGTGGGTGGTATTGGGCAGTACTGGACCACCAAGGGGCATAATGAGGCCCGACACTGCAGGTGGAGGGCCTTATAGCACCTGGAAGGTCCAGTACTGCCTATACCACCCACCCTGGAGGGTATTATTGCACTTAGAAAATGGGCAACTCTATTATCTATGTTTGAAAAAAATAATATTTTACATGTTAAAATGTTAAAACTATTACGTGTTTTATTTATTTTGTAATAAAATAGTTTCTCCGCCAGTATTACAATGCTGTATTTCTTTTTGAGCTCTAGAGTTTTGTCCTAGTCCAGCCTCTGTAGCAGTGATTTTTGGAGCTGGTTGTCATGGTAACCCCCAACACACACGGCTTAAAATTGTTAAAAATGTATCATAACCAGTCCATTTCTGAGCTTTCTCATGCTTCTGCTGTTCTCGTTCCAGCTTAGGTAAGCAGGGCTACCATTTAGAAAAAATCAATTGATCGGGAGTGTTGGGCTGAGGAGTGGTGGTGGTGGGCTGGTGGCTGTATCATTGTGCTGCCGAGGATGGACAGAAGGTGCATGGATTTAGTACGAGGGAAAACTAAGCCTGCAAAAAAGCAGGTACGAGCACAGTGACTATCAAAACGTTTCTTCCCCCTTCCTACAAAGTACTGCATTGATTTGTCCACCCTTATCAGCAGTTTGCTTTTTTTTAAAATAAATTCGGTCATAACCACTTCCTAAACAGTACGGCACCATCCATTTCTCTATCCTGATGAGCAGGGTTTGTTTGTTTGATTGTTTGTTTGTTTGTTTGTTTTTTAATGAGGTGGTAAGTTGGTGACCACCCGATCCTGAGACACGGAAATATGACAAGGGCGGTATTACTGTGCATTCCTCGGCTGGACTCAGAGACACGCTGCCAGTTTGACACGGGTGAGGGAGAAGGGCAGTCAGATGAACAGAAGATGGGAGCACGATGAGCGGGCGAGCGGATAGCAGGACTGAAAGATTTATGTGTTGCTCAGCATGGGAGAATTTAAATAGACGTGTCAGTGTGTGTTTACTTTTTCCTTGTGTGAGGGGTGGAGGGGGGCTGCCTTGCTCGGTCATCCGCTTACTGAGCAGAAAAAAATGGCATCTGGTCACTTTGAAAATTTGGGGTGCCCATGGATACCCTAAGTAATGAAGCACCCGAAATTGGGACTTGTTTTTCAGTGGGCTCTATCGGAAGTTAATTAACCCATTTTCTAAGAGTGTGAGAGTGTGTGTGTGTGTGTGTGTCTGTATGGGTGTGGTGTGTGTGTGTGTGTGTGTCTGTTTGTCTGTATTTAAATGGTTGCTGCTAACTGTTCATGAGCTGTATGGCACTTTGGGACAGAGTGTGTGGCAAAGGTGCTATTTATAACCAAATTCCTGTCCTATCCTTTCCTTTCATTTCCCATTTACTGATACGGGTTCTTCTAGAGTGAGCACTGCCACACACTAAAATATGGTGCATTTAAAACATTGTACAGAGAACACCACAACCATATATTTCTTGGTTAAAGCAGCAGTATTTGTTAGTTTATTTATTTATTTATTTGAATTTTGGTAACCTGGTAAGCCCACTGAGACCATGCAGTCCCTTTTTGGGGGTGACCTGGGGGAGAGTACAGTGGACTAGGAATATAAAAGTATTAGCAAAGACAGGTACATTCAATAAAAAATAAGCAAAAAATGAAAGGAATACACAAAAAGGAGGCAGACTAGAATATAAACAAAGCAATGTACATACAATAAATACAATAAAATCACTGATAAGGGAGGAGATACAAAAATTGGGATCCTAAAAGCCTAGTACAATATTTACAGAGCCATATACATACTATAAATCATTAATATAGATCCTACGCCTAGTGCAAAGAGTAGCAAAGGTATCCCAGATACATAAGGTGAGAGCAGTGAGTTCAGGGGACAGGGGAGTGGAAGGTTCGAGACAATGCAGGATCAGGCAAGTAGTACCCCTGTAAGTACAGTAGGTATGCATGATAGTGCAGGGTGAAAAAAAAGTCAGCAGTACAAGAAACAAACATAGACTTTGATGGCAGATAAGGACTGCTTGGCACATCTAGTCTTCCCATTTCCCTACCTATTGGATAAGCTGCAGATCCTAGTTAATCAACAGCCTACTTCCTCCTACCCCCCCACTAGAATTGCTTTATGTCTGTCCCATGCACTCTTGAATTCCCTCACTGTTTTTGACCCCATGACCTCCTCAGGAAGGTGGTTACATGCGTCTACCACTCTCTCCGTGAAAAAATATTTCCTCACGTTGCCCCAGAGCCGTCCCCCTCTATCTTCAAATTATGCTCCCTTGTTCTTGCACATCTCTCTTTCTGATAGATGCTCCCCTCTTGGACTTTGTTGATTCCCTTGAGGTACTTCAAAGTTTCTATGACATCCCCCCTCTCCCTCCTTTCCTCAAGGGTATACATATTAAGCTCTATTAGTCTCTCTTCGTATGTCTTCTGTTGCAGATCCTGCACCATTTTAGCTGCTCTCCTCTGGACCGCCTCCATCTTATGTCCTTGCGGAGATGGTTCTCCAGAACTGCACGCAGTACTCCAGATGGGGTCTCACCAGCTGTCTGTACAGAGGGATAACAACTTTTTGTTTTCTACTGGTGGTGCCTCTCCCTTTGCATCCCAGAATCCCCTCAGTCCTCCTTACTGCCTTCTCACATTGCTTCCCCAGCTTAGGGTCATCTGATATGACTACCCCCAGGACCACTTCCATTTCTGTTGTTGTTAGTATCCCCCTCCCATTGTGTACTCTTCCCTTGGGTTTTCATTTCCCAGGTGCATTACTTTGTACTTCTTTACATTGAATCTAAGCTGCCTTACATTTGACCATTCCTCCAACCTTGCCAAGTCCCTTCTCATCCTTTCCATCCCCCCCTTGTATATTAACCCTGTTGCAGATCCTTGTGTCATCTGCAAAGAGGCTTACTTTACCTTCCAGACCCTCTGCAATGTCTCCAAGAAAGACATTAAAGAGGACCAGTCCCAGTACTGAACCCTGCGGTATCCCACTAGTAATCCCCCTTTCTTCAGAGTGCACTACATTTAATATTCCCTCTGCATTCTGTTGTCCAGCCAATTTGTTACTCAGGCTACCACCCTGGGACCCACTCCCATGCCGGCTAACTTGTTTATTAATCTTTTGTGTGGAACTGTATCAAATGCCTTGCTAAAGTCTAGGTAGGCCATATCCACAGCCCCTCCCTGGTCTACTATTTTGGTCACCCAGTCAAAGAAATCTATTAGATTCGGCCTATGACCTGCCCACCATAAATCCATGCTGCCTTGGGCCCTGTGCCCTGCTGACCTCTAGGAACACAACAGTTTTTTCTTTCAGAAGTGATTCCATCATTTTTCCTACCACTGAGGACAGCCTAACAGGTCTGTAGTTTCCTGCCTCTGCCTTGCTCCCACTTTTGTGAAGTGGAATAATATCTGCCCTCCTCCAGTCCTCAGGTACCACACCATCCTCCCATGATTTGTTAAAAAGGGTAGTCAGTGGTGTCACTAGGTCTCCCCTTAGTTCTTTTAGAATGCTAGGGTGAATCCATCAGGCCCTATTGCTTTGTTCACCTTGAATTTTAGGAGTTCTTTCACAACCCTTTCTTCTGTAAATGGACTGGTGTCGACACCCCTGCCCAGCGTGCTTCTATTGTTTGGTTTATGTACCTCCCCCTCTTCTTCTTTTGTGAATACTGAGCAAAAGTATTCGTTCAGTATCTCTGCCTTTTCACTGTTACCCTCTGCCCACCTCCCTTCCCCTTTATTAAGCCTCACTATCCCTCTTTTGGTCTTCCTTTGCTCCCTGATGTACCTATAAAAGGTTTTATCCCCCGTCTAAACTGAGTTGGTTATCTTTTCCTCGGTTTGGGCCTTCACTATTCTGACTGCCTTCCCCCACTTCCTTCTGCTTTAACTAATACAGTTCTCTGTCCTGCTCTTTCTGTGATTCCTTATACTTCCTGAATGCTATCTTTTTCTCCTTAACCTTCCCTGCCATGTCTTTTGAGAATCATAGTGTTTTTTTACTTCGTTTTGTTTTCTTTATTCGCTTCACACAAAGGCTTGTTGCCTCTATGACGGCAGTTTTGATTTTTCCCCCTTGTTCTTCCACCCCTCCTTCCTGCCCATAATGTACAGACTCAATTGGAAGGAAAGGATGATCAGGAGAGGCTCAGCAGGATGAGGAGACATGAGGACAGACATACACTGGGTTGGTTAGATAAAGCATGAGCACATTCCTAGGTCATTTAGGTGATTGTGTACAGCTTGTTTAAAGCTGGGGAGGGAAGTGCAGGAGAGGATGGATGGAGGGAGGGAATTCCAAGCCCTGGAGGCTGCACAGGCAAAGGATCTTCTACTTGCAGCTAGGCATATCGTAGGCACTATTAAGAGTGGGAGAGAGGAGAAGCGAAGGGTCCAGCTAGCCAGTTTCCTTACAACAAAATCAGATAGACTCGAGGGAGTGTATATGTGGGCTAACTTATAAGTTAGACAGAGGGAGGTATACTGGAATTTATGTTCCAGTTGTAACCAACACAGAGATTTTAGAACGATGCAGTGGTGTTTCCTGGGGGCAGCTCCAGAGGCAAAGCATCTGATCCTGTGATATATTTGCTTTAGGCAGTTCATAAGGCAGGACTTGAGTGATAGGAATGGGGGGAGCTGTAGAAGAGTAGAGGAAAGAGAGAGGCTGTGGCAATTTTTAGGCCGGATGTGCTGGACAGTAGGGGGCGGAGCCGGTAAAGCAGGCACAGTTTTTGGTGAAGGGTTGTATAATTTTGTTGACATGGGCCTCAAAGGATAGGGTCAGGTCAAGCAGGATGCCAAGATATTTAAAAGAGTGTACGATTTCTAGGGGTTCACCATTACTGGTGGCAATGGAGAATTGGGGTGAACAAGCGGTTCTGTAGGTGTGCGGGAGAAAAAGCCTAGATTTGTTTTTTTGTGTGTTTAGGAGCAATTTATTTGCAAGGACCCATGCCTTCAGTTGATGGAAGTCAGAGTTCAGATGTTCACTGAGCCAAGAGGTGTTAGCAGAGGACCTGTGTATGATAGCATCGTCCGTGTAAAGCTGAACAGATGTTCCACCGCAGGATCTAGGCAGCTTGTTGATGAAAAGAGACAGGTGTAGTGGCCCCAGGATAGAACCCTGGGGAACGCCAAGGGAAATGGCTCTGAAGGATAAGTGGCAGTTGAACCACTTAACGCTTTGAGAGCAGCTGTGAAATAGTCTCGAATCCAGGTTGCGGAAGGTAGGTCTAGCCCCAAAGAAATTAGTTTCTGTAATAGCAGGTCATGATTCAGCAAAAACAAATTAATCATACATTTTTTTAATAAAAATATATTGCTAACATCCTTAAATTAATCCCCATTGTATTTTTTATTTAATTGGAAGGCTCCTCCTATGGTTTGATGGATAAGCAGCCAGCCACTCCCACTTCCTGAGCTATATAAGCAGTTCCCCTCAGCCTCCTTCTGAAGCACTTTTTCTTTGCTGGCCAGAGGCTCTGTCTGTTTGCTCTGTGGCTAGCTGGGGCCTGCACCCCCTCCCCCGCCTTGCTGCTTCTTTCTTTCTTTTTTTTATTATATTTTATTGGTTTTAGTAGCTTATTATAATACCAAGTGCAATACATAGATACATTCAGTCATAGTACAAGGGATAATGGGCGGATACAGTTATGTACATTCGGAAACCTCCAGATCTGTAAAATCTCCACAGAAATCTGTCTATCTTTGATGAGCCCAAGCATATTAGCTATATTAATGGATATTGTACAACTAATAATAGTAAAAAGGGGGGTTGATATTCTTCCTGTCATATTCTAGTTCACATAAAATCTCAAAGCCTCTCCCTCTATGTCTGATAACATTAGATGCCCCACATAACTTTAAGTACAGTAATATATACTTACGGAACAAAGTCCCCATAATGCCTCAACTGGTAAAGCATCCAACTTCTCCATCGGTTTTCAAAGGTAAGCATCCTATTATTCATTCTAGCTGAAATCCTTTCCAGGTTATATATTTCATATGTCAATATTCTCCAAGACTCCTTGATTGGGATCTGAGTGGAAAGCCAGAGACGAGTAATAATCTTTTTGACCACCAAGACCAGTAAAGATACCATTTTGAAAAGCATCCCTTGGACCTTAATTCCAGTAGGGGGCACTGTTGTCAAAATAAAGGTCGGGGTAAGTAACTCCGGCCTCCCATATATGGCATTTAACTCATCTTTAATTTCTCGCCAGTATCCCGATATATATGGGCTCGACCACATAATATGATCCATCCCTGCCTCTTCCTGTCCACATCCCCTCCAACACCCTCCATACCCAGGTTCTTTAAACTTAGCCGTAATATCAGGGGTTCTGAAATATCTTACTCTGGCCTTCCATGCATACTCCCCCCAGTAAGCATTAGAGGAGATTCTGGAATATAATGCAGTTGAAATTTGCCATTGATCCACTTCCAACTCAATATTCATATCTTTTGACCACTTAATTCTAATATAGTCTAGTGATATTGTATTATATATCCTCAATGATGAATATAAGTTCCCAATAATATGTTCCTGAGCCTGCCCTCTTAAATGAAATATCACCATCTGGAGTAGGGGAGAAAGGGACTTGGCTACTTTTGATATACTCTCCTCAAATGGTAACAATGTATCTCTCAGGATCACATAGAATTTATGCTGATTATTGGGGAGCCCATATTCTGTTTGTAGGCGAGACTTGCCGCTTCTTTGTGCTGGACTCTGCGTTTTGTTCTTCTGCTTCTGGTTTGTATTTTGCCTCCGGCTGTGTGCTTTCTTTTATTTCTTCCATGTTTCTTCTGTGTTTGTGTTTTTGTTTCTTTTTGGGGGAAACCTGGTTTCTCAGCTCTTACCATTTGCTTGCTCCTACCGTTTGGCTTTTTGCAGCTTCTGCAACTGCTTTTCCTTGCTCCCTTTGCTATTGTACCCAGTATTTGTGTTTTTACACATCCCAAAGCTGCTTTCCATGCTACAGGCCTGCTTGCTGCCGTGCTATCAAGCCTGATTGTTTTCACCTGATCTAAGCTCCGTCTGAACCTTGCTATGCAGTTCAATCATGTTTTCCCTGCCCAATCTGCCTCCCCTGTGTTGATAGCTGTTTTCACAGCTGTGTGTTTTTCCCCTTCCACGCTTATAGAATACAACCACTCATAACTGATGCTATCCCTGTTTGTACACTGCTGTTCTACTCTGCGGTCAGCTAAAGCTACTGCTGATGCTGTTAACTAGTTTTTATATCTGCACGTGGTTTTCGACCCTTCCATCACTTTCTTGTTTTTCCTATGGTGGGGACTGGGAAGTGTTTGAGGAGTGTGGCTAATTATTTCTGTTCTAAATCCTGCCTTCGCTGCCGAAAATCCTCAGAGTATTTGTTACCTTGATTTGGCTTTTGAATACCAGGCTGGCTTGCCCCACTATCATTTTGCATGGTCAGTGAGCAGGGGGCTCGAGGGAGCCAGCTGCTGATGTCGGAAAATAGGCGGGGATTTGCTGCATTTAAATCCTCACACTACTAGCTGCCTGCTACAGCTGTTCTAATTCATCATTTCCCCGGTGCTGATTCCCCTGCTGCTATTGTCCCAGAAGACCTGCCTGACAGAGTGAGAGACTGCTCAGAAGATTGCTGGTAAAAGGGACTTGAACTGTGATTTTACTGTGGTTTTGCTACATTTTGTATGGCAAGTGAGCAGGGGGCTCGAGGGAGCTGGCTACTGATGTCAGAAAATTTGCTGCATTTAAATCCTGGCGCTACTCGCTAGTGTGAGTGTAGCACAAGTGGTAGTGAGTGGCACGAGTGCCACTCCACCAAGAAACAGACTTTGAATCTGAACAGGAAAGGAAAATAATTCCAGAGGGAGTGGTAATACTTGAATGTATATAGGTTGGTTTGTATCCCTTAATGTGATAGTTATGGGGGGTATAGGGATTGGAAATATATATGGTTTGTGAAGAGTCTTTTAAATAAAAGACTGTTTCATGAGAGTACAATTGTATCGGGGAAAGCAACATCATTAGATACATAGCCCCAAGGAGTTTTTATTTTGTTATTTATAAAGTAGTAAAAGTGTTTGACTAGGGGTATGATTTTTATTTTATAATAAGGGACATAGGGACAGTACAATAGCTTATCTATATCAGAAATTTGAAAAAAGGACAAGAATGAAGGTTACAATAACAATCCACTGTGTGCTACTTCTGTTTTTGATTAAACAGTCTGTGAATTATGGCACGCTTTATACAAATGTGTTGCAAGCAAAAGGAAGTCACAAATGGAAAAACAGAGGGGAAGTACACTGGGATTCTATTGGCCAAATGGTACAATATGGGACAATATAGGAACATAAATATCTACTTGCAGGTAAGGAGAAGAAATTCCTTCTCTTTTGAGTGGAATTTTTATAAAAGGCACATTTCTTGGAGACCAGTTTTGCAAAAATATGGGTCCCAACATGTAAATTATTGCGTAGTGCTTTGGGCTGCAAGTGGAAATATAGAATTAAATCTTGGGCCATGACAATTAGGGGGGTTATTAGTAACACATGAGAATGCATGTAGCCTGATTAAGAAGGTAGGTTTCGCAAGAATATGGGTTGAAAGTATTTATCCAAATATTATGGGTTTTTCTGAGACTCGGCTTCAAAAGAATATTTTGGACAGAGAGGTTTTGGTTGAGGGATATGGATTAGCAAGGCAGGACAGAGGTAAATGTGAGGGGGTTGTATTATATATAAAAAAACAATCTGGGGCCATATAAGATAAAATATGCAGGAAATATAAAGAGTATGGATTGCTTAGTAGTAGAACTAATAATAAGTAATCTCACGGTAGGTATAATTTATGCACCCCTAAAATAAAGTTGACCCTTTTTGATGAGTTAGCAGCTATAATTTCAGACACAGTAAAGGAAGTGGATCTGATTTTAATAGGGGACTTTAACGCTGATTGGAACAAGGGTAGGGATAAGAGGTTAAAAGAAAGTTTTGATATATTAGGATTAGAACAGGTAATATATGGAACTGCTAGAAGCACGGGTAATTCGGAACAGGGGTCCTTGTTAGACTTAATGTTTATATCTAAACATTTAAAAGTAACTGCAGTAGACATAATGCCATTAAACATGAGTGATCATTGCCCAACAAAATGTAACATTGAGTGGGTAAATCCGATGCGAGAACGCTCGGAGGAAATATGGGTAACAAATTGGAAGGCTTTTAGGGCAGAGGCTTTTAGGACTAGTTTGAATAACGAAAATTGAAACCAAATTACACTTTTACCAGACATAAATCTTGCAGTTCAGGATTTCACTAATACGATGGTCAAGATTATAAATAAACATACTCCTAAGATTAGAAAAGTAACAAATGCCGTGGGTTAATGAAAGACTAAAAAATATCTTAGAATAAAAAATAGATTATGGAAAAAATCTAAAAAAACTAAATCACCAGAAGATTGGGTTATCTTTAAAAAATGGTGAAATAAATGCTCCAATATGGTACAACAGGCTAAAACTCAACATTACAAATATGGTATGGAACAAGCTACTGATCCTAGGAAATTCTGGCAATACTTAAAAAAGTTACAGTGCCTTGCAAACCTTTGAAGGCCTATACAAATAATAGATTACCACTTGGTGGAAAATGAGAGTAAAGTGGCTGAAATGCTGAATGACTATTATACAGATCTTCCAGACCTGGACCTGGGGGCCCCCAATTTGGAAATGGTGGCCCCAGATTTGGAGTCTAAGATGAGGTTTGGCAGGATCAGGGGGAAAGTTTGGTGAAGCGGGGGATGGTAGAAGAGCGACAGGAGAAGTTTCAACAGGCCCAAGGAAGGAATTTGTGGTGAGATACATGACTCAGATTCAGGTTTCGACCATTAAACACATGCAAAGTGGAAAAAGAACTAAAGAGGTTAAAGATTGGAAAAGCAGGAGGTCTGGATACTATTAGCCCGGGGTTCCTAAAGATAGGAGCTGATATTTTGGCTCCTGTGGTTACTTATCTGTTTAATTGGAGATTGGGTTCAGCTGTTTTCCCTGAACAATAGAAATTAGTGAAAATAGTCTCGATAAATAAAGAAGGGGATAATGCTTCCTTGACAAACTATAGACTGATCACCCTGCTTTCTGTGTTATCTAACGTGCTTGAGAGATTTGTCTATAGACAGCTCTCTGAGCACCTTGATCAGTATGACTTGATTACAAATTATCAGCATGGATTTAGGCCAGGGAGGTCCATGGACACAGCCCTCACTGATTTTAACAACCTCATAGTTGTATCTATGAATCAGAATTATAGTACGGGGGCCATGTTCGTGGACCTCAGTAAAGCCTTTGATTTGGTGGACCATGGTAATGTACTGGAAAAGTTGCAGGATATTGGACTGCATGAAAGTTCTTTATTCTGGTTCAGATCGTATCTAGCACAGAGAAGGCAGTGTGTAGCGGTCGGAAAAAGTTTGTCATCATTAAGGGAAGTGAGGAGCGGGGGTACCCCAGGGGTCGATCCTGGGGCCCCCTCTTATTCAACATCTATGTAAATGGTCTCCCTGATGTTATTAGGAATGGGGATGTACGGATGTATGCGGATGACACCATTGTGGTGGCATCCGCACACAGTCACTGCATCCTGGAGGCTAAATTACAGGAAGATATGACAGCAATGAAAAATTGGTTTAGAGGGGTAGGTTTATTGATGAACCTTAAGAAAACCCAAAGTATGATATTTGAGAGACAAAATAGAAAGCAAACTGGTGAAGAGTTAGAACTGTTTTTTACTAACAGGGCTAATGTTTATAAATATTTAGGAGTGTTGATAGATGGGAGATTAACTTATGTGGAACATGTGAATCTAATGGTAAAAAAATTTAATCAGAAGTTAGGTGCCTTAAGGCAGATATCTGCCCCATTTGGGAAACTGATTAGGACCAAACTGGTAAATCAACTAATACTTCCTGTTCTGAATTACGGTGCTTTAGTGTATAGAAATGCCCCAAAATTTGTTATAAAAAAGGCAAATATTATAGACTTGCAAGATTTGCCAGTTGATGCAAATATGGAATGCACCACTATCAAGTATATGATAGTCTAAAATGATTGGACCCAGACATAAAAAGAGATATATAGTGGACAAAATGGTGTTTTCAGTTAATGAATGGGGCCCAAATGCATCCCTTGAAGCCCCTGATGAATAATGGAAATAGAGAAATTAGCTATGGATTGAGAGAGGCTTCTTATAAAATTGATTGGCCCAGGGTAAACAATAGATTTGGTGACATTGCATTGGTTCCTGCCTTAGGACACATGTGGAATGCTATACCGATATCAATAAGATTAGACAGAACTGTAAGAGGATTTGAAGCAGAGATGGTGAAATTTAAAAATAAATGTTGTACATGCTATGCCCCAATGTAATTGTCTAAATGCCTAAGTGATAGTAGAGATTAATAGGTAAGCTGTGTATGTGTTATTTTTTTACGCAATTGTAAACATATCCCTATGTTTTCATTTGTATTTGAGTTTAACATTTTCATGTGTTGAGAAAATAGTGTAATTATATGTATGTTTGTTATTGTGTGTTGGTATATATAAATGTTTCTGTACAGGGCAGTATTTGTAAACAGGGATATTTTTCCCTAAATTCTGTTCCTGGATAAAAATTAAAAATGTCATCATCTCTATCATACTACTGCCACATTAACATACATGTCCATCTTTGCTACTATGTTTTGCAGACTTATGTGTCGGTCTAAATATTCCTATTATAGTATATGGTTATTGTGTATGGAAAACAGTGGTTTTCCAAAGCTTGTTGTAGGACAGTTCAAAGGTCAAAAAAGTTATACTATCGTTCTGACGTCACATCGCTAGTACAACAGCTTTTTTCCTTCAGCTGCCACCTAATTGGTGGAAAATGCTGTCCTCACAAAAAAATCCTAAGAACAATGGCGGCAGCGCTTAGCGAGTGGTCTAGCGAGCAGTTAAAAATTATGTTTGTATACGAACTGCCACAGTTGGCTCCATGATTTAAAATGTTCAGTCTGTCAGTTTTTTTCAAAACAGCTGCTGTCTGAGTTTGGGGTCAGAAACAGAGAAAACGGCAGTGAGGACCAGGATTTTTGTGATCAGGTGAGGAGCGTGATAGTCTGTAGTGAGGATTGGGACCAAGTGTAACCACAAACATACAAGGTATGAAACCTTGTGAAATGTATAGTAAAAAATGAAGGGACCCATTTGCTATATAAAATAGTGGATGGGAGACCATCCACTAAGGCTGTGTTTCCCATCTCAGGAGTTGATGACATCATGGAGACCTCTTGAGCTTCGCTCTTGAGGACTCTATGATATCACCGACACTCTCGATGGAAACACAGCCTTGTTGTGGATGGTCTCCCATCTACTATTCTATATGTTAACTGACCTACGTGCAACTCCGATTATTATTTATGCTTTCCTGAACAGCTACCCTGCCTTACTGAATTACATCTAGAACAACCCCTGAACACACCATCATTTGCTTACTGTTCCCTGCCATCTGCCCTGTGCAAGGTCTCAGCACTCAATGCTCATTCAGCTCCTCATCAGTCCCTGGGGCTAGCCAGCCATACCATTTTGGCGCAGGGCTCACCTGCAGCTGATGGTCTCACTCTGCACCTAGAGTCTGCAGCTTGGGCATGTGAAGCTTGGGGCGGGGTCCTTCTCACCTAGCCCATAGCTGGGAATGTACTCACTCTGGGTGGACCTTCAGTCATCAACCATACCAATGGCACCCCAAGTTGTAGAAGTTAAGACTCAGCGTGAAGAGGTGGGGCTCTCACGGGGGCCCCTTTAGCTGCCCGAGTGAGTTTGGAGGCACCCTTCAACGTTATTCTCCCCATGACTGCCTCTGATTCACCTGGTCTGTGTTTAGGATGAGTAGGCTGGGTGAGTGCCTTGGTGGTTATTGCTCTCCTCCTCCCACCTTGGGGGTCGTCTGTTGGAGAGTGCAGTGACTTGCAACCCTCCGCGGCATCCTGTTAGAAGGATAGAATGAGAGCTTTCCTCCAAATTAGAATATTTTCCACTTCCCTTTAATTGGGTTTCCAAATTGTAGCAGCAGAGCCGTCACTAAATAAAATTTTCCAAGCCTAGAGGGAAGGCGACCTAGGCCTTGGATCCCAAGAGATTTCCTCCTCAAAGGTGTTTTTTTTTTCCTCTCCTCCATATCTCAGGTCATAACTGTTAGTATAATGTTCCCTAGTTTCGTAGGCAGGATCCACTGTTGAATGGAAGGGGATGGTGTCCCTACTGCCGTTCCCTCTCTCCTTAGGAAGTTCCCTCATCCCCTTTCACAATCCATCAAACTCATGCCATGGCTGCCCTGCTATCCCATTACATTATCAAGCTGCCTCATGCTTATCTATTACCATGCCTCACAACTTCTCATTGCTTATAAGCTTCTTACTACTTCCTTTTTGGATCCTTCCTAAGGTACCTTTAGCCAAAGGAAGCATCCCATGGCACCTGTAGGGGTGGAACCCTCTAGAGGGTTCCTTGTCTTTGGTACCCCTACAGGGTGGTAATTCCTCCAGAATAGAGAGTGTGAATGGCCAAAACCTGAGTACACAGTTGTACAAGCATAACACTTACTGGCTGCGTAGGCCGCTGAATCAGATATTTTTAAAACCACATTATAGCTAGTTTTGTAATTAAAGGGGAAATCCCTTAAGTGTATTTTCTGTATACCTGTGAAGTTTGTAGGAGTAGGCATGAACAATGATTCCCTCTCTTTCTTCCCCCAAGTTTCATCCTAATTTAAATATAAATGAGGTTGCTTCACTCTGTTCTGCCCTGGTGTGCAAACCTGCTTGACTCCATTGCAAAGGTCATGACCTCATTCGTAAGGCATCCTGGAATTTTATGATATTTTGGTGCTAAAGTCTGCAGTAGTTATACTGTATTAGTCAGTGCTGTTGCAGTCTTCTGAAGTCCCTATGTTCTTGTCTTACACTGGCCATGAAACTTTTCATAGTAAATGCCCTGCTGTTTTTTGTAGTTTAAAGTGAATCTGAATTAGAAAAAATTGCTTTTACAGAATGGGGGACTTCACAAGGCATGTAACAGAACTGAATGAGAGTATAATGAGAGTATAACTTCTGCAGGCTTGTGTAGGTACGTATCAACTCCCATGATGCCTTGCATGAGTGGGGTCATGAGTCTGCCATGGAGACAAACAGGTGTTCACACCAGGACAAAACAGAGTGAAGCAACCTCATTTATATTTAAATTAGGATGAAATTAGGGGGATGCAAGAGAGGAAATAGTTATTCATGCCTACAAACTACACAGGCATACAGAAAATAGGTTATGGGAACTTTCTCTTTAACAACTCACATCATTAAAGATGGCTACCACTTGCAATTGTTAAAATATATGTCTTCTACTGTGGTTATCTGTTAAATGCACATACTAAGCTGGCCTGCCAGCACAGTGGTAGTGCTACCACTTGCAATGCTGATGACCCGGATTCAGAAGTGAGTCTGGGTGTCGTAGGGCCAGCCGGGGGGAGGAGGACTGAGCGTCCCATGGACTGCTCTTCTCCTCCTCCTCTAGGGGAGGGTGAGGAAAGCTCCCGGTGCTTGTCAGACCTCTGGTGGAAGGCAGGGCTCTGACAGCCAGAGCTAGTGTATTCAGGAGGTGGGGCAGATGTTGGTGTGTGTGTGTCCCTGATGTCATTGCATGCCACGCCTCCCAGAAAGAAAACTGGAAGAAAGTCAGGCCATGCAGGATGCCACTCACCTCACACCACAGGATCTGCATCTCTGACCCATGGCACCCCCGGACACCAAGCTGCCCCCTCCCTAAGGCCCGGCCCTGGAGGGTGGTAAGCCATGGAAGGGAAGTCCCAGGGACAGTGGATGATGGGGCTGGGCGCGAGGTAGGGCCAATGGGAGCCGATCAAAAGGGGGCAAAAAAACAATCAACCCCAAAAAATGTACAAACTAGGTTTATACTGTGGCTGTATTAGAATGGTGTTACCACACGTTTGTGATGGCTACCACATGCTTGTGATGGCTACCACATGTTTGTGATGGCTACCACATGTCTGTGATTACTACATGTTTGTAAGGGCTACCACATGTTTGTGATGGTACACAGCATAGCACCACGCCAAAATACTTAATTTTGTCAAGGCTGGTGTGGCACAGGAGTGGAAACTTTTTAAAACTTTTAAATTCCATATCTTAGTTTTGAAATGAAAGAAGACAAAAATAAAATGGGCCTGTTGATGTTACTGCCAGTAAAATATGATTTCTGTAAAAAAAAAAAGTGACATGGTGACTAATAAGTGCTCCGCAAATTCAGCATGCTTCAAGTCTTTAAACTTGAACTGTTATTATTTAACATAACCCACAGGTTTTGTGGCTATAAAACCTAGAAAAAAAGGGACAATTTTCATTAGTAGTTTACAGCTAACATATGAATGAAAACATGATGATTCTATTAATATATAAATGTACTGTTGAGCACAATATCATTAAAATTGTATCCATAATGTGACATCATTTTTCAGATATAAATTCTAAAATCAGCTTACAGAATGGATAAAGTATTTTTACCAACACAAAGCTTCAGTAAGTCTGGCAGCCTGACAGAATGATGGAATTTCCTTTAAATAATATTTTTATTCATCTGTTTACAGATGAGCTGGTTTCCCAGGATTCTCTAGGGAGGATATAGTATCTTTGATACAGATGTTATCAGTTATACATGGGTAGTACTTGGCACCAGTGCATCAACAACACTCAGACAATACATGGAAGTAAAATGCCTGCCTCAAAGAACTTTCTTTTCAATATAAAAATCAAATCCGGCTCCTTAAATATGTTAGGGAACCACATTTTTACATGAAGGAATTCAAATGATATGCAAATCAGATGCAAATCTACCCAGGGTTAATACTCTTTTTTTTTCTTGTCTTGTATTTTGCAGAGAGAGACTGCTATTTAAAGCACATTTTGTATTTTTAAAGATCAACTGCAGCTATATTACAAGCATATTACACACGTTACTCCTTTTCCCTAACATAAGGACAACCAGACCATATTTATTACATGTGAAATGAAGAAATTGCCATTTGTCATGCTCTGATACTATTTTAATGCTCTCCTATTTGATGGTTTCACAGAAAATCTCTCAGACATTTTTTGACCAGCTAGCGGAACCTTGGGTGAGTGCTGATTCCATTCAAGCAAGAATGACATCATTTTCCTCACGTTCCAGGTACTGAGCTGCCAGGAACCTGAGGAAAATGATGTCATTCTTGCTTGAATGGAATCAGCATGTACCTAAGGTTCCTCTAGCTGGTCAAAAAATTTCAGAGATTTTCTGAGAAACCGTCAAATAGGAGAGCATTAAAATAGTATCAGAGCATGACAAATGGCAATTTCTTCATTTCACATGTAATAAATAAGGTCTGGTTGTCCTTATGTTAGTGAAAAGGAGTACAGTTTGTAATATGTTTATAATTAACGGCTTCCTCTTCTTTCCATAAGGAAACCATAGCGTAATTTGCCGTTATAAAGGAACGTTTATAACGGCAAACATGAGCACGGTTCCCCCTCTCTGCGCATGTGCCTGCTCGAATTCCTCGATCACAGTCCTTCCCAAACCGCAGACCCAACGTGAAGAGAAACTGCCACGGACACTCGGCAGTAAGTAAAATATAATTTAAATAAAATGTACCACATCGCTACTGGATCAATCCTCCCTCACAATACTGTGGGAAAAAAAATGTTTTGAATAAGAAAGCCGACCGCCTGCTATGGAATCTGACTGCAGCGGCTGCAGCCTTTTTTATTTTATATAATTGCTGAGGCAAAAGAAACCAACAATTATTTAAAATAAAAATTGGGTCTGGAGTGTGTATGGCACGAATTACACACATCCTCAGGGTTAGATACTTCACATAAACCCCTTGGGTGTGTGTAAATTCTCGTTACGCACCCAGACCCATACTTTATTCTATATATAATATAGCTGCAGTTGATCTTTAAGTAAAACAGACATTTGATGATGACTGAAATAGCCTATCTACAGTAGGTGCACCAACTGATTTTATAGGTAGTGTTTTCCTGCTGTGATTCTTTGTGTGTATTTATGATTGTATGTTTAATCATTATTTATATCTGTTCATATTAGATTTGATGTATTGTTTTCAATGTACAGTATTATGGTTTTAAGAAATGCATTTTAAATAAATATCTGTCTTCAGAACTCAAACCCTAAAAGTACTGATCAATACTTTGGACTCGATTTTCGAAGATCCGAGAATGCCGCAAACCCCTGCTGCGACGATTCCTGGCTAGCGATTGGGACTTTTAATCCCGAGCACCAAATGCCTCAAATTAGACCAGCTTTTCCTTGTTCTAACTTACACCATTTAAGGGATCCTTTTTACAGGGCTTGTGCCAAATCTTTGGTGCAAGCTGCCGTAAACTGAGGAAAGTTGGAAACTGTCGCCAGCTGCTCCCAATGTACCAAAATCGGGTGCAGATGTATCAAAGGAGTTTGACACAGCTGGGCCAAAAAATGGGTTTGACGTAGGGCTTGATGCACGCCCTGTGTCACCTTTTGCAAAATTGAGCCCTTGGAATCCAGGAAGCAACAGTTTAGCAGAAGATGCTACTTATGCAAAATAGCATGACAGGGGATATGGGTTGAAGCACGAGGCGAAGCCCAAGAAGGACCATTAGCTCCCATGCTGCACCCCCTGGAGTGTCTTACCGCGATTACGAAATGGGTCCTTTTTAGTAAATTGGATGTATTTTTTTTAACATATTTTGTTGAGCTACTTTCAGCTGGGCTGTTGTGTTGGGATAATTCCCTGGCTGAAAGTACCTGTGGGCCAGTCAGGAACCAGAATTCTTTCTACCCATTTCATAGTCCTCAGTATACAGCAGCTTAACCTGGTTCATTACCAGTCAGGTTGTATCATCCCCCCCCCCCCGGATATGGCTGAAAACAGGAAAGATTTCCTAGACCTCCTGTCTCAGCCAACAGAAACTAAATAAATAAAACAAATAAGATGTAATTACAATGAATGCGGCAGTTATGGCATCACAAAGCCAAATGCCTGTAGATGTTGTATCTTATGAGTAGAACAGAAGGTCAGGAAATGAATTTTGTTTTATAGAACATCTTTCATAAAGATCTTATCCCAGAGTTATTTACAATACAGTAACAATTTGCATCAGCTGTAGGACTACAGGGAGAAATGAAGAGAGATCATGGAACTCTCATGGAGCTCAGAAGAAAGAGAAGACACTGAGACAGAGAAAGGAAATTGAGGGCGGTAGCAGTATTCCGTGGTAGGTTTCCATGTTGTGGATATAGCCCAGATATGGATGCCAACCAGAAATGGTTCATCTTGAAGTTGGACCTGGTGGAGGCCACAGACTCCTGCACGAGGACCAGTAGTAAACAAGCATTTGTCAATGCCGAATGTTTGCTTGCTGGCATTGGCATTGGTAGTGTAGGAGTTAGAGAGATGCATAATAGGAATGGCAGTGAAGTATTGAACTGAAGCCAACCCCGCCACCACCCTGCAGAGACTGACAGCCATTGGAGTGTGCCTTTGGGTTGTCAGGCATAACGGCCATGCCATTTCACCACACCCTACCCTGCAGACTCCGACAAGTGTCACGGTGTGCCTTGGGGTCTTTGGGCCTTATGCTCACCCCATTCCATATGGAAATACAGTGAGATGAGTGCAGTATAGGAGAATGGGGTGAACTTTGGGGCTGAAAAGTCCAAGGCACACCTTGATGCCTGCCACTGGCTGCAGGGTGTGGGTGGCTGTGGAATGGCATGAGCATTACAGGTGACAATCCCAAGTCACACCCCTGATGCCTGTCAGCCTCTATAGGGTGGGGCATTATGGTCGGAAACTCTAATGCCCCAGGTGTTTGTTGGTATTTTCACTCCATATTTTCAACATGGGTTTTTTGTAACCCCCACCTCATGAACAGTGGCAATATCAATTCGTTAGCCGAAAGCTGATTTTGCACAGTGACTGTGCCATTTGGCACCACAAGTGTAAAAACACATTTTGAACAGGATGTGAAAAATGACAGCTGTACTGTTCATGGGGATGTGTAAAAAATGGCAATGTTGAAAATCTGGAGTGAAAATATTAAAAATATGTGAAGACTATCGGTGAAGGGTGGAAAAAGTTACCTCCCTTGGCTCTAGTGTTCCACTGTAACGGTTATCCATTTGCTTTAGTGGTTTCCCTAGCGAGGCACCTTCACCGCATTCTCCCTATGACTGCCTCTGGTTCACCTGGTTTGATTTAGGGCAGGTAGGCCCAGTGAGTGCCTCAGCAGTCATTGCTCTCCTCCTCTGCCTTGATTGCATGTATTGTTGCAGAGTTTTCTCGCAACCTTACACGGCGTTCCCGCTAGAGGGTTTGAGTGAGTTTGGGAATTTTTTCAGCAAATTTTCAACATAGGGTTTTGGGGGAGGTGTACCTCATGAACTGTGACACTGTTGTTTCATTACTTGGTCCCAAAATATGGTTCCGCGCCGTGACCATGAAATCACCTTTCGGGACCGAATAACAAAATGACAGTGACAGAATTCATGAGGTGGGGTCCCAAGAACTCCATGTTGAAACTTTGGTGAATAAATTCCCCAAAATGGCCAAGATATGCCCTAAAGTTGAAAAGAAATAATTTATGTCATTATACAGCTTACCGGCACTTCTTCAGATCACAGTCGGCTTTGAAGAGTGCAGACATGTTCCCGGTCCCTTGAAGATCGTCGCACTGGATTCCGGAGGTAAGTATGGGGTGGGGGGTGTGAGGAGGTGGATGCACAGAAGATGGGCGCAGGTTGGAGGGGCCAAGACAATCAACGAGGGACTGTTTTTTCTTTTCAGGTGTTTGTGTTCTTTTTAGGAAGATGACGAGGGACTTGTGCCATGCTGGTGTGGGCTCCCAGTGTGGCAGCTGGAAGATTTTTTGGGGGGAGTCAGTGGAGCCGATGGGGGATTGGGCACCCCCATTGGCCATACAGATGTTTGCCATGCTGGGGTGGGCTCTCAACGTGGCACCTAGAAGTCAAGATGGGTACAGAGCCGATGGGGGATTGGACACCTCCATCAGTCATACTGTGTATGGCAGGGGGAGCACATGAGCAAGCTGGGCTGGGCTCCCAGCATGCTACTTGAGTGTTTGGGAGGGGGGAGAGTAGACACAAAGGAAGCTGCCTATGACATCTGTTCAGGATGCAATACTGTGCGTAAACACTTTGCATACTGCCGACAGTAGTATGTAAATTACCTGCTGATGCCAGTATGCAAATTGCCTACACATTACAACCACTGATTGCAGCGGTTTTTCGCTTTCAGCTGTATGCCACTGCATTCCGAATGGCTGTCATAGACAGCTAGGGCATTCATTGGTGCAGTGCGGCTGCGCCTGCAAAAGGGAGCAGGGCATTGGAAGTGGGGGAGGCACACCTACCAAAACTCGTATGGTGGCACTAAGTTTCTTGCACATATGTGCAAGCAAACATAAAAAGCAAGGTCCAGAAAACCAAGTTGATGGATGAAGGAGGTGGAAGAGAGGGTGAGAGAAAAAAGGACAACCTTTAAAACTTACAAGAGGCTAGTAGGGAGGCAGATAAGGAAGAGTACAACAAGAACTCTGGAGAGGTGAGCAGGGTTGTAAGGGCAGCCATGGCCTCAAAGGAGCTAAGGCTTGCACAGGGGATTACAGAAGGTAATAAGGTGTCTTTTAGTACATCAGGGAGAGGAGGAGCTGCAGGAAACAGATCACCAGAATCAAGAAGGAAGGAGGGTGGGCAGAGAAGGGGGCTGAACAGGCAGAGGTACTAAATGAGTACTTCTGTTCAGTATTTACCAGGGAGCAGGATGGTCCCATACCTCATTGAAAAGACAGGGTAGGTGGTGGGGGAGGGGATAGCAGATGGAGAGAACCCTGTGAAAAGAGTGTTGGAGGGTCTAAAGTCCTTACTGACAGACAAGGCACCAGAACCGGATGGGATACATTCAAGCGTCCTCAATGTACTGGCAGAAGTCTTGGCAGCACCTCTGACAGACTTGTTCAATACATCCCTACAGTCAGGATGTGTGCCTCTAGACTGGAGGATGGCACATGTGGTGCCCCTCCATAAGAGTGGACCCAAGGATGAGTTGGGTAATTACAGGATGGTCAGCCTCACATCCATAGCTGGTAAACTAATGGAGACTATCTTGAAAGAAAGGATGGTGGCATTCTTGGAAGAGAATGGTCTTCAGGATGCCCGGCAGCATGGGTTCACTCCGGGGAGGTCCTGTCAAAACAACCTGGTGGACTTTTTTGACTGGGTGTCTAAGGGACTAGATGGCAGTTGGGCAGTTGATGTCCTGTATCTGGACTTCAGCAAGGCCTTTGACTCAGTGCTACATGGGATACTGACTAGCAAGCTGAAGCACATGGTGGCAGGGGAGATGCTGGTCAGGTAGATAGGGAAGTGGCTGAGGAGCAGACAGCAGAGGGTGGTGGGGAAGGGGAACTCTCAACACCCCAACCAGTCATCAGTGGGGTCTCACAATGCTCAGTTCTGGGGCCAGTGATATTTAATAGCTTCATAGCTGATATAGCTGAAGGGGTTAAGGGCATGATGAGCCTGTTTGCCAATGACACCAAAATAGGTGCAGTGGTAGATAGTGAGGAAGGAGGAAGGGTACTCCAGAAAGATTTGGAAAGGCTTGAGCACTGGTCAAACACATGGCAGCTGGGTTTCAATGCTAGAGAGTGCAAGGTCATGCACTTCAGAGCCAGAAACCCAGAGTACAGTTACCATTTGAGTGGGGAGCGGTTATCCGTCTCTGTGGAGGAAAAGGATCTGGGAGTGGTGGTCACAGGGAATATGAATCACTCAACACGGCATAGAAAAGTGTCTGCTAATGCCAATAAAATGCTGGGGTGTATTGCTAGGGGGATCACCTCTAGGAGGAAGGAAGTAATCCTTCTGCTGTACAAATCATTAGTGAGGCCTCACTTGGAGTACTGTGTACAATTCTAGCGCCCCTATTTAAAGAAGGACATCGAGCTTTTGGAGGGGGTCCAGAGGCGGGCAACTAAGATGATCATGAGGATGGGACAGAAACCCTTTGAGAACAGGTTGAGGAACCTCAACATGTACTCCCAGGAGGATAGAAGGGACAGAGGTGATATGACTGAGATCTTTAAGTACTTGAAGGGCATAAAAAGAGTTAGTACTAAGGGTATGTTTAGGTTGAAGAGGGAGAGGATCACAAGAGGGCATAGTCTGAAATTAGACAGGGGTAGGTTCAGGAGGGCGATGAGGAGGCACTACTTCATGGAAAGGGTGGTAGCAGCATGGAATGCACTGCTGCAAGAGGTGATCTCTGAAATCAGTGGAGAGTTTAAAGAGGTTGGATAGGGTCAGGCAGAATACAAGTTCTTGAGGGGGAGTTGACCAGAGTGGGAAGTTGGTTTGGGGTAACAATGGGGGTAGAAGGAGTAGGGGCAGCACTTGTCTGAACTATGAGCTGCACAACCAGCCAGACGCAATAGACTGTGAGGTCTGTATCTACTGGCATTTTTGTATGTTCGTATGTTTTCAGCTCATTAGTGTCAGTGGTTCAGTGAGTTGCACCCTTCCCTCTGAGGCTGGAAGATCGGAAGGTTGTGGGTTCTAGGCCCACACCAGGAGCGTGGGGTGAATTGCAATACTGACACTGTACTGTATCATGGGGGGAGGTGCTACACTCCTGAGGTGCTGTCTTTCAGTCAAGACATTAAACCAAGATCCTGTCTGCCTGTTCTGGTGGTTGTTCAGCATCCTACAGTACTTCTCAAAAAGAGTAATGGACATTCTCCATAACATGTTTTCCCCGTTTGCTACATATATCAACGACAGCTAACCTGATTCAACATGTCAGTTTGCATCTGAGTCTGCCCCCACCCCAGCCCTGGGACAAGGCTGAGAATAGTCATAGTCACTGAGCCTTCCTTTCCCAGTAAACAAAAACTAAACAAATGAATAAATAATCTCAGCACTCTAAATATTAGATTACACTGTCCTACTCATATTGGATAGAACATTATTTTTTAATTGGGCAACAAATGTTACAATACAACACAACTTTAATAGCACATTCCTATAAATCCTATCCCAGCACAGGAAAAGGCAGGAAACAAGAGACCAACACAAAACAGTAGTCCTAATGAAAAAACAAATAACATGTTATGATATTATAGACCACAACCAAAAACATAACTTGCATCATTTAACAAATTATGGTGGTTTAGGTGGACGTTAAAAGACCCCATGGTACTTCTCAAAAAGATTAAGACAATTTCCATGGTATCCTAGCTAAATTTTCTTCCATTCACTAATCTACTAACAGCTTAATCTGGTTTAAAGGGATGTAGCCAACTATTTTTGCATCATATTATTTCTAGTTGAAAACCCAGATTTTATGATTGCTTACTTTCTTTAAAGTTCACTGATGTTGCTGATTATTTTATTTGCTTCCTTTCTTAGTAGAACTGAAATTCACAGAAATGGTGTAATTATACCCAACATTGTTTTGTTTCAAATCCTTGAACTACTACCATTGCATACTTTGTGAACATTAGGAACAACCCCAAACAGTGCAGCCACTCATTATGCAATATTCTCCTCCTCCCACTGCATCATGAGTGGCTAGACTGTACGAGGGCTTTTCCAAGTCCAGAAAAGATGCAGTGGGAGTTGATAAAGGACTGTAAACAAACCCATTTTTGTTTGGTAACACCAGTATGGTGGGTAGTCTGTATTTTTTAAATTAGGGACAATCTGAGTCCTAGGGGGTCGACAGGGTCCCTTTAATATCACTTGGTTTGCATCTGTATCCTCTCCTGCACCTATGCCCTTCCCTGGGATGAAGCTGAAAACAGGAAGGATTTTCCAGCCCTCTTTTCCCAGTCAGCAAAAACTAACTAAACTAAGCTAGAAGGATTTGCTGCAGAACTCTTTTCTCATTCACTGTCCTATGCAGCCAGTATAATGTTATGCTTGTGCAACTGTTAGTTTGGTTTTGGCTATTCGCACTCTCTATTCCAGAGGAATTACCACCCTGTAGAGGTACGAAAGGCAAGGACCCCTCAGAGAGGGTTCCACCCCTAGAGGTGCCACGGGATGATTCCCATGGCTAAAGGTACCTTAGGAATCCCCAAAGGAAATGTAGTACAAGCATATCCCCAAAGAATGAGGCAACACGAAGCAGATGAGCAAGCAGTAACTGTGACGTAGTAGCAGTAACTGAGACGTAGTAGTAGGTACATAGACAGTTTGATAACATAATGAAATGCCCAGGTTGCGTAGCATGATACTGATGGTTTACACTGAGAAGTAGGGCGATTCTCTAAGGAGAGAGGGAATGGCAGGGGACACCATCTACCTCCATCCAACAGTGGAACATACCTAAAGAATTAGGGGACACTGAGGCAACAGAGGAGAGAAAAAAAAAACCTTTCGAGGAGGAAATCTCTGGGGATCCAAGGCCTAGGTCGCTTTCCCTCCAGGCTTGGGATATTTTATTTAGTGAAAGCTCTGCAGCTGCAATTTGAAAAACTCAATTAGGTGGAAAATATTCCAATCTGGAATAAGGTTCTCATTCAAACCCTCTAGCGGGAATGCCATGTAAGGTTGCAAGAAAACTCTGCAACAATACATGCAACCAAGGTGGGAGGAGGAGAGCAACAACTGCTGAGGCACTCACCTGGCCTACCCACCCTCCACTCAAACCAGGTGAACCAGAGGCAGTTATAGGGAGAATACGGTGAAGGTGCCTCACTAAGAAAACCACTAAAGCCAATGGATAACCGTTACAGTGGAACACTAGAGCCAAAGGAGGTAACTTTTTCCACCCTTCACCACTAGTCTTAAATTCTATACCAGGAGTTGCTATCACATAGGGGCAGCTAAAGCCAAGGCCAGGGCAAGGACATTTCCATCTATGGGCCAGGTAAGAAGGATCCCACCCCAAGTTGGATGCACTTGAGATGCGGACTAAATGCGGAGTGAGACCATCAGCTGCAGGAACCCTGTGGCAGAATAGAATGGCTGGCATGCCGCTGAAATGGAATGAGAGCTGAAAAGCTGGAGCAGCTGAGTGAGCACGATGTGCTGAGATCATAATGAGCATTGAGTGCTGAGACCTTGCAAGGTCAAATGCAGAATTCAGTGCAGCAGAATCCCAGAGGATGAAGCCGAGGGGATGGTAGTAGGCATGAAGAAATGATCTGCGTAAACAATGAGCAATGATTATGTAAGCAAGCGTAGACCTGCACATAGATCAGTAAATGAAGTAGTAATAAGTGGACCTGCACGGTCTGCATGACATAGTAGCAGTCTGCATAACGTAGTAGCAGTGAAACAGCACTGAATAGTGGGGCAAGCCAGACAGACATTTAAAAGCCAAATCAAGGTGACAAATACTCTGAGGATTTTTGGCGGCGAAGGCAGGATTTAAAACAGAAATAATTAGCCACATGGGGCCATGACTTCCCAAACACTTCCCAGTCCCCACCATAGGACAAACAAGAAAGTGATGGAAGGGCCAAGAACCACATGCAGATATTACAGCTAGGTTAATAGTCTCAGCAGGAGCTTTTTTGGCTGACCTCAGAATAGAACAGGGTGAATAAACATAAAAGCAACATCTGTACGGAGTACACTGAGTTGTAACTGCAATAAACATAAATAAGGAGACACAATGCTCTGAAAGCAGGTGTAGCCAGGCAGTGCAATGAAGCTGTTATAATGAGGCAAGTGGAATGAGAGAGCTTGATTGAGCTGCATAGCTAGGTTCAGTGTAAGCCTGAGTCAGGTGAAATCATAGAAACATAGAAGTTGATGGCAGATAAGGACCGTAAGGCCCATCCAGTCTGCCCATTTCTTTTTCTACTTTATAAATGTGCCATTGGCCTTTGCTCTGTCAATGGCCTATCTATTCATACTCATCTGTATTGCTCCCTTATGCCTATCCCATGCCTGTTTGAAGCCCTGCAATGTATTCATATCCACCACTTCCTGAGGTAGGCCATTCCATGCATCCACCACTCTTTCTGTGAAAAGAACTTCCTCATATTACCCCTTAATCAGCCTCCTCTAATCTCATGCTGTGTCCTCTTGTCCTGCTATTTTTCTTATATTGAAGCATGTTAGACTCTTTCACCTTGTTAATGCCCTTGAGGGTGTTTAGATGTTTTAGTCTATCACCTCTCCCTCCCTTTGCTCTAGGGTACTTACATATTGAGCTCCGTTAATCTGTCCTTATATGTTTTCTGATGCAGTCCCTGCACCATTTTGGTTGCCCTTCTCTGGACTGCCTCCATTTAGTTAATGTCCTTGTGAAGGTGTGGCCTCCAGTACTTCATACAGTACTCCAGATGGGGCCTAAACAGTGTCTTGTAAAGAGAGATTATTACCCCCCTCTTCCAACTTGTGATACCCCTACCAATACACCCCAACATCCCCCTAGCCTTTCCTACTGCTTTAGTGGTCTGCTTGGATGATTTCAGGTCATCGGTGATGATGATGCCCAAGTCTCTTTCTTCCCTTGTGACTGCCAGCAACTCCCCTCCCAGTCTATAGGTGGCTTTAGGGTTTCTCTTCCCTATGTGCATGATCTTGCATTTCTTTGCATTAAACCCCAGTTGCCACTCTTCTGACCATTTTGCTAGTTTATCCAGATCTCTTCTCATTCTGCCAACCCCATCTGGATCGTCTACTCTGTTGCAGATCTTGATGTCATCTGCAAACAGACATACTTTACCCTCCAGTCCATCTGCAATGTCATTGATGAAGATATTGAAAAGGACTGGCCCCAGGACTGATCCCTGAGGTACCCCATTTGTGACTTGCATCTCTTCTGATTGTATACCATTTACCACCACTCTCTTTTTTCTGCCTGTCAACCAGTTTGCCACCTAGTTTACTAACTTCTGACCCACCCCGAGCCTACCCAGCTTATTTATCAATCTTCTATGTGGAGCAGTATCAAAAGCTTTGATGAAGTCAAGGTAGATGACATCAACTGCTCCCCCTTGGTCCACCACTCTAGTTACCCAGTCAAAGAAATCTATGAGATTAGTTTGACAGTCAATTAAGTATGCAACATGGAGCAGCTATGGTTGAGCTGAAACACACAAATAATGATTGCAGTTGCATTGCAGTAGTTTGAGAGTTGTGACGTAAATGAAAACAAGCAGTAGTATGAGCACTGGAGTAGCAGTATGCTAGGAACATAGGAAACAAAGCACCAAAAGACAAAACCAAAACACAGAAAACAGGGAACAAGGCCAAAAAAACAAGACACACAAAACGCAAAGAAGCACACAGCCAGAGGAAAGATATAAACCAGAAGCAGGAAAACAAACACCGAATTCCAGCAGAGGCACACAGAAACAGCAGGCGGAGGGACCCAGCCAGCTCAGAGGACAGACCAACAGAGCTTCCAGCTGCAAAGAAAAAATGCTTCACAATGAGGCTGGGAGGAACAGCTTATATAGCTCAGGAAGCTCCACCCTGATCTGCTTCCAGGGCACTGGTAACCTAGGGATCCTAAGGCAATGGGATAAAGAAAACACAGGGTGCACTCATCTGAAACCTGGCTCTTTCCATGTGTTCATGCAGCTTAGGAGCTCCTTACCTTTCAAGGTCCTACATTTCGGCATTTCAGCAAAACTCATAGAGTTTCATAGTAAAGAGATTTGGAGAACAGAGTGCTGTCATTCTGGAATTTTTTTCTATTCAGGTCCATCATCTGGGAGTCATACATGTGTAATATCACAACATAAATATCAATATTCATGATTCTGGCCAATTAGGGACAGTCCACTATGGTTACATAAGTATCGCTACTGGTGCTGTGGGACCAAACTAAAGCAGGGCTTTACATTTCAAAGTGTGCCCCATGCCTTGAGACAGTATCAAGGTCACTAATCATGTTACAGGCCTTGGCAAACGTCAAAGAGGCTAGCTTTCTAAGGGGATGTCCAGTGGACAAAATGCTAAGTGTTACAGCTTGACAGTTGATGAACCTAAACTCTGCACACAGAGTGGCTGAACCAGTGACAAGCATCCACTTGGGATGTCTGCCAGTTCTGGGAATGTGGGAGTCCCCTGCTGCTGCATGTTTACTTTCTGATGGCCCATGTAGAGGGAGTCATGCAGATAGGAGTCAGATGTCTGGGGCATATTGTCAGTCATCAGTAGAGCACGTGATACCCATCAGTTGATGGGGATATGATGCATGTCCAGTCTGGAGTACTGATGTAGAGTAGACTGGACCTGGTTGATAGACATGAACATCCACCTATTAGTGACTATGATGTATGTACCCAAGTGAGATGGTTGACGTTGAACAGAAAAAGTGAAAGGCAGCAGGACTGCCTGAAAAGATAAAGTCTCACCCTTCATCACACCCAGAATGGCCTCATAAATTCATCACTATCCTCTTTTGGGCCTCAAAAGATTCTGAACATATGCACTTTCCTGGAATCTGGCCTTACCTCAGTGGACAACCACCGCTGTAGCTGTACACTAGGTGGAGACTGGACACCAAGAGAGCTAGCACTTCCTTTGGCAGAATGGGAGTGTAGACCCATAAAAAACAGCCCTGCAAGTTCCAAATAAGCAGTTTAAAGGTCCTGGGAGCTGGGAGGCACAATGGATTCCTTATTTACAGGCTGCTGCTGCTATTATCTGCTTGATAACAAGGAACTGGAATCAGGATCCGGGACAAAGTGACCGAGAAGGGGCATAAGACTTCCAGAGAAAGGAGAAAGACTAAAGGTGCTTTTACATACAGGTTTATGTAATGGAATAACTGTTACGGAAACAGTATTCTGTTACATCCCTTGTGTGTAAATTGCATCTGTTTCGGTCCTTAGGTGAACGTTCGTCCAAACCGCACTCTCTGCTTTTTGCGGTTTGCACCGTTGTGTTCCATTTTGTCGTGCTGTGTAAAATAGCCATTCCGGTACAAAGGCAGAAAACAACATTTGTAGAGCAGCAAACTCTGGGGGAGCTGAAACAAATGGAGACAGGGTTGCTGGAATACTCACAGTGTGTAGAAAGAAACCCGAATGCAACAGAGTACAACGGCACCACACAGGTAACGCTGATTCCGTTTTAAAAACCTGTGTGTAAAAGTGCCTTAAGTTCAGCAAGAACCACTCCAGTCTCCAGATAATATTAACTACAGTTTGTTCATCTGATCCATTTTATGGTTGGTAAGTAGACTAAATGGCACTTTAAAGAGATATAGTAAGAATCCCCAAATACCTTTTTCACATAGTATGACATTGCCAGCCATGCTTCAGATGTTGAAGCTGCAATTTGTTTAGTAAAAAAATCTGTCTCCCTACTCCTATTTTTCTAAAATACCAAGACTGACCAACAGAGATCTCTGTTCCAAACTAGCAGGTGTTTACTTCTAATAAAGAGAATACAATTATATTTATTGTATTTTGATGTTTTAGTAATTTTTACTTTAATGATAAAATATCTGTTAGTGCAGTGACAGAAGTGAATTTTCACCTGTGTTTCTCACACTGCTAGTAAAAATGAATTCAGCAGACTTCTGGCATTGTCATGTTAGAAACTGCCAGCTACTTAATTTGATTCTTTTCTCACTAGCAATTGGTGACATAAAAATAAGATTTTGGAAAAGTAAGTAAATAAATAAATAAAAGAAAACTGAATGACTGCAGAGGCATCTAAAAGCACCAAACCTTGATTCTCCCTTACTAAGCATCAGCTCTTTAGAAGCTTTGTTTCCCTGGCATGATGTCACAGTTGGGGGCTGCGGCACAGAGTAAAAAAAGAGACTTGTTATGCAAATGAAGCAGAGCACAGAAATAAAAGCATTTTTTCATGGAAAACAGCACTTTTGGGCAGTTTGAATGTTTGGAGATTAAATCACAACTCTTACAGGTTACTATTGCCATTTGTTATGGTAATTTACACTGACTGAGCAGAGCTTTTATTTTTCGAGCCCTGTAAATCCTTAAACCAGGAAGCAGGAAGAGAGTGGGGGAGACTCACTGCTGTGAAACCGAACTACTAATAGCACTTTGCAGTGCTTTTATTTGATTTTAAACTTTGGTTGCTACTGTATAGCCCCCTAAACAACTTCTGAACTCAAAGAAACCTAAAATATAACTTTTAAATGCAACTTTTGTTGCGAGCACTCCCATGACCCCTCACAGGCACTTCTGGGTCATTAGATCTTCATAACTCGGCCCTGCTGCAAGCAGGGCGAGCGAGAGCAGGGCGCGTGCTGACGTGTGCGGAGACGCGCGCAGAGACATGCACATCTGTGCATGTCTGCTGTGTCCACTGGGACCATGGGACAAAGGAGAGAAATCTAGAAAGTACCTACAATAGTGAGTAATAATAGGGGAACAGTAAAGCCTTATATTAATACTGACGAAAAATGGCTGACCAAAATAAAGAAAAAGACCTATAAACCATGTTCAGGCTGTAAAATGTATACTGAAGAGGTAACATTAGATGACTTTATATATAAAAAATGCCTATTGATTCAGACCTTACAGGCTGAAATTGAGCAGTTGTTGCAGAGAGTTGAAGGAAGTAAACAAATGGGGAAAATTGAGGTTCAGAAAGAAATAGGTGAACTGGAAGCATTTATAGATTCATTCATAGCTGACAATGATAAAACTGCAACCAAGGAGGATGGCTTACAGCAAACCTTATATGAAATAGAAAAAGAAAATGCAGATGTAAATTGGGTGCATACACAGAATTTAAATACTAAATACAATGGTGAAACACAGATATCAAAGAGCTATCCAGAAACAAAGAACAGATACACCTTATTAGAACCTGATATGGAAGATCCCCAAAGGTATTAAAAAATGTTCTCAAAAATGTTAAAGTTCAGACAAACCAGGACACAAAAGTACATTACAGGGTTGGGAAATTAGATAAAGACAGGAGAGATTCTGGAAATAGTAAAAAAACTGAACACTTAAACGCTGACCCTACACCAGAAATCAATGACAAAAAGACAGAAGGGAATAAAGATATTTTGATTATAGGTGACTCCATTACTGGAGGCATCGATACACTGGTGAGCCATGGTAGGAAAATGCACACTACTGTAAGTTCATTACCAGGAGTGAAAATAGTGGATATAGGATATCTCCTTAATGGACTAATGGAGGGACTCCAGACACCACTAGTTATACTTCATGTAGGTACAAATGATGTAGGGAGTTGCAATATAGAAAATATTATACAAGAGTACCAACATATAGTAAATAAAATAAAAGAAAAGGAGTGGGATATTATTATAGTAGGTCTGCTTCCAACTCATGGGAAATATGTTTTTAAAAACCTAAAAATACAGAAGTTATAGAGAAGACATGATAGAAACGTTCAAGTACCTAAAGGGAATCAACAAAGTCCAAGAGGGTAGCATCTTTCAAAAAAAGAGGTGTGCAAGAACAAGGGGGCACAATTTGAAGATGGTGGGGTGGCTCAGAGGTAATGTAAGGAAGTAGTTTTTCACAGAGAGGGTTGTGGATCCATGGAACGGCCTTCTGGAGGAGGTTGTGGAGTCAAAAACAGTGACGGAATTTAAGCATGCATGGGACAGTCATAAGGCAATTCTAGGGGTTGGGGGTAGAAAGAAGTAGGCTGCTGGTTAACTAGGATCTGCACCTTATCCATTAGGTAGGGAAATGGGCAGACTGGGTAGGCCAAGTGGTCCTTATCTGCAATCAAATTCTATGTTTCTATGTTAAATACACGGTTGCGTGCCTTTTGTAAATACAATAACATAGGATTTATGGATAATTCAGTAACCTTTGGGAATCATATACTGTTTAAAAGTGATGGCTTACACTTAAATAAAGCTGGGACTCACATATTGAGCAAGAAAATGAATGACATCATATCCTTCCATTTAAACTGGAAAAAGGGGGAAGGAAAACTTATAACCTAGTACCTGCATGATGCATGCATGGGATAGACATAAAGGAATTCTGGAGGTCAGGGGTAAGGGGCAACAGACTTCTAGGAAAACAAACTGAACTTACAAGCTCAAATGGGCAGACTGGGTGGGCCATAGGCCCTTATCTGCCGACACTGTCTATGTATCTATGTATCTAAAACTATAGATCTACAGGAAGGCAGGAAAGGGGTATTAATAAATGCACGTAACTTAGTTAATAAGTTTGAGAAATTACAATATTTAGTGCAAAACAAAAACATATAAATTGCACTTATTACTGAAACCTGGTGGACAAAAGAGGACCAGTGGGATAAAAATATAGAGGGCTACAATTTATTCTATTTATCAAGAGAAACAAAAAGAGGACGGAGTATTGCAATTTATATCAATGAGTCAATACGATGCGAAGAAATAAAGACAGAAAAAGATGAGCTGGAGATGTTATGACTAAAACTCATACCAAAAGGAGCACCAAAAATCAAAAGGGCTCTATTGTACAGATCCCCTTCAACTACTCCCAAGAGAGATTTGGAAATACTAAACATTATTAGGAATTTAGATCCAGCAGGAAGAATTATCTTAACTGGTGATTTCAATCTACCAGATATTGACTGGAATAAACAAGAGGGCAAGTCCAAAACAAGTACACAGTACCTAGATGCAGTGAACCAGATAGGACTTGAGCAATTGGTAACAGAAAAAAACAGGTCACAAAATATCCTGGATCTGATTTTTACAAATCTGGGGTCAACAGTAAACAATGTACAGATTACCTCTCCATTAGGCAATAGTGACCATCAGATAGTCTTTTTACAAGTTAAAGAAAAAGGTAAAGAAATAAGGGAGGGTAAGACTACAGTCCTAAATTTTAACAAGGTAGATTTTACCACCATGATGGAAACTATGGCATCTCGGAATGGGAAAAGGAATTTAAAAGACATTCTATAGATGATATGTGGGAGCGATTTATAAAGAAGTTGTGATCAACAATAGAAATAGGTATACCTAAATACATAAAATATGCACATACAAGGAGTGCTCCAAAATGGCTATCACTCAAAATAAATAAATTAATAAACAAAAAGTATAAACTGTATAAAAATACTAAAAATCATAATATAGAAGCATTGAATAAATATAGAAATTTAGTTAAGAAAGTTAAATGGGAAATTAAAAGGGCCAAAAAGGAATATGAATACAAACTTGCAACGCAAGTTAAAGGTAACTATAAGGCTTTCTATTCATATATAAATAATAAACAAAAAAATAACAACACCATCGGACCTTTTAAGAATGCACAAGGGGATATATTAAATAATAAAGAAACTGCAGAAACTCAAAACAAATACTTTTGCTCAGTCTTTAATCCAGCTACTCCATATAAGAAAGAAGACAAATTCAGTTCTATACCTGGACATATACAGATTACAGTGAAAAGTGTACTTGATAAATTAAAAATAACAAATAGAAATAAATCTCAAGGCCATGATGAAATCCATCCAAGGGTATTGTATGAATTGGCAGAACAATTAGCTTCACCACTGACTTACATTTTTTAAACTTCTATAGATACGGGACATGTTCCACAAGGTTGGAAGGAGGCATTAGTGATACCTATATTCAAAAAGGGATCAAGAACTGAGTTACAGAATTATAGACCAGTCAGCCTAACATCGGTTGTGGGGAAAATCATGGAGTCAATATTAAAAAGACATATATAATGGAGCTGGCCCTTGTGCCAAGCAGTAGGAGTTACCCTTCCTTGGCGCCAGCGACTTAGGTTCAAGCGGACTTGGGAACTGGAGGGCTGGCTGGGGGAGGAGGATTGAGTGCCCAGAGGCTGCTCTCTCCTCTGGGTGGGGTGGGATGCAGGTCCCACTGCGATACCACCACCTGGGTGACCACGGGTGGTGGTGCAGAGAGGACTGCATGTAGCAGGGAGGAAGGGAGGACATCTGCCGGGAGCTGGAGCGTTAGCACACTGTGAAGTGCATCGCTCCTAGGCTCTCCTAGTGCACAGACGTCCTACAGGGATGGGCAAAAAAAAAAGAAAATACCCTCCAGTGCTCCCTGTAGATGGAGCTTCAGGCCCCGATCCCAGGGCCCCTGCCGGCATGGATGATGGATCCCCAATGAAATCACAGTCGCTCGGGCGGTGAAAGGGGGGCCCTGCCTCGTACCCACCTGGGGGTTAAACCAAGGCAGCGTGGGGGGATGACTGCACCTGATGCTGACAGACAAGCAGGGACGCACAAGTCCATAGGAGACTCCTGAAAGTGAGGAAGCACCGGGGTGAGAAGGGGGCATAAAAAGAAAATATATAAAAAAAAGACTATATAATGGATTTTTTAAATACTAGAAAAATGCAGGATCCAGTACAACATGGTTTTAGGAAAACTAGATCTTGCCAGACACAAGCCCATTTCTTGTTACAATATGTCTTTTATTATGCACTGTATCAGATTTTGTTGCTCTAATCGCCTTGTATGTTGTTAATTGTTATTGCTGTCTTATGTTTACTCAGATTGTTATTATGTACTACTGTAATATGTATACCAATGCCCTGTGCTCTCCCAGGTCGTGCCTGAAAATAGGCATGTTTGTTGCCTAGCGCACTTACCCGGTTACCAAAAGCTAATAAATAAATAAAATAAACTTGTTAGTGTTCCATGAGAAACTGGAAAAGGCACTGGACGAGGGAAATAGCATGGATGTTGTCTTCTTGGATTTTTTCCAAGGCTTTTGATAAACTCCCACATCAGGAACTAATAAACACACTTAAAGAATACAATTTCAACAATAATATAGTAAATTAGATTGATGCATGGTTGAGGGGGAGAAGACAGAGAGTGGTAATTAAAGGAGATATATCTAGCTGTGCGGCAGTGACTAGTGGAGTTCCCCAAGGCTCAGTTTTAGGCCCTTGTCTTTTTAACATCTACATAACTTCATTAAATGTACAAAATAAAGATATATGGGTAACGAAATTTGCAGATGATTGCAGAATTGGAACCATAGTAAATAAAAGAACACAAATGATCTGCAGGATGCATTAAATACTATACAAAAGTAGACAAAAGAAAATAATTTAGAATTAAATAGAAATAAGTGTACTGTTATGCATTTGGGAAAGAGAAATAACAACTCATCTTATAAAACTGGCACAATTGAACTAAGAAAAACAATAGAGGAAAGGGACCTAGGGGTTATAATTACTTCAGATCTAAAATTTAGTTATCATTGCGATAAAACAATAAAGAAAAATAACCAGATATTAAATTGCATATTGAGGCATGTTACCAGCAGAGATAGGCAAGTGATTATGCCCCTCTATAGTGCCCAGGTAAGACCCAACCTGGAGTATTGTGCTCAGGTATGGGCTCCATATAAAAAAGAGGATGTCCATAGCTTGGAGCGTATCCAGAGAAGGGCTACTAGATCTATCAAAGGGTTGGGAGACATGTCATATTCTGAAAGGTTAAAGGAGCTAAATTTGTTTACTCTGCATCATAGAAGAACTAGGGGAGATTATTTTGTGCTAATTAAATGTTTGCAAGATGATATTCTATTAGCAGATCTAGGGTTGATCCCCCAAAAAAATCAAAATATGAACCCAGGGGACATCCTTTCCAATTAACAATACGAAAATGGCATACTCTTCCAAGAAAACATTGATTTAGCCAGGGATTGGCTTCTGGCTTGAACTCATTGCCAGCAAAAGTGGTAGCCAATACAAATATGGATATCTTTAAATATAGATTAGACAAGCATTTTCTTGGTAAATAAAAGACAATATAGAGTCATGTTCAATATATAAAATAATGGCAAGCTCTATGGACGCAAGTCTAACTAGCTTGAAATTACCTATGAACCAATGAACATGTTGGTAGATCCCTTTAAGAAAATAAGCTAGGTCTCTCTCCTGGCTGTGGGAAACCCTGGTTTTCTACCAGGGTTGCAAGACGGGTGTTGTGATCTTGGCGGAAAAATGCTGACTTCCTTTTTTAAGATCGTTTTGCTAAGGAATAGCTCTTATATGCCATAGACCTACACATGAAGTGGGATAACTTGTAGTTTGATGTTAAGGAGCCACAGAATGATATACAGCCCACACATCATTTTAATGTGAAGTTATTAGGTGTGTTAACTTTTTCTCAGAAAAAATATACACATGCTAAAAAATTAGCTAGCCTGCAGCATTCTATGTTTAGGATGTATCCCTACTTCTTATCCAAACCCTCATTCAGTGTTTCTTTTACTTTTAGACCATATTAACTCTCTTGATGGCTTTTTGCATTTCCTTACTACCTCTTTCATTTTCTTATTTTTGCTTCCCTTTTTTAAAAACCACCTTGTCTGGATGTGTCTGTTTGCCTCTTTCAGGATTCTTAATGTCTTCTTCATTTTTCCTAAATTGGTGTACCAGTAGTTTTATTTGTTTATTTTTTTACACTTTTATTCTGCATAAGATCTTCCCCTGTCCATATCTGAGTAATATGTTGTGTTCTCTTTTACACATATGTTCCAGAATATTTGGATTTCATGATACAGTAGCACATCAGGCAATGAAGAGAACACATAGTAGACAAGAATCACACTATTCTAGCAGACTGGTATGAGTTTAGCTTCAGCAGGAATGGACTGGTGCCCCATGTGATTTGCAGGAAATGTCTTGCTGGTAATACAGTGTTTAATTCCAGAGACAGGTCATAATTAAATAGTCTACATATTCTATATGAATGAAAAAACATGAAAGAAAATATTTTCTGAGCTTGGTAATAAGTAGACTAGGAGCATATTTCTTTGACTTTAAGGTCTATATCTAGGCGAGAACTTAACGACAGCCAGCTGCATGGAGCTATGTAGCTGATCTGTGGAAGCAACCCTTTCATATATGGAGAATTTGTAAATGATGCATTTTTGAAAATCACCTTTCTTTTTTTACAATGTATTTATGTGGGACAGCCCAGCTGAGCTGCAGCATCTTGTTTTCAGTGGGGTCCTGCTTCTACTCATTTCTGCAGCCAGGTAGACTGGAGCACTGAGAAGTTAAATCAAACCAAACCAAACTTTATTTATAATGCACTTTTCAAATGCCAAAGCGTGAATACATTATAAAACACAAATAACCAATCAATATAAAACATCAAAATTTAAAATAGGTACCCAAAACACAACTAGTTAAAAATTATCCCCGAAGACTAAATTAAAAAAATAAGTCTTCAATGAAGACTTAAAGGTCTCAGAGGACAGGCAATCTTTAATCTGATGAGGTAGAGAGTTCCACAGGGTCGGGGCTACAAATGAAAATGCTCTAGCACCTAAGGCCTGGAGATGGACCCTGGGAACCTCTAGCAATCTCGTTGGCAGAGCAGAGTGGACGGAGGGTTAAGTGACTTGCCAATGGACGCACAGTGAGTATTTGGCTCTAGCAGGGTTTGAATCTGTGATCTCTCAGTCCCTGAGCCAGTGCTCCAACTATGAACTCACACTGCCTCTTGCTTGCAGATGTGTCAAGGACCAGAGCAGAACTATACTGCGTGTCAGATTCAGGATGCCTGCATCTGCAAACACTGTGAAGGAGCAGGCACACAAAAGGAGGTGTAATGTAAATGATAAAATGAGTAAGAGAAACAAAGTCCTGTGATTGGCCAAATGTGATCACATCACCACATGTTATTCCAACACAATAGCACAGGTCAGAAATACTTCACTTTCTGAACCTCATTATTTAGTTTTTAAATACAAATCAGAGGAACCATTTTGTAATCATAATAAGGTACTCCAGGGTGTGTGCAACTGTGGGATAATGGCACTTTTTGGGTGTGTAAGGCACTCAACATTGCCTTGTGCCTCACTTACTGAAATCTGCCATTGCCCTACAATAACGCACACCCTGTCATGCCTTATTGCTTAATTCTTAGCTTGCTTGTGTTAGGTCAGAAAGGCTGTATTAGGCTAGTCTGTGTTTCTCTTGTGCTTAGTGAATTCATGGATCTCAGTGCCAGAGTGTCACTAGCAGTTATGAACCATTAGCAGAATGATCAGTGGGGTGCCTCAGGGATCAGTGCTGGAGCTGGTCCTCTTTAATGTCTTTATAGATGATATTGCAGATGAGCTGAAAGGAGAAGGTCCGCCTCATTGTGGAAGTCACCAGAATCTGCAATAGGGTGGGCACTCCAAGGAGGGTGGAAAGAATGAGCAGAGGCCTGAGAAAACTCGAGGAGTGGTCAAGGGTACGGTAGCTGGGTTTCAATGTGAAAAAGTACAAAATAGTGCACTCGGGGCACAGAAACCCAGGGGCAGAGTACAAAACTTGGGGGGGGAGTGTTATTGATGACCTCCAAGCAGAAGAGTCCTGGGGGTAATAATCTTTGATGACAAAAAGGTGGGCAGGCAGTGTGACAAAGCAGTTGGGAGGGTTAGTGGAATGCTGAGGTGCACACAGAGAGGTATCACCAGCCGAAGGAGGGAGGCGGCACTGCCTCTGTATAAATTGCAAGTAAGACCTCACCTTGAATACTGTGTGGAGTTCTGGAGGACACATCTCCATAAGGACATAGACAGAGTGGAGGCAGTCCAGAGGAAGGCAACTGAAGTGGTGCAGAATCTGCATCAAAAGCCCTATGAGAAGAGACTAAAGGAACCCAATACGTACACCCTGGAAGAGAGGAGGGAGAAGGCAATATAACACAGACCATTAAATACCTCATGAGGGTAAATAAGGTACAGAAGGAAAGTATTTTTCAGGGGAAAAAAATGCTCAGGAACAAGGGGACATGCTATGAAGTTGTAGGGAATTAGATTCAGGAGAGATGTGAGGAAGTACTTCTTCACACAAAGAGTGGTGGATTCCTGGAACAACCTACCAGCTGATGTGGTGGGGGTGAAAACAGTGGTGGAATTCAAGCATGCATGGGATATGCATAAGGGAATCTTCGTGGAAAAGAATGAGGGGGACGGGGAAAAACAGATCAGGTAGGATCTATGGAGATACTTTAGGCAGGGAAAAATGGGCAGGCTAGGTGGGCTTAGTGGTCCTTATCTGCCGACAGATTCTATGTTTCTATGGTTCTAGTCTGTGTGTGTATGAGGAATAAAATATACATCGAAACATAACATAGAAATTGTCAGCAGATTAGATAAGGACCGATAGGCTCATCCAGTCTGTCCGTAAGCCCTACACTCGTATGTGGCTACTGACCCTACCCGGTATAAGAAGATTTACTAACCATTTTCTCAATAAAGCTCCAGACTCATGCATAAGAGATCACCAGTGCCCTGGAAAGGCATGTGAGGCCTTTTTGAAAACTCTGGAGTTCTTACATAACTTTAATTATACTTACTAGATTTCCTGTTTTTATTTTATTGTTGTTCACTGTTGCTAGGAAATTGGTGTGGAAATGGAATCCTTTGGACTTCCTCTGCTCTTGCTGCCTGCCTACACCTCATATCATAATCTCCTGCTTGGGACAATGTAATCCTTTCAATGGTAACCAACTGTGATTCATAAATGGAATATTACATGACATGACGTGTAGACAAGCAGCAGCAGCAGAAAACATTCATGAGTCAAGGATCCTGTTTTAAGCAGCTTTCCTTAGTAAAAAAAAAAAAAAGAAATATGACACATACTGATGATATATATGCTGCATGTTTTAGCAAAGCCTTTGATACCGTTCCACACAGAAGACTGGTCAACAAACTCAGTGGTCTGGGGAAGGGGCACAAGATGGTGAACTGGGTTACTAACTGGTTAAGGGACAGAAGACAGAGGGTGGTGGTAAATGGAACCACATCCAAGGAAATGCAGGTGACCAGCGGGGTACCTCAGGGTTCCATACTTGTGCCAGTCCTCTTCAATGTCTTCATCAGTGATATTGCAGATGGGCTGGAGAGAAAGATTTGCCTGTTTCCAGATGACACCTAGATCTACAACAGGGAAGACTCTCCAGAGGGGGTGGAAAGGATGAGAAAGGATCTAGAAAGGTTGGAGAGGTGGTCTGAAGTGTGGCAACTGCAGTTTAATGCAAAGAAGTGCAAAATCATGCTCGTGGGGTGCAGAAACCCTGGAGCTAGCTGCAGGATGGGGAAGAGCTGCTAATGGTTACAAGGCAGGAAAGAGATTTCGGAGTCATTATCACAGATGACTTGAAGGCTACCAAGTAGATGGCCAAGGCAGTAGGGAAGGCCAGCAGGATATTGGGGTGCATTGGGAGGGGTATCTCAAGCCGAAGGAGGGAGGTATTAGTTTCACTGTACAAAACCCTGATAAGGCCTCATCTGGAATACTGCATGCAGTTCTGGAGGCTGCATTTTCAAAAGGACATTGACAAGATAGAGATGTAAAGAGGAGGGCAACAAAGCTGGTGAAGGGTTTGCAGCAGAAGCCTTATGAGGAGAGAATCAGGGACCTCAATATGTATATGCTGGAGCAGAGGGAGGAGCAGGGGGGCATGACTGAAATGTTCAAGTACCTCAAGGGCATAAATAAGGTAGAGGGGCAAAGTATATTCCAGTTCAAAAAGTGTTCCAGGACCAGGGGGCATGACATAAGGCTAGAGGGAGACTGCATAAGGGGAAACATGAGAAAGTTCTTCTTTATAGAGAGGGTGGTGGATGCCTGGAATGGCCTGCCCCAGGAAGTAGTGACTGCATGTTCAGTGGTAGGATTCAAACATGCATTAGACAGAAATAAAGGAATACTACTGATGGGAAGGAAAGGCTTGGACCAGTGAACAAGTGGTATCATGGGCCACTTATACAGGTAGCATTAACAGGCGGACTGAATGGGCCCGGCAGTCCTTTTCTGCTGACATTTTCTATGTATCTTTGTATGTAAGCAGAATTGTATATAAATATTTTTCTGGCTTCCTGAAGTATAGAACAAATTTCTTGTCTCCCTCCATCTTTCTTCCTCCTATCTACAGTATTTCTTACACTTTCACTGCTAAACATTATCTCTCCCTCCTGCCTCTCATCTTCCCCTTGTTACCTGCTCAGGTCTGGCATCTCTGCCTTGTGCGTCTGGGCCTCCCTTATGGGCATCTAACTGGAGCTTGTAATCTGCCTGCACCTTATGTACAGTGTTCAGCTTTTGGTCCTAACCTATCCCTGTAATGCAGTAATATGGCCTAGGGCTGCACTGCGGCATAGTATCTTGTACATTTTATTTATTAATGTTTGTACCTGCAATCTCTTTGTTTTATCTTGAACTTACTATACTTTGCTACATCATCATTATTTACTTTGTACCCCCTTGTTACCCGTCCCTCTGGTTGCACCTTGAAATAAGCTCTGGCTCAGGGTGCCTTCCCCAGATACCAGTTTTCAAATAAATCAATAAAATGCTGATTTTCAATGTTTCTCAGAGGACCGTCAGAAGCTGCTCATGGATCAGCCTGTTAGTGCCTGCTCCGACTGTGCTCCCAGCGTGACGACCTCTACAAAGTGGGAGTTGGCGCTGGGTTGTCGCCTCATGGGAACAATGTAGATCTAGCTGGAAAAAAACACAATATGGATATTAGAGGCTGGCAAAACAAGCTGTCGTGACACACTGTGACTTCAATATCTGTATACCATGCAGCTTGCAGCTTTGTAGACTTTGTCTAGCATTGGAAATGCATCACTGTAGTTAAATACAATGGAAAAGTGACATATTTTCCAGAGTTTGCCTTGTTTACTCTTTTAATTAAGGCTGAACATTTTTGTGAGTAAAAGGGTAGAAATTGCATGAAAAAAACATTTCTGAATAATTTTCATTACAAATATCGAAAGAAGTACCCATAACATATGCACAGAATTCCAGAATTTCATGTAAAATGTGTGATTGTTCACATAACAAAAACATTTTGTGTGCAAAAAGTACAGTGTTTGAAAAAGAATGCAGGATTGTTGCATAAAAATTTGGGGGGGGTTTGGAAAAACTCATGCAGTTTGGGAATTTTCATGGAAAAAATCAGTGAAAATGTGAGTCAGTTTTACCCAGTTTTAATCAAACATACTTTTTTATTCAAATAAGAATTTGTTTATTTTTTAGCAGTGTCTTTGATCTGATCCCCAAAGACCTCTAAAATATATATTATTGATGTTAAAACATGCTCCACTTGACATGGTGCTTGTTAAACTGTGTTATCATAATATGTGTAAGCTATGGGGTGGGCAGTTCATAAACAGGAGGGAATCGGGTGGCCAGCTCCTTGGAACAAATATGCAACTCTTTTCTCTTGTTTTATGAAGACTGTAAAAAAATGGAATTTTACAACAGTACTCCCATGTAGGAAGACCCCATCTCAGCAAGGACATAGACAAGATGGAGGCAGTCCAGAGGAGGGCAACTAAAATAGTGCAGGGTCTGCACCAGAAGCCATATAAAGAGAGACTAAAGGAGCTTAATATGTATACCCTCGAGGAAAGGAGGGAGAAGGGGGACATGACATAAACTTTCAAGTACCTCAAGGGAATCAACAAAGTCCAAGAGGGTAGCATCTTTCAGAAAAAGAGATGTGCAAGAAAAAGGGGGCACAATTTGAAGATAGAGGGGGGATGGCTCAGGGATAATGTGAGGAAGTATTTTTTTCATGGAGAGGGTTGTGGATGCATGAAACAGCCTTCCTGAGGAGGTTGTGGAGTCAAAAACAATGGGAGAATTCAAGAATGCATGGGACACAGACATAAGGCAATTCTAGTGGGGGGGTAGGCGGAAGTAGGCTGTTGGTTAACTAGGATCTGCAGCTTATCCATTAGGTAGGAAAATGGGCAGACTAGGCAGGCCAAGCGGTACTTATCTGCTGTCAAATTATATGTTTCTATGATACAAGGGGTTTGGGGGCTGTTTGCAGAGTGGTCACTATAGGTTCTCTTTAAGAGAAACTTTGTAAGCAGGTCAAGAGACACTTTGATGGCCCTATACTATACTGATCCTTGGCCAGGTCCCATCTTATGTACAATGTGAGGTTCTGGCTCCCATATCTGAGGAAGGATATTAACACTGGGAAAAGTACAGAGGAGAGGGACAAAGATTAGTGATGGCTTGGAAAACATGGATCATGAGAACTGATGGGCCATGAGAGCTGACTGGCAGATATGGGACTATTTTCCATGGAACACAGAAGACCCCGGGCAGACATGAATACAGTACTCAAGTATGTAAAAGGGAACATACCATTAGACTAAGTGCAGATCTCTAAGATGCAAAAAGATGGAAGGACAAGGGGACACTTGATGACATTCAAGGGTTGAAGATTTAAGGGGAACATTAGAAAGAACTACTTCACAGAACAAGTGCTGAAGACGTGGAACAGACTGCTGCAGCAAGTGGCATCAGCTTTTACTGTAAAGGTCTTTAAGCAGAGGCTCGATAAGTATTTTGAAGACAACAGGGTGACAGGGTATTCCAACTGAACTGCTGGGAGGAAGGAACTTGATGGACTGATGGTCTTCTTTTCCCCTTAAATATATATGTTTCTATGGACATTATGTGTGTAACCCGTACTACCATCTCCATGGCTGCCCCAGTACTATTAGGCCTAGCAACACAAAACTGACCTGTGGCTGTTGGGACAGAGAAGTCATCAATCAATGCCTGAAGAGGTACCGACCGTGGTGGAGAGGGGTAAGAAGCTCAATGAAAAAATATCATAATTTCCATGGCAACATGTTGTGACGTCATAAGCAGAGGATTAAGACTTAATGGAAGGTGTAAGCAGCTTGAACAGATGAAGTCTAAAGGGGAAATTTCCTGTTTTAATGACAAAGTCTTCTAATAAAAAAATGGACATTTCTGAAATTCAGAATTAGCGGGATTTTGTGTACATGTGTTATGCTGAGGCCTGTTTTTTGTGTTTGTTTTTTTTTTTGTTCCATAAGCCAAAACAATCTCTTTAAATGTCACAAGGCAGTTTTTGAAAAGAGGAGTGGAGATGGGATATCCTGGCCAAAATCCTATTCTCTCAGCAGAAGCAGCAGAGGGGTAGGGGTGACAGTGTATTCCAACTGAGTTGGTGTGAGGGAGGAACTCGATGGACCAATTTGCTTCTTCCGTTCCCATAGCTTTAGGCATGGACAGATGTAACAGATGTACTGCCCTGACGTTGTTGTCAGGGTTTCAGCTGAGTGCACAGTGGCTGCTCTGTTACCCTGTCTAATGTCCCTGTACCACCAGTATCTAACTCATTACCTGTGGTTAAGTTGGAAATTTTCAGGCGGGGGGGCTCACCTCTAGATCTGTAAGTGGGGTAACTGTTATCTCTAGATGGTGGAACTCTTCGACAGTATTTAATGAAGAAAGATGACAGAAGTGCAGGAACTCTCATATACTGTAATTTTTTAGATAATGGCTAAAACAAAACTAACATCCTGATTGGCTAAAACAGCCTGCCACCTGGGCTGTTATTTCTCAACAATGGCCCGGTTAAAAACAAGTTCCACTTGGCACTGCCCTATGACTAACACTATCCTTGGGCACCCCGAAATTGAAACCTGCCACCTGCCATTGTTCCCCCGCTCGCTTAGCCAAACTGACTTCTCTACACACAGTTGCAGCACAGTCCAAAATAAATGTACGACAATACTAAATGTTTTTTTTCCCTTCTTAATAACTGAAATTTCCTTACTCAGTGCGGTCGCGCTCCCTCTCAAGATACTTCTATACTGAGTTCCAGAGTTGTGCGGCGCCACATTTCAGACCTCAACAAAATGAAAAATAAGCAGGTACCTATCTTGAAATACCTATAAACAGGCAATATGAAGTAAAATAAAGACCTCTCATCTCTGTTTCCATGTCTAACTGAGGAACAAGGGAGACACAAATCGAGGCGACAAACTAAAGAAGCAGCTCTCCTATCTCACTGTGTGGAAAAAAAAGGCAAGAGCACAAGCTCATGGAACACATATGAACAACACAGCACCCTCCTGTGGTCATTCCAGTACTGCAGGGATTACTTTACTAGAAGAGTTACTTTTTTTTGTTTTTTTTTATATAGTTTTTATATACAAATATTTGTTATATAGTTTTCCAAAACATTACAGCTATTGCCTATTATCTAAGTGTAATAATACCCTCCAGGGTGGGCGTTATGGGATAAAATGGACCTTCCAGGGACTATAAGGCCCTCCGCCTGTGGCGTCAGGCCTCATTATGCCCCTGGGTGGTCCGTTATATCCCAATAATGCCCACCCTGTCGGGTATTATTACTTACGTAAGAGTTAGGGAAACTGAGTTCCTGTGGGTTCCTGCCCAATTTAACCCCTTCTCATTACTAAGTGAAGCACTCCTAGATACAATTTGTATGAAAGCTGCAGTATTAGACCTTATTATGCTCCGGTATATTCTGTTAAGCACTGTAATTTTTTTTAGATGTACAGTCAGAATGTAACCACCTAAATGGAACTTTGTCAACTCCAGCAGTTGCATGTCATCTTTTACTTTAATGCCAGCAGCCATGGCAAGGATCCATCGCCAGGCTGGAGCCCGCAATATTGTGGGTAAAACATCAGGATTAATTAAAACTCATAGCAGTGTATTCCCTAAAAGCTCCAATTACTTCTGCTTATGTAATCAGATATTCGTCTTCCTTGGGTTATCATGGATCTTTTCATAAATCCATTTATGTCTCTATGTCAGTCTGTCTTTTCATCCCCCCCCCAACTAAAAAAAAACCATAAAAAACAGGCCTGCATAGAAAAAATTTCTCAACGCAAGTCACAGCTTTCTGCAGTTATAGGCAATCTGACCCAAGTTTAGTATAAGTGTTAGGTGCTCAGAGTCGGTTATTAGATCAAGTCAAGATAAGCTGTCAAGGACAGGCAAGGTGCTGAAAAGGCAGCTCCGAGAGGCTTTGTCAAAGCTTTCTCTGGGTGTGTGAGTACAAGGATATCCACACACACAGCTGGGCCGGCTGTGACAGATGCTGGAAACCATGTTTACAGCATGAGCCAACCAGGCCTGTAACTGGTCTCTTTGATCTCACCTGGGAGGAAAGTTATTCTGTGTCCCTCTGAATCTCAGGGGCTTAAACTTGAAAAACAAGGAGGAAAACACAACAAAAGGACAGGAAAGTGTGTTTAAAGTGAAGCTCTAATGGTATATAAAGTTCACTTGTATTTTGCTGGACAGATAAGAGGATACAGTGCTAAGCAGTGGTACTGACACTTTTTTTTTTTTGTTAACTCTCGAAGCAGAAGAATAAGGCTCTTGAACAACCAAGTATATAATAAAGTAAGAGTGGCCAGTGAAGCAGTGGGGAAAATGGCCTGCAGCTTGTGCCTAATTGTTCTGGCTAGACATAAAGTCATGGTCGAAATGTGTGTGTGTGTGTGTGTGTGTGTGTGTGTGTGTGTGTGTGTGAGTGTGTGTGTGTGGTGGGTTACTTTTACAAAGAAGGAATCAACAAACTGGTGGTCTGCATCTACTGGCAATATGGCCTGGTGGTTAGAGCAAAAAACTGTGAAGCAGGATGCCCCAGGTTCAAATCCCACCAAGGGCAGAATGATCATGAATATGTGACTTTACCTCACTGCGCTTCAGTACACTCAGTGGTAATATTGGACAGAAGCAGGACCCCACTGAAAAAGACAAATTACATATCAGCTTACTGTCTATAAATAAATTTTACAAAAATCAGTCAACAAGTTGTATGGAGATCTTGACCACACTGTTATAATTATTTCTTGGGTATCTATCTGTGATGGTCCTATATCCAAAACCTACAACTGGTCCTCAAAATTAGCAAACATTTGGACAAAAATTATTGTAGGATCTACTCAAGAAGTGTGTGTGTGTGTGTGTGTGTGTGTGTGTGTCTGTGTTTTCCTTACTCAAAGTAGCCCAACTGATATGACACACTCAGTTTTCAGTGGGAACTTCCTTCCACCCAAATAAATGGTGAAGTGATTTGAAACACAAACAGGTCAAGTGACTTGCGGTGGTTCATGAAGAGAGTCAGTGGCACAGGTGGGATTCAAACCTGTGAGCTCCAGTTTCACAGTTCAGTGCTCTAATTAGCAGGCCATACTGCTGTCCCAGATCCTTCACTGAACCACAAATGACAAATATTGCAGTATCTTCTATCCAGTATCAAAGTGAGCATGTCTTGTTTTCAGTGGTCCTAGTGAAGAAGGCTTCAACATCATGCCTTTATATACCACAGAGGTAGACAGTCCACTGGAGCAAGGCCCTCTGGGGCTTGTGCTATCTCAGTTCCCTAACCCTGTCTCTGTAAGATCATGGCAGCCAAATTCTGCTCCACTCATGGAACAACATGGGCAGATGCCTCGGGGGTGTGTCCGCTGAAGGTGGCAACGGTGGCCCTTGTATGCTGATGTTCAAATAGGGCCAGCTTCAGTTATGCAGAGGCATGTATAGGCTACACTGGGGGGACCCTGCCATTACTGCTATACACCTTCTCTGCCATATGACACAGGTTGATTGGAGGCTCAATCAGCCCACCAAACATTGGTTCTCAGTCTTTCTTTGTGGCATGGAGGGCTGAGAAACAAACAATTTGCCAGCAGGTAAGGACCACTTGGCCCATCTAGTCTGCTAATTTTTCCCTGGGTACAGGATTACCACAGATCCTTTTTGCTTTCTGGTCCGTTATCCCTCCTCCCCCCTTCCTTTCCCCTAAGATTCCTTTGTGCCTATCTCATGCATTCTTGAACCCAATCACTGTTTTCGCCCCCACCACCTCTGTTGAAAGGCTGTTCCAGGAATCCACCACTCCTTCTGTGAAGCAGTACCATGAATTTACCCCCTTCCAGCTTCATATCATGTCTTTTTCTTGAACACCTTTATTTCTGAAAAATACTTCCCTCCTGTACCTTATTTACCCTGTGAGGTATTTAATGCTGTATATCCCCCCTCTCCCTCCTCTTTTCTAGTGTATATATATTCAGGCTCTTATGTCTCTCCATGTAGGGCTTCTGATGCAGATCCTGCACCATTTTAGTTGCCCTCCTCTGGACTGCCTCAGTGAGGGTGCTCATTGGGTGCACTTTTAAGACTTTTTCACACTCAAAATATTGTCCCTGAGGTAATTCGGTAGTCATGGTCACAGAGTGCTATATTCCATTATCCCCTGCTTTATAGCTGACTAGTAAAAGCAGATTCTTTTTTCTTCAGAGAAATTCTCTCATCTGAATATGCAAGCTAACTACATGTGAATCGAGCACATGTCACTGTAGTGTCCGCCCATTACACTCGAATCATTTTGATCTGTGGAGTGCTCTCATTTGCAACACCAACGACAAGGCATCTCTTTCAGCAGTCTAGAACAGGGCCTTAGTTAACAGCAAAGTTTAAAGAAATGTTACTGCCTTTTATCTCAAGCCAGAAATACTGTGTAGCAAAATGTACTATTGTTACCATGTGTCTCTTAGTAGCATGCTGAAACTTGAATTATGACAGCATTGCAAAATGTTTTTTTTTATTTTAACTCTTTAAGGAACTGATTTTAAAGCAGTAGAGTAAGGGGGGGGACTTACTGCTTTTATAACAATCTGAGTTTAAACATAAAACAAGATCAGGTATCTCAGTGTGGCTTCAATCCCTGCAAAAATATATAAAGAAGTAGGACTCGGTAGTCTAGTCCCATAGAGAGACCTGAACATCCTATAAGAGATTCCAGAACAAGGAGACCCTCACCATGTTAAACCAGTAAACATCCTAATGGCTTTCTTGTGTCAAAGATAGTAAATTGCTATTAGTAATCCTTAGATTGGGGGACACGCACTTAAAACAGTTACAGTATCTTCTTTAACTCTTACTCAAAGTACTTCACATGTAAAAGTTTTAACTTTGCTTTGAAAAGACATAAAATGCTACAAATTTGATTTCTAAAAAAACTATAAATCTTAGTTATTATGACATTATGGAACATCTCAGCACTTCGATCCTAAGCTGCGGATACTGTAGATATGCAAGTTCTCAACACTCTGCTAGGAGGCATTAAAAAAAAAATCAGTCAGACTTGCGACCCTAAACAAAGTAACTTAAGCAAACTTTGTTTTTCATATCAAGTTTCTCACTTTTAAGAAAATGATATTTAGACACAGTTTTGCTCTTCTGTTTTCTACTGTCTGCGTTATTCTTCTTAACTAAGTTTATTTGAATGGAAGCAGGATCCTATTTCAGTTGCTGATGAAATGCTCATGATCTTGGCCAACAGAGGACTGTGACTTCGGCAAAGGATTAAACAGCAGGAGCAGATGGACTGTAGGGGGTGAGGATCTTGTTTCCATGGAAATGAACCTAGCAATGAAAAAGAAAAGTAACAGAAATACATACCCTCTGTAAAACATGAGATGTTTTATGTAAAAATATTGGAAAAACTTGACTCGGGTGCAGTTTTTGCCAGATACAAAATGTCAGCTGAGAATTTGACATTGTCGGAGGGATTCTGACGGGCTTGAGTCCACTTTTTACTGGACTGAAAATGGTGGCCGAGATTTTGGCATCATACCCAAGTCTTGCTTCATGACGTCTAAACTATTAGTAGTAGTAGCGGCAAAGTAGTGGTAGGAGGTAGGGGATTGGATGGCAAGGGGGTTTGTGGGGCTTTGCCCCCCAAAACTAACCAATTCACTGTAACAAAGAGGGAGGGTATGGAGTAAAAGGACACTAATCAAGTCAGCCAACTCCATGACATCATCATCCAGGTTCTTGTCCTCCGTTTTTCCTTTGGCAGAAACTACACCTGCTCCAAAAACTTTAAAAGCATAGGGCTCAATTTTCAAAAGGGTTACACCAACACAAGGGACTTGTGTCAAAAGAGTCTGATGTAAGGGATGACTTGCATCACTACTTGTGCCAACTGCAATTTTCAAATGCTGCCTGCATTAATCCTGATGCAGCTGCACCAAAGCCCCCTTGCATCGTGGTTGCGGCACAAAGTCCAGTATGCCAGGTTGCAAGGGGTCTTGTGCCACAGTGGGGCTGCAACATTCCCAAAATCAGGATTTTGAAAGTCTCCCTGCGTCCTCATGAGCTGGCAGTGGTTAGACCAGCCAAGAGCTGGTCTAACTTACCTGCACCAGCCCGCCCATACTGTCCATGCCATGACCCCCCCAAAACAGCTGTCTGGTGGACCAATAATACTTTATACTGTGGTGAGAATGTAAATAAACTGTTGCTGAGCCGCAGCAAACCTAATAAAGACAAAGGTGATAGTTGAAGAACACACACACAGAAAACTATTTGTTTCATTTATACTTGACAGAGGCTATGCAATGCACAGGAGTCCACCAACATATGCAGATCATCCTGCAATAAAGGAATAATGCACGACAGGGTGTGTGTCATGCTGGGATAACGCCACACCTGGGGGGGGTTGGGCACAAGGCCGCAGGCTGAGTGCGTCCAATGCTCCAGGTGTGGCGTTATCCCAAATGACACACACCCTAGAGTGCATTATTTGTATTATACATTGGCTCATTGTTATATATAAAATGAAAAAAGAATGTTTTTATTAGTGTGGAAAAATATTTTTGTTTTTTAAGAGGATGTGCAAAAAAAAGAGCTCATCCAGCTCCAAAAAATCATCATCCAAAAAACTCATCTGCATTGGTTCACAGTAAGGCTGAGACTAGACCTGTGGTGACGTGCTGGGATAACGCCATGGGTCCAGCCCCAAACTGACCAATCACAGTCCAAGATTCTTTCTTGCCAATGTATAATGTATTTTTTATAGTGTGCCATGGCAGCCAGTGGATTGCCAGCTCTCCGGCAGCTGCTGCAAGCCCATCTGCGGGCTTGCAGCATTCCACTGTCACATGCCATTTCATTGGCACAGCTGGAGCTTTGCAGCGAACCAGAGGAGTTTGGCGCCAGTACCCTGATTTTTCCAGAATTAGGTGCAGGGTCCCTGATGCACCCAAGATTGCTGCACCACTAGATCGGCTTAAGTTTTGCCACACTACGGGCTCTTTGAAAATCAAGCCCCTAATAGTTACATAACATTCTGATTATAGTTCACACATTTCTGCATTTATCTTCCCCTTTTTATTTATAACTAAGGACTGCTGCTTGAAAGTAGGACTCAGACTTCATCTGTTGCTTCTGCTTGTCTGCCTGTGATGTCATAATCCTCTGTTTATAAATTACAATTGGTTGCCGGGATAATAATTATGATGCCAAGGATTTTGATTTCTTATGTCAAGAAACAGCAGCAGCAGACAAGCATCCAAAAGGTAAGGAGCCTGTTTCCATACAAGTTTCATTAGTAATAGAGAATAATGGGAACAATTAAAAAAAAAACAGGAAATATAGGAATTACAACTAAGACCGTGCATTATTTCCAATGTTTTCTCAGTGGAGATGCAGGTTCTCTTAAGTGCTTGGCTGAGCTCAGTTATGCAGCATTAACCTGTGTGCATTTAATTACTGTTTCAAACATTTTACTAGGAAGGACACACTGAGTCGCAGGCTTGCAGCTCATTTTCAGATGTGTGCTGGGGGGAGGGGACAAAGGAACAATCTGCAAAACAGGAATACATTAATAAGGTGTGCAAATAAATGAAAGTATAGCATAGAACTGTAAAGAGGTATGAGGGTAAACAAGTTACAAAAAATGGAATAATTAGTATAACCACACTCTGAGATTGGTAGAGTAGCAATAATGTCAGTGCAGCCATATAAATAAGAATAACCAGGTAGGAGATGCAGTTGTGGATGGGGGACCCACAGGAACAGTGGATCATAGCAGCAGACAATTGGGCAGAAAAGTAGGGGTTAGGAGGGGTCAGGGGCAATGGCAGAAGTGAGCTGAGAAGTCCTGAAGGAGGGATTTGATAGAGCAGAGAGAGAGAGAAGGCAGCATGAACAGCAGGAGGGAATAAACCAGAGTTTAGGGAACCTGAAGTGGAAAGCTGTTTGACATGCACAGTACTGCATGGGAGAAAAGGAGATTGAGCAGGAGTCAATATTAATAAGGGAATACACAAGGGAGGAGAAACAGGAGAGAAGGCAACTAAGGTGAAGAAGGAGGGAGTCTAGCCAGAATTTAGAGATAAAGGAGGCACTGTGAGAAGTGTCTAGCTTTGAGTGAGGGGGAGAGCAAGGGAAGTACAGAGGGAACCTTGGTGGGTATGTGAGGGGGCAGTCAAGGGCAAAGTGGCAGAACATAAAGGAGCGAAAGAGAGGGCCCAGTCTGTCCAGGGTGGACTTAGGAGTGGCAATCACCTTCAAGCTGATTGCGTACATGAAGTGAGATACAAACTTTATTTCTGTACAGAACTCCCAAATTTCAAGTTTGTCTCCTGGAACAGATAGAATGCTGCTCTGTTGCTAATAAGTACACTTCAAAAGTTACATTTAGACAATAGATGAGTTAAGCAGCCGCATCTTTACACATCAAAGGTATTGCATTTGGCACTGCTATTTTGTGATAACGTAGAAAAACACTTTGCAAAGTCAGGTGACGGTAAAGTTTGCTTTCATGGAGTCCCCTTCTATTTAACACAGAATTTCCTCTTTTTTTTCTCTAGATAAGGTACCCCTATGAGGCACACTGCAGCTCGACTTTCAGTGGGATAAAAAGAGTGTTCTGTGAAGTAGGTAAATCTTGTAATGATTACATATCACAGTTGCAACAATAAAAGCTGTCAGAAAGCAGACTGCGGTAGACACTCACATTCCTCTGTAATTAGTACATTGGGGAGAGCCAAATGCCAGACCCTAGCAACCTCAAGGAGCATGCAAAGGAACTACGCAGCCCTGCTAAGGAGTGACATCTTACTGACCCTTGCCTTTTTACCACCACTGCTATAGCCAACTGGCATTTTTGGAGGTGGGGCGGGGGAAGTGAAAGTTTGTTTTGTAGTTTCTTATGTATTTATGATACTTAAAAGCATTTATTTTATTTATTTATTTTTTACATCCCCATCTTTCCAGACTCAGCTGATGAGCAGTATTTTATCATTCTGGCCACACATCTTCTCTGATGTGATGTAAGTGCCTGCCCTGTTTTATTGGTATTTATTCATTTGTTCACTGGGTAGGCTCACTGGAAGCAAGGTCCCTTCTAGAAGAGTGACCCGGATGTCAATACAACAGTGTTCGTGCAGGTAGTTACAATACTGAATATACAGAAAGATACAGCTGGGTTAAAAAAATGTATACAGTATATGGTAGGATACAGTAGAGGGAAAGAAGATGCAGTGGATATACAACATATAGGATAGTGTATGGTAGCCCATTCATAACAATGCTATTCTTACACCGTGTGGTTGCTATGATGTCAAGGACCTCAAGAGCAAAGCTCAAGAGGTCCCTTTGATGTCATAGTAACCACGAGGTGTAAGAAGAGTGATGTTGTGGATTTGGGCTACCATACGGTATCCTATATAGTGTGTGGTCTCAAAAAACATAACCGCTTAATTTACCTCGATAAATCAGTCTGACTCAGCCATCTCCAACTCTCACTTCTCAGCCATCTGTCTGCCAGCAAATTTCCTTCTTCCCTTTCTACCTTCTTCCCTTTTAACACAAAGCCCCCCACTTACATTTCTGTTCTATCCTCCACCCCCCACGCCCCACTCCCTCTTGCCTAAATTTGATCTCTCCTACTAGTCTCTCTCTCTCTAGTCTCCTCTTCTTCCTCCCCAACTAGCTCTCCACCTCCTGGACTGAGCCTACCCTCTAGGCTGCCACCCTCTGGACAGAGCCTACCCTCCAGGCTGCCCTGCACTTGGTTTGCAAAATTGAATGATGTGTTTTACTATACAAGTTGAACAATGAATTGAACATCTGTTAATTTTGGTCATTGTGTCATTGGTACTCTGAACTTGGGCATCTGCTATATGTCAACTCATTCATTGCCTGAACATTGCTATGTTTGAATTATCCCTTACTTGCTATATGTCAAGTTATTAGTGCCTGTACATGGTGTTGCCTGAATTATCACTTACCTTTGTAAAAATGTACTCCCTACTATTTTTGTAAACTGAAGTTCTTATAATGTATGTATGTATGTATAAATGTATGTATGTATTGTATTGTATAATACTGATGTGGAACCTTTGAAAATGTGAACCTTGCTCAAAGGTTATTTCTGAAGATGGAAATAAATAAAAAATTAAAAAAATGAAATTTGTCCACATGACACTCCAATCACCGCAAGCCCAATCAACTACTCTGATGGGGTCACTTGCATTGTGACATTCGTACTAACGCAGAACATAAAGTCGTTCTGCGTTACTACGACTCACTAGTACAGCAGAAGGACATTTTACAGTGTATGGATTACCATATACAATGAAGTTTGACCATACACTATATATGGTGTGTCATTTTTACTGTTGTTTAATATGTCTGGAAACAAGAAATGTATTACAGTAAAAGAATAATGCATGGGACTTTAGAGAGGGACACTCAGCACTACAAGCTCCACACTCAAGTGAGGGGCTGGTCCCAATTTGCACTTTGTGTGCAGAAACATTTTTTTTTTTACTTACTGTTTACTGCAGTATAGTAGATTGTATCAATCAGACTAATTTTGCTTACTTCCAGGCTGACATACAAATCCCAGAATGCCCTGCAGAGGACATCAGAACAGGGCCGCAGCAGTGGGAGAATAATCTACAGTGTATGTTAGAGTTTATATAAGCTCTGCCCTTTTGTGTGCTGGTCCCACTGTCCTCCTGGGGCAAAGTACAGTCATATAGGACTGGGATGCTTCTTTGGACTACTGCCTCTAAATGTACTAAACTCCCCATGTCCTACATACCTTTAAACGCCCAATCTCCTACATACCTTATCAGCACTGTGACCTCATTCATTCTATCTTCATCACTAACCAAGAAGACAAGAAGAGACACTCACTGGCTGGCAGACTGATGATAGTGGCTAGTTCCTCCAACCAAACGCATCAGAAACATGTCATAACTACATCAGCCACTATCCTGATCAACCAGATAGGACTTCAGGACACCTCAAAACCACCTGAATGACACAAGCAATTGTGCCAGCTTTATGGCTCACTGCGTCCATTTTCAGCCTGGGGTTCCTGGAACAGTACTAGACTAGAGTTTGATTCTGGATTGCTACAAATAAAAATTTTTGCAACAATGCTACCAGGGCATATATAACTTATGTGGTGATGTGTGTTGGCTCAGAGTTAGAATAGTAAATTATACCAGGAACAAAACGTCAAGTACTAAGACTGCACTGATGTAGCAGTGATGTGTTTGGTTGGAGAAACCAGCGCCATGACAGAGTAATCATTTTTGATATCACAGTGAGATCACAATGCTAATAAGGTGTGACAGAGAACAAAATTAGTTACACCAGTTTCTAGGTAAAAGACTGCTCTACACAGGATACTTTATATTAATGGATAGAAAATGTTATAATTGGCAAAAGGAAAAAGAAAAATACTTCACAGATAAACAGTAATGACTGGTTACATTAAAAAGTCAAAAACATTTTTTCTCAACTATTTTTTAGCCACTTGCTCTTTAAAATCATAGTTTTTATTGTACATGTAAGTGTCAATGGTAACACTGTTTTCTTAATAATTTGAGTGTGTTTCTATGGTTTTAAGGGTGGCCTTTCACATACATTCTTATGGAATGAGAACCATAAACCAAAGGTGAGCAGTTCTGATACCATAAGAATGTAAGTGAGACAACTCTTACAACTGAAAAAGTGTTCTCCGCTGCATTAATATATTATGGATCTAGGATCAGTAATGTTATGTTAAAAATGTTTTACACTTCCACCGAACATGTCTATTTCCAGTACACCTATGCATGAGACACTTTTTACTCATAAGAGTGTCTGATGTGTCAGGCAAAGGGGTGCACCAAATGGTCAGAAGTGCTCCCTCATTCTACAATTCATAAAATACATTCTGCATTTTGTTTTCATGTAAAAGTTGTACTTGTCGAGGGAAGGTACTTGTGAGGAGTGTCTGTCAGACCTACGTCAGCCATTCCAAGATAGCCAAGTGAAATGAATGCCAGTGCACCTGGTTAGTGTTCCTCCGTTTAACTGCTGCTTTCTTTCTTTTATATTATGGCTTTGTGGTAAAAGCTTAACGATTACTTACCACCCTCATAGGTACTGTATGTTGAAGAGCATTTGCAGAACTAAGGAGATCACGGAGCTTCATTTCATGGACAAAAGAAAAAATAAAGGGACAAGAACAACTCAAGCAACACAGCCTCAGGAACTACAACTCTCACCAAGCCTCCCCAATTTAAGAATATTGCAGGCGACACCACAACCCCTTCCCTTTTCCCACTACCAGCGTCTCCACCAGCAGAGAAGCAACCCATGAGAGGTAACATTTTAACTTACTCTGAGTCCAAGAGTGAGAAAAAGATGGAGCAACAAAGGGGTGCGACCCCGAAGATAGATTGAAGAGCAGCTCAGCAAAGGGGTGAGTGCCAAAAAAATAAACAAGAAAACACACAGCCAGTAACAGGTGAACTAACAGCCCACTGTGGTAATTCTCTAAATGAATTTACAATAATGCCTTAAAAAGGGTGAGGAAAATTTTCAGAACAGGGAAAAAGTACAGCGGCTCAAGAAGTTACAAATATAACATGTAACGATGGCATAGCAGAAACAGATATGTTACTCAATAACAGAGAAGAAACAACTGAAAAGAGAGTGATAATTCAGCTAGCAACCCATAACAACTCATGAACAGGAAACCATGCACAGTAAAGAGTCACACAATATACAAGTAGAGCATGTTAGAATAAAAACCCATTCTGCTGGATGAAAGAAGCTTGTTCACAGCTCTTGTTTTTAACCTCTAGGCTGTACTGTCAGCTGTAAATCAAAAACTACACATTTCAAGGCTGGCCCCATGATGCCAGGCCAGTAGGTAAGCAGCAACATTTGCATCTTGTAGACCTGAGTTCACACCCAAAATTGTAAGAGAAAAGGCTACAAGAGAGGGAATGGAATAAGACAGAAGTCAGTGCTGTTGCAGCCCCAGAAATCTGTACTGACATGAACACAGCCAGGGTTTAGAAATCCTGATATGGAGCCCCAATACTTGTTGACACCACAGAGCCAGCCTTGAGATATGTGTAGTTTTTAATGATCAGCTGGCAGTATAGCCTACAGGTTAAAGCAATCCTAAAGATGGATTATTACTACTAACAGTTTGAAATGTAAGGGTGATAACTTACTAGTTTCAATGCGCATACAAAACAATTATTATAAATGTAGAAAGTGTTGTAATAACACCTTAAAACACACTTAATAAAACAGATGATTTCCTATTTAACCTGCAGTAAATGGAGGGCTAAGTTCCTCAGTGACATCATTTCTTGTCTGGAGCCTAAAACATATGGCTGCCCCCAGCCCTTAATTACAGGCTGATTTACATATGAATAACTCTGGACAGCAAAGACTCACACATAAATACAATGGCTCACTCAAATTAGCTTTTTATGGACTTTATTATTTTATTATTTAGCTTTTGGTGATCAGGTAAGTACACTAGACAAGTAACATGCCTATTTTCAGGAATGACCCGGGAGAGTGCAACATTGTGCATTACGTGGTGGTACAGGGATTATACAGAAAACAACATAGCAGATAGTTTGACTAGAACGGAACAGTACAAGGTGACATTTACAAGGTATCAACAGAGGTAAAGCACTCTAGGTAAACATCCAATTTCAGACAGTGTGAGGTAAAACAGAGTCACTGGTTAATTTTCATCCAATTTCAGACACTGTTGATAACAGTTCCCCTTTAAATACTGATAAACCAATACAGAGGAAGTAGTGTTAACTGCAGTAAATGCTTTAAAAGTGGAAATGCTTTGAGCACTAGGCGACATAAAAATCTCTTTGGAAACATTACTGGTTCATTAGGAGAAATAAGCAATAAACTGAAAAATTAACTCTGCGCACTGATGAGCTAGAAACAAGAATTTGAAAGGTAGAAGATACTGCAGTGCTCACCAAATTCAAACAAAACAACTACAATTGGAAAGGCAATTACAGACTTTTCAGCAGAAAGTGGCTGAACAAGAGGACAGGGCCAGGAGATGTAATGTCAGATTGTGTAAGATCAACAATTCAAAAAAGCCGCCCTCCAGCTGGGCGTGCTAAAGGAAAACAGAAACCCAAACACAGAGAATTCCAGCACTATCCACCACTAAACAGACCACAGACAGATAAATGTTATATATCAAAGCAGTTTATTATGGCAACAAAAAAAAAAAAGTAAAAACCTCAAAAAGTGCATATGCATGAACCAGAAGACACAGAGCAGGACCCCACTAGACTTCTACCAGTTTCGCAAAAGCTTCATCAGGGTGGGTAGTACTGGAATTCTCTGGCCCAGATATTCAAAAGGGTTGCTCATGGCGCAACAGTGTTATGCCATGCACAACCCACTGATGCCCCAGCACGATATTCAAAGGGAAAAGTGCACGCACAAATCCCAATTGCATCGAAGCGCATCAGTACGTATGCAGGCACAGGTGGGGCGCCCATGCATAACCTGCACAGCCCAATATTCAGCCGGGATGTGCAGAGCCATGCATGCACAACCCCTACTTGCACCTGCACAAAGTTAAGCCAAAAAAAGGAACAAATGATGGCCACCCACCCAGGTGAGCTGCCACATTACGGGAGCAACATGGCAGCTATGATTGTGGGTGGCCGCACAGTTCCTGCCACACCTGGCACTCCCCATGTGCCCATCCACGGGCATCTGGTTAAATAAACCCCCGTCCTATATCCCTGGTGGTCCAGTGGACCGCTATGTGCCATCGCGGGCATCGGTATAATACACCCCCCCATCCAATATCCCTGGTGGTCCAGTAGACCAATCACTGCCCGATCACGGGCATCTGTGTAATTCACACACCCCACCAATATCCCTGGTGGTCCAGTGGACTGCACTACGCCCGATCTGGGCATCTGTAAAACATAAAAGTCTTATTACCCTGGTGGTCCTGTGTACCCCCTCCCACCGCCCACTGAGCCCTGCTCCGCTCCCCGGTCAGCTGGCAGCACCCACCGCCCTTCCACCCGCCGCCCGACTGGCAGCTTGGTAGGGCTGCGCCCATTGGTTCTGGCGTGAGCCAATGGGCATGCAACTCACAGCCCCTACTCAGTCCAGATATGAATAGATTCATTCACATATCTGGACTAATGTCACCAGTATAGACTACTGCGCCCATTGGCTCACACCGTGAACCAATGGGCGTGCAGCTAAATACCTGATCAGATATGTGAATGAATCATTCACTATCTACACTGATAGTATAGTAGGAGCTGAGGCATGCCTGCTGTGGGTGGGCATTACCACGGCTCTAGAGTGGATTGCAGCTGCTGCTGAGGCAGGGTGTGCATCTGTGTGCGCGTGGCTGTCAGACCTCCAGCTGGACACCCAGGAGCACCTCCGCATGCCCAGGCAGTGGCATCAGGTGGACCCATTGCTGCTGATAACATCACCACACATCACAATGCCCAGCATCCCCAGCACAGACATGGCTCACAGGGCCACCGCACCAATGAACACCCTTTCACAGTCTCATTGCAGTCCCTAACAGGGTGTTGGCAACACCCCTGTGGCTGGTGGCTGCGGCTGCATGCACCAGTCATGGCAGAGGCCGCCCACGTGTACATGGTAGCCATGGTGCTGCCTTGTGATGTCCAGGTCCCCGATCCAACTCCCACGGCACTTGTCACCTCTGTGTCCCACTCACCTGGATACCAATGCTTTGGGTGGCATGGGTGGCATGCACCTGCCCCAGTGCACCACCATCGTGGGCCCCCTGTGCAGTGCCACCTGCATGTCTGTGTGCACCACTGTTGTGCCATGTGGCATGGGTGTGATGAGTGCAGTCCAGTGTCTGCTGTGCATGTATGCCAGCAGCAGTGCACACTGATCCATGCCATCCCTGGCACTGTCATTGTGGCACATGGCTGTGTAGCATGGTGTGTGTGTGTGTGCGCATGCGTGCGTGCGTGCGTGTGTGTGTCTGTGTCTAGGCCTCATGGTACCCGGCATCTCTGTGGTCCACTGCTGCCCCGCCACCACTGAGTGGCATGTGTTGTGTGTGTGACTGTGTGAGTCTGTATGTGTGTTGTGCTGTGTCCGCCATGCACTGCATATCTGTGTTACTACCTGCAGTCATCATTGTGCACCTCCACTATACAAACCTGCGCTACTCGCCTGTGGTTCCCAAAGTGCTCTTCCACCAGTGTGCTCCTGTAGTGCCATGACCTCATGGCCAGATGTGGTCACACTATCCCATTGGTGATCCTGTCTGCAGGCCCTGGTGGTGCATCTTCCTCCCATCCTCCTCCTCCTCCTCCTCCCCAGAACTGTCACCCTCACTGGCCTCAACAGCTATTCCACGGTCAATGGCCATGTTGTGTAGTATAGAACAGGCCAGGAATATGCCACAGACCTTCTCAGGGCTGTACTGTAGGGCCCCATTTGATCTATCCAGGTACCGGAAGTGCATCTTCAGCTTGTTGAAGACTCACTCTGTGATGGTGCACGTAGCGGTGTGTGCTTTGTTGTACCACTCCTCTGCCTCTGTTCCAGGTCGTTGGATGTGGGTGAGGAGCCAGGGTCTCAGTGGGTATGCTGCATCACCTGTGGGGGGCAAGGGTGGCTGTTAGTATACTGGTCACATGTGCAGCATGCCCCCCCCTTGCACCATGCTGTGCAGCTGTGTGTGGTGTGCTCCACTGCCGACTCTGTTTGTCCCTTCCCAGCCATCCAAACCCCCACCACTCCACCTGCTGTTGTCTGGTCCTGCTACTGCTGTTGGCCCCAGGCCACACATGCAATTGCATTCACATGTGCCCCGCACACAATTGTCCAGCCCAGTGTGCATAGCAGCAGTGCCCACTGTCTGCATGTGTTGCGCTAGGCCCTGCCACACATGACCCCCATGGCACTGCACCCCATATTCCATGCATTGCATGTGTGCCACCCTGTACTGGTTGGTGCCTGCCTGTGGCACTGTCCCCCCTCCGCTGTCCCACATCTGCTGTACCCTCTGCATTTTGTGCATCATGCTGCCTACACACCTGCACCCCCTTCCTATCCTGTGCCATAGTGTCCTGTTGTGCAGCAAGTTGCCATGTCCCACGCACCTACTAGGTGGCCACTCAGTATGTCCCCTGTCTCGAATCTGTGACAGAGGGCAGACTGGTGTCACATGAAGGCATCATGTGTGCTCCCAGGGTGTGTGGCACAGACATTGCTGATGCACTCTATGGCATTGCGCACCACCTGGCAGTTTACAGAGTGGTAGCCCTTGCGGTTTATGTATGTCACCGCGTCATCGCCAGGTGGTACACGGATTGCTACATGGGTGCAGTCAATGGCACCTATGATGCCTGGCATGCATGCCACCGTGTAGAACTGCTGCATGGCTTCTGTCTGCTCTGCCTGTGTGCTTGGGAAGTGGATGTATTCCAAAGCATGTCATAGCAGTGCAGTGAGGAATTGTGTGAAGAGACAGGAGGTGGATGCCTAAGAGATGCCAGCGGTGTCCCCAGATGGCCTCTGGAAGGTGGTGAGCTGGCACATCACTGTTGTCACTTTGGTCTCCACAGATATGACATGACCTCATCTGGTGGATGCCTGCATTTCCTTATGGCACAGCTCGCAGAGCTTCCTCAGAATGGCCCTATTCAGGCAGTATCGGCCTACTGTCTCTGTGTCGGTGAGCTGCTCAAATGACAGCCTGGCAAGGTACCACCGTGGGGCCAGCCACCTACGGTGCCTTCCTCCTCCCCGTCTCCTCATCCCCACTATCATTCCCACCATCAAAAATGATGCACCGTCCATATTTGTGTGCTGCTCTCTCTTCCTCTCTCTCTCTCTGCTGGCTTCTGTAGTGCTGCTGCTGGCCTGCTGGTGGCTTGCACTTAAGTCTGCTTCTTTTATACTTATCTTTCCATGGCGATCTGGTGCTTGCGCCATGTTTGCTCTGTAGTTCCTCCTTTCTTTGCACTGTGAATTGCTTTGTGCTGTGTATGCATGTGTACGCCCCCTCTGGTTGTGCCGCATATCATTACCATGCATCTATGGCGCATCCTGTTCGGCGCAGTGCATCTGGGGTGCATCGGGGCATCCACCCTATCTGTGAATCATTCCATGGCGCATCTTTGGGATGCACCGGTGCATCTCATTTGTGCCCGGTGCATCTCTTTTGTGAATCCTGCCCATAAACTTCAGAGCGTATCTGGATCTTTCTACTGAGACAACAGAAAAAAGAAAGTTATTTAATTCTCTAAAACAACTACTATACAATACATGTATTAGATTCTGCATGCTTTACCCTGCAAAAATCAGGTTTGTGATTAACAGAAAACTACAAATGTTTGAGGACCCTGAGGAGGCTATGTAAGTCTTTAAAATCTCCTATGAATATCAACAAGACTCGAAACAGCAGAGAGCACAGATCTAAACCAAACGCTTACCCAACTTTGCCACAAGCTACACAGCCAAACCAAGATGCTCATCTAAGTGATAGGACAAAAAAGAGTAGATGAAGGACATTAGAAATGTAATGGATATATCCCCCCAAAAAACAAAAATGCTTTTCCTATTTGAAAATTCAATAAAGGAGGGGATGGCTACCTGCATCTTTATCTAGAAGCAAATTCCTCTACATGCATATCTATCTGTAAATTATTAAAACAGTACAAAATAAATAATAAGGAATACATAGAGGGAGAAGGCAAAGGGAAGGGGCTACACTACTGAACGTATGTATTTTTATGATATCCAGGGTACGAGATGACTATTCTGATTGCAAGGATAAAACTGACTGATATAAGAAAACAAAATTTGAGGGTATTATGAAATATTGAAATGAATTAAGAATAAAAAGTTTAAAGTAAAAAATGAGAACATAGAAAGGAGGTTAGCTCCAGCACAGGAGTTTAGTGGCATACAGCAATAGCTTTTCAATCATCTCTGATGGGGGGGCTCTTTTTGATCCTTGGCCACGGTATACCAGGGAGGATGTAGGGGTTGGGATGGGAGAGAAAAGGTTTTTTATTTTAATTGAGGCCACATCAGATTTAAGGTGATGTACCTAATTATAAGAGCATTAGGGGTCCAGGGGTCCAGGAAATCAGTTTAAAAGAAATAAAGGAATCACTAAAGGTATAAAGGCTAGGCAGAGCAGTATAGAAAAAGAACTATTCGGTGGGTAGTTTATTCAGAATTATGGCATGGAATGTAAAGGGTCTACAAAACAACAATTAATAAGATTATAAAATACTTAAAAAGAAAAAAAATATTACTATAGCCATGATGCAAGAAACACATCTTACTTGCAAGGAAACGGATATAGCCATGATACAAGAAGCACATCTTACTTGCAAGGAAACGGTCTGGTTTACAGACCGGTGGGGACCACGACTGACATCAGATTACTCCAGAAATTCAAGGGGAATAATGGTCACTTTAAATAAATCAAAATGAATCCCGAATATAATAAATACAGATACAAAATTTAAAGTATGCACATGCCACAATATATGCTCCAAAACAAAATGACCCAAACTTCTGTACCGAATGTTTTCTAACATTAACAACATTTGACACTCCTTACGTAATAGGAGGAGATTTCAGTGTAGCGATGAATCAGCTTGACAAAACAACAGGCTTAGATAGCATGCACAAAACAACCAGAAGAACAATAAACAGGGTCATGACAGATTTAGGGCTGACAGACCCATGGGGGAAACTTACAAAGACACCAGAATATACTCCCTTTTTTTTGGCTGTGCGCCAGACTTATTCAAGGATTGATTCCTTTCTTATATCAGACACCTGAAAGAGTAGGTTCCTAGTAGGGTCCCCCTCCACTGCATGGTCGACAACTGACCTGCACAGGCGTCCCCTTCGCAATGTGGCAATTTAAACCCTCCTCAGATAAAAGTTATTCCCCTTGTAAACTCTGTTTTCGGCATAGCCCTGAAAAAAAGACCGACTTCCCAGTTTGAAAACCATGCCCCATGCGGGACCATGCAGCCCTGTTTTGTGATGTCACAAAATGAAGGCTGCATGAGCATGCCCCATTGACTTATGGGGTGATATTTTCACATTTTATAACCCTGAGGGGAGATATTCAAAGGTTTGCGTTGAGTGCGAACAGATTGCCCTGGATTAGCACTGGGTTAGCGCAGGTCCTCAATATTCAAAACAGGACATTGCACTGGCACAAAAACTTAATGTATGCAGGGGGCAAAGTGAGGGGCAGGAACATGCATACAGGCACAACGGGATATTCAAAGGCATAGTGCAGCGCAAGTCCACATTGCACAACACATAGAGCGGCGCTAGCTACCGCCTATAAAAGGCAGGTCTTATCCCAGGACAGTCCACATGGGGGGAGTGGCCAGACTCGAGCAGGAAGCCACAATGGCGTTTTTTCAGCAATGCAGTGTTGATGCACACAATGGAGGAAGTAGTGGAGGAGGAAGAGATGGACCAGGCCCAACTCAGCCCACAACACAGGCCAAGGAAGAGATATGCTGCACACAGCTGGTACCAGCCCAGAGTCTCCTTTGAGACCCTGCCTGATGAGCACATCACTGGCCGGTACTGGATGAACAAGGAAATGTTGAGGCAGATATGTGAACTCCTGCATGAGCAGCTGCAGCCCAACACCAGACGCAGCCATGCCATGTCAGTGGAGGAGAAGGTGATGGCAGCGATGTGCTTTCTAGCCACTGGGACATTCCAAACCCCAGTGCGGGACACCACTGGGATATCGCAGTCTGCCACTTCGTGCCTCCTGACCCAGTTCCTAGATGCTTTCCTGCCACATGCTGCCAAATTCATTGTATTCTCCAGCACAGAAGCTGAGCACTGAGAAGCAATGCAGCAATTCTATCTAGTTGGCATCTACCAGCAGTATTGGATGCCATTGACATGTTGTCATCCGTGCACCACCTGGCGATGGCAGTGGCATATTTGTCAACAGGAAGGGGTATCACTCTATCAATTGCCAGGTGGCGTGCGATGTGACAGAGTGCATCAGCAATGTCTTTGCACAGTACCCTGGCAATGCCCACAATGCCTTCATATGGCACCAATCGAGGCTGTGCCAGGCCTTCGAGGAGGGCAGGATATCCAGTGGGCATCTTGTCGGTGAGTATCTGCAGCCACAACATGCAAACACCACAGTGGGAATGGGGCCAGAAAGGCAGGCAAGGTGGAGGCTGAGGCAGGGGCAATGGGACAGCAATAGAAGTGACACACATGCACAATGGGCAGACAGCAGGATAGTACAGCTAACATGTACACATCTCTTCACAGGGAGAGTGCTCTATCCCTGAGACCCCGGGTTGCTCACACTAGGTACCCGGCCGGCCACAGTGGCCAAAGAGAGTACAATGAGGCTACTACCACTGCAACCAGGAACATCATAGAGAGGGTCTTTGCATGCTAAAGATGCAGTTCTGCTGTTCTAGACCATTCAGGCGGTGCCCTACAGTACAGGCCTCAGAAGGTATACCGTATATTCCTAGCGCGTTGCATGCTACATAACATGGCGCTAAACCATGGTATACGTGCAGTTGAACCTGAGGAACAGTCAGACAGTGACCCAGAGCCAGAGGTCCTGGGGATAATAGAGCAACTCGAGAGGTGAGATCCTCGTATGGCATGCAGGGCCCTGGAGCACAGGAGTGGCATCATGGAAACACTAGCCCAGATGGAAAGGTGAGTGAACACAACACAGGCAAATAACAAGTCGTGTACAGTGCCTTTATATGTGTGCATACCCAGTACAATACAGAACAGTGTAGACTGTGAAACCCCTGGTGCAACAGACAATGGAACCGTACATGTGATGTGGCTATGAGACAGTGCGCAGTGCCTGTCACGCTATGTGTGGATGGTGAACACTATGTTGAGTGCAGGGGTGGTGGGGAGAGAGGCCGCTGACATCCTGTGGGGTGTGTGTGCGTGTGTGCAAGTAGATGACCCTATGTGCGTGTGTTTGTGTGTGCATGTGTACACAATGGATCCCTGTACATGTCAGTGGAGCCTATCACCAGTGCCTACCACCATCACACAAGACACGCCTTTGTGCGCAGGACACAGAGGTCGAAGTGCTTTTTGTTGATGAAATGGGTGGTGAGGACTGCAGTGATGACTGGCCAGTAGCACACCTGTGACCACGGCATGACACAGACCCAGCCAGATGAGGACCGGGATGCGGGGGTGGAGGAGCCAGTGCCCACACTGCATGAGCTGGAAGCAAGCCAGAGTGCATATGTGGAGTGCCTGTGCTATGTGGTGTGTGTGCCTTGCTGACCAGCCATGATTGCAACATGCATCACCTCCGCGTGCACCCACACAGTGACAGTGATGACCCAAGGCCCTGCTCAATGGTGCCTAGGATCCATGTCATGCGCTCCTCCGCCCACTGATCAACATGTAGCATAACCAAGCCTACTGTCTCCCGCAACTGGGACAGTTCATGCTGCACCTCCTGGTGGAAGTCATGCAGGTCCTGCTGTGCAGCATGCTGGGACACCAGGGCAGCCTGGAGCATAGGCCAGGCACCCTGGCCATCTAGGCCCAGGGGTGACACACCACCCCAGCCTGCGGGTAGTGGTGGCTGCCATTGGGTACACTGGGGATGCTGGGTGGGTTGTTGCGGTGGCTGGTGCTGCTGTTGTTGTTGTTTCTGCAACTGCAGTGGCCTGACAGGGGGCAGTGCCTTCTGCAGGGTCTGCACTGCACCCTGTGGCCAGCAGCGCATGTCCAACGGTGCATGCTGATCATCCACATGGCCAGCATCCAGGTGCTGTGCTCTACTACCATGTGCCTGTGCACCCCCCTCCCACAATGCAGCCATGTGTGTGTCCCCTGCAGGTCCCACCCCACTGCTCCTTCCCACAGTGCTGCCCACAGGCAGGTCATCCTCAGTCTCTGAGTCCCCCAAACCATGGTCACTGGTCACTGCACTGTGAGGATGACCACCTGCCCACAACTGAGGTCCTCGACCTGTGCATCCTCCAGGCCATATGCTGCATCAACGTCATCCTCCTCCTTGTCATCATCTTAGGCCACAATTGCGTCCACTGGCAGATGTGTACCACGGCCACATGCTCCACCACAGGTGAACCACGGCTGGCCCAATGCCAGATGTTGACGGCAACACTTGTGTAGCATCCTCCTCAGCCTCCGGAGCCACTGGACCATGCACCTCCTATCCCATGGCTGGATGTCCACCCTGTGCTGTTGAGAGAATAGAACAGTGTCAGAGACCTGTACAGCACACTGAACACCAAGCCCACCACCATGATATGCGACACACAACAGTGTTGGCCCCGCAGCATGCGCTTGCATCCCCCCCGCAGTGCTGTCTGTGTGAATGATGATGCAGCCCCCATGCACACACCCACAACCACAGCACACACAGAATGATACACCTCTACACCGGTGACCGCTGAGCACTGCCAACACATGCACACTGCTATGCCGCACGTAGAAACATAGAAACATAGAAGTTGACGGCAGATAAGGACAGCATGGCCCATCCAGTCTGCCCATTTCTTTTTCTACCTTATAAATGTGCCATCGGCCTTTGCTCTGTCAGTGGCCTATCTATTCATACTCATTTGTATTGCTCCCTTATGCCTATCCCATGCCTGTTTGAAGCCCTGCACTGTATTCATAGCCACCACTTCTTGAGGTAGGCCATTCCATGCATCCACCACCCTTTCTGTGAAAAAGAATTTCCTCACATTCCCCCTTAATCGGCCCACCTCTAATCTCATGCTATGTCCTCTTGTCCTGCTATTTTTCTTATATTTAAACATGTTAGACTCTTTCACCTTGTTAATGCCCTTAAGGTGTTTGAATGCCTCGATCATATCACCTCTCTCCTCCTTTGCTCACGGTATACATATTGAGCTCTGTTAATCTGTCCTCATATGTCTTCTGATGCAGTCCCTGCACCATTTTGTTGCCTTTTCTGGACTGTCTCAATTTGGTTAATGTCCTTGTGAAGGTGTGGCTTCCAATACTGCACAGTACTCAGATGGGGCTCTAACTAATGTCTTGTAAAGAGGGATTATTACCTCCCTCTTACGACTTGTGATACCCCTACTAATACACCCTAACACCCCCCTAGCCTTACCTACTGCTTTAGAGGTCTGCTTGGATGATTTCAGGTCATTAGTGATGATGACGCCCAAGTCTCTTTCTTCCTTTGTGACTGCTAGCAACTCCCCTCCCAGCCTATAGGTGGCTTCAGGGTTTCTCTTCCCTATGTGCATGATCTTGCACTTTTTGCATTAAATCCAGTTGCCACTCTTCTGACCATTTTGCTAGTTTATCCAGATCTCTTCTCATTCTGCCCACTCCATCTGGATCATCTACTCTGTTGCAGATCTTGGTGTCATCTGCAAACAGACAAGCCTTACCCTCTAGTCCATCTGCAAGGTCACTAATGAAGATGTTGAAGAGGACTGGCCCCAGGACTGATCCCTGAGGTACTCCACTTATGACTTGCATCTCTTCTGACTGTATACCACTTACCACCACTCTCTGTTTTCTGCCTGTCAACCAGTTTGCCACCCAGTTGACCAACTTCTGACCCACCCCGAGCCTACCCAGCTTATTTATCAATCTTCTATGTGGAACAGTGTCAAAAACTTTGCTGAAGTCAAGGTAGGTGACATCAACTGCTCCCCCTTGGTTCACCACTCTGGTTACCCAGTCAAAGAAATCTATGAGATTAGTTTGACAGGCCCTTCCTTTTGTAAACCCATGCTGTCTTGGATCCTGTGCCCCTATGGATTCCAGGTGTTGCACTATCCTTTCCTTAAGGAGTTCCTCCATAATCTTGCCCATGTGCACCGCAAACACAATGTGACTGGCCCATGTGTGTCTGGTATGTGCCACTGGGCCATGACAGTGTGATGGTCTCCCACACCCCCTGTAGGTGTCATGCAGTCACTGTCATTGACATGCTTTGTGTCACAAACCCACTCAGCAGGTCAGCCCTCTACTCCCAAAGTGCTAACCTCTGAGCGTAGAATTGTGAACAGTGAACATAACAAGGTAAACCTCTTGTCTGTTTTGTGGGTTTGAGTCACCTTAGTCCCAAGTTCTGGAGGGATTCAAACTGATAACCTCTTGTTAGCATACCCAATTATCAGGCTCAGACAATTCTGTCTTCGGGGGGCCAGATATCTTTGCCTACGGGCACCTAACCAGGCATTTCAAAATGAACCTTAGAACTCTAATGTAGGACCTAGAGAACTCTTATTTGTTTCCAGTTTGGTATCACAATAAGCTTATGCACAGTGTCAACTATAACCATCTAAGCTTCACTTATAAAAAGAAGTTTCAAGGCACACCAGGCAGTTTCTGTTTTTAAAATATATATCTTTACTTTAAAATAGATAAAAATAGCAAAACAGTAGATACAGAACAAGATATCCCAACACATACAGCCTTAAAAGCAAAACAGGTTTAAAAGTGCAAATTCCTACAATCCATACACTCAGAGTGGTCTTAGCTAATTGTATTCCTACTTTATTTATTTATTTATTTATTTATTGGAATTTGATGACCGGGTAGGCCCACTGGGCCCGTGGAGGTCCCTTTTTCAGGGGCGACCCGGGTGCAACAACAGCATACAGGTAACAGTTCAGTACAGTCTGGAGAGAGGAATAGTATTTTAAAAATAGGAGTACATATCTTTGCAGGTGCCAAAGAATGGAAAACATGTAGGCTGTATGGACATGAAGGTAACAAATAATGAGCACGTTAAACTTTAAGCATCCTTACTAGTAGATTAGATACCAGGTCCACAGGAAATATTGAGCAGCGTCTGTAGACCTAGGGTTGGCTGATAAGTACGCAGGGTTGGAAGGGGGATAAGTTAGGGACCTAAGTGCACCCCTTCAAAGAGAAGAGGACCAAATGTCCTGCCTAGATGGCTGTTGGGAGGACAAGTGAGCTGCTCAAGAGGCTGAGCTAGGTCAGGTACTGTGGCATAGACATATGCTCCTACTGAGCAGGTGTCCCTTCAGCAGCGTCCGGAAGCTAGAAAGAGTCTCCGCCTCCCGGACCTCCAAGGGGAGGTTGTTCCAGGTGGAAGGGACGGTGTACGCAAAGGACCTAGACCCGGCTTTGGTCCTCATCTTTGGGACCTCGAGGAGAGATTGGCCTGATGAGCGCAGGCACCGTGGGTTGTGTTTTGCCCTGATGAGCCCAACCAGGCTAGGGGGAGGAGAGGGACCAAGTATCTTGTATGTAAGGCAGAGGGAAGGGTAGGCTAGACGAGCATCAAGCGACGGCCACCTGAGCCTGGATTGGGCCTCACAGTGGTGAGTCATAGGGTGAGACAAGGTGGCAAAGTGGACTATCTTATTGTACAGAGTTTGCAGCCTTCCTAATTCCATCGTGGCCACGTCCTGGAGGATCGGGGCCCCAAATGTGAGCTTTGGGAGGAGTACGCTTGTGGCAATGGCTGCCCTGGCTTCAGGAATGATTTGGTCCTTTAGTCTATAAAGGATGCCTAATTTCGCATGGATGGCTTTTGTGATTTGATCTACATGATTCTTTAGAGTAAAACCTTGGTCCAGGGTAGGCCAAGGTATTTGTAGAGGAGACCACTCAAGTTTTGCACCCCCCTGGACTAGAGTTGTAGGTGGTGTGACCTTTCTGTTCCCAGGATCTAGGGCCAAAGAGCATTACCTTTGTTTGCTAGTGTTTAGAACCATTTGGTTCAGAGATAGCCAGTCCTCCATCAGGTGGATGTCTTCTTGGAGGGCTGTCTGCAACTCGGTAAATTATGGAGGCTCTGTAAATGACTGCATCATCCGCTACATTGAATGGCACTGCTACTACCGCAGTTTTTGTGCAGATCATTAATGAACAGTGTAAAGAGAAGGGCCAAGGATTGACCTTGAGGTACCCTTCTTTAAGTGGAGCTAGCTTAGAGACTTTATCCTCCCACTTTACCCTCTGGGTGCATTCGGAGAGATAACTCTGGAACCATCCCAGTGAGTGAGAATCAAGGCCAAGAGAACACATTTTTTGTAGAAGGAGGTTGTGGTTTACCAGGTTGAAGGCTTTGGATAGGTCAATGAAGACCGCCCCTGTGCTGACCCCTCCATCATTATTACTCAGTACTTCAGCTGAGAATTTAGTTAGCGCAGTGTCCGTCCCGTGGTTAGCCCTGAACCCGTGCTGAGATGGTGAGATTACCCGGTGAGTTTCTAGGTAGTCCCGAGTTGAGAATAAACAAGCTTCTCCTGTACCTTAGCTATGGAACACAGCAAGGAGATAGGCCTGAAATTCTCAATGGGCTCTGCTGCTCCTCCCTTATGTAAGGGAATCACAAGAGCTTGTTTCAGAGCTTGGGTACTGATCCTCCGTTATGGACCGATTGATCAGCCAAGTTAGGGGTTTAGCTAAGGCTGGGGTCCCTCTTTAGGATTCTTGTTTGGATCCCATCAGGGCCCCAGATCCTCTTAGGGGAAGGGATTTGAGGTGGTAAGGACCTCTTTTCCCTGACCAACCTCCAAGTGAAACAAAGGCGATCAAGGTCCTGGGGCCATTGTAAAACGGGTTACTATTCATGTCAGGAGGTCCCCGCTTATATGCCTCCAGGTTCGTGAAGTAGGTGTTAAGGGTCTCAGCAATATGAGATCCCTCATAGATTAGTTGCCCATTAGCCAGGATTGGGCTGGGTGGCGTTTGAATGTTCCCTTTGAGGAGTTCGTTAATGTGCGTCCAGAAAAGCCTTGGATTGCCAAGGTTAGTTTTTTGGAGGTTGGTGATATAGGCTTTCTTTGCTAGCTTTATGGCCTTTTTACACTGATTTCTAAGGGCCCTGTAGGCCTCTAGGTCCCCCGATTGCCTTGAATTCCAGTACTTATTCCAGGCCTTGTCCCGGGTGGACATCAGGGCTTTTAGAGAAGGCAGGATCCATTTGTAGCAGCTTCCCTTTACTCTGTGGGTTTTTAAAGGGGCTAGAAGGTCCATAATTCTCATGAGGGATGTCTGGAAGAAATTGACAGCATCCTCCAGACTGGGGAGGTGCCTTATATTGCTCCAGTCGATGCCATTTAAGTAGCAAATGAATTGGTCAGGGCGGAAGTTGGAGTAGTCCCTAGAGGTAAAAATCCTGAGCGGGACTTTATTTGCACAATTCTTCCAGATGGCGAAAACAGGCGAGTGGTCACTCAATGCATCTGCCAAGGTCCCTGTCATTTTTACATTGTTAGGAATAGAGGTCAGGACCCAATCAATTATAGTATGCCTTCCAGTGGCATGATTCATTCTGGTTGGTAAGGTAATGACTTGAGTGAGGTGGGAGTCATTTAGTTTAGCGTTGATGGTGGATTTCACCTCAAGGGCCCAGTTTAGGTTGAAGTCACCCAGTAGGATGATCTCTGAAGCAGATTCTACTGCTGGGTTCTGCAGGAGGGCAGCAAGAGAGCCGAGAGCATTTGTGGGCGGGCTGTAAGCGCAGCCTATTGTGAGGTGCTTAGCCCCTCCTAGAGTGAGCCGAATGAGTATTGCTTCAGCCTGGGACAGGCCAAGTGGCATACTAACAAGGGAGGACGTAATTGTATCCCTTACATATATCAGACTCCTGCCCCTCTTCTAGAGAGGTCTGTCCTTTCTGTAGAAGGCATATCCAGCAGCAGCTACCTCATGATCCAGAATATGGGGCTTTAACCAGGTCTCCGAGACTGCTAGTATGTCTGGATTGTAGGCCCTAGCTAAGCTTGGACTTTGTGTATCTTTGGTCTCAGGCTGCAGATGTTCATATGAACCAGCCTCAGGCCCTTGGCTGCATCCATGCCTTATCTGATGGAGAAGAAATAGAGACGTTAGGTGCCCCAGGACCAGGGTTAGGCTGGATGTCTCCTGCCAGTAGTATCAGTGCTGCAAGCAATCGACTAAGAGAGGGGTTGGGGTGTATCAGCTGCTGATGGACATAGGGTTGAGCCCCAGGTGAGGATAAGGGATCGATAGGATCCCTTTCCTAGAGAGAGTTCATATGCCACCAAGAGAAGGACATTGCACCTGGTGGAGGGCATCTGTAGTGACCTGCCATATGTACTCCCGATCCCACACTGGCATGAGGGGCAGGTGGCACTGGTAATGAGCCAGTCCGTCCCAAGTTGGGCCAGTATATAGATTGAAGCCCAGAGGATCCCCTTATTCCAGTTCCACGGGTACATTCTAAAACTTTTTAGGGCCACACTCAGAGACCACAGGAGCGTTCCCTCGTGGGTCAGGGAACCTGGAACTGGCCACTTTCTAATCGATTATAGGTCTGTGGCTGAGGGTCTTAGAACAGGTCAGCACCAACTTGGAGAGATTGACAAGCTCAGCTGACAACCTATAGGATTGAGGCTCCCTGGCAATCCACAATCAACAAGACACAGTTAACTATGAGAGAGGACAACCAAGCAGTTAAGCAGAGAATCCGTGGGAATACACTAGTAAGACAAGTGGACATCAGAGGACCCCAGCCAAAGACACAGGGTGCAAGGCTGATTTTAGCTACTTAGTAATTGACAGTAATATGGGCAAATACATTACATAGTAGATCTAAATGAATCAAAACTTAATAATAGTAACTATCAAGGCACTTTATCTAAGGTTGAAATAGGCTAGCCTAGACCCCTATGACTTAGCAGGTACTGAAGAGCTTCACAACCCTTTTATTGTTTTTTAAGAAGCTACGGAAGTCGATGGTTATATCGCCAGTTGAAGTTCGGTGCTGATAACAGAGGTCTCAGAGAATCACTGTAGTAGCTAGAGACAAAAATAAATAAGTTCAGAGCTACAAGCGAGTGCCAGGTGTGACAGTTAAACTCAGGATTAAGGCAACAGTTAAATTGAAAGAATCTCCCACCAGGAAGGAGGGTGCTCAGAGGTGCGGCGGCAGTAGCGATTAAGGTGGGAGGCTGCCAGTCCGCAGTGGCTAATCTAGGCAAGTCGACACGGGCAAGCCAGGCTGCAGCTGCCACCATGGAGCTCCTCCTAAGAAGGTATGCATCAAGCTGATGATTGAAGGATGTCATTTGAGTGGGCAGGGCTTCAGCACAGAACAGCGCATAAGGTCCCCACTAACACAGAGCGTGGTAGGAAATTCAAAAACCGACAACGGACCCCTGTGGCTCTCTGCCTGAAGAGCTTGCTCGCTACTCCGTGGTCCGCGGGAGGTCCGCCTGCTGGGACAGCTGCCGCGCCTGACCAGGACAAAACTCTCCGTTGCTTTGTGGGGGGTCCGAGGAGCAAGTCCCCTCCCGCCCCAGTCCGTCGAGCAGGTTTCTTAATCTTTCAGTGCTTCAATGTTCCTCTCTCTCTCTCAGTCAGATAATAATGAATGTCATCTCTGTAAGGTCTGCTCAGTATATTTAAAGCAGTCTTGAGCAGGCCTTCTCTCTGAGGTCACCTAACTCTGCCTTGGTGTATTAAAATTTATATTTTATAACACAGGATGTCCTACTAAGATATTTAAAAAAATAATAGGTGACATAATGAATCGCCTCTCTTTAGATGACTGGTGAAATCCGGTCTGTCATCTGCTTCACCCAGACATCAAAAGTCTCTTTGATGTAATTCACTGTATACTCCAAGTAAATGCTTATTGGACTTTCCTAATTTAGTCTGGGACCTGATTTACCCAGACATCAAAGCCTCTTTGATGTAATTCACTGGCTTCCGGGGAAGATACCCAAAACACATGCCTAGGCCCCTTTTTCTTATGACACCTAGTGCAAATCAAAGGATTTCCCTGAGGGCATTATAAGATGGATATATTGGTTCCTGGCTTCAAAGCAAATTGACAAGGGAATTGCATTTTAGATATCTGCAGTTTAAACTACCTCCTGTCGCTTGAACTTATCCCTGGGGGGGCGGGGGTTGATGTGTCAATTTCAGCAAGTCAGCATTTCCTCCTGACAGACAGTCCATCACACATTTTTTTCTATTTACAAAAAATGATACATGGATCAGAACCAGCTGTCCAAGTGTGACACTGTGTACATACCTACACTAGGTGGTGTCAGCTGCATCTCACACCCCCACCTTCGACTCCCTCCACCACCACTGGCCTCAGGGTCGAGGCAGCCAACGCCATGACTGGGTCCCAGTCATGCTGCTCCAGGGCCTGTGGCCCTCCACCTGTCCGCAGCAGTTCCTGTACTCTCTGGGCCTCCTCCTCCTTTGCCCATCACAGCAGATCATTGCAGCACTGTGCTGTGTCCATGGCCACCCACAGCATTAACCTCCACGCTATCTCCTCCCACATACGGTGGACAACAGTATCAGTGGACTTGTTGCACCTCATCACCAGCTCCCGCTCCTTGAAGGCATGTACCATTGCCCTTAGCTCATCCCGTGATCTTGTGCACGCGAGATGCTCCTGCCTGGCAGCATTACCTGTGTGGGACAGAGGAAATGGTTGGTTAGACACAGGGGTGTATGATGTGTGCACGACAGTTGCTGTACCTGCTGACCATGGCACCATACACACCTGGCATGCAATTGTTGGCTCTGTGTGCCTCAGGCACTGTGCAGTCTGGGCACACAACAACACAGGGTACAGACATGCCATTGGTGCACCTTTGTGCCACACACATTGCTGGCACACAACATGCGCATGTCGGTGGTGGCGCCGTGCTGCCATACAACCATACCGCCGTGTGTGTGTGACACAGCACACAGTGGCCATGCTCTGCACAGTGCAGTCGCCCCATGTTGGCCATGTGTCAGACATCATGGTCATGTGCACCCTGCTGGGGACATGGTACCATGTGCATGGTCATGTGGCCGGTCCCCATGGCATGACACATGGCCTGTGACACACACATACCCCAGCTGAGCCCCCCCAACCCCCAGCACTGGCATAGTGTGTGTGCCACACACCATGCACACCATGTTGGACACACACCTGTGACAGAGGCACAGTGGCCTTACATCCCACAATGCAGTTGTGCATGCCACCCGCCAGCAGCTGCGGTACTCACACCACGGTAGTTGTCAGTTCAATGTCCCATACAGTGCATTGCTGTTGCATGCCCAACAGCAACAGTGGGGCCAAGTGGCCACTGGTTCCACCACTGCCCCAGCCTGCACACACCCGCTGCAGCAGTGCTGTTGCCATAATCCCTGCTGCCATGGCACACTGCGTGGTGTCAGGGTAGCCCTCACAATGCCACATGGCAGTACCAGTGTGCACTGTGCAGTGTGTGACGGTGTTGCCTGTGTTGCTGTCCTGCATCATGGCTGCCTACAGTGCTACGTGCACGTACTGACATGGACAGCACAGCTATAGGCCGGTTATCACTTCTGCATGCGTACCCCACCACCCTGTCCCAAGTGCTGGCTATCAGAGCGACAGTCTGGCCTGTGCGCTGTACAGACCTGCAGTTTCAGGTTGTATCTCCTAGGACATCCTGCACACAGTGTTTACATCCACCTTCAGCCACAGCACTGCAGTCCCTATTAGCAACACAGGTGGAGCACTGTTTTGCCCTTAAATAGCACACGGCCATGCAATCTAGCCTGTTCGCATGCAAATGAGGCATGAATGATATCCTAATTACTCTGTTTGCCTGCGCATACACAAGTAGCCTCATTTACATGTAGCCTTTGAATATCTCAACAGTTAGTAATGGGCAAGCGGTTACGCGCGGGCAAATGGTTAGTGCCAGGTTAATATGCTGGTATACTGCACTGTGCTGTAATGTTAGCGCCACACTATGAGGCATTGCGCAGCCATGGCGCATGTGCGTTGCTACTGTGCTATGCGCATGCACAGTATGCCTGCATGGTACTATCGATTTAGCGCCATGCTACAGGGCACATGCACAGATCCATTGTGCATGCACTGTACAGCCTTTCTGGGGTCATGGCAGGGTCACACATGTGCGGAATGTGCACTTTTGGGTTGCGCGATGCTGTAGCACACAACAGCGTGGCACTGCACAGGTGCTAACACAGGGACTATTGCAGGGTGTGCCACTGTAGTTATAGGGAGGTGCCAAGTAAGGCTGTACCAGGCATGTCTGCATGGAGATGACAGAGAGCAGTTGTGCACAGGAACAGGAAGTGGGGTGAGGCAGAGACTTCCAGCCTGGTGGAACTCATGCAGCAGAGGCACAGGAGGCTGTTTGAGGAGGTAAGGGAAGGGGACCTTCCACATTGACAGGTGTGGGCATCAATCGCTTGGCACCTGACAGCCAGGATGGGCATCACACAGGATGGGGAAAAGTAGTGCCACAGGTACGTGGACTTGCAGCAGAGGCAGATACACCAGCTGGAGTGCACTGAGAATGGTGCGTGATGGGACAGTGCCCGTGCCAGGTAGGTGTTGGTCTATGCCACGCCCAGGTGTGCCATATGTGTGTGTGTGTGTGTGTGTGTGTGTGTGTGTGTGTGTGTGTGGCTGTGTCCCCTCAAGTGTGTCTGTGTGTTGGGAGGTGTGCATGTCTCCCCTTACATCAGAACCCCACTGCTGTGTGTGTGTGTCCTGCCAATGTTCGCCTGCATGTGGCCACAGTCCATGGCACTATTGCCATGCCACTGAGCCCTGTTTGCACAGCACCCATGCAATGAGGCATTGCGGCTTCACATGTCTGGGGCTGTGCATGGCATGGGTGATACAGTGTGCCTGCACACTGGGGGGGGCACATGTACGTGCACAGTGCCATGCCACCCGTGGTCAGGGGGATGGTGTGGGATACCCTGTGTACCACGGACAGTGCTGTGGCATACCATGGAGGCTCACAGTGTAGTAACGGTGATGTACCCTGTTCCCCCCTACAGAGTGCATCAAGAGGACCGGCGCCTGTATTGCAGACCAGGATGGTGCCCAGGGAGCCAATGGCCACCATGACAGGTGGAGGGTGCTGGCCATGCCACAGCGGGTGGAGGTTAGCAGCGATGGTGACCAGAGCATATTGTGTGAGTACACTGTCTATCTACATACTGCGCAGCATGTGATATGGGTGGGTCTTTCCATGGGCTGACAGTACTGGTCCTGCCGTGCACATGGCTGTGTGCCTGGTACCATGGCATGTGCCACATGGTACTGTGTTGGCCACTGGAGTGGCAGGGTGCACCATGGGTCTGGCTGGGCAGTGGACGTACACTGTGCCTGCTGGGGGGGTGGCTGTCTGGGGCCTATGTGCTGTACTGGCATGTGCTGCCCTGCCCATCCTGTGTTACCATTGCCTTATATAACCCTGCTTGACTGTTCTGCTGTTCACATGGCATGTGAGGATATCATTATCTGGTCTATGGTTTACAAGGTACTGCAAGGCATGTTGTAGGTGCATGCTGCTGTTGTTGAAATTGTACTTTACAGGGGGTGCGGGGTGGCTTCTAGATGGCGACACCCTGCCAGTGTGTGGGCAGTGCATTATGGCCACTCATATGGCACGGTGGACCCTAGGTCTGGATGGGTAGTGGCCGTGCACTGTGCCTGCTGGGGGGGGTGGCTGTCTGAGGCCTATGTGCTGTACTGGCATGTGCTGCCCTGCTCGTCCTGTGTTACCGTTGCCAAATATAGCTCTGCTTGACTGTTCTGCTGTTCACATGGCATGTGAGTATATCATTACCTGGTCTAGGGTTTATGAGGTACTGCAAGACATGTTGTAGGTGCATGCCACTGTTGTTGACATTGTAATTTACAGGAGGTTGCGGGGTGGCTTCTAGATGGCGACACCCTGCCGGTGAGTGGGCAGTGCATTATGGCTACTAGTATAGCACGGTGGACCCTGGGTCTGGATGGACAGCGGCTGTACACTGTGCCTGCTGGGGGGGCAGTCTGGGGCCCTAGTGCTGTACAGGCATGTGTAGCTCTGCCCATCATGTGTGCCTGTTGCATACTGCTGGGGTGGGGGGCCATGTTCCTCTACTGGCCAGTGTTCCCCGTCCCCACAGTGCCTGGTGTTTGTACACCAGTCATGCATGGGGGGTGCAGGGGCGTGGTAGCATGGTGTGCAGTGGTTCCGCCCATGCGGATGGTGTAGTGCCCTCCAGTGGGGGGCACCTGCCATACCATGCTCACATGTGCAACACTGTTCTGGGCGTGTGTTCGGCCTACTGCCGTCCTGCTGCTGGTGGCCCATGGCCTGTGGCCCTGTGTTCTATAGGTGTGGCCATGTATGTCTGTCTTGTGTGTGCTGATGCAGTGTGTGTAGGCACCGCCACATGCCATGTTCTGCTATAGTATGGGCTGCATGCCCTCATACTGTGTTGTGGCTGTGCCCATTTCTCTGGTGGGTGTGCTCTGCATTTCATATCATAGATCTGTTCCTATGGGCAGCATGTCCCAACATGTGTCATCCCATGTGTTTGTCATGCCATGGCCCACTGTCGCTGTCATCTCAGGGACTGACTGTCTGGTTGCACTGTATCACTGTGTGCGCTGCTGGTTTGGGTGGTGTCCACTATGCTCTGGTGTTGATGGCGGCCTTCAACACATGTCTGAGTACATTGGGATGGTGGTTGCTACCTGTGTCATCCTGCCTCATCATGCAGGCATGTGTCAGGTGTGCACTGCATTGCGTTTTGTATCGCCACATGGGCATGGTTGTTGGGACATGCTATCCATCCCTGGGTTGCCACCTGGGGTTGCATTGTACCTCCTTGTCGGTATTCCATCCTGACATGGTCCTCCTTATTCTTGTAGGTCTACCTCAGTCATCACTGTAGGCAACACGTCCTGAGGAGTCAGAGAGGAGCGATGAACTCCTGTACAGGATTGTGTGTCAGCAATGGACACTGATAAAGCAGCAGTCAGTGTTGATTTTAGAGACCAGGAAGGTGGCAGCTATCTTTGAGGCACATCAGTCATCACCATCCAATGCACAATCATAGCTGTGGTCCCTTTTTAGTTGTTATTCCTCCACCCCTCCCGCCTCTGGACCGATGGTTGTTTCCTTCATTTCCTCCATTGCTGTCTGTGTCCACTTCCCTTCCCTTCCCTACATTCTCGCTGCCATCTTGTACATATGTATATACTGTAAATATGTTCTTCCTGTACTTGTTTGGATGGTTGTTCTGGGGTTCAATTAGTCATTGTGATTTTTTTTTACAGCATCATTTCCTGGTTTTGTGTTAGATGTTGTTATGTCTGTGTTTCCATTAAGATTTCGTACTGTCAGTTGTTCCTGTGGTTGGGCATAGTTTTCTTTTGTATTTCTGTTCCTGTTATTACATTTTTTGTGTTCTTCTGTGGTTGCTGTGCTGTTATTCTTGCATTCCTGTGTTGTCTTTGTCATTTATAAACCACAGTTTCATGATGTCCCTGTGTCCTGTGTTTTCGGTGCTTGGGTATTCTGGGTGATTGGTACTGTTCTGTGGTTGTCACATGTGGGTCTTGGGTGTTCCTTGGCATTCACATAACCGCGTGTGTGTTATTCTGGGTTCTGCACTGCTGTGTGCTCTTGTGTTCACATTCAGGGCTGTATTTCTTTGCATGTGTTCCAGGGCAGGGCAGTCTCACCTCTGCACTGTGTTTCTGTGGGTGTTTGCACTGCCTGGCTGGGTGCTATATTCAGTGCAGTCTTATTTGCTATATTGAGTGCTGCCTTATTCCTGGGCTATTTTTGGCCTGCACTCACTGCCCAGTTTGCCCAGCCTCCTTAGCATGCTATATTCAGCAGGTTTAGCACAGGGCTATTCCTTTTGAATATAGCGAGCTATTTGCTCTGGGGTAATTTAGCATGTCGGGCAGTGTTAATTTAGCCCCAGGGCAAGAGTTTTGAATATCTCTGGCCCTTAATGTTGCCGTTTAATAATTCAAGTGACCAATCAACTAATAGAGAACCTATTAGTGGATGGTGCTTGAATTATTAAAACGCAACATTAAGGCAAGTGTTATGAAAACGTAAGAAAATATTGCCCCCATAGAAGTCAATGGGACGCGTTCACGCAGCCTTTGTTTTGTGACATCACAAAACAGGGCTGCATTGGCCGGAGTGGGGGTGTGGATTTCGGACCGGGAAGTCAGTCTTTTTTTCAGGGCTATGCTGAAAACAGAGTTTACGAGGGGAATAACGTTTATCTGAGGAGGATTTAACTTGCCACATTGCATCAGCAGACTCCTGTGCAGGTCAGTTATCGACCACCACGCTGCTACAGTGCTACTGGGAACCTGCTCTTTAATACATGCAATTATGGATCTGGAAGATCCAGACATAACAATATCTGATCATTCTTCCTGTATTTTAACAATGAAACTGTCAAAAATAAGTTAACAGTTAGACTATGGAGGATGGATCAAACCATCTTACAAAAATCAAAATATCTGAAAAATACAAGATACCCAATATTTTTCAATTCAACTCCATAAATATTACATCTATCATCAACATTTGGGAAACATTTAAGGTTTGGATTAGAGGCAAAGTGCTCATTATTGAAATAGAAGAGAAAAAAATAGAAATAAAATATTGGCTGAATTTGAAAAGGAAATAGAAAATGCATCTACAACACATTGCATCTCATTTGATACTACCATATATAATAGAATGATACAAAAAGGAGCAATATAATCAAACAGATACAGGAAAACAGAAAAACAAATTCTAAATACCAGATCGAGCTACTACATAATGGCTGATAAGCCATTAAAATTTCTTGCCTGGCAAACCAAAAAACTGCAAAAGAGAGGGCACAATAATAGGAATAAATTATCAAAATAATGAAACTTTAAATAAACCAGGAGAAATTAACCACTGGTTTGCAAAATGTTATCAGGCACTATATACATCCCGACTGGATAATAAACACAGGAACCAGAAACATTTCTAGAACAGGTAAAAATTTAGGACTAACCAATGAAATGAGAGGAAAAACTTGATCAATCTATTACTCAACCCAAAATTGAAGAAGCTACATGAGGCCTTCCAAGCAGAAAAGCTCCAGGTCCAGATGGAATAAAACTAGAACTATATAACAAATTCAAAACTATACTATTATCTAAATTGGAATTAATGTTTAACTCATTTCTAAACTCCATAAAATCCCAGATTCCTTTAGACAGTCCACTATTTAGGTTTTCCTCAACAAAAAAAAGTTTCACTGAACTGTGCATCCTACAGACCGATTTCGTCTCAATACAGACTACAAAATATTCACTAAAATATTAGCTAAAAGATTACACTCAATTCTACGTTCCTTATTAATCAAGATCAAAATTGGTTCATTAAAGGCAGAACACTTACTGAAAACATTAGGCTTACACTAGACATAATTACACTAAACAACTCAACAGATGCCACTTTATTTGTGATAGATGCCAAAAGGCATTTGACTGTATAGAATGGCAATATATATGTTGAGCTTTGCACAAAATTGGGTTTGGTACACAGTTCAGTGGATGGATAAAGCTGCTATATGATAATCCAGAAGCCATTATTTAAACTAATTATAATTTAGCAGAATAAAATTAAGCTTCATAGGGGAACAGACAGGGTTGCCCCCTTTCCCCCTTGCTCTTTGTATTGATTATGGAACTGTTTGCATCTGCAATTAGGGATAATGCTCTTATACAGGGCATTAGTATAAATAATAAAGTACACAAGCTAAGCTTATTCGCAGATGATGCGCTACTATACTTAACAGATCCAGAAAACTCAATACAAAAATTCATCAGATTTCCTCAGTTCGCGGTCTGGCCTTGAAGAGTGAAAATGCATCAGCAGTCCAGAGAGGATTACAGCATTGGACCTCCAGTGGGTAAGCAAGGGCTGGGGGGTGGGGTGGTGGGTGCTGAGTGGGAGGGTTGGATGGAGGGACTAATGGTGTAACAGACATCGATAGATGTTTTTCCTTTTTATAGGGTTTGAAAAAAATATGATGAGGGATGTAATTTCACATACATTCCGACACTGGATTGGCACCCCAGTGTCGGTCTTGAGGGAACAAGGGAGGGTGATCTGGAAGGGAGGTCAAAAGAAGTGGCATCGGGGGTGGGCACCCCACTCAGCTTACATTAAAAAAAAAATTAAAAAGATGGGAAAGGGGAGGGCATGGAGAGAAAGAGTGGCTTCTGAGGGGTGTGTCACTGCCGGGCCCATTGCATTTGAAACTGGAGAGGGTTGGCAGTCTAGACCAATGACAGTGAAAGGTTCCTGATGTTGAAAGCCGACCTGCTGCTTGCTGACCAGCTTCATGCACACCAAAGGACAGAAGCCCTTCTCTGATTGGAGTAGTTCAGTCTTTTCAAGTACACAAAGTTTCCGCCCAGCAATCAGAGAGCGGCATCATGACCACAGTGTGTGGTCATTGGTCTAGACTGTCAAGCCCCTTCTAGTTTCAACTGCGATGGGCTTGGCAGTGACACGCCCCTCAAAAAGCAATCTCATAGCAAGATGTTCGCTGCATGTCAGACGCAATAACATAAGATGTCATATACTTACAATTTTGTTTTTATCTACAGTGCTGAGGAAAGGAAATAATAACACACACAGATTGGGGAACAAGGGATTGGGTGGGGAGATGTTGGGTAAAAGAATATAAAAAATAGAATGAGACTAATAAGCAAGTGCTTAGTAGTGTTAGCACAAAAATGTAAACATGTCATTATTATAATAGTTGCTAGACAATTACCCACTCAACAGAAACATTAGATATGTGGGACTCATACTTTTGATCTAGGCATTGTGTGCGAAAACAGTCATGTCATAGAATAAGTTAAGTACTGACAGAGAACTCATGCATGCAAACATCTCGCCTCTATTCATGTACCTTCAGTATATTTACTGGCAGGCACACGCCACTATTCATCCACCATGAAAAGAACTTTTCACCAAGCCAATTATAAGTGTTTGAACATGTATATGCATGCTTATCAGGAATGGAAGATTGCCATCACCTTCCTGAAAATCTTTTTTTGGGGAGGGACAGTGAAGTCCAGCAGAAAGGTGTGAGCAACTGGGAGGGAGGAGGGGTGAGAGAAGAATGTGACTATTGTTATGTTCAGCAATCTTTTGGGACTGCAAATTCTGGACATGCTCTATAACTACATTTGTAGGCAACCCAACAAAAATGCACAAAGAAAACATCTGGATGGGTGGTCAGACTTATTTAGTTGTTTATTTGAATAACTGATTTGGCTTGAAACTTAAAGAGCAGCCGACACACCCAGGAGAATTGTAAAAATACAATGCTCTGATGCATTTTAGCTCATAGTGTATATTATCTCTTTATTTCTCCTCCCTGTGATTGAATACTTTAGTAATTTGCAGTAAAACAGGTTGTTTGTTCCTTAAAATTTATTTAGTTAGTTATTTATTTGATTTATGTGTTTGGTTTTGCTCACCAGGTAAGTTCACCGGAGTGCCGCACTTCCTATACAGGAACAACCCAAAATGCATTCTTTCGTTATGCTTTTTTACTCCTTTATTGGCCAACTTGCCCCCATCTGGACAGCCCCCCCAGCCACGTCATGCTCCTCTGGGTTTTACCTCACTCTGGTGTTCTCTGCCACAGGACATATTGGCAGTGCCCAGTCACCAGTGTGGGGCCTATAAGGAAACAGGTCTTCATCCTGCCCCCATCATAGGTTTATACTCCATTTTCTCCAATGGCTCAACACACGTGCAATGACAAAATATGTTTGCTTCCCCTCCGCAGAGATGCCCTGACATCTGGGTGTAGGAACCCTTCCCATATGGTCCCCCTGCACTTCCACTGCCACCTAGATTCCTTCGAGGCAGTATAGTACTGTGGTTTAGGACATTGAGCTACAAACCTGGAGATCTGGGTTTGAATTCCCCAGTCCTACTTGCATAATGTGTGACCCTGAACAAGTCATGTAACTTCCTTGTGCTCCCAGGTTGCACCTGAAAACAAGCTTTGGCTTACTGTGCCTTTCCTGGTTAAACAGTTTCCCCTTTCCCCCTGGTTAAACAACTTCCCTTTCCTTCATGTGGCAGCGGACCAGCAGGATGTGTTAATCCCCCTCCCCATGGGAGGAGAGCTGTCTAGCGATGCTCAATCCTACATTCTCTGGCCAGCCCTCAAGAAACCTGCGTTTGTTCCCAAACTCTGGTCACCAGTGTACTGAGTGCCAGTGATACCACTGTGCTACTCAGCCCCAAGCTGGATTCCCATGTGGATAAGCATAGCGAGACCTAACAGATAAATAGCCATGATGAGTACAATAAGCACTGCAGTATGGTCTTACAAACAGCAGCAAACACAAGCTTAAGTATAAGCAGAGTAATACCTATCAGCACGCAGAACAGCCTAACTTTGTTAGAAACACGTGCATTTAAAGTTTGTCTACAGCTGTTACTTTCTCCACACCCAAGGTCGATATTGTAATCAGGATTTCACGCCATTCCTATGGCAACAGATTGTGTGAAGCCACAACAAATGATTATGACTTTAAGTGAGAAATAAGCTGCAGTGGCAGATAAACTCTAAGGTATAATGATCCAAGAGGGGATTTCAAAAGTATGGATGCAGAACTTGCATGCATATTTCAGATGCATGCTGTATCCCAGCAATTGCGTCAGGATGCTTGTGCCATATTATCATACATTCTAATGCACTTGTGACAGTTTACCTGATTTACATTAAAAAAGTGATGCATAATCCAGCCCAGGGGTGTGGAGAGCTGAGGTGCTGGATACCTTACCTCCTCCCATGCCAGCGACCCAGGTTCAGGAACAAGCCTGAGTCTCCAGGGTCAGCCGAGGGAGAGGAGGTGAGGAGCTGGATTGAGCTGCCCGTGAGGAGCGTTATCTCCCGGAAGGGATGTGGGCTTCCTGGCTCTTGGCTGCCACCCGGTGGAGGCTAGGTGGTGCGCCAAGCTTGATAAGGCGAGCCAGGCAATAGGCCGGGAGGAGGAGGAAGGGCTGTCAGAGCACAGCACTTCAGGGTTGCTAGTGCTCTCAGAGCTTTAAGTGATAGGCACCTCAGGTTCTCTGCCATATTATGTTTTGTATTGATACATAATTTTGGTAATTTCACAGTGTGGTGATTAATCTCTTATCCCTTCAGTTCTCTAATTCATGTCACATGATCATTGTTTCTGGTTTGAGTTATAGGCTCCTGCTTGTTTATTGTTTATTGCACCTTGTCAATTATGTTGCCCTTGTCTTAATCTGTTTGCCCTCATTATTATTTCCTTCAATTATCCCTCTACCCTCCATTGCTCATACTCCTTATCATTTCTAATTGCAGTGCTGCAGCTCCTGCTGCTCTGTCTCATGCAGCACACACCAGCAGCCTCACAGCTTCCATTCCTCACTCTACCTAGCAGGGTATCGAGTGCAGGTAGGCTTGTCCTGTCTACCGGGGATGGGGGTCCTGTTCCATCAGCATCCAACCTATGTTATTCTGCTAGTCTCTGTCCTTTAATTCTACCTAGAGAGGTATTTGGTGAAAGTGAACTTGTCCCATCTGCCAAGGACAGGAGACTGAGCCATTCAGTTCATCCTAATTCCTTCACTCTGACAGCCTCCATCCCTAACTCATACCTTGGCAGTATTCAAGTGTAGCAGACTTGCCGCATCTACCGGGGATGGAAGTTCTCTTTCATCCATTCTACCCGTACTATCAATCAATTCCAACCTATTCCAGAGTTCGACAGTCTCCTTTCCTAATTCATATCTCAAGCGGTATTTGAGCATTAGTGGACTTGTCATAGCTACCGGGATTGGGAGTTCTGTTTCATTCACTTCAACCGTTCTGTCAATCAGTGATCTCTGTCTCTAATTGATATTTTGAATTATCATTGCCATGCATTTGCCAGGTCCATGTGGGATGGAAATATTTCTATCATACTGTTTCTTCCAGTTCCTGTCCTCTCCTAATTATATCATCTTCGGGTCCATATGACCTACTGATGGCATGGCTTCTCCATGCCACGGACATCACGCCTCCTCAACTCAAGTTAATCCCCTCAAACTCCTTCTCAAGCTCCTGTAACCTGTAAGTGAACTTCCAAGACCAACTATTCCATAAAAGACTGAACCGTGCCCCACCTGTTGGCCGAACTTACTAAATGAGGTATCCACTACTCAGTTTCTGCTCACAAGCAAGAACTATATGACTTTTTTCTGGCTTTGTTGTCCCACCTGGTTGGGAACTCCAGTCCCAGCCAACCTGTTCCTCAGCCAGAATCCTCTTTGATATCCAAAATTTGGGATTACATGGTTCAAGTTGCATCATCAGTTTCAGATCTGCAATCACGCATGACAGCACTTGAGGCCGAATTCCAGTCAGTCTCCTCCACCCATCAATCCATCAATTCCTGCCATCCCATCTACTAGCAGCGCTCCAGTCCTTCCTCCTCCTCAGGGTACAGTTCCTCACATCGATGTACCAAGTCCATCGATACCATCACCTCTCCTCAACTCAGGTATGTCATCCTCCTTATCTTCTCCAACCATTTCTCCCATTCACCTTGTTCCAGCTCACCTACACAAAGACATTCCTTTTTTTATCATACTATTGTTTCTCCTTGGCAGAGCGGCCCCATATGATCTCCAGCCGCCGGCCCTGCACCCTGGGACCCAGTCGTGCATCTGGCCACCGAACCAACTCCCCCAGTGGGCTGGTCATTGTGCTCTCACACCCACTGGCGGCTCTTCGTCTTCTCGATGCATGTGCTATGGCTATCAGCCATGAAGATCGCCCTCCGCATTTTCCACATTTTCTCCCCAGTGGAGAGCTGGACATGCAATGGCATCCTGAGCATGTAGTGCTGACACCCGCCGCGCTCTCCCCCCTTGCTGTTGCATGCTGCTTGTAGTGCGGCTGACCTCCACCAGTCGCTGCTACAGGGCGATGCAAGTCCCACTACCCACCCCAGAGAGAGGAGAGCAGTCATCAGATGCTCAATCCTCCCTCTCGCCTGCCAGCCTCCAGCGGCCCGAGTCAGTTCCCAACCCGGGTCACCAGCGTGTACACAGGTGTGGCATCCAGTGCCTCAACCCTCAGTGCCACCGGCCAGCACACAAGGACATTCTTGATGGAAAGGACGTCAACTTAGTTTCTCTTCTCATCTCTTCTGATGACATCATGGACAATAGAATCATTTCCTGTGACGACATGTCAGTTATATTGAAATCTAAAGATCCTTGTCTCCCTTGAAAGATGACCATGTCCGAATTTGTCGTGGCTTTTAACCCTTTCTGCGACATAATTTGTTTAGCATTTCCAGCACAACACAAAGAATTTGACTCTTATTTATATCTGTTAGTTGACTTAAGCACACACTATGGTGGAACCCACTTCTATGACTATCACAGATCTTTTTTGGTCAAAGTTGTAGCTGCCTTGTCCCACTATAATGCTAAATTGAACTGGGCAGTATTAGATAAACTCTTTTGTCATTACTTCACTGGACAACGTACCTACTCCTGTTCCTTCTGTGGCTCTTTCAGCCATTTTGCTCCCATTGTCCATTGGCAGTGACTCCTCCTTTTCCTCCACCTATCCATCCAGAATGACTCGACCATTAAGCTTGCCTTCTGTTTCCTTCTCAGGATTAACTCGCATGATCTCTTGCTGTCCCATTAAAAATATTGGGGGCAACTCAATTTGTAATAACTTCAATGAAAAGGTCTGCCCCATTTCTGGCTGCCTATTTCTGCATGTCTGCAGTTTCTGTGGCAACGCCCATGCTCTCTATAGCTGCCTTAAAGCTTCCAAACCTTCTCAATGACAGACCAGTCAGCCTTCAACTCCAGTCAACGCACCTGCCCTGGCTAAGCTCCTAGCTTTCCATCCTTCTCATCCAGTCATGTAGCAAATCCTCCTCGGGTTCACCCAAGGTTTTCACACAGGTATCTCAGTGCTCCCCTCTGATGCCTTTCATTGTGATAATCTTCAATCTGCCATAAAGAACATGATGTAGTTTGGCAACTACTGCAGAAAGAACTTAAAAGACTTCCTCCTGGGTCCTTTTTCATTCCCGCTATTTTCTATCTATTGCATCAATCCCATGAGCATAGCAACAGAACATTTTCTGGTAAGAGTGTCTCATTGTTGACTTATCAGCTCCTCAGTCCTCCTCCACACCTAGCATTAATTCATTGATTCCTGCTGATAAATATTCTTTGTCAGACACTCATATTGATGATGCTATTACGATCATAAAACACATCAGTCCTGGCTCCTGGCTCTCCAAAGCCGATATAACAGATGCCTTTAAACTGTTGCCCATCCACCCATCTCTCTGGCACCTGTATGGCATGTTTTGGGATGACCATTATTACTTTGTCATATGCCTCACATTCAGCTGCCACAGCAGCCCCAAACTTTTCGACACGTTTGCAGACGTACTTTGTTGGGCATTACTTAATGTATGTCTTTCAGAAAAAGAGGTGTGCAAGAACAAGGGGGCACAATTTGAAGATAGAGGGGGCAGCTCAGAGGTAATGTAAGGAAGTATTTTTTTCACAGAGAGGGTTGTGGATGCATGGAACGGCCTTCTGGAGAAGGTTGTGGAGTCAAAAACAGTGGTGGAATTCAAGCATGCATGGGACATTCATAAGGCAATTCTAGGGGGTGGGGGTAGGAAGAAGTAGGCTGTTGGTTAACTAGGATCTGCAGCTTATCCGTTAGGTAGGAAAATGGGCAGACTGGATGGGCCAAGTGGTACTCATCTGCCATCAAATTCTATGTTTCTATGTTTCACCAACCAGCAGTCATCCATTTGCTTAATAAATTTCTCCTGATTAATCCACCTAATTCTCCTCCAGCAGCTGGTGTGTCTGGTCTTGTCCAGCTCTTCCATGAATTATCAGTTCCTTTGTCTGAAGAGAAACTATAGAACCAGCAACATCCTTGAATCTTTGGGCATAATCTTGGACACTGACTTATGGAAGCCCTGTTTACCTCTTGACAAACAGTCTAGGATCCAAGCCTTAGTAAAGTCTTTCTCAACTCAATCCTCCTGTACAAACCGTGAACTCCTTTCTCTACTGGGTTATCTCAATTTCACTATGAGAATAATCCCACAAGGTCAATCCTTCATTTCTTACCACTTGACTCAAGCTTCATCAGTTTCTGAATTGCATCACCATGACCAAATCACAGCCACAGCAAAATCAGATCCTGCTATGTGGTCCCTATTTCTAGCTCGATGGAATGGTTGTTCGATGCTCCACAAGGACCCTTCTCCTGACTTGCATCCCAGAATATATACCGATGCTTCCCGACTCATAGCTATGCTGCTGTATTTCAGCAGTCCTGGATTGCCACTCCATGGCCTCCAGATATTTAATCTCTTTATGACTTTTCCTCGACATCTCCTCTCTTCAAGACATACCTGATAGTAGCAGCCGTCTTTCTCTAGGGTCACTATTGGTCCCTTCAATCAGTATCCGTCTTTCCCGATAATCAAACAACCATGGCTATCATCAATAAAGGATGCTCCTCATCCAATTCCACCATGTTGTTTATGCGGAGGCTGACTTGGCTATCATTTAGTCATAATTTTACATTTCAATGTTTTCAAACCGGGCTTTACAAACAAAGCAGCTGATGCATTATCGTGATTTCATTTTCAGGCTTTTCATCATCTCCATTGTTTGGCAGATCCAGTAATAACTACTCCGCTTTCCTTCAGCAACTTAATAATGATATAGAGTTTTATTACCAGGAAGCTATCTCCATCATATGTGGTTACTCTAGCTGTGTCCACTACAGCTACTTATACAACGGCATGGAAAATGTATTCCTCATTCTGTGCTCTACAGTCCTCCCATTCTACTTCTGTTTCCATGGACCATGTTTTAGCATTTTGACGTTTTGTCATCAAGCATTGCACTTATCCTATGGAACTATTAAAGGGGAACCGTCATCAACAAGGTTTCTTAATGTCTGAAAGACCATAAAAAGCTAATTTGAGTGAGCCATTGTGTTTATCTGTGAGTCTTTGCAGTCAAGAGTTATTCATATGTAAATCAGTCTATAATTAGGGCTGGGGGCAACCATATGTTTTTCTGACAGGTAATTATGTCACGAGGTTCTTGGCCCTCCATTGGCTGCAGGTTAAATAGAAATTGTCTGTTTTATTAAGTGTGTTTAGGTGTTATTACAACACTTTCTACATTATAATAATTGTTTATGTGCATTGAAACTAGTGATTATCACCCTTATATTTCAAACTTAGTAAAATAATCCATCTTTAGGACTGCTTTAACCTGTAGGCTGCACTGACAGCTGATCATTAAAAACTACACATCTCAAGGCTGGCTGTGTGGTGCCAACAGGTATTGGGGCCACATACTCTATCAGGATTTCTAAACCCTGACTGTGTTCATGTCAGTGCAGATTTCTGGGGCGCCACAGCACTAACCTCTGTCTTATTCCATTTCCTCTCTTACAGCCTTTTCTCTTACAATTTCAAGTGTGAACTCAGGTTTATAAGATGCAAATGTGGCTGCCTACCTACTGGCCTGGCATCATGGGGCCAGCCTTGAAATGTGTAGTTTTTGATTAACAGCTGGCAGTACAACCTAGAGGTTAAAGCCAAGAGCTGTGAACAAGCTTCATTCATCCTGCAGAATAGGGTTTGATTCCAAAATGCTTTACTTGTATATTGTGTGACCAGAGTAAGTCACTTAACCTCCCTGTGTTCCCAAAACACACCCAGAAACAAGCTGTAGCTGTGTGCCTTTCCTGGACAAAGACAGTAAAAACAATCTGAGCCTGTGTTATGATTCTGAAAATATTATGCTCTTTCTATCCAGATTTGACTTGAAATGAAAAAAAAATAGGACACTATTAATTGTTTATTAATTTCAAAACACATGGATGGACAACATTGTTTAAAAAAGCGTAATCTGAACTGCACTATTAAAATATAGAATAATATATGGGTGTGTATGGTGGTGTGTATGAAACCAAAATTGTACACACATCCGAGGTGTGGGATGTTACATTAACCCTGATGGCAAAGTCTGAGTGGTTTATAAAAGCATCCCACACCATGGGTGTGTGCAAAATTCTGGTTTTTACACCCACCCACCCATGTATTATTTTATTTAATTAATGATGATAATTGTTATTCCCTTTGAGCACAGTTCAGTTAGTACAGTACTTCTGTCAGAGATACACACACATGTACACATACCTCACATGCACGCGCACACTTCACACATACACACACACACACACACACACCACACACACATCTCACACACACACACACACAGCCTGTCTCTCCCTTTGTTTGTTTGTTTTTTCTTTCTTTACATTACAGTGGGAATGGCATTCTTGAAAGTTGTGGTCTGTCTGCATAGCTGCAAAGTGTAAGACGCTCAAAGGGTACGGGAGGCAGGATCAACCAGATTGATTTTTTTCCTTTACAGTAGAAAATCCCATTCTATCCAAAGTATTTCGGTAAGAAATTGTTATACTTTTAACTTCATCAAAAGAAGTAACATACTCTTTTAAAAATGCATTTCAGGTTATGCATGTTTTAACTGTGTTGTCCATCTATGTGTTTTTGCAATTAATAAACAAGTAATGGTGTCCTGTTTTTTCTTTTCAAGTCAAATCTGGCTAGAAAGAACATAATATTTTTAGAATCATAACACATGCTCAGATTGTTTTTACTGTCTTTGTCCAGGAAAGGCACACAGCTACAGATTGTTCCTGTGTGTGTTTTGGGAGCACAGAGAGGTTAAGTGACTTGCTCTGGTCACACAATATAGAAGTAGAGCAAGATGGAATCAAATTCCATTCTGCTGGATAAACAAAGCTTGTTCACAACTCTTTGCTTTAACCTCTAGGCTGTACTGCCAGTTGGTAATCCAAAACTTCACATTCCAAGGCTGGCCCCATGATGCCAGACCAGTAGGTACGTAGCCCATTTGTATCTTGTAGACCTGAGTTCACACCCTAAATTGTAAGAGAAAAGGCTGTAAGAGAGGGAATGGAAAAAGACAGAAGATGGTGCTGTGACAGCCCCAAAAAATCTGTACTGACATGAACACAACCAGGGTTTAGAAATCCTGATATGGGGCCCCAATACCTGTTGGCACCACAGAGCCAGCCTTGAGATGTGTAGTTTTTGATGATCAGCTGGCAGTATAGCCTAAAGGTTAATGCAACCCTAAAGATGGGTTATTTTTACTAACAGTTTGAAATGTAAATGTGATAACTCACTAGTTCCGATGCACATACAAAACAAGTATTATAAATGTAGAAAGTGTTGTAATAACACATTAAAACACACTTAATAAAACAGACAATTTCCTGTTTAACCTACAGTCAATGGAGGGCCATGATCCTCGGTGACATCATTTCTGTCAGGAGCCTAAAACATATGGCTGCCCCTAGCCCTTAATTACAGGCTGATTTACATATGAATAACTCTGACTGCAAAGACTCACAGATAAACACAATGGCTAACTCAAATTAGCTGTTTATGGTCTTTCGCACATTAAGAAGCCCTGTTGATGACAGTTCCCCTTTAAGCAATACCTAACTGGTATCCAGTTCTTTTCCTTTGCAAATGAGCATCTTGTTCAAAAGTGTATATCCAAACCATAAAATGAATACAATACGCATTACTATTTTCCAATCCATCAGTCAAGCTTCTTCTACTGTCTTTTCAAAGAGTGTCTATTGCAAATATGCCTCGTCATCTTCCTCTAGACAGATTCACAATGAGAAACATGTTGGATTTACTGAACTTAGGTCCATTCAAATCTACCTCTATCCTCATGGTTTTACCTGCTATTTGTTTAGCTTTCTATGGATTCCTCCATCCTGGAGAATTCACCATGTCATCACCCCACTCTTCCAACTTTCTTAAGATCAACAATCTTCAGAAAAAGGCTGACCATTATGTCCTGGCATTACCTTCTTCAAAAATCAAAAGATTGCATAAGGGAGTTCTTATAATCTATTACCTTTCATCAAACACTTGGTACCCTGTAGCTCGACTAGAAAAACTCATGCTCTTCCACGCAAATTCAAATCCATCATCTCCCTTGTTAACTTCAGACAATCAATCACACATGACAACAAAATGGTTCATAGATTATATCAGAACCCTTCTCCAAAGGCATGGACTGCATCCATATTGATATTCAGGTCACTTATTCCGGATTGGAGCAGCTACTTCGGCATCGAGCAATAATATTCCAGTTCACATCATCAAGAGACTCAGAAGATGGAAAGTCACTAGCCTTCAAATCCTGCATGCCTGACCCAGACACAGAACTCAGACAAGCATTTAGGATCATCTCCTCATAGTTTGCCCAGAGAATGGGCAGATCAGTAGCCATGAGTCCTCAGAGGTTTCCCCTTCAAGGTTTTTTTTGTCCTTTGCTGAGTGCTTCCGGTCATACTCTTTGTGAGTTGAAGGAGGTAATCTTTTTGGGCCCTCTAGTCCCTACAGCTACCCAGCTTAAATCTACCAAGGGTGGGAAAAGAGAAAGGCCAAAAGTTCATAAGTATACACAAGCATCACATATTCACCAAACATTGAAGCATATTCCAAAGCTTTTTCCTCTGTATACCATGTGTCTTGTAATGGCCTGTCTGTATTGTATAATTTGCACTGAGGGGTGATTGAAAATAGGTTCAGTCAACTAATGTAGTAAAATCAATTGATTAGTCAATAAAGAGGCAGTGTGGTCAAGTGGTTACAGCACTAGCTTGGGAACTGAAGAGATCACAGGTTCAAACCCACTAGAGCTAAATACTCACTGTGACCATGGGAAAGTCACTTAACCTCACAGCACTCTGGTCCACCCGCTGTGGAAATGGGTGGAAGCAAGACCCCACTGGAAACTGATTAGATCTCAGCTAGGCTGTCCTTGGTAAACAAATTGTGAAAAAATAATTGTTAGGTACCCCTACCCTCCTACTTTTCTTTAGCTATGAGTACTGTTTTGTATTTCTTTTCCCATTGTATTGCATTATTTTTTATATACCATCTTTCAGAAACATTTCGTACCTTATTTATCTGATCATGCCAGTATTTTCCTTTCATGTAATTTTACCTGGATTTGATGTAATATTGTACTACTTTTGTATTTTGTACCTTTCTCTCATTTTTTCCCATGTAACCCCAGCCCTCTAATTTTTTCCCTTGTAACCCCCCCACACACACACAAGAGGTTGCACCATGGAACAAGTTTCAGCATAGTGAGTCTTCCTGTACAACAGTTCTAAACAATGTAAATCCATTACTAAACCAGAGAACTCCAGTATCTGACAGTCTAGAGTGGGAAAATGCAATCAAAAGATACAACAGTCATTAGGAGACAGACTTGGGAGCACCATAATTCCAGAGAGATCCAAGTGTCCTAACCTATTTAAAGAAGCAGGAGTCTTATCTCTGTGTTGCCTAGTTCAGCAAAAATAAATGATCTGTCCGACTGCTGGATATGGAAACAATGGGAAATCATCCATACCTTTAAAACATAGCAGAGCAAAATGCCATGTTCTCCAGGTAGCATATAGGTAGCTGCTAGTGAGTAATGTGTCATTGACAACCTTGTGTCCATGGTAAATGGAAGATTGGGAGCCTTGCACCACAACCGGGTCAACTTCACTGCTGATGCTACAGCTAGATGCATCATAGTGGCAAGCTCAGTACTGTCACTAGTTGATGTATGGCCTCCCTGTCTACGCAACTGCCCGTGATTCAGTTCTACACAGAATAAATTTGATCTGTAATAAGGCTTGTCACTTTTTGCTTGGGGCTAACGCACAGTTGCACCCTCTACACCCAAACAAATTGGTTACCCCTACCTAACAGAATTAAGTTCCGGACATGTCTGCTAGCCAAGAAGGTGCTACTGGGCCTAATCCTCCTGGCCCTAGCTCGCTGCTTCCACCCTGTTGCCAATCTCTACAATACCAGGAGCATGGCTTGGAATGCCCTTGAACTGCCTTTCTACCATAGTCATCTGGGCAAGCGTTCATTCACAGTTAGGGCTGCTGGCTGGTAAAATGAGCTGCCCGATACCTTGCTCAATCTACCTAACTTTAGTAGTTCAATTCATCTGTAACTGCTAATCATCCTAATTAAAGACCCTCCCGATATGCCCTCTGAACTGTGTCAGACTCTGGCTCTGAGGCCATGTGCCATTACTATGCTTGTTCTATACATCGATCCTGTGCCTGCCTTATTGTAAATCTGTGTGCAACTGATTCCAGCCTATTTATTTGTACTTGTTCAACTATATTTGTACCTGTTTGACTTTATTCCTCTGGAACTCGCTAATCTTATTTGTTATGTTGCTTTTTAATCTGTTATTGATGTGGAACCTTTGTAAAAGAGCACTTGTGCTCAAAGGTATTCTTCGAAATTTTCAAAAAATAAATACTTTCTGCTTGCTAAAGCCAGTTTTGCTTTGAAGGCATTTCTCTTTAAAATAGCCATAGACCCCCTGACAGCCCTCGCAAAACCTTGGTTGCCCATCGCTTGAACTTTTATGTTTCACTCCCTACCTGTAAACTGGGAAAAAGCAGGTCTCCAGTGCACACCTCTCAACTGTCCCTGATTTTCAGGGATGTCCCTGATTTTGCCTCAGAAATTTCTTCTGTCCCTCCTAAATTTGCCATTTCTATCACTGAAGAGTAGGGATTTGAATCAGAAAATAATACCAGCCATTGGTGTTACAGTCTAGTTCTCGTTAAGAAAATGCTATTCACACTAAGAAGCATGTTGTACACAGGTTCTGGAACTAATATTACTATTTTTTCGGATGTGTCCCTGATTTTGGTCATTTGTTCCTGCTCATTTTAAGCGTTGACCCTGATTTATGATGAGGGAGGTTGAGAGGTATGCTCCAGTGTAAGATTTGTGTTCTGTGTCTTTATCCAGAGTAGGACTGGTCCACCCGCCTAGGTGGAAATTCCCAGGACCCCTCCCCCACATACAGTTGTGCTCCTTCCTGCCTTCCAAACTCTAAACATTCCTCTATGTATAATTTATTTTCTAATTAACATGTTTTTATCACTGCAAGTAACTAAAAAATGCAAACACAGAGTCACTGTACAAAATGCAAGTGGAATGTTAACACATGTGTTTCCCCCTTTGGTCCCCCTGTTTGTTTTCATTTGGGCCCCCAGTATCTACTTTCCAGGTGGTCAGGCTGTTCTGTAGTCTATAACTCTGTATATTCCAGTCATAGTTGCTGGATATAGCCTGTGCCATTACAGAATTCCTTTGCCATACTGGTGGGACAGGGAGCCGAGAGTAGGCACCCATCAAAGTGGGAAGGGAGGAAGTGGGGGTGTTCAGAAGTGGAAGCCCCAAGGAGAGAGAAAGATGCCCCAAATCAAGAAGGAAGCAGCTGCTGGTGGAGACTCTTTTGTTAGGGGGATAGACCTGGGAGAGGAGAAGGATGGGAGAAGGAGGTGAAGAGCTTGAGAGGTGCTTCGGCATGGAGGAATAGGGAGCGTATCCAGAGGATTGCTAGGGCAGCAGGAGATGGGAGGGAGCTGTGCATCATTGTTCACCTGGGGACAAATAACCTGGCAAGAGACAGGTAGGGGTAGTGCAGGGCAACTTCAGGAAATTGGGGAAGGCTCTTAAAAGGACAATGTCAACCCTCTTAGGCCTCAAACTGTTCCTACTTTTTTAAAAACACATGTTATGATTGTTCACATTCTGTAGAGACTCCTGATGTAGCTGGTAGCGTGATTCTGATTTTTTTCTTTTAAAAAGTGACAAAAAGACTGCTCACCTTGCTGGTGCTACCATACAAAAACATATTTGTTTACATTTCTTGATCAACTCCCACTACATCTTTCCTGGACTTAGAAACACCCCCAACACAGTCTAGCCACTCATTATGCAGCTGCAGTGTAGGAGTCTATTAAGGCCATGAGTGACTGTACTGCTTGAGGTGTTTCTAACATTCAGGAAGTGTGCAATAAAAGTAGATCAAGAATATGAAACAAAACAAAGTTGGGTGTAACTATACATTAGCATGCATTTCAGTTCTACTAAGCAAGGTGGCAGATATAACAACCAGCAACATCAACAAATTTTTGAGAAGGTAATAAATCATAAAATGTGGGTTTTAACTAGCATTAGAAAATGGTCTTAGAAATCCCTCAAGCTCTGATTGGCTGATAGCCCTGGCAAGGTGGGCATCTATCAGACAACAGAGCCCTGGTATTAAAAGCACCAGTCCCCACCAGCCTTATCACCAATATCAAGATGCCAATAAAATTCTCAGTTTAAACTGCCCACCATTTTTCTGACTCGCTTAGCTAGAGCTGAAACTTGACCCACACCCATTCTCACGATGTCTTGTTTTCCTCCGATTGTCAGTGTAAAGGCTCATTAAAAAAAAATGAAGTTTTTTTCCAAAAAGATAGCGGAGTGCCAAACTTTGACCCGACGGTCATATTCTTTTTCCAGTCGCACAGCACAATCCTCCCGCTGAAGTGAAAGTCCCTATACTTACTTAATCTCCACCCTGCACGAGCTAAGGCTGTGGCCTGCTCCATGCGGGTGGGAGAAGGAGAGGAAACAGAGCCAGTGGGAGTTAGAAGAGGCTGTCATACAGTCCAAAATGTTGCTTGTCAGCGGTTCTAACCCGACAATGCATCTATAAAAGCGCCACCACTGCTTTTCAGCCCTATGCTCCCAATCCTCCAACCATCCACCCCTTAACCTGCTACCACACATCCCGCACTCAATTGGTCGCTTGCCGACAGAAACAAATGTTTAACTTTAAGCTGGGACTAAGTAGTGGCAGAAAGTACTGTGGCAGCAGCTTAAGCGGGTGGATGGTTGATTTATGTCGGCAAGCAGGGCACGGACAGACATCTCTTATCCGTAGCTGCGGTTATCTTGTAGCGCATTGCTGTCTACCTTTCCAGCTCCCCTTCCTCAAATAAATCACCTTATTGGAGTACCACAGGTCTGTGCTCAATCCTCTGAGCTGTCATCCTGAACAGGGTGCAGTGCGGTTTCCCAATCAAAGTAACTCTATAGTAAATAGGTAAAATGGGCCATCTCCGAGTCAGGAGAAGGATCATGGTTCAAGAAAGTACCGTGGTGGGACTGCACTGCTCTCAACTGAGGGACTATGTTACCAAGAAAATCATTTTAAAGTGGTTTGCAGTAATTCGTTATTTATTTTTATTTTTAACTAAGGGCCCAGTGTGTGTGTGTGTGTGTGTGTGTGTGTGTGTGTGTGTGTGTGTGTGTGTGTGTGTGTAACCTATAGCAACACCTCCCAAGAATGCGGCGGAGGAACTATTTTATTAAAAATCTTACTTTAAATACATTTTCTTCAACATTTTTCTTATTAAACTTATTTTTGACTGCCCATTTTCTAAAGCACAATAATACCCTCCAGGGTGGGCGGTGTGTTCTACCGGACCTTCCAGGAGCTATAAGCCCTCCCCCTACGCTGCCGGCCTCATTACGCCTCTGGCGTCCGGTATAGCACATACCCACCCTGTTGGGTATTATTGCTTACATATTATGATGCAAAAGGTTGACTGTGTTGTTTTAAGCAGTGGTAGCACAATGTTGCCTTGTTTGGAGGTTATCTGTGTATAGTTGGGGAAATGCAAGGATACTCTGCACCAGGGCAGTTAATGACTGGTTGAAGGCAGGTGCATAGAGAAGGGCTTCTGCTACATCAGAGACTGGAGGCCAGCCTGGGAGAATATGGGCCTCTTTATGGAAGAGGGCGGGGCTGCATCCTTCTGGGAAGGGGATCACAGTCCTTGGGAGGATGTTTAAAAGCTACTTTGAAGGGTATTTTAACTAGCCAGGGGGGAGGCAGTAAGACAAAGGAGGCACAAATTGCCCCACTCCAGATCATTGAGCAGCAGGGAGGGCTCAGGAGTAAATTCCCTAGGGCAATGACTGGCACTTGGAAAGCCATTATTAGAATAGCAAGTGAGGGAAAATTGTTACAAGTTGGTGACTTCAATCTGCCAGATGTGGAGTGGAGCCTATGTTTGGCCATCCTTGACTTTCTACAAGGGGCATTTCTCAGGCAGCTAGTCAAACAACCCACTGGGGGTGGGGCAGTGCTGGACCTGCTGCTCACAAACAGGGACAACATTTTTTTTCCCCATTAAAATTGTTTTATTATTATTATAAAAGATTACAACATATACAACAGGAAATAACATTTTCAAAGATAGTTAAAAATATCGAACAGATTCCTTGACTTCATATAGCTACTACAGGGTAGTTTTAGATCAAAATAGCAACAGTTAAGAAAAGACACCAATATATGGTAAAACAAACTTCAAAAAAACTATTCAACTAGCTATAATATTGAACTTAATTTGACTAACAGAATATCATTTCATGAGGTTTCACTATAGGGTCACATTAGCTAGCAAATAGCAGTAATATCAGCCAATATTCTGCATTATCCGGGCCAATTCACTGAGACTGTAAACCTAGGTTATCACTGGGGGGAGAGGACAGCTGAAGAAAGGGACCCCATATTTCAAGAAAGTTATCTAATTTATCAGAGAGGAGAAAAGAAATGCTCTTGTTATTGGCAGTATAACTCATCGTGTTTAGTCATTTGGTTAGAGAGGGCACCTTGAGTCTTTCCAGTACTTAAATATTAAACTTTGGCACAGAGGCCACTGATAGCCATGACATCTGAGTATGAGTAAGGATGATATCTGGTTGAAAATTCCCAAGATAAATATAAGCGGTAATGTGGTAAGACAGCATTAAGAGCGGTTCCACATATCTTTATCACCTCCCCCACAATTCTTTGAGGTTGGGACAGCTCCATAACAAAGTGTCATATTGGCTTCTGAACTTACATTTCCAGCAATCAGAGTCAGTAGAGAGACCCATCTCAAAGCGCTTCACAGGGGACATATAATATCTATGCAGAATTTTGTATTGGGTAAGCTTACTTTGGAGATCTTTGCTCCCATGATAAGCATAGTCCCAGGCTGAATTCCAATCTTGCTCATCTATTTTCAATCTCAGGTCCACTTCCCATTTCTGTTTAGTGAAAGAGGTGAGAGATTGAGAAGTGAGAGACAATGTGAGAGACTTGTATACAAAACTAGCTCCTCTTTTAAGTGGGCAGAGTTTCGCTAATTGATTACATTCCTTATTCAAGAGGAGGGATAGGTTGGTCTGAGATAAATGTTCAGAGAACATACGTCTTAATTGCGGATAATAATGGAAATGAAACCATGGGAGGCCGAATTTTACTTTAATTTCTGAAAAGGACATTAGTGTGACTGCATCTTTATGCAAAAGATCTTTAATATGATTAATACCCGCTTGTGACCAGACTTTATTGGTCAATTGTACTCCACCTCTTGAAAAGAAAGGATTATTCCATAGGGGCATTATTAATTGGGGTAAGGAGGTAGGGTTAGCAGCTTTATTTACTTCTCTAAGTACTCGAAATTAGTTAATTAAACATGGGTTGCTTTTGAAACACACAGGAGTAAGCAAGAAAATATAATCCTTGAAATAATTGGGTTTCAACATTTTTTTTCCATTTGTGACCATAAGGGTGCATGAAGCATATCCTCAGTTCTCACTTGTAAATGACCTGCTGTCTGTTTGAACATGAAGGCCCACTGGTATATTTCCCAATGTGGGAGTGCTAATCCCCCTAACTCATATGGTGCCTGAAGTTTATTTAAGCTCCACCTTGGTGGTTCGGAGTCCCAAAAATATTTCTTATTAGGGAGTTTAATTTATTTAAAAGTTTTTTAGGGAGCACGATAGGTATGTTCTGAAACAAAGAGAATACCTTAGGTGCAACCATCATCTTGATTGCATTAACCTTTCCCCAAAGGGATAGATTAAGGCATCCCCAGCAAGCAAGGTCTTGCTCTATGCAGCTAAACACTGATGGATAATTTATATTCACAAGAGAATTGAGTTTTGTGGAAATCTGTAAGCCCAGATAAGTTAATTGTTCCTTAGCCCATTTATTGGCAAAAATGTCATTAAGATTGTTAATGTTCGAGGGTGTAGGATTTGGACAAAGTGCCTGGGATTTATCCCAGTTTATTCGGTGACCTGAAAATGAGCCAAATTCAGACAACAGTTTTTTTAAGGATAAAATATGATTGCTCAGGTTTGGATAGTGCTAATAGCAGGTCATATGCAAAGGCAAATGTCTTATGTTTATATGTGTTGATTTTGAAATCTGAAATATTTGGGTGATCATTAATAGCCCTAATTAAAGGTTCTATCACAAGAATAAATAAATACGGGGATAAAGGAAAACCCTGCCTGGTGCCACAGGCCAAGGGGATTGATTTAGATATTAAACCATTTGTAAGAATCTGCGCAGAGGAGTTTTTATACAGAAGGGAAACCCACGTATTGAAATTATCCCCACATCCAAAGTGATTAATAGCTGAGAACATATAATCCCATGACAAGGAGTCGAATGCCTTAAATGGGTCAAGGGAAAATACTAAATAGAACTCTTTGATTTTATTAGTGTGCCACAACACATTTAGCAACCTTCTGACACAATCAGCCCTGATCTACCCTGAATGAATCCCACCTGTTCCTTACCAATTAATTCATCAATTATTTTTGGGATATGAGCAGTTAGGACTTTGGCTAATATTTTGTAGTGTGAATTCTTTAGTGATATGGGGCGGTAGCTATCACAGTACAGGGGATCTTAATTTTTTTTTATGAATAAGAGTAACTAAGGCCTGAGTAAGGGTTGGTGATAGGGTGTTGTGGTTCCATGACTCACAGAACATATTGAGAAGGTGAGTGGCTAGACTGGGTGATAGTAACTTATAGAACTCCCCAGGGAGTCCATCTAGCCCAGGAGTTTTACCATAATGTAGGGAATTAATGGCAAGGGATATCTCTTCAAGTGATATTTCCTTATTAAGTTGTTCCTGTTTTTCCTTAGTAAGCCTGGGGGTTTGAGTAGAGGAGAAAAATGTGTCAATCATGTCCCTATCAAGATGTTTTTGAGCATATATTTGTGTATAAAAGTCTCTAAAGGCATTGTTAACCTCCTTACTTCTATTAACTACCTGACCCTTAAAACCATGGACACAAGGAACAATAGTTTGATCATGAAGTTTCTTAAGCCTATGAGCTAAAAGTTTCCTGGCTTTCTCTCCTGATTCCCAGTAGCCTTGTTTAGTGTGGAATAATGCATACTCTGCTTGCACTGAGAGAAGTTTATTAATTTCATATTTAACCAGGGCAATCTCATATAGCAGGGAATGATCTAGTGAGCAAGATGATTTGACCTTTGTTTCTAAATCTTTTAATTTGACCTGCTTGTCTTCAAGTAATCTAGATTTTTCTTTTTTCTTAAAAGCAGAGTAGCTAATTATTCTGCCCTATATAAAGGCCTTATAGGCTTTCCACAGACAGGAATATGTGACTTCCCCATTATCATTATTCAGAAAATATTCCTTTGTTTCTTTATTAACCCAGTCCAGAAATTTCTTGTCTTTTAGGAGAGATGTATTTAGTCTCCATCTGAACTCTTTTGGATGGCCCTCTCCAAGTCCTAGATTCAAAGAGATTGGAGCATGATCAGGTATTAATATACTATCAATTTCTGCATCAGAGATTGAGTTTACTAGGTCGGTTGAAACAAAAAAATTGTCTATTCTACTGTACGTAGAATGCCAGTTAGAAAAATAGGTATAGTCCTTGCGTTAAGGGTGAATCAATCTGCAGGCATCAGACAAAGTCAGGGATCCTAGTGTATATTACAGAGTGATTGTCATGCTTTGGTCATATTAAGGTTTGATTTAGGAGGGTGACTATCCAACAGAGGGTCCATAACCTCATTGAAATCCCCACCTAAGATTAATTTATGGTCCGGATATTTGGTGAGTAAGGTGGAAATCAAATAAAAAAATACAAATTGGGTAGAGTTCAGAGCATAAACATTACAGAAGACAACTTGCAGGCCATCCAGTAATCCTGTCAGAATTTGGTACCTACCCTCTGGGTCAGCTCTATGGGAAGTTTTAATAAAATGTATCCCCTTTCTAAACAAGATTGCAGTACCCCTTTGCTTACTATTATAAAACCTAAATTGAACTTGTGAAACCCAGCACCTAGCAAGCTTTGGTGATTGTAAATCATCCAAATGAGTCTCTCGTAAAAAAGCAATATCAGCTCCTTTCTTGTTTAAATAAGAAAGAACCTTCTTTCTTTTAATGAGTGTCCCTAATCCATTTATATTCCAAGAAAGAATTTTATAAGGATGCATGTTTAACTGACTTTTGTTCAGCAAACTATAGCTCACAATAATTGAGAAACAATAATGTAGCTAGTCAGTATATAACTATTAGCAGATAGACTTTTAAATCTAAGTAATACTACAAATACAATGGGAATAGTAGTAGCTCAAAAAAAATCCAACTGGTACACAGTAAGAAAGGTAGGGTAATCCAAAAGAAAAATAGGAAGGGGGGAGTAGGTAGGAGGGGGAATATAAAAAGCTAAAAACTATACTCAAAAGTTACTGACAATATCTCAATCAGAATTATATAAAAACAAGACTGCAGTCAGTAAAACACTAGTGTTGCAGAATTAGAAATTGTAAACAACGCTATAGCACTAATGTAATAATAAAAATTATACAATGGCAAGAAAAAATCCTGGACTCTGATTGGTCAGTCTTGGGCTGGACCCACCTAGTCTCAGCCTCACTGTGAACCTGCAGATGACGATTTGCTTTTGTTTGATTGTTTCATCTTCTCTTAAAAAACCAAAATGATTTTTTTATTCTGTATAACAATGAGCCATTGTATAATAGCAATAATGCCCTCCAGGGTGTGTGTCATTTGGGATAATGTCACGCCTCAGTTATTGGATGAACTCAGCCTGCGGGCTCGTGGCCAACCACCTGAGTCATGATGTTATCCCAGCACGACATGCACCCTGTTGGGCATTATTGCTTAATTAACCTCAGTACTAATATTAATAAACAAACACAGACAATTCAAAAGCAGCGGTATGTAATCCATTGCAAGACCTAGAGTCCGCTGAACTAGAAACAGTCCAAGGCAGGTTAGGTACAGATGGCATCAAAATTGGCAGGAAAGAGCAATCCAGCACATACCAGCTAGCTGAAGTATAATATTTTAAATTAAACTTTTGAAAAATCAGAGTATAACCCCTTGAGATGTAATGTGAGGGTGCAAATACACCCAAAGTATAATTGATGTTGGGTCCCCTAGGACACACGGGAGGGAGGGGAAGGGAGTCAACATCGGGAAGGCATATCAGCAAGTGAGGGATAAAACAAGAATGGGGGAAGGGGAAGGTGCAGATGGTGTTGCTAGTCAGTATGGACATTTGAGAGTAAGACTGTAGGGTGCTAGCCTCTAACTAATAAAAGCAAGCAGACCACAGTTCAGCAAGAGAAAATATTAGCATCCGTAGCCTAAACAGGCTTACGTAGCGGCAAGCTTCAGCTAGGCAGGTTCAAATTTAACCCAGTTAAACATGTAGACCTAAATAAGGCTGGTAGCCTTGTGAGAAGAATTTCTAGAGAGATTTACCCAGAAGTATTTGCTCAAACAACCTTCATTAGCATTTTTATTTATGTAAAGGTAAAGCACCAATACTCACAGAGAAGACAGAAATACAAAACAGGGAAGGACATAAATGTAGGGGGGAAGGGGTGGGTCAAATGAGTCATTAGGTAATCCTAAAAGAAAAACATCCATTAGTTACTGACTTACTTTAAATAAATCAGCAGCACAGTAACATAGGCACACTACACGGCTAATAAAACAAATAGCAGGAGAGAAGGAGAAGAGAAAACATAAACAAAACAAGTAAAATAGTGCTTTTCCCTGGTGTTAATATGGGAACCATTAAGAGAACTGTAACCAGAAATGAGATTCAACTGGACTTCAGAAGTTCTTAGTTGAAGCCCTGCCATGTTCTCACCTGCATCCGTATCCAAAGAAACTGAAAGAAAGTTCTTCCTAAATCATGAGGACCACCAGTCACACTGGGAGGACAGTGCATGAAGGATCGGAAGGGGTGTGATCAACTCCTGGAAATCCCAATATAGAACAGGCAGAATCTCAATTAGCAGTTCCTTGTTTAGAATGTAATGTCTGGGTGCTGGAAAATGCTGCAGGACTCCACCACGTCAACGTCAGTGTGGATTCTTCCTTCCGGATCAAGTGACAGCCTTGAACAGAATGACTGCATACTATTCCTGCTTCGTCCATGTTTCCTGGGGTTTGGTGCTGAAGTAGCAAGTCTAGGAATATTTGATGGCGGGTTTGATGATCTGGGCTTGTGGTTAATCCCAGGTAGGTGGGGAGGGGAGGTCTGAAGATTAATAGCTGCTGCCCAGCTGTATGGCATGGAGGATTTCATATTGGGAGAAGCTTTGGAACGTTGAGGAGGTAACCTCTGCTCGAGAGTCTTGCCAGAGAGGTCACGCAGATCCATGTGAGTGTGAGTGGGGCTAACAGATTCACATGCTGGTTTTGAATCAGGGCGAGCATTGAAAAAAGGCAGTTTTGTTAGAGAATGCCCTTGAATTTTGGTAGTCCTGAATAAAAGACCAAGCTTCCCCTACAGTATCACACTTAACATTTCTACCCTCATCTTGTTGTATAACCAGGGATGCAGGGTATTTAAAGTAGTACGGAACATTATACCTTTGAAGCTGCTGTTTCACATCAAAAAAGCTTTTCCTTTTATTAACAATTTCAGTGGAGAAGTCCTGGTAAAAAGTAATGTGCCCCCCCAAAAAAATATTTTTCTTCCTTCTGGCCAACTGGAGAATTTCTTCTTTAGTAGAGTATCTAAGTAGGTAGGCAATTATTGGTCTTGGCATCGCATTCTTAATTTTTGGCCCCAAAGATTTGTGAGCTCTTTCAATTTCAATGGACCAGGGCCATTGATAACTTAAGACCTCTGGTAAAAAGCTCTGAATAAAGGCAATCATATTAGGTCCTTCCAAACCCTCAGGGACCACCAAGATGCGTATATTGTTTCGGCAACCTCAGTTCTCGAGGCTGTCAACTTAGTTAAGTACTGTAGATAGGATATTTGTGAGCTTTTTTCTGAGCCAGTTGCTCAAAGTAGCGGACAGAATTTGTGAGTTCGGTAATCTTACATTCATTTGTGTTGATCCTAGAAGATAGCTCCTCAGCATACATGGTAAGGGTTGCAGCAGAATCTTTAATGTTGGTGACATCCAGCTGAAGTCCTGTTAGCATCATTTTAATTTGTTCAATATCCTCTTTGGTCACAGCAGGGTTAGGATTGTCCATGGGAAGGTCTGAATTGGTAAGGCAGTTTCTAAGGTCCGACGTTCTAGCTGAAGTGGCCCGCATCATGTGAACTGCGTGAAGTACTGTAAGAAGAGATTTGATATTATTTAATTGAAAAGTTTTTTTAAACGGGGGAATTGTTTTGATCCTCTTGAAGCCCTTAAGTCCCGACGCTAAATTTACTACTCCTATCGTAAGTTAAATATATTTGTCTGTGAATAAAACACATTTATTTATTTATTTTATTTTATTGTACAAGTTGGATTTACAACCTTTGAGTCAGAGACTCATCGACAAAAGGCACCTCGTCGGAGGAGGGCAGACAGACTGACATAGTGCAGAATACAACAGAATGCAACATTAGAGGTGCAAGAGAAAAATAAACATTTAACACAGAATACACTTAGTTACTTATTGTTACATATTACAGGTTATAATTGTAGACATACTAAGTCCTCAGAAGTTACAGAGGGGTACATCCCTATATAAAACTTGTAAGGGTGGGAGAGGTCGGTGCGGGGAAAGGGTTTGACTGTCCAGAGGATGTTGTCAAGTCGGGGGGGGCCTGGTGGGAGGGTTCCACAATGGCGGATTAGGAAGGAGGAGGCCAGGGTTAGCTGCATCTACAACAGTGGACATTGAAGAGATGGTTCCGAAGGGCGGTTTTGAAGGAACCAATTTTGGCAATGTTGGCGATGCAGCTTGGGAGAGAGTTGAACCAGGTGGGGGCTCAGTAGAAGAAAGATATCTGTGCTAGGGAGGTCTTGGTTCTGGGCACCTGGAAGGTGGCCTGAACAGAGCTATGGGTGGTGACAGATGGGGACACTTACCGTAGGGAGGCGGAGACCCCGGGGGGAGAGCTCGAGCAGAGATTTCTTAGCATGTAGGCAGGTCTGATAGTGCAGTCGCTCCTCAAAGTTGAGCAGGCTGGTGGTGGAGAGCAGGCTGGTGTGGGTGTGGCTGGGGGCACCAGTCAGGAGCCTATAGGCCTTACTGATGGAGAGTTGGATTTTGAAGAGGGAGGTGTTATCTGCTGCAGCGTAAATGGGTAAGTCATAGTCCACTAGGGACAAGACGGAGGAGGTGATGGCCAGCCGGAGGGCAGCTTGGGGCAGGCAATCCCTGTGACAGTATAATAGGCCTATCCAAGAGTTTATGGTGGAAGAAAGGGCATTGATATGGGTGTGGAAGGTGAGGGCATTATCGAAAATGATGTCTAGGTATTTGTATGTGGTCACTTGTTCTAGCGGGTGCAGAGTGCTGGGGATAATCAGGAGGGGGCATTTTTAGCTTTATTTTGGTGGTGGGAGAAAAGCATTGACTTGGTCTTTTTTAGGTTTATGACCAGTCTGTGATCAAGGAACCACCCTTCGGCTTGATTGTAAGCATGCTGGAGGGATAATTGGAGAGAGGAGAGATAGAAATGTGAGGTGAAGAGGACCGCATCATCAGCGTAGAGGAGCATTTTGCCAGTGCCAGAGCTGGGGAGGGTGTTGAGGTAAAGACTAAAAAGTACAGGACCCTGGATGGAGCCCTGAGGGACACCGGAGTGAATGGGTAGAGTGCTGGAGAGGGAGCCATTGATCTTAACGCTGGGATCTAGCAGAGAGAAAGCTAGAAAACCAGACCAGGGGACCATCAGAAAAGTTGAGTTGGTGGAGGGAGTCAAGTAGGAGGGGGTGACAAACAGTGTCAAAAGCCTTGGAGAGGTCAATGAACACTGCTCTGGCAAGGCTGCCAGAGTCAAGAGCAGAGTGCAGGTACTGAGAGAACTCCAGGAGAGCAGTGGTAGTACTGCGTCCTGGGTGCAAACCATGCTGCTCAGGGCACATAATGTCATATTTGGCCAGGTACTCCGAGAGTTGGATAGACACCACTTTTTCAAGGGCTTTAGAGAGTGGGGGAGGATGGAGATCGGTCGAAGTTGTTGGGGTGGACCGGTCCCGCTCTTGTGAATAGGAGTGACTTAATAAATGCTGGTTGTGGTCTGGAGCTAAGCACGCAGCTTGTCATCTGCCATTAGTGCTGGCTCATGCTTACCAAACAGGGACAATGTTGTAGACATCCCAGTGGGCTGTCCCCTGGGTACCAGTGATCACCATACAGTCTGGTTTAACATTAAGACAGGAACAGATGCTAAGCATGAGGATGAGGGTCCTGGATTTTAGAAGAGTGAATTTTAAAGAAATGGGGGACTGCCTCACAAACTGCCTTGAGGGGGCAGGATTGCCCGGGAGGAGAGGAGGCACTGTGGATAAAAATAAGTGAGAGTATAATAAAACCAACTAACCGCTGTGTGAAGGAAGTGAGTAAAAGCAGAAGGAAAATGAGTTCATTATGGCTCTCTAAGGAAGTGGCAAACATGGTGAAGGAGAAAAGGGCGGCATTCAGGAGGCATAAGGAAATACAGATGGAGAGGGGAAGTGAGGTATACCTAGTAAAGTAGGCGGAAGGGAAGTAGGCAAGTTGGTGAGGAGGGCAAAGGTGCAGACAGAGGAAAGAATCAAAAAAAGGGTCACTGAGAGGAATAAGACTTTCTTCAGACACACAAATGCCTCTTGTCATATTGGTCCTTGCGCAATAAGTTGCGCAAAATAGGCGATTTGATATCTTTTATTGGACCAAAAAGTTTTACAGGAAAAACCTAAACTTTCGGACTACACAACAGCATCCTTCGTCAAAAATAGCAGTTCTACAAGAAATCACCTCAAGCACATAGAACAGAATTGGTAAAAAAAAAAGTACCTTTACACATCCATGTGACAGTTATGTAGATAAATTATGTGAGTAATTGGATATAAAACAGAAACCAAAAACCAGAGACAAAAGCACAAGCCTTGAAACCTAGTCGGGGTGTAAATCAGTCTTCACAGTCATGGGATGTGCATTAATTACCTTATTGAAAAAAGACCGCAGACTGTGTGTGTGCTGCCTACTCATCAGAAACATGGCAGTTGTGGAAAAATATATAACTGTCAGTAATCAACACAAATGTCTGTTGCCGTATTGGTCCGTGTACAATAAGATGGACAAAATAGGTGATTTAATACCTTTTATTGGACCAATAAAGTTATACAGAAAGAAACTTAAGCTTTCGAATTTACATAGTTATTCACCAGAAAAGTAATGGTAGGCCTTCTAAAACAACTCAGTTTCATTCTACACAGTTAGAGAAGTAACTAGCTGGGATGCACAACTTAGCGATAAGGGGGAAAAAATCCTAGGAAATGTGGCAGTATGAAGGTCAACTGCCCAAAGTAATGCTATGTACATGTATAAGATCCATAACACTGTGTGTGCGGTGTGTGTGCGTGTGTGTGTGTGTGGCTGTGTGCAAGCCCTTGATGAAATTAGAAACACTGCAATTACATGTTCAGTGCTGGCACTGGGTAAACCATTACTGTATAGTTATATTTTGCTGAGGTTGCACAAAAATCCCTATGAGGAGAAACTGAGGGATCTCAGCATGTACACCCTGAAAGAGAGGAGAGTGAGAGGTGACATGATAGAGACCTACAAGTACCTGACAGGGGTGAACAGGGTGCAGGAGGGAAGTCTCTTTCAAATGAGAAGGACCACCAGGACCAGGGTGCATGCAATCAAGCTGGGGGGGGGGGTTAAGGGAGCTGTGAGGAAATATTCCTTCACTGAAAGGATGGAAGATGCCTGGAACAGACTGCCAGCAGAAGTGGAGGAGGCAAAAACAGTGTGGGGATTTAAGCATGCGAAGGATAGTCATAGAGGTGTATTAGAAAACGGGCAGGGATGACGGAGGGTCACTGGAGACCAGTTAGGGTCTGTGAAGGCAGATTAGGCTGGAAACATCTGGGCTGACGGGGTGGGTCAAGTGCTCCTTTTCTGCTGACAAATTCTATGTTTCTAATCTGCAACATAAGTTTTACAGTGGCTTCCTGGTTTGACCCAGTTTTACAGTTGAGAGTGTTAAAACACTCAAAGGCCGAATGACTTGCTGAAGGTCTTGGTTGAGTCAATGGCTCTGCTAGAATTTAAACCTAATATCTCCTAATTCAGGGTTCTGTGTTCTTACCCTTGGCCCCAAAATGGTACTTTTGTGAGATGTTGTATCTCATTTGGACTATCCATGACCAATAAATAAATAAAAAAGTCAAAACATGGTAGAACCCTTATAGCACTCTCTTTTTTTTTTTTTTTTAAACTTTCCCCTTCTCAACTCAGCAGGCCCCCCTCTTTAGGTGACCCCCCCTCGGCCCCATTGCCTGCCATCTTGGGGACATGAGCCCTTACCTCCATCCATGCACAGCTTGCCCCTGTGGCGGGGCCATCAGAGTTCCCCCAGTCCCTCAGGACATCTTGCTTAGTTGGAGGCAGTGTGCTCAGTAGATGGTGTGGGGCCAGCGAGGGGTTGCCACATCATCTTGCTCAGTCTGGGCATTGTTTCCCCTTGTTCCTTGTTCCAGTGATAGCCCCCCAGACACCTTGTGGGCATGGGACGGCAGTGGTACAAACATGCAAGCATGCTCATGCTGCAGTCGGGAGCTGCCCACCCACCCACTGTGGCTCCAGCTTGCATTGTCACCTGTGGTCAGTTTGGTGGCAATAGTGCAGCGGAGCTCATGATCAATCCTATGGGACACTCAATCCTTCTTCCCAACCCCACCCCCCAAGCTGGTCCTGATGACTCAGGTTCACTCATGAACCCGGGTCCCCAGCACACATGCCATGAGCGGTAGTGCTACCGCAGCACCTATGGGCCAGCCTCCACACCTTTGGCACTCTAATGCTGAATAATTCTGTAGCAGTTAAATGAACTTTGGCAATATTTCATCCAACTTTAGCTGGACATCACTGATTCACTGCCTATGGGCCTCAGGTTTGTAAAATCCTAAATCTCAGTATAAATGGCCATGAAGTACATATATGCCCTGTCTTATATAACACTAATCAGCGTCTTTTAGTGACCTATGCAGCTATTTAGTAAGTAACCATTCACAAAACACTGAACAAGCCTTTATAAACAGTAGATAAGGCACAAAGGAAGTTTGCTTTCTTACATAATGTACAAAAAAAAATCTAACTGCGCAAGGTCAAGGAACAAAAGAGCTGTTCTTGTAACAGGATACTTTGTATTTTAGAAATATTTATATACAGAAACAAACCTCTACTGCAAACAATTTGGCTGATCCTTGAGCAAACGTGGTGCTGAAAGCACTGAAAGAAAATCCAGGCACAGAAGCTAAAAGGTCAAGTGTGTGCTCAATGCTTCAATTCAGCCAGCAGTTAAAGACAGAGAGAAACCGTTGACAGAAGCTGTTTTTGCCCTGAAGAGAAGACCCTGCGCTTTTAGGTGTGCCAGAAAGTCACCTTAAGGTGCTTCTTCTATTTCAGTAGTGTCTGACCTACTCAGAGGTGAAACTGGAACAGATGAAAATCAATTCATCTTGAAGACAGTTGTGACTAAATAAAACCCAGCAGCCTGGGTTATTGTAGTAATGGTGTAGTAGCCATTTTTAAAGGAAGAGTGCATGTTAGCGGTGACCATTTTGACCCGTATTTTTGTATTCAGTTTTAGACTGCACCTTATCCCCTGTCATGTACAGTACCCATATCTAAGCATTTTAAACCTGCTACAGAACTTATTTTACATTTGAAGTAACAAAGGAGAGCCCCTTTTAATATGGCCGAGTCCTGGTTTTCAGCAGTATTTTCAGATATTGTTGTAACTCTACTGTGCCATAAGATCAGGGATCAGTGTCTGCTACATGCTAGTTCATTTTAGTCACAAGAAAAGTGATGTTAAAGAATGAGTCTCTGGATGCTGGGATGCATACGGAGAGGCATCACGAGTAGAAAACAGGAAGTTGTTATCCCTCTGTACAGGCAGCTGGTGAGACCCCATCTGGAGTACTGCGTACAGTTCTGGAGACCCAGTCTCTGCAAAGACATAAACAGGATGGAGGCAGTTCAGAGGAGGGCAACCAAAATGGTGCAGGGTCTGCACTGGAAGACATATGAAGAGAGACTTAAGGAGCTTAATATGTATAGCCTCAAGGAAAGGAGGGAGAGGGGGGACTTGATAGAAACTTTCAAGTACCTCAAGGGAATCAGCAAAGTCCAAGAGGGTGGCATCTTTCAGAAAAAGTGTGCAAGAACAAGGGGGCACAATTTGAAGATGGGGGGAGTGGCTTAGAGGTAATGTAAGGAAGTATTTTTTCAGAGAGAGGTTGTGAATGCATGGAACGGCCTTCCAGAGGAGGTTGTGGAGTCAAAAACAGTGGTGGAATTCAAGCATGCATGGGACAGTCATAAGGCAATTCTAGGGGTGGGGGTAGAAGTAGGCTGTTGGTTAACTAGGATCTGCAGCTTAGCCATTAGGTAGGGAAATGGGCAGACTGGGTGGGCCAAGCGGTCCTTATCTGCCATCAAATTCTATGTTTCTATACAGCAGAGAATATGTCAAGCACTTTATAGTGGATGGCTTAGGGAACCTTGGTGACTGGCATGATGTTGTTGGTTCTCGTCACCGCTAAAAAGAATCTCCTGTGACTGGCTTCAATCAGGGGAGAAGACTGATATTTCTGTACATGATGGCACAGGTGTTTCCCCATTTCTGGATCTACATTTACCAGCGTCACTGCTCAGTCAGAGCCCCAGTGCAGGGGGGAAAATCCACAGAGGATGTTGCTGGAGTAGAGGGCTAGAGGTAGTAGCTTGGCTGGCTGGGTATGAAAAGACCCAGAAAGGGAGTATAATAAATACCCCCACTCCCCAAAAAACTATAATAGTTCTGCTTTAAAATTTCTGGTGATAGGATAACAGCACAACATCTCAATTTGTCATAGCAAGGGCGTAGGTAGCAGGTCGAACTTGGGGATCTTTTTGGCATAAGTAAAAACAAAACCACCCATGAGCACAGCTACAAATTGGCAGAGGGTAGGTATGGGAAGAAGGCCAGAAGACATTTCTTCACAAAGAGAGTACTGACAGGGTGGAATGCAGTATGAGAGGGGGTAGTCAATGACAAATCAGTTGGGTGTTTCAAACGGGGGTGGGCTACAATCAAGAGGAAAGTTAGGGTGACAGGGGAGGGGGCAGAGCAACATGTAACAACCATGCATGATCTCTGCAATGAGCAGACTTGATACACCTTTTGAGCCTTCTTCTGTTAGCATTACTGTATGTTTGTAACAATAGGGATGTCCCACCTAATGGTGGGAACCTCACAGCAGCAGCTACCTCTGACACAGGACTACTAAAATTGATCACTTTCAGAGCTGAATGCCAAATGCTTGGATGTAGGACTAGGCAATGCTTCTAGTTCCAAGGTCGTCAAAAGGATTTGTTCTTCACCAGAAGAATTCCTTGAAAACATAAGTGTTAAAGTAAATTAATAAATAATTTACTTAAGAATATGATCAAGTTATTTCTCCTAACTTAAAGAGCTCCCTGGAGCCTTTAAGTTAGAACTGTCAAATCTTGAATCTGTGAGGTTCCGTCCTTAATATCTGCATGTGTTCTAATTTTAGTTTATTGTCCCATTGCCCATTCCAGCTTGACTTCTAAGAACATTCAGGAATAGGTCCACCACTCGTGCTTATTTCAGTGCCAAAGACTTACCCATAAGGCAAAGAAAAAGGCACAAGCAGCATAGATATCTCACTCAGTTGAAACAACAGTGACTTTTCGAATGGCCAGTTTCCAGCTAAATCTGGTGCTACAATAATGGTTGCTCATGTTTATTTCTGTGGTATACCTAGGCTAACTAGCGGGAGCTGAAAGCATGGCTCAGGAATGGATGCTTCACAGTAAGCGTGCAAGGTTTGAGCTTCAAAAGAAACTTTGTAGAGCTGAGGTGCTCCCTGAGGTTTACAGGGGCACCAAGGCCCTGTAAGCCGCAGGTGAGCTGAGCTGAAAGAGGATCTAAAAATCTAAAAGTGAGTTTGTTTGAAATGGGGCACCTGCTTTGTACTGACTGCAAAATATGAGCAGACCTCTTAGAAGTACTCCCATTCTACAGACTGAATTGCATTTTTTGCTTGGCCATTTGGGAGTTGGAAGGACCTACTTTATGTTATAGAACAGCCCATCTAAGGGATGGTGGAAAGAGGGAAGAGGGGGTGGAGAGAGAGGGGGGGGGGAGAGAGAGAGAGGAGAAAGAAAGTGTGGGGGGAATGTAATGAGTGGCATACCAGATGTACTTCCATGAGGGGATTCTGGGGAGGCTGCCAAATTACCAAAGATTTACACAGCTCATTTCATCATACATATTTACAACCATGGTCATTTATGCTAGTTTTCAAAGTTCACAAGTGCAGTAGCAAATGTGGGGGAGGCTGACAGTCACACATACAATATGTCATTACTTATAATTTTGGGGGGGGGTTAAGAATGTAACCTCCCCACTAAATATGACAGCAACCAACCCAGTTGAAATAAGCTGCAGAAATTATAATGCCTGCCTTAAAACGAAAGTTTCATAGCAGTTATGGAACAGAAAATCTATGTCATTTTTAATAACTTAATGTTAAAATAACATCTGTATTTTTATTTAGTTAGTTTTTGTTGACCACGGATGGAGGACTAGGCAATTCTGCATAATTTCAGCCTCATCCTGGGGAGAGGGATACCGATGGAAACCAACTGACACTGAACCAGATTGAACTGTTGGTGGTATTTTGAACAGGGGAAATTTCGACAGGACACCAGGGAAATGCCCCAATACTTTTCGAGACATGCCATGGGATCGTTAATAACCACCTGAACAGGCAGATGGGACCTCGGTTTAGCATCTCATCTGAAAGATGGCACCTGAGGACTGCAGCACCCCCTTTCGTGCTGCATTGCAGTGTCAGTATTGGGATTTAACTCAAGTTTCTGGTGTAGGGCTAGAAACCAGTCTTCAGAGTGTCCAGTCTCAGAGACAAATGTGCAACCTGCTGAGCCACTGATACTGCAGATATATATATATATGTATTTTTTTTTTCCATATATATATTTACAAAATGGGGTCTGGCAAATACAGCTTCTTTCCAACTATAATATTTTACTTAGGACCTGATCCACAATGGTGCAGAGGAGGGGAACACCAATCTAAATGGTGCACAGATATATGAGGTACACAGCAACTGCACAGTTAGCTCCAGTAAGAGTGGTGGTGGGATAGGCTGATGTGCATGCAGGTATGTGCAGAGCAGCACAGACAGGTAAGGGGCTGTATCCATGGATTGTCTGGCTGGAACACAATATGCGAGAATCAACATTAGATACCAGTGGCACAATATTCATAATTGTGCCTGGCAATGGCTCAAGTGGGTGCGCAGCGCAACTGAGCTGCGCTCGAGCAACCAAGGGATATATTCAAAAGAGACGTCCCATGGCGCATCCCATCTGAATATATCACATAATGCGTGCTGTTCAAATAAAATGCAACGGCACATCCCCCTAGACAGGACTGAATACCAGGAATAGGAAATGCGCCAGCGCATCAGAAATATGCAGAACACAAATTCCTTATATTCAGACACCGATATGCAAATGGGGCCATAATGCATGCAAGACACAAATGGAGCCATTTGCATGTCATTATGGCCCCATTTGCATGAGTTGTGCGGGGCTGGCCAGCGAAATGCGCATGGTACCCTGCACATCATGTGGTGCTGGCAGTGAAGGTACAGAGTGTCCCCCCACATCCCGTTGCTCCCATTGCCATAGGTCATTACCAGTAATATCCCTGGTGGCCCAATGGTACCCCCCTTCCCTCCCATAGCACCAATCATTGTATTGTATTAAAATCATCATCCCTGGTGGCCCGGTGATATCCCCCTCCCCATCCTGACCCTCCAATCACCAAAACTATATCACAATCATAGTCTTGGTAATCCAGTGGTACCTCCTCCCCTTCCAACCCTCCAATTGCTGAAATCAAATCATTAACATAGCCCTGGTAGTCTAGTGGTACCCCCCCAGCCCGCCGGTACTGCGATGGCACATACTGGTAATGCAACCCAGTTCCTGGTGGTCAGTGGCACCCACCCCACCACACAGGTCACCCAGCTCATCCAGCCCCCATCAGCGGCAGCTAACCCACCCACATACCTCTGCAGCTGCCGTGAATGACAGCCATAGTAGCAGCTGCAAGCCCATTGGACCATAATGGGCTTGCAGTGCATGCTGTAATACTCATTCACAGATATGAGTATTACAGTATGCACTGTAAGTCCAATGGGCTTGCAGCTGCTACTGTAAGCTGTCATTTGGTCGGCAGCCGTGGAGGTATGTGGGTGGGTTAGCTGCCCGCCGATGACAGGGAGGTGAGCTGGGTGGGCTGGGGGACCTGTGTGGGTGGTGGGGTGTGGGTGCCACTGGACCACCAGGGAATTGGTTGAATTATCAGTACAGGCAATCGTGGTTACCAGCAGAGTGGGGGGTACCACTAGACTACCAAGGCTATGTTTATGATTTAATTTTGACGATCGGAGGGCTGAGGGAGGGGAGTACCACACCAGGGACATATGTGGTGATTGTGTACAGTGTTCTGGGGTTGCCATCACGGCTGGCAGCTGCTGTGTTGCGATTGCAATACAGCAGCATGCCTGTGGTGGCGGCACTTGAGCGATTTTTACGGGCTCAACTTTGAGCCCAGGTATGTGCACATCTCTGGGTTGTGCCAGCAGATGCACCGCACATCCCGGGCTGAATATCTGGATGTGCCACATATGAATGGGCACACCCTCTGGAGATGTGCTGCATACATTATCTTTGCACCCTGGCGAATTGGAAATTGCACTGCGCAATTCCCATTTTTGAATATTGCCCCAGGGCACAGTTCTGGGGTTGCGCTGGTGCAACTCAGTTGTGCCAGGTGCAATACCTTTGAATATCTAGCACAATATGTCCCGGCTGGGTAGACTGGATGGGCCGCATGACCTTTTTCTGTTGAAAACTTGAATGTTTCTATGTTGCTATGGTTTACATGAACCGCCGCTTGACCCCACCATACAAGAGAGAGGAACACCCTACGGGCATCCAAAATGGAGATATCAGCTGTGAATACTTAAACAGGTAGAGCACCTGCAGATGTCACTACAGAGCCAGTGCCAGCAAACCTAGAACAAGCATGTCAAGCACGAGCTATGAGCTCCTGGCCTGGGTGAGATGGCCATGGGTATCTTATGTACTGATGCTCATGGGTCCCAAACTTTGCAACAGAGGCTCGCTGCCATTACTGGATTTTGTATGATGCCAGGAGCCCTGAAGGGTACACTCACCCACAAATAAGTGGTGTGGAAGATCATACTAGCTAGTCAGCTACTATTAACTCAGCCAGCTGTGCCCCATGGACAATAAACAGCATGCCCTCCATGGCAGCATGAAGAAGGAGTTGCCCATTCATTTATATGCCTAGCTGGCCCTGGGGAAGGTGGTAGCTTGATGATGTTCTGAAGCTGAACCCCGCTAAGGACACCTTTAGTCAGCATTCTATTGGTGGGGATAGTATTGACACCTTGATGAGAACCATACCACACTAAATGCCACAAAGTGCTGCCCTCCTAAACACACGTTAACATACACTCTCACATCAATGATATCGACCCACTGCAAAACACGGTGGGTGATGAGGGTAACAGTCAAGTCATGTGACCATCCTCATGTGTCCAGGACCCAATACAAAGCTGAGATACATGCATGGGAGTCGCATCAAAAACAAAACAAATGAGAGCCACCTGCCACCCCCTGGGCCAAGGTCCCCTGAAAGTGGAGAAATGCAGCATGGACTACCTGCAGGTAGGCAAGGTGAGAGAAGCCCTGCCACCACTCCCCCACTGGGTGGTGCCGTGACTCCAGCTGAGTTTCAGGCTAGCAGTCAGACCACCAGGAGTCTTCCAACAGACACTTGAACATATCCCTGTGGTTTTCAAATGCATAGCCAACAGTGCTATGTTGGTAGTGCTCCTCCAATCAGGAATCAACTGACTCCCGTATTGGCGTGGACTCCGAAAATGATTTGATGATGACCTGCTTAAAAAGAACTCAAGGAAAGGTTTTGACCAGGGGCTGCAGAAGACAGTAAAATCTCTTTTTTTTTTTTTTTTTATGTGCCAAATTGGGGTTCAGTTGAATCATTCAGATCACCTGCTAGCAAACCTGAATAAGCAATCAGATAGTGCAGAGTGCTCTCTAGTGGTGAAGGTTAAGAATACAACACTGTAACCACCAGAGCTCAGCCCAGCTACCCGTAGTGGTTAAATTGGAAATATTTAGGTGGAGGAACTCTCACATCTAGATTTCTAGGTGATGGAACTGTCATTTTTTAGGTGGTGGTGGAACTGTCATACACTTTTTTATAAGGTGGTGGAACTGAGTTCCTGGGGGCTTCTGCACAGTTTAACCCCCTGGCTACTCAGCTAATAGGAATTTACCTTTAACTGAATGGTTAGAGCTGCTACCTTTTAGTCAAGTCAAAGTTTATTGGCAGGAGATACTCCGTTGAGCAAGCTCATTTACAAGGAGATCCTGAGCGATTAAGAAGGCTCAAAACATAATCAACAATTATACATTCAGTAGGGAGGGTAACAACAATAGGGTTTACAAGTGAGTAACAATGAGTAACAATAACTATAAGCTTCACAAGACTATGTACAGTAAATACCTACATACACAAGTTCAGGCCACGGGGTGCTGAACAGTGGGGTTAACGAAAAGTAAAGGATAGGAAAGGTGAGAACATGAGTAGACATACGGAGCATAAGGGATAAACATTTGGATAGTTTTGGTATGAGACAAAGGACCAGTAGGGATTTTTAGAGGAAGAGGAGTGGTGGGGTGAGGTGGAGGGGGTGAATAAGGGGAGAGGGTGGTAGCAGATGAGGGGAGGAGGCAGACAGCAGGTGCCTGGTTCAATCTTACCATCTGACACTCACTCTTTCAGTTCTGTAATTCATTTTACAGAAGACATCCACCTTTGGTTGGGTAAGGACATTACAGGCCAAGCCTCTAGACATTGATGATCCGTCCAGTGGGGAGCAGGGATGGGCCACAGCTCACTGGAGAGGGTCCAGAGTGCCCAGGGCCCACAACTAATTGTGTTGGTGTCATGGGGACTATTTTCATCTTACAGTGGGACTGGGATGCATACCTGTGCTGGCTGCCTCTTGGACAAACAGCCCACTGTGCTACACGTAGGGCACATACCTCGTTATACCATAAATCGACTTACAAATACAACAGTTTATGCAAGTTATTCCTGTTTTTGTGTCCTCCTTGGTATGTGGTTCCACAAGTGTGCATTTGTGTGCCATGTGACATGACATGGGCTAGCTGGACTGCTTGGACTGTGCTGCTGTGGGGGTTTTGGTGTGGGACAGTTGATGCACAGGGTGCTGTTTATGTTGTCTGTGCCCCCATGTCAGTCAGCACCTTATTATATACAGTATTATACATATCGCATGGCATGGATTCCGTGACAATAGGTCAGTGATCAAATAGGATCTGCGGTGATAATGTTGGTAGTGAAAAACGGGAAGACTAGGTGGGCCAAGGGGTCTTTATCTGTCAGCAGAGTCTATGTTTCTATGATTCATTCAGTGCTTACAGAGGTTCTAACACCACAGTAAATACTTTGAAAACACAATATTTATACAGAGTTCAACATATAATTCAGATATTTCTTGTATTTGCAATACGCTTGCCTTATTCTTTGTCACTGAGGACATTTGCATGAAAACAGGATCTCTGTTATGAAGTCTTCATCTTCTTTGTCTTCTTCTTTGCAAGCGACAACATAATCCTCTGCTTGTGGCATCATATTCATTTCTACAACCACCAGTTGTGATATCACAGGAGAGAATTATGACATCACTTATAGACAAGCAGCTAGAGCAGATGAAGACCAAGTGAGAGAGATTCTGTTTTCATAAAAATATATGAAGTAATATAGTATGAGAAAAAGGTAAATATATGAAATATAAGCTAAATTGTGTGCATCTATCATTTAAAGGAGAACTACTGGGACATTAAAAGCAGCAACTGCTGCATAGCTTGTGGCTTGAGTACCCCGATCGCCTGTGCTGGTAGCCTCCTTTTGTACTTGTTTTCAGATCAGAACACTTGTAACAATCGGTGCTCCATATAAACCAGGAAGGCATTTTCTGCTGTGCCTGTGCCCACTCTTGGAGATCACACTCCAGCAAGAGTGCTACCAACACATGACAATGACACGAACTGCTTAATGTTATGCAGTGCCTATGTATGGAGATTTTACAATCTGTTTTCAGTACACCATAATGTATTTGCCAACATTAAGCCTAAATACCATATTTACGCTAATAATCCGATATGGCATTTAGGATTCATGTTGTTAAATTTATTATGGTACAGGAGAACAGGAGACTTTAGCATCTCCATACTTAAAGCGCTGTATAGCAAAGGGCAGTGACACGTCATTATCACATCTTGGTAGCACTCTGGTCAAATATGATCTTTGGGGGGGTGGGCACAGGCATGGCATGGCAGAAAATGCCTGCCTGTTGCTTAGCTAGCATTGGTTGTCATGAGTGTTCCAGTTTGAAAACAAGTACAAAAAAATGCAGCTGGCATGGGGTATCAGTATTAGGGAGGCAGTATAGCGCAGTGGTTTAAGTTTCTGAGCTGCAAATCTGGTGACATCCAGCAGACCAGACCTGGGTTTGAATCCCACAGCTTCCACTTGCATACTGTGTGACCCTGAACAAGTCACTTAACTTCCCTGTGCTCCCAGGTCACTCCTGTAAAAAAGTTTTCAGCTTAGTGTGCTACTCCTGGTTAAACAACTAAGTATCAGGGTACTGAAGTCTTGATCTATGCAGCAGTTGCTGCTTTAGTAGTGCCGGTAGCTGTCCCTTAATATTTTTCCAAAGTTGTCTCGCTGGTGTCAGCAGCTTTTTGGCAAATGTCAGAAGTTATAACCTAGGAATTGTATAATGATTAGGAAGCTTCCTTGCAGACAATATACTGACTTAGTACCCCCATACAGAAAAAAAGAAACACGACAAAATATAACCTGGTTTACATAGATTATTGCCACAGAATATTTTACTTATGATTTTGTATTTCACAGATTTGCTCTTGGAACTGAGTGGAATCAAAATGTCAAAAGCATAAAAGGCCCCCTGGGGCACCAAAATAGAAATGGAACTGTTTTAGATTTCGACAGAGAGCAGGAATCTGATTCTAATTTGAGATCACTGGGGTTTAAAGCATACAGATGGGCCCCACATGACAACAGAATGCACAAGGCCACCATTTCATAATAATCTTTCTAGTTCTCTGTAAGAAGGCTTGAGATGTTTTCCTCAGTCTTTGGGATATGAGGGGATCAGGGCAGTCTGCTGAAGCCTCAAACCTAACCAATCCATCTATTAATGCCAGAGGTGCCAACTTGATACTTGCAGCTGATACAAAGTTTTGTCATAAGCAAACTAATCTAATTTTTACAAAAACGTAATTCTTCAGGAAACACGGAACATACAATAACAATATGGGAAGGCGGTGTAGCTAGAGCACGTATTGTACCTAGAGCTGGGTGAAGTGGCTATATTTACTACAGTAAGCAAATGAAGCAAAGTATGTGGTCTAATGCTAGATCACACAAGTAGAGGGGCAGTGCAGCAAGTGTAACCGTTTTGCCCTCTTCAACTGCAAAGTGTGGTAAAGTCAATATTGTTTAAAACCACTTCCCATGTCTCTCCAACTGGCCCCCCATCACCCCTTCCCAAACTCAGGCCCCAAAAGGCTAAATCACCCTCTTGCATCCCCCTGCTGGCCCCCACCTCAAAGCCTGACCCTAAAAAGTATAATACCCCTCCTGCTTCCTTTCTCACTGGCCCCCACCATCCCATCCCAAAACCCAAATCTAAAATATATCGTCTCCCTACTGCATCTGTCCTATTGACTCCCAATACCCGCACACCAAAACCTAACCCTAAAAAGAATTATGCCTCTCCCACTGGGCTCTGCAATCGCCACCCAAAGCCCAACCCTAAAATGTATAATCCACTTTCCATGTTCGACCTACTGGCCCTTGCTACCCACACCCCCAAAGAAGAGACCCCCATGACTCATTTGCTGATCTTAAAACATTACCACTGCTGGCACAAGCAGGTCCCATTCAAGTCCATTTCTCAGCAAATCCTAGCTTCCTTTCCCAAAGACTGACCCACTCTGGTAATTGTAATAGTAACAAATGCACACTGCAGTACAGTCACAAAAACTCAGTGCACTCCATTCTGTTACTCAGCTGCTGCTAGGTTGATGCACCATTTTGCCAGTGGGAAGTCTTTTAGTTAACCCAGCAGTGTTTGAGCAGTTTGGGGGCAGGGGTGGGGTGAAGGACTACACATTACCTGAATCGGTCTTTGCTTGCTTTTCATGTGAGTTTGCATCATGACCACTACTGCAGTCCTTTGGACTTTGGGAAGGGGAGTTGGGACTCAAGCAGGCGGACTCACCCTAGCCAGTAGTGCTGATGTTTTTAGGTTAGCACAGTACATACCTATCAACTGTCCATCTGCAGGGAAGATCCTAATTTTACTATTCAGAGTTGCTCTGTCCCACATGGAAAAAGTTATGTTCCATATAAAGAAGGTGCTGTATAGCACTGTGAGCTCAGACTTTAGAGCAGATACTTATAATGATATATGAGGCTATTACAAATTCAACTTTCCACAAATAAAGACATTAGGCATGAGATAGGCAAAGGGGGAAGGTAAGGATCATGGGTAGGGAGGATGGAAAGGATGGGAGGAGTGGGGGGGAGGGTCAGTAGCTCAAGCTGTGGACTCTGCAATACAAGCAGACTAGATAACTAAATGGCCTTCTTCTGCTGGCTTCTTCGTATGTTTATAAAGTATGTATGTTCATATTGGTGTCCACAGCGTGTGAGCTTTTATCCCCTATTTGATGATGTGTCCCACATAATGAGGCCAAGATCCTATATTTTCAACACATTTTGAGTGTCAGTGTCCCATATTGCAGTGGCAAAGGTTGACAGATATAATAAGCCATGGGTGTTGGGGCATTGGGTTGGCGGTGGCAAGAGCTAGCAGGAGGTATGTGGCAGGGGAATGTATTTTTAGGGTTGGGGCTCTGGGACTAGGATACTGGTGACCAGCGGGAAGGACGAGGAAGATGATTAAACTTTTGGAATCTAGGCTTTCAGGGGGTTAGTGAAAGGGGTGTGGGTGGGAATTTCTTACTTTATTCTTCTTGGGAGACTCTTCCCAGAAAGCACAGTACTTCACAAAGCATGTGAATAAACCTCACCACTGTTATGCAAAGAGCAAAGCAGGTGACTTATTAAAAACTTCACATAGGTCTACACTGAACTGTGAAACATTAGAAAAACTGATGCTCAAAATTGACTAATCACATTTCTCTTCCACTGGGAATTACCTCATGTTAGAAACCAATTGGAACATAAGCAATGAGAACAACTTTACTTTTGTGAGGTTCACTGAGCTAACAATGCTAAAAAATAATCTGATATCTTTTTGTCTTATTTATTTCCTATGAGTTCTAAGAGTCCCTTTATATGTGGTGGGCTCTACTGCCACATAATGGACCTAGACTGCCATTAGCTGACCTTACTTTTATCTCAGCACATCACATCTTTTGGAAGGCTAAAGTCTGTAGTTCAAGGGGGTGGTGCAACTGGCCACCCACCCCTTTTGCCTATATAGAACTGTTCTCTTCACTCCACACACAAGCATTTTCCTTGCAACCAGAGGCTCTGTTGATCTGCCTTCTCTCCTGGTGCCCATGTCCACTCCCCATGCATGCTTGTACTCTGCTTGGTTTGTGCTGGACTCCTGTTTTTCTGCTTTTTGTTTGTATTACTCTGTGCTTCTGTGTGTGCTGGTTCCTTCCTGCTCCTGTCCTTGTGTTTGTTTGCCTTGTTTGTTTCTTTTGGGCTTTCTAGTTTTCTAGTGCTCTGTCTATACATTGCTACTTGTGCTTCAGGTTATACTCTGTGTTTCATTACCTCATGCTGCCTTGTGCCTGTACCCCCAGGCTCCATTTCTCACCTACGATTGCAGCCCTGTGTTCACTGCATGGTTCTCTGTATGCTTTAACTCAACCTGCTTTCTGCCTAACAAGCCTCAGTCCCTGCTATTGTCTTTGTCTATTTCAGCTCACACTGCAATCTGCTGCCTTGTTCCCCTTAATTGATTACACCTGTTCATGGCTTTACTGCCTAACTAAAAATTTTTCGCAGTTTTACTTCTTCACTATAACCCAAGCAACCTAGGCCATGGAACTCAACTCAATCCTGCTTCCTGAACTTATACCAAGCAAATATTGCTGCTGTTTTCAGTGCATTGCCTCTCCCTACAGTTTCTATGTTGATTCAGATTGCTACCCCTACAAGCTATAGTTAATTGCTGCTGGATACTACTCAATTACTTTTGCAGCCCTACTGCATTACTCCTCACTTCTCTGTTTGTGTTATTTAGGCTCATTTATTGCTATTCCCACCTTTACCAAATCTTACTCATACCAAACCCTTAGCAGTTTGTTTCTGATGATAACCTAATCCTACTTTCATGGCTGGCTAGTATTTAGCTTTTTACATTAGCTGCTTGGTGTTGTGGTGTCATGTTTGTGGCTTCTTTGTTTTTCCTACGGCAGGGGACTGAGGAGTCACATCGGGCATCGTGGCTCCAGGCAGCGGGAGTAGCTTTTAACTTCTTATATGTTTTATTGGTCACTGGCTCACCCCAGCCTTCTATTGCTTCTCCACATGGTCTTTATGGCATTCTGCAACCAGCTATTCTAGGCAACTCTCTACCTTAGGGCAGCTGGCTCTGCCCAGCCTTCTACCATCCTTTCCCCTGCTATTCTGCACCTGATTTACACAGTCATCCCAGCCTTTCTGTCCCTTGCAGTCCTCATACATAGATACATAGATACATAGACAGTGTCGGCAGATAAGGGCCTATGGCCCACCTAGTCTGCCCATTTGAGCTTGTAAGTTCAGTTTGTTTTCCTAGAAGTCTATTTCCCCTTACCCCTGACCTCTAGAATTCCTTTATGTCTATCCCATGCATTCTTAAATCCCGTGATTGTTTCAGCCCCCACCACTTCCTCTGGCAGGGTGTTCCACTTGTCCACCACCCGTTCTGTGAAGAAATTCTTTCTCATGTTTCCTCTGAATACGTCCTCCTCAACTTCATCCCATGCCCTCTAGTCCTGAAACATCTTTCGCTAAAAATAGTGTTTTCCTGCACCCTGTTCCTCCTGTAAGATACTGTATGTCTCTATCATATCCCCTCTCTCCTCCTCTCCTCCAGGGAGTACATGTTCAGTTCCTTCAACCTGTCTTCATAGGACTTGTGATGCAATCCATGCACCATCTTTGTTGCCCTCCTCTGAACCTTCTCTACCCTGTCTATGTCCTTACGTGGGTATGGTCTCCAGAACTGTACACTGTATCTGCAGGTGGGGCCTCACTAGTGTCTTGTATAGCGGAATTATGACCTCCCTTTTCCTGCTGGTGATGCCCCTGCCTATACATCCCAGCATCCTATTTGCTTTACCCGATGCCTTGTCACACTGTTTCCCTACCTTGAGGTCATCAGAGATGACAACCCCAAGATCCCTTTCCTGCTTGGTGCATGCTATATCCTCACCCCCCAACTGATATATTGTGCCTGGGTTTTTGTGCCCCATATGCATTATCTTGCACTTCTTTGCATTGAATTTCAACTGCCAAACCCTTGACCATTCTTCAAGTTTCTGCAGGTCCCTTCTCATTCTGTCTACACCCTCTGGTGTGTCTACTCTGTTACAGAGTTTTGTGTCATCAGCGAACAGTGAAATTCTGCCTTCTAGATCCTGTGCAATGTCACTGATGAAGATGTTGAATAGGACCGGTCCCAGCACTGATCCCTGTGGTACCCCACTGGTCACTCTTCCCTCTGTGGAGTGACAGCCGTCTACCACCACCCCTCTGTGTCCTGCCACCCAGCCAGTTACCTACCCACCACACTACTGTCCTGCCCACATCCATATTCCCCAGTTTGTGTAATAGTCTTCTATGTGGCACAGTGTCAAAGGCCTTGCTGAAGTCCAGATAGGCCATGTCCACTGCCCTCCCTGATCCACCTCCCTAGTCACCCAGCTACAATTCAACAAGGTTGGTCTGACATGACTTCCCTGGTGAAACCATGCTGCCTTGGGTCCTGTAGTCCATTGACAACCAGATGTTCCACCACCTCTCCTTCAGTAGTGCTTCCATGATCTTTCCCACTACCGAGGTGAGGCTGACTGGTCTGTAGTTCCCTGCTTCCTCTTTGTTCCCACTTTTGTATAAGGGGACTACATCTGCTGTCCTCCAGTCTTTGGGTACCTCCTGTTTCCAGTGATTGGCTGAACAGGATAGCCAGAGGTTCAGCCACCACCTCTCTTAGTTCTTTAAGGACCCTGGGTGCACCCCATCTGGCCCCATTGCTTTATCAGCTCTTATTACTTCCAGTTCCTTCAGGACCCTTTCTGTGTGAAGGGACTTGTGTCCATTTCTGCACCATTCTCACCCCTTGTACTCCTTCAGACCCATTACTCCTCTTCCTTAGTAAAGACTGAGCAGAAATACCTGTTCAATATGTCAGCTTTACTGTTGTCATCCTCCACGCTGTCCCATCCTCCCCTTCAGTCTCACTATCCCTCCCTTTGTCTTTCTTTTTCACTTATGTACCTGTAAAATGTTTTGTCCCCTTACCCACTGATTTTGCAATGTGTTCTTCTGTCTGAGCTTTGGCTTCCCTTACTGACTTCCTGCCTCCCTTTGTTTCTCCTGGTACTTCTCCCTATCCCCTTCTGCCTGTGTCTTTTGTATTGCCTGAATGCAATCTTTTGGCTTTCACTTTCTTTGCTACCTCTTTGGAAAACCATAATGGTCTCTCTTCCTTTTCCTCTTGCTAACCTGCTTAATGCATAATTCTGTTGTTCTTGTAATCCCCATTTTAAATACTGCCCACTGTTCCTCAACCCCTGATTCCTGTCCCATTCCCCTTAATGCCTCTTTCAAGTATCTCCCCATTTTCCCAAAGTCTGCCCCCCTAAAATCCAGGATACGTGTTTTTGTGTGGTTTGGTTCTGCTCTTTCTGTGATTTCAAACCACAATGACTGGTGGTCACTGTTCCCCAGGTGCTCCCGCACTGTTACCCCCAGCCTTCCTGTCCCATGCACTACCAGTATTGCTCATATGCCAGCTGTCATGGCACTAAAGCAATCAGCTTGTAAGTCCGTTCATTCCAGGACTTTTCCCCTTTCAATACTGACATCCCCTGCCAAGACTGAGAGCATATCATGTTTACTTGCTTCAAATTGCACCTCCTACCATACTGGCTTTGTAGCCTTCTCCTACTTAACTGGCTTCACAGCCTCCTCCTCTCCAACCATCAGCCCCGGGCTTCGTCCGGCCTTGCCGTTCTCTTACTCATAATGTACTATCCAATTCACTTCCAATTTGGCTTTCTAATGGACTTGGTTGCATGCATTTCTGTGGTTTGATTGCTTTGATTTTCATTTGTATATGGGTAAGCACACAGGGATGCAATCCCTTTTATAGGTACGACCCGTGGTCAATCAAAGTGCATACACAAAACCACATCAGACAGATTATACTTAATACAAAACATGATTAAACAGGAATACAAATTCCACATCAGATAAAATCTAACAAGAGTATAAATACAAAACTCTAATACAATTTAGATCACTATGAAAATGTCACAGAAATCGTAATTCCTTTGTCAGCACACATTCATCAAATATCAGTCTAGAAAGCAGTTACACTTAGACAGATTCATAAAATAGATTTTCAAAGCTACTGCAAATGTCGCATAACTACCCAAACCTCTTACTGTATATGTGCTGGAATATTATTCCAAGTTGTAGGTGCATAGTATGCAAATGAACGCTGTCCTCATGAAGTGTGCAGAAATGGAATTTTTAACATAGTTGAGTCCCCTGATGATCTGGTGCACAATTTAGAACTCGAAGTCACAAGTGAATTTTTTAAATTAAGAGGTACCCCTGTTTATTGTGTTTTATAGACAAATTTAAACATTACATACTTGTGATAGTATTCAACTGGTAGCCATTCAAGATTCTCTAATATAGTGCAATGGTGAGCTGTTTTAGATGTTAATAAAGCAAATCTTCCAATTTTGTGTAACAGTATCAATTTCCACTTTACTATACTATGAGGAGCATTGTCCACAACTACAGAAGCAGAGTTCAAAATGGGAAACAAACACTGGTTAGCAATAGCCAAATGCACCTCGTCTGTCATCTACAACTGCTACTTGCCTTACCTAGACCCACGAGAGGACCCATATTGCTCAGCCTGACCTACGTACAGGTCTCATCCAGTCAAGACCCATGAAAGGGTCCACGGTTCTCAGTCTGACCTACTTACAGGTCTCTCCATGTCTCTATCATCCATTACGACCCATGTACAGGTCCCATGCTCCTTACCATGTGCAGGTCTCATGCTCATTACAACTCACTTTTCCACATTTTGGAGACATGCCAACCATATCCATTACTTCAGGACTCAGGGCTAGCCCTGTGGCCAACGGTCTCTCTCTGCACGCCGAAGTCTGCATTTTGAGCATGCAAAGCTTGGCGAGTGGTCCTTTTCACTTGGCCATAATTGGGAAGGTCCTCACTCCGAGTGGACCTTCAGTTGTTAACCGTACCGACGGCACCTCTTCATGTAGCATTTAAGACTTCAGTGGCGAAAAGGGGTGAGGCTCTCACTGGAAGGGCCCTTTTAGCTGCCTGAGTGGGTTCGGAGGCACCCTTTCATGCTATTCTCCCTACGACCACCTCTGGTTCACCTGGTTTGTTCAGAGACCGGTAGGCCGGCTGAGCGCCTCAGCAGTCATTACTCTCCTCCTCCTCCTGCCTTGGTCAACTCTTGTTGCAGAGTGTGCTCACAACCCTCCACAGCATTCCTGTTAGAGGGATAAAGTGTGAGTGTTCCCTGAAATTGCAGTTCCCTTGGATTGGTCTACTAAATTGCAGTAGCAAAGCCATCACTAACCAAAACTATCCCAAAGCCTGGAGGGAAGGCGACCTAGGCCTGGGATCACCAGAGATTTCCTCCTCAAAGGGGGTTTTTTACTCTCCTCAGTGCCAATGGTCATAATACTAGACAGGCATCCTTGTAGTCCCTAGGTCACTTAGGTAGGTTTCCCACTTAGTTAGCTTTCCACTGTTGGATGGAGTCAGGTGGATGTCCCGTAATCGTCCTGTCTTCCCCTTTGGCTGTTCTCTCTCTCCTTAGGAAGCCAAGCCTCCATGCCTTAAAGTCAGACCTCTGAGTGGGTCACAATCCACCTGTCATTTCCTGCCTACTTTACTCAAACAATACTACCAACTGATCTATGCTACCAGCTGAATCCCATTACCAACCGACCTACATACAGGTCTTCATTGATCTACGCTACTAACTGAACCTATGCTACACCCAACCTACGTGCAGGTCTTCATTGACCCATGCTACCAACTGAACAATACTACCAACCGACCTACATACAGGTCCTCGACCCTGATATGTGTTCACTACCTTGTATGCTTTGCTTGACACTCTTTTTGGGCTTCTTCCTAAGGTACCTTTAGCCAAGGGAATCACTCCCATGGCACCTCAAGGGGTGGAACCTTCTCCTAGGGTTCCTTGCCTTCATACCCCTGAAGGATGGTATAGCCCATGGATACAGAGGTGAACAGCCAAAGTTTATCTACATTACACAAGCACAAAATCAGTTACACAGGCATACTGAATTGGAAGGCTATAGCCTGTAGTTCAAGGGAGCAGTGCAACTGGCCACACCCCCTTGTTGCCTATTTCAGAGCTGCTCTTCTCACTCCACACACAAGCATTTTTCCTTGCCACTCCATCCACTCCCTCTTCCTCCAGCGGTATGCATCTCTCTCCCATGGGCTTCTTCCTAAGGTACCTTTAGTCAAGGGAATCACTCCTATGGCACCTCAAGGGGTGGGACCCTCCCCTAGGGTTCCTTGCCTTCGTACCCCTAAAGGGTGGTATATTCCACGGATAGAGAGGCGAACAGCCAAAGTTTATCTATGTTACACAAGCACAAAACCAGTTGCACAGGCACATTGAAACTGTGTTATGGTCCATAATCTGGTGATATAGCCTTCTACAGCATATCGGAGGCTATTGTTTTGTGAATCAGAGGTGCAGTTCCCACCACAATTACTAGCTCAATGAGATCTCTGTTCATGTGGACTCAGTGCACAAGAAGCTCCACCCCAATCTTGGTGTGCTTTAGAGGACTAAGAGGAGCATCCCATTTCCTGCCCACAGGAAGATCCTCTAGAAGATGATTCTCCCATTTTGACTATAGTGACATTGCTTACAGTGCTGTTTCTAAGTCCACCTTAGCCAGACTTTATCCGTCTTTCAATCCTTCTGTTGATTTGCCCTCAGCAACTATGCACCACCACTGTTCTGTGTACACCTTCCTCTCCCTCCCTTGATGACAGGAGCATTGCCCACTGAGCCGCTCTTATCTCCAGATTCTGGTTTAGCTCCTGCCCTCTTATCTTGCTCCTCTCCTCTCCTCTCCTTTCCGCTTCCCACTACCTCTTACTCTCTTCGCTTCTTTGGCACTTTCTGTCTCGCTCTCTCCCCAAGGTAATCCTCAGCCGGTCAAGCTGTCTTCTCTTTTTGCTTCCCTAAACTCTGGGTCTCTCTCTCTCACTCCCTTACCATTCGCTCTGCTCCTTCCATTCCCTCCATGCACTGAAATCTCTCTTCCATGATTTCACTACTCATTCCTGTAGCTGCTCCTGACACTGGATCTTGGACTTTTGTCCACTACCCTTCACCCTACACTATCTCTAGTTCAGCCCCCTCTCCCCCAGTTTTCTGGCACTCCTCCCAACCCTCCTTATTATTGCTTTATTGCTTACTGCCTAATGCTTATGTTCTTCTTCTTCTGCAGTTTCTTGTAGTGCATAATTCCTGCTCAGAAACACTGCCTATGATGTTCATTTTGTTAAATACACATTTCCATATTATTGCATTTTTGAACACTGTACTTTGTATTTGTGCTATTATCTACTCGTCCTCCTCCCCCAGGATGTATCTGGAAATGAGTTGATACCAGATTAGTATGTATTTCCTGGTAACATGTTTGAAATGAATAAATTAATAAATCTTGAGCACGTTGCATGGCTTTCCTCTGCTTCAACCTAGTTGTGAAACTAGGTAGAGGAATTCCATACGTGAAAAGCAGCCTGGGATTATGGTGGCATTCCCTGATCAAGATATTATGATGGAAGGACCCCATAATGGCATCCGTACTGATTGGGAGACTTCCCATGATTAAAGGGGAACAGCCAGCACTAAGAACCCCACACTCAAGTACTGGTCTTGTCCCAGCTTGCACTTTGTGTGTGAATTTTTTACTTACTGTTTACTACAGTATAGTATAGTAGTTCATATCTGGTTAATGCTGAAGACTCTTAAGCTGACATTTGCTGTAACTTGAAATCAAAGAAATCCCCAGAGGCTGCTGTCAGAGCAGGGCTGCAGCTGTGAGAGGTTCAATAGTAACAGATCATGTTATAGCTTTTATAAGCCTTGATCAGCTGTTTGCCAGTCCTGCTGTTCCCATTGAGCTAAGTATAGTCCTCTGTGATAGTACATAGCCCTGGGAGGACGGTGGGACCAGCAAACAAAAGATCAGAGATTATAAAAACTCTAACATGTACTTCAAACTGTTGAATCTTCCACAACTGCAGCCCAGTTGTGATGTCAGCTACAAGGAATTCTGGGATTCCTGCTTACAGCAAATGTCAGGGTGGGAGTCAGAAAGATCAGTCAGATACAATCTAATGTACTGCAGTAAACAGTAAGTAAAACAAGCATTTGTTAATGCCGAATGTTGTCTTGCTGGCATTGGCATTGGTAGTGCAGGAGTTAGAGAGATGCATAATAGGAATGGCAGTGAAGTAGAGAACTGACACCAACCCCATCCCCACCCTGCAGAGACTGACAGGCATTGGGGTATGCCTTTGGGTCGTCGGCCATAACGCTCACACCATTTCACCTCACCCTACCCTGCAGACACCGACAAGTGTCGCGGTGTGCCTTGGGGTCTTCGGGCTTTACACTCACCTCATTCCATAAGGGAATATGCTAAGATGGGTGCAGTATAGGAGAATGGGGTGAACTTTGGGGCCGAAGAGTCCAAGGCACACCTCGATGCCTGTCACTGGCTGCAGGGTGGGGGTTGGGTGGAATGGTATGAGCATTGCAGCCAATAATCCCAAGTTACACCCCTGACGCCTGTCAGTCTCTACAGGGTGGGGCATTGTAATTGGAAACCCTAACACCACGGGCATTTGTTGGTATTTTCACTCCAAATTTTCAACATGGGCTTTTTGTGAACCCTACCACATGAACAGTGGCAGTATTAGTTTGTTAGCCGAAAGGTGATTTTGCACAGCGACTGCGCCATTTGGCTCCACAGGTGTGAAAACACATTTTGGGCAGGATGTGAAAAATGACAGCTGTACTGTTCATGAGGAGGTGTAAAAAAATAGCAATGTTGAAAAGCTGGAGTGAAAATATGAAAAACTGGTGAAGTCACGAGCGTGCATAGAATCTGCACAATGCACACCCGTAACACAATTATTTGGGGTTTTTTTTTTTTTACCAGATTTTCAACATAGGCATTTTGGGACCTCTGCTCATGAACAGTGTCACTGTGATTTTGTTAATCTGTCCTGAATGTTGATTTCCCACAGCGACCGCGCCCTTGTGCGCCACATGTGCGAAAACACATTTCAGGCAGGATGTGAAAAATGACAGTTGTACTGTTCATAAGGAGGTGTGAAAAAATGGCAATGTCAAAAATCTGGAGTGAAAATATTAAAAATTGGCGAAGTTACGAGCATGCGTATAAACTGTGCAATGCATGCTCACAACACAGTAGTTTTTGGAAATGTTCACCAAATTTGCAAAATAGGCTTTTTGGGACACCACCTCATGAACAGTGCACTGTTGTTTCATTAATCAATCCCGAAAGGTGATTCTGCACTGTGACCATGAAATGAAGTTTTGGGACTGAATAATGAGATGACAGTGCATGTGTTCATGAGATGGAGTCCCAAGAACTCCATGTTGAAAATTTGGAGCCAAAATTCAAAAAAATGGCTGAGATAGCCACCTAAGTTGAACACCCCCCCCCCATTTATGCCATTATACAGCTTACCAGCATTTCTTCAGTTCGAGTCGGCTTTGAAGAGTGCAGATGTGCTCTGCTCCATGGAAGATCGCCACCACCTCCGGAGGTAAGTATATAGGGTGAGGGGTGTGGAGAGGTGGGGTGCTCAGAGGGTGGATGCAGGTTGGGGAAGAGGAGGCACCACAGACAATGGACAGTTTTCTTTGTTTCAGAAAAAAACACTGGACCTCGTAGGACCATTTTGTTTATTACAGGTGAATTATAACAAATATTGGGCACACTGGGATGGGCTCCCAGTGTGCCCCATGTTTCGTGAGGGACCTGAGGCTGATGTTGCCAACACTAGGGTGGTCTCCCAGTGTGCCACACAATGGGGTTTGGGGCGGGGCCCGAGGACAGGAACATGCCGATGTGGTCGGCTTACTGTGATCGGCAGCACACTGGGGTTGGCTCCCACTGTGCCACACAATGCAGGGAGGTGGGCAGGACATGTCAACATAGGGATTTCACCCCTGATGTCAGCTTCCTTTAGGATTCTGTGGTGGTGGCTTCGCCGCCATGTTTGTTGAAATGTTTTGCCAGGAAAGGCACGTCGGGAGGTGTGCCATTGTGCCGCTGCATGATGAGCTTGTCTCTGATTGCAGCGGCACTTTTCTTACAAGTTGTTTCCACTTTACATAATGTGTTTGTCAGCATTAACATGCTGGCTAACTGGGGAATGAGGGATGCACCTATTAAAGTGTGCCCTGCAGTCGCTGATACTGACACACCTCTGAAATGTGCTACTAGCACAAGATGTTGCTTGCGCGTGCACGCAAGCCAACATAAAAAACACACACACACATTTTCTGCACATGAGTTGCGAATTGGGACATGCCCAACAATTGAGTGTGGGGTTCTTAGTGCTAAGTGCTTCTCTTTAAGTTGGGGGTCCTAGTAAAGGGGCACAGCGATGTCAAAAGGGGTTGAAGAATTCCAAGGAGCTTATCAACCCGCATTCTAGTACCATGATGAGCACTGATGAAGTCGATAAGTACTGGATAGCTGGAGGGACTTTTGGTGGTACCAACACATTTGGAGCACAATCAGCAATATCTTTTACTGAGCCTCCAGCTCCCACGTGATGTAGACCAGGATGGGTCAAGGTCAGAAGGGGTCTGGCAAGGAAATATATACAGCATTAAGGAATGCAACCCCTTTTTGCCAATTTTATAAGAAGTGGAACAATGGTAAGAAAGGCTCTCAGCGCCTGAGCGGTGCCCCTTGTCCGAGGCAGAGCAGAACGGCCATCTCGCCAGCCGCTGCCTGCCCAAAATCAAGCTTCCTCAGACCACTCTCCTGGTTCCCTATCATGGACAAAACCACAGACTCTCAGCACCTGAGCGGTGCCCCTCATCCGAGGCAGAGCAGGACAGCCATCTCGCCGGCCGCTGCCCGCCTGAAATCAAGCTTCCTCAGACCGCTCGCCTAGTTCCCTATCATGGACAAAACCACAGGTACTAGCTGCCACTGATCTCTCCATTCCTTCTCTAGTGGGGCTTCTCCGATTGGTGCGGCTGCCTGATAGCAGCGCTGATTGGATCGACGGCTATGGGCTGCTCGTGCTCATTGGTGCGTCTTTTGGACAGAAAATCTCAGCGCTTTTCAGCGCCTTTTTTATCTTTCAAACCTTGCTTCTTGTAGCTAGCTTAGATGATTTTTTTCCCACCCCCAACCCCTCCCAGGCCTCCATTAAATACTCAGTAGCTCCTCCCTCCGCTTCCTCCCCTTTCGTATCATTGGCTTATCTTTAACCCTGATCTGAGCTGTCTGCAAAACTGCAAAGTTTGTGCTCCCCCTTCCGTCCTGTTCTGTACTCCTAGCTACTTAAGCTCTCAGCTACTAGTCCGCTCTGCCTCTATGTAAGGTTATCAGAATGTCCCCACAAATGATACTATGTCTTCTTGCAATAACGCTACCTGTACTCCACTTGTCCATGGCTTTGACACCTCAAATTGAAATGGTCCAACCTTGCTTTCTGCCACATGACTGCTACTACTCTAATCTCCTGTTGCTTCCTACCCCCAGCTGTGACTCATCCCCATTACTAATAAATAGGTTATGGATCTACATGACTGCTCATGTCCAAAAGAAATGCCACTGGCACCCTCTTGCACGTTCTTCCTTCTTGCGCCGCAAACTATGGTATTTTTTTCTACTTGCTATCCTTCTATCAGGTGATGTTCAACCTAATCCAGGACCACCCATGTGCTACATGATACCATTAGTAAGCAAAAGGTCTTATTGTCGCCACCACAATATAAGGAGCCTTGCACATAATCTAGCTGAGCCTGATTCCTGGGCCACCCTCTACAAGCCTGATATTATATGCCTAACAGAAACTTGGCTAAAACCATCTATACCCGATTCTCTATGCCCCCTCCCTCACTACAATCTATTAAGACTTGATAGAGTTGCTCCCAAAAGAGGGGGTTGAACAGCTGTATACTTCAGAGATCATCTCAATGTCTCTGTCCTAAAATCTTCTCCCTTATGCCACTGTGAGGCACTTCATGTCCTGCTCACTCTTGGGACCAAAAAACTACATATTGTGTGCGCCTACAGTCCACCAACTAACAGTCTAACAGAACTGGATGAGCTAATAGACCAAACATCATGCCTAGCTGGAAGAAATGAGGTCCTCATACTCTGGGACCTTAACATAAATTGGCTGGGCAGTAACCAAGCCACAATAAGGACCAAATTGCAGAGCTTTAACCAACATCAACTTATAGATGAACCTACCAGACACGTCCTTCACTCAAACACGAACACGCTACTAGATTGGATCATGACCAATCGCCCTGAAAATGTAATTACCTCTGGAGTACTGTTGGATGCCATCACTGATCACTCCCCAACGTACTGTATTTGGGGTAAAATAGACCTTCTCAGATGGGACCTCTTCATTACCTTCCAAACCATGGTAATTTCGTCTCTCAGTATTTCTTACATGACATCGCTGCTACTGATTGGTCCCCCATTCTTATGTCCAATGATGCTCAGACTGCCCTCAATCTGTTCTTGAAACACTTCCTAGTGCTCCAAGATAAACACTGCAAACTTGTAACCCGTCGAGTAAGAAACAGGCAAACCCGTTGGCTGAAATCTGACTTACTAGCTAAACTTAAACTGAGGGATAAAAGCTGGCTCCACTATAAAAACTCTGGGCTAACTTCTGACCTTATAACCTACAGGGCCCTGTGCAATGCCTGCAAGAAAGACATCAAAAAAGCTAAGAGCTCCTACTGCAAGGACCTACTCACCACCTCCTATGGGGACCCAAAAAAATTCTGGTCCCATATTAAATCCTTCCTTGGGTCTAGTCCAGCATCTATCCCTAATGACATGTCTCTTGACGGGGTACACTGTAATAATCCCAGAACCATTGCCAACAACAAGACCATGATAAACATTGGGGTTCCTCAAGGCTCCATACTTGGGCCCCTACTCGGCTCTCTCTTCGTAAATAACATCTCTGCTGACCTACACAGGACAACCTCCTTGCTAAATGCGGATGATATTGTTCTGTATGCTAGCGTAAAAAGCATTGAGGATATAAACAATCTACTCTCTCTTGACTTTCAGCTAGTACAGGGACGTCTATCTACTCACAAACTGGTATTAAATGAGTCCAAAACCGAGGCTATGCTCTTTGGATCCAATGTGAGACTCAAACATGCACATCCAAATTTTAAAGTCACCTCATTAAATGGCTCACTAGTTGGGATGGTAAATTCATTTAAATATCTGGGCATCACCCTTGATCCATCACTAACTTTTGACTTACACATCAGTCAGACCTGCAAATTGGTCAACTCCAAACTTGGAATAGCCTACCGAACCAGCTATGTGCTCACTTCCTCAGCAAGGCTTGCCATAGCCCGTGGCATACTTCTTCCATCACTCACCTGTGGTGCTGCAACTTATGCCTCTGCATGCAAATCAATCCCTCGGAAATGGGATGTCACATATAACAATACCTGTCGCTATGCATCCTCCGCCCACCATCTGAAACACCACTGTCTCCTCTACTCAGACCTAGGATGGCTTCCTCTGAATGAACTGAGGCTTCATATGTACGGCTCTATCATTGACAACCTGGTCCGCCTACAAATACCTGCATCCCTTGCAAAACTCTTCCAAAATCTAACACCTTGTTATGGGCTGAGGTCTGCTGACCAGGCCCCTGTCTTCATCCCCAGACACAAAACCACAAAAGGTGCGAGTGCTTTCATCTGCCATGCCCCCAAATATTGAGCTCCTTCCATTAGCTTTGAGGCCAATCACCATCTCATGCATCTTTTAAAAAGGGCTGCGATACCATCTTGACTCTTCCCACAAGTGCACTTGCTTCAAACCACCATAGTTATTCTTGTTCCTGCCCTCCTCTCTCTCCATGGCCTTTTACTGGCCTGACCCTCTTTTTCGTTAGTGCACTTATCCTTACCAATCTGCTTCACCCCCTTTGTACTTTCACTCTCATCCCTTCCTTTCTTGACATATCCCTGCCTTCTTACTCTCACCTCTATCACTTCCAGTATTCCTCCTACATTACTTTATTCTTTCCCTTATCAGCACTAAATTGATCAATCTGGCTCATGTTTTCTTCCTTATAGCAAATTTTAGGTAGTCTTTGGTTTGTACTGCTCCTCCCTTTATCTTTATTTTTCTCTACACTGGTATTGCATCTGCAAATTGCTCTGTATACTATTGTCAAATAATTTGTACTTGTATTGAAATGTTTTCCTGTAATTGTATAACCATTGTCAACTATTTCTGTACTTGTATTGAAATGTCTCCCTGTATTGTTGTACTGTACCCTCCCGGGTCATGCCTGAAAATAGTCATTGCTATGGCTAGTGCACCTACCCAGTAAACAAAAACTAAATAAAATAAAGAAAGAAAGAAAGAAATGTATCAGTGTCAGAGTGAGAGATGTGCTTGATGAGGGCCCATGTGTCGTACAGGGACATTCATTGTAGCTCTAGTCAGAATAATATACTGAAGAGGTGGTGCAGAACACTGACCAAGCTGCTTATGTTAGATATGTTGGATCACCTGGAACCCTTAGAATCTTAGAACCTCGGTGGTTGCTGTACTTCAGTAACTATTCAGGGTTTAGTTGTGTGTTGACTGTCATGCACCTATTATCATTTATCAGATACACGGGATATGCATAGCCTAACTCAGAATATGCCATTTATCTTCATCAGTGAGGGGCAGGACTGTGACTCACAAGTGATGAAGCCATGAGTGAGTTGTGAAGCCTGCCCCTCAAAAAATGAAGATAAATCGCATACTCTGAGTTAGGCCAGTGCATATCTGGTTTATCTAACACACTGTCAAATGTAAACCTGTCAAATTAGATCCTTCTGACTGTGCAGTGTTTTTTAGCATGTTCCAGTCCATGCTGACTTTCAGACTCCACCAGCAGAGTCATCTGGCCAAGGAACTCAAACCTAGAGTTCAATCATGGACCATTTTGCTTGAGTGTCTCCTAGTTTGGCCATTATGGCACTTACCCCTAGTCTCATCTATCCACTAGAACAGTACTGCCAGACCCTTCAGTGATCTTCTGAAGAGAATGCAGCAGTTAACAGTGGTGTCATACTGATTCAATAGAATCATGTTGAAGAAAGATTTTTAGTTAACTTGTTATCAGTTACCCTCATATTTTGCTGTACTATAAAAGGTGCTATTGAGACCTTGCCATGTATACTTTACATGTATCATATGAAGAATGTGGTATAAAGAAGTTAACTATAAATTGTGTTTCATCAGTACCTTCCTATTACGTTTCACAAGAATTTAGGACAGCAGTGGTGCACTGGTCTGTCTGTTTTCACTAATGACCCAGCAAATTTTGCATATGGTGGAACCCTGTTATGCATGCAATTCTGTGTCTGGAACATGCTTGTTTTGTTACAGTAATGACATCATAATGCTGCTGAGCTGTAGTAGTGATATAGCATCTGCAGCACAGCTACTTAGAATGCCACTGCACAGCTTCTTTCCTATAGCCAATCTACCTGGAAGCTGATTTTTTTTTTTAAACTTGAACTTACAGAAAAAGCTGCAGCACATTGAATCAGTAACTTGAGCCCACCACCAACCATCAAGTGCCCCCCCAACACCGCCAGCTCACTGAAAGAAGAAGAAGAATCAGCATTTATATAGCGCTTTTCATACACAGTGTATCCCAAAGCGCTTTACAAGCAATGCTAGACTGGTAGTGAAGTGACTGAATGTATGGTGGCAGCCATATCACACATCATCACCCACACACGGCCTGGATAATTGCATGAACCAGTTTATGGGAAGGGGGATGTTGGCTAGAACACCGGGAATGTTTCCTACTCTTTGCGAAGAGTGCCCTGGGTTCTTTTACTTCCACATGGACACCCACCAGGACAACACCAGGATGGGCAGAAGGGACCTCGGTTTAATGTCTCATCCAAAGGACGGCACACCCCAGCAGTACAGCACCCCCCAATACTACACTTGGATGCCAGCGATTTTTAGGTGCAAGTCCAATCCTGGTGTGGACGAACCCACGACCTTCTGGTCCAGAGGCGGATATGCTACCATCTGAGCCACATTGACACCAAAGTGGAGTGTCAGAAAGGGCATGGATGCCCATACACTATAAAAGATAATGTATGGGCATCCATACCAGACAAACCTGTGTCTTCATTACGAGTTTTGTGGCAACCAATGAACCTCTTGAGCCTTGCTCACTAGGTTTCTGATTGCCATAGAAACCTCTTGATGCAGACACAGGCTTGTTGTAAAGTTGCTCATACAGTTTCCTATATATTGTACAAGGATGTTACTTTAGAACAACCATAGAGCTAGCTTACAAAGGTCACTGCTGCATTTGGCCCTGCTCAGTTTTCTGCATTGTACAGTCATATGTGGGATGGCTGACAGACAGTAGATTTAAATAAAAATATCTACCTTCTAAGGTGCTGCAAAAACCTTACAAAATCCCAGTATTGCCATAAAATGAAACAGTTGTGGCACCATTAGTTTTGCTTCTGTATTGGTCTTCTGAAATCTGAGGCTGGGGTTACTAAAGTGCTTGCACCATAAACATGGAAGGCATTCCTGCTTATAGATTTAAAGTATTATGTCCATTACTGGACAAAACAGAGTGGTCAATGTGCATGCTGAGAGTTGGCTGAAAGCAGTGGTGACTCAGGAACTACAGATATCTTGAGCACATGTAGGAACAGAGCTTTGTGACTGAGTACTTTGACAGAAATTCAGTCTGGACTGTGTAGTCTATCGCTGCACTATCCACTTCCACTGGTTCCTTCGAGAGATTATTTCATAGGTTTACAAACCATTCTGATCTGGGTGAACAACTGTTTTATCACATTACCTTTAATTCTGCTGCTGAATCCGTTCAGGGTGCCGGCATTAGTGAGCCCATCACTAGGGTGCCAAAATCTGAAATTCGCCACCCTCCTCATGGGTCTGCCCGGAGTCAGAATCCTAAGTTGGGGTGGGGCACAGGGGCACAGCCCCTGCATAAACAACTGTCGGCGAATTTGCTGACTGGCACCCTCATGATAGGTGCACTACGGCTGGAGTGTTCCAAGAGTGGAACCTAATTCTACCCTCTCCTAAGCACAGCTGACCCACCTTATCTAATCCCTTTAACTATGTTTTGTAAAACTGGTATCCTATCTTTTCTTAGTCTTCTTTTCCAGGGAAAACATAACCAGACTAAATGTTCCCCCTGGCTGATCCCCTCCATTCCCTAAATCTTCAAGTGCTTCTGTATACTGTTTATTTCCAAAAGAGCTAAGCTGTATTGTCTTGCATACTTTACACTGAAGCCCCATGCCCAGTGCCAGAAGGCTGTAGAGAAAGTTAATACGATGTTGGGGATGCATCAGTAGGGGTTTGCTAACAGAAGGAAGGAGGTCATTCTGCCCCTATACAGATCCTTGGCGATACCTCATCTGGAGCCGCACGTGAAGAAGGACAGGGACCTCTTGGAAGCTGTTTGCAAGAAGGCCAGGAAGATGATTCAGGGATAATAGGAAGACATATGAGGAGAGCCGAGGCTAGAGAGTCTCAGTATGTACACACTAGAGGTTTGGAGGGAGCGGGGCCTTTAAACAGAACAGGAAATAATTTCTAATTGGCAGCTGTTTATAATGTTCCTATTTTCAGAAATGATAGTTATACCCCTAAAAGAACCACATGTAACTAAATCTAAATTAAAAGCGCTATGAAAAACTGTATTTTGCATTGTTTTGTTTTTATGAGCAGCATTCTGTTACAGTTCTCTTCAAGGAACCAATAACCTGGAACTTTAACTATGTCACAGTTTGTGCACAGAACTTAGAGCATGGCTCTGATTGGTCAGTAGCTTATGCTTAGCATTCTGTACGCAAACCATGACACAGCGAAAACTCCAAAATACTGGTTCCATGAACAGAACTGTGCATAATGTTGTCCATGAAAAGAAAATAATTGAAAATACACTTTTTCACAGCTGTTTTAATTTAGGTACAATTAAAGATGGATCATTTGGAGATATAAATTCCATTGATGCTAATAGGAACATTACTATCTGTGCCAATTAGTACAAAGTTCCTGTCCCCTTTAAATATCTAAAGAGTATTAATACAGCAGATAGTGGTGTCCTGTTCACAGCAAGAGAGGACAAGGTAACACAAGGCCATGGATGGAAACTGGTGGCGGGAAGGTTTAGGAAGTCCGTAAACAAGTTCTTCTCGACAGAAAGGATTGTGGAGAAGTGGAATGCATTTCCAGAAGAAATGGTCGGCATGGAATCCTCGACTGGCTTCAAACACAAGTGGGATAGGCACAAGGAAACTGTCCAGACCAGAGGAGGGAGGGAGGGTGGTCCAGTGAAGAAGATGAGTGGACATCAGAGGGGTTTAGAAATACAGTCTGTGTCAATAGTACACTAGCTCTGGTCCAGCATTAGGCTAGGTGTGAATGACTGCAGATACAGAGTAGGCTCAATGGATCATTCAGCCTTTTTCTGATGTTGGCATCTTTGTTTCCATGTATAACAGTTTTTTAAATGTTGACGCTCACAACAGATCTGCATCATACATTCATCAGTAATGCTATTAAACAGCAGGAGACATGCATTGTAAATACCATCCCATTTACATCTACATTAACATTTTCAAAATGTGCTGACCGGGTACATGACACTGACTTGAAGTTCGTTTTCAGGTGCAACTCTGTGGAAAGGGTTTCAAAAGATGTGCAAAAATAGAAATTACAACGTTCCAAAGTGTAATGAACATAAAACATGAGTTGTGTCCATGTTTGTCTACAAATATAACAAAGCATCTTCATAATTGATTGTTAAAAATAAGTAGGTACAAAGAGAAGTATTTAGTGGAGGACAGTATGGCAGCAGTGCCACTGGGGAGAGGGGGTCAGGGGAGGATAGCTAGTCACAAGAACAGGGCTGAGATAAATGGCATAGCAAGATAGATTTCAGAGCATGGAGGGTGGATGAAAGAGGTGTTCCAGAGGGTTGGCAGATGGACAGAGAAGGAGGACTGACCTACAGAAGATTTACAGCACTGGATATTGAAGGAATGAGGATGAGAGGGACAAAGGCAGAAAACTCAAGGAATGCAAGAAAACACTGAAGAGGGATGATATGGAAGGAATGAGGTGAGCAAGAATTAAGCCAGGAAAGTGGAGCAGTGAGAGACAATGGGCCTCAAGGCCATGGAATGAAGGGTCAGAATGGAGAGACCAGTAGTAGCAATCATTTATTCTTGGAGGTCTAGAAAAGGATAGCCCAGTTGAGCTGAGACTCATTTACAATGGAGTCCATCATTCATACATCCATTCACAATCGATATTAAAAAAAAAACATTATATGAGGTATTACTTTATTTATTTATTTGTGTATCTTGGATTAAACCTTAGAGAACAGGCTTATTACACAGGTTCCATGTCAAGGTCAAACAACAAGAGTCATAGCATCAAATTACAGTTAAACATTTAGCAAAGAAGTTACAGGGCAATGAGACCAAGTACATAACATTATATTTACTACTAAAGGACAAAAAAAAAACACAGGGAAAAAGAGAATGGGAGTGTGACAGAGAGAAAGAGAAGGAGAGGGAGAGAGAGGAAAGTGCAGGGTAGGTGACAGCAGACAGGACAACTACAAGGAGGGGATAGTGCATGAATCAGCCCAGGTTGTGAGCCTCATCAAAAGAGATGTATAGGTTACTTAGGGTGCCAGGCATTGGAGGTGTAGCAGTGACCAATATTAAGAGGCAGGTACTGATTACCAAGGGAGCCAGACATTGGACGGGAGCAGGACCTATTATAGAGTACTAGGGGCAAAGAGCTTACAATGTCTAGGTGAGAGGAGGGACAGGGGAAGGAGGTAGGAGGAGGAAGAGGAGCATTGGGTGGTTCAGAAAGGGATGGGATGGAGTAGAGATGAAGTGGTGGGCGGTGGTGCGGTAGGATTGCAGTATCATAAATACATAGTTACACATTAAAATTACATAATTTGTGACAAGATGCAAATTATTGCAGTTACAATACTGAACTAGCTTAAAATTAGAAGCATATTATAAAATTGCCTAGTTAACCTTTTTCTTTATAAACACAACAGCTTTTTGGCAGTGTGGATTCTGTTAGCCTTTATCATATTCCAGGAGACTTTTCCTTCAGTTTTAGGATGGTGGCTCATACGTCCTGCCCACAGTGGTGGGATAAGAGGTGGGACCTCTAGGGAAAAGGGCACTAACAGTGGAAAAGGGGATCCAGTATGATTAAACTCGATTTAGGAGCAGCACTGTAAACCACAGACACATACTCAAACACTGGCAGGATCATTTTGAGGATGAACTTGTGGCAGACCTGTAGTGGGAGGCAAGATTTGTTGCAATACTGTGCTCCAAGCTGAGGGCATGTTTTTTTTGTGAAGGGCCTCAACATGGGTTAAATGCCACACACCAAGATATTTGAAGAGTGGAACAACTTTCAGGGGGGTGCTTTCAAGCGTCATAAAGACCGAGGTATAATGGAGCCTTGCTGACTTCTGCCTTGTGCCAAAAGTCTAACAGTCTTTCTAGCATTAAGCAAGAGCCAGTTCGTGTAGAAGTAGCAATGGCAAAGTCCTGCTATAGTGACTGTCCTAGCTCAGGGACAGAGACTATAGCAGTAAAGTGCACAGTGTCATCCTAGGGGGAGGTCATTTAGAAAACTAAAGAATATGATTGGGCCAAGAATGAAACCCTGGGGCACTCCAGAGTAGATGGGAAGGGGAGGGGAGAGGATAAAGAGCAACTGATATGTCAACATGGAATGAATTCCTGTTCTATGAAGTCCTCTTATGTCTTAAAGGGGATAGGAAATGTGGGTGAATTTGCAGTGGCTGGAAATGCTTCTGTTTCAGATATGATATTCATAACCCCAAATTATCCATATTTCACTTACCTGGGTAAAGGCTGATGTGAAAATTTGTGTTTTGTATTGTTTTTTTATTTATTTATTTATTTATTTATTTATTTATGTATTTAAAAGTTGATAACTGGGAAAGGCACACTGAGCCAGGGCTCCTTTCCAGGTGCAACCCGGGAAAATGGGGTACAGGAGAATAAATAACAATCACATCATATAAGCAGGTGAAAGCAGTAGAGACATCACTATAACAGACAGCAGTAGTGAGGACTAATGCAATACTAATATACTAAGTTTGACCTGTATTCAATGAGGATCTAAGCGTGGGTGAATCAATACAGCCATACAGTTATGTACAAAGCAGCTGGACTGGGCAGAAACAGCTTCAGAATTATGCTCAAGAATGAGGGGGAAGGCAGATGCAGGGTGCGGGAAGGATGAGTTTTATTTGCTGCTTGAAGGATGGGAATGAAGGGGAGTCTCGAAGGCTAGGGGGTAGTTGGTTCCAGAGGCAGAGAAGACCAGATGAGAAGGCAGAGAGGCCTGAAGAGGACCGGCTATGAGGGATGGAGAAGGTACGGGTGAAAGGAGTGCACGAAGTAAGAAGATAATGGGGCAGAAGTGAGGATGGAGGTGAGGTACAGGGGAAGGAGGTCAAACCAGTACTTGGCAATAAAGAATAAGGAGCGGGTGTGTCTTCTGTGTGAGAGGTAAGGAAGGTTTAAGGAGGAGAGGAGAGGAGAGAGCAATGATTAGTCCGAAGTGGGGAGTTGGTAGTGAAGCGGCAGAAGCAGTGGAGGAGGGTATCTAAGCAGGAGAGGGTGGTGGGGGCCAAAGCATATATGACATTGCCGTAATCAAACAGGGAGAGGATGGTCTTGGAGAGCAGGATGTGGTGTAGATGAAGGGGGATGTAATCTTTTTTCTGATAGAGTACTCCGAGTTTGGGGAGAAGTTTTGTGCACATGGAGTCGAAGTGCAGCATTCAATACCATTTTCTTCATAGAAGCAGGAATTTAGGGTTTTAAGTATTTCACAGTACGGAATCAGAAGTCTGAACACAAGCTGTTTTTTGGGTTTTAAAAATCTTTTTTTCCTTTTTAATAGAAAACAATGCAAGCAGCTGCAGTGCATGGGGACCTCTTATACAGTCAAGAGATGGTCATGTGCTGCAGGCTCTGTACACAGCCACATTCTAAGTTCAGACTTTTATTTTAAATGCTAAACCCTTGCGAGAGCTGAACCTTTTTTTTTGTTTGTGTTGTGGTCAGGTTACAGGTTGGGTAGCAGGTCTCAGCATGAAGATTACAACAGCCACAAAGCAACTTAAAGAACGTGTAAAAAACAAGTTCACCAGAACTGGAATAATGAAAAAAATAAAGACATGCTTAATAAAGATTTAATGAGATGTTTGAGATGTCCAATGTCAGATCCAGGATTTTAACAAGTGTCCTGTGGCAATAATGAATGGGGACAGGCTAAAAGAGGACAGGCTGCCAGCAAGTAGTCAGAAAACTTCTGTTTCTATAATCTTGTACTGGACATAGTAACTATTGGTAGTAGGCCATTGTGCAATTTTTGTTGTAGGAAAGGGGAAATTGTTTAACCAGGAAAGGTACACTAAGCCAAAGCTTGATTCCAGGTGCAACCTGGGAGCTCAAGGACGTGAAGTGACTTGTGTTGGAAAAATGTTATGTTTGATTGGTTCTGTTCAATGCAGAGGTCTAAAAGGGGTCCTGCAGCCGGCGGATCTTTATTAATGCTGGATCCCCCACTGGAGATGTATCTTGATGAAATGAAAGCCCATCTCAAGACACCTTTGTATTCCAGAATTGCTCAGCTTTGCCTTGAAGTTCTTGAATGCAAAGACATCTTGAGATGACACTTTGATTAGCCAAGAGACATCCTAAACATTTATTTACCTATACTAAAAATGCTCTCTAAATCATACACATAGGGCCTGATTCTCAAAGTGGCTTGGACTGGTGCAAGCTGTGGCAAACAGCACCTTGCATTGAAGCCCAGTGTGCCAGGGACCCTAGCCCGATTCTCTAACAAGCAGGGTCCCAGTGGATAAGTCCTAGGCTTATGGCAAGCCAGACCTGGGAGCCAAACACACGGTACAGAAGGAGGGTTTGCTGCAAGCTGTAAGGTGGCTGTGCATTGGTCCAGCAGTGCCCTCAGTGGCTTGTGCCCCTGCCCGATATGCCCAGTCGATTAATTGCTGTCAACCTAGTGATCTAGTGGTCCCTCCCCGATATGCCCATAATTGTTCCAGTCCTCCTGGTGGTCTAGCAGTCCCCCCAGCTCCGATATGCCCATAATTATCCAAGTTATCCTGGTGGTCTAGTGGTCCTGCCTCCCCCTCCTGGCAATAAGTGCCCAGCACCTCGTACCCCCCCAACCCATATCCCGAGTTGGGACCGGCACAGTCCTCCTCACACCACCTCAGCTGGCCCCGACTGAACTGTCACTGAGCGTGTACAATACATTAGGTGCTCACTGATTATCAGTGTGTGCCTACTGTATTATACGTGTTCAGTAACAGTACAGTCGGGGTCGGCTGAGGTGGTTTGAGGAGGGCTGTGCCGGTCCCGGCTAAGGGTATGGATTGGGGAGGTGCGGGGTGCTGGGCACTTTTTGCCAGGGTGGGGGTGACCACTAGACCACCAGGATAACTAGGATAATTATAGGCATATTGGACGGAGGGGCGGGACTGCTAGACCACCAGGATGACTGGGATAATTATGGGCATATTGGGGTGGGGGGCCACTAGACCACCAGGAGGACTGGAATAATTATGGGCATATCAGGGCGGAGGGCAGAACCAATAGACCACCAGGATAAATGGAATACTAATGGGCATATCAGGGCATGGGGAGGGTCTACTAGACCACGAGGTATGGTGGTTGGCATTTGTACCTATTAGGGAGACATTGGGGTGGGACCATTGGATTACCAGTGCATCGTCACAGAGACGTAATAGGGTATTTATTTATTTATTTATTTGAAATGGTTTCACCAGGAAAGACAACATGAGCGACAAACAGCTCATTTCCAGAAACATCCGGGGTTACATAAATGGGAGAGCACGTAAAAACATGAACAGGCAAAAATGCAACAGGCTAAGCTACAGACAGGTATATAGGCATATATACAAATATACATATTTACAAAAAAAAAGTGCAACACACAGTAGAAAATAACATAAAAAAATGCAACACACAGTACGATGGAGTGCAATCCCGAACAGTTGCTGGGCATGCCATACGATTAGAAAGCCTATACAGCATCAAAAAAACATGAGCACAGACTTAATGAAATAAACAAGGAACTTAGTTTGGGGGAAGACCAGTAGCAGGTGTAGACCTTAGAGGAGCTGGTGGGGGGCAGACTGAGTACAGGGGTAGGAAGGAGCACAGGTAGCCTATTGGGTGAGAGGTAGGGAAAGGATTTGGGAAGGGAAGGGAAGGGAAGGAAGGGAAGGAAGGGAAGGAAGGGAAGGAAGGGAAGGGGGACAGGCCAAGAGAACACTCCTTCAGAATGCTGAGAACCCTGCAAGGAGACAATGACCTGGCAAGGAAGGTGGGGGGAAGGGAAAGGGGGGACAGGCTAAGAGAACACCTCTTCAGGATGCTGAGAACCCTGCAAGAGGACAGGGACCCAGTAAGGAAGGTGGGGTGGAAGGGGGACAGGCCAAGAGAACACCTCTTCAGGATGCTGAGAACCCTGGAAGGGGACAGGGACCCGGCAAGAAAGGTGGGGTACTTAGAAATTCTCCCTCTGGGAGAGATATGAGAATCCCATTTATGGGGCTGTGGCAGCTTGCATCCGCTACATGCACCCTTGTGCCATGTTGCAGCCCATTTGTGGGTGCACGGGCAGCACAAGCCCTGTTTGGGGCAGGCAGCCTGCGGTTGATGCAGGCTGCTTTTGAGAATAGCTCCAGGGCCAGTAATTGATGCAAGGTGCCACTTGCGCCATTTATACTTGGTGCAGGCACCTTGCGTCACTCTCGGGGCTTCGTAAATCAGACCCATACACTCTATTGCCCCACACCAAGTGCAAAGCACTATGGGTTTGCAAATCATTGGGTAAGATGCAGGCTGACAAGTGTTCAGCAGCACGAAAACCACCTTCTGTACAGTCTTTTATATCTGTTTCAGCCAAGACTGAAAAGGACAAACTATTGACACATGTTTTGCTCTGTTGGACTCCTCAGTACGGTACAGTCCCTATCTCAGCCAAGTATGAAGTTAGCCCCAGAGCAAATCAGGCATTTGGTACACCCAGATGCAGACAGAAGAAAAGCAGTAGTGGGAGCTTAATGTTTTAATGACTGGAACAGCATGTTGCGGATGGGGGAGGTGGGAGTAAGCCACAGAAAAGACAGGCACAGCCAAGGCTACATGCATTCAGAGTTTATGTAAGCAATATGAAACAACAGGGTGTAAGTTTTAATTTCCTGAACCACATGCCCAGGTGCATTGTGAATGCATATAGCCTTGAGTGCACCTGCCTTTTTTTGCAACTGGTTCAAGTATCATAAAGCAGTTTAACTGCTACAGCCAATCAGCACTTACAATCAGCCTACCTCTTATGCGGTGTACAGATGCCACCTTGCACTGCCTGCTCAGCTTTTATTCTTAGCACACTCACAGATGCTGTCCCCTCAAACAGTCTCTGAAGCAGGTCTTTGAGGAACTGGTATGGCTACAGTTTAGGCAGGGAAAACCACGGCTATACTGTTTTCCTTACCGTTTTTCATTCTGAAGAGTTTAACAAACAAAAATGAAAAAGAGAAACTGTTCACCGTTACAAATAAATCGCTGACTTTTTATGAGTGGCCTCAGCATGCCCTCCACGCTCCGGGATGGGCCATACCATTTCACACAGTAACGGAACGGGTTAAAAAAAAAAAACTCTTTTTTAAATGCCTCTCTGATTTTCTTTCAATTCGAAGCAGATAGACTGCTTCATAATATATTAATATGTATACTTGTGTGTGTTTCTTACAGCATAAGAACATTATCATGTGCTGTTTGGGCAGACAGAACCACTCAACTTTGCTGTGTGGTCCTCTTGCCTAAACAGCACAAGATAACGTTCTTATGCTGTACGAAACACACACAATTTGTATATGTACAAGGGTACATCCCTTATAAGCAGCTGTCAGCACTGTAGAACTGGGGTTGCATGTCTTGTGTGGTGTTCTTTGGGATGGGGTTGGGTGAGCAGGTGGGAGATGCTTGCTTATTGCACCTCATCCGTCATGGATCAGGTGTCAGGAGTGCCTGTTTATAATAGTATGGCCTGGGTGGGGGAGGAGTGGGGTCAGGTTAGGGTGGTGGTGGAGAAAGACACATCGGATAACTAGCAGGAGTCTAACGGTGTCCCCAAAAGGCTGAAGGTTGATGCGACATTACAGTTTTATGTAGGGAGGGAGGGTAAAATGGGGAAATGACTGGTGGCTATGGGGCTGACCATGGAATTAGCTCTGGCCCTAGGGTGGCTAGAGTTCATTTATTTATTTTTGTTTTTCTTTTACTTTTAAACTTTTTTGTTGATAATTCAAGATTACAGCGCCTCAGTAATAAATAGTAAATAGTCAATTACTGGAGGTATTCTGGAATTAACATTCATTAGTCCCACAGCTCTAGCCAGCCCCAAAAATACAAAATAATAAGGAATAAAGAAAACATGGTGAAACTGTGAAATCTGTACATATAAATATATAACATGTGGGCCCTCCAACTAAAACAAAACTCTGGTGACCTATGAGTCCTTTCCCAGATACTAAAAGTATTTATGAACATTACACTTCAGTGTGAAGCATATCTGAACACTGTTTAGGTCACAGAAATTCAGAATGCAGTTGGCAAATTTGTGTGTGTGTAGCTTTAGTTGGTCCACACAATTTAGTCAGTTTTTTTTTTTTAACTTAATTGCATGCGTCCCTGGCACATAACAGTCTCACTCTTTGAATCTACATTTCCTGCTGCTTCATGAAGAGTTGCATTGATTGAAGGACACTAGGAAGGTCACAGCTGCGCTTAGTCTGATCTCCCTCACCCTCCTGGCTGGAATAGTCATATGGTGTGGGTAAAAGGGACGAGACAAAAGTGCAATGCAACATAAGTGCAAATAGATAACTGTGCAGGGAGAGAGAGAGAGAGAATCTATGACCCAAATTAAACACACAAAAGACCTTCTGTCATTTTTGATTTGCATTTGAATACATTCTTGTTCATTCCTGATCAATATTGACTTGCGCTGACAGTGCCCAAATAATATGTCACTGCAGCCCAGAATCCGCAGTGACTGTAAAAGCCTTACTGGGCTATTATGTTACAGAAACATCATGCTTGCTACAGTGTTTGATTTGTATTTTGTTTACAATTTATTAACCCAGGGTGGCTCCTCTGAAATGTGATATCTTGTTTTCAATGGGTCCTGCTTTACCCATTTTACAGCTGTCTGGACTGAAGCATTGCACGGATCAGTTACTTAATGCTCTGGCTTGCACAGTGAGTAAATGGCTGTGGTGGACTTAACCTGTGTCCCCTGGTTCCTAAGACTGTACTCTAATGGCTACACTATGCAGTGTGGCAAGAATCAGTTCCTAGTGTCTCTCTAAAATGAAACATGCTCATAATGGCATATATATTCATTGACATTAGGGATGCTTGATTCAACTGATTCTGATCCAGTTTTCGGACTTAGGATTTTAGGAACTTCCGAATCCTAATCCAATTCCGCTTCAAATCTAAAAACCTAAAATCAGGTTTAGGATTAGGATTTGAAATCCTAAATCCTAAATGCCTAGGTAAAACAGGTTTTAGGATTCAGTTTAAGATTTAGGATTTTTGGACTGCAAATCCAGAAATCCTAAATCACAAAGTCAAGTCTCAATCTGACGACTCCGATTCCATTCGTGGATTCTGAACAGCCCTAATAAACATAGGTTTTGATTCTTTTGTCATGTGGATATAAACATTATTTTGCCCTCCTTAGTATTTTTATCATGTAGAAAAGTAAGTTTGAAGCTGTGTTTGTCCTTGGCAAAATAGAGTTATTAAATAGTTTTATACCTTTTATTGGACCAACATAGATACTATACAGACATTTTACAGAACATGTGTTTTCACAGCCATGGAAGCCCCCACTTGCTTGAGGCCAAGGTTCTTCTAGGTTCCTCTTATCATGCATTATGAGGGGAAGATCACACCAAATTAACATGATCACCTTATTCTATGGGGTGACAAGGGAGGCTGAATGGGCAGGGCCATGCATGTAGCCCATCTGGACTTTAGCAAGACTTTGGTCACTTTGGCGCATGACAAGCTTCTGGGTGAAGGGCACTGGTGTGGTATACATAGCACATACACAAAAGGCACTTTTACATGGGACACTCATTCCATGATAGCACTTTGTTCCATTGGGATTGTTGCAGAGTGGATTGCCTTTACATGCAGTGATCTGTATCGCAAAGAGTGGTACAGATCAACTGCAATGTTACACCTTTTGTGCCGTGTATAAACGATCCGCTCCAAAACAGTCAAGAGAGCATGGGATTTCCTGTTGTCCTGGCACTGAAATGAGTGAAAGGGCACTATTACATGGCTGGGTAGAATAGAACAAAACTCAGAGAACCCAGGAAAGCAAGGAACGCGGAATTGTTGAACGTTCTGTTCTCTTGCAGAACCGATCGCCTGTACATGGCAGAAAGGTAATATTGAAGTTGATCTGCATCACTCAATAATTACTGTTGACACCCTTTATCAACCCATTTACAGTGTCTACAAAATACTGTAATAACCCAAAAATGAGTTATTATGGGATTCACAAAACTTTCTTTTGCCTCCCTTGTCACTCATTTAAATGCACTACTTAGTTGGCTCGTGCTCTTTGTGTGTTTGCCGGCTAAACCATATTGCCAAAATGGCGGCTCGGTTTTCTGCTTACCAAGACCCACTGCTCATTACTACCCCCGTAATATCTATTCTATTATTTCTGTATTTGTTATCTGGTTGATCCTGCCTTTTTAATACAATAAGAAATATCTGGTTGATTCTCGCCATGTCTCCCGATCAGGATATTACCAAAGGTAAAAAAATGAAAAAAAAAAAAGACCATCTGAGGAAGAAAGGGAGAGAGTGTGTGTGCATGTGTGTGTGCGCCGCGTGTGCGTGTGCGTGTATACATGGAACAGAAAGCATACTTTAAAACAAGCCTTTTTTTGTCAATACAAGGAGTCCTTGCACCAGTAATTATAAAAAATAATGGATAGGTTAGTGTGTTCATGGATTTTTTTTTTCACACCCTCAGTGTGTGATGACCTCATAAACCTCGGGTGTGAAAAAAAAATCCATGACATGCACTGCCTATCCATTATTCTCTATTTGCGATGCAAATCTCTGCGTGTAAAGATGCCTAATTTGAATGGCTAACAGGCTTGGGAGCAGGAAGCAGAGGCTGTATGGATGGGCGCTACTCCACTCACTGATGACACCAAACTAGCCAATGCATCGTAGTGCTTACATCGGAAAGATGAGCAGCAGGGCAGTCAGTCAGATGTTTTTGAAGCAGAGAGTACATAGAAGACATTTTTATCAGACGTAAGGTAATTTCTTTTTCTATTGGTTCCAGCTTTGACATTGGACATTCATTTACTGCTGGGTTACAATTAATTCACAAGACAGGAATATACCATCAAGCCAAGGACTCATTCACAAATATTTCTGATAGCTGCAGGATCTGGTTACAGCTTGGGGAAGGTATCTCGTTTATACTGTACATGATAGCTTAAGTACAAACATATATCTTCATCACACTTACAATACAGTAGGACCTCGATTATCTGAACTGCTTGGGCATCATCTGTTTAGTTTGGATAATCGGAGTTTGGTTTAAAGGAGTTTGTAATGTGAATATGAGCTATAGTGCCTTTTTATTTGTTGCTTGTGCCATAGCATTTAGATGAGTAAGAGGTGCTTAGGGAGTGACTTTGGGACTTAGGCCCTGTCCACACTGCCTTCTCAGTAACGTTACAGAGCTGCTAACCATTACAGAGTTTTGTTAAAACAGTTCGCGTCCACATCTATAATGTTACCGCTACCGGTTTTGGATCCAATCTCAAGACCTGTTCGGAGGTAGTCTTGAGATCAGAATGAGAACCATTACACAGTTGGTAATGGTTTGCTTACTAGTGCAGACACTCATCTGGCTTGTGAAATGGTTCTCCTTGCTACCAGAATACCGCAGAATGTGAAATACTGTTCTTAAAACCGATAGCAAACCTGGATAATTTTTATAAACGTGGATGCAACAGCACCAGCTTGTAATGTTTTCAAAAACATTACTGTCACAGTACGGATGCATCATAACGTTAAGGGCAGTAACGTTTTTGAGAATGTTATAGCACAACATGTTGTAGTGCGGACAGGGCCTTAGTGTGATGTAGTGTTTACTTATTACTATACTTTACGTGTACTGTATTATTTAAAGAATTCCATGATAGACTTCTGTTTTTGTGACCCTGCTCTCACTCTGTTGGCTTGCGCTTGTAGGTTTCGCAGCAGCAGGAGGTACATAGTATTGCACTCATCTTGGTTCTTTAGCCACTGTAAGCACTTACTAAACCATTCTTCTGCTTCACTGTGGCTAGGAACTTTGGTCAGAAGGTCATTTCCACTCTCCTCGTCTCGCTCTTTGGCATTTTCTTCAGCTTGTTTGTCCTGTGACAGCAGCAACAATCATATCAACTTCTAAATGTTCATGCCCATTCTCGTGAAAGTCACAGGTAAACCACTCATTACTTTCTGCCTCTGAAATGTTCAGAGTGAGTTTACTTGTCAGCTCCATTAGTGTGTCAGTTTCAGAGCATGGCGCTATCACAGCCTCCACTGTAGTAACAGGGTTATGAGGGGTCACTATGGTTCCGACCTTGCCGTCAGCTTGTGCTGTGTCCTCAGCTGGCCCCTTTCTCTCCTGTACACTGGACTTGGACTAGGCCTTTGCAACTGTGTCTGGACGCATGTCATCCCACAACTCAGCAGCCATATAAACAGCATCTTTGAGGAGGAGTGCTTATGTCCAGAAGCGGCAGGTCATGGGTTTTGTCGTCAAGCACTGTCTGGAACAGTTTTTTTCTGTAATTTCTCTTGAAAATCTCAATATGCCCTGATCGCAGGGCTGGAGTTTTGAGGTGGTTTTGGGAGGGAGGAATAAACAGGTAATGGTACCATTTCAGGTTTTGATTGTTGGCATCTCAGGATGTGCAGTGGAAATGTCCAAAGAAGAAGTGCTTTAACAGAAGGTTTTTAGAGAGAAGGAACCACCATTTGGCACAAACCTGTCCATGAATCACCGTACAAAATTGCCAGCATCCATCCATGCATTTTTCTGTGATTCATATTGAAGGGGAGGTTTTTCATGTTTATATGATGACAGCACCAGCTGCCTTTGAATTGCCAATTATAAACAGCCATAACTTATGACTCCTGGTAGCATTTGTCCACCCAAGAATAGTGACCCATTCCTTCTGCTTTTTGAATCCTGGCACATCCTTTTGGTTCCACCAACTAAGGTCTTATCAGAAAGACATCTCAAAACAATCCTGTCTCATCAGTGTTATACAGTTGATTGAAAGTAAGGGATTCTCTAGTCGTAAGCTCAACAGCTGCTCTGTGAAAGGAGCTACACTGTCATCTGCTGCACTTCGCCAGTGAATTTGCATGACTTTGTGTAAAAAGTCTCTTCCCTTATAAACACTTTGTATTCTAAATTTGGCAAACTTCACAAATTATTTTACAGCGAATTTGCCAGCTTTGTACATATATAGCAACAACCAGTGGATGTATGCTTTTTTGTTGTAAGATTTTATTGAAGCAGTTGCAACATACAGTCAGGTTACAAAGTTCTTCAAATAGATGCCTTGGCAAGACTTTACAAAGGTCTAGCAAGACCTTACAAAGGTGTTTCAACTGGGTATAAGTGTTACATAAATAAATACAGTGTAGGCTCTCCACAGTTTCACATCTACAAGATAACAATAAAAACAATTATCTGACCCATTCAAGTGGGCCCAAGCCCCCCCACCACCACCACAGCCATGACCTGAAAGCTGCACATGGCAGTTCACTGATTACAAAATGCTCTGATCGCCACCCTAAGAGAGCAAAGAGACTTATTTAGATCCTTACTACCCCATGGGACAAAATCTTTATCAACATTGGAAGTATACCAAATCCAATGCTGCCACTGGGAACCGGACTGTTCAGACCTATCGTGGATTTTGGCTGCTGGTTTTTCCATCTGATATAGTTCCTGTAGAAAAGTGTGGCAAGTAAATACCAAGGTCTCAGAGAAAATCACCATACCAGCCACCCCTTCCCATATATCCAAAGTATTAAAAATTGTATGAACGTATGAAAGTGCCAACAGAAACAGGCCTTATGGTCTGTCGAGTCTGCTCGATTGTGCAGTTAGCCCCTCATCTTCCAGCTGCCCCATCCTCCCTTCCCCTACTTGTATTTACCCCCCACTCTGTCTCATCCCATCTTGTAACCACCCACCATTCTACTGGACACCACCTCCTCAGGCAAAGTATTCCACTTGTGTCAGAAAGCCTTTCCATAGAGAAGCTAGAGTAGACCTGGAAATCCTGGCTATGCCAGCTGGATAAACTTTGAGTAAGACCAACTTAATGGTGAAGGAAATCAAGCTTCTGTTGTAAGGAACAGGCACATCTAGATTGCCATAAATAGAATTTAATGATAGGAACAAAAAAACAACTACTGATGATGGGTTATAGTCTTTTCAAGTAGGGGAGAGTATCCCTACAACCAAATCCTGGTATGTAACATTCTGGAGCAGATCTATAGAACTGTAATCAGCACAAAATGTCCAAAAACCTTGAGCATACAAGCAAGAAAGGAATAAGTGGTCCTGGGTCTTTAAATCAGCCAAGTGGTCAGGCCTGGGACAATACCATTCCTCTGGATTCTTATGCTTTAAGGTGCTTTTTACTCCCATCCTGCCATGAGTGTTAAGGCACAGCATGTCCTACATTGGTGGTGACACTCTTTTACTAGAGACATCCTCTGACTCTTTCCCAACCAGACAATCAGGGATGGCAGGGTTGACAACATATGCTGTAGACTGCATTTTCTCGTACATTAGTTTGAGAGGAAGATTCAATATGGTCTGGACTGAGCTTCCATTTATGAATTTTAGAACACGCCATCCTCATTTATTCAGGGCAGGCTGGTCCTGTGCCACATTTCTGAAGGTGTATCCTACCCAATTCCCAGCTTGGTATACTGTAAGTGGCAGCATCCATTCATTTACCAACGCTCTCCAGAGTCTCTCCTCCAGGCGCAGGGATCTCTGAAAATCATGAAAAAAGGTCTATAAAAAAGGACCAATGGATTGACCAGTCCTGCCCCTCCATTTTTAATACTGAAGTAGAGGATCCCCTTTTTATAGGGTTAAGCCTGCTATCCCCCCAATAGACATGAAAAAAAACTAAGCAACTGAGCTTCAGTGGAAGCAGGCGGGGGAAAACCTAACTGACATACAAAAATCTTGGTATCAGTAAGGATTTTATCAAAAAAATTATTTTCTGATTAGAGAGTTGCCAGCACTTTCATCACTGGATGTGTGGCAGGGCCTTTTTCAAATGGCTGTTCCAATGTTAGAAAGTCATATCACCTTCCGAAAACGGATACTAAAAACGTCTAGAGATGCATCTTCCGCAACTATTCCAGCAATAACCTCTGTTCTTCCTTGAAACCTCCCAATGCCCACCCCTTTACCCTTTGGCAGATTTATCACTGAGCCTGAAACAGCTGCAAAAGAATGTGAAACACTTTCCAACAGAGGTCCAGCTGAGGCATCAGCCGGAAAAATGCTGACATCATCATCGTTAAACGAACACTTTCAAGACCTCTTGGCTCTGACTAAAAGCCAGACCTTCCAGACCAGTACAGTTCTGCAAACTATGCAACAATGGGTTAATGACACAGACATAAAGAGGGACTGGGGCACCCTGTTGTACCCCTTCCAACCTTCTTACAGGCAGCCTTCCAGCCATTCACCAACTGGGTTACAGTAGCATGATGATATCAACATTTTATCCATCCAATAAATCTTTCCGGGATACCAGATACCTGGAGGACATTAAGCAGGAAAATATAGGACAGCCTGTCAAAGGCTTTCTCCTGATTGATTGATAAAATATAACCATCTAACTGCCCCATGTTTCCCTGCTCAAAGACCTCCCACAGCGTAGCAAGGTTATCCCGTGTAGACCTCTCAAGAAAACAGCAGGAGTTTTGTGGTGACATTACATACTCTGCTGCTTTTTCAAGTCTTTCAGCCAGAACCCTGGAGAGGATCTTGAGGTCAACATGTAAAAAACAAACTGGTCTCCAGTTCTGTAAAAGAGACTTATCACCTGTTTTATGCAGAAAGATGAGCTGAGTGGAGGACGTGGATGCTGGTAACAGTTCATCAGCCAGGATTTCAGTATATAAGGTTACCAAAGCAGGACCTATTTGTGTCAATAATGTACTATACAATTCGGCTGGGAGACCATCCCCTAGGGCAGTATTATTTTTTAAAGATTTTACAGCTTGTTCCACCTCATGTAAACTAATGGGGTTGAGTAGTGAGTTCTTCACTACTTCCGGTGTACCAGAAATATTCAGTCTCTGCAAAAAGGGCCCAGGTTCTGTCACAGGGGATCCCCCTAACATATCGGCCGTATATTGCTCAGTAACACACAGTAAATCATGCTGTGCTGAGAACTGATTCCCTAATGTATCTTGCAGAGTGGAAAAATGCCATTTTTCCATACTATGCTGACAAGCATTGAGACCCTTGAGTCCCAAACTGCAGCTCTTTTGCTAAGGACATAGTTCTATTGTACTGTAAATCTTTCACCTGGGATTTTATTCTCATGATTTGATCAGTAAATTGCCCTGGGAATTGTTGGGATCTATTAATTAGCTTATGTAGGTGAGAACAGTCAGGTATTTTTGTAGGAAGTATTTACTCTGTTTATCAAAGATTTCGGGATGAAGCACTTAAAATCCAGCTTAGCATCGTCCCACCAGAGGGACACAGAGCTATAGGCTACTGAGATCCTGGCAGTCCACAGGGCATACCATCTATTTCTAACCCCTTCATCTGACAAAATAGAGGAATTCAACCTCCAAGTGCCCTTCCCTTTGCTGGATAAGAGATCTAATGAATGGGTACACTATAAAGCTTGGTGGTCAGAAAATTCAATAACAATTGTTTCTGCTTTTGTAACCTGTAGGAACCATAATAAAAAATGGAATTGATCCATGAGGAGAGGGGCCCTGGAAATATGTACACCCCTGAGCATGTGGCAGACTGTAAGTGTCTCTGAGACTGACTATACATATCATATATGAAACAAATGTGGTGTCACAATATCTTTCTTACCCTGAGTCAGCTGCGTAATGGGGCAATTAAAATCACCTCCAAAGACCACCAACCGAGATGTAAATAAAAAGACTGAACGTCCTTAAATAGATCAATACATAAAGCCTTTGCCTGAGGACATGCAGACATATAGTTCTGTAGTGCAGATCACCCGGAGACAGCCAACATTACTGTCCAACCTAGATGGATATCTACTAGTTTGCTGAGCTTCCTATCAAGACTCCCAAAAGAAGATCCCCACCCCATCACCGGTATTGTCCCCAGTGGACCAAAAGGAGGCCCCTGAGTCACAGTGTTTTTGGCCTTATTTAACTCATGCTGAGTTTTCAGTCTCAGACCTTGCAGGAGAAACACATTCACTGGCAACTGACTCAGGGTAAAGATGGTAGTAGTACATTTTCTTCGCGACTTTAAGCTGTTCTTGTTCAGGGATACAGCTGAAAAGGAACACATGAACAGAAAAAAATAAAATGAGACCATTACTACTCCCATTATAGTGAAAGACCCCATGTACTGGGATCTGGTTCTCCCCCTTTTTTCTTTGTGGCAGAAGTTTCAGATTGTGAGTCCTCTAAATCAGAGGAATGATCCCTTTGGATTAGGAATGAGGAGACCTCAGGTTTACATCTTCTTCCTCTATGTCCCCACATCCATCTTTCCTGTAACACAGTAAATCTATTCGCAACTGAGATTGCAGGAGGTTTAGGGCTTAGGCCTATGACTATTGCCCTCTTTTTACCAGACACAGGTTTTAGTCCATCTGTGTCCTCTGCAGAAGCAGGAGGGACTGGCCGATCCAGAATAGTAGGGGAGGAGGCAGTGGATGGGAGGGCTGGAGGCACATCCAGCTCATCAGGCTCAGATTCTTTTGGTATATCCTGAGCATTTTGATCTGCTGGAATGACATTGTCAGGTACTTCTACTAACTGTACCCTGTCCATGGCTGGTGGAGGGTCCCAAGCTAATCAGAGGTGGCATTCTTGGTGACAAGGATTTCTGGGGGATGTGGTTGTGGTAAAGCATCCCCAAATGTAAGAGGGGCTTAGGATGGGGGCAGCTGTCTCAGTGAAGATCTGGCAGGTGGATTAGTCATCTTTCTTATTGTTCTGGACTCTGGCCCTTCTCTATGAGGTGACCCTAGTCTATGCAATCCTTGCAGCTGTGAGGCCCATGGGCAATTCCAAAAGAATGGCCCTTTCTACATAAACTACACCAAAATGGATTGGGACAAATCAAACTAGTATGGCCATACTCCTGACATAACCCACAATGCTGTTGATCGCATACACTGCTATAATGAGACAGGGAACCACATTTATAGCAATATCTGAGTTGTCCCTGATAATAACAAAGGCCTCTCTTCTTCCCTAGGAAAAAAAACTGTTAGGCAGATGTATCAGCCCATTAGACCCAGAACTTCCACCTCCCAATCCAAACTCGTTTGTTATCCAGAATGGGAGAGGGAATGTCCAACACTTCACATTTCTGGCACAACCAAAGGAGATGTCCATCTGCTGAGTCCTTGTTGCTAAAGAGTATGGTCACCATCTTGACAGCTGGTTTTGGCAAAGGTGGGTGGCATCCTTAAACAAGGATTCGGGATCTGGTTGTGGTAAAGCAAGGGAGACCATAACATAGTGCCCTTTAGGTACTACCTAAAATTGGTCCAGGGACTTTGCTTGCTTAAAATGATGTCCATACGCCTCCTCACCAGCCACATGTATGAAGGCACGCAATACCAGATTACATGCACTTTATGAGGCAGGAATATCAAGCCCCCACATAACGCAGTGGCACCAGATTGCAGTGTTGAACTGGTACCAGTTTGGTAGTAAATAACTCCAAAAACTTAGGCATGTGGGGAGCAGGTTCTGGAACCAGCACAAGAGTACTAAACAGCCTTGTTCTCCCCTCCCTGGGGGCTTGGGGGGGCAAGATTGGCAGTGAAGTAACAGTTTTTATTCTGGAGTTAGGTAGGGACCTATGCTGAAGGTGCAAACCAGAGGGACCAGGTGTGGGATTATCGACTGAACCAGCAGCAGTCACAGAAACCGGTGTTTCTCCAGTCTTTCCCGGAAGAGCCAGTATCAGTGGTACATGGGAAAATGGGAACAGTATCATTCAGAGCAGGAGTTGTAGTAGACACTTCCTCCCTTATCACATTTGAAAGCTGCAAGTCTGAGGATACCAGTAGATCCATAGTTGCACCACAAGGTGCAATCAGGGCAGAGCTTACAGTATGTGAGCAAGGCAAAGGGAGGGCACAGTGTCCAGGATGTGAGATACTGCTTGTGTCAATTTTGGGACTCACTTTTCCTGAGCAGTATGCAACAGGATATCCAACTGCTCAAAATCCAGTGTGTCCATTGTGGGGGCAGGGAAGCAATCGGGGATGGTTTCAGGACACAAATGACAGGCTGCTACACCCCACCCTCTCAGCACAGTACTGTTCCAGTACCTGCTTACAACAAGGTCCCAGGTGCTGGCAACAATTTTGATTTGAAGTGGCAGACCTGGATGTACAGTAGCCATAGAGACTACAGATTAGCCACAGTTTGGCTAACTTCCAATGCAACTGTCATTATTTCTGCAGCATGACACCCCATCACCAGCACAAATCAAACTGGCAGCCTGCAAAGTGTATTCCACTGACCATTGTCCAGAGGCAAATGAAGTTGGAGTTAGGGGCGGATGGCCTTTTCAGAGACCAAGGTGATCTCCTGCCATTCTGGAGCTCTCCGAATGGCTTCAAACTTCCCGCTGCTGTCAGACTAAGTTGAGTCATCTCTCCAGCTGGCATTTCCATGGCAGCAGCTGACAGCCTCTCTGGGGCTGGTGACAACTTGGCATCTTCATCGACTAATAATTGGAGCAGCAGGGCATGTCTCTCAGTAAGTGAGGAGTTGCTCAGCAGGTATGTTCAAACTGGGTGCAGCTACATGAACTAGAGCTTTTTCTGGCACGACTGTAGTACAGGCAGGACTGGATAGAGACATGAAGTCTGAATTCTAGAAAAAACAACTTCATCACCTGCAGTTCCAACCACCATTACAGTATCTGTCTCCACTGAGACAGAGCAAGCAAGCTCCCCTCCTCCTCCTCCATCTCCAGGGTCGGCCATCTTGCCGGCAGCAAAACAGCCACAGCACCCCCCTCTGAAGAGTAGGGGGTACTGTTATTAAAATAAAGCTAAAATTATACATATATTTACAATACAGTCTCAGGACAGCTAAACAAAAACAAGGTATAAAACAAAACTTAATTACGAATGTAAAAAAAAAAACTCCAAATACTTTCAAATTTTTATTTATTTCAGTGTGGGATTAAAAACTTTGAGCCAATGACTCATTTACAAAGGTTCCAAGTCAGACATAGTATTGAACAGATAAAACAGCAGAAGACGGTACATAGGCAAGCAGTACAGTGGCATACTTGAGATAGCTTGATTTCAGATTACATGGGTTACATCAAAACAATTGTGCTTAATTGTCAAGTTACACTTTGGTTACAAATTGTCTAGAAATTTTTTACGAAATTTCACCTTCAGTCCTACATAAAGAGACGGGCCATATAAATGAGATCCTAGAGGTAATCTGTCCAGAAGCTGAGTGCACAGGTCGGCAAAGGGTTGCAGGATCTCATGCTGGGAGGTGGGGCCACCAGGAAGAAGGGTTAGATGAGATTGAGCTTGTGTGGCAGCAGAAGGCTTTGTCTTTGGTGGTGGTGGTGGGGGTCATTAGAGAGGGATAGGGAGGGGAAAAATAGGAGGGATAGGGAAGGGAGAAAATAGAGAGAGGAGGGTGAAGTGGGTTGGCAGTATAAGTGGATGGGGAACATATGGGTGTGGGGTGAGTTAGGAGTGGGCAGTAAATTGGTGGAGTGGGGTAGAGCGAGTGGGGAGAAAGTAGAGGATGAGGCCAGGGGCTGGGGGTAGGGGTTGGGGCAGAAGGAGGGTAGATCTCTAGTAGTGTAGAAAGTGGGGGGTTGGGGGCATTAATCAGCATATCAAGTGCTGGATAAAGAACGGTCTGAGAACTCTAGGTAGTAAGTATAGGGTTAGGTTGTGTTTGGGCACTCGCATACACAGTCGAGAGCTAGGCATGCTCGGAGACCTGTTTAGAATTTGCTGACCTGTCTACATTCAGTGAGTTCTGAGGGGAGAGCATTTATCCACATGGGCCCTCTGTAAGGGAGAGAGAGATCTCTGAGCTATTGAGGTACATTGAAAGGTACCACAAGCCCACCTTGGTGAACTGCATGTACTGGCAGTTGGTTACATTGGCTTGAACTCAGGAGCTAGCCCAACTAAAGCTTTCATTGCCAGAAGAGCAGGCCTGGTATTGATCCTTGAGTTGAAGGGTAGCCATCCAGTTGCTTTATAGAGATCACAAATGTGTGTAGCGATCTGCTTCCAGGACCAGCTAACATGCTTTATTGAGTAGGGTTTTATCCTTTTGAGGGCTGTACTAGTGCCGCACAGTAGATTATAAGGCCATAGACTACTGTAGTTAGCACAATGCCAACCACATAAATGGAGAATTAAAGAGTACAATAAGAAAAAAAAAGAAAAATAATTGTAGGTTCATGTCTCCCCTACTTTCAGTTGTTTCATGAAAAGCATTTGTAAATTACCTACTTGGTTGTACTTCCAACTTATTCTTCTATACAAGTTAATCTTCCATAACTTTTTTACCTTGTCATGTGATCTCCTAGACATCTTTTATCAATATATCTTCCGTAAGCAGTTTTGAATCATGTTTACAATTATCTGCTGGAATGCACTTTTACTGTAATGCCAGTGCACAGTGTGCCTGCCAAGAATAATATTTCCAGCTGAGAAGCACACTTGCAAAGTGTCCACATGGTATTTTCCCATTCTCTAGAATATTTTCCTAGCACTATGATCTGATATGTTACTGTTACAAGCAGATGATCATTCCAGTCTCAACTGATAGTTGCCCAAAAATCCCAATTATATGGATATTTCAGTAGGAAATGTTATTGGGTTTCAAGTTGTTCCTGACATTCCTCCGGGGATTTCCTCTCTTATATTCTCTAATGTTTAAAGGAAATTATCAATGCCATTTTGCCATAAATGCCTAACCATGAAATGTCCCACATGTATCTTGGAATCCTGCTATGAGTCAAAGCCACTTGACATCTTATTAGTCGGGCAGTGTTTAATTTCCAGTGGTGGGGAAAATTCACCATCAAGTATGGTGTCATATAAAACTTTCCAAGATTTGGAGCTAACTTCAACAGAGATATGCCATTTCTTCAATTTTCTGAGGGCGGTCCATCATACTATAGCTTAGCAGTACATGTCAATGTTCTTTCCTGACCTATGTGAATTTCTGTGTATTCCAGTCGAAGTATTCATACTATCCAGTCATCTATCATGGGGACCAGGGTTTTCTAGACCTTTCAGGACACGGGTGAAACTGTAGGCAGAAATTTGCTATGAAAAACACCAAGCGCTTGAGCATGTTGATCTCGCCTTACTTATAGCCCAGTAGATGATCTCTTTTGATTGGATTGAGTCTTGAGTCCCACAATCCCTGAAATATTAAACTGAATAATTTAGTTTCTATTTCAACAGGTGGTGAGAATATGTAACTCAAATACATGAAACATGGCAATAATAGTATCTTTACTAAATAGACCCTCTTTTGTTTAAAAAGACTTCTATTTTTCCCCATATCCTTAGTTCCTGTTTCGCAGTTGTTATGAAGGCTGTTCAGTTTGTTAGTGCAATATCAATACTGTTGAAAGTTATTTCTAATACTTTCAGAGGGCTATTTTCATAGTAATTCCAGCAATCTATGTTCCTTCCTGTCCTACGCTAAAGGAGCCAATTGGTATTGCAGTGTTTTTCTGTGATTTATTCTTGAGCCAGATATCTTAGAAAATTTAGTTAGTACCTGCTGTGTTTCTACACCTGAGGCCTTATTATCTATCTATTATTATGCATACATCATTGGCGTATGCTAATGTTTTATGTCTACAGAATCCAGTGTCAGATGCACGCCTTGTATATTTGGATTGTTTTGAATAAGTTAAATCCGTGGATCTAGGGTGAAGAGGTATAGTATGGTCCTTGTTTATCCCCCCTTTTTCCTTTAATGGTTGGCCCTATCCAGAAGTTTATGTAGGGTAGCATTTCAGCTTGTTTATATAATAATATGTAAAATAAGGCAGTATAGCGCAGTAGTGTAAGGCTCTGAGCTGCAAACCTGGAGACCTGGGTTTGAATCCCACAGCCCCCACTTGCATACTGTGTGACCCTGAGCAAGTCACTTAACTTCCTTGGCTCCCAGGTCGCACTTGTAAACAAGCTTCAGCTTACTGTCTCTCTCCTGGTTAAAAAAAATACTATTCATGCTATGAAGGTATTTGGTATGCCATATAACAGTAGGACTTTCAATAGGTTTGTTTATAACTTGGTCACATGCTTTTTCTTGGTCAAGTGACATCAAAAACCCAGAACAAGACCCAGTCCTCCCTCCTTCTATAATTCTCCTGAGTATGACCAAGTTATCCTGTATTCTGCAAGATGGAACTGCACAGGTCTGTGATGGAGAAATTAAGAGTGTTGATAGTTTCGCTAATCTAGATGCAATCATTTTTATAGTATTTTTATGTCTGTATTAAGTAGGCACAATGGCCTCCAGTTTTTAAGTAATTGTTTATCACCCTTCTTATGTAAGAAAATTAATATGGCTTGCTTCATGGTACATTTCCAGTCACTATAACTTGTAAAGCAGGAGCTAAAAAGTCAAAATGAGCCTTGTAAAGTTCAGATGGTAATCCAGCAGGTGCTGTGTTGTTACTCAAGCTTTTAATGGCCAATTCTACCCTTGATACCTCTATCAGCTCTGCCACCTTTTGCAGCTATCTGGGAGGATAGCTGGAATTCCTAGGCCCTTTAAGTAGGATAAGTTTGTCTGGAGCACAAAGTGCCCTGAAATTTTCCAAACATAGTTGCATATTATAGTCATTATTTTTTCCATATCTGTTGTAGGAATGTCACCTTCAGGTTCACAACGTTCTGGCATAACCTGCTTATCTACTCTGTCTTTACATGCTTTGAAAGTGTCTGGGGCTTGGTTTTTTCCCTTGCATGCCAAATGTAACTTCTTGTGCTAATGAGGTTGCACTATCATACCGATATTGCTTCATGTTTTGTCTGATGTTACTAATTTGATCTGTCACATCTGTTCCTGTCTCATGCATATGGGAAATCAGTTGATGTAAGTGGGTTCTGGCGTGTAAATAAGTATTTATTTGTCTCTAATTTCCTTGCCACTCTTTGAAAAAAACTGTTTAACTTCAGATTTGGAGTCTTTGCACCTAGAAACCAGGTCCTCATAGGCGCTTAGAGCAGACCATCTTGTAAAGAAGATATCATCCACTGTTCTGTGATTTCTGGGTTTTCCAGCAATCTAATATTCAATCTCCAAGGTCTAAAGTGTGTGTGGGGAGCTGAGGTCCAGTTCTTCTTTTACACAGCAATAGCAAATGGTCAGACGTTTCAATAGCTACTCTTTTAGCTTCCAGTATTTCAAATTGCCATAAGCAAAATAAAAAATCAATTTGGGTAACCAGATTTCCTTTAACAAAGGAGGCACTGGGGGCTGACTGAATAGCACAGTGGTGGAGTTACTGCTTACCATCCAGATGACTCGGGTTCATGCCCTGAGCCTGGAACATCTGGTGCTGACCGATGAGGCAGGGTTCGGGCACCCATTGGATGCCTCCTGCCTTGGGGAGGGAAGGCACCTCTTTCCATTGCATGACCACCCCCTGGTGACCCAGGGGGAAGGGGTTGTCATGCAGGAAGGAACAAGTGGTCCCTCTGAGGTGGTCTTATGTTAGCACATACACACTCACTTGGCAGGTGTCGTGGAGGCATCACATGCCCAGAGTGGGGCTGGCAGGGGAGCACCAAAGGAAGTGTAGGGTTCACCCACCTTCTGACAGCCCTGGCAGGCATTTCACCAAGGCCACCTCTCAGGACCACAGATAAGGGAAGGGTCTAGTATAAGAATAAAAACTTCAGCAGTACCGGGCAGCTGAAAGCTGCTCCACCCCCCCATGCCACAGTTGGGTCTCCTCAACTCCTCCCACACCTCGCAAGCTCCACTCCATGGGCCCCAACTGTTGAGTGAAGTATGTTCCTCCTGGCTTGAGGGAAACCAGGAGGGACCTTTCCATGGGGGATAAGCCGTGGGTTGCAGTCGATGTACCCAAAAGGTTGTCGAGCAAAGACTTGTGTTGGGTTGGATCATTGAGGGGGACGTCACGTGGTGGGTAGAAGGCTTGGGCAGGTGGAAGGAGGTCCTGGCAGCTGGTGAGGTGAAATGGGGGACAAAAACAGAAAGTAAAAAAACAAAAACAAAAAAAAACAAAGGTGGCACTGGATCTGTTGTGAATGGACATAAATCCATCTTTTACATTTGCTACTGTAGGATCTCTTTTAAATAGGTGGCGTCACAAAAGGTTTTGGTGGTCTTGCCTCCTAAATCCCCTTGTGGGAGACCACAATTGAAATCTACCCCCATGATCACCAATCTGCTGGTGTGCAGAAAAGGTCTAGCTTCTTGGAATAGTGTTACTCTTGTAGCTTTTGATTGTGGAGCATACACATTTATCAGTTGGATGTTCTTGTTTCCTAATTTTGCATCCAAGAGTGGGGCACACCCTGGTGCAATTTCAACTAATTGTGGTATGTGGAAAGTAAACCCCCAGAAAAGGACCCCTACCCCATCCCATGTATCTAACCCTGGGACCAAAATGATGGACTGTGTAACTATGCTTTTTTAACTGCATTTACTTCATATAATGTTTTTAATCTGATGTCTTGCAAGAATATTATATTCCCAGGTAAGGTTTCTAAAACAGCTAGGGTAGATGTCCTTTTTATTATGTTGATTGCACGCATGTGCAAGAAACACATTGTGGCAGCTTGCTGCAGAAGCAAGTTGTGGAGGGCGGCACTGTTGTGGCCAGTGCCCCTCATAGCCTTTGGAGGCTTGGCCCGCTTTTCCTAATGGGTGGCCCACTGCTGCTGACACTAGTTCAGCCAGCATGCCACAGCCTTGAAAGGTTTCAGCCGCTGCAATCATGGGCCACCTCATCATTGCAGCATAAGCCATTCCGCTGCAATGAGGGAGTGACCCGTCATTGCTGGGCGGAATTCTTGCTACTGTGATATTGTTTGTGAACATGGTGGCAGCTTGCCGCCATGTTCACAAACAATATTTAGCACCCACTGCCAAGGGATGCCCAATCCCCTCGGCAGCATGTGCCCCCACCACAGTGTTTGTTTGCTGACAGGGGCCCCAATCCCGTTGGCTTCAGTGCCCTTGGCGTTCATGTTGCCAATGGGGAACCCACTCCCCATTGGCATTATGTCCCTCCCAGTTTCATTTACCGACGGGGCTTACTTCCCATCAGCATAATTCCCCGAAACATGCAGTACAGTTGTGCCGAGGGTGCCCAATCCCCTCGGCTTTTGCGTCCCCCCTTTTGTGCGGCCAGAGGTTGCCCAATCCTCATCAGCTAGAGCTGCCCCACAAAAAAACACTCTGTTGGCCTGCTGGGCCCACCCCAACATGTTAAATGGCCCTGTAAAAAAAAAAATCCCTCAATTTTTTTTTTTGAGTAACCTGTGAAAAAAGAAAACTGTGCCTCGCCGTCTCCCTGCCCCCTCCCACAACCCCGCCCACCCTCTGCACATCCTGCCTCCCCACACCACCCCATACTTACTTGCGAAGTCCGGTGCGACGATCTTTGGTGGACTGGGAACACGTCTGCACTCTTCAAAGCCAACCGCGAACTGAGGAGATGCCGGTAAGCTGTATAACGGCATAAATAGGGCTTTTTCAACTTTTTTGCATATCTCAGGCATTTTTTGGAATTTTGGCACCAAATTTTCAACATGGAGTTATTTGGCCTCCTCCTCATGAATTCAGCCACTGTCATGGCATTAATCAGTCCTGGAAGGTGATTTCACAGTCATTGCACAGAATCACCTTTCAGGACCGATTAATGAAACAACAGTGCCAGTGTTCATGAGGTGGGCTCTCAAAAATCTATGTTGCAAATTTGGTGGGACATCTAAAAAATGACTGTTTCTGATGTCGTTGCACAGTTGCTACACAGGCTAATAACTTTGCCTATTTGCAATACTTTCACTCCAGATTTTCAACATTGCTATTTTCGCACCTCCTTATGAACAGTATAGTTGTCATTTTTCACATCCTGGTGAAATGTGTTTTCACAGACCGGCGCAGAATAGCACAGTTGCTGTGGAAATCAGTGTTCAGGACACAGTAAGAAAATTACAGTGACACTGTTCATGAACAGAGGTCCTAAAATGCCTATGTTGAAAATTATGTGATGAAAGTCAATAAAATGAGTGTGTTAGGGCGTGAGTTGTGCGTTTCCATGCACACTCGTAACTCCGCAACTTTGCAATATTTTCACTCCAGATTTTTAGCATTGCCATTTTTCCACACCTCCTTATGAACAGTGCAGCTGTCATTTTTCACATCCTGGCCGAAATGTGTTTTCGCACTTCCGGCACAGAATAGCACAGGCACTGTGGGAAATCAGTGTTCAGGGCGCATTACGAAAATCACAGTGACACTATTCAGGAGTAGAGGTCCTAAAATGCCTATGTTGAAAATTTTGTGATGAAACTCCATAAAATGACTGTGCTACGAGCATGTGTTGTGCAGTTTCCACGCACCCTTGTAACTTCACGAATTAGTAATATTTTCACACCAGATTTTCAACACTGGCATTTTTTCACACCTCTTTATGAACAGTACAGCTGTCATTTTTCACATCCTGGCTGAAATGTGTTTCGCGTTTCCAGCGCAGAATAACGCATTCACTTTTGGAAATCAGTGTTTGGGACATATTAGGATCGAGAGAGGGAGTGACCGAGCTCAACTGAGCTCTGTCGGGACAGCTGTAAACTTCTTTGTGGGCGGAAAAAGGTGCCGAGCAGGCAGGAGCCCAGTACAAAAGGGCAGCCTGCAACACTGGGAGAAACAGAATGAGCGGGTGAGGGAGGAGTGAGTGAACTCAATGGAGCTCTGTTGGGACTGCTGCGGATTTCTTTGTGGGCAGAAAAAGGCACCAACAGAGGCAGGAGCCCAGTACAAGGGCAGCCTGCAGCGGCGGGAGAAACAGAACAAGCAAGTGAGAGAGGGGTGAGGCCGAGCTCAATGGAGCTTTATCATGACTGCTGCGGATTTCTTTGTGGGCAGAAAAAAGGCAGCAATGCAGGCAGGAGCCCAGTACAAAGGGCAGCCTGCAGCGCTGGCAAGAAAGCCGGAGCAGTGAGGTGAGAGAGGGGGTGAGGCGGAAGCTTAGCAGACTCTGTCGGGACTGCTGCAGATTTCTTTGTGGGCAGAAAAAGGCGCCAACAGAGGCAGGAGCCCAGTACAAAGGGTAGCCTGCAGCGCCAGGAGAAACAGAATGAGCGTGTGAGAGAGGGGTGAGCAACCTCAGAGACTCTGCGGGACAGCTGCAGATTTCTTTGTGGGCAGAAAAAGGTGCCAGCCCAGGCAGAGCCCAGTACAAAGGGCAGCCTGCAGTGCCCAGGAGAAACAGAGCAGCCGAGTGAGGAGAGGCGGATGAAGCCGAGCTCAACGGAGCAAAGCAATCAACAATTGGCATTGATAAATGCTTGTTCTAAATGGTTTCATCCTGTTGACATTACATGTCAGTGGTGAGACAGTGGGCCCAATACACATTCCAGAGTAGCTGGAGTGGGGGTAGGGGCTTTGGGGTCTGTCTTGTCCGTGATCGAGTTCTGCATCTTACTTTCCTTTTTGCAGATGTTTCAGAGTTTAAGTCTTCTGGATCTGATGCCTGATCCACTGAAGAAGAAGTGATGGAGGACGCCTCCAAATCTCTATCCTCACCTTCCATGTCACCCCATTGCCATGCAGCGGCTAAGGTAATGTACTTCTACTCAGTTTTTACAACAACTGGTCTATTTGTTTTATTTTTTGCCTTCCTATTTCTCCATCATTTTCTAGTGGTAATGATCTGCATTTCCCTTTCTTGTGGGGTAGGCATACTTGGTTGTATAGTTATGGGTTCCCCAGCTGCAATAGTTTGTACTTCTATGGCCTATACACAGTCATAATGAAACCAAGAATACACTTTATTTGTGATTTCTGTGACTATAACATTTCTCTTTGGCCCCCAGTAGTCTAGTCTCCCTCTCTCTCTTTCTCCTCTGGATGACACAAATCAACATTTATTTTGCTAGCATGCACTGGCCCTGTTCATAAACAACTCTCCTCTCCCCCTCTTTGCTACTTACATATTGAATCAATCTCCAATCTGCCGCCAATGAAAAAATCATGGAGAGAACAAGCCCAATGACACAGCTGACCCAAGAGTCACCGACCAACTGACCAACCACAGCAGCTGCAGCCCACCCTCAGATCATTCCACCATGTGACTGTGACTGTGGTCCTCCAGCTCCTGGGTTTGGTTTCACCCTCCTCTCCTCAGTCTTTGGTCTGCCTGGCACCATCCATTCCTCCAGCTAGAACTGAATAGGCAATGGCATGGCAACCTGGGGGAAGTGCCCAGGGCAGGAAGAGAAATAAAATCCCAACTCATTAACATTACTGTACCCCCCCCACCTCTGTTGAGGCACCAGGCAATGGCATGCAGAAAAAAAGCCCTGCTTTCCATGGATCTGGAACCAGACTTCTCGTCAAAGTCCATATTTGCCTGGGTCTGTGATTCAGGATTCGATCCGGGGTCCAGATTTCAGACAGAACAGTCCACCCAGCCCTACTTCTACCTCATTCTCTTGTGGCTTATTAGGTTCCATACTAGGATCAGGCAGCACAACTCTTATCAATTTGCATCTGCTGTATTGTGTCAAACTGCTTTGGCGTGGCAGCAGTCTGTGGTGCTTTTCTTCTTCATTGCCGTGTGTATTTCTGTCCTTGACTCTGGGGTTCTAGATGCTGTTCTGCCAACTTCTGTGTTCTAGTTCTAGCCATATTCTGCACCTGCCTTAAATGATAAGGTCTTCTTGATTGAATCTATCATGTCTGATATGTGAGGCCCAGAGGCATTGCCTGTCACTGAATGCCCTGGTCCTCACAGATTATCAAAAGGGTTAGAAGGAGACCCATTGCTAAGGTCCATTTCTAAACAACAGTTGCACCATTCAGTGTCATATGCCAAGCTGAGGTGCATATGTGACCACATTTATGACAGGTCCTGGGTTGTCCAAGGTAAAAAGCATGCCCCTGTCTCTACCTATAAAAACTTCCTGGTAAATGGCATATCCTGGTATCAGTCTGGTGAAGTTTACCTGAAACTTCCATCCTCCTGTCCAAATTTGTTCACTGTCGATAATCGAAGGTTCGGTATGTCTAGTGCCTCACATCTTTTCTAAGCCAACAGCAGCCATCTAATACGCTTATTCCATCATTACGAAAAAATACTATTATGAGGATTTGGATAGGGAGATGGCTAGGAAAGGTGATCAAAGCGCAGAGTCTTTCAGTTGGCCATATTTGATCCAGAGTCTCTCCATTTATTTTAGTTTTAAACTCATATCAAATGTATTCTTACCCGATATATGCAGAACTATGTACGTTCTACAGCAAAAATCCAGTTGATTCTTTTAATAGTTTCTTTATCACAAAAACCCTGTCTGGGTGATTATCTAAACCTTCTTGATACCTTAATCGGATGGCATTATGCCTCTATGCTCTTCACACTCAGAGGTGAATAAGTCAGACATTTGAAAGTTCCCTTTGTTGTTCATGACACGGTACATTGGGGGGGGGGGGAGTAGGAGCAGTTCTGTGATTTGATGGAGTGCCTTCCCCAGCATCAGAAAATCCTTCATCTTATTCTCCAGGGCCTGCAACAGAGTTTTGTTTAGCAAATGCTTGTTCAGGTATTATATTGACAGTTTGGTCCATTTGTTCACTGGTACCATGCTCTGTCTTATTATCAGGGCTTCAACCATTTGGATCTGTCATGACTTTCAGTGTGAAAAGTGTTTCATTGTTCAGCATGCCTTCATTGCTTTTGTGCACAGTGTTGCCAGAATTCATTTCAGTACTACTTTTGTCCAGTGTTTCTTACCTCCTTTCATTTTTCTGTAGAGTAACAACCCAGGTCTTTGGGGATATATGAGATTCCATTTCTGGATGCAAAGTTCAGGATGATATAGGTTCACTGTATTTATGTCTTGGGTCATCCCAGAGCAGACTTCAAACACAGCAAAATGAGAAAAAAATGGGTGAACACCACTGGAATGTTCCTTTGTAATATTCTTTATTTTATCCACACATATGAAGGGCAACAGTTTCGCGGCTAGTGCCACTTCCTCAGGCCCACTGTATTAGTCTTCTTTTTGACTTTTCAGTGTTCTGTCTTCCATGTAAGGACACAAGTACAGTTTTGCAGTGTCAGTGGCTCAGTAGGTAGCACACTCGCTTCTGAGGCCGGGAGATCAGAGGGCTGTGGGTTCAGTTCCCACATCTGGCACTTGGGTTAATATCCCAGTATTGACACTGTAGTGCAGCATGAGAGGGGTGCTGCACTTCTGATGTGCCGTCTTTCAGATGAGATGTTAAACCGAGGTCCCATCTGCCTGGATTGGTGGTAGTTCAGGTGGATGTTAAAGATCCCATGGCACTTATCGAAAAGAGTAAGGGAATGTCCCCGGTGTCCTGGCCAAATTTCCCTCATTCACTAAAAAGTACCACCAACAGCTTAATCTGGTTCAAGGTCAGTTGGCATTCATCTGTATCCCCCTCCTCCGGGTTGTGCCTGAAAATAGGTAGGATTTGTCTAGTACACTTACCCGGTCAACAAAAACTAAATAAATAAATAAAGTCCACTGTTCTCATTCTCTCAATATAGGTGACTCGTTTCTCCTTGTTTAAATTTACATTCTTGTTTTACCTACTCCCACACTTCTCCCAGAGGTGCAGTATAGCGTGGCTCACGTTGACTCCCCGTGTCAGATGTGAGATTCCACCATCTGCTCTCAGCTAGCCTGCTGCCACGAGCAAGGCTTCTGAGGACCACCTTGCTAGTGTTTATTGTGATGCTGGTGCAGAGACAGGTGTACCACACCTTAGGCTGAGCTTGCTGCCCATATCTGCCATCCCTGACATAGATGCACCCCTGCCTCCGCCCTTCTCAGTCACTTCTGTCTGTGTCATTGGCTTTTCTATAAACTGAGGCTGTTGAGTTTTAGCTGTTTCAGAAGATGTGGATGTTTCAGACTGTTCTGTGTGGTCTGAGGATGTCTTTCTGTGAATTTTACTTACAAAGTCAGGTGGTGTAGTTATTATTGGCAGCTTTGAGTTCTCATCCTGATTTTGCACATTATCAGTAGGTAAAGTTATCGTGTCATTTTCATTTTGCTACACAGATGTATAGGTCTCAAAAACAGTCACTGTCATGTTGCTGAGGGCTGTGGAACTGACAGACTTTGATGTCATGTCAGCGTTCTTAACATCAGCTGTGGACAACTGACAGGGCTGTCAGTTTCAGGTTGAGTAGTGTTGTCTGTCAAGGTTTGTAACATATTTGCAGATAATTGTTCTGTTTGATGTTTTTATTTCAGCTCTTCCTAAGCTACCAGCAATAACAGGTGCCTTTCTTTCTTTCCTGCCTTCCTTCCTTCCTTCCTTCTTTCTTCCATGGCCAGCTTTAGCTTTTCGTCTTCCTCTTTACACTTTTGCATTTTTACATCATGATATAATTTTCTCTTCTTCATCTGCAGGATCACAGGTTCCATATTCAGCTCAGTCTCCTCACAGCAGACACCATTTCCATTTAATCTTCTGTGACAGCCCCCAAGTTAAGAAAGCGGTGAAGAGTCGTGTTCCCTGCTTTTGTCACATACAAACTCTTTCCATTTCCGCCAGGATAAGCCTTCTTGGCAGATGGCCAAAGTTCCCCTACTGGCAAGAGTGGGGTATTTTTAAAACAAAACGAATACAAAACAGACAGCATTAGTATATGACTAATACATTAGGAAACCAATACCCCTGAATATAACACAACAGAATTAACAAAAAGGGAAAAGCAACATACAGTAATATTCCAACACCTGTATCCTCATTTGTGCTAGTCAATGTATTCCACACCATAAATTAGCAAACTGGATCCTGAGCAGATAAACTAATTCCTTTTGGCAAATATTGATTATCTCATACTGCACTTTGTGTACTACATCTAGAATGGAAAAGTCTTTTTGTTAGAACCCAATGACATCAGGTTTGCCAATTACCCATTTAAAGAATGCAAAAATAACCTATACAGTTGTTGGATTCCATTTATGCCATACAGAAGTTAAATTACCGAACACCAAGATGTCAAAAGTCAGAGTATTAAAATAAGGTTCTTTCCAGCGTGCTGCCACTAGGGGCCATAATTGTGTAATAAAAGACCAGTCAAAACACAAACGTTTCATTGTTTCAAAACATCCTGCACATTGTGATTGAGGACATGCCCTTTCTGTCAGTACTTTATGCTTATGATTATTTTTAACATTTAACTTCTCATGGCTACACATCCACACAGTGTCCACATTTTGTTCGAATTCTCGATTCTATGGTGGCTTCTAAAATACATTGACACAGGATTCTATTACTATTGGGAAACACAGGTTCTTCAAAAAATAAACTACACATACCAGTAATAGTGGAATAAAGTTGTTTCCTGTGTAAGGATGCATTTTGTGCTATAGTAAATTTCCATTGTTTTAACCTAAAAAAATTCCTTAATATATATTGGGGGGGTCCTTTTTCAAAAACCGGAGATCCCCTCTTTCTCGATGGGGGATCAGTGTCACACACCATTCTGACAACAAGTCAGTCCAAGGCACTATTACCTGTTGCAGAAAAGGTGTTAAATTAAATTTTAAAAATATACAACAGAAAAAAAAGAGGGGATTAATCATCCCTAAACCGCAATCCTTGACAATTTTGTAAGTATAAGTATGACAACATTTGACAAGGTTCAACCTACTACCCACAATAATCTAAAGAAAACACTGTACATACAAGTTTGTAATTCTAAGGGGGGAGGGCATAAGCATTATACAGAAAAATAGGAATAATAAAAATTTTGATGAGGACTACTTTCTTTTCTTCACCATTGGCCAGGAGACTCACCTGGCAACAGTTCTTTCTGCCATCGTGTTCTTGAAATCCAGTTACTAAGCGGCCATATTCCATTACCCAAAGGTAACACCTAGCACTTGTTGCGTCCCAGGTTGTGGAAATATTTTGTAAATCAGGAGCATCTATGGCTCTCAGCCACAAAGCTTTACTCTTTGCATTATTGATAATAATGCCCGTGGCTTCTGAAAGATCTGAATGACGAGCCACTGCCTATTCCTGATTCCAGATCTTTCACCAACAACACTAGATCTGCACGTGCAGTTATTTTCACAAGTGACAGTCCTTGTTTAGTCATCATCGCAGAAATATCTTGCAGCGACTCAGTATACCTAAGAACAGGGTCTATACTAAAGACATTTGAAAGAGGGCTCCATGGATTAACATGTCTCCCCTTTTCTAATTCACTTGCACAATCTATCCAGCCATTCACTACTGGCAGTATTTCTGCTTTGTGATATAGCATTTGAATCATCTTCATAGGGATACCATTAAAAGGGTGGCTGAGATTGAGCAACTCAATCTCAGTGCCTGTAGAGCAAACATGAAAGGATAGCGACCAGGAAGTGCAGGGCGAAGGGAAGAGCGATTGGATACTGGGAGGTAAGTGGAGGTGGCGGGGAAGCTACTGAGCTGGCTTAGTGGCATGGTGGTTAGCATGGCTGGTTCTGATGGGGAGGGTTGGGGCTGGGTGGGAGCACAATATTTTGTGCTTTGTTGGTGTGTTTTTTTTTCATGGTTCTCCCCCTCTCCGACATGTACCTCCCCCATGGAGTTTGTTATTTTTAGGAAGGGAGATGCGGGGGGCAAGCCCCCGGCATAAACAGTTGAGGCAAGTTTCTTCACTGCGAATGTACATCGCCATTTTTATTTTTGGTGATGTACATTTGCCCTAATGGCAATCGCCATTTGGTGATCACTATTATCACATAGAACTCTTGATGGAGGAGCTTGGTAACCCATTTTTGGCAAGCACCTTCCATAGCTAGCTATGGATTACTGAGTCAAAAGCCTGTTGTTGGTCCAAAGATACAACACAATCATCCAGGTCACCTGTAACACCCCTTTCTACCAATTCTCTGATATACAATAAATTGTTTTGTATGTATCTCCCTGCTGCCGAAGAAACCTGCAGTGGGGCAATTAAGTGCTGAGCCACTGCTGCCAAGCTTTTGCACAAGATTTGGTGAAAGATTTTCACATCAGTATTCAGGAGACTTAGGGGTCTCCAATTATTAATATCAGTGTTATCACCCTTACTAATATCAGTTTTATCACGCCTTTATTCCTGCTGGGACACTAGTATCTTAAGTCTAAAAATGAATTAAAAGTACCGTTAGTATTGGAGTGAAAGGGGGTATCAACTTTTTATACAGTTCACTGGATAAACCATCCAGCCCAGGTGCTATATTGGTAGACAAGGATTGAATTGCCTCCTGTACCTCCAGGGGACTATTTACTACTACAGCTTACTTCTCCAACTCCGCCAGACTAGGGATTTCGAGAGAATTTAGAAAGTCCCATTGAGACTCCTCTAAAGAAGCAGTAGTCCCAAACTTTTTATTAATTACTGTAATACACATTTGTTTCTTGTGTTTGAGATCTGTACAGATAGATATATTCCTGACTTTTGTGTCATGGATAGTAACTTAGTTGTGCTTGAAGTGAAAGATAGGTGAGATATTTCTGCTTTTCTGCCGACTCTGTGGTTTTGAAGTAAATATTGGATATCAATTTAGTATCCTCATACCTAGCCAAATCACCATACATACAGAGTACTGTGTGCAAAACAGCCCATCTGTGGGCTTCCCAAGCAACTCCTGTGGCCCTGGCTCTCTCAAGCAGGCTACAGCTAACAGACTGCCCAACTGACCCCGGACAGATTCAGACAGCCCATCTGCAGGCTTTCCAAGCTGCTCCTGTAGCCCCTAGCTCTCTCTGGAGCAGACCGCAGCTAACAGACCACCCGACTGACCCCTGGACAGATTCAGACAGCCCTCCTGCAGGCTTCCCAAGTTGCTCCTGTGGCCCTAGCTCTCTCCAAGCAGGCCACATCTAACAGACCACCCGACTGACCCCCGGACAGATTCAGACAGCCCATCTGCGGGCTTCCCAAGCTGCTCCTGTGGCCCTGGCTCTCTCCAAGCAGGCCGCATCTAACAGACCGCCCAACTGGCCCCCAGACAGATTCAGACAGCCCATCTGCGGGCTTCCCAAGCTGCTCCTGTGACCCTGGCTCTCTCTGAGCAGGCTGCAGCTAACAGACCACCCGACTGACCCCCTGGACAGATTCAGACAGCCCATCTGCAGGCTTCCCAAGTTACTCCTGTGGCCCTGGCTCTCTCTGAGCAGGCTACAGCTAAAAGACCACCCAACTGACCCCGGACAGATTCAGACAGCCCATCTGCAGGCTTCCCAAGCTGCTCCTGTGGCCCTGGCTCTCTCTGAGCAGGCCACAGCTAACAGACCACCTGACTGACCCCTGGACAGAGTCAGACAGCCCATCTGCAGGCTTCCCAAGCTGCTTCTGTGGCCCTGACTCTCTCCAAGTAGGCCACAGCTAACAGACTGCCCAACTGACCCCTGAACAGATTCAGACAGCCCATCTGCAGGCTTCCCAAGCTGCTTCGTGGCCTTCTAGCTCTCTCTCAAGCAGGCATCTAACAGACTGCCCTACTGACCCCTGGACAGATTCAGACAGCCCATCTGCGGGCTTCCTAAGCTACTTCTGTTGCCCTGGCTCTCTCCAAGCAGGCCGCAGCTAACAGACTACCGACTGACCCCGGACAGAGTCAGACAGCCCATCTGCAGGCTTCCCAAGTTGCTCCTGTGGCCCTGGCTCTCTCCAAAGTAGGCGCATCAACGGGCCATCGACTGACCCCTAGAACAGATTCAGACGGCCATCTGCAGGCTTCCCCAGCTGCTTCTGTGGCCCTAGCTCTCTCCAAGCAGGCCACATCTAACAGACCACCGACTGACCCCTGAACAAATTCAGACAGCCCATCTGCAGCCTTCCCAAGCTGCTTCTGTGGCCCTGGCTCTCTCCAAGCATGCCGCAGCTAACAGACCACCTGACTGACCCCGGACAGATTCAGACAGCCCATTTGTGGGCTTCCCAAGCTGCTCTTGTGGCCCTGGCTCTCTTCGAGCAGGCAGCAGCTAACAGACCACCCGACTGACCCCTGTACAGATTCAGGCATGCACCGGACCTCCAAAACTCATGGTTTTGAATGCCGCTGTTTTGACTGGACACCCAGTGGAGGAGTCAGGCACTGATTGGCAGTTTCTGCTTCTTGGCTGATTTTCCAACGCCTGGCCTCTTGATCTCAGGAAATCTCTTTCTGTGCTGTGTTCTGGACTGAATTTTTGTTACTGTAATTACTTATGTTATGCATCAATTGGTCTTACTTTCCCTGCCAGTTTAGCTAGTCTATTACAAGCCACTAGTCTAGCCTCTCGGTGCTACTTGCTGCTGTGCGACTAGTGCTGGACAAACTGTATTGTATAGTAGCTGATGTTTGACTGCTTAGACCTAGCCACTGAGCAAGATTGCTGCAGTTTTCCATTTCTGCTCTACTAACAAACCCTGTCCCCTTCCCCACACTGGTCACTCTGCTAATTATTAATTTCTCCACCCCACTTGTAATGCTGTCTCTCTAAACAGCTTAATTTCTTCTCTGCCTTACCTACAAACCCTTCCCTTACCCCCACTGCTGCTGTCCTCCTCAGACGTCTCGGTGCCAAAGCACAGACCCCCCATTAACTCCTCTTCTATCTGTAGATAATTGCCCTGCATTTGCCACCTCTTTACCTCATGCTTTGTCCTTCCCCATTGCCTGCCCCCACTGAGCTTGCTGTTGTACTCTAGCTGTATTTAATCCTCTGTCTTTCCGCCTTGTTCCACAGACAGCCCATCTGCAGGCTTCCCCAAGCTGCTCCTGTGGCCCTGGCTCTCTCTCCAAGCAGACCGCAGCTAGCAGACCACCCGACTGACCCCTGGACAGATTCAGGTACACAGCAGACCTCCGAAACTCGTGGTTTTGAATGCCGCTGTTTTGACTGGATGCCCAATGGAGGAGCCAGGCACTGATTGGCAGTTTCTGCTCCTTGGCTGATTTTCCAACGCCTGGCGCTTCCTGATCTCAGGGAAATCTCTCTGTGCTGTGTTCTGGACTGAATTTTTTCACCCACCTCCACTCCCCCACCTCCTCACAGTATTAAATAGACCCTTGCTCCACCTCTTTCCTCAGCCTAGCAGCTGATTGGGCACTCCACTGCTGCACTTTATTATGCTATTGGCCTCCCTGTCTTCAGTACCTGACTTGACCCACTTTCTTACCACCCCTTTTTAAAACAGTCTCACCCACAGGGTCGCACATTTGTTCTCAACCTTTTCTCCAGCCACTCCAGTTAATTCCTCTCAATTACTGCTCTAACCTGCCCTATTGTTAGGGACCTCACCCTAATTCGACTATATAACCTTTCAATTCTCCAGTTAACTCCTCTCAGTTACTGCTCTAAGCTGCCCTATTGTTGGGGCCTCACCACCTAATTTGACTATACAATTCTTTCTCACCTTACACTTCCACTGCCTATGGTGACATACCCAGTCACAGCCAAACCATCCCAGTAGCTGGCACCTTTGCCTTTGCATAGGTTGCTAATTCAATGTATAGGCTGCAAGGACCAGACAGATCAACTGTGTCTGCTCTATGCAAGGCATCACCATGTGGGTGCCCCACTGGCTCCATTTTCTGTTCCTTCTTTTCCTCGTGCCATGCACAGTACACAAGCTCTCCCAATCTTCTAGCCAGGGGGGAACATAGCCTTCTGGTGGGCTGTCATATGCACCGTAACTCATCCTATAATTATCTTTGTGCTCTTAGACTCCCTCACCTGCAGCCCTTTGTTTGAACTACTATTATTGACGGGACTTGGGCTGAACTGCCCCCACAGGGCATATCCATCACTCTACCATGCACTTACCTCTCTTTACATCTCACAGCCAGGGTCTTGGTAATTGCTGTCTTAGGACAGACCAGATCTAAATACGGGGTTCTATTTAGTCAGCCCAACACCCCTTGTAGACGAACATGGGCAAGGGATTACAAAATCACTATTGCTGCGCTAAGGAAGCTCTTACTTTTCCTTCTGTTGTGCTCAGGAGACATTGAGCTTAACCCTGGCCCAGCTAAAGTTCTTACTTCACCATCAGATCCAGCAAAACTAAAAGAAATGTGCTTTATGCATATGAATGCATGCAGCCTGTTAAAAAAGCTTAATTTGATCTGGGCTGGGTCAGTCATACCACACGGATGTTTTGGTGAGCTCGAATCATGGCTCAGACCCTCTATGCCTGACAGGAAATTAACATCCCAGACTATTCATTAGTTAGTGCTGACAGGCTCACTAGAGGTGGAGGGATGGCCATCAACATCAAGGATAAATACTCGGTTTCATGCCTAGACTTATTATCCATTGCAAACCAATTTGAATGCCTAGCACTAAAGGTTGAGATATCCTCCTCCACTGCGCTTTGTGTCATAGGTTGCTATAGACCCCCATCTGCTGGCTGTCAAATCCTCACTCATCTAACTACTATTATGGGGCATGGCTCCCTTGAAACAGTTATCCTTGGGGATCTTAACCTTGATTGGATGTCCAAGGCCGCTGCACCACTTGAGGAGTTCTGTGATGCCCACAGGCTGACACAACTTATTGGTGAGCCTACGTGCCCTAATAAGAATAACCCTGCTAATAGTACACTGCTTGATGTCATCTTAGTAAGTAAACCGCACCTGTTCTCCTATGCAGGAACCTTCTTCTCTGATGTTAGTGACCATAGCATCATCGCTGGTGTAAGATCGGTCCAGAATCCACTGTCCTCATCAAGGTTCTCTACTAAGAGGTCCAGATGTAACTTCAATCAGTCTGCCTACCTTGATGAGCTAAAATACTCACTGCATTGGCAGGATTTTTACCTAGCTAACTCGGTCCACTTGGCATATGACATCTTCTCTGAAATTGTGCCTGGGGCATTAAATAAGTATGCCCCTCTTGTAAAATTAGGGTAAGGAGTATAACCCGTCGCTGGTTCTCTTTAGAACTCAAAACAGCACTGCTGGACAGGGACAAGCTTTGGAAAAAAGCATGAACAACTAGGGTCCCAATGGACTGGTGTCACTTCAGGAAAGCCAGGAATACATGCACCAAGATGATAAGAGATGCTAAGGCCCCCTTTTATCGTTCAGAACTGGATTCTGCTGCCAGGAGCTCCTCTAAATTTTGGATGTCCATTGAGGATATGTTCGGACATACCCTGGGGAACTCCCTGCCTGCAAATATTACCTCTGGCAGTGCCACCATCTGCGACAAAATGGAGATCCTGAATGCATTTAACAACCACTTTGCCACCACAGGGCTGGCATTTGACAACTCCCCTGCATGTTCTTTATGCTCCCAGTTGGGTGCGCAAAACTCTGAACCTCTTCTTACCAACTCAGCCTTTTCTCTCCAGCCTACTTTGTTGAAAGAGATCGAAGAACTTCTATTACAGTTGGATACCAAAAAAAGTGCAGGTGCTGACTCTCTAGACCCATACTTTCTAAAGGTCGCCTACCATGCATTAGTTGTACCAATTACCCACCTATTCAATCTCTCACTGTCCATGAATCCTCCCACCCTTATGGAAAACAGCTCATGTTATCCCTCTGTTTAAATCTGGGGACCCCTGTGAGCTTAACAACTACAGACCAATTTCTCTACTCCCTATACTGTCCAAACTGTTGGAAAAAATTGTAAGCAAGCAGTTGAGAACCTATGTAGAAACTATGACTCTTCTAAACGCAATGCAATCTGGCTTTAGAGCACAGCATAGCACCATTACGGCCCTAGCCAAAATGACCAATGATTGGCAGTGAGATCTGGAGAATCGAAACTTTCGTCTATGCAGTGTTCTTAGACTTAAGTAAGGCTTTCAACACCATCGATCATGGCCTTCTCCTTTCCTCCCTGAGGGTGATAGGACTGGACTCACTATCCTTGCATTGGTTTGCTGACTACCTCTCTGACCGGTGGCAGCAAGTCAAGGCAGAAGGTGAACTTTCTCCCCTTAAACCTTTGCAAAGAGGGGTCCCCCAGGTATCGATTCTTGGTCCCATACTGTTTGCAATTTACATAAACAACACTGACACCAACATAACTAAGGCCAATATCCATCTGTTTGCAGATGACATGGTTCTTTATCTAAGTCGTCCTTCACCAGAAGCTGCCTGTGGAGACCTACAATCTGAATTCAATCTACTTCAAAGCCAACTCCTAAACAAAAAGCTCATATTAAATGCCAAAAAAACTAAGACAATGCTATTTTCTCCACTTCTCCATGCTGCAAACCCAGCCAGTGCTGGCTCCATTCCACAGATCACAACAATCCTGGGAGAAAACCTAGAATTTGTCAATAAATTCAAGTCCTTGGGAGTATGGCTTGACCATAGACTTTCCTTTACGGACCATATCGAAGATCTGCTAAAGAAACTGAGGCAGAGGCTTGGACTATTTTTCAGGATTAATAACTTCCTTACTAGTGATGCCAAGCGGCGGCTGGTACAAACAACGTTTCTCTCCTTGGTCAACTATGCTGACTTTCTTTATAGTCTCTGCCCTGTCTTTCATCTTGCTAAATAGGATACATTGTATCACAGGGCTCTGAGATTGATTACTGGCCTACCTATTTCCACTCATCATTGTGCCCTTTATGCTGCCGTGGGGTGGCCCTCCCTTCAGTACAGGAGAAACAGAAACGCTGTACTCAGGACCTTCAGAGCCATTATCAAAAAACTACGCCCTATATATCTCTGATTGTCTTCCGCTATGCGAGCTTGGGAACTATGCACTGAGAAGCTACTCCTTTATTTCCTTAAAGGTACCTAAGCTAAAAACACGCTTTGGGAGAACGGCTATAAACTTTGCACTGCCATCTCTATGGACCAAAATTGTTAAAGCTTAGTACCCCGGTCAGTCTATCCTCCTTCAAGACACTATATGACCATTCGGTAAAGGAAATTTGCAACTGCTTCTGATCCTAAACTTCCTACATTTTACAGCGTACTATGATGGCGTTGTCTCTCCACTATACCTGACCTTGTGGCCTCTCCTTCACATTCTAATACCTAATTGTGCCCCCGCCCTCCTGTCCTGTGTCCTTCCAAGGCTTCATCTGTCCCTCGTCTATCCCCTACCACCCTGCCTGTACCCTATCTCACCTCGCCTACCACACACCCCCTTCTACTCAGTTTCACTGTTTGTTTGTTTTTTTCTTTTTTTTAACTCACTGTCTGTCTTGTTACTTATGGCAGTGTATGTAATATACCATTATCTAACAATTGTCCTTGTTAGTACTTCCAGCTACTGTTGCTAGACTCATTATACACCACGAAGGAATTGAACCACTGTTTCCAAACTGTTCTCCACTTATGACTACTTTTAACTATTGTATCTCTGTATTGTATAATATTGAGGTGTTATGTTGTGACTGTTCATATATTGTATATCCTGTGTTCCTGTGCTAACCAGGTCCATCTTGTAAATGAGCTATGCTCAATGAAGTTTGCCTGGATAAATAAAGATTTGATTGATTGATTGATAGCCAACACTACGTCCTGCAATTTTTCAATAGTCTCTGCATTTTCCAAGCTGGCTGGATTCATTCTCCAGAAACCAAGTCCACTACTTTGTTCCTGTATGCTGCCCATGCTCACAGTAACAATTATATGATATGCTGTCTCTAGTGGGACTGTTGATACATGTAACACTTTTATTCTGGAAGAAAAAAACAGAAGTCTATACAAGATGAAAGTGAACCCTTAAGGAAGGTGTGCTCTGTGTTCTGTCCTGCCAAGACATAGGCATCTGTTAAGTTTGCCTGCTAGCACATTGCTTTAAGAAAATTTGAATCCCATAAAACTTTTGTGGTTCTCCTACTCCAGTCTTTGCCTCATAATCCACAACTAAAATCTCTACCCAAACTAACTTCCTTTGAGGTAAATAAATAAGGCATAATTTGTTTAAAGAGTTATATTCTACTGGCCTTAGTTTGGGTTGCATAGATATTTATAAATCTGAAAGACTGCTCCCAGATTTGTATATCCAGAAGCAGGATCCAACCTACAGAAATTTCTACCAGTTTAGTATCTTTAGCAGTGCCAATGGCTCAGCAGGTTGCACACTCGCCTCTGAAACCAGAAGATAAGAAGGCTGTAGGTGTTATCCCACACCAGGCACTTAGGTTAGCTCCCAATAGTGACACTGTGGTGCAGCATGGGGCGCTGCACTTCTGAGGTGCCGTCTTCCAGATGAGACATTAAACTGAGTCCCATCTGCCTGTTCAGGTGGATGTTAAAGATTCTATGGCACTTCTCCAGAAAGAGTACAGGAATTTCCCTGGTGTCTTGGCCAAATTGCCCCATTCACTTCAAATACCACTAACAGCTTAATCTAATTCAGTGTCAGTCGGCATTCATCTGAATCCTCCCTCCCCCAGGACAAGACTGAAAATAGGCAGAATTGTCTAGTCCTCCTTTCCCGGTCAACAAAAATAAATAAAATCTTTTATATCAGGATTCATAAAAAGAATCCCCACTCCTGAAAATATTTGTTCCCCCAGTGACCAGAATGAAGGTCCCAACATCAGCTCCCTCTGTGCTCGTGTTATCTCTCCCAGAGTGTGTAACCTAGTGTCTTATGAAATATGCTTTCTTTCCTAATTGTTACCAAATCAGAGCAGTATAAGCGCAGTGATCTAAGGCTCTGAGCTGCAAATTTGGTGACATCCAGCAGACCAGACCTGGGTTTGAATCCCACAGCTTCCACTTGCATACACTGTGACCCTGAGCAAGTCACTCTAACCTCCTTGTGCTCCCAGGTCGCCCTGTAAAAAAGCTTTCAGCTAGTATGCTATACCTGGTTAAATAAATAAAAAATCAAAACGGTAACCATCCTTTTTTGATTCTTAATAATGTTCACATTTGCAGTTAATAATGAAAGACTCAAGCATTAGAAAAAGACAACGTAACCTGATTCATAGAAACATAGAAAATGAGGACAGAAAAAGACCCAAGGTCCATCCAGTCTACCCAGTTCCCTATTTAGCCCTAGGACCTAATGTCTCTCCAGGGTCCTAGCCCTCCCCAGCCTCCCCCCAATTCTCCTCCCAGTTTTTGCTTCCCCGAGCAAGCACTATACCCTTCATTCCGTCCCAACCATGCTTAAAACTACCAGCGGTTTTTGCACTTACCACTTTGGCTGGTAGACTGTTCCACGGCTCCACCACCTTTTCTGTAAAATAATACTTCCTCATATCCCCCCTGAACCTCCCTCCTGTTAGTTTTCACTCATGTCCACATGACTGCAAGCTAGTATTCAAGTTAAATAGTTCCCTGCAGTTCATTTTGTTAATTCCTTTTAGGAACCTGAAGGTCTCTATCATATCTCCCCTCTCCCTGCTGGTCTCCAGTGAGTGCATGTTCGGTGCCTTGAGGCCCTCCTCATTGGACCCACCCTGTTGGCACTGAATCATTTTTGTCACACTGCACTGCCATCTCCAGCATAGCCTTATCTTTTCCTGAGGTGAGGACTCCAGAACTGGGAGCAGTACTCTGGGTGTGGCCTCACTAAGAATCTATATAGGAAGTAGCATCTCTTCCCTTCTGCTATCAATCCCTCCCAATACAACCCAGCATCCTACTCGCTATATGCCTTGTTGCACTGACTCAATTGTTTTAGGGAGTCACTGATGATAACTCCGAGGTCCTGTTCCTCAACTGCAGTGCTAAGTCTCACTCCATCCATCCAGTACGCTTTCTGGGGCTCTTGTTCCCTAAGTGCATCACCTTGCACTTCTAGGTGATTAATTTCAACTGCTAAACCTTAGACCATCCCTCTAGCTTTTGTAATTCCCTATGCATTTCCCTGATCCCCTCATTTCTATGCACCCTTCCACAGAACTCGGTGTCATCCGTAAAGAGACACAGCCTGCACTGGATTCATTCACCAATGTCACTGATGAACATATTGAAGAGAACCATCCCAGGAAATATCCCTATGTACCCCCACCGTGACCCTCGCTCTCTTTCTGATTTGACCCCACAGCCCTCTGCTGCCTCCCATTTAGTCAGTTAGATATCCAGTTTACTGTGACTTTAGCTCATCTTCTTCAACAAGTGGTTGTGAGGCACCAAGTCAAAAGCCCTGCTGAAGTCAAAGTAGAAGAAATCCATAGCATGACCCCTATCCAATTCCTTCATCACCCAGTCAAAGAAAACTATCAAGTTAGTCTAACAAGACCTCCCTGCCATGAATCCGTGTTTAACATCCTTTCATTGTTCTCCAAGAAGTCCACATGGTCCTCTTTGACCAGTAACTCCATCAGCTTCCTTATAATAGAGGTAGAACTGACAGGCCAGTAGTTTCCTGCTTGTTCCTTATCTCCCCAGTTATGAAGTGGAACCACATCAGCCATTCTCCAGTAATCACCACTGTCCCTAGTGAGCTGGTGAATAGATCAGCCAAGGGTTCAGCCAGTTCCGCTGCCAATTCTCTGAGTAACCTCAGATGCAACCCATCTGATTCTGGGGCCTTATCCATCTTTAGTAGTAGTTTTCATTTGTTTATGGCACCCTTCCTGGAGGCCAGGGAGCCATTAATAATACAACACAGTTCAAACCAGCAAACAATTAACTCATTAAACCCAAAATAAATAACAATAAACAACTATATAGAGTTTGTACAGCAAGAATAATAAAACAAGCTAATAATTTGGGGTGTACTAGGATCAAATGTTGAATAATCCTAAATACTTGTTGGAACAAATCAGTTTTTAAGCCCCTCTTAAATGCCTTCACCAAAGGGGCCTCCCTCAAGGCTCTGGGCAGAGAATTCCAAAGGGTTGGGCCCGCTACCTCAAAGGCCCGATCCCCCTAGGTCGTCAGACTAGCCCTAGAAACCACCAGGAGGCCCTCCCCAGCTGATTGGAGTAGGCGAATGGGGATGTGTGGATGCAGGAGCTCAGCCAGGTAGTCTGGACCCAGCCCATGTAGGGCTTTGTAGGTTAAGAAACCTACATTAAATGAGATGCACCACTTCATCAGCAGCCAGTGCAGATCTTGCAGTGGCAGTGAAATATGGCATGATCTAGGTAGGCCCATAAGTATCCAAGCAGCTGCATTCTGCATTCTGCAGCAGCTGCAGACATCACAGCATACCCCCAGTAAACCCAAGGTATAGATCGTTATAGTAGTCTAACCTGGAGGTCACAAACGCATGAATCAGTGTGGCCAGGGTGAATGAGGGATCTGATCTGGTGGATATTTTGAAGACCTAAAAAGCCATTCCAGACTATGGCAGATACCTGGGCCTCCATCGTCAAGCCCTCATCCAGTATGACTCCAAGATTCTTCACCCTAGGGGCAGTTAATAGTCCAGAAGGACCAAGCTGAAGCCCATTCTTTCTTCTGGTGGTTGCCAACCATACACACACACACACACACACACACACACACACACACGCATAACGCAACTTAATCACTAAAACTTCAGTTTTCTTGGGGTTGAGTCTCAGCCAACTCGATGGCATCCAGTCTTGGATCTCGGCCAGGTACTTATTGAGCACATCAGCAGCACCCGGTGTCTTGGGAGCAAAAGACATATACAGCTGAGTATCATCCGCATACAGTGAAAGCCAAGCCCATAGCATCTAATAACCTGCCCCAGGGGGAGCATATAGACCGTGAACAACATAGGTGACAGGACTGAACCCTGGGATACACCACAGGGTAGAACCACCGGGTGTAAGGAAAAACTTCCTAACACTACTCTCTGGGTTCTATCCCAGGGATAGGACTCAAGCTAGTGGATAACATTGCCGGTGAGTCCAGCGTACTCCCTGAGTTGGTCCAGAAGTAGACCATGGTCCACGGTATCAAATACAGATGAGAGATCCAGGAAGATGAGAACTGACCGTTCTCCTTTATCCCTTGCCCTGAGCAGTTCATTGTGCACCCTGACTAGTGCCATCTCTGTGCTGTGCCTGGCTCTAAAGCCAGAGTGGAGAAGTTTGAAGATGCCGAAGGCGAAGGTGCCCTCGTCAAGCACAACAACTTTCTCAATAACCTTTCACAAAACAGGAAGGTTAAAGACTGGTCAGTAATTCACCAAGACATCCAGGTCCAAAAGTGTTTTTTTTCAGAGGGGTTTTACCAGTGTGCACTTAAGCGCTGCTGGAAACAACCTCTCTAACAAAGAACACTGGACAATCTTGGCAAACACTGAGCCTAGATGCCTGACACAGCTCAAAGTAGTTGCGTAAGGCCTGGGTCCAGATTACATAATGGTGGCCAAAGCTCCGAGATCACCTGACATGCTTCCTCCACTGTTATTGACCAAAACTCTCCCTAAGTCCACTGAATTCATTCCCAACCCACAGGTTATCCACTGCTGGGCTCGCAGGGCCCAATTGGAGTAATTCCAGCCCTGATGGAGCACACCCTATCTGAGAAGAACTGAACAAACTCCTCACATTTCACAGGAGTAACTACTCCTATGGGCTCCAGACAGGCATGGTGAAGAAGCCAGTCTATAGTCCAAAAGAGCTGAGCTGGTCAGTTCCTCCCAGCAGCAGTCTCTCGCGACAGAAAATCTGCCTTTTTCCAACTGACTGTCTTCTGATATTCTTCATAACCAGAAATCAGAACTGTTTTTTCCTCTCAAGCCTTGGACCTTCTCCAACGATGCTCCAGCCTTTTTTAGGGCTCCCAGCCCTTTCAAGATCCTTTTGCTTGTAAATGTTGGCTGTCTTATCTCCTGGACCCCTTAGCGACTGTTTTTATGCCAGTCTCTGGCAAGGGCCCGCCGTCCTCCCTAGTGAAAACTGAGCAAAAGTAATCATTGAGGATGGCAGCCTTTGCCCATCCTCCTCCATCACCACCCAGCTAGCCTTACCATTCCCTCTCATCTCTTCCTTTTCTCCTTAATATAGTGGGCAAACTCTTTTCTCACTCTTGTCCCCCTCTGCAATACACATCTGTGTCCACTTTTGCTTCCTAACTGCCTTCTTTGCATCCCTATTTTCAGTAAATATTCTCCTCATTCTTTCTCCTCATGCTTTTCTTCATACTGGTAGGAGGGCTTTCCCTTAGCCCTCACCACTTGCCTGACCTTTGCTGAGAACCATGACCATCTCTTGAACCTGTTGTTTTCAGTTACTGTTCTCATGCATAGGTTAGATGCCTTGAGAATGTCCCCCTTATTTGTCCCCCATCTCTCTTCTACCCCCCATATTGTCCACCTCTACTAACTTTTCCCTGACTAGCTTACTCAGCCTATTGAAATCTATCTTTCAAAATTCAAGGACTTCAGCTCTCAACTGAGGTTTTCTGGACCCAAGTGCCCACCCCTAAACTACTCTCCTTCCGTAATTTCAATCATCCAGACATCCCTCTCCTAATGATGTTTGAGCAATAAACTGGTCAGCCTTCTACACCCTTTCTGACATGTCCGAGGCTGAGGTTTCTTCACAACTGCACTCCTCCATCTCCAAAATCAACATTTCCCCATGACTACTCACCGAGTTAGGGGTAGCTGTACACATTGGATTACCAAGATCACCTGGCTATGATGGGGGAAAGGGATAAGTTATGGTCAGCCTACAAAAAGCCCCGCCCCTGCCCAATGGAATGAATACCGTCGGCTATGAAACCTTTGTAAACAGTCTGCCATAACAAAATAGAAACATAGAAACATAGAAGTTGGCGGCAGATAAGGACACATAAGGCCCCATCCAGTCTGCCCATTTCTTTTCTACCTTATAAATGTGCCATCGACCTTTTGCTCTGTCAGTGACCTATCTATTCATAGTCATTTGTATTGCTCCTTATGCCTATCCCATGCCTGTTTGAAGCCTGCACTGTATTCATAGCCACCACTTCTTGTGGTAAGCCATTCCATGCATCTACCACCCTTTCTGTGAAAAGAATTTCCTCACATTCCCCTTAATCGGCCTCCTCTAATCTCATGCTGTGTCCTCTTGTCCTGCTATTTTTCTTATATTTAAACATGTTAGACTCTTTCACCTTGTTTATGCCCTTAAGGTGTTTAAATGTCTCGATCATATCACCTCTCTCCGCCTTTGCTCAGGGTATACATATTGAGCTCCATTAATCTGTCCTCATATGTCTTCTGATGCAGTCCCTGCACCATTTTGGTTGCCCTTCTCTGGACTGCCTCAATTTGGTTAATGTCCTTGTGAAGGTGTGGCCTCCAATACTGCCGCAGTACTCCAGATGGGGCCTAACCAATGTCTTGTACAGAGGGATTATTACCTCCCTCTTATGACTTGTGATACCCTACTAATACACCCTAACACCCCCTAGCCTTACCTACTGCTTTAGAGGTCTGCTTGGATGATTTTAGGTCATCAGTGATGATGATGCCCAAGTCTCTTTCTTCCTTTGTGACTGCTAGCAACTCCCCTCCCAGCCTATAAGTGGCTTCAGGGTTTCTCTTCCCTATGTGCATGATTTTGCACTTCTTTGCATTAAATCCCAGTTGCCACTCTTCTGACCATTCTGCTAGTTTATCCAGATCTCTTCTCATTCTGCCCACCCCATCTGGATCATCTACTCTGTTGCAGATCTTGGTGTCATCTGCAAACAGACAAGCCTTACCCTCTAGTCCATCACGAGGTCACTAATGAAGATGTTGAATAGGACTGGCCCCAGGACTGATCCCAGAGGTACCCACTTGTGACTTGCATCTCTTCTGACTGTATACCATTTACCACCACTCTCTGTTTTCTGCCAGTCAACCAGTTTGCCACCCAGTTGACCAACTTCAGACCCACCCGAGCCTACCTAGCTTATTTATCAATCTTCTATGTGGAACAGTGTCAAAAGCTTTGCTGAAGTCAAGGTAGGCGACATCAACTGCTCCCTTGGTCCACCACTCTGGTTACCCAGTCAAAGAAATCTATGAGATTAGTTTGACAGGACCTTCCTTTTGTAAACCCATGCTGTCTTGGATCCTGTGCCCCTATGGATTCCAGGTGTTGCACTATCCTTTCCTTAAGGGTGCCTCCATAATCTTGCCCACTACTGAGGTAAGACTGACCGGTCTGTAGTTCCCGCCTCCTCCCTGCTACCACTCTTGTGGAGTGGGATCACAAGAGCCCTTCTCCAGTCTTCTGGGACCTCTCCTGTGCTCAGAGACTCACTAAACAATTCTGCTAATGGCTCTGCTAGTTCCTCCTTTAGCTCCTTAAGTACCCTGGGATGTATGCCATCAGGTCCCATTGCCTTATCCACCTGAGCTAGCAAGCTCTTGTAGGACCCTTTCTTTTGTGAAGGGAGTAGTGCTCACCTCCCTCCCCTGTGTCCATGATGCTGGGCTGTGGGCCCTGCCCTACCTTCTCTTCAGTAAATACTGAGCAAAGTATCTATTTAGGATAGATGCCTTTACAGGGTCCTCCTCCTCACATGCTCCCTTTTCTCCATTAAGCTTAGCAATACCCCTCTGGACTTTCTCCTTTCACTAATGTATCTATAGAAAGTCTTGTCACCTTCTTTACTGTTCGTGCTAGTGTTTCCTCAGTTTGGGACTTTGCCTGCCTTACTGCCTTACCTGCTTCCCTTAGGGCAGTTTGGTATGCCTCCTATCTTCATCCGCTGTGTTCCCTTATATTTTCTGAAGGCCAGCCTTTGGCTCTGACCTTTTCTGCTACATGTTGAGAACCAAAGTGGTTTCCTTCTTCTTTTGCACTTCCTTTCTGTCTAACACAATGGGATGTTGCTTCAAGTATTGTATCCTTAATGCTTGCCCACTTTGCCTGTACCTCCTCACCTGTGTTTCTTTTGCCAGGGCTAGCTTAACTCTGTTGGCCATCTTATCAAAGTCAGCTCCTCTGAAGTCCCATATTTTTGCTTTGGAATGGGATGATTTAGATGTAGTAGCCAAATTGAACCATACCATGATGGTCACTGGCCCCAGGTGACCTTCACCTGGAGATCTGTGATCCTTCTTTGTTAGTCAGTACTAGATCTAGGATAGCCCTGTCTCTTGTGGGTTGCTGTACCAGTTGTTTGAGGCCCTCCCCCTGCAGGGAATCCACTATGAGTCTAGTTCTGGCAGATGTTCCTGCTGGTATTGACCAATCTGTATCTGGCATGTTGAAGTCTCCCATTATCAGAACCTCCCCTTTAGCTGTCATGTTTTGTATATCTTCTAACATGTATATCTTCTAAATGTGTGCCTTCTTTCACAGCAAACAAAGGGACGGTCTTGGTGACCCCCATTACTTCTGGGGCGTGGTCAGCTCATTACTCAGCCCACGCACTCTTAACACCATTATTCACCTTGACACTCCCTCCGGACATCTGGCCGACCCTGTTGCTGTGGCCAAGGCCTTCAATAAAAAAATTCACAGCCCTGTCTGCCCTCCTTAGCAAGCTGCCACCCCTAGTGACTACTGGTCTCTAATCATCCCTCCACCCATACCTCTCAAATTCCTCCCTCCCCTCTTTCCACTTCCAGACCATCACCCCAGGGATACTGCCAAACTACTGAAAGAGCCTGCCTGGCAGGGCAGCGATGGTCTTTCCCTGCTATACTTAAACTTTATCACCTGCCATCTTAAAGCCACTCACCTACCTCTTTTAACCTGGCACTGACTCCCTCCTCAGTGCCCAGCACTTGGAAGCATGCCAGGGTGGTCCCGATTTTTAAACTGTTGACCCGCTATCTATAGATAACTATCAGCCTATATCTTGCTCTCCACCTTAGTAAACTCCTGGACAGGGTCGGACTGGGGTATAGGGGGCCCACCTAGAAATCTGGCATGGGGCCACCTGGAAAATCAATAGGGAGGACCCAGGATAACACTCACATCAGTATTCCATTTCAATTTCATACTTTAGCTTTGTGCTTGCATCTTATATTTACTTGCAGGGCCCAAAATACCTAATTTGATTAACAAATAGATGATAACACAAAATATTTCAAGAGTTTAGGTGGTGGCCAGGTACCCAACAGAGGAGGACCCCCTTGAAATTTCCAGGTTTCCAGGTGGGCCAGTCCAACTCTGGTCCTGGAAAGGATTGTCCACTGACAACTGTCTGACTATACTGACACACACAACCTACTGTCCAGACAGCAACACGGCTTCCATAAACATTCCACCACATCTGCCCTCACCCTGTTTACCAATCATATTCTTAGGAACATGGACCTTGGAAGAGCAACGGGTGCCGCCTTGTCGACCTGTCTAGAGCTTTTGACCCAGTCAACCACACCCTGTTGCTCTCCTCCCTCCGCACCCTTGGCTGCTCTACTGAGACCATGCAGTGGTTCCAAAATTACTGTACCTTTCAGAAAGATCTCAGTCAGTGTGTGTAGGACCTTCCACCTTCCCCACCCTCCCAGTCACTACCAGTGTACCCCAGAGCTCTATCCTGGGCCCACTCTTATTCTCCCTGTTATAAACTCTCTCCCCTCCGACTGTCTCACTTGTGATGCCCAAGTTTATACAGATGACCTTGTCCTCTTCACTAGTGGCAAAGCTCTTGAGAATATATCCAGGGCTTTATCCGATAACTGCTCTGCGGCGCACACCTGGTTCCACTCACATCACCTAATTGTTGATGCTAAAAAAATTAAATCCATGCTATTTGGAACTAAACCTTTCTGATCTAAGGTTGCCAAGGCTCTCAGTAGTCTCACTGGATGACACTGTACTTGAAAATGTACTAACTTTCAAATATCTGAGTTATCCTGGACTCATCTCTCTCCTTTTCTGAACATTTCTCCTCTGTTATCCACTGTAATAACCAGAAACTTGGTGTGGCCTATCAGATAAAGTCACTTCTGACCAGGGAAGCCTGTTTAGCTGCCAAGGCAACCTGCTGCTCTTGATTGACTACTGCTCCTCTATTTACTCACACACATCCTCAGCCTTGTGTGTGCACCTCTGTTCCACGTACAACAGCATATGTTGTTTCACTCTCCTGGCACCATATTCCACTCACCACTGCCACCTCTACCAGACCCTTGGCTGGCTCCCATTACACTGCAAATTTGATTATGGGCTTGGCTGCCTCCTGGACTGCGCCATCAGGCATGGCGAAGACTCCCCTTATACATCTCTCCTCAAGACCAGAACTTCTTCAAAGGGGTCTGCATGCATCCTCAGTCCCCCCCCCCCCCAGATATCCCGAAAGTCTCCTCGGTTATAGGTAACAGCATTATCTGTAGCTGCTCCCACTCTGTGGAACAGAATCCTCATGCCCATCCACTCTCTGGACTCCCATGCCACTTTCAAGACACATCTCGAATCCTGGCTGCTTGATGAGGCCACATACCGTTGCTAGCTTGGATAACCCCCCCAACACCACCACCACTGCCTTTCTGACTTGTCCCTCTTGGGCTGCTTTGGCCTCCCTGCTCTCTCTCATTTCTTTGGACTCCTGTCTTACATCCCTCACTACCTGCTTCTCGGGCTCTCCCACTTGGCTATTGTTCTGTACTTTTTTTTTTACATCATGCATTAATTTATACTGGCCACTTATCCTTTGTAAATAATTGTATAATAATTGTTGCATATCATGATGTACTGATTGTTTTTTTTCCAGCCTTCCATTAATTTTACTTTCCTATGTTACTTTCTTTGTCTGTATATTCACTTTGTTCACCAATGATGTCTGTATATCCACATGGCTTGTACTCATTATATAACTTTTTTTTTTTCAACTTTATTTCCCTCCGGTCGTGGCCCCCATGGAACTCTCTTGGGCATCCGAGTCCTTATCCTGCCCGTCAGAGGCCTCCCCCCCCCCCGAACTGAACCTCCTCTCTTCTTCACCTCTCTGCAGCCAGCACCCCTGGTCTAACCCTCCCAGGGTGGGTCGCCCTCTGCCTCTTGGGCACTCTTAGATTCAGACTCCGGCTGCAGGGCAGGACCGAGGTGAAGGACCTGGAAGGACAGATGGGGATGGCCCATCAAAGGACATGGAGGACTTGGTGCTGTCGCCTATCCGTGGCACTATTGTTTTCCACTTTTTCTTGAACTCCCCAAGAGCTCAGACATGCAATGACATCCAGCTCAGTGGATGCACGCTCCCGCGACCCCCCGGAAGATGTCTGCCGAAGCTCCAATCCCCAACGTCTAAGCATCCAAGTACTGTAGTGCCTCCAGCCTCTGCTAGAGATCACCAGTACATCGCTGGTGAAATCCCCTCCCCAGGGAAGGAAAGCAGTCCTAGGGATGCTCAATGCTTCACCCTCCCTGCTGATCCCCAATGACCGGGCTCATTCCCAAACTCGGTCAAGCCAGCGTAGTGCGGTGTGGCATCCAGCGCTTTAACCCTCAGCACCACGGGCAGCTCTCATTGTATAACTTGTCACTACCCTCTGTAACTGCCGCCTGTGTGGCCCGGTCATGCCTGAAACGGTCCCCTGAATCAGTGCACTTACCCAATTACCAAACACTTAAATAAATAAATAAAGTGCTATCAGTTCAACGAAATGGAGTTATGTTCACAGTTTCCTAGTGACTCCCCATTCTCACAGCTCCTACTGCCTCCGAGTTGGTGAGCACCATATCTAGAACTGCAGTCTGCCTGGTAGGTTCTTTAACCAGCTGTGCCAGTAGACAGTTCTGGAAGGCATCCATCAAGACTTGACTTCTGGTGCTCTTGGCATCGTGCATCCGTTGTATCCCCGACAGAAATGCCTTTCCCTCTTTTCCCAGTCAACAAAAATTAAATGAATGCGTAAAATAACACATGTTTAAAAACAAAGGAAAACTGCACTGATGGAGGAACCCTTCCCCAGCCATACACTCCACGCCATATCATTATTTTTCCTAAAATTATTTTTTAAATTGCCTTAAAGGTGTTATTATAGTCTTTTTATTACTGTGCCACAATGTCTGCTTCAGAAGGCTGCCTGCTGCCATCTGACAGGCAGATGCATGCTTCCCTCACTCACCCTTTGCTATACCTTGCTGACTTAGTCACTGGTTTGCTTACACTTGGATCAATTAGGAAAAACAAAACAGAGGCACAGAGGAAGAGTACATTGCAAGCAGAAACTAGTGAAAACAAACTGAGCTTTAAAGATAAACTTATAGAAAGCAAACTCAGAGGGGCCAAACAAGTGGGAAAGGAATGGAGAGCACTCACAGCCAAATCCAATAATTTATTGTACGATATCTGTTCTGGCGAGGCCTTGACAGTTTGATTTGCATAATGATTTGCATACCCATGATGCCTTGCACTGGCATCAAGGCTTAAAGTATGTCTGCCATTTGGAGATGCACAAAAACTAAACCATTTCTTCAGATATGTAAACAGGCAGAGGAAACCACAAAAGCCATCTTCTAAAGGCTCAGGAAATTGATGACACAAAGGGTGAACAAATGGCAGAATGCCTAAATGAGTATTTTGCATCTCGATTCACAAAGGAAGAGATATTGAACAATGAAATGTTGTTCAAGGGGTGCAGAAGGACAAACTATAGGACATATATGGAACACCTTTGGGGCCTGATTCAAGAAGGGTGATGCAGAGGTTGTGCCAAACCTTAATGTCATCCGCATTGTTTGGGCGCAGCTACTTCCAAGCCTTGCACTACAGCCTGATTCATGAAGGGCTGGCTTAGTCTTGACTGTTTCCCCACTTTGTGGCCGCTTGCGCTAAAGCTGTGGCTCGAGCCCTGTACTAAGGATCCCCTAGTGATGCAATGTTAGACCGGGGGGGGGGGAGTGGTCTAACATGTTGCGGTCGGCGCAAGGAACATGCAGCTAGGGGTTTGTAGCGAGTATCCTTGCTGATGCACTTGCAGCAATGTTTGACGAAGTTGGCCCTTGTGTCAAACTCATCCATGAAGTTCCTTGCACTGATCTGAACCCTTTGTGAATCGGGTCCTTGGAGTTGAGAAATGATAAACATGGGGGGCTGGATTTCAAAATGCTGGAGGCAGACGCAACTGTGCACCATTTGAGTACATGCAACAACATCTTCATTTGCCCACCCTGTTTTCAATTAGCTCCATTGATTTGCAACAAAAGTCATGGTTTGCAGCAAAGAATGGGATCAATTCACAAATGTCTATGCACCGTGTACATGCAAAGCGTAGCATGCCTACAATTGAATGCCATGCAACAGGGTCCAGTGGACCCCCAAGGGCATTCACTACAGGCACACTAACACTTTGCGCACCGGATCCTCAGGACGTCCGGGCAGCTACGTGCCACAGTCAGACTGAGGGCATGCCATGGGGCATGCCCACATTCTGCGCCATTCCTGAAGGTGTGGAGTGCCGGGCCAGGGGGCCACTAGTTATGCAATAGGGAACCCTGCTGTAACTGTTACATGTCCCTTCCAATGGATATCCATCAGGCGTGGCAGCAATGGGAACCCCCTGAACACTGCTGCCCCAGCCCACCGGGCTGCCACGGAGGGCTAGGGACAGCAATTCAGACAGTCGCCCACAGACACCACATCCCGGGGACCAGTCCTTCCCAGGATCTTCTGCACATGCACAGCAGGGGATCCACTTTGGGACCAGGATTGGTATCAGTTGGATACCAATCCTGGGTCCTGCAATCTGCCCCCATGCAGCTCTGATCCACCCCTGTGCAGCTGCACACTGGCAGACAGGGCAGATACCATGCGCCTGCATCTGTCTTGGCCTGCGTAATTACGTGAGTGTTATATGCGCATTTTGGGCGTATAACCTGCACCTTTGTGAATAGAGCCCAACATGTGTAAAATTTTGTGTCGAAAAAACTTGGAAGGAGTTAGACCAACTAATAGGTTTAGGCAGATGCAGCACTTTGAAAGTAGTAGCAGTTGGACCTTTGATGGATTTTTGAACAACCATCCCATTATAAAAGGTCAACAAGACAATATCGACTGGCCCAGTGGTGCTGAGGGTTGAGGCGCTGGGCGACACCTCGCGCCATGCAGCAACCCAGGTTCAGAGATGGACTCAGGGGCGGGGATTGGTGGGGAGGAGAGGACTGAATGTCGGTGGACTGCTCTCTCTCCTTTCCCTGGGAGGGATCCTGGGGCTGCTCGGTGTCCTTGCAACCCCAATGGAGATTGGGGTACTACAAGAACACCAGCCAGAACATAGGGATGGGAGTGCGGCAGACATCAGCAGAAAGCCATGCATGGACATCATTTCACGCCGCACCCCCAGAGGAAACTATTCAAGAAAAACCCCTACCTCAGGTGAGGCGACCGTGACCATGAGCAATCTGACTACATGTCCAAGGTCGGCCAATTCTCTGACTCTCCCTGGGATCTGGAGCCTCTCCATGGAACTGGGAGATCCTGGATCTTGCATGCTCAATGTAGCAGTGCAGAGAAACAGTTCAGGAGGACAGTACAAAGTTGGAGATGCAGATGGGAAACTGAGAGATGCCCCGAAAGGTAGGGTGCATAAACAGAACATACAAAAAAAAAAAAAAGCAATATAGACTGCTGGGATGCACCCAAAAATCCTGAAGGAGCTAGCTTAGCTAAGGAGTTAACAATACCATTGCCATCTATATTCATTGAGTACATTAGAAGTGCATACGTGCCTAATGACAGTGGAGGTCATGTAGTCTCAAAACTGAAAAAGACCCCAGAGCAGAACCGAAAACTAGGGTACAGTCAGCTTAATGACCCTCATTACCAAAAACTAACTACCAAACTAACTCACTAACTAGCATACCATACCAAAGAAGTTGTTAGAGGCAATCATAAGAAATACAGTTGCTTGAACACTTATAAGAAAACAATCTGATTCAATGGCCTAGTATAGATTCTGTAAGGAAAGTGTGCCAAACAAATTTCTTTTTTTCTAAAAATATCACCAATTAGATGGATTGCCCTGCTGTTTTTATGTACATCCCACCCTTGACCTAATCTGACTATAGGTCTGCCTCTTTTCAGCATGACAGTGCTCCATGGGCCTGCCGGCTCCCACTAAATGGGACTCCTTCGTCCATCTCATGTCTGCCATCTGTGCCACTTCTCCCTCCCGGGCTGGCAGGCTTAACAGTCAGGTAGAGTAGTGAGGAGAGTTCAGGAGTAGAAACAGAGACAATAAAGATGGGTTACACTATCTGTGTGACCAAGAAGACCCAGGTGGGAATGATAGCTTACAATACACACTGCAAGCCCATTGGTCGACAGTGTCAACCAATGGGCTTGTAGGGAGTACTGTAAGCTGTCATTCATTGACAGTTCAGTCGAAGGGCAGCCATAGAGGTGAGAGGAGGGCTGTGCTGCTCGCCTACCCGGGGGCCATACTGGAACAGCAGGATCGGGGTGAGATGTGATTACCGAAGTGGGTGGGTAGTTGGGGGGACCACTACACTATGGAAAACAGGGATTATTTTATTCTAATGGGGATCAGGACTGGGGAGGGAGGGACAACTATACTATGGAAACCGGGATTTTGTTTTTATTCTAACAGGGATCGGACCAGGGAGGGGAGGGACCACTATACTATGGAAACCGGAGATTTTTTTTATTCTAACAGGGATCGGACCAGGGAGGGAGGGACCACTATACTATGGAAACCGGGATTTTGTTTTTATTCTAACAGGATCGGACCAGGGAGGGGAGGACCACTATACTATGGAAAAGATTTTTTAAATGTATTTATTTATACTGGGATCAGGACCAGGATGGGTGGAGGGACCACTACACATGGAAACTTGTTTCATTTTCTTTATTTGCAATCGGCGATCAGCTGCTGCATGGGGCATGGGGGGGTGCACAGCCACCTGCCAGCCATGCAAATGAGCCCAAAATGGGCATGCAACAATACCTAGCACCTTGCATGCCCAATGAGCCTCATTTGCATGGCTTCCTATGTGAATAGGGGATTGCTCTCAGCGCTATATGCGCAGACCATCCTTCTGGCTGGCTATGAGAGTGGCGCTAATGGGGTTTCTCTGAGGTTAGTGCTGCCCCCTTGCCCCAATTCACAGCCAGATTGCCCACTGGGCTGTCCAACTGTGAATAAGCAGATTGCCCACCAAGCGCCAACCAGGGGCGCAAGCGCAAACTATTATGCTTCGCTTTGTGCAGTCTTTGAGAATCCAGCCCCAAGTTCCTAAATACAGCAACGGACTACATGTACACAATCCTGATGAACCTCTTTAACTGAACCCTAATGGAAGGGTCCTTCTCAGAAACCTAGAAACACATCAAAGTGGTCCCTATCTACAAGACAGGAGGGCCAAACAACTTGTCACATTACAGACCCATAGCTCTACTATCCATCATCTCAAAACTGTTTGGAAAGCTAGTGTGTAAATAATTATTATACAATGGCAAGAAAATTTCCTGGCCTCTGATTGGTCACGGTGTCCCTGGCACAGTGAGGTTATCCCAGCACAACCTCACTGTATTGCTTTGGATGCCTTGGATGAATTGATCATTAGGATGATGCTTTGGATGTCATACACTTAAAGAAACTGAGATATACTGCCACACTAAAAATCTACTAAAAACATTTTTTTATTTTTATTTTTTTATTTTGTATAACAACGAGCAATTGTATAATAGCAATAATGCACTCCAGGGTGTGGGTTGTGCTGGGATAACCTCACTTCTGAGACGCTGGATGCACTTGGCCTGCGGCCTCATGCCTAACCACCCAGGTGTGAGGTTATCCCAGCACAACCCACAACCTGTCGTGCATTATTGCTTAATTCACACACCTAGAAGCACACAACCTTCTAATGATCCACCAGTCGAGTTTTAGGGTGGATAGGTCCACGTCCACCCCCCCACCCACTTGCAGACTTCATCAGAGAGGTCACCAGAGCCCTGGACAAAAGCAAAGCAGTTGTGGCAGTGCACATTGACCTCTCAGAGGCATTTTATACGTGAACTACAAAATCCTTCTAGGGGAACTAAAAAAAGGGGAGCACCAGAAGTAACTGTGTGGTTCACCTCTTACCTAATAATCTGCAGGCAATCAGTGGCTGTGAATAACATCCTATCAGACATAGGGTTCCTATCGGGGGTCCCACAGAGATTGATACTGGGCCCCTACTATTCCTGGCCTATGTTATTGACCTTCCTGGATACAAAACACTCCACAGTAAAACAGTATGTCACCCCCCTACAAATGGGGGGTTCCCGAAAAGTATTCCTCAAGCTTGTCTAAATGCTCACTGCCAGGCTGCTGTCCTGCATTTTAGCAGTTTAAATGTGATTGCCAGAGAGTGCCTGTATAACCTCCGTGCACTGTCTCTTTAAGAGCTGCCTGGATTGCAGTCATAAGTAATCTGAGAGGGAGCTCTGTTGAAAGATGTAACTATTTGCTGAAAATCATTTAGAGTGATAATGATAATGTAGTTTGTCTAACCTGCCTTTTTTGCAGCAAGGATTGTTTTGTTTATCTCCACTATCTTGGTCCTGGACTGCGAATTGGACCAATCAGTTCTGGTGGGACCTAAAATGGAGCCAGACTACAGGAGCTGTCTGGAGTTAAAATCTGCAGGAATTGTAGTTTTGGGCTTTTGGCAACTTTGCACCTGAAGGAGGAGCCTTTGTTGTGACTGAAAGACAGATCAATCAACAAACGTTTTGGATTCTGGGAAAGTCCTTGGCTTGCTGGCAGTTGAGTCAGATCTAAGTTGGGAGCTGAAAAAGCAAGAGTTCAATACAGTCTCTGTGGAAAGGCCCGAGTTTTGGCCTGCATGTCTGCCTGCTGTCCCTGAGAGGAGAGAATTATTTTGGACTAAATCAAGTTTGTGAGAGCAAGTAAGCCATCGATTTTTACCAGGCTCATACCTGAAGAAGACCGAAGATTTTGCTTAATGCAATCGGCCTGTCAGGATTTCCAGCTGCTTTTGAATCCCCAGTTTGTGCAGAGACTTTTGATCAGTGACCAGAGAGCGGTTTGCCTGGTACAGTAGAATTTCCTTACATGTAAATGTGCTGTGAGTTGTTAGGGGTCGTGATTTGGTTCCCTGCTGTGTGAACTGTGTTCTGCTCGCTGGAAGCTGTATCCAGCCCAAAATGGACTGTATCCAAATTTGTCTCCATTTGGTCGGGGCCTTGCCACACTGGCCCAACCAGACTACCTGCTGCACAGAGAAAGCCATCGACGAGAGACTTGCCTGGGGATCAGCCCCCTGCTTCACGCTTGAACAGAAACGATGCCTCTGCAATTTTATGTGGGCCCTGCTTCTCCTGGCACTCCAGATTAACCACCTGCTGTCTTGATTTTCATCCAGCCTATGTCCAGTCTTGGGTATCGTGAGTAATCATCAGGTTAGCTCCCTGCAACAACAGCCTAATCTAAAAGTGTGTCATCTGATTGTCTTGTTGTTTTCTTTTCACGAACTGAGCCCTCCGGCTCCGGATTACAAATAGTGTGTGTTGTGCATGTTGTTTTCTTCCATCACAGGGCCCCAACCAGCTGCAACGTTCCTGGCTAGCCCACCATTCTCCATCTGGGTACCCAGAGTGTGTGACTGCTTATGGACCCTGAAGTGCATGCATAACTGTTTGATTGATACAGCCTTTAAGCAAATTGACCTGATTCGCCCCTCCCTTTTCAAGTCCCTTAAATAAATCAGATCTAACTCTCTTTTGCATTTACCCTGACTGTGGTTCCAGTTTGTGCAAAGTACTGTACTGCTGTTATTTGCTGTGTATAACCTTGTTTTACAGGGGTCCTCAGAGCCAGGCCAGAGGAAAGCCCTGGTGGTAAGTGCAAACAGTGTGGGTACTTATGTGGTAAATTCAGGGTATTGTGAAAGTGATTATTGTGTATTGTTCTGGCCACTAGTAAGGAAAGAGGGGTTACAGTGTCCCGGAGGATTATGCCAGGTTAGCTTGACCACTACCAACCCTGACCTCTGGGTGGAGGCACCCATTTCAGAACTCAGGCCCCTTAACCTGCTACTAGCCAAGCAGGCAGGGGTAGTAGCCCTTGGGATAGCACCATCTAGGGGTTACATATATGTGGATGGCACAGTCCTCATAGCAGGAGCCAAAGACTCCAACTGAATTTTGATATTCTTCAAAAATGGTTTGTCTTTGCAAAGAGGACTCTCAGTGAGGAAAAACCCCAGCCTATAGTCTTCTATAAAAACAGTACCAAAATTAAAACACTTGTAAGGTAGAAATACAACTCCTAGATGTGTCCACTATCAATGAAACTAAAGACAACAAATACCTGGGAGTAGACATAGACAATGCCTTGAATTTTGAGAAACAAAAGCATTATCAAAAAAAGTGAATGCCAGACTGAAGGCTCTCTTGCCAAAATGCCTACACCATACCAAAAAAAGCAAGATGGACCCTAGCTTCTCAGCTGCTGCTGCTCATTCTGGAATTTGGAAGCACAGTTTACCAGTATGCAAGTAACCAGCTGCTGGACAAACTGGATACAGCATATCACAAAATGGCAAGATTCCTCCTAGATGCCAATACAGCACCCACCATTGTGCAATACTCAAAACATTAAACTGGATTTCCCAAACTAAGAAGAGAAGTCCAGGGCACTCACAGTATACAAGATCACCAGGAGCATGATCGTCAGATATCAGGGACTAGCAAACAATTTCCCATAAAATACATGCAACATGCGGGCGTCAAAACAGAGGCCTCTGTGTGTAACTAGGGTCCAAACTAGCTACAGGAAAATTAGCCTTGATTACCTCATTCCCAAGACCTGGAATTCCCTGTCCCCAAATCAGAGGAGTAAATCCTGGCTGAATTTGAAACTGCTCTACTGTCAGAACTCAGAGTCCCGCGACTGTTACTAGAGTGACAGCTCAGCCTCCTGTCAGGGCAAAACCTCTCCGGACTAACCATTGGTAGCTGCCTGAAAGACTAAATGTAAATACTGTTTATATTGCCATTGTAAACTGCTTTAACTATTGTACATTGTATACTTACACTGTTAATGTAACTGCTGTAGCTAATGTAACACATCTTGCCTGTTCATATTCAAACTGCCATTGCTGAGATGCACTACACCTCAGCACTGGACAATATTGAAAATAGGACCATGGTGGCCTAACAGTTTTATCCTGCCAAAAATAAACATTTTACTACTAGTACATCAGTAGCACCTAGTCTGGAAGCCTCACAAAAAAAATGACTGCAGAATAATGCAGGATGTGACTTCTTATGAAGAATTCTTACAGATTTGGAGATCAGAATCTTTGCAAAAGTGACATAATGACATATGTGTAAAATTGTTTCATTCAGTAACTTCTGCTCGTAAACAACTGATAGACCAAGTGTGATCTAATGATCAAAGAGGTTCACATCCCAGAAGAAGAAACCTCATGGTACACACACTACCATACAAAAAATGTCGAATCAGAAAACTGTGTTGTTTGAATGCAGGTTTCTACATGGGAGTCCAGGTGCAAGTTGCAGGATCCTCCTAATGTGCTGGCCTCCCAGGGCATAAGGGGGTTATGCAGGTATTATGGATTTCATTGCCAGAGGTTCTGGATTCATATAAATGGATTATTTGGGATGATTTCAACACCTGGATTGACAAATTCACATTTTGGAAGAATTTCCTCCAGTGGATGAAATCACCAAGCCTTGCACAAGTTATTACTTCTGAGACTCATCAACATGGACATGCCTTGGACTTGGTTTTCTTCCTGAGGCTCGAGGTGAGTAAGCTAGAGACTGATCCAGTCAATTCTTCAGATCACTGCATGGGGAAGCTGTCCTTCAGGGCCCACATGACCCTCCCTATGGAGATGTTTCAGTACCACGTTTTAAGATAGCTTGGGCTAGGAGGACTCTCGGCAGTGCTGGACATCTCGGAGATGGTGGAAGCCAATGAGATGGGATCCAAGAATGCAGTATTGATCTATAACAGGGTTATTAATGGGGCAATCAGTTCTGTGGCACCTATCCATGTACAACCCCAGGTTTTATGCTTACAAACATACGAACATATGAAATTTGCCAGCAGATAAAGGCCTAGAGGTCTATCAAGTCTGCTCAAATGTGCAGCCAGCACCCCTTATTCTGCAGCTGCCCCTCCCTCCCTTCCACCCTTCCCCTTCATTGACCCTCCCCCTTATACTGTTCCATCCCCTTTTGAAGCAGTCCACTGTTCTACTGGATACCACTTCTGCAGGTAACGCATTCCACCCAGCCACCACCCTCTCTGTAAAAAAGTGTCTCCTCATCTTCCTCCTGAACCTTCCTCCTCCAGTCTCATATCATGGCCCTGGTGTCCCTCCCTCCCTCCCTTACTTTGAACAGCCCCTCTGTACCTGTCTTGTTTATTCCTTTAATGTACTTAAAGTTTTCAATCATGTCCCCATCCCTCCTCTCCTGCAGTGAGTACATGTTCAACTCCTCAGCCTCCTCTTGTATAAGTCCCCAGCCCCTTGATCATCTTTGTTGCCCTGCGCTGCACCCCTCCAGTAACTTAATGTCCCTCTTAGATATTGGTGCCAGTACTGCATGCAGTACTCCAGGTCGTGTCTAACTAATGACCTATACAGTGGCAGAATCACCTCCTCCCTCCTCGAGGATATACCCCTTGCAATACAACCCAGAATTTTGTTGGCCTTTGCAGCTACCTTCCTACATTGTGCCAGTTGTTCATCGACCCTGTAATGAGCACCCCAAGATCCTTCTCCTCCTCCTCTGTCTGGGCTAGCTGCACTCCCGCAGCTGGTAACTCCTCCTCCTTGGGTTCTTCATCCCAAAATGCAGCACCGTGTACTTTTTGGCATTAAATTCCAGTTACCAGGTGTCTGACCAGGTTTCAAGCTTTGCCAGATCATCCTGCAACCCCTGCCATCCCCCTAGGTCATCCACCACTACTCCTACCTTGGTATCATCAGCAAACAGACTGATCTTGCTCTTGATGTCCAATGATATGTCTGCAATGAATATCTCAAACAACACTGGTCCCAACACCGAGTCCTGTGGAACACCGCTCATCCCTACCCTTGGGTGTGAGAGCTCCCCACCCACCACCACCCTCTGTTGCCTTCCCTGAAGCCAGTTCCCTACCCATCTCACCAGCTTTGCACCTGCCCCTGTGCCTACTAACCTACCTCCCAGCCTTCCATGTGGCACTGAGTCAAATGCCTTACTGAAATCCAGATACAGGACATCCACTGCATGGCCCCTGTCCAGTTGCCTAGTTACCCAGTCATAGAACTCCACCAGGTTGGTTTGGCAGGATCTGCCCCATATAAAGCCATGCTGTCTACTGTCCTGTAGTCCTTTAGCCTCTAGGAGGGCTACCAGCCTCTCCTTCAGGATAGTCTCCATTAGCTTACCCATGATGGATGTGAGGCTCACTGGTCTGTAGTTTCCCGATTCATCCTTCGGCCACTTTTGTGGAGGGGCACCACATGAGTCATACTCCAGTCCTGAGGTACACACTCCGAATGTAGTGAGGCATTAAATCAGGTCTGCCAAAGGTTCTGCAGGACCTCTACCAGCTCCTTCAGTAGCCTGGGGTGGATGCCATCTAGGCCTGGTCCCTTATCCACCCTCAGTGCCTTCAAACACTCCTGAACTTTGCCCTCCATGATTTCCCATCTGTCACCCCTCCCCCATTTCTGCCATTCCTCCCCTTTAGGTGTCACCCCCTCTTCTCTTTAGTAAATACTGAGCAGAAGTACTCATTTAGTGCTTCTGCCTTATATCTTCCCTGCTTCCACCCAACCCCCTCCTTCCTAATCCTTACTATGTGGTTCTTACAGCTCCTTTTCTCCCTGATGTACCTAAAGAAGTCCCCCTTCTTAATGCCTTGTGCCAGCCTGAGTTCCTCAGATGCATTGGCTCCCCTTACTGCCTTGTCACCTCCTTGATTCTGTCAAGTACTCCTCCTGTCCTCCCCTCTCCTGTTTTCTTGTACTTCCTAAAGGCAGCTGTTTTCCTCCTTACCTTTTCCATGACCTCCTTGCTCAGCCAGCTCGGTTTCTTAGCCCTAGCCTTCTTGCTGTGGGCCTTGCAGCAGGTTTTGGTTGCCTCCATTATCCCCAGCTTTATGAGCTCCATCTCTGGTTAGTGTCCATACTAGACTGAATTCTGGCCAGGTACCCTTTTACCACTTCCCCATCCTCCCAAAGTTGGCCCTCCTGAAGTCCAGCACTCTTGTGCCAGATTCCACTCCTTCCTTGCCCATATCCAATGTGAGCCATACTGAGTGGTGGTCACTCCCTGACAGCGGTTCTTCCACTGTAAGTTCTCTCACAAAGTCCCCATTTGCCAGCACAAGGTCCCCATGGTTGGACGGGGAACTTAGGGAGTTGAAGGGCAGGGGTAAATGGAGAAAATGACAAAGGCAATAAGGACAGGGATGGGGCAAAAAGGGATAAGGCCATCAAGAAATGGAGGGTAATGAGTACCAGTGCCCATAGTCTGGGCAACAAGCTCCCTGAACTGGTGGCCTTGATGGAAGAGGGATGCCTGGATAGTATAGCAGTCACAGAAACATGGTACACAGAGAACCATGACTGGGATGTTAACATACCAAGGTTCGCAACCTACAGAAGAGACAGGGAGGGGAGAAGAGGGGGAGGAGTAGCTTTCTATGTAAGGGAAGAGATAAAAGCAACAGAACAAAACAGTAAACAGGGAGGAGAGGAGGCACTGTGGGTCACCTTAGAGACTGGAAATGACACCACATTCTGCACAGGGGTTGTATACAGACCCCCATCTCAGGGGGAGGGAATGGACAAGGATATGATAGAAGGCATCCTTAGGATGGCAGAGAAAGGGGAGATACTGTTGATGGGGGACCTGAATATGCCAGATGTTAACTGGAGCACCTTTGCTGCAGCCACATCCAAGAGCAGGGCCATTCTTGATGCCCTACAGGCGGCATGCCTCAGAAAGCTAGTTTTGGAACCCACTCATGAGGGAGCGATCTTAGACCTCGTACTCTCAAATGGGGACAATGAGAAGATCTCAGATCTAGAAGTGAGTAGCCATATGGGAACAAGTGACCACCAAACAGTGTAGTTCATGACAAACTCAGCTACAGAGTCAGGCCATACAAAAGTGAGGGTACTGGACTTCAGGAGGGCTGACTTTGGCAAGGTGGGAGAGTGCCTTAGAAAAGAACTAGCAAACAGGCTAGAAGGAGGGGTGCAGCAACAATGGGGAAATATCAAAACTGCCATCACAGAGGCAATAAGCCTTTGTGTGAAGCAAATAAACAAATCAAAATGAAAGAAAAAGCCACTATGGTTCTCAAAAGAGGTGGTGGGGAAGGTTAGGGAGAAAAAGATAGCATTTAGGAAGTATAAGGAAACACAGAAGGAGCAGGACAGAGAACTGTACCAGTTAAGGCAGAAGGAAGCAGGAGGGAAGTCAGAATAGCAAAGGCCCAAACTGAGTAAAGACAGCCAACTCGGTTAAGAAGGATAAAACCTTTTATAGGTACATCAGGGGCGTAGAAAGACAAAGGGAGGGATAATGAGGCTGAATAGAATGGACGGTGGGTGGGCAGAGGGACAGTGAAAAACAGGATACTGAACGAATACTTCTGCTCAGTATTCACAAAAGAGGAGGAGGGGAGGTGCCTAATCCAGTTAACAGAAGCACTCTGGATGGGCGATCCCATTCCTTTCACAGAAGAAAGGGTTCTGAAAGAACTCCTAAAACTGAAGGTGGACAAAGCAATGGGGCCTGATGGAATTCACTCCAGAATTCTAAAAGAATTAAGGGGAGAACTAGTGACACCACTGACTACCTTTTTTAACAAATCATGGGAGGATGGTGTGGTACTTGAGGACTGGAGGAAGGTGGATGTGATTCCCCTTCACAAAAGTGGGAGCAAGACAGAGGCAGGAAACTACAGACCTGCAGACCTGTCAGTTTGACCTCTGTGGTAGGAAAAGTGATGGAATCACTTCTGAAGGAAAGAACTGTTGAGTACCTTGAGGCCAGTGGGGCACAGGACCCAAGGCAGCATGGGTTCACAGTGGGAAGGTCATGTCAGACAAATCTAATTGATTTCTTTGACCAGGTGACCAAAGCAGTAGACCAGGGAGAGGCTGTGGACATGACCTACCTAGACTTTAGCAAGGTATTTGACGCAGTCCCACAAAAAAGATTAATAATCAAATTAACCAGCCTGGGAGTGGGTCCCAGGCTGGTAGCCTAGGTAAAACACTGGTTGGACAACAGGACACAGAAGGTAATTGTAAATGGAGTCCACTCTGAAGAAAGGGGATACTAGTGGGTACCGCAGAGTTCAGTACTGGGTCCAGTACTTTTGAATGTCTCTATAAGTGACATTACAGAGGGACTGGAAGGAAAAGTATGCCTTTTGAAGATGACGAAAGATCTGCAACAGGGTTGATACACAAGGAGGCATGGAAAGGATGAGAAGGGACTTGGCAAGGTTGGAGGAATAATCAGAAGTATGGCAGCTTGGATTCAATACAAAAGTGCAAAATAATGCACCTGGGAAACAAAAACCCAAGGGAAGATTACACAATGGGGGGGGGTAGTAACAACAACAAAACTGGAAAGAGACCTAGGGGTAATCATATCAGATGACCTTAAGGTTGGCAAGCAATGTAAGAAGGCAGTCGAAAAGGCTGGGGGGATACTGGGATGTATAGGGAGAGGCATCACCACTAGAAAACAGGAAGTTGCTATCCTTCTGTACAGACAATTGGTGAGACCCCATCTGGAGTACTGTGTCCAGTTCTGGAGACCCCATCTCCACAAGGACATAGACAGGATGGAGGCAGTCCAGAGGAGGGCAACTAAAATGGTGCAGGGTCTGCAAGAGAAGCCATGCGAGGAGAGACTAAAAGAGCTTAATATGTCTACCCTTGAGGAAAGGAGGGAGGGGTGACATGCTAGAAATTTTTAAGTACCTCAGTGGAATCAACAAAGTCCAAGAGGGTAACATTTGTCAGAAAAGAGATGTGCAAGAACAAGGGGACACAATTTGAAGATAGAGGGGGGATGGCTCAGGGGCAATGTGTGGAAGTATTTTTTCACAGAGAGGGTGGTGGATGCATGGAACAGCCTTCCTGAGGAGGTTGTGGGGTCTAAAACTGTGGGAGAATTCAGAATGCATGGGGCAGACATTAGGCAATTCTTGTGGGGGGTAGGAAGAAATAGGGTATTGGTTAACTAGGATCTGCAGCTTATCCTGTAAGTAGGGAAATGGGCAGACTAAGTGGGCCAAGCGGTCCTTATCTGCCATCAAAGGCTATGTTTCTATATATGTTTCTATGAAGACTAGGGTTAGACGTTAGAGCCCTGTTAAAGGAGGTCCAAGAGCAGGAGGATAAACTAACTTTGAAGATTTATTTTGATGACTTTCAAAAGGTTATCTCCCATAAGAAGGCAGCTTCTATGCAGGGAGATTGTGGCTGGGAGGAACTGACTCAGCTCTTTCATACTGTGGACAGGCTATTAAATCCAGCCTGACTCCAGTTGGTAAGAGTATTTTCAGCTGCAAAGTATGAAGAGTTTGCTCAATTTCTCTCAGACAGAGAATCTTCTATTCGGGCCGGAATCTTTCCAAGCAGGCTGGCACGGTCTGGCAGAGTTGGGCAGGGACTTCATGGATGTACTCGACTGGCCTGAGCAGAGTTTCAGCCAATCTTGATAGAAGAAGTTTGAAGGGTGATTCTGGAGCTGCAGCCCGCTTATTGTGAACTAGACCCAAACTCCAGGTGTCTATTAGTGAGTTGTGTGGGGTCTTTGGAGTTGGTGTTCTCTAGGATAGTTTGGTGTTCCTTGTCAGAGGGAGTCTTCTAGGCAGCACTGAAAAATGCACTGGTTCAGCCCCTTCTAAAGAAGCCAGCTTTGGACCCATATGTTCTAGCAAATTATCGTTCTGGCTCTAACCTCCTTTTACAGGTAAGGTTAGTGAGAAGGTTGTGACGCTGCAGCCTGAGGCACACTTCGCAGCTCATAACATCTATGAGCCCTTCCAATCTGATTTTGGATCTAGGCATAGCACTAAGACTGCACTGGTCAAGGTACATAATGACCTTCTCATGGTGAGAGATAAGGGTGAATGGTCAATACTCATTCTGCTTGATCTCTCCTCAGCATTTGACACTGTGGACCATGGAGTTTTGCTGGACCATCTGTGGGAGTATGTAGGACTCACTGGCACACTTATCCACAGGTTTGATTCCTATCTTTGCAGTAGGATTCAGAGGGTGGTGATGGGAACTTTCTCATTGTCCCCAATGCCCCTGCTCTGTGGCATGCCCCAAGGTTTGGTTCTCTTACCTTTGTTGTTTGCAGTATACATGCTGCACCTGGGAGGGCCCATTCAACAATACAGCTTGGGTTGCCACTGCTATGCGGATGATACCCAGTTGTATTTGTCCTTTGCACCTATGATGCCTGACACTGTCAAGGTGCTTAATATGTGCCTGTCTGAAATCCAGAGTTGGATGGAATCTAGTTGGCTGAACCTTAACCTGGATAAAACTGAGATACTGGTGCCTGAGCCAGGTCAGGGAGGGAGCAGAAGTAGTCATGGGTAAGATGGGCCTTCGGCTTGGATCATCCAGGTTGTTGGCTTCTGTAAAGGTGAAATGTCAGGGAGTCATATCTGATGAATGGTTGACACTGGAGGCTCAGGTGTTGGCTGTAGTCAGAAGTGGCTTTTGCCATCTGAGAAACATCAGCCGGATTAAGTCCCTTATCCCTCCGGAAGATCTGCCAACCCTGGTGAATGTTTTCATGATGTCTAGGCTCAACTACTATAAAGCGGTTTATCTCAGGGTTAGTGGAGGTACCCTACAACACTTGCAGCTGGTGTAGAATGCTGTGGCCGGATCACTGATTAGCCTCTCGAGGTCTAGTAATGTGACCCCAGTCCTGCGTGATCTGCATTGGCTCCCTGCAAAGTAGTGAGTTACCATCAAGGTTGGTTTACTAACCTTTAAAGCCCTACATGGATTGGGCCCTGACTGCCTGGTACAGCTCTTGCACCCTGTCCAGTCCATGCACCCCCTTTGCTTCTCTGAGGAAGGTCTCCTTTCAGTCCTGAGGGCCCAGCTAAAGTCTTCTGGTGACCATTCATTTGAAGAGGCCAGCCCTCTTCTTTGGAATGCCTTGCCTAGGGGACTGAGGGAGGCTTCCTCAGTGGAAGCCTTTAAAAGGGAGTTAAAAACCTGTCTAAGGCTGGCCCACTGGCGCAGCGGTAGCACTACCACTCATGATGCCGGTGACCTGTATTCAGGAACAAGCCCAGGGAGTCAGAGGGCTGGCCAAGGGGGAGAGAAGGCTGAATGTCCATGGACCACTCAACTTCTCCAGGGAGGGGGAGACGAGGCCCAGTGCTCGACTGACCCCAGGCAGAGGAATGAGGTACAGCAAGTGCCCGGCCATACAGAGAAGAGCTGGTCATGCCGGATGTTGGTGGATCTCTGCCTGACATCAGGGCACAGAGTATGCCCAGAAGATGTGAAAATGGCTCCCTGCACTCTGGGAAGACAGAGTGCCAGCACAGACCTGCCCCACGTGGTAGTCCCGACAAATGGCAATTGTTTGGGGTGTACGGGCCCCCACATCATCCCCGCCTGGGAGGAGGAACCAAAGCTACATGGGAGGACTACCACAGGGCTCCAGGCAGGAAGGAACTAGGGCAGATGCCAGGCACTGTCGATGAGGCGGAGCACAGAGGTCAGGGGAGGAGCATAAACAGAAAGTGAAAAAAAAACTGTCTAATTCATCAGGCCTTTGGGGACTTATCGTTCTCATAGTTTCCCTGTGTTAGCTGCTCTAAACAGAAATTATGGTATTCTGTCTATTTTAAATTGTTCTCTATCTTAGTTATTTACTAATTACTGTAGTGTTATTTACTAATTATTGTACTGTCAGTCTGACCTCTGTGGTAGGGAAAATGATGGAGTCACTTCTGAAGGAAAGAATAGTTGAGTACCTAGAGGTCAGTGGAGCACAGGATCCAAGGCAGCATGGGTTCACAGCGGGAAGGTCATGTCAGATGAATCTAATAGATTTCTTTGACTGGGTGACCAAAGTAGTAGACCAGGGAGGGCTGTGGACATGGCCTACCTAGACTTTAGCAAGGCATTTGACACAGTCCCACACAAAGATTATTAGTCAAATTAACCAGCCTGGGAGTGGGTCCCAGGGTGGTAGCCTGGGTAAAACATTGGCTGGACAACAGGACACAGAAGGTAATTGTAAATGGAGTCCACTCTGAAGAAAGGGAGGTTACTAGGGTACCGCAGGTTCAGTATTGGGTCCAGTCCTTTTAATGTCTTCATCAGTGACATTGCAGAGGGACTGAAGGAAAGTATGCCTTTGCAGATGACACAAAGATCTGCAACAGGGCTGATACACAAGGAGGTGGGAAAGGATGAAAAGGGACTTGGCAAGGTTGGAGGAATGGTCAGACGTATGGCAGTTAGATTCAATGCAAAAAGTGCAAAATAATGCACCTGGGAAACAAGAACCAGGGAAGAATACACAATGGGTGGGGAGGTAGTAACAACAACAAAACAGCAAAGGGACCTGGGGGTAATCATACCAGATGATCTTAAGGTTAGCACATGTGAGAAGGCAGTAGGAGGGCCGGGGTATACTGGGATGTATAGGAGAGGCATCAGCAGCAGAAACAGGAAGTTGTTATCCCTCTGTACAGACAGTTGGTGAGACCCCATCTGGAATACTGTGTTCAGTTCTGAGACCCCATCTCTCGCAAGGACATAGACAGGATAGAGGCAGTCCAGAGGAGGGCAACTAAAATGGTGCAGGGTCTGCAAGAGAAGCCATATGAGGAGAGACTAAAGGAGCTTAATATGTATACTTGAGGAAAGAAGGAGAGGGGGACATGATAGAAACTTTCAAGTACCTCAAGGAATCAGCAAAGTCCAAGAGGGTAGCATCTTTCAGAAAAGAGACTTGCAAGAACAAGGGAGACAATTTAAAGATAGAAGGAGGGCAGTTCAGGGGCAATGTGAGGAAGTATTATTTCACAGAGAGGGTAGTGGATGCATGGAACAGCCTTCCTGAGGAAGTTGTGGGGTCTAAAACTGTGGGAGAATTCAAGAATGCATGGGACAGACATAAGGCAATTTCTGTGGGGCAGGAAGATATAGGCTGTTGGTTAACCAGGATCTGCGGCCTCATCCTGTAGTTAGGAAATGGGCAGACTAGATGGGCCTAGCGGTCCCTATCTGCCATCAAAGTCTATGTTTCTATGTTTCTATGTGTTTTAAATTGCCTGTCATGTATGTAGGGTGCCCTGAGCCTTCATGGAAGGGCACCATATAAATGAAGTTACTACTACTACTACTAAATTACTTGGGCCATCCATAAATATGGATAAAATTATAGAAAAAAAATCAATCATAATGCTTACATTCAGGAGCAATAAATAAGAATGGTCATTTCATTCTGTGAAAATTATGTTATATTAAAATTAATGGAGACCCGCCGGCCCAGTAGCACAGAGGGCTGAGGTGCTGGATGCCTTACCTCATGCTACGCTGGCAACTCGGATTTGGGAATGACCTCGGGTCATCGGAGAGCCGGCACGGGGGGAGGAGAAGCAGGATTGAGCAGCCTCTCAGCAGCTCTCCTCTCCTCTCCTGGGGGAGGTGGTTGCCCCCCTGTCCCACCACCACCGGTTGGAGGTCCGGTGTTGGCGCAGGTGGAGGGGGCAGCACGAAGGGATGGCATCTCAACGCACAGTGTGTGCATGCCTCCACACATGCATGCATGCAAGAGATGGGGTGGGAGTTAAATGGGGTAAAAAGCCTACAAAACATATGTATAAAAAACTAATTTTATTTATTTATTTATTGAAATGTCTGACCAGGAAGGTTACACTGAGCAACAAAAGCTCGTCTCATGGTACATCCTGGGGGAAGGGGAGTGGGAACAATAAGTAATACAACAGGATACATACATCAGGAAATAGCTTAACAGCATATAGACAGACCGTACAGGATTACAACCATCAATAACTAATAAAATTTCTAGACTGGGATACATAGAGAGACTAGCAGAAGGTATGTAATAAGGTACTGGGGGTGATACAGAGTGGTGACAGAAAGTGCTAGGTTGCAGAAAGTGCTAGGATTGCAAGAGGGGTTAGGATAAGGGGCATATTTGGCCCAGCTAGAGGAAGGAGGAGGTATAGACCAACAGCTAGACAGGGCCCTGCGGGGCTAGCTGCAGTTGCAGTTCATCACTAGGTAGTTTGCTGGGGATGTAGAGAGAGAATAGGCTGAAGAAGAGTGGTGGATTTGGGTCGGTAGTTGATTCCAGAGCTTAGGTAGGTGATGGGAGAATGCCATTTGGCCGGATGTAGTATTTCTGTGTGGTATATTCAGAGAATGAGAGTCATCAGATAGGAGGACGTAATTGAAGGGGTGAGGGGCAGATAAGGAGGCAGAGAGGTAAGAGGGGAGTGAGCCTAGCCAGAATTTTGAGGTAAACTTTGAAGCATGCAAGGTTCTCCTGTCAACAAGTGAGGGAAAATTTAGAGAGTGGTAAAGAGTGCAGTGATGTGTCAGAGCAGGGGCATCCAAGGCAAACCGGCAGAAGGAGTTAAAAAGAGGTTCCAGCCTGGATAAGGAGGATTGAGGGGCTGCTCCTTAAACAACATCTCAATAGTCGAAAGTTGGCAGATTCATTTTATGTACCAGTTCGTGCCTAGCTGGAGACCATCTTAAGGGTGAGGTTGGTGACATTCCTGGAAGTAAACAGCCTTCAGGACATCCAGCAACATGGGTTCATTCAGGGGAGATCTTGTCAAACTAACCAGGTCAGATTTTCTGACTGGATGACAAAGGCTGTAGATGGAGGTTAGCTGGCTGATGTCTTGTATCTGGACTTCAGCAAGGCATTTGACTCTGTGCCATACGGGAGACTGATTGGCAAACTGAGGAACCTGGTGTAGGGGTGACACTGGTACAGTGGATAGGCAACTGGCTGAGCAACAGACAGCAGAGGGTGGTGATGGGGGGGAATTCTCATCACCCAGGAAGATCACTAGTGGGGTCCAACAAGGATCGGTTTTGGGTCCACTGCTATTTAATGCCATCCTAGCGGATATAGCGGAGGGAGTTAAGAGCAAAATGAGTCTGTTCACCGATGACTCCAAATTAGGTGCAGTGGTGGACAATGAGAAAGGGAGGAGGGTACTCCAAGAGGATCTGGAAAGACTTGGACAGTAGTCAGACACATGGTGGCTGGGGTTCTATACTAGGAAATGCAGTGTACTGCACTTCAGGGTCAGGAACCCAGGATACAGTTACCACTTGCAGGGAGGGTGGGGCAGATATCCGTATCTGGGGAAGAAAATGATCTGGATGTGGTGATCACAGGGAAAATGAATCACTCAGTACAGTGTAGAAAAGCAGCGGCAAAGGCAAACAGAATGCTAGGGTGCATTGCTAGGGGGATCACTTCAAGGAGGGAGGAGGTTATTCTGTCACTGTACAGATCAATGTGAGGCCGCAGTTGGAGTACTGTGTGCAGTTCTGGTGCCCATACTTAAAGAGGGATGTCAGGCTCCTGGAGGGAGGCCCGAGGACAGCGCCCAAGATTATCCTGGGAATGGGGGAGAAATTCTATGGTGAGAGACTAAGAGAGTTCAACATGTACTCCCTGAAGGATAGAAGGAACAGAGGAGATATAATCAAGACCTTTAAGTACTTGAAGAGCATAAACAAAGTTAGTACTGAGGTATGTTTAGACTGAAGGGAAGGGACCATGAGAGTACATAGGCTGAAACTGGTGGGGGATGGGTCGGGGAGATGAGGAAGCATTACTTCATGGAAAGGGTGGTAGCAGCTTTGAATCGTTGCCTAGGAGGTGATCTCGCTGGATTCAGTGGGGAGTTTTAAGAAGGGTGGGATAGGTTCATGGGCAAGGTACAAGTAGGGAGAGAATTGACCAGGTGGCGGGAAAAATTGGCGGGAGGGATGGAAAGGGGGAGGGGCAGCAGCCGTTGTCTGAACCGTGAGCTGCATCTTTGAGCAGACGAGATAGACCCTGAGGCCTAATTCTGCTGGCATAGTCATATGTTTGTGTGTTTGGAGTGTTAATTTTTTTGAAATGCACTAAGCTGCTTATGGTTCATAAATTGACTATAGGGTAAGCCCTCCATCTGCTAATTATTCATTCCCAGTTGCTAATCTATAGAACACCCCATATGTCTGTTTATGTTGACACACATAATAAGAATAATTGATTGTATCATTGCCTGCCTTCTCCTTCTCATTTTTTTAATTCAGTTCAAGATTGTGTGACATTGTATGAACCTCAACCAAGTGTTTTTGCCCGATTGTAACATATATATTAATAAACAGATTTGAACTGAATTATACAGCACTGTAACTGTACTGCACTGTAAGAGGCATTGTGATCTAGTGGTAGAGCACTGGCTTAGGAACCAGGAGACTGTAGGTTCAAACCCCTCTAGAGCCAAATACTCACTGTGTGTCCTTGGGCAAATCAGTTAACCCTTTCACTGCTCCAGTTCATCCAGCTGCAGAAATGGGAGCAGCAGAATCCCGCTAGAGATGAGATGTAGCATCTCATCTGGGCTACTTGGGATAAATTAATTGCAAAATTAAAAAAATATTGGAGTAAATAAACCGTACAAATAAAAGGCTGTTTCTTAACAGTACTGTTTTAGATATTGATGCTGAAATGAGTTAATTGCATGATCTTATAAATATAATGGGACACCAGGGAATGTTTGGGTTCCATGTTATCTCAGCAACTGCACAATGGCAATGGGAATAACTGTGAGTGCACATCGCTGAAAACCAAAATGGAGATGTGCACTATAATGAAGGAAAAACAGCAAGAGGCTCTAACTTTATGACAGTCGGATGATATTTACCTACTTTTTATGCAGGGCTGCAACCCCGCACCCGCCCGCCTAAAATTAATATAACTAACTCCGGGGGCCACATTTCAGAGATGGAGAAACTCAAGGGGGATGCAACTTGGGAGGGACAGAAGTCAGGAGGGGAAAATGGTGGGGGGGGACAAAGTGAGAATGGACTTCACAAAATAAAAACAATTTAAATTAAACAACTCCCAAATAAACCATAAAATAAGACATTCTGGGAGTTCTGAACCCTGGTCTACCAGCATCAGTGGCGGTGACTGTAGCCACCACACCAAATGAGTAGCTGGGAACTGGCATGCCCAACAAAGCCCCATAACCCTATGTAGCTGACCCTGCTTCGCTATACACCCCCTCGCTACTTGCTGACATTCACTATTTAGTGACCCCCGCTATTCTTTCATGGTCGCTATTCCCACAGGCACTCAAACTGAGTTGCTCAGTTTGAGTCGCCCATATCACGGAATACCAATGTGGTTGGCATGGGATGGGGAGCAGAAGGGTAACACTGGACATCAGGGTCTGCTTGGCACGTGATGGGGTGAGAGAAAGGGGTGCCAATGGACACAAAAGACTGCTTGGTATAGTGATGGGGAGAGGGATGGTTATGCCACTGGATACCAGGGAGTACGTGGCATGCAGTAGAGAGAGGGAGTGGGTGCAACTACACCACAGAGTGCTTGTCAAAAAAAGGATTAACAATGCCAGCCAATGGCTGGCATTATAATACATATTAGTATGCATGTTATTAATTATTCTTTTAAAATGGATGGAAATTAATTGTAAAAAAAAAATCTAGGTTTAGGTACCAGCTAGGGTCACTGCACAAGGTCGCAAAACAGGGAAATATAACCAGAGGGTATATAAAAGTATGAGCGTAAAGGACAGCTTCCCAGCCAAAGGTATAGGAAAAACAATAACAATTTCTTTAGAAGCTCTGCAACGTGGCAAAAGAGGTTGTAAATTACTGTATGCCTGGGCTAGAGAAACATTTAAGACAGTTCTTGTGTTCCTATTGGTCAGAACACAGATCTGCTTTTTTTGCTTACTAGATTTTCAGGCTGAAAAATACCAGAGACAGGGGAAGTATAAACAGGGAGATGAGATTACAACGTGAAGTGATTCTGGCTGGACTCTGAAAGCTGCTCAGTTAGAATCGACATGGAAAGAAATGGTGGCAATATGGACTGAGAAAGTGGGAAAAGAGGAACTGCATTCAGAGACATGCAGTCTCCAGATCCAGAAGCTGGGGTACAGATATGGAGGAGAAATGTTTTAATAAAATAACATCAAAGACAGCCAACAGAGCAACAAAGAGAAGAGCCTTTGATGCTGCAGCTAAGGCCATGCTGGGAAGCACTCCTTCCATGAAGTTTGTTGAAAGAACCTACTTTAACAGCACCAGTTCAGTATAAATAATCTAGCCTGCATGCAATCTTGACCAACCATCCAACCATATTCATTTTAAAAGTTAATTCAAACAAGAACTGTATGTTTTCACTGTTTCTTGAGGAAAAGGTGCCATAGAGACTCACCTTTGGACTGCCATGCCTGGCATAAAGTGAGACCCACCGCAGCAAGCCTGACTGCAGTGCAGTTTTACCAGCAAAAAGAAGTGACAGGGAGTACTAAATCATGGCAATGCTTTTCTAGGCAAGCCTAGTTTCACCAGGGAACTCTAAAACATATTTTTGTCACCCATCTTGAGGTGATGTTCTCAATAACTGGAAGCATAAATACAGCTGAGTGTTCTAAGTTAAAAAAAAAAAAAAAAAAACGACTAAGATGACGTCAATAATTCATACCCAATATAAACAGGACTCTGGACCTTGAAAGGGTATGATAATCCAAGCTGGTGGGTTGGGGTCATACAATCAGGGTGGCAAAGAACTCTAAAGTTTGTGTTTAAATCATGGTTTTTCTGGAGGGAGGCATATGTACTTTACTTGGCAGTTCTGAGTAAAACAATTTCATTTATTCATAACCTTTACCGTAGTAACTCCGAAAGTATGAGGACCTGACTGTGACACTGTCTGTTTGTGAAACTGTCAATATGTTCCCTCAGTTATCTTATGGTATATCTTATGTGTTTTATTAGATTAGATTGTTTAATAAAACAAAAACACTTGTTTGATTCTAATTTTGATTTGGACATCTTTTCCTTGAGTCCCCTACCTGTAGTCCATAAATTAGTAAAAGCTAAATGCATAACATTGTCCCCTTGTAGCTCAGAGTTACATCAGGAATAAAGACTTAAAAAGTTTAAGGCTTGAACTGCCCCTTTCAGAAGACGTTTTTTGTTACAGAAGCATCCCTGGTAGTGAGAAGTAAGGTGGATGGTTTGCCCTTAAATCATCTGATGCTTGAACAAACATATGTATTGTCAAGACTGCCAACAACAGATGTGTCATGTGGCTAGGGCCTTCGTTAGACCCGCATTCAAAAAGCACCACTGTTATGGCATATGACTGTGAACAGTTTATTGAGCCAGGGAGTAGTCATAATATATACAGTTTACACATTTACACAGAAAAAGAAAGAAACTTGAGCCAGCCTGGTGGCGCTGGAGGTTAAGGCGCTGGATGCCAGAAAAGAATGAAGCTCCAGTCAGATAAGGGCCTCGGGAGACATTCAGCAACACAGTGGAGTTTTGGACCCAGATATATCGGGTGACTCATCTCCAAAAGTTTAATTTTCAACAATTCGCTTAAGTATTTTAGCAGCGATCATTTATATATCCATATTATATATTCTTTGCAAAAATCTTCATTAATGCACCAGTTAGAGTAACTTCATGCCACAAAGGTAGGGAAATGTGGAGTTAAGGTTTCCAATCCTAACTCCCCACCCCCCAAGCAGCAAAAGGAAAAAATCATTACAGTTTGGCTGTCCTGAGTCTTGGCGAATCGGGGTGGGGTCTTCCATGGGGTTTTCAACCCTAATGCTCACCCCATTCTGATACAGTGTTTAAACGTACAGAACTATGGGCAGGATTTACGACGAGAAATTTTTAAAGTTCCCCTCCGCAATTGCTGTTGCGGACTTGAATCGCCCGCAGCTGCGGCGGTAGCATTCACAGCCACAGCAGTTGTGGAGGGTGCTATGGCAGGTTCTGATGCCCATAGCAGCCTCCCGCAGCTCAGTGCTGTCCATGGCAACAGCATCCGCAAGCTGCCGTATTCCATAGAGCCGGTCGCACTCCGGCTCCACCTTCGAGAATACCCACAGCTGCGGTCGACCTGCGGCTTCACAGGTGGATTCCCACTCAGCCAAGGTTTTCCCGCAGCTGCGGGTCCTTCTCCCCCCTTAGTGAATCCTGCCCTATGTCTCCCACATACACAACAACCTGCGGGCCCCACGAAAGAAAACAGATCACATCTGACCTTATTTGCACAGAGAATGGGGTGAACGCTGGAGCTGAAAAATACACTTGTATTGGAGCCGAGCAGTGCAGCGCCGCACTTAGTCACCAAATGGCACCACAGAGCATGCGCCATTTTGTTGAACGCCGGACTTTACAAAAATTAAATAAAGTAAGTTCAACTTCACTGAAAAGAGCGCTTTATTTGCGAACCTCCTAATCGGGGGATAAGGCTTGCAGGGGATGGGTAATTTATGAATAATACAGTTCTCCCTTAATGTGCAAAGTTAGAGGGTTAACATTGAACACCCTACTCAACCCTAACTATAGGGGCACTACCACACCTCATTGTATATGTACTGTATATATAAAATACATGGATGTTACCCAAATCCCATTATGCAAACCATCATTTATTTCCCCATATCCGACACCCCTGAAAGTAATAGATTATGGCAATTAAACTCAAATACTACAGCAATGAAACTCAAATACTTCAACTAAAAACCTCACCAAAAACACAACAATCCCACACATAAAATATAAAACACCTACCTGGTTAAAACAAAAACAAATTAAAGTGACTAAGCAAAATAAAAAAAAATCTTAGCTACTGAAAGTAAATGAGCAATTAACGTAACACGTTAATGACCACAGTTACCTATGCAGCCATCAAAGAAAATAATTGCTGTGCAAATGAAACAATAAATACTGTTTGTCCTCGGGGTGTGGGCATGAAAGATAGCAGTACAAGGTGATACGGTACAAATGCCCTTAAACGTATGTTTATTCAAATAATAAGTAGAACAGAAGGCAAATAGTTGTTGATTCTTTTAGGATAAAGTCTTTTTGCAAAAAAAAACCTATCCAATTGAGATTTAATGCAAAGAAATGCACAATAATATACATGGGAAACAAAATCCCTAGAGCAACATATCAGCTGGGGGGGGATATAGAATGCTTCAAGCAAGAAAGGGACCTGGGGTTATCATCTCTGATGACCTCAAAGTAGGGAGTCAGTGCAACAAGGTGGCAGGTAAAGCAAACAGGATGCTTGGGTACATAGGCAGGGTAAGGCTTCACCTCAATTACAGTGTCCTGTTCTGGAGGCCGTACCTACGCAAGGATGTGGACAGGGTGGAGGCAGTACAGAGAAGGGCAACCAAGATGGTGCAGAGTTTACATCATAAAACCTACGAGGACAGGCTGAAGGACTTACATATGTACTCCCTGGAGGAGAGGAGAGGAGATGAGATGAGAGGGGGGGTATGATTGAGACATATGAGTACCTCATGGGGAGGAACAAGGTGGAGGAAAACACAATTTTTCATTGAAAAAGTGGATTGAGGACATGGGATGAAACTGGAGGGAGGGAGGTTCAGAGGAAACATGAGGAAGTATTTCTTCACAGAGAGGGTGGAGGACAAATGGAACACCCTGCCAGAGGAGACAGTAGAGGCTGGAATGATTACAGGATTTAAGAATGTATGGGATAGGCACCAGGGGATCCTGGTAGTTGGGGGTGGGAGACAACTGAGTATTAGAAAAGCTTGTAGAAGCAACACTAAGTACTCAAATGGGCAGACTGGATGGGTCAAAGGCCCTTATCTGCCATCACTGTCTATGTATCTATGTAAAAGACAACACGGCAGATTTCCTTTTTACTTGTAATGTCTGTCTGGATCTTTAAGGCTAAGAACCTTTTCCTTGGTTGCTGTAAATTCTACATTTGGTGAGTTTCACTCAGCTTTCCCTCCTCCAGTTCAGAGCTCAGGCTGGAGATCCTCTTGCTTCACACAGCAGCTTCACACTCTCTTTAACTCTCTCTATAGCTCCCTTTTTATACATCAGCAGGGGTCAGGTGATCTGCCTCGTTGCATCTTATTAACATCATTAGTACATTTTAGCATTTTTATGAAGGTATTCTCTTAAGCAAACATATGAAACTTTAATACATGAACAATAGTAAAATCACACATGTGCACACCTAAAAACACCTTCCCAATCAACAGTGTTATGATATTTATTTACAAATATGTTTCTATGAGGGGCAGATCTTAGGTATGAGCTCCTCACACCTTTGTGCCTTCCCTAAGATGCTGTGGATTAGGTATTGTGAGGAGGCGGGGGCCCCGGGTCTGTGGAGGATGGGAAAGGAGTGGGCGGATAAAGACAGTGAGGACCAGGAGGCACCCTGGGTCAAAATGGGTAAAGGACAGTGGTCCTCCCTGACTTGTGCCCATACCCAAGGGCTCTGACATGTGCAGACAGGTGGTTTGATCATCCTCGGGTTCTTGTCCCTCTTGGGCAGTGTTGTGCAATGCCAGGTCAGTTGAGAATAAGACTGCACTGGTGGCCATATGGTAGCCTCTGCTGACCTGGCATGCATCACCGAAACCTGGCTGAATGAGAATGCAGGGCCCATCTTGGCTTCCACTATACTGGCCGGGTTCTCTGTGTTACACTGCCCTAGAGTGGACCGTGGGGGTGAGGGAGTCGCAATCTATTTTAGATCAGAACTGGATCTGAGGGAGGTGCCAGTGGGATCTACCAAATCCTTTGAATATATTGTGGGGGTGGGTGAAGGTTGCAGGCTCCTTCTTATCTATCATCCACCAGGGGATGGGAGCGTTTTCCTGCAGGAGGTAGAAGAGCTCATCACTGAGCTGGTGTTGGAGTTCCCCAGATGGTTAATTTTGGGAGACTTCAATGCCTGGGTTGACAATGAGCTCTCATCATTAGGACAAAACCTCCTCTAGTCGATGGAATCACTGGGCCTGACACAGGTAGTTACCACCGCCACCCACGGGGGGGACACTAATTGGATTTGGTATTTCTCCTGGGGATGGAGATCATCGATATGGTGGGGAGCCAGTCAGTTGGTCTGACCATCACACCCTGAGGTTTAGTTTTGCATCTCCTCTTAATAGGCCTGCCCCCAAGCAAATGGTACAATACCGCCCTTTAAGAGGAGTTACCTCAGAGGGCATAATGGCAGTATTGGACCTTTTGGGAATTCCGATGGATAGCAATGACCCGGGTTCCTCTGTTCTTCCCTATTATAAGGCAGTAGAGAGGACCCTGGATATCATTGCTCCAGTTCATGTTCGTCCCCTGACCTCTCACCCCGGTGCCCCATGGTATGATGGGACACTGCACGAGTTGAAGAAGCAGGGGCGAAGGTTGGAGAGGTGTTGGCAGAAACTCACCTTGAGGAGGACAGGCTTAGATTGTTAGAACATTACCAAGTCTACTAATCAACAATTTCTAATAAGAAGGCAGTGTTCCTGTACAAGGAAATTGCTGCAGTGAGGAACAGGCCAGCTCAGCTCTTCTGCACTGTGGACAGACTGTGCAATCCAGCCTGTCTGTAGTCCGGTTGAGCATTGCCACAAGAAAAGGGTGAGGAGTTTGCGCAGTTCTTCTCTGATAAGGTTGCTTCCATCAGGGAAGAAATCATCCAATGCCTCCCCATTGGTCCTTGCACTGTTTCATCTGAGTGGTACAGTTACCCAGGTGACCTGGTCCAGCTTCTGCCTGTTGGCAGTCACTGATATTATGAGGATCCTCCAGACACTGCGACCAACCTGCTATAGTTTGTATCCAGGCCCAACTCATCTTCTTGTAGGGTGTGTTGAGGTTATCAGCCCAGTCCTGGTGGGGATAGTGAGGTGTTCTCTGGAGAGGGGGATCTTTCCAGAGCCCTCCTTAGACCCTGACTGCCCAGTTAACTACAGACCAGTCTCTAACCTGCCTTCTATAGGCAAAGTTATCGAGCAGGTGTTCGCTCTGCAGCTGGAGGATCATTTGACCAACCACAATATCTATGACCCTCTCCAGTCAGGTTTCAGGAAAAGACACAGCACTAAGACGGCCCTGGTTTGGGTACTAAATGGTCTCCTGATGGCCAGAAATTGGAGATCCTGTACCATCTTGGTTCTCCTTGATCTCTCGGCAGTGTTTGATACTGTAGAACATGGGGTGCTGCTAGACTGCCTGCGGTTCTTCTGTGGACTGGAGTGGGGCAGTCCTCAGTTGGTTTTGTTCATTCCTCCAGGGTAGATCTCCAAGGGTGGTGTCAGGGATTTATTCCTTTTCCCACCATGAGCTACCCTGTGGGGTGCCTCAGGGCTCGGTGTTGTCCCCCATGCTGTTCGCAGTGTATATGCTGCCATTAGGAGACATTATAAGACGGTATGGCTTGAGTTTTCATTGCTATGCAGATGATTCTCAGCTACACCTGTCTTTTGTGCCTGGCCAAGAAAGTGATATGATCTCAGTGTTTAACAGTTGTCTGACTGAGATTCAGGGCTGGATGAGTACCAGCCGGCTGAGGCTGAACCTAGGGAAAACAGAGGTATTGGTTGTGGACCAAGATCGTAGGTCAATTGGGACATTAGTGGGACAACCCTCTGGATTAGAGCTGGGAGGAACTCCACTAATTGTCTCAAACCAGGTACAGAACCTAGGCATGATTTTTTATGAAAGCCTGACCTAGAAGGCTCAAGTGTCAGCTGTAGTCAAATCATCCTGTTACCATCTTAGGAATATAGCCAGGGTGAAACACGAAGATCTTCCAACTCTGGTCCACGACTTTGTTACCACCCATCTTGATTATTGCAATGCCCTCTACCTAGGGCTACCAGGAGTTGATATCTGCCAGTCTCAGCTGGTGCAGAATGCGACAGCCAGGTTGCTAACTGGAACCCCTAGATCCAGGCATAAAACACCTGTGCTGCATGAACTGCACTGGCTGCCGGTACAGTGGTGGATTCCCTTCAAGGTCGCATTGCTGACCTATAAAGCCCTACATGATCAGGATTTAATTCAGGCAGAACTAAAGGGAGGCTAATGTGTGTAACACGCATGTGCACTGCACATATGTCTCTGTCTCTATATGTCAAACATCCTAATGTATTATGTAAAATAAATGCTAGGAAAATGTTGTATATGAGGATATGATGGCATCTCAGGAGCTACGTAGCGCAATAAACCTACTCGCACTTTGGGCTCATGGGTTATTGGCTACTTAGTCCCCTCAATAACATTATAAGCATTTATTCTCTAGATAGATAGATACTTTATTTTTATAGTGCTCCATTATGGAGACTCAGAGCACTTCACATAACAATTTAAAACACAGTATAAACATACAATAACTATAAAAAAAATACATTAATCCAAAGGAGCTAACAGCACTAGGCTTAAAATCTATCACTATACTTTAAAATAAATCATTAAAACATGTATATTTATAAATTAAAAGCCTGATTAAATGAGATGGTCTTTAGACCCTTTTTAAAGGTTTCCACCGAGGGTGCCTCTCAAAGATGGTTAGGCAGTGATTTCCACAGGGTAGGCATGGCAACCAAAAATACACGGTTGCCTGAGTGCTGCAGCCTAATCCTGAGAACCCTAAGAAGGCAACCCTCGGCAGAACGGAGAGCCCTGGGATGGATGATGGGGCACGAGGAGATCTTGCAGGTAGACCGGTCCCCCTTCGTGTAGGGCCTTATAGATCAGTAATCTGACCTTGGACATAATCATCTACCTAAGTGGCAGCCAGTACAGTTCGTATATACACACAGATAAAATAAATGATGGCAAAGTGTGGTATACAAGGAAATAATACCACTGAGGGATCGAACAAGCCATAAAGCCTTGAGCCCAAAAGGCGAGTGACCTTTATGAACTTGTTCAACCCTGAGATGGTATTATTTTATGATTATAGTGGACTTTGTCATCATTTATTTTATATAATACATAAATTTGGTTAGCTTTGTGGTTGTGTGCCTTTTGTACTAGTGCTGTTTTTTTGGGTTTTTTATTTGGTGATCCTTAATGTTTTTCCGTAGTGTAGTATTTCAGTAGTGTAGTGGTGTTAAGTGGTAATGTAGTTGCTTAGCGAAGTAGTTTATTTCTGTAGTGTAGGGTGGGCACGCATCTTTCAGTATATGCATGCCCATTTCAAGACAGTCCCTATAAAAGAAGTGGTTTGGTAAGATTTCTGCTTCCTGCTGGCATGTTAGCAGGTTTAAGCATGCAGTCCGGAGCAGTGGTTGGCATTTCTGTGCAGTCAGAAGCAGTGTTTTAGTGCAGCTGTGTGAGGAGGGCTGGTATGTAGAGTGCAGCTGAGCAGTCAGAAGTGGCGATCTGGAGTGAGGAGCATTGTCCAGGAAGTGGCAGGAGTCAGCCTCGAGCAGCAGAAGGGGGCAGCAGTATGGAGGGCTTGGCAAGTACAGTGGGTTCTGGCTGATTGCGGATATGCTATTTGGGGAAAACTGTGGGAGGGAGGGAGCTGCTGTAGTGTGGTATAGACCTTTTTGTTTCCCAGGTTGTTTAGGACTGACTGCTAATTATGTGACTTGCTTTGTTTAGGGCTTGCTAAGGTGGCTGTTAGCATTATTAAGGTGCTAGCTGGATGTGTTATTAAGATGCTTGTTACATCTGTTATTGTGTGTGTAATAGGGTGATTTGTAGAACATAAGGTAATAATGTGTTATTATGGTGTTAAAAACATATTAATACAGTGTGAATAGCTAGTTGGTTTCATATACACAAATTTTTTTTTCATATATGCTAACTGGGTATACTAATGTACCCCCCCCGGGTGTGTACATGTTGGTACACTATTAGGTTATTTTTGGGCCTCTGAGTAAATAGTTAATATACCTCTTCCCCCTGCCGAGGGACTATGTGGGTCAGAGGTCACTGTAGGTGTGTGGGGGTATAAATTTGAGGGTTTGGCGCCAAGGGGGAGAGCTCACGCTGAGGTTTGAGGTGGCGGCGTGGGGAGTGTGAGAGAGCAGGGGTGGTTGCCTGCTCTCAGGAAGATCCTAGGATTTGGTTGGTGGCAGAAGCTGTTACGTATGGCCTATGACATGGTGGTAGCCACTAGTTGGGTCACGGGGCTGCCCCACTATGGTTTCCCTTCAGAGCCCCTTCCAGCAGTGCTGATAAGAAGAACCATGTTGGAGAGAGAAGAGTATGTGAGGGCAGGACAGTGCAGCAGGAGTGTGAGCTGCGGGTGTCACCAGGGAGACAGTGGGACCTGTGAGAGAGGATGAATTCCAGGAACCAATGGAACGAGTGCCGGTCCCAGAGCAGTAATGCCAACCAGGTTTTGGCAGTTCTGGTGGTGCTGGATGAGAAGCTAAGGAAGAGTAAGAGAGAGATAGAGAACTGGCACCAAAGCAAAGGAAGGCCAACCCAGTTATGGCCATGGTGCAGGGACATCTGCCCAGTGATCAATGGGGAGTCACCTGCCCAAGCCAAAAGAGAAAGAGAGAGAGAGAGAGAGAGAGAGAGAGAGAGAGGAGGAGAGAGAGAGAGAGAGAGAGAGAGAGAGGAGAGAGAGAGAGGAGAGAGAGAGAGAGGAGAGGAGAGAGAGAGAGAGAGAGAGCGAGAGAGAGAGAGAGAGAGAGAGAGAGAGAGAGAGAGAGAGAGAGAGAGAGAGAGGCGAGAGAGAGCGAGAGAGAGAGAGAGAGAGAGCGAGACAGAATAAATAGTTTCTGCTGCCTTTTGTGAGTGTCATCCCAGTTTTGGGAGTACTGCTGCCCAGAGCAGTTTAGTGGCCAGTTCCACCCAGAAGAAAATGTGCCAGTGTGTGTGTAGAGTCATTTCAGCCACATGTAACCACCGTCTGAACTAGGACCCCCGTGGTTTGAATGTACATATCAGGTTTAAATGGCACCATGAAGATTGTTAATTAAATGGGATTCCCCTGTTTGGACTTTTCATAGTGTGTGGACTTCCGTTATTTATGTTAACCTGTTGTTAGTGCCTGCTAACATGAATTTCAATCCAGACTAGCGGTTCCATGTGATAAGAGCTAATGAAAAACCGCGCTAGCACAATACGGCGAACACATAACAATGACTACAAATGAAGTGACCACCACTACAGCTACTCCCGAAACAGCAAAGTACTTTACTGTATTTCATGGGGGTGGCACTGCACACCCTCTATCTAAAACAATCATCTCTGGGGGACCAACCAGGGAGGAAGAAACTTGGGGAGATATTCTGGGGCAACTGGGAAGGATTAAAAGTATGGGGGCCACCAATATCCCCACTGAGGCGTGACAAAAGTGGGGAGCAGGGGCAGAAACAAACCCTGACACATATGCAAAGTACACCCCAAAAACAAAACAACAGTGAAATACCAAAAACACCAACCAGGAATCAAACCTACTCTACCCAGCTACACACAAGTGGTGCGTCCAACACACACTAAGCCAACAGCACAATTTGCAGTCCACTGCAGCTGCACTACATTTGAAGCTCTTAGCTGTTCCCTGTCCCCGGTACCCACCTTTCACCCCTCACTATTTTTCATTATCGCTATTCTTTCAGGCGCTCAAATTGAGTCACTTAATTAGACTTGCCCATTTCACGAGATACCCAGCCTAGCACCCGAAGACGGCATACCCCTCCTGCCGGTGGACCCATTCAACACCAGCCATCATGGTAAGAAAAAAAAGATTGTTTCTGCTGCTGTGAATGCCCCTCCCCATTTTTTACCATCAGGCATACCTCTAGACACCAGGGATGGGGAGCTTACGCTAATATACAGGGAAATACCTGATGGCATTTTCTATGGGGACAAGGGCCAAACATCTGTCTGTCTGTCTGTCTGTCTGTCTGTCTGTCTATCTATCTATCTATCTATCTATCTATCTATCTATCTATCTATCTATCTATCCTGGCCATATCTAGAGTATGGAGTTCAGTACTGGTGCCCTTACCTCAAAAAGGACATTAACCTTCTGGAGAAGGTCCAGAGGAGGGCTACAGAGATGATAGGAGGTCGTGGGGTCTAAAACTGTGGAAGAATTCAAGAATGCATGGGACAGACATAAAGCAATTTTGTGGGGGTAGGAAGAAATAGGCTGTTGGTTAAATAGGATCTGCAGCTTATCCTCTAGGTAGGGAAATGGGCAGACTAGGTGGGCCATGCGGTCCTTATCTGCCATCAAAGTCTATGTTTCTATATGTTTCTATGATAGTGGGTCAGCAGGGTAAGGTATGCAAGGAGAGGTTGAGAGCACTGAGCATCTACTCCCTGGAGGACAGGAGAGAGAGAGAGAGAGAGAGAGAGGGGACATGATTGGGACCTTCAAGTACTTGAAAGGGATGAATAAAGTGGATAAGGAGGGCCTCTTTAAGCTGAATGGCAACTTTAACACAAGAAGGCACAGTCTTAAGCTGAAAGGGGGAGGTTTAGGAGGGATGTCAGGAAGCACTTCTTCACAGAGAGGGTGGTGGACACTTAGAATGTGCTGCCGGAAGAGGCGGTCTTATTGAAGACTGTGGGCAGCTTCAAGAGAGGCTAGGATAGGCATAGGGGAAAGGTATGGCTCATGGGTAGAGAGGATGGGAGGCGTGGGGGGGCAGGAACAGTAGCTCAAGCTGTGGACCCTGCAATACAAGTAGACTAGACTGACCAAATGGCATTTATCTGCTGGCTTCTTTGTATGTTCATATGTATATATGTTCATATGTATGTATGTTCATATCTATCTATCTATCTATCTATCTATCTATCTATCTATCTATCTATCTTTCTATCTATCTATCTGTCTATCTAGCTATCTGTCTATCTCTCTGTCTAGTTCTTGTAAGCACTGCAGCAACGGTCATTTCTTATCTATAAATTTGTATCCTAAAACAGCAGGCTTAGTGTAAAGTTCACAGCTTCCATTGAAGCTTGTTATGCAGTTTCATGTAATTCTGGGACAGCAAAGGTAGGTAGTTTTTACCAAAGTACTTTCAGTTTGTGCAAGCTTAGGTACTGTTGGCCTTTCTGTAGCTAAGGTTCTCTTTGAAGCTGCAGGAAGTGTTGGAATTACATTTTATGAGTTTTGGGAGCTAGGGGGCCCATAAGGGCACTATCTTTAAATTGAGTCCCCCTTCCCATTATAGGGCAATAGCAGAAATGCGTGAGCTACCAGGGCTCACTTCAGAACTAGGGGATCCGAACCCTGGCAAGCCCCACTGTAATTCCAGCACTGCAGGTGATCAACTCCAATATTTGAAGTAAAACTGAAAAAGGGTCTTAGTTTGTCACATTTAAAATGAACAAATTATGGGATGGGACAGGGATTGGGGGGGGGGGCAATTTAAGAAAGCTAAATTGCTGTCTACTCTGTCGACCAGTTGGATGCTACAAGACAATTACAGGCATTGCTCCTAAAGGTTTATCCAAATGAAATGATCAGAAACCCAGATCACTGGGAAGTTATGACAGTTCAGCTTGCATAGAGCACCATCTGGTGGAATTCTTGAATCACATGCAGAAAAACAAGTAGTTATACATTTGAAACTTTCTCCCAAGTTGTTCTTATTCCATCAGCACTATGGTCTATCCTAGTGCGTACACATTTAACAAGAGGGTTAGAATTGATTGCTGATGGGCTGTCCCACTGACACGGAGGCAGCCTGTTGCATACTTATCTGTTTATCGAGAGAATCACATGGTACCATTCATAGCACAGTGGGCACGCAATCCTTATGATTTAGAACATGAACAGCATACTTTAAGAAACAGAGAACATGACAGCAGAAGGGGACCTCATCATCCATCTAGTCTGCCCAGAGTTGGTGGGTGTCTACCTCACTATTTGCCTTTCTGTATGATGATACCCCGGTGTCTATCCCATGCTTTTTTGAACTCATTTACCGTTTTGGCACCCACAACCTCCTGGGGCTGTGGGTCTACCACCCTCTCGGTAAAAAAGAACTTCCTAACATTGCTCCTGAACCTCCCTCCTTTTAGCCTCATATTATGTCCTCTTGTTCTTCTGCTTCTCTTAAAATCAAAGAGCTGCTGTGCTTCAACCTTATTCATACCCCAAGGTGCACCTGCACGTGGACTTTTGGCATGTCATCAGTTATCTCATTATGTGATTTATACTGGAACTTTGCTGAAATAAATCAGAAATTTATTTTTAGTCAACTGGCTACTTGGCATCTGTGCCCTCGTCACTGGAGAAAATAACTCTCCAGGCTCTGGAGTGTGAGGTGGAAGCGTTTTGTTTATGGTACATGTTGAGCTCCCTCAACCTCTCCCTGAGTGCCATCTGGTGAAGTCCCTGAATCATATTCGTAGCCCTCCTTTGCACCGTCTCAGTCCTATCGATGTTCCTTTTGAGGTGCGGTCTCCAGAACTGGATACACTATTCTAGGTGGGGTGCACAAGTGTCTTGTAAAGAAGCAACACCATTTCCCTCCTGCGACTTGTGATTCCCCTCCTAATGCAACCCAGCATGCCACTCGCCTTCAGCACCACCCTTTCACACTGCTTCCCTACCTTCAAGTCATCTGATATAATGATTCCCAGGTTGCGTTCCTGACTTCTGGTAGCTAGTCTCTCCCGCCCCGCCCAAGTGCATGACCTTGCATGTTTTGGCTTTGAATGTCAGTTGCTATGCTTCAGACCACTCCTCCAGTTTTATTAGGTCTGACTTCATACTCCTTCAGAGGAGTCCAGCCTGTTGCATATCTTGGTGTCATCAGCATACAGACATACCCTCCCCTCCAGTCTGTTTGCGATGTCAGCTATGAATACATCAAAGAGTAGAGGTCCCAGCACTGACCCCTGGGGACCTACTAAACACTCCCCCCCCCCATTGATACTGTGCCATTTATCAGCACCCTTTGTGTTCTTCCATGCAACCAGCTGCTCACCCACCTTACCACCTCTTTTCCCACCCCTATGTGGTCTAGCTTTTTTAGCAGCCTTCTGTGCAGAACGGAGTCAAAGGCCTTACTAAAATCCGTGTAGACCACATCCACCGCTGCTCCTTGATCCATGGCTTTGGTAACCCAGTCAAAGTCTACTAAGTTCATTTGGCAAGACCATCTTGCCATGAAACCATGCTGTTTTGGGTCCTGTTGTCTACTGGATTCCAGATATGCTATTATCCTCTTTCTGACTGTCTGTGGACATGGCCTACCTAGACTTTAGCAAGGCATTTGACACAGTCCCACACAAAAGATTACTAAACAAGTTAGCCAGCCTGAGAGTGGGTCCCAGAGTGGTGGCCTATGTAAAAAATTGGCTGGACAACAGGACGCAGAGGGTAACAATAAATGGAGTCCACTCCAAAGAAAGGGGGTTACTAGCGGGGTACCACAGGGTTCAGTATTGAGGCCAGTCCTCTTCAATCTCTTTATAAGTGACATTGCAGAGGGTCTGGAAGGAAAGTATGCTTTTTGCAGATGACACAAAGCTCTGCAACAGGGTTGATACACAAGGAAGGTGGAAAGGATGAGAAGGGACTTGGCAAGATTGGAGGAATGGTCAAAAGTATGGCAGCTTAGATTCAATGTAAAGAAGTGCAAAGTAATGCACCTGGGAAACAAAAACCCAGGGGAAGAGTACACAATGAGGTGTGTGTTGGGGGGGATACTAACAACAACAAAAATGGAAAGGGACCTGGGGGTAGTCATATCAGATGATCTAAAGGTAGGCAAGCAATGTGAAAAGGCAGTAAGGAGAGCTTGGGGGATACTGGGATGCATAGGGAGAGGCATCACCAGTAGAAAACAGGAAGTTGTCATCCCTTTGTAGAGACAGTTGGTGAAACCCCATCTGGAGTACTGTGTGCAGTTCTGGAGACCCCGTCTCCGCAAGGACATAGACAGGATGGAGGCTGTCCAGAGGAGGGCAACTAAAAATGGTGCAGGATCTGCACCAGAAATCATATGAAGAAAGACTAAAGGAGCTTAACATGTATACCCTCGTGGAATGGAGAGAGAGGGGGGACATGATAGAAACTTTCAAGTACCTCAAGGAGATCAACAGAGTCCAAGAGGGTAGCATCTTTCAGAAAAAGAGATGTGTAAGAACAAGGGGGCACAGTTTGAAGACAGAGAGGAATCCTCAGGGGCAACATGAGGTATTTTTTCACAGAGAGGGTGGTGGACGCATGGAACGGCCTTCCTGAGGAGGTCGTGGAGTCAAAAACAGTGAGGGAATTCAGGAATGCATGGGACAGACATAAGGCAATTATAGTGGGGGGGTAGAAGAAAGTAGGCTGTTGGTTAACTAGGATCTGCAGCTTATCCAATAGGTAGGGAAATGGGCAGACTAGGTGGGCCAAGCAGTCCTTGTCTGACATCAAAGTCTATGTTTCTATGTTTGAGCAGCGACTCCTTCAATTTTCCCAAGACAGAAGTGAGGCTCACTGGATGGCAGTTTCCATCCTCCTCTCTACTTCCTGATTTGTGGAGTGGGACCACCGTTGCCCATTTTCAGTCATCAGGCACTCTCCCACTCTCCGGTGATTAGGTGAAGAGTTCTGCCAGGGATGCTGCCAGTACACTTCCTAGTTCTCTGAGGACTTTGGGGAGAATTTCATCTGGTCCCATGGCCTTGTCCACTTTTAGCTTATTTTTGCCTTCCCGGACTTTAAGCCATGCTCATGGGAAGGGGCTGATGGGCCAAGACCTCCTTCTGATTTTAAATTACCATGCCAGAATGTTATTGTGTTGTGATGCTTCCTAGGATATCAAGAGTCACTCATGAGTCCACGCATCCTCACACAGAGTCCAGGCCTGCTGGAGTAGTGAGGCACCCACCCCTCAGAGAGGGAAGAAAACTGGCCACCCAGCAGTTGTGCTCCCCCTGCTGGCTGGCCAAGAAGAAGCACTGTCATTGACTGGGAAAGTAGCTGTTCACCACCAGCCCTCCCAAGCCAGAGGACGTGTACAGCCATGGTGTCCTCGATCATTTGTAGGGGGCGGGAGGGGTCAATTGGGAAAAAAGAGGAGGCTATAGAATATTACTGTTGTTTACTATATTTCTATCCTATTTGTCTGGAATCAGATTGGATAACAAATTAATGTCCACTCACTTTTTTTTATTATTCTTTGGTAACCGGGTAAGGTCCCACAAGGCTCAAGTACTCATTTTCAGGGGGCAACCCAGGAGCACTGGGTGGTTAAGTGACTTGCTCAGAGTCACACAGTATGGAAGTGGAGGTTGTGGGAATCAAACCCAGGTCTGCAGTATGTACCAAGCTCATTACTCTAACCTCTAGGCTATACTGCCAGCCAATAGCGTACTTATAGTCATGTGTACTTCTGTGTTACTCATGTGCGTGTCCCAGTCACCCTATAAATGGACATTGCCCTAGTAGGCTCCACTCAGTTACCAAAGTCTAAATAAACAGATACACAGAATCATTTAATCCAGGAGAAACATTTAGAGATAGACAGGAATATTGCCCACAGATGTGTCCTGGGGAAGGGATTGGGAGGTACAGTAAGAACAACATACTGTATACCATAGCAGCATGTAAAATAAAACCTATTAACATTACACAGTGACCCTTTTGTATATTTTGCAGTTCAGTTTTCTATTGAAAACCACTTATGTGATTTCAGCTAATCAGCACACAGAGCCACTTCCCCTCTTACCACGTGTACAGTGGTCCTTTGTACAGGAACGTTAGGAGTGGAGCATTCCTGTTCACATGCAGTGTGTTTGCATAGGTAGTGCTGTCTGTGTGTGTTCTGTTTGTGTGCATCTGTGTAGATACTGCTGTATGTGTGAATTTCATGTGTGTACATATGTGTAGGTAGTGCTGTCTGGGTGCATCTGAGTATTTAGTGCTGTGTGTGCACATTTGTTTGTGCGTGCATCTGTGTATGTAGTGATGTCTATGTGTGTAATTGTAGTGCTATCTGTGCACAAGGCTGTATTTGCACATGTGGGTGTGGGTGCATTTGTGTAGGCAGTGCTGCCTCTGTGTACATCTGTGCCGGTAGTGCTGTGTTTGTATGCATCTGTTAAGGTAGGAATGTCTCCTACGTGTCTGTGTGTAGTGCCTGTGTATGTAGAGCTGTCTGCACACATTGTGCTTGTGTATGTCTGTGTATCTAGCTCTGTCTGTGTGTGCAGGTGAGAGTGTGTGTGTGTGTGTGTGTGTGTGTGTGTGCGTGCGTGTGCATGCATGTGTGTGTGACACTTTTTAAATAGTCTGTATTTGGAACACCCTTCTGGGACAAAATGATGGACATCCAAAAAATGTGACACAGTTGAGAGGTATGGGGAGGAAAGAAGGGGCATGATACTGCAGCCATACTTGGACCCTCCGATAAATTGTTTCGCAGCCCAACCTTTTTTATGGGGCCCCCATTTTCTCTACAGGGAGCCCTGGATCCTCTCAATAAAAATCCCACAGCGAGCACTGTACAATGATATTTCACTAGTTTGACCAGGAAGATCATTCTACAGTTATATTGCCATTACAACAGGGCAGACTTGATGGGAGTTGAGGGAGTTTCAGTGTTTTTCTGTCCTGTGCCATCTATGTATCGATGTACTGTTGTGTCAGTCACATGACTGAGAAAGTACATTGGAATGTGACCAGGATGGTTGAATGTTTGGAGCACATGTGCTATGAGGACTGGCTGATAGAACTAGGGCTCTTTTCTATGGAGGAAAAAAAAAGACTGAGGATACATGAACATGGTTTTCAAATATCCGAGAGGGATAACTCCAGTAGACAGAATGCAGCTCTTCAGCATGTGTTAAGCTTAAGCAAACTTCAAAGGTGGTCAGCTCATTGGTGCAGGAGCAGACTGCCACTGCGATAGCCAGTGATCCGGATTCGGAAATGATCCTGGGACTCCGTAGGGCTGAAGGGGGGAGGATGTCAGAGCATCCCACAGGACTCTCTGTCCTCATCAGAGTGGGTAAAGACCTATCTTTGGGGGTGCACAGAAGGTGCAGGTCAGTTAGGCATGGCAGTGGAAGGGAAGACACACTGGCTTTGTGGTGCTCCCATCCCAATTGCAAAGTGCATACACTGCATGTTCACAGCCAAGGATCTCAGGAGGGGGAAACAGTATAAATTCCCCAGCCCTAGCCACTGCAAGATGACACTGACAGCATTTAGGCTCTGCACTGCCCACCTACCCAGCATAAAGGCACTCCCCCAACACCATATTTTGAGAACTCCAGTGGGGGTATGTCCATTCCCCACAAGGACCATACCGTGGGAGGGTTCTCCATGGCACAGGTATGGAGAGCTTCCTGGTGTCTGGGTTGGTGTTTGAACTGGGTGTCTGCTGGGCTGATAGAGACCAAGGCAAGGCAGTTTGAAACACTTCCCCCAATAACCCCCAATTAGTAGAGAAAGGGAAAACACCTCAGAGGGGGGAAGAGACAAAGCACTTGAAAAGTCATTGCCCTGAATTGAATATGTACTCCCTGGAGGAGAGGAAGGAGAGAGGGAACATGATAGAGACATACAAGTATCTTACAGGGAGGAACAGGGTGCAGGAATACCCTATTTTTAAGCAAAAAAGATGCTCCAGGACTAGAGGGCATGGGATGAAATTGGAGGGAGGACGATTCAGAGGAAACGTGAGGAAGAATTTCTTCCAAGAACGGGTGGTGGACAAGTGGAACACTGACAGAGGAAGTGGTGGGGGCTGAAACAATCACGGGATTTAAGAATGCATGTGATAGACATAAAGGAATTCTTGAGGTCGGGGTAAGGGGCAACAGAGTTCTAGGAAAACATAAACTGAACTTACAAGCTCTAATGGGCAGACTGGGTGGGCCATAGGCTCTGATCTGCCGATACTGTCTCTGTATCTACAAACTATAGGGCAGAAGCCTTAATCTTACTGATAGATATAGTAAGGGTGTTTTGATCCCTGTATTTTGATTGGTCACTGACCCTGCAGTAGTCCTACATTCATTTTTAATTAATATACTTGTAGGACCCCGTCACATGATCATGATTTTTAAAAATAAGTTCCACTCCCTTTTAAAATTATTTTTGTGGAACATTGTTCCACCACTTTTTACCTGTTTTTTTTTTCCTCCGTGGTCCCATCTCCCGTTTCCTCACTGCCACTTTTGCCTAAGTCCCTGATGTTCCCTGAGTCTCCATCTGGCCCCAGGTAAGGTTTTTCCTTCTAAAAAGGGGCCAGAGAAGCAAAGCCTTGGAACCACTTTCAGCAGCACTGAGAATGTGCAAGCTGGCAGTCCACATATGCGCAGTGGCATACATACATTTTCTCGCCACGATAGCAGTATATCAGAAGCTCCCCCAGTGCTCCTGGACCCTGAAGTAAAACAGTACAGACATCATTCTACTCAAAGTACTATCAATTAAAATGGTAAAGGAACACATACAGATATTGGTTTTACATGCAAACTAATAAGTTTAAGAATACCAAATCTCCCAGCCTTCTTAGAAAATGTCAATACGTGTAATGGTAAATATAAGATCTGGAAATTAAACACATGGGACTGCCATTAAATCTACACACAAAAAGCTAACGATAATGGTTATACAGAATCAACCATAGAGAGGCTAAACCTATATTTAAATGTAGGTAACTCTGCTACTTCTTGTTAACTCTGTCTCTACCTAGTGAGCTAACTCCTACCTTCCACCAGACTACTAAGGGATGTGCAATGGTTTGGTTAACCCACAGATTGTGCCATTAAGTGACTATGTGCTGTGGGTAGGAGGCTCATGCAAGTGCCCTGTTTTACCTATCTTACGTACCTCCTGCCATCCTATGCCCTGAAGTACACTCCTATGGTCCATTAACAGGAGTCCAACTATTATATGTATGGGGAGTTAAATATTTAAACAATGGTCCCCAGATGTCCTCGTATTGGGGAACCTTCCCTCCTGCTCTGTATTTTGCTCACAGATACAACATGACTCCGGACATGCCCATTATACATTCAATTATGGTAGGAGGTTGCAGTTGATGCTATTTGAGCAAAATTTGTTTCTTGGCCTCCACGGCCAGTTGGAAAATGAACTATAGGTTGAGCTTATGCATTTTGGACAAGGAAGGGAGAACTCCCAGTATCCACATGTCAGAAGCAGCTGGTACAGGGCTGTCAGTGACAGCTTGGTTTCTATCTCTGACCTCCTTTCAAAATGAATGTGAGAAAACTGCCGAAGAATATGAGCAATACCTGCAGGAGAGTGCTGACACCTCCAACAGTTGTTAGGAACCTGAAGACCGATCTTATTTATTTATTTATTTATTGAAGAGATCAGAATTACAGTCTTTGAGTCAAAGACTCTTTTACAAAGGCTCCACATCAGAGATTCATATACATATCAAACATTAGACAGAACATAAATTATACAATACAAAAAATATACAAATTGGTAGGTTACAGCTGCAAGGGGTATTAGAACAAACCCTGAGTCATAATTATTTACAGAAAAAAGGAAAAATACAAGGAATTAATCATAAACAGAGAGGTCACCCAGCATATGTGCTACAGAAACAGGGTAGCTGCGAGGGAGCAGAGGTTGGGGGTTAGGTTTAGCTGCAGTCACAGGTGAATTGGGTGAGGAGGGCAGAATGGAGAGAGGACTTGTAAGGTCCTAGCCGCATTTCGGAGGTGATAGCCGGGGGTAGTTCATTCACCCAGAGGGGGGCCCTATAATAGAAGGAACATTGACACATGGAGGTCCTGCAGTGGGCAACCGTTAGGGTGGGTGACAGTGAAGCTTCTGGTAGCCCTTGGGTGGAGAGCGGGTTGCACTAGGCATCGTAGGCCTGGGGGTGAAGGGATATTGTGAGAGCTTCCTGGCAAGGAGACAGGTGTGGTATCTAAGTCTACCCTCAAAGTTGAGCCAGTTGGTGAGTCGGTAGAGCTCACTTGTGTGGGTCCGCCTGTTACATCCAGAGACAAGGCAGCAGGCTTTATTAAGGAAGACCTTGATTCGCCGGAGGGCAGAACAGTCGGCTGAGCCACAGAAAATGATCTCGTAGTCAATTAGGGAGAGTACAGAGGAGGTTACCGCCAGACACAGCACCTCAGGTGGCAAGCACCCCCTATGCCAGTACAGGAGTCCTAGTCTAGAGTTGACTGCTGAGCAGAGCAGGCTGATATGGTCCTGATAGGTGAGGTGGGAGTCAAGGGTGATACCCAGGTATTTAAAGGTGGGTACTGTCACAACCCCACTCCGCGCAGGTCAGGCCCTCTGCTTCCACAGTGCCAACCTCTGAGTGCAGTATTGTGAACAGTTAACAGAACAGGGTAACCCTCCTGTCTGTTTTGTGGGTTTGAATCAAACTTTGGTCTCAAGTTCTGGAGGGATTCAAACTGTGAACCTCTTGCTAGCATACCCAATGTACAGGCTCAGATAATTCTGCTCTTTGGGGGCCAGATATCTTTCGCCTACGGGCACCTAACCAAGTGTACAAAATGAACCTTTAAAAACTCTGTGAAAGACCTCAGAATAAACTCTTACCTTTTCCCAGTTTGGTAAAACCAGTAAGCTTTGTACAGTGTCAGCTTTAACCATGTATGCTTCCCTTGTCAAAGAAAGAATTTCAAAGGCACACCATGTACTCTCTAAAAATAGAGGTTTACTTAAAATAGATAAAAATGAAAAATGTAAAACACAGAACCATGTATCACAAAACATACAATCTTTTAAAACAATAAGGTTTAAAAAGTGCAAATTCCTACCAATAATACACTTAGACCTGTCTACCTAATGTATTCTTATCTTCTTATAGTGCTGTAGATGTTTCTTTTTTCAGAGTCCAAACATGTGTGTCTCTAAAGGTCTGTTACAGCATAATTAAAACACTGTCTTGACCCTGCCTTCTCCATGATGTCACCCAGCTCCTCCTCTTTTTATTAAAAATTATACAATCAGGATGTCGTTTGTCAGGAGGTAAATTAATAGGTGATATCAGCAGAAAAAACTTGTTTCCCCATATGACTTCCCAATTAAGTTTGTAATTTTCCAAGTCCTTTCTTTCATCCATGAGCAGCATCCCCTCTCAAGGACATCAAATGACCTTTTATGACTTCGCACCACAGTGACATAACCTGTATTCTTTTTCTAAACGTCTTAAAAGTTTATGATTTTCCAGACTAGCAGCTGGCAGCTAATTAAACTAGATAAACAGGAGATCCTTACTTTAAGTCTCTTGTGGCCTGTAATTATCTCCTGGCTTTTATCTTTTAGCTGAAACAGCATGTCTCATGAGAGACACTCAATAACACATTTTTATATTACAAAAAGCATATATTAATCAGAACCAGCTGTACAAGCGTCACAGGTACTAATTCAATCAGGGTGCTCTGGCAGTTAAGGATGTTGAATGGGAAGTTGCTATGTATGTTTTGATGGTGAGCGAAGATCATTGTCTTGCTTTTTTTGTAGTTCAGAATGAGTCTGTGTTCTGAAAACCAGGCTTCAGCTTCTGAGAAAGAGCGCTGCAGGGAAGATTGAAGACAGCGGGGGTCTGGGTGACTGGCAAAGAGGATCGCATCATCTGCATATAGTAGCATCTGACCAGAGCAGGACTTAGGGAGTGTATTGAGGAACAGGCTAAAGAGGAAGGGGGCCAAATATTGATGCCTGGGGTTCCCCTGAGCAAACAGACTTACAGGTCGAGAGTGTTGGGTTAATTTTGACCCTTTGATTATGGTCATTGAGGTAGTTTTTAAACCACTTAGTGGCTTCTAGGGACAATCCACAGCAGTTAGGGACTGGATAAGGAGGGTATGACTGACAGAGTCAAACGCCTTGCTTAAGTCTAAGTAGGCTGATACTACTACGTGTCCTATATTGACAGCTTTGTTTATAAAGGTGATATATTCAAGGAGGGCGGTGGTGGTACTATGTCCCTTCCTGAAGCCGTGTTGTTCAGGGCAGAGTAAGTTATATTTTGTAAGATAATTGGTGAGTTGGTTTGACACTATTTTTTCTAGTGCCTTAGAGATGGGGGAAGAATGGAGATGGGGTGGTAGTTGCTTGGAGAGGTGTGATCACCACTTTTAAAGACAGGGGTGATGACAGCCGATTTCCAGCAGGTAGGGAATTGACCGAGGCAGAGGGACCGATTGAGAATATTGGTGAGGGGGAGGCAAGGACAGAGTCAAGCATTAGAAGGACAAGTTTTAGGTCGAGGGAGTCACCACTATGATGAGTTTTTCTGAGAACTTTGGTGAGGTAGTACCTTGCTTCATGGGGGGAGATTGTATGAAGCCTGAAGTTAGGAGTTGATGTTAGATGGAGGGGTGGCTTGAAACAGCTTCCAGAGCCGGGTCAAAGAAATTAGGGGGAAGGACGCACCTTAGGTCAGAGAAGGTGGAGTTAAGGTATCTGCAATGGTCAGAGGGTCCTGGAATAGTGTGCCATTTACTAGTAGTTGGGCTGGGGGGGAGTAGCTTTCCCATTAAGTTCTTTAATAGTGTTCCAAAACTTATGCCCCAACCCCCAGGCAGAGGAGAGGGTTTCCTGGTAGTGGGCAGCCTTAGCTTTGCGGAGTTCCCAGGTGCACTTATTCCTGGCTTCCCTATAAAGTTGCCGATCCTGTTGTTTGCCAAATTCATTGACTTTATGCCAGAGGTTGTTTCAATGGTTCATGAGATCAAGAAGTGTCTGGGAGAGCCAGGGAGTGTCCTGACCTTTGACTACCTGTTTGGTGACTGGGGCATAGCGTTCGCAGGCTGAGTTAAAAGTGGTGATAAAATTATCAAGAGCATAGTCAATAGAGGGAGCAGTGTTGATGGGGGTCCAGTCACAGAGCAGTAGGTGTTTTCTGAGCTGAGGGAGGAATCCCTTTTTTAGGCAGTGCTGAAAGGTGTATTTGGGGGACAATTTAGGGTTTTTTGTAGACCACTGGCATAGTATGGGAGAGTGGTCACTCAGAGCATCAGGAAGTACCGTGACTTCAGATATATGGGTGGCTGATTTGTTAGTATGAGATCAAGGAGCATGGAGATTCCCGTTCTGTGGTTGAGTCTCATGGGGGATTGGAAAATTTGGGTGAGGTCCAAGGCAGCAACAGAGTCCTTGTAAGGAGCTGAGGAAGTTGCAAGCCAATTGACGTTGAAGTCTCCTAGCGCAATGATTTCGTTGGAGTTAGGCAGATGGGAAAGGCAGTTGAGGACTGAGTTGAATGCAGGCTTTTGGTTCTGGGGAGGGATGTACACTATCACTATGTGGCGGGTTTTACCTGATGAGTCTGTTTGGATGATGGAGTACCCAGGTATATAAACATTGGAGTCTGGGATTTCAGGGGCAAGTCAGGTCTCAGTCACTGCAAGGACATCAGGGGACATCTGCTTCATCCAGCCTTGGAGGACATCATGCTTTTTTAGCAGGCTGCAGATGTTAACTGTGGCTAAGAGAAGGCAAGGCAAGACAAAGCAAATTTTATGTTTTGGGCGCCCAATCCCTGAGGCTCTGGGCGCCATACAATCAGAACATCAGAACAATTAAAACACAATAAATAGGATATAAACATACCAATACATACTTTAAATTAAAACACTAAAATAAGGGCCTAAATTGCCAACAGAAATTTTAAAGTGCCATTATGTAAATGTCTCTGAGATATTGGTAGGAGACCCTTAGAGAACCCGCAGGTGGTGGTAGAAATGGGGGGTGGGCCTCAGTTAGGGTGCAAATTGCCAGATAAGAGCAGGAGTAGGAGTAAATGCTGGAGGAGAGCTGGTCTTAGACGCCTTGGGTTAGCATTATCATTGCAAGGCAGATGGAGAGGTGTTTGTGCAACTATAGGTATGGGGAGGGTGGAAATATGGATAGCAAAGGGGTACCCCAGGGCGAAGGCACAGTGGCGTAGCCAGGGTGCTGGGATAAGGGAGCATGTCATGCCCTGCAGGATGATCGTAGGAGGTAGTTCCCCATCTAGTGGCGCCATTTGGGATACCTTCTCGGCCGACTGGTGGCTGGCTGTGGAGGTAGGTGGGAGTATAGAGAACAAGAAATGAGACTAGAACAAGTGAAAGAATGACACTGTTTTTATTGCCCCTATACAATATCCCAATACAATATGTAAAATGGGTCAAGTTATTATATACTTGTCCGTCAGCACGCATATTATGTAATGGATATTTATCTCAACCTTTCCAGTTGCAACAAGGAACCAGGCAGGGATGCCCACTCTCTCCCCTCTTGTTCGACTTGTACCTGGAGCCGCTGGTCAGACGTATCAATTGCTCCTCAGATATCTCTGGGATACCTATTGGACCTAACCAATACAAAATTTCGGTTTACGCCGATGACATTTTGCTCCATATAATGCATCCTCTAAAGTCGATCCCTGCTGCATTTGAAATCATTAACACCTTTGGTAAATTTTCTAACTATAAGTTAAATATCACTAAAACAGAAATGATGCCTTTAAATGTTCACACATTTCACGCTGAATTTGCTCATTTTGGGTTTCGCTGGACTAAGGACAAACTAAAATATCTGGGCATATACCTTTCCAATTCGGAACCCAAAATGAAACAATACAATCTGGACAAAATTCTCACCCAGATTAAAACGGATCTCTCTCATTGGGCCATGCTACCACTTAATCTTTGGGGGCGGATAAACATCCTAAAAATGAATGTTCTCCCGAAAATCCTGTACCCCTTGCAGATGACACATTTCTTTTTAACTAAAACTTGGTTTACTCAGATAAACCAGCTCATGTCTAATTTCCTATGGTGTGGCAAACTCCCCGGTGAGCCCTGTCTAAATTGCAGAGAAGTAGGAAAAATGGGGGCTTGCAACTTCCAGACTTGTTTCTCTATCAGTTCTCCATCACTTGTTCAGTTATTGCATACTGGATGAAGGATGTCCCATACCAGGAACAATCTCAATACATCCCCTTATGGTATCAAATCGAGCAGAATCTTCTTTCTCCGTATAACATATCTCTTAACACTCTCATCTTCTCTCCTATCAAAAAATTGCCCAAAGGCCTTAGGACCCTTCCTATGGGTACAACACTTCGGGTCCACACTCAGATGTGCAATTTTTTTCAGATATCTCTGATAAAGGATGTTTCCCAGCCTATAAATGCGAACCTTAACTTTAGAATTGGAGGAGTGCCTCTATCGCACAATTTTTGGCCTGGAAATGTTCAACTGAAAGTAGTGGACCTACTCCAGGAACACAAGCTGTTACCGTTCCGAACGGCAAGTGTATTGCTTAATCTTCCTAACTCTTTTTATTTCAAATACCTTCAAGTGCAACATATGCTGTTGCAACATTTTGGAACGGGGTACTGGGCACAGTACCTAGCCGGCCCCCTGCTACCGGCCATTGCCAACTTACCTTCCTCTCATATCATTTCCTACTTTTATCGCCTCCTCAGGGATGCAAGCAAAGAAATGCGAAGAACGCCACACTATGCCTGGGATCAAGCACTACCTCCTAGTACCTCAGCCCCAAGACCATGGGATACAATTTGGTCGCATTTATATCAAGATGTGAAATGGGTTAGATACCGTATGTTACAGTTCTATGTAATAAATAACTTATATTACACTCCGGCCAGGCTTCACCAAATGGGGAAAATCTCCTCAAACCTATGTTCTCGCTGTTTGCAGAAGCCTGGCATGTTGTTGCATATACTATGGGAATGTAATAAAGCTATACCATTTTGGGACAGTATTAGGTGTAAACTGAACCCACTATTGGGGCTATCTGAAGCCTTCAGTCCAGAAAGTTGTATATTAGGAGACTATGGAGAAGTATTAAAAGGCAATCAACGGAAATACATGACATTAATATCCATATGTGCCAAAAAAGTAGTAACGCGTCACTGGCTAGATCAAAGTATCCCAACATATGCAGAATGGCTAAAAGAGATACTTTTCACCTTGCAGGCCAAAAACACGACTGCTCACATGGCAAAGAGGCCACAATACTATCAGAAGGTATGGGCACCTTTACACACTTTACTGACTATTTAATGACCCATGGTATACCAAGCAACCCTTTAGGGTAGCAGTGGGGAGACACAATCCTGGGGATACAGACGCACTAGTCTGGATTCTCTTCGAGTATCATACCCAAGCTGAATGCAAGCATAGGCTACTGTCACCGCATACCTGACAGGGGTTGGGGGTATTTTGGGGGGCTGGGATGGTTTGGATGAGGGACATGATAAGGCTTTGCCTGACCGAGATGAACAGATTGTCAGAGTCAAGTTAGGACCAGATTTTGTTTAATATTGGATATCATCATGTATTCTGCTCCAGAGTAAATAAGCTTAGTAGACTTTATCATACAACATGTTGATATATACTGTCTGTATGTATTCCTCCCTGTCTACTGTCTACTATACAAGATCTGTTAATTTCTCCCTCATACAAACTGGGGGAAATATGGGAAAGAAAAAAAAGGAGAAAACATAGTAAAGTATATTTATTGTGAAAAAAAAAGAAAGACACTGTTTTACACAAGCACACATGGGCAGTAATTCCAGAGAGGTTGTATTAGGGAGATAGATTGACTGAATTCTGTCAGCATAACATTAAGACTGGTAGGTTTCCATATGGAGATAACCCAGACCATATGGAGTAGTGATAGGGTTGTTTCCTCCAACACACAGGGTATAGGGTTAAAGGCTGGGGGGGGGGAGTGGAGAACGAGTGGCGGCACTGGGAAGGGTAAAGAGTGGGAAAGCACAGGGAGTTTGACAAGGGGGTACCATGGGGAGGGAACTGGAGAGCACTAAATAACTTGGAAGCAGGGAGCTCAATACTGACTCCTGGTGGCCAGTGGTGATAACTAGCTAACGTGAGAGTGGGCACTTAGATGAATGGAGGTCACATAAAAAGAGAGTGTCGGCCTTGGGTAGGTGGGAGGGTGGCTCGGGAGTCAACGCGAAGTATCAACTGGTAAACACCCCTCCAGAGAAGCTCCATCTTTAGGGCCTGCTTGACTTCCGCTCCCGGGCATTGCTTGTGCTATGCAGGATCTGAGCTAACTTAGCTGGCATTTGCCAAATACTTTCTTTTGTCTCAAATGAGAGTTAGGGTCCGGTGACCCTGTGTGAGCCCATTTCCAACATGTCTCCCATTACTCTGCAGTGACCTACAGTAAGAGTTCCCTATTTCGCCTTTCCTTCTGTTTGCCCCAAGTCAGGAGGTGTTGCTCTTGTATATTCTTATAATGTAGCATGTTGAACATGTCAAAATCCCTTAGCCCATGTTGTGGGTCGAGCCATCTTTTCAGGGCATGCCTGGCTTGTGGACAGCATCAGTGATCTGACATTGGTATATCGTACTCTTTTCTGAGCTTTGCAAAGGATTTCAGTGTGTTGTCCCTACCATCGAATGGGTAGCCAAGGACCTGAATGCCTCTGGACCTCTTCACACTCCAGTTTAAGGGTTTGCCCAACACTGTTAGTTTGGGGTTATCCCAAAGAGGCTTGAGCTTGTCCAGATGGCTGTTTTGCCAACAATTTAATTTACTAAGAGCTCTCCAGGCTCCTAGTGAGTATCGTATAGTAGGTCTGATAGGGGTTCATGAGGACAGATGATCCAGTATAGCTAAGCTGATGGTTGTGTCATACCAAACACCACTTATTCAACCCCAGCCCACAATGGGGTATGAAGAGAGTCCATCTCCAGCCAGGAAAGCATTTAGTGTGCCCCATGCACTGTGTGGTATGCCCATAAGCAGAGGAGATTCCATCCTCCTTTAAGAGGTGATGTTTGTAAGAGATTCGCTTACTGAAGCGGGGGGCCTGGCCTTCCCAAAGAAAGGTTGAGAGTTGTCTGTCTATTTTGGGCCATATTTTTGGTAAAAGAGATAGTGGATATTTATTTAAACAATAAATCAAGAGAGCACCATCATTTTAAGGTCTGCTATTCTCCCGGGGAGTGAGACAACTTCCTCCACCTATCCATCTCCTGGTATAAGTCAGTGAGTGGCGGGGTAAGGTTTGCTGCAGGCAAATCCTGCCATTTAGAGGTAATAGTCATACCAAGGTAGTGAATACCCTGTGAGGTCCATGCAAAAGGGTGAGCACCCAGTTGGCAGCTATCTACTTCGCGGCCCTTAAGGGGAAGGACTTCCATCACTGTCCAGTTGATCTCTAGGCCCGAAATCTGCGAAAAATCCATCAGGAGTTCCATTACTCAGGACAAGGATTGGTTGACCTGCGAGATGGTAAGGAGGATGTCATCCACATGATTACCTTAAATCCAGGTCCACTTAATTCTATACCTGGAATGCCTGGGTCCTGACAGTTTCTATTTGCTTTGTTCCATAGCTATCAGGAAGAACAGGGGGGAGAGAAGGAGCAGCCTTGCCTTGTGCCTCGATGTAGAGTAAAAGGAGGCCTTTAGTGAGGATGATTGCCTTCAGAGATGAGTACAATGGTTACACCCATGCAATGAAATTCAGAACCTGTCCCCACAGATTTCATTGCCTCAACAAGGTAGGCCCACTCCACCGAATTATAGGCTTTTTCCACATCAATGCCCACCAGGGCTTCCAAATCATTTTGATGGTGCACTTGGTCCAGGATGTTCACAAGGAGCCTAATATTGTCCGTCCCTTGCCTTCCTTTGATGAAACTGATTTGGGATGCGTGAATAATGAATGGCAGGGCTAGTTCCAGCCCCACAGTCATGACCTTAACAAGGATTTCAACATTCAGCAGGGAGATACAGTGGTAAAAGCAAAGTGCTCTGTCTTATGGGGTTTTGGAAGTACAGTTATTATCACCTTCTGCACTGAGGGACCGGTCTGGTGGGTTGCCTAGAACAGATCTAGCAGCTGGGGCACTAGAATAGGTACAAACATTTTATAGAATTCGGAACTTAGGCCATCCGGACCAGGAGCTTTCCCTGTGGATAGAACTTTAATGGCCTGCGCTACCTCAGCAGCCGAGATAGGTTCCTCCATCTGGTGAAGCACATCCGAGGGGATCTGCAACAAAATGGCCACTTGAAGGAACCGGTTAGTGATCCCTCTGTCAGGGCCCATTGGAAGGTCTAAAAGTTCTTATAACATTTCAGAAACACTTTGTTTATAGCAGCAGGATTCAATGCCAATGAACCATCTACCCGTCTCAGTGCTCCCAGATCGGACAAAGCATTTTCCTGTAGTGGACCCTAATTTTTCCTGTATTTTCCCTGTAAAACTTGGGTAAAATTCCTGTAGATTTTCCTGTATGCTAAAAAGTAATCTCCTCGACCTCCCCCAAGTTTTTAAACACTCTGTCCGATCACCATACTCATAGCCAAAGCAGCCAACAGTGATGCATGATACAGAGACAGTTATTTTATTAACATAAATACAAAACCTCATCTCCTCAACCTCCCCTGAGTGCATGTCCCATCCACAGCAGCAGCACACAGATCAATGAATGATGCATGATGATCACTTGATTACCCCAGAGACAGGTTTGGTACCTGAATCATTTTTTCATCCTCCAGTGAATGGAAGTTTTTTCATTATTATTATTATTATTATTACATTTAAAAAACTCAGAGATCATCTCCTCGACTTCCCCTAAGTACATGCCCCAGCCAAAGCAGCACACACGATCATTGATGCATGGTTATCTGATTACCCCAGAGACAGGTCTGGCACCAGAACTATTTTTTTCATCCTCCAGTGTGAATGGGAGTTTTTTTGTTAATATTTATATTTAAAAAAATCAATATCTCCTCAACCTCCTCCAAGTACACTCTGTACCATGAACACTTAGGAAGGATACACCTGAAGTATAGTTTTCTATCCTCCGGTGACTCAGGAGTTTTTTTTTTTTATTTAATATTAAAAAACTCAAGATCTTCTCAACCTCCCACTCTCTGTCCCAGCCAAAGCAGCTCAGATTAATAGATGATTCAGCTTCATTATTGATGCCAGCCCAGAGCCAGGTTATTAATATTATTTTATTTTTTTATCTTTTCATAGATGATCCTCCAGTGAAGTCAAGAAGGTAGTTCAGGGATCAGGCTCGTCTCTCTGTGACCTCTTTTCTGATGGCTGCAGTAAAGCCACTGAATGAGAATTTGAGAATGGACCGGCGGCCAGTCACGGTCTCGTCTCAATGCTAGTGGGGTCCCAGGTCGTTTTTTAAATTTTGCAGATCTGATCCGAAATTGGAAGGCAGCTCAGTGATCAGGCTGGTCTCTCCTTTATTATCTTCTGGACTGCGGAAAAAGCCAACAAAATGGAACAGACCGGCGGCAGGTATCAGGGTTAGCTCTCTCGATGCCGGGGTCATGGGTGAAATGCCAAAAACATGTGGCAGCAAGCTGTGGATTATTTATTGCACTCCTCTCTGGCAGCAAAATGCAATAATAGCAAAAGGAAGGGACACACACCTGAGTAGCAATTTAAATATTCCTGGGGCAGCATTGCATCAAAGAATTGCAGCATAGCCAACCAGAGACCACAGTCAGTGCATGATCAGAGTATCACTGGGGTCTTTGAACCAATCAGGGGGCAGGCTTGTGGTAATCTTATCTGGGAATTCCAGAAATGAACTCTTAGACTTTCAGCAGCAACTTTTCCCCAGATTTAAAGTGACGGCACCAATTTCTCCAGTTATATTTTACAAAATCAAAAATTCCTTCCTGTGCCCCGTTTTGAGCCCTCAAACCCTATAAAATATGGGAATCCCCATAGATCTGGGAGTACTGCAGTCTTATGTGGAGTATCTGCATATTGTATATCACTTTTCTCTTTTTTAGCTGATAGTTGAAGAGCATACTTGCTCTATCACCCTGCTCCCAGTTGTAACCCCCAGGTGGCACTATCCCAAGGGCTACTACCCCTGCCTGCTTAACTGCTAACAGGTTGAGGGGCCTAGGTTCCATGGCAGGTGCCTCCACCCAGAGGTCAGGGTTTACAGTAGTTAGAATAACTTGATCACAGCCCTCTGGGACACTGAGACCCTGTTTTAATCCTGCTAGTGACCCACATTGTACATCATTAGTACCTTCACTATTCACACTTACCCCCAGGACTGGTTCGAGCAACTTGACTCTGGAGACCACCTGTAAAACAAGATGATGCAATACAATAGCCACAGTACAATACTTTAACATAAATGAATACCTCAGTCAGTGTAACTTTGCTGAAACAAACAGACCTGATTTATTTAAGGGGATATAACAAGGACAAGGGGAAATCAGATTAATTAGATTTGACACATTAATAATCACAGTATTGTGCACATACTCAGAGTCTCAAAATGTCACTTTACTGGGTACCCAGGATGGTGGGGGGGTTAGCCAGGATCGGTGCAGCTGGTAGGGGCCCTGTGATGGAAAACACTTGCACAATACCCAATTGTAATCCGGAACCGGTTGGCTCAGTTCATGAAGAAAGAAAGAAAAGAAACCAGATGAAATGCTTGCAATTAAATAGACAGATGGCAGGGAGCTACCCTGATTTGCACTCACACACTCGCTGCTGAAAAATGGCACCAAGGGGGTCATGGATTGCCAGACGCCCTCGCACAACAGGGGGATGAAATTCTACAAGCAGGCACACAGCTTCAATCAGCAACAGATTCAGTCTGCCTGCATGCAATTGCCTTTCCGTCTACACACACGGGACAAGAGGACTCATTTAGCCATCCTTCACAAGCACTCCACACATTTATATGTAAAGGAAATTATTATACCAGGCAGCTGCTCTCAGGTCCCGATCGAACTTACTGCTAACCCGGGAGTTCACACTGTAGCTTCACTCTCTTGACAGACCAAGTGCGATTAAGCAGTTTCTCTAGTCCTCTACAGGGTGAGCCTGGTTCCCAATTGTTCAGCCTCTCTTCTTCTCAGTACCTGCGGATTCAGTCCGAATCACCACGGCAACACGCCACCCGAGTTTAGGCCTCCATACACGCTTCCATTCGTGCAGATGCAGGCACACCACACATTTGTGTCTGTCCTTTACAAAATCCTGTACCAGGTATCTAATAAAACGAAAGCCATTTAACTGTTAAATTTTTAACTGTTATGTTTAGGTTTAGTGTTTTACAGGTTACGTTACTTTCTTCTTTTATTGATCTTCTGAATATTTCAAATGATGCAGCACTTATTTCACTGTGCCTTTTAAAAAGCATCTGACCGTCCCTAGCTGACATCACAGATGGAGTCTGTGACATCATATAGATTGTTGTCATGTAAGCACTATGATATACAGTAAGATATAGGGCCTCCAAGAGATGTCTGGTATGGTATAGAAACATAGAAACACTGACAATGACAGCAGAAAAAGACCACTGGTCCATCCAATCTACTCATAAAACCCTAACAAACCAGCATCTATTGTCCATACAGGGTTCTAATCCACACTGTCCAACCCTGTGCTGTCCGCCCTACTGCTACCATCCTGAGAACCCCTAAGCCTTTCACTCTGTCCCAGCTGTGTTTGAAACCATTAAAAGTTGGACACCTACAAATCAGCTGAAAGATTATACCACTTCTCCCCCACCCATTCTGTAAAATGAAAGCTATATTTGCTTTCTTTGCATCACTCTGCCACATACTATCACTTTGAATACTGGCCGGTATATAGTTTTAGAAAAATGAGGCATAAACTTTGCCTAACAGCCTGTGCAATAGAAAAGGCAATAAAAAAAAAAAACTGTGGGTGCTTCTCTGCCAACTGAGCCTATAGGAGAGAAAAAAGTGTCTCAGGGAGTTGCCAAAGAACGAACAGCACATATTCCACAACCAAGAACTGGAGAAATGTAGAGCTGTGGCTTCCAAAGGAGAGACCACCATTACTGGTAGCTGGTGGGAAGTGCTACCTGGGAGCGCTCCATGAGTCCATGTACTCCAGGTTCCCATGAGATCAGAACGGTCTCTAAACTCAGGGAGAAGGTGCACAAAAACTGAATGATAATATAAAGAAACAATTCCAGGAGTGGTGGAGATCAAAGAAGGCTGTCACTCTTGCTGGATGGGCCATCTAAGCCAGTTCCTTCTCCTTCAGCAGTATTTAGACATGAACAGCTAGAGAGGAGAGAGTTGCAAGTTCAACTAAGTTTTATGTCGGGGAGCTATAAGGTGCCCCTATGGGAGCGTATAAGTTTGTTGAGGGTGAACTGCTTGTTTGAACCCTAGGTGGGACTACAGGAACAATTAGGATGGCTGGGTGATTGCAATGAAGAAAGCAGCTCTCCCCGCCTGTGGCTGTCAAGCTTAACTAAGAGCCAGTGATGGGCACTCATGCCCTCTGGTATAATTACCAATATCGAGTGAGCCAAATTCCAGACTTACTCTAAGTGGATACTAGATGTAAGTGGCCACAGTGTCCTTGATCACCGAAGAGGCATGCTGGCCCAGTAAACAATAAGTTTATTTGTGCCATAAGCAGAGGTCTTGCAGGCAGTGTAGTCTATTTAATTGTCTCTGCACAGAAATAATTCTGTCAGTTGAGAGGACATGTCCTTTATAGTCTAAGACAACATGTAAGGCATTGGGTCCATGTGCTCGGGGGGGGGGGGATGGCTGGATTAGGGGATCCTGCACCCAGGACTGTCTGTCTGACTTGGCAGGGAGGGCACCCCCACCCACCATGAAGCTGCAGTGCTCAGATTAACAAAGACATCCCCTCTCAATTGGGAGGGGGTTTAAGTATACTGTGCTGCTTATGACTAATATGGGGGTTCCAGAGACAAATGAGAGTCTCCCCCTGATCACTCGCTGCATGTTTGACCTCTCAGTCATACAGGATTTTCCCTGTCCCCCAATGTCAGGGGAAGCTGCCTCACAGCTGGGGCTTAATGTGTGCTTCACAAGTGGAGGGAAGATAAGAGCCATTTGCCCGGCCACTTCAGTAATCGTCCACCAGCCCAGAGCCCCTCTACTCAGTACACAGTATTTTATTTATTTATTTAGTGAATTTTTGTTGACCAGGTAAGTGCACTAGACAAATTCTGCCTATTTTCAAGCATGACCCAGGGGAGGGGGATACAGATGAATGCCAATTGACTTTGAACCAGATTAAGCTGTTGGTGGTATTTTTAGTGAATAGTATGGAGTTGAACTGAGAATTACGAAGTCAGACTGGGCTGACAGTTGGCAGGTAGGGCTCTGGAGGGAACCCGTCACTTTAAAGAAAACCATCACCACCCCCCCGCAAGGGAGGGCTTTCCCAAAATGAAAAAAAAAAAAACATCACTGGGAACACACTGTACCTTATAACGCAGAGGCAATTAGGCACTACCTGGAGACAGTTTGATTGGTATCATTAGTCTGCTGTACTCATCACAGTCTTGAGCTTGGCCACAATAGCTGACAGGGTGTCCTATGTATGCTGGCGGTGCAGAAGATAATTTTCTTCTGATCATGCTATGGGCCTCTAATAGCGGGTCTGTGTTTATTCAGAGTACTAAATCTGCAATGGGATGAGGTGGTCTGCAAAATCTCTAGTAGCTTTGGCTGCAGAGTGGTAAGTCTTTTTCTTGACTATTGGATTTTCTGAATTAGATATGTTTCTGATATTATATTTTTCCCTTCCGTGTCTCCCTCTCTTCCCCCTTTTTGTTGCCGGTTTCAACTGATTTGGTGCAGTGTGTGAAACTGTGGGATTATTTAATTTTATTTTCTAAAAACTGTTATAGATTCACTCTAAAAATAAAATAGCCATCTACTCAGTATTCAATAATTCACTGTGATATTCATCACTTTTCAGTTTTCATGAAAATGGTTGTTTACTTAAAGGACATCAGGAGTTTTGAGATTTTTGTGGCTACATAGGTATGGGGCACATTTAGCTAAAAAAAACAAACAAAAAAAAACATTAATATGGGTTTAAGCACTCTGGTAACATTGTTTAAATGAGGAATATACCTTACATGATTGCCCATAAAGGAAAGGCACACAGCAAATAGTTCGCCAGAGCCCTTGAAACTTTGGTGATGTTTCACAAACAATGGGCCAGATATTCAAACTGCGCTATTTTGTGGTGCAAGCCCTTGCGCTGCACAAAATAGTTGCGCAGGGGTGTGGCCAAAGTGATATTCCAAAGGAGTTCAAGCCCTTAGGCAACTCCTTTGAATATCACCCCAGCCACAGCCACTGTGCATGGCGCAGTGGAACTTGCGCCACCACAAGGGTCAGAGTGGAGCATTCAACCTATGTGGCGCAAAGTACCATTGCACCAGCAAAATCCCGATAGTCAAAGGTGACATGCAAATGGGGCTATAATTCATGCAAGGTGCAGGGGGGGCCATTTGCATCTGATTATGGCCCCATTTGCATGCCATTAGCATGCAGGTGCGCCGATCCCCGATGACTTGCGCCTGGCACCCTGCCAGGCAGCAGCCATCGGGGACCGACGCCCCCTGCAGCCCGATCACGGGCCAAACAGTGTAAAATCCCCACCACCACCACCCACTGGCCTGATTGCGGGCATAATTTAATTCCCCCACCAGCCTGATCGCGGGCATAGTTTAATCCCCCACCAGCCCGATCGCGGGCAGCAATGTATCCCCCAACACATCCCTGGTGGTCCAGTGGACCGAAAAGCCCGATCGCAGGCTGTAGTAGTTTAAAACAAACCCCGCCTCCTCCCAAATACATCCCTGGTGGTCCAGTGGACCGAAAAGCCCGATCGCGGGATGTAGTAGTTTAAAACAAACCCCCCCTCCTCCCAAATACATTCCTGGTGGTCCAGTGGACCAAAACCCGATCACGGGATGTAGTAGTTTAAAACAACCCCCCCTCCCGAATACATTCCTGGTGGTCCAGTGGACCAAAAAGCCTGATCGCAGGCTGTAGTAGTTTAAAACAACCCCCTCCTCACAGAATACATCCCTGGTGGTCCAGTGGCTAATCCCGATCGCGGGATGTAAACTTGAACAACCCCGAACATAGCCCTGGTGGCTAGTGTCTCCCACCCACCCACCACGAAGCCCCACCACCTCCCCCCGGCCCAGTGAGGCGGCAACATCCACCGCCTGTGGCCCACCGCCTGCCGACTGACTGCCCAGTAGGGCTGCGCCGATGGTGCAGAGCAGAGCCAATGGTGTGCAGCCATAGCCGCACTAAGACAGTCCAGATTTGTGGAATGAATACATTCATTCATTCGCAAAAACTGGACTGTCTTCTCTGATATGAGCTAACATCCGTGTCTGCTCCCACCAATATGCGTACCAGGCTGAGCAGTCAGTCGGCGGCTGATGAGGTGCTGGCGGTGGGATGCTGCTGCCGCCAGCTGCGGGCGAGCTGGTGGGATGGTGAGTGGGGTGAAAGAGAGACTCTAGCCACCAGGGCTGTGTTGGGGGTTTGTTCAGGTTTACATCCACGATAAGCCACTGAACCACCAGGGATGTATTCGAGAGAGAGGACTGTTTCAAACTACTACAACCAGCGATCGAGCTTCCGATCCACTGGACCTGGACTGTCGGAGAAGGACTGTTTAAACTACCCCATCCAGCGATAAAAATCTTATCCACTGGACTCTGAGATATATCGGGAGGAGGACTTCTCTGCTGGGACTAAAGTAGAAAACTTTTGTATTTAGACCTTTAATTTGGGGTAAAAAAAGCTAACACAAAACAAAAAAAAAGTGTGTGTGTGTTTGGGTTAACTGAACTGAATGGGTAACTGAAAAGTCATCTAGGTGTAAATCTCAGGTGACTGAAAGGACTTAACTGTTGTGAGGTTTAAATTACTTGTAGAAAGATCTGGTAAGTAGGGGGAGTGGCTTAGCTAGAAGGAAGCTACATTTAAAGACTGCCTTAGAAAGATTCTGCTAATAGCTTGGCAGAAGACTCCAGGAGAAAGGACTGCTGTGTGACTGAACTTCTCTGCTGGGACTATATTGCCCTCCTTCCCCCCCCACCCAAAGCTAGTTCTATTTTTATAGGCACAGGATTTGACTGACAACAGGAACTTCCTGTTTAGGGGCAGGAAGTGAGTGATCACAGAACCACCAAGGACCCACCATCCTAGAAGGGCAAGAGTAGCTCTCTGGCCCCCTCTAGCTGCTGGAGGTCTGCCTCTCAACATGTGGCGGTCTACTGAGAAATATAGGATATTCTTGTCTCAGAACAGGACAATCAGGAGCTTAAAGGGCACACAGGCAGAAAGTAAGAGAGAGAGAAAAAAAAAACAGAGGAAAGAGTAAGGATTGCAAACAGTTAAGGGGCCAGAAATAAGACATGATTGGAGTGGTGCAGTGCAGTGGCTGTGGAGCAGCAGTCTTCCGGGAGATGTTCTGGAGGATGCGGTGTTGTCCCATCTGCAGGCACCTCTCTGGGCTGAGGGAGGAGGTTGCTCATCTCCAGGCTGACTTGGCCAGGATTTGTGGGACCTCCTCTTCCATCCAGGGACCACCAGTGCCACTGCCGTTGCCTCAGAGCTTGCCAAGAAAGAGGAGCGGTTGGACCACAGTGAGCTCAGGGAGTGTGAGGGTGGTGGAACAGAGGCACATCCCTCCAGTTGTACCTCTCCACAATTCCTATGCCATTCTGGCAAAGTGTGGTTCCTCTATGGAGGCACCTACAGTGGAGACCAAGGAGGATGCAAGGAACCTCCACAAAGGAGACCCACAGGAGGGTGGCAGGGGACCCTGCAGGGGAAGGAAACAACTCCTGGTGGGGGACTCCATTGTTAGGAAGGTAGAACTGGGCAAGGAAGGGGAGAGGGAGGTAAGGTGCCTGCCTGGTGCCATGGCTTGGAGGGACAGGAAGCGAATCCTCAGGATTGCCAGAGCAGCTGCACAGGGGAGGGAGCTGGATGTCATTGTCCACTTAGGGACAAATGACCTGGCTAAGAAAGGATTAGAGAAGTGCAGGAAGAGTTTGTGGAATTGGGAGGGGCCTTAGTCAAGTAGCATGCACGGTAACCTTCTCAGAGGTGCTACCCATCTATGGCATAGGAGAGGCTAGGGTGTTCCGTACCATGGATTCAATCAGTGGTTGAAAAACTGGTGTGGAGCTCAGGATTTGGCTTCATTGGGGACTGGGGTCCACCTGGAGTGATGCAAGCCTATACTGGCATGATGGGCTGCATCTGTCAGGAGGGAACCAGGATCCTAGGTGATAGGTTTAAATGCTTCATTGGCAAGCTTTTAAACTAGCCAAGGGGGGAGGCACTGGAAAGGAACAGGAAAATCCTAGCCCCCCCCAAACAATCACGGTAGTAAGTGTGGCAAATACCAACATGGAGGTGTCAATAGGGAGAAGGGCAGGGGTAAATGGAGAAAGTGACAAAGGCAAGAAGGACAGGGATGGGGCAAAAGGGGGTAAGGTCATCAGGAAATGGAGGGTAATGAGTACCAATGCCCATAGTCTGGGCAACAAGCTCCCTGAGCTGGTGGCCTTAATGGAAGAGGATGCCTGGATATCGTAGCAGTCACAGAAACATGGTACAAGAGAACCATGACTGGGATGTTAACATACCAGGGTACATAACCACAGGAGAGACAGGCAGGGAGAAGAGGGAGGAGTAGCTCTCTATGTAAAGGAAGGGATAAAAGCAACTGAACAAAAGAGTAAACAGGGAGGAGAGGAGGCACTGTGGGTCACCTTGGAGACTGGAAAGGGCACCACAATCCCACAGGGGTTGTGTACAGACCCTCATGTCAGGAGGAAGGAATGGACAAGGATATGATGGAAGGCATTCTTAGAATGGCAGAGAAAGGGGAGATACTGTTGATGGGAGACCTGAATATGCCAGATGTTAACTGGAGCACATTTGCTGCAGCCACATCCAAGAGCAGGGCCATTCTTGACACCCTACAGGTGGCAGGCATTAGACAACTAGTTTGGAACCCACTCATGAGGAGCAATCTTAGACCTCGTGCTCTCAAGCGGGGGGCAGTGAGAGGATCTGAGATCTAGAAGTGGGTTGCCATCTGGGGACAAGTGACCATCAAACAGTGTGGTTCACATTAAACTCAGCTACAGAGTCAAGCCATACAAAAGTAGAGTAATGGACTTTAGGAGGGCTGACTTTGCAAGATGGGAGAGTGCCTCAGAAAAGCACTAGCAAACAGGCTAGAAGGAGGGTGGAGCAACAATGGGGAATTATCAAAACTGCCATCACAGAGGCAACAAGCCTTTGTGTGAAGCAAATAAACAAATCAAAATGAAAGAAAAAGCCACTATGGTTCTCAAGCGAGGTGGCTGTGAAAGTCAGGAAGAAAAAGATAGCATTCCAGAAGTATAAGGAAACACAGAAGGAGCAGGACAGAGGCTGTACCAGTTAAGGCAGAAAGAAGCAGGGAGGAAGTCAGAATAGCAAGGCCCAAACTGAGGAAAAGATAGTCAACTCAGTTAAGAAGGGATAAAACCTTTTATAGGTACATCAGCGGCGAGAAAGACAAAGGGAGGATAGTGAGGCTGAATAGAATAAACGGTGGGTGGGCAGAGGGACAGTGAAAAAGCAGGGATACTGAACGAATATTTCTGCTCAGTATTCACAAAAGAGGAGGGGAAGTGCCTAATCCAATTAACAGAAGCACTCTTGATAGGGGGTTGATCCCAGTCCTTTTACAGAAGAAAGGGTTCTGTAAGAACTCCTAAAACTGAAGGTGGACAAAGCTATGGGTCCTGATGGAATTCACCCCAGAATTCTAAAAGAATTAAGGGAGGAACTAGTGAAACCACTGGCTACTCTTTTTAATAAATCATGGGAGGATGGTGTGGTACCCAAGGACTGGAGGAAGGCGGATGTGATTCCCTTCACAAAGTGAGACCAAGACAGAGGCAGGAAACTACAGACCTGTCAGTCTGACCTCTGTGGTAGGGAAAGTGATGGAGTCACTTCTGAAGGAAAGAATAGTTGAGTACCTAGAGGTCAGTGGAGCACAGGATCCAAGGCAGCATGGGTTCACAGCGGGAAGGTCATGTCAGACGAATCTAATAGATTTCTTTGACTGGGTGACCAAAGTAGTAGACCAGGGAGGGGCTGTGGACATGGCCTACCTAGACTTTAGCAAGGCATTTGACACAGTCCCACACAAAAGATTATTAGTCAAATTAACCAGCCTGGGAGTGGGTCCCAGGGTGGTAGCCTGGGTAAAACATTGGCTGGACAACAGGACACAGAAGGTAATTGTAAATGGAGTCCACTCTGAAGAAAGGGCGGTTACTAGTGGGGTACGCAGGGTTCAGTATTGGGTCCAGTCCTTTTTAATGTCTTCATCAGTGGCATTGCAGAGGGACTGGAAGGAAAAGTATGCCTTTTTGCAGATGACACAAAGATCTGCAACAAGGTTGATACACAAGGAGGCATGGAAAGGATGAAAAGGGACTTGGCAAGGTTGGAGGAATGGTCAGACGTATAGCAGCTAGGATTCAATGCAAAAAAAGTGCAAAATAATGCACCTGGGAAACAAGAACCCAGGGGATGAATACACAATGAGTGGGGAGGTAGTAACAACAACAAAACAGGAAAGGGACCTGGGGTAATCATATCAGATGGCCTTAAGGTTAGCAAGCAATGTGAGAAGGCAGTAGGGAGGGCGGGGGTATACTGGGATGTATAGGAGAGGCATCAGCAGCAGAAACAGGAAGTTGTTATCCTCTGTACAGACAGTTGGTGAGACCCCATCTGGAGTACTGTGTCCAGTTCTGGAGACCCCATCTCCACAAGGACATAGACAGGATAGAGGCAGTCCAGAGGAGGGCAACTAAAATGGTGCAGGGTCTGCGAGAGAAGCCGTATGAGGAGAGACTAAAGGAGCTTAATATGTATACCCTTGAGGAAAGAAGGGAGAGGGGGGACATGATAGAAACTTTCAAGTACCTCAAGGAATCAACAAAGTCCAAGAGGGTAGCATCTTTCAGAAAAAGAGACTTGCAAGAACAAGGGGACACAATTTAAAGATAGAAGGAGGGCGGTTCAGGGGCAATGTGAGGAAGTATTATTTCACAGAGAGGGTAGTGGATGCATGGAACAGCCTTTCTGAGGAAGTTGTGGAGTCTAAAACTGTGGGAGAATTCAAGAATGCATGGGACAGACATAAGGCAATTCTTGTGGGGGGCAGGAAGATATAGGCTGTTGGTTAAATAGGATCTGCGGCCTATCCTGTAGAGTAGAAATGGGCAGACTAGATGTGCCTAGCTGTCATTATCTGCCGTCAAAGTCTATGTTTCTATGTTTTATGTAGGGGGTTTGTTTTAAACTACTACAGCCCACGATCAGCTTTTCGGTCCACTGGACCACCAGGGATGTGTTGGGGGAGACACATTGCTGCCCGCGATTGGGCTGGTGGGAGGATTAAACTATGCCGCAATCGGGCCATTTGGGGTGGTGGGGAGGATTTACATTCATCTGCCAGTGATCGGGCTGCAAGGAGGGCACAGGGAGTGGGTTGAGGGCCAGCCACAGGTGGCAGCTGCTGTGTTACGCCCTGCAATGCAGCAGCTCACCATGGGTGCCCTCGACAGACCTTTTTGGGCTCAAGTTGTGCAGGCACAGGTTGGGGGTTGCGCCTGCACAAATCTGCACAGCCCGGCTGAATATCGGGCTGTGCAGTTTATGCATGGTTCCTCCCCCTCCAGTTCAGCATGCATTCATTTGCATTTCGCTGTTGCTCAGCATGTTTTCTGTGGCGCAACTGCCTCCTGCTGAATATCGCAGAATGGAGCAAGTTCGGACTTGCGCAGGTGCAACCCTATTGCGCATGGCGCAACCCTTATGAATATCTGGCCCAATGTGTATTATTGTCATCAGAAAAATGGCAGCGTTCTGGTTTTTGTTGTTTCTTTGTTATTTGATTGACCTTTTTGTCTTATTGACCATGGATCAAGTGATGACACCTTTGTGTGCATGCAGCAACAGACCAGTGTCTGATCATCACCAGAATTATATTAATTTAAGCATCAGTAACATATGAACACTTTAGTTCAATTTCTCAAATCCATGGCATTGACTACATAATGATAGCCCCTAAATGAGAGGCACGCAGCCTTGAAAACCAGAGCCCTTTTTTTATTCATTTTACACAACTGAGTGTGAAACACACAGCACTTAAGTTGTACTGTAAATGTGTGGGATGCCATTTCTCAGCCTCTTACATTAATGTTTTCACATTGAACATTTTTACATTCCCCTTTGGATGCCAAGACTTGCGTTATTTAAAGTGATTGCACTGTGTGATCCAGAGTGTGATAAATATTTTGTTTCACTGCAACATTCCATTCTTGGAATGTTAAGAGTGGCAATATGTTCTTTAAGCAAAGTCATACGTATGAGTACGAGTGTTTACAGTATTGCAAATTTGTACCTACACTGCATTTTAAATTGTAAAGAGCTAGTGGATCCAAAACTGACAGACAGGGAAATGATACAAATTTTAAGAAGTAGTCAGTTCTAACTTCCAAGGACAGGCAGTATAGCAGCCTAGAGGTTAGAGTAATGAGCTGTGAACGAGGTTGGTACATCCAGTAGATCAGACCTAAGTTTGATTCTTACAACCTCCACTTGCATACTGTGTGACTCTGAACAAGTCATTTAACTGCCCAGTGCTCCCAGGCTGCATCTGAAAACAGGCATGTGTGCCTAGTGGGCCTTACCCGGTTACCAAAGACTTAAAAAAAACCTTTTTATTTCTGAAATATTGTTCTTTTTCCTTTTGCTCATTAGAAAATCGTCTGTGTGATAATACTGAGCTGCATGTGTGGAACAGTTCTTAGCCTGGTAGCTGACATATCTACCTGCCCCCCCACACACACACACACATCATCAACATTGTGATCTCACTGACCGTCACATCACAGGTAACTGACATAGCAGCCACTGAGCGACTGTTCCTAAGCAGCAGTGATGTCATAGCCAGTGAGATCACAATGCTGATGATGTCATGGGGAAAGAGATAGATATGTCAGCTGCCAGGCAGAGTGCTGTCCCACATCACACCTACTAACATCAGGTAAACAATCTTCTAATTAACCAAAGGGAAAAGAAAAAGTACTCGGATATAAAAGGTAAGGGCTGACTGCTTTAAAAACTAATATTAGTTTTAGGCAGTACACTAGCTCTTTAAGTACAATATGAATTGTACTGGTGTTGTAATGCTAGCAAAATCTCTAGCCCTGCCACTTCTATTCTCCTTAAATATCTCTCCTCTATGGATACTATTTCTATGATTATCCTGCCATGTTGAAAAATATGTAACTTTTTTAGGCAAATTAACTAACTCTTCTTTTGTTTTTCACTGATCATCTGCGTGTAAATTTTGGATTTAAATGAAAATAATCAAACAGTGACAAAATGTCCACTCGTTATTTTGATTGTGGACGTTCTGATCTGATGTGAAATCAACATGGATTATAGTTTAAGGGGGGGTCACTTATGTATGACTGTTGTAAATAGAAGTATATTCTTATTTTTGGGGACGAATAACTATTAATGATATGTGTTTTTTCTTTATTTTCTATGTTGTAGTTTTTTATACATTGTGTTGAATCAGTATGACTCATTTCAGTTAATGTGTTTTCAGATTTCATCAGCAATACAAATGGAAGACCAAGCAGTACTCATAAATTCATCAACATGCAAGCACAAAGTTTAAAATGATTTAGCTTGATTATTTAATTTTTATTTAACAAATTATGTCTTGTGAATAAATTAATATGATCTGCATTGTTATTCACTTTAATGTTAAATGCACTAATTTCACTGCCTGTCAGTACATTGTTTTTAAATGTTATATCTTAACTGAATGTCATTAGAATTAGAAATGATGATTTCTTCATTGAAGTCCAATCATGGAATGATTGTACATTGTATGGGTATTTGATTTGCATAAGTAACTCATGCTATTAAGAGCATTTGAGGACTTCTAAAACTATGGAAATGTATCCTGATGAAGCTTCATTTGGTAGGCGACGTCAGGTTGCCTTTAGCTTTCTAACTCTGTGCTCATCTTGGGGTCTTTTCTATGTCCCTGCTTATGTAGTAACTTTATAACAGTTTATTAATGTCCATGTGTTTAAGTACTTGTTGATTAGTGTTTAATAAAAGCAATGCTTTTTGTACATTGGACAAATTTAGTATTTATTAATTACTGCTACTTGGTGGCCAGAATAGTATGGTGTAATGGTAAGCAGGTTACACTCACCTCTAAGGCCAGGAGATCAGAAGGCTGTGGGTTCTATCCCACACCAGGCACTTGGGTTAAATCCCAATACTAACACTGTAGTGCAGCATGAAGGGTGCTGCACTCCGAGTGCTGTCTTTCAGATGAGATGTTAAACTGAAGTCCCATCTGCCTGTCCTGGTGGTTGTTCAGGTGGATGTTAAAGATCCCATGGCACTTCAGCAAAAGAGTAGGGGAATTTTTATTGAAATAACATCAAAAACAACACATACATCAAGGGAAATAAGTAAAACAAAAATCAAAATGCCAAATTCAATAGAAACAAAGAAAACCACAGATAAAAATGGAAAACAATTAGGAGAAATACATGTTGCTTCACATGTTATAAGGGCAAACTTAAGCAAGCAATAAGTTGTTGAGATAGTAGAAACAAAAAATAAATAATAAATAAATAAATGAATAATAAATAATAACTAAGTATAATGTGATACATGTAATCTTCCAAAAATGGGGGAAACCCAAAAATCACAAAATGTTAATGTTTAATCTTCAGATTACAACTGTCTTGGAGCACTTGTGATAGGATGTCGTGAATACTATTTATATTTGATGAAATGTAAAAATCCTTTCCACCATCTGTTTACCTCTCAGAAGGGTAAACAGAAATATCAACCTTATATACAGAAACTAATGCATTTTAGCATAATATGCTAAAAGTTTCAAGGACATCAACCACTGTTGCAAGACCCATTGGCAATGAGCTTGCCACAGATAATACTCGACAATAGAAAAATACTGCTACAGTCTCTTTATGAAAGACACCAGGTAATAATGAATAGTTACCCAGAATAATAATATCATAGGTTAGCATAGCCAACCAAGGTCATTTCTACCTGGTCACCAAATATTGCCATAAAGATACCACAGTAAGAAATGTCCCATTGTCTCCTCTTGTGCCCAACAGGTACTATAGGGGCAATATTGTTCTTCTTGTGTGTTATGTTTATTATTAGCGTTAACATTTAATCTTCCATATGAGGAGAGTCATATAAGTTCCCATGTGTGAAGGGGTATGCACAGATTACTGAGCTGTACTAAAACATTTTCATTTTGTGAGGAAGTGCAATTTTACATTCTGGTTCAGCTGGATGAATTTTCAGCATTACTGAATGGTACAAAAGGTTCCATACTGTGTTATTTGGGTTTTGAAAGACCCGACTTAAAAAGCTTTGGCACCACAGATTTAAAATACCCTGGGATGCCTAGATGTGGTGATACTTTAAGGGGTGTGGTCTCCCAAACAGAAAAATAGTGACCTCAATTGTTTTTAATCCATTTCTGAGTTAAAGTATAAGAAGGGTTCAGACCCAACCATACTGTTTGGGAAATAAACACTGTATGGAAGAACACAATAGGGTCCACCATACCGAGCCCTTCTCTTTTCTTAGGAAGATATGTAAAGCATTGTTTAATAGGGTTTAAGCAGCTCCCCCACAACATCTGGAAAAAACAGCTGCACAACCTCGTTTCTAAGGAAACAGGAAGGGAACCATAGCCATGTACAATGGACAAGGGATCAGGAATTTCTTGATGACTTGAATTCTTTTCACTTGGAAAGCTTCAACCCTTTCCATTGTTGGACTTTTAACTTCACAGGTTTTAAAGCCATATCCCAATTCTGTAAGGGCAAGTTTTGAGAGCAAACTATGCTCCCAAAATCTTGATGGGGCCAGGTCCCAAAGGAATACCAACTAAAATTACTGGATCAGGGTTCTAAACTGCTAAACATATACCTTTACAGTTATTTATGTTCAGCACTGCATTTGATATAGAACATATAGCTGCATTTCATGTAAAAACAGGAATACCTTTAACATCAGCCAAAAATAGACCTACATCATCTGCATAAGCCAACACAATGACTTCATCCCAATGACCACACCCCACTAGACCTTGCAACAGATGAGAGGAGACTAAATGATGAAGAAAGGGGTCTAGGGGAAAATATATACAGTATATATTACGGGGCTCAGTGGACAGCCCTGTCTAACACCTGAAGATATTTTTAAAGGTAACATGCAGTTTTCCAAGATGATGGGTTTGATTATTGAACCAGAATATAACAGTTTTAATCACTTTATAAAGCATAGTGGAATCCCATATGCCTCTAAAACTGAAAACAGGAACAGATGATTGACTCGGTCAAAGACCTTGCTCTGATCAAGTGATAAAATGATACCAGATTTTCCATGAGCATTGTAATACTCTATAATGTCCCTAATAATCATGAATGGGTATTGTATTCTACAATTCTATAATCCACAAAACTAAACAGGGTGTATGAGCAGCTTTGCAGTAGTTTTTAATCTGTTATTTAAGATCTGTGACACTTTTTTAAAATCAGCATTTAGACTGCTGATAGGTCTCCAGTTTTGGATGTCCAACCTGCCTCTGGACTTACAAAGAAAAATAATAAGGGCAGTAGTAAAACACTCAGGAAAAGCCTTTTGCTTAAAAAAGGCAGAAAACACAGCCTCTGGGCAAACAGCCAGAACTGAGGAAAAAGTTTTATAAAACTCATAGGGTAAACTAACTTCACCTGGTAAAATTCCTGGTTTCTGAGAAAGAATTGTAGATTCAATTTCTGGGAAAGAAACTGGAACTGTTAGTGCAGATGCTTCCTCTGCAGAGAGCTGCTGTGAGCAGTTATTCAGGTAAGAGAAAATACTGGTTTTCAAAGGGAATGAGTTTTGCTGAAAGATAGTAGGTGGTCTGAGACAATGGCAGACAACTGTTCTTAGAGGTAACCAAATCACCTTCTGGGTTTCTTAGCGTGGTAAAGGAAGTGGTAGTTTTCTTTTTTAAAGGCTTCAAACGTGTCCCCAGCTGGGTTTTTTCCATCCCGTACTCCAATTCAGCCCGAAATGACTTACCTCTATCATATTGTACAGCTTTCATTTGTGTTTTAATGGTATTTATTTGTTGTGAGTAATCAAATCTAGAAATGGAGACCAGAAATTGGAGATATTGAAGCTGTGTACGTAACTTGAGATAAGTAAAAAAATCATTACAGGCTTTATAAACCCCATAGTTTTGAAAACACCTTTTAACATCTGATTTGGTATCAGCCTACCAGCTGCCTATGTCATCGTGACATCATAAACAGATGTCATTGCCCAAAAAGGTAGTGATTCCGAAATGAATTGTGGATCCTGTAGGACAGAAGTGTTCAGCTTCCATCTAGTTTGCTTGACAGATTCAGAAAAAGGGCCTTGTATATTTAGTTTTAAAAAAGCATGATCAGAAAATTCAAAGGGACAAACAGTAAAAGAAGCCAGGGTAACATTTTGGGAAATAAAAAAAATGATCGATAATTGAAGTAAATTTACCCCTTTTGTACATGAAAGTAGGACCCCCCCCCTTCAGAGAGCCAGCACAGTTAACAATGTCAGCAGTTTTGATGCATTTTATTTTGTTTTATTTATTTAAAATATGATGACGGAAAGGCACACTGAGCTAAGGCTCATTTCCAAGTGTGACCCGGGTACAGTTTGTACAGAGAGTAGCAGTAAACTGAAGATACAGAAAATCTGTACAACATATTACAGCAATAAATTTCTCAAACGCATGAGAACCACAATATTGCTTTTTCTCCCTGTTGCTTGGGTCTAATTTTTTAAAACCAACATTGAAATCACCAACCAAAAATATATTTTTGTAGGTAACCAGAATAGGTTGGAGGGAGGTCAAAAGGTCAACCCTCTCAGTCGTAGACTGAGGACCATAGACTGTAATGAATCTGCATGGGGTAGACTCCCACGTATCATTTTTAATAAGTAGCCTTCCAGGTATTACATCCATAAGTTTAGACAGGGTGAAAGAGGAAAACTGAAATAATATGGCCACCCCCATCAGCTCTATCACACCCGAAAAAATTAAAAGAAGGGCCCTAAACTCATTCTGCTGGAAATAACCTGGCCTGATCTATGGAATTCACCCATGTTTCCTGTAAAAAACAAATGTTATATTTATGATCATGCAGCTGCTGAAAAATGGCATACCTTTTCATAATGCAGAAGATTGCATACATTAGCTGAAACAAACTAGACATTCATAATGACAAGTTAGAGGCTTTTCCCCTTTATACCCACATTGATCTGAAGGTGTTTTAGGAAGGCCAAAAATCTGGGGCCATGAACTCAAACTCCCCAACTCCATATCTGAGTCACCCCATTCTTGGTTCAGAGATAAGACTTCAAAAGGATTTGTAGTGACCATTCCAGGTGGTTCAGGAATAGGTTTTAATTCCATGAGGAATGTCTCTGGCCTATATTTGTTTGTACAGACTGGGGGGGGGGGGTAGCATGACAGTACCTGACTTTGAAATGTCCACAGTCTCAACAGATGGGAAGGGTCATCGTAACAGACAGGCTGAAGTTCCAATATAGAGCCAGTGTTAGAAATAAGAGTCCCATGTGTATTCTCCGGTTCAGGGGTTAATTTCCTTTAGCCTCCTCAGACTTTGTGGGGACAGCTTCTGTAGAGATTGTCATACTCCAGAGGGGAGCGACAGTAGGGCTCAACTCAGAGACTTCTTGAGCATCTTGGATTAGAGAATCGGGGTTTATGGAAGGCAGCTTATTCTTAACAGCCCAGGAACATTCGAAAAGGTGTGACCGGTCTCCTCATGAGGTCACACTTTGTATGATTCGCACATTGATGGCTAATGTGCCCAACCTCACCACAGTTTTCACAATGGGGTTTATCGCATACATTGGAAAGATATGTACAGGACCCACACTTGTAGTAAGCGCGTGGTTGCCCTGCATAAAAACAGACCCCATGATCCCTACCCAATAGAAAAGAGTTCGGAACGTGACAAATCCTCTCATCGAACTGCTACAGTTTTACTTTAGATTTTCAGCTGCCTGTCCAGAAATTTTCAGAATCCAAGATCGGTCCTGGGAAGCTGAGGACATCACATTTTAAATTCAACCAATGCATGATGTCCTCAACAAGGACACCTTCATTGAGGAACATGACAGTTACAAATTTGATGAGTAGCTTGGTGAGTGGAATGACCAAAAAAGAGATCAAGGGGGAAAAATTGACCTGATTGTAGTGCTGCCAGAAAAGTTCAAAAGCATGGGAGGTCCTGAAGCTAACATCAAAATTGTATTCACCTGATATGTTAATAAAGGCAAAGACTTCAGCCGAGGAGAAATGCAAAGAGTCTTTTAACAGATTTTTCCCCACATAATGGCAGTCGAGCCATGATTCGAGACCCCCTTATATCAGATCTGCACAGCATTTCTCCTGGGTGCAGCTTCTTTTTTAGATTTGGTGAACAGTTCAGAAAGCAAGGGTCTTGGTGGGGGGTCCACCCCTTCAGGAGAGGTAACATGCTCCCCAGCATCTACGGCAGGAATTTTGTTCTGTAGGTTTGTTATACCTTTGGAATCACTTGGAGTGGTGGGAGTAGGGAATGGTGAGCCCCCAACTGCTGTATTTTCCCCCTGAACAGATGCAACCATAGCCTGCGCTTTATCCGTAACAACTTTCATCTGAGCAGCCTCAGAGAACTGTGGTCCCATCCTGCACACTTTCAAAGAAATGGCAGAAACCCCTTTATATGTGCAATTAACTTCACTGACAGTGGAAGAGAGGGTGAGAGGCACAACTGTAGGAGTGGGGCCCGAAGAATTAACAATGAGTGGTGGCTGCCACTCTGAGGAATCTTGTGACAGGAGACCCAGCTCCCAGCTGGGATCCGGCACCCATTGCCCAGATTCAGTCTGTGTCCATCCCGCATTTTTAAGGGAAAGATCTAGGGACCAGCGCTCAGCAAAGGCATCTGTGAGAGGGAGCGCAAAGGCAGCTTGGACAGCTGCTGCTACCGGAATTTCACTGGGAGAGACAGCAATCAGCTCTTCAAGGGAACACTTACACTAGTAGCTGATTTCACCGATGCTGTAACAGCAGATGCAGTCACATTTTCATCAGCTGACTCCTCACTAGAAGACGGCAAGTCTGAGGGGAATTTTCTATTTTTAACCAGTAAGTCAGTTCTTTTATATTTAACATTTTCAATCAGTTTTGAGTTTGTCTGGCAGGCAGTAAAGGAAAATACTGTTTCAGCAGACTGATCAGTTGCATCAGAGACAAAAGTTATTATTGGTGGCTGGGTCACCACACCCTTCAACATCCTGGTCATTTGGACCCCAGCAACAGTACTAAAGTCACAGGCTTTGGGCTCTGAAGGGCCCGAGGTACTCACATCATACAATACCATTTGTAGTAAAGCCGCTTTTTTTTTTATGTCGGGCTAGAAGTCTCTGCTCTTCTTGTTGCAGTTCTGCTTGGGTGAGCACGATATCCATCATGGTCGAAGAACTCGCAGCAACTTTATCAGCAGGAGCAGACCCAATGTTTCCAACTTCCATTTCAGTAGGCACATTTTGTTGGTTATCACCATCCAATCATAAAGGCAATTCCTCTGATCCATTGGCATCAAAAAAACACATCGGTCTCAGGCAATGCCGAGGTTGGGGAGGAGACCTGCTCCCCAGCCTCCCATCCATCCATCCATTCAGGAGAGCCACCTGAACTGGCCATCATAAGGATGGACAGCAGCTTCCCCAACCTCTCAGTAGGGGAATTTCCCCAGTGTCCTGGCCAAAACTCCCTCATTCACTAAATAAATACCACCAGCAGCTTAATCTGGTTCAGTGTCAGCTGGCATCCATTTGTATCCCACCTCCCCTGGGACAAGGCTGAAAATAGACAGAATTGTCTAGTCCTCTGAAAGAAAGAAAGAAAGAAAGAAAGAAAGAAAGAAAGAAAGAAAGAGGAAAATTAAGTTACTACTGCACCATATATATATATATATATATATATGTACAATCTTCATTGCAAATGAATAGGATATGATTATACTATCTGCAAAACAGAGGAAATTAATTGCAAAAATGTTGTTAATGCATCAGTTAGGAGGTTGTTACTGATGCAACAAAGCACTAAAGGAAATGTGGTGTGGGTTTCAGCCTAACACCAACCTCCACCCTGCAGACACTGACAGGCATTGGGGCGTGTCTTGGGATTGTCGGCCCCAATGCTCACACCATTCTCCTATACAGTACCCATCTCAGATTAGTTACTTATGGAATGTGGTGAGCTTTGGGGTCAGTGACCCCAAGGCACCTCTGACACCTGCCAGTGCCTGCATTGTGGGGTGGAGTGTTAGGTTGGAAACCCTAACACCATACATTCCCTGCATTTGTCACTTTAGTAACAACCCTAACTGATGCATTAATGAAGTTTTTTGCAATGAATTTCCTTACTTTTGTGGATAGTATAATCATATCCTTATCATTCACAGGACAACAGTGACCAAATTGCCAGCATAGCCATCTTATTACCCCATTTCGTGTACCCCGGTATAGAAAATGTTCGCATCCATGCCAAAATGTAATTCTGCACCACTGCAACACCATTCCATGCCACAAGTATGAAAACACATTTTGGGCAAGATTTGAAAAATGACAGCTGTGACATGCATGATGTGGGGTTATAAGAAGTCTATGTTAAAAATCTGGGATCAAAATATTTAAAATTTCCAAAGTTATGAGCAGGCATACTGAAGTTGCAATGAATGGTCGTAACTAAGGCATTTTGTCATATTTTGACCCCAAATATTGAACATAGACAACCTCATAAACCCTGTAGGTGAAAATTTTCAAATGCATGCCAAAACACCATTGCATGCCACAGGCACAAAAACACATTGTGGGCAGGATGTGAAAAGTGACAGCTGTACTGTTCATGAGGTGGTGTGAAAAAATGGCTATGTTGAAAATTTGGAGTCAAAATATTAAAAATTGCCAAAGTTATGCACGTGTGTAGAAACATTTCAATGACCGCTCATAACTTGGCCACTTTTAGGAATATTTTCACCAAATTTTCAACATGGGCTTTTTGGGACTCCTCCTTATGAACACGTCCCAAAAAGCCCATGTTGAAAAATTGGTAAAAAAAATACCTAAAAATGTCAAAGTTATGAACATAAGTTGAAAATGCCATTGAAATACATTATATGGCACTTACCTTGATTTCTCAGTATGCGGTTCGGCTTTTAAGAGTGTAGACGTGTCCCAGTCAACAGAAGATGACAGCGGATGACCTCTGGAGGTAAGTATAGGATAAGGGGGGGTGTGGGGAGGTGGGTGCTCAGTGGGAGGGTCAGGATGGGGGGACTGGGTCTGGGGCGATGATGAGGGACCATTTGCTTTGTTTCAGGTTAAACAAAAATAAAGACATCAGGAGACAGTTTTCTTCTTTACAGATAAAAACAAAGAAGTATATCGGGACACTGGGAGTGGGCTCCCCAGTGTCCCACACTGTTGGGGAGGGGGGTTTCTACTACCGACATGGGTAGTGGGCCCCCTCTTGTTGAACTATAGTAAGACAAGGGACTGCAGGGTGGGAGGGGCATCTGATACCGGGGGTGGGCATCCCGGTGTCAGACTATATTTATAAAATAAATAAAAAACAAATATATGACAATCATAGAATGGGGTGTGCCACTAGACACCAGGGCAAGATTAGGAGGGGGGTGCCACTAGAAACCAGAGGATATGGAACAGTGATCAGCAGGTGGGGGCGTGCCACTAGACACCAGTAACAATGGTGGCTTAAACACAGTCCTGCAGCTGGCAGCACACATTCCAGCTGTGGCTGCAGAAATCAAGAAAATTTCACTGTTCTCATACAGAGAACGCAGCAGAATTGGTCCTCTTGCTAACCTCTCACCCGAGATTTTGGATGCCCACAAACGATGTTTCTGGCCACAATTAAAAAAAAACATTAGAATGTAGCTAAATGAGTTTCATTTAGCTAAGTTCTGATGTTTCTCCCATACAGATAGATTATTAGTCCAGATATGTGAATGAATCATTCACATATCTGCACTGAGTAGTATGGTGGTGGCTGCATGCACATTGGCCGTGCTGTGAACCAATGGCGGCAGCCCTACCGAGCTGTCAGTCATCAGGCGGCGGGTGGAAGGCGGGTGGTGCTGCTGCCGCCGCTGACCGGGGAGCGGGCAGTGGGGCCCAGTGGGCGGGTGAGGGGGCACACGACCACCAGGGTAATAGGACTTTTATGTTTTACAGATGCCCGCGATCGAGCAGAGTGCGGTCCACTGGACCACAAGGGATATTGGGGGGGTGATTTACACAGATGCCCATGATCGGGCAGCAATCGGTCCACTGGACCACCAGGGATATTGGACAGGGGGGTGTATTATACCAATGCCCACGATCGGGCACATAGCAGTCCACTGGACCACGAGGGATATTAGACACGGATTAGTTTTCAGCCAAATGTCCGCAATCGGGCTGCAGGGGGCATCGGTCCCCAACAGCTGCTGCCTGGCAGGGTGCCAGGCGCAAGTCGTCGGGGATCGGCGCACCTGCATGCTAATGGGATGCAATGGTTATGACATACGCAAATGGCCCCATGTGCACTTTTACAAATTATGGCCCCATTTGCATGTCCCCTTTTGAATATCGCAGGTGATGTGCATGGCACAATGGCACTTGCACTAGCGCATCTCCATGCTCCACTCTGGCCACTTTCGCTGGCACAGTGCCACTGCGCCAGGCACAGAGGGGGTGGCCAGGGTGCGATAGTCAATGCTGCTGCGCCATAGCGCAGCTCCGTTGAATATCGCCCAGGCCACACCCCTGCACAACTGAGTTGAGCTGTGCTCAGGTTTGCGCCACAGCCTGGCACAGTTTGAATATCCGGACCCCTGTGTTTAAGTTGTGTAAGATATCAGAAGGGTAGAGGGTACTGGAGAGTCGTTGCCCTTTTTTGAAAAATTTATTACAGAGTCGCTGGATAGAAAATACCCTGAAGAAAAAACAATACTTGATAGAGCATTCCAGGTGGGCTCAAGGTTTTCTGGAAACTCAAATTACACCCCCCCCCCCACACGGTTTTTATCAAGCTGCACAAATTTCAGGACTGTGAAGCAATATTACAAAAAGTGAGAATATCTAAAGGCTTAACACACAAAAACACATGGCAGGATTCACAAAAGAGATGCACCGGGTACAAATGAGATGCACTGGTGCAAACAGGATGCACCCACCAAACGCAGAGCAATGCACAAAGGGATGCACCATGTGCAACCCCACTGCGAATTGAGCAGTAAGGGTATGGTGCAAGTGGAGATGCCCAAGCGCATCCTGGATGCACACAACCACCCAGGGGAGCAGAACAGTGAATATGGAGCAACCCAGCAAGGCATGTGGGAGCAACAGGGGACAATGCAGTGGGACAAAGGAGAGAGGGACACATGACCAAAGGGACAAACCAAAGTGTCCAAGAGCACAACAGTGGCCGAATCAGGCACAAAACCGAGACTGGGCATACAGAACAACACCCAGAAGCACAGGGCACACCCCACACAGGTCCATGACAGGCACACAGAACAGGTACACTGTCGCCAGCATGGTGCCACACAACAGCAGGGGAAAGAAAGCAGCAAGGTGGTGGCCACTGGACAAGCCCAACACCGTAGGTGGCCAAGACTGTGGCCATATGGGAAGCCACATAGGGTGACACTGTGGCATATGTTGGGTGGCATACATTCCCACCACAGTGCCACACAGCCAGTCCAGACCCCCAACCACAGGATACCACACACAGGGCCACAGACCAATAGTGCAGCAGTGCAATGTATGCATGCCACAAGCATCACACACAGACCAGGGGCATAGACATAAGCAGCAGGACATGAGGCCCACCCACATGCCACAGGCAACAGTGGGGCCATACAGAGGCTGGGGGGAAGGGGAAGCAGACCATACAAACAAGGGAGCAGACAGGGTATGGCAGCAAGGGGACAGTGAAGAGCTGGAGACAACAACAATCCCAGGCCCATGGAACAGTGAAGGGCCACAGACAATGTGTCAGATAAGCAAATGTTTTATACAAATACAATAACAAGAGCAAAAACAACATATGCAAAGGTAAACTAAACTATATACAGGACTATGTATAACAAGGGATGGGGTGTGAGGGACTATGTATAACAAGGGATGGGGTGTGAGGGACTATGTATAACAAGGGATGGGGTGTGAGGGACTATGTATAACAAGGGATGGGGTGTGAGGGACTATGTATAACGAGGGATGAGGTGTGAGGGACTATGTATAACAAGGGATGGGGTGTGAGGGACTATGTATAACGAGGGATGGGGTATGAGGAACTATGTATAACAAGGGATGGGGTGTGAAGGAATATGTACAGCAACAACAGGGGTGAAATGGGGGGAGCAGACAGAATGTGAGGATGGGCATAGGGGAAGGGGACAGCATCATATGCAGCGAGGGAGGTCAGAAACACACTATTTAGTTAGAGACACATTATGTACACTGTATACAATTATGGGGGTGGCCGAGAGACACATCTGTGCACCCGCTGGCAGCCACGTGCCAACAGCAGTTGGACAACTGCTGCAAGAGTCCGCATCATCTGGCCTCGGTGACACAGGATGGGCAGCAATGACTCCCTGATGGCCCTCCACACACCAGGCCCAACATCGTGGTGCCATCCCAGTGTCCACATCCTGCCACACTGTGACCATTCTGGGGACCTACAGCAGGAACACAGAGAGCAGATACTAAGTGCCATTGAAGACACACAACCCCCACTGAGCAGAAGCCCACCCCACCCTACAGACACTGCAAGCACAAGATAGCCACCTACCTGCACTCATACGGCCACCATGCCATGCTCTGTCTGTGGCCTGCCATCTGCGTGCTTCAGCAGCCTCAGCAACCTGCCCCCGGCCTCCGGCCCTGCAGGACAAAAAAGACAGTTGCTGCCATGAGTAGACACAACATGCCACAAACACCACCCTAACACCAGTGTGGGCATGCAGTAATGGTGTAAACGGCCAGTGCAACACCTGTGAATGGCCTGCCATTGTACAGCTGTACACAGCACCGTGGCCTGAGCCCCCGAAGTGCCCAGCTGTGGTTATGCACCGCAAATGGTGGTCCCAGCCCATGTGTGACACAGTGTACCTGTCCCACACACACACCACCACAGAGAAGTCCACCCCATGTGGCATGCATGACAGGGCACCACAGGGCAGGTGCAGCCACACCCAAGTGTGCGTGTGCATGTTGTTTAGTGCTCATGTGAGTGTGATGTTGTGTTGTGTGCCATCCCCACCCCACAAGTGCCTGTGCCATACATGTGATACATACCTGGGTGTGGCAGTGCACCTCTGCATGCACGGTCCCTCAGCCACTCCAGCCGCACACATCCCTTCACCCCAGGTCACCATACCGGTGTCTGCACTGTTCCCCTGTGCAGAAAACCCCTGTGCAGTGCACCAGCTGCCTCACAATGTCAGCCCACATCAGTGCCCTGGGCACCAGCAGGTCTTCCTGCTCAAATAGCTGGCCCTCCACCTGCATCACCAGGGCCACCAGGTGAAGCAGTTCCAGGTCTGACCAGTTCATGGCCCTTGGACCTGACCTCCTGTCTTTGGGCATGGCTACAGCACAGTGTTTCAACAGTGCAGTATCTGAGGCCTGCACTACTGAATTGCCTAAATGCTCCACATGTGTGCCACTTGGCCATGTGCAGTCCTCTGCGCACAGCAACATGATGCATGATTGGTCAGTCATGCATCCACGGGTGCATGCGCAATGTTATGGTGGGAATGCAGGGCCATGGCTCATGACCAGGTCACCCATGCACGATACGTAGGTGTCCACCATGATAATGTGTGTCATGCACCATCATGCACAGCACCTGTGCTACGCAGTACCACAATGCCATGCTAAGGCATGTAACGCGTGGTCAGCGCACAACCATGGACAGGTGGCATAATGTGCATCTTGCATATGGACGTGCATGCACATACAGACAGGACCACTCAACATGCACTATATGCATGTCCGCGATGTGATTGCTGGCCCAATTGCGCATATGCGGTGCGACACCAGCCAAACAACATACTCAGTGCATGTGTGCAGAATGCACCCATGCATTTGCTCCATATTCAGGACGGTGCCCCGAATGCACAGCACATGCACAGATAATGCGCTGTTTGGAAATGCGCACAATACAGCAGATGTGCCATGCTGATTGGGATGAGTAGAGGGCAATTATGCAATTCACAGATAATGCACCCAAATCAACCTATTAATGTATTCAGCAGCATCTCAACTGTTAAGCATCTCATTGTCATTGCCCCGGTACTCATTTGCTTGCCCTGAGCCATAAATGCTCCCAACTCAGCCCACACTGAGAATAGGTGACTGAGAGGATTCACAGCCTTGAAGGTGAGTACTGTTTTACAATACCATTACCAGTGTAGCCAGTCCACACGATGCAATAGTCAGTAGACAGCCTGTTGCCATCCAGACATGTGCAAGTACACCTGTTGCACACCATTCTGTCCCACACACTGTCCCACAGGCTGCCCTATGATAGGGGGGGAAGGATGCTGTCGTCTGCTGTGCATGCACAAATAGTGAGGTGTGCATAGTGTCAGTGATGGCCAGGCCAGCTGCATATGTATCTGGACATGCAACACTTGTGGCATGTCCATGGCATTGCAGATGGCCACAGCAGACATAGCACAGACTGCCCCAACAGACCGTACACCACAACAGCCATGCAATGACTGCAGGCTTTTGTCAGGCAGTTGCTGTGGTGGAACACTGCGGCCACTGTATGGTGGTATTGGGCACATAGGAGCCTGCATGTGCATGCCTACTGTCTGTCTGTTTTCTCTCCCACAGAAGCCAGAATGTCTGGAGCAGACAGTGCCACCAGCCGCAGGCGGCCAAACTTCACAAAGGATGAGGAGATAGCCCTCATAGAGGCGTATAACCTGCGCCTGGATGTCCTGACTGGCAGGGGTGGTAGGGGTGCAGTGCAGGAGGAGGGCTGGGAGGTGGTGGCGTGCCACATCAATGCTGTGGGCAAGTACAGTCTGACTCTCCTGGATAGTTGGAAGCACCTCAATGATGGGAAGCGGAGGGCCCAGGAAAAGGTGGCCAACATTGAGGCCTCACTGCGCAAGACAGAGGGTGGCCCACAGTCCGACGTGCACCTCAGCCCAAATGAGGAGCTGCTAGTGGCCAGCATTGCCCAGTCTGCTGTGCCGGGTGTCCCTGGGGGGGGGGTTCCAGATGGTTGGCAGCCCATTGCAGCACTGTGAGTAGCCATGCCCATGACACGTGTCAGGCCACGTGTGTGTGCCATGGCCACCATGCCAGACCAAATGTGTGTTACTGTGCAACTGTGTGCCCGTGGCCTGTGCCATGTGTGGCAGTGGCCCATACATGGCCCATGCTCTGCTCAGCTGTGTCTGCCAGTCCATGCCCATGGTGGCACATGTGCTGTGGCAGTGCCAGTCAAGCTAGTGGGACACTCCCACTGTTGGATGGGCATGGTGTAGCACTGGCACACACAGTGCCATGTGGACATGTCCAGTCACCATGCAGCCACAGTCACAGCTGGTGCATGGCTGCAGCAGCATTATAGGCGTTGCACAACCGTGCCAGGGACTGTCATGTGCAACCATGGCACAACACTGTGACACACTGTACATGTCTGTTTGCCACTGTATTATCCATTGACACGGACCATATTCTCCTTTCTTCTTTTCACAGCTCCATCTCACTTCACAGGTGCAGCCATGTCCAGGGCTGCAAGGGATGCCTTAGCGGACAATAGTGCTGGCCTGTCACACAGGGCTGCGGGCACGACAGGAGATGGTGCCATCCCTGGACCATCCACTGCACCAGTGTCACCAGCTGCAGTGCCAGTGGTGGCGGGCCTGTCAGATCCTTCAGCCATTGCTGCCACTGCTGGTGGGCATGTCACCACATGGCTGGAGGGTCTACTGGGTTTGCCTGATGAAGAACCAGTGGACACGGTGGACATCGCTGATGCCCAACTTGTGCTGGCATCTGGCATGCTGGAGGTGTACAGCGATGTCTCTGCAGATGACAACTCCACACAGATACAGGGAGACATGGTCGACAGTGGGGCACGCAGCACACAGGTGCCTGCACAGGTGGCACCTGATGCTGTTGGTGGCCCTGCTGCATATGGCATGACTGCAGAGACCATACAGCTGCCCACGGTGGTGGGTGCTGTGCCCTCTGCATCCAGTCCTGGAGTGGCAGCGGGGTCATCCAGCGCATCACGTCCGGGTGCTGTGGGACACATGCAGGTGCTGTTGACCCATGACTCCACCAGCCATCGACGTGATGGGGCCATGCATGCCCATGCCCCACCCATGCTGCAGCCTACCATGATGCAACCACCACCTGTGGATGCCCCTCAGCAGGCTGGATCACCACCCACCCGGTGGCAACGTCACCCTGAGCCATCACCCGCCGACGAGATTGAGGGCTATGCCTGCCTCCTGTGAGATACCGTGGAGGGGTAGGCGGCCCTAAGTGCAGAATTCCAGGGCTTCCGGATGCTGATGGTCCTGGAGCATGAGTCTGCGGTTGCATGGCATGCCCAGATGTTGACAGAGGCATGCCTGCTGTGGGTGGGCATTACCACGGCTCTAGAGTGGATTGCAGCTGCTGCTGAGGCAGGGTGTGCATCTGGTGTGCTGCGCCGTGGCTGTCAGACCTCCAGCTGGACACCCAGGAGCACCTCCCGCATGCCCAGGCAGTGGCATCAGGTGGACCCATTGCTGCTGATAACATCACCACACATCACAATGCCCAGCATCCCCAGCACAGACATGGCTCACAGGGCCACCGCACCAATGAACACCCTTTCACAGTCTCATTGCAGTACCCCAACAGGGGTGTTGGCAACACCCCCTGTGGCTGGTGGTGCTGCGGCTGCATGCACCAGTCATGGCAGAGGCCGCCCACGTGTACATGGTAGCCATGGTGCTGCCTTGTGATGTCCAGGTCCCCGATCCAACTCCCACGGCACTTGTCACCTCTGTGTCCCACTCACCTGGATACCAATGCTTGGGTGGCATGGTGGCATGCACTGCCCCAGTGCACCACCATCGTGGGCCCCTGTGCAGTGCCACCTGCATGTCTGTGTGCACCACTGTTGTGCCATGTGGCATGGGTGTGATGAGTGCAGTCCAGTGTCTGCTGTGCATGTATGCCAGCAGCAGTGCACACTGATCCATGCCATCCCTGGCACTGTCATTGTGGCACATGGCTGTGTAGCATGGTGTGTGTGTGCATGCGCAAGGCATGCAAGTGCAGGTGTGTCTGTGTTCAGCCTCATGGTACCCGCATCTCTGGTGGTCCACTGCTGCCCCGCCACCACTGAGTGGCATGTGTTGTGTGTGTGACTGTGTGAGTCTGTATGTGTGTTGTGCTGTGTCCGCCATGCACTGCATATCTGTGTTACTACCTGCAGTCACCATTGTGCACCTCCACTATACAAACCTGCGCTACTCGCCTGTGGTTCCCAAAGTGCTCTTCCACCAGTGTGCTCCTGTAGTGCCATGACCTCATGGCCAGATGTGGGTCACACTATCCCATTGGTGATCCTGTCTGCAGGCCCCCGTGGTGGTGCATCTTCCTCCCCATCCTCCTCCTCCTCCTCCTCCCCAGAACTGTCACCCTCACTGGCCTCAACAGCTATTCCACGGTCAATGGCCATGTTGTGTAGTATAGAACAGGCCAGGAATATGCCACAGACCTTCTCAGGGCTGTACTGTAGGGCCCCATTTGATCTATCCAGGTACCGGAAGTGCATCTTCAGCTTGTTGAAGACTCACTCTGTGATGGTGCACGTAGCGGTGTGTGCCTTGTTGTACCACTCCTCTGCCTCTGTTCCAGGTCGTTGGATGTGGGTGAGGAGCCAGGGTCTCAGTGGGTATGCTGCATCACCTGTGGGGGGCAAGGGTGGCTGTTAGTATACTGGTCACATGTGCAGCATGCCCCCCCCTTGCACCATGCTGTGCAGCTGTGTGTGGGTGTGCTCCACTGCCGACTCTGTTTGTCCCTTCCCAGCCATCCAAACCCCCACCACTCCACCTGCTGTTGTCTGGTCCTGCTACTGTTGTTGGCTCCTAGGCTACTACGCAATTGCATTCACATGTGCCCCGCACAATTGTCCAGCCCAGTGTGCATAGCAGCAGTGCCCACTGTCTGCATGTGTTGCGCTAGGCCCTGCCACACATGACCCCATGGCACTGCACCCATATTCCATGCATTGCATGTGCCACCCTGTACTGGTTGGTGCCTGCCTGTGCACTGTCCCTCCCCGCTGTCCCACATCTGCTGTACCTCTGCATTTGTGCATCATGCTGCCTACACACCTGCACCCCTTCCTATCCTGTGCCATAGTGTCCTGTTGTGCAGCAAGTTGCCATGTCTCACGCACTTACTAGGTGGCCACCAGTATGTCCCCTGTCTCGAATCTGTGACAGAGGGCAGACTGGTGTCACATGAAGGCATCATGTGTGCTCCCAGGGTGTGTGGCACAGACATTGCTGATGCACTCTATGGCATTGCGCACCACCTGGCAGTTTACAGAGTGGTAGCCCTTGCGGTTTATGTATGTCACCGCGTCATCGCCAGGTGGTACACGGATTGCTACATGGGTGCAGTCAATGGCACCTATGATGCCTGGCATGCATGCCACCGTAGAACTGCTGCATGGCTTCTGTCTGCTCTGCCTGTGTGCTTGGGAAGTGGATGTATTCCAAAGCATGTCATAGCAGTGCAGTGAGGAATTGTGTGAAGAGACAGGAGGTGGATGCCTAAGAGATGCCAGCGGTGTCCCCAGATGGCCTCTGGAAGGTGGTGAGCTGGCACATTACTGTTGTCACTTTGGTCTCCACAGATATGACATGACCTCATCTGGTGGATGCCTGCATTTCTTATGGCACAGTCTCGCAGAGCTTCCTCAGAATGGCCCTATTCAGGCAGTATCGGCTACTGTCTCTGTGTCGGTGAGCTGCTCAAATGACAGCCTGGCAGGTACCACTTGAGGCCAGCACCTACGGTGCCTTCCTCCTCCCCGTCTCCTCATCCCCACTATCATTCCCACCATCAAAAATGATGCACCGTCCATATTTGTGTGCTGCTCTCTCTTCCTCTCTCTCTCTCTGCTGGCTTCTGTAGTGCTGCTGCTGGCCTGCTGGTGGCTTGCACTTAAGTCTGCTTCTTTTATACTTATCTTTCCATGGCGCATCTGGTGCTTGCGCCATGTTTGCTCTGTAGTTCCTCCTTTCTTTTGCACTGTGAATTGCTTTGTGCTGTGTATGCATGTGTACGCCCCCTCTGGTTGTGCCGCATATCATTACCATGCATCTATGGCGCATCCTGTTCGACGCAGTGCATCTGGGGTGCATCGGGGCATCCACCCTATCTGTGAATCATTCCATGGCGCATTTTGGGATGCACCGTGCATCTCATTTGTGCCCGTGCATCTCTTTGTGAATCCTGCCCATAAACTTCAGAGCGTATCTGGATCTTTCTACTGAGACAACAGAAAAAAGAAAGTTATTTAATTCTCTAAAACAACTACTATACAATACATGTATTAGATTCTGCATGCTTTACCCTGCAAAAATCAGGTTTGTGATTAACAGAAAACTACAAATGTTTGAGGACCCTGAGGAGGCTATGTAAGTCTTTAAAATCTCCTATGAATATCAACAAGACTCGAAACAGCAGAGAGCACAGATCTAAACCAAACGCTTACCCAACTTTGCCACAAGCTACACAGCCAAACCAAGATGCTCATCTAAGTGATAGGACAAAAAAGAGTAGATGAAGGACATTAGAAATGTAATGGATATATCCCCCCAAAAAAACAAAATGCTTTTCCTATTTGAAAATTCAATAAAGGAGGGGATGGCTACCTGCATCTTTATCTAGAAGCAAATTTCTACATGCATATCTATCTGTAAATTATTAAAACAGTACAAAATAAATAATAAGGAATACATAGAGGAGAAGGCAAAGGAGGGGCTACACTACTGAACGTATGTATTTTATGATATCCAGGGTACGAGATGACTATTCTGATTGCAAGGATAAAACTGACTGATATAAGAAAACAAAATTTGAGGGTATTATGAAATATTGAAATGAATTAAGAATAAAAAGTTTAAAGTAAAAATGAGAACATAGAAAGGAGGTTAGCTCCAGCACAGGAGTTTAGTGGCATGGCAATAGCTTTCAATCATCTCTGATTCGGGGGCTCTTTGATCCTCGCCACGGTATACCAGGGAGGATGTAGGGGTGGGATGGGAGAAAAAGGTTTTTATTTTAATTGAGGCCACATCAGATTTAAGGTGATGTACCTAATTATAAGAGCATTAGGGGTCCAGGGTCCAGGAAATCAGTTTAAAAGAAATAAAGGAATCACTAAAGGTATAAAGGCTAGGCAGAGCAGTATAGAAAAGAACTATTCGTGGGTAGTTTATTCAGAATTATGGCATGGAATGTAAAGGGTCTACAAAACAACAATTAATAAGATTATAAAATACTTAAAAGAAAAAATATTACTATAGCCATGATGCAAGAAACACATCTTACTTGCAAGGAAACGGATATAGCCATGATACAAGAAGCACATCTTACTTGCGAAGGAAACGGTCTGGTTTACAGAGCCGTGGGGACCACGACTGACATCAGATTACTCCAGAAATTCAAGGAATAATGGTCACTTAAATAAATCAAATGAATCCTTAATATAATAAATACAGATACAAAATTTAAAGTATGCACATGCCACAATATATGCTCCAAAACAAAATGACCCAAACTTCTGTACCGAATGTTTTCTAACATTAACAACATTTGACACTCCTTACGTAATAGGAGGAGATTTCAGTGTAGCGATGAATCAGCTTGACAAAACAACAGGCTTAGATAGCATGCACAAAACAACCAGAAGAACAATAAACAGGGTCATGACAGATTTAGGGCTGACAGACCCATGGGGGAAACTTACAAAGACACCAGAATATACTCCCTTTTTTTTGGCTGTGCGCCAGACTTATTCAAGGATTGATTCCTTTCTTATATCAGACACCTGAAAGAGTAGGTTCCTAGTAGGGTCCCCCTCCACTGCATGGTCGACAACTGACCTGCACAGGCGTCCGCTTCGCAATGTGGCAATTTAAACCCTCCTCAGATAAAAGTTATTCCCCTTGTAAACTCTGTTTTCGGCATAGCCCTGAAAAAAAGACCGACTTCCCAGTTTGAAAACCATGCCCCATGCGGGACCATGCAGCCCTGTTTTGTGATGTCACAAAATGAAGGCTGCATGAGCATGCCCCATTGACTTCTATGGGGGTGATATTTTCACACATTTTTATAACCCTGAGGGGGAGATATTCAAAGGTTTGCGTTGTGTGCGAACAGATTGCCCTGGATTAGCACTGGGTTAGCGCAGGTCCTCAATATTCAAAACAGGACATTGCACTGGCACAAAAACTTAATGTATGCAGGGGGCAAAGTGAGGGGCAGGAACATGCATACAGGCAATGTGGATATTCAAGGCATAGTGCAGCCGCATACCATTGCACACACATGAGCGGCGCTAGCTACCGCCTATAAAAGGCAGGTCTTATCCAGGACAGTCCACATGGGGGAGGGCCACTCGAGCAGGAAGCCACAATGGCGTTTTTTCAGCAATGCAGTGTTGATGCACACAATGGAGGAAGTAGTGGAGGAGAAGAGATGGACCAGGCCCAACTCAGCCCACAACACAGGCCAAGGAAGAGATATGCTGCACAGCTGGTACCAGCCCAGAGTCTCCTTTGAGACCCTGCCTGATGAGCACATCATCGCCGGTACTGGATGAACAAGGAAATGTTGAGGCAGATATGTGAACTCCTGCATGAGCAGCTGCAGCCCAACACCAGACGCAGCCATGCCATGTCAGTGGAGGAGAAGGTGATGGCAGCGATGTGCTTTCTAGCCACTGGGACATTCCAAACCCCAGTGCGGGACACCACTGGGATATCGCAGTCTGCCACTTCGTGCCTCCTGACCCAGTTCCTAGATGCTTTCCCGCCACATGCTGCCAAATTCATTGTATTCTCCAGCACAGAAGCTGAGCACTGAGAAGCAATGCAGCAATTTATCTAGTTGGCATCTACCAGCAGTATTGGATGCCATTGACATGTTGTCATCCGTGACCACCTGGCGATGGCAGTGGCATATTTGTCAACAGGAAGGGGTATCACTCTATCAATTGCCAGGTGGCGTGCGATGTGACAGAGTGCATCAGCAATGTCTTTGCACAGTACCCTGGCAATGCCCACAATGCCTTCATATGGCACCAATCGAGGCTGTGCCAGGCCTTCGAGGAGGGCAGGATATCCAGTGGGCATCTTGTCGGTGAGTATCTGCAGCCACAACATGCAAACACCACAGTGGGAATGGGGCCGAGCAAGGGCAGGCAAGGTGGAGGCTGAGGCAGGGGGGCAATGGGACAGCAATAGAAGTGACACACATGCACAATGGGCAGACAGCAGGATAGTACAGCTAACATGTACACATCTCTTCACAGGGGAGAGTGCCTATCCCCTGAGACCCCGGCTGCTCACACCAGTACCCCGGCCGGCCACAGTGGCCAAAGAGAGGTACAATGAGGCGCACACACTGCAACCAGGAACATCATAGAGAGGGTCTTTGGCATGCTAAAGATGCAGTTCTGCTGCCTAGACCATTCAGGCGGTGCCCTACAGTACAGGCCTCAGAAGGTATACCGTATATTCCTAGCGCGTTGCATGCTACATAACATGGCGCTAAACCATGGTATACGTGCAGTTGAACCTGAGGAACAGTCAGACAGTGACCCAGAGCCAGAGGTCCTGGGGATAATAGAGCAACTCGAGAGGTGAGATCCTCGTATGGCATGCAGGGCCCTGGAGCACAGGAGTGGCATCATGGAAACACTAGCCCAGATGGAAAGGTGAGTGAACACAACACAGGCAAATAACAAGTCGTGTACAGTGCCTTTAATATGTGTGCATACCCAGTACAATACAGAACAGTGTAGACTGTGAAACCCCCTGGTGCAACAGACAATGGAACCGTACACATGTGATGTGGCTATGAGAGCAGTGCGCAGTGCCTGTCACGCATGTGTGGATGGTGAACGACTATGTTGAGTGCAGGGGGTGGTGGGGGAGAGAGGCCGCTGACATCCTGTGGGGTGTGTGTGCGTGTGTGCAAGTAGATGACCATATGTGCGTGTGTTTGTGTGTGCATGTGTGACATAATGGATCCCTGTACATGTCAGTGGAGCCTATCACCAGTGCCTACCACCACGCACAAGACACGCCCCTTGTGCGCAGGACACAGAGGTCGAAGTGCTTTTTGTTGATGAAATGGGTGGTGAGGACTGCAGTGATGACTGGCCAGTAGCACACCTGTGACCACGGCATGACACAGACCCAGCCAGATGAGGACCGGGATGCGGGGGTGGAGGAGCCAGTGCCCACACTGCATGAGCTGGAAGCAAGCCAGAGTGCATATGTGGAGTGCCTGTGCTATGTGGTGTGTGTGCCTTGCTGACCAGCCATGATTGCAACATGCATCACCTCCGCGTGCACCCACACAGTGACAGTGATGACCCAAGGCCCTGCTCAATGGTGCCTAGGATCCATGTCATGCGCTCCTCCGCCCACTGATCAACATGTAGCATAACCAAGCCTACTGTCTCCCGCAACTGGGACAGTTCATGCTGCACCTCCTGGTGGAAGTCATGCAGGTCCTGCTGTGCAGCATGCTGGGACACCAGGGCAGCCTGGAGCATAGGCCAGGCACCCCGGCCATCTAGGGCCCAGGGGTGACACACCACCCCACAGCCTGCGGTAGTGGTGGCTGCCATTGGGTACACTGGGGATGCTGGGTGGGTTGTTGCGGTGGCTGGTGCTGCTGTTGTTGTTGTTTCTGCAACTGCAGTGGCCTGACAGGGGGCAGTGCCTTCTGCAGGGTCTGCACTGCACCCTGTGGCCAGCAGCGCATGTCCAACGGTGCATGCTGATCATCCACATGGCCAGCATCCAGGTGCTGTGCTCTACTACCATGTGCCTGTGCACCCCCCTCCCACAATGCAGCCATGTGTGTGTCCCCTGCAGGTCCCACCCCACTGCTCCTTCCCACAGTGCTGCCCACAGGCAGGTCATCCTCAGTCTCTGAGTCCCCAAACCATGGTCACTGGTCACTGCACTGTGAGGATGACCACCTGCCCACAACTGAGGTCCTCGACCTGCATCCTCCAGGCCATATGCTGCATCAACGCCATCCTCCCTCCTTGTCATCATCTTAGGCCACAATTGCGCCCACTGGCAGATGTGTACCACGGCCACATGCTCCACCACAGGTGAACCACGGCTGGCCCAATGCCAGATGTTGACGGCAACACTTGTGTAGCATCCTCCCCAGCCTCCGGAGCCACTGGACCATGCACCTCTATCCCATGGCTGGATGTCCACCCTGTGCTGTTGAGAGAATAGAACAGTGTCAGAGACCTGTACAGCACACTGAACACCAAGCCCACCACCATGATATGCGTACACACAACAGTGTTGGCCCCAAGAGCATGCGCCAGCATCCCTGCAAGTGTGCTGTCTGTGAATGATGATGCAGCCCCATGCACACACCCACAACCACAGCACACACAGAATGATACACCTCTACACCGGTGACCGCTAGCACTGCCAACACATGCACACTGCTATGCCGCACGAGAAACATAGAAACATAGAAGTTGATTGCAGATAATGACAGCATGGCTCATCCAGTCTGCCCATTTTTTCTACCTTATAAATGTGCCATCGGCCTTGCTCTGTCAGTGGCCTATCTATTCATACCATTTGTATTGCTCCCTTATGCCTATCCCATGCCTGTTTGAAGCCCTGCACTGTATTCATAGCCACCACTTCTTGAGGTAGGCCATTCCATGCATCCACCACCCTTTCTGTGAAAAAGAATTTCTCACATTCCCCTTAATCGGCCACCTCTAATCTCATGCTATGTCCTCTTGTCCTGCTATTTTTCTTATATTTAAACATGTTAGACTCTTTCACCTTGTTAATGCCCTTAAGGTGTTTGAATGCCTCGATCATATCACCTCTCTCCTCCTTTGCTCACGGGATATATATTGAGCTCTGTTAATCTGTCCTCATATGTCTTCTGATGCAGTCCCTGCACCATTTTGGTTGCCCTTCTCTGACTGTCTCAATTTGGTTAATGTCCTTGTGAAGGTGTGGCTTCCAATACTGCACGCAGTACTCAGATGGGGCTCTAACTAATGTCTTGTAAAGAGGGATTATTACTCTCCTCTACGACTTGTGATACCCCTACTAATACACCCTAACACCCCTAGCCTTACCTACTGCTTTAGAGGTCTGCTTGGATGATTTCCAGGTCATTAGTGATGATGACGCCCAAGTCTCTTTCTTCCTTTGTGACTGCTAGCAACTCCTCCCAGCCTATAGGTGGCTTCAGGGTTTCTCTTCCTATGTGCATGATCTTGCACTTCTTTGCATTAAATCCCAGTTGCCACTCTTCTGACCATTTTGCTAGTTTATCCAGATCTCTTCTCATTCTGCCCACTCCATCTGGATCATCTACTCTGTTGCAGATCTTGGTGTCATCTGCAAACAGACAAGCCTTACCCTCTAGTCCATCTGCAAGGTCACTAATGAAGATGTTGAAGAGGACTGGCCCCAGGACTGATCCCTGAGGTACCCCAATTTCATGACTTGCATCTCTTCTGACTGTATAACCACTTACCACCACTCTCTGTTTTCTGCCTGTCAACCAGTTTGCCACCCAGTTGACCAACTTCTGACCCACCCCGAGCCTACCCAGCTTATTTATCAATCTTCTATGTGGAACAGTGTCAAAACTTTGCTGAAGTCAAGGTAGGTGACATCAACTGCTCCCTTGGTTCACCACTCTGGTTACCCAGTCAAAGAAATCTATGAGATTAGTTTGACAGGCCCTTCCTTTGTAAACCCATGCTGTCTTGGATCCTGTGCCCTATGGATTCCAGGTGTTGCACTATCCTTTCCTTAAGGAGTTCCTCCATAATCTTGCCCATGTGCACTCAAACACAATGTGACTGGCCCATGTGTGTCTGGTATGTGCCACTGGGCCATGACAGTGTGATGGTCTCCACACCCCTGTAGGTGTCATGCAGTCACTGTCATTGACATGTGTGTCACAAACCCACTCAGCAGGTCAGCCCTCTACTCCCAAAGTGCTAACCTCTGAGCGAGAATTGTGAACAGTGAACATAACAAGGTAAACCTCTTGTCTGTTTTGTGGGTTTGAGTCACCTTAGTCCCAAGTTCTGGAGGGATTCAAACTGATAACCTCTTGTTAGCATACCCAATTATCAGGCTCAGACAATTCTGTCTTCGGGGGGCCAGATATCTTTGCCTACGGGCACCTAACCAGGCATTTCAAAATGAACCCTTAGAACTCTATGTAGGACCTAGAGAACTCTTATTTGTTTCCCAGTTTGGTATCACAATAAGCGCATGCACAGTGTCAACTATAACCATCTAAGCTTCACTTATAAAAAAAAGAAGTTTCAAGGCACACCAGGCAGTTTCTGTTTTTAAAATATATATCTTTACTTTAAAATAGATAAAAATAGCAAAACAGTAGATACAGAACAAGATATCCCAACACATACAGCCTTAAAAGCAAAACAGGTTTAAAAGTGCAAATTCCTACAATCCATACACTCAGAGTGGTCTTAGCTAATTGTATTCCTACTTTATTTATTTATTTATTTATTTATTGGAATTTGATGACCGGGTAGGCCCACTGGGCCCGTGGAGGTCCCTTTTCAGGGCGCACCCGGTGCAACAACAGCATACAGGTAACAGTTCAGTACAGTCTGGAGAGAGAATAGTATTTAAAATAGGAGTACATATCTTTGCAGGTGCCAAAGAATGGAAAACATGTAGGCTGTATGGACATGAAGGTAACAAATAATGAGCACGTTAAACTTTAAGCATCCTTACTAGTAGATTAGATACCAGGTCCACAGGAAATATTGAGCAGCGCCTGTAGACCTAGGGTTGGCTGATAAGTACGCAGGGTGGAAGGGGGATAAGTTAGGGACCTAAGTGCCCCTTCAAAGAGAAGAGGACCAAATGTCCTGCCTAGATGGCTGTTGGGAGGATGAGGCTGCTCAAGAGGCTGAGCTAGGTCAGGTACTGTGGCATAGACATATGCTCCTACTGAGCAGGTGTCCCTTCAGCAGCGTCCGAAGCTAGAAAGAGTCTCCTCTCCTGACCTCCAAGGGAGGTTGTTCCAGGTGGAAGGGACGGTGTACGCAAAGGACCTAGACCCGGCTTTGGTCCTCATCTTTGGGACCTCGAGGAGAGATTGGCCTGATGAGCGCAGGCACCGTGGGTTGTGTTTTGCCCTGATGAGCCCAACCAGGCTAGGGGGAGGAGAGGGACCAAGTATCTTGTATGTAAGGCAGAGGGAAGGGTAGGCTAGACGAGCATCAAGCGACGGCCACCTGAGCCTGGATTGGGCCTCACAGTGGTGAGTCATAGGGTGAGACAAGGTGGCAAAGTGGACTATCTTATTGTACAGAGTTTGCAGCCTTCCTAATTCCATCGTGGCCACGTCCTGGAGGATCGGGCCCAAATGTAGCTTTGGGAGGAGTACGCTTGTGGCAATGGCTGCCCTGGCTTCAGGAATGATTTGGTCCTTTAGTCTATAAAGGATGCCTAATTTCGCATGGATGGCTTTTGTGATTTGATCTACATGATTCTTTAGAGTAAAACCTTGGTCCAGGGTAAGGCCAAGGTATTTGGTAGAGGAGACCACCTCAAGTTTTGCACCCCCCCTGGACTAGAGTTGTAGGTGGTGTGACCTTTCTGTTCCCAGGGATCTAGGGCCAAAGAGCATTACCTTTGTTTGCTAGTGTTTAGAACCATTTGGTTCAGAGATAGCCAGTCCTCCATCAGGTGGATGTCTTCTTGGAGGGCTGTCTGCAACTCGGGTAAATTATGGGAGGCTCTGTAAATGACTGCATCATCCGCGACTGAATGGCACTGCTACTACCGCAGTTTTTGTGCAGATCATTAATGAACAGTGTAAAGAGAAGGGGCCAAGGATTGACCCTTGAGGTACCCTTCTTTAAGTGGAGCTAGCTTAGAGACTTTATCCTCCCACTTTTACCCTCTGGGTGCATTCGAGAGATAACTCTGGAACCATCCCAGTGAGTGAGAATCAAGGCCAAGAGAGAACACATTTTTGTAGAAGGAGGTTGTGGTTTACCAGGTTGAAGGCTTTGGATAGGTCAATGAAGACCGCCCTGTGCTGACCCTCCATCATTATTACCTCAGTACTTCAGCTGAGAATTTAGTTAGCGCAGTGTCCGTCCCGTGGTTAGCCCTGAACCCGTGCTGAGATGGTGAGATTACCCGTGAGTTTCTAGGTAGTCCGGAGTTGAGAATAAACAAGCTTCTCCGTACCTTAGCTATGGAACACAGCAAGGAGATAGGGCCTGAAATTCTCAATGGGCTCTGCTGCTCCTCCCTTATGTAAGGGAATCACAAGAGCTTGTTTCAGAGCTTGGGTACTGATCCTCCGTTATGGACCGATTGATCAGCCAAGTTAGGGGTTTAGCTAAGGCTGGGGCTCCCTCTTTTAGGATTCTTGTTTGGATCCCATCAGGGCCCCCAGATCCTCTTAGGGGAAGGGATTTGAGGGTGGTAAGGACCTCTTTTTCCCTGACCAACCTCAAGTGAAACAAAGGGCGATCAAGGTCCTGGGGCCATTGTAAAACCGGGTTACTATTCATGTCAGGAGGTCCCCGCTTATATGCCTCCAGGTTCGTGAAGTAGGTGTTAAGGGTCTCAGCAATATGAGATCCCTCATAGATTAGTTGCCCATTAGCCAGGATTGGGCTGGGTGGCGTTTGAATGTTCCCTTTGAGGAGTTCGTTAATGTGCGTCCAGAAAAGCCTTGGATTGCCAAGGTTAGTTTTTGGAGGTTGGTGATATGTAGCTTCTTTGCTAGCTTTATGGCCTTTTACACTGATTTCTAAGGGCCCTGTAGGCCTCTAGGTCCCCGATTGCCTTGAATTCCAGTACTTATTCCAGGCCTTGTCCCGGTGGACATCAGGGCTTTTAGAGAAGGCAGGATCCATTTGTAGCAGCTTCCTTTACTCTGTGGGTTTTAAAGGGGCTAGAAGGTCCATAATTCTCATGAGGGATGTCTGAAGAAATTGACAGCATCCTCCAGACTGGGAGGTGCCTATATGCTCCAGTCGATGCCATTTAAGTAGCAAATGAATTGGTCAGGCGGAAGTTGGAGTAGTCCCTAGAGGTAAAAATCCTGAGCGGGACTTTATTTGCACAATTCTTCCAGATGGCGAAAACAGGCGAGTGGTCACTCAATGCATCTGCCAAGGTCCCTGTCATTTTTACATTGTTAGGAATAGAGGTCAGGACCCAATCAATTATAGTATGCCTTCCAGTGGCATGATTCATTCTGGTTGGTAAGGTAATGACTTGAGTGAGGTGGGAGTCATTTAGTTTAGCGTTGATGGTGGATTTCACCTCAAGGGCCCAGTTTAGGTTGAAGTCACCCAGTAGGATGGATTCCTGAAGCAGATTCTACTGCTGGGTTCTGGTGAGGGCAGCAAGAGAGCCGAGAGCATTTGTGGGCGGGCTGTAAGCGCAGCCTATTGTGAGGTGCTTAGCCCCTCCTAGAGTGAGCCGAATGAGTATTGCTTCAGCTTCGGGACAGGCCAAGTGGCATACTAACAAGGGAGGAGTAATTGTATCCCTTACATATATCAAGACCCTGCCCCTCTTCTAGAGAGGGTCTGTCCTTTCTGTAGAAGGCATATCCAGCAGCAGCTACCTCATGATCCAGAATATGGGGCTTTAACCAGGTCTCCGAGACTGCTAGTATGTCTGGATTGTAGGCCGCTAGCCAAGCTTGGACTTCTGTATCTTTGGTCTCAGGCTGCAGATGTTCATATGAACCAGCCTCAGGCCCTTGGCTGCATCCCATGCCTTATCTGATGGAGAAGAAATAGAGACGTTAGGTGCCCCAGGACCAGGGTTAGGCTGGATGTCTCCTGCCAGTAGTATCAGTGCTGCAAGCAATCGACTAAGAGAGAGGGTTGGGGGTATGACGCTGCTGATGGACATAGGGTTGAGCCCCAGGTGAGGATAAGGGATCGATATAGGATCCCTTTCCTAGAGAGTTCATATGCCACCAAGAGAAGGACATTGCACCTGGTGGAGGGGCATCTGTAGTGACCTGCCATATGTACTCCCGATCCCACACTGGCATGAGGGGGGCAGGTGGCACTGGTAATGAGCCAGTCCGTCCCAAGTTGGGCCAGTATATAGATTGAAGCCCAGAGGATCCCCTTATTCCAGTTCCACGGGTACATTCTAAAACTTTTTAGGGCCACACTCAGAGACCACAGGAGCGTTCCCTCGTGGGTCAGGGAACCTGGAACTGGCCACTTTCTAATCGATTATAGGTCTGTGGCTGAGGGTCTTAGAACAGGTCAGCACCAACTTGGAGAGATTGACAAGCTCAGCTGACAACCTATAGGATTGAGGCTCCCTGGCAATCCACAATCAACAAGACACAGTTAATCTAGAGAGAGGACAACCAAGCAGTTAAGCAGAGAATCCGTAGGAATACACTAGTAAGACAAGTGGACATGCGAGGACCCCAGCCAAAGACACAGGGTGCAAGGCTGATTTTTAGCTACTTAGTAATTGACAGTAATATGGGCAAATACATTACATAGTAGATCTAAATGAATCAAAACTTAATAATAGTAACTATCAAGGCACTCTATCTAAGGTTGAAATAGGCTAGCCTAGACCCCTATGACTTAGCAGGTACTGAAGAGCTTCACAACACCCTTTATTGTTTTTTAAGAAGCTACGGAAGTCGATGGTTATATCGCCAGTTGAAGTTCGGTGCTGATAACAGAGGTCTCAGAGAATCACTGGGTAGTAGCTAGAGACAAAAATAAATAAGTTCAGAGTCGAAGGCGAGTGCCAGGTGTGACAGTTAAACTCAGGATTAAGGCAACAGTTAAATTGAAAGAATCTCCCACCAGGAAGGGAGGGGTGCTCAGAGGTGCGAGCGGCAGTAACGTATTAAGGTGGGAGGCCAGTACCGCAGTGGCTAATTCAGGCAAGTCAGACACGGGCAAGCCAGCTGCAGCTGCCACCATGGAGCTCCTCCTAAGAAGGTATGCATCAAGCTGATGATTGAAGGATGTCATTTGAGTGGGCAGGGCTTCAGGCACAGAACAGCGCATAAGGTCCCCACTAACACAGGGCGGGTGGGGAAATTCAAAACCGACAACGGACCCCTGTGGCTCTCTGCCTGAAGAGTTTGCTGCTTGACCGTGGTCCGCGGGAGGTCCGCCTGCTGGGACAGCTGCAGGCGCCTGACCGGGACACGAAAACTCTCCGTTGCTTTGTGGGGGGGGGTCCGAGTGAGCAAGTCCCCTCCCGCCCCAGTCCGTCGAGCAGGTTTCTTAATCTTTCAGTGCTTCAATGTTCCTCTCTCTCTCTCAGTCAGATAATAATGAATGTCATCTCTGTAAGGTCTGCTCAGTATATTTAAAGCAGTCTTGAGCAGGCCTTCTCTCTGAGGTCACCTAACTCTGCCTTGGTGTATTAAAATTTATATTTTATAACACAGGATGTCCTACTAAGATATTTAAAAAAATAATAGGTGACATAATGAATCGCCTCTCTTTAGATGACTGGTGAAATCCGGTCTGTCATCTGTTTCACCCAGACATCAAAAGTCTCTTTGATGTAATTCACTGTATACCCAAGTAAATGCTTATTGGACTTTCCTAATTTAGTCTGGGACCTGATTTACCCAGACATCAAAGCCTCTTTGATGTAATTCACTGGCTTCCGGGGAAGATACCCAAAACACATGCCTAGGCCCCTTTTTCTTATGACACCTAGTGCAAATCAAAGGATTTCCCTGAGGGCATTATAAGATGGATATATTGGTTCCTGGCTTCAAAGCAAATTGACAAGGGAATTGCATTTTAGATATCTGCAGTTTAAACTACCTCCTGTCGCTTGAACTTATCCCTGGGGGGGCCGGGGTTGATGTGTCAATTTCAGCAAGTCAGCATTTCCTCCTGACAGACAGTCCATCACACATTTTTTTCTATTTACAAAAAATGATACATGGATCAGAACCAGCTGTCCAAGTGTGACACTGTGTACATACCTACACTAGGTGGTGTCAGCTGCATCTCACACCCCCACCTTCGACTCCCTCCACCACCACTGGCCTCAGGGTCGAGGCAGCCAACGCCATGACTGGGTCCCAGTCATGCTGCTCCAGGGCCTGTGGCCCTCCACCTGTCCGCAGCAGTTCCTGTACTCTCTGGGCCTCCTCCTCCTTTGCCCATCACAGCAGATCATTGCAGCACTGTGCTGTGTCCATGGCCACCCACAGCATTAACCTCCACCGCTATCTCCTCCCACATACGGTGGACAACAGTATCAGTGGACTTGTTGCACCTCATCACCAGCTCCCGCTCCTTGAAGGCATGTACCATTGCCCTTAGCTCATCCCCGGGTGATCTTGTGCACACGCAGATGCTCCTGCCTGGCAGCATTACCTGTGTGGGACAGAGGAAATGGTATTGGTTAGACACAGGGGTGTATGATGTGTGCACGACAGTTGCTGTACCTGTTGACCATGGCACCATACACACCTGGCATGCAATTGCTGGCTCTGTGTGCCTCAGGCACTGTGCAGTCTGGGCACACAATGTAACACAGGGTACAGACATGCCATTGGTGCACCTTTGTGCCACACCGCATTGCTGGCACACAACATGCGCATGTGCGGTGGTGAGCGCAACGTGCTGCCATACAGCCATACCGCCGTGTGTGTGTGACACAGCACACAGTGGCCATGTCTCTGCACAGTGCAGTCGCCCCATGTTGGCCATGTGTCAGACATCATGGTCATGTGCACCCTGCTGGGGACATGGTACCATGTGCATGGTCATGTGGCCGGTCCCCATGGCATGACACATGGCCTGTGACACACACATACCCCAGCTGAGCCCCCCCAACCCCCAGCACTGGCATAGTGTGTGCCACACACCATGCACACCATGTTGGACACACCTGTGACAGAGGCACAGTGGCCTTACATCCCACAATGCAGTTGTGCATGCCACCCGCCAGCAGCTGCGGTACTCACACCGCAGTGAGTTGTCAGTTCAATGTCCCATACAGTGCATTGCTGTTGCATGCCCAACAGCAACAGTGGGGCCAAGTGGCCACCTGGTTCCACACTGCCCCAGCCTGCACACACCGCTGCAGCAGTGCTGTTGCCATAATCCCTGCTGCCATGGCACACTGCGTGGTGTCAGGGTAGCCCTCACAATGCCACATGGCAGTACCAGTGTGCACTGTGCAGTGTGTGACGGTGTTGCCTGTGTTGCTGTCCGCATCATGGCTGCCTACAGTGCTACGTGCAGTACTGACATGGACAGCACAGCTATGGGCAGTTATCACTTCTGCATCGTACCCCACCACCCTGTCCCAAGTGCTGGCTATCAGAGCGACAGTCTGGCCTGTGCGCTGTACAGACCTGCAGTTTCAGGTTGTATCTCCTAGGACATCCTGCACACAGTGTTTACATCCACCTTCAGCCACAGCACTGCAGTCCCTATTAGCAACACAGGTGGAGCACTGTTTTGCCCTTAAATAGCACGGCCATGCAATCTAGCCTGTTGCGCATGCAAATGAGGCATGAATGATATCCTAATTACTCTGTTTGCCTGCGCATACACAAGTAGCCTCATTTACATGTAGCCTTTGAATATCTCAACAGTTAGTAATGGGCAAACGGTTAGCGCCGGGCAAATGGTTAGTGCCAGGTTAATATGCTGGTATACTGCACTGTGCTGTAATGTTAGCGCCACACTATGAGGCATTGCGCAGCCATGGCGCATGTGCGTTGCTACTGTGCTATGCGCATGCACAGTATGCCTGCATGGTACTATCGATTTAGCGCCATGCTACAGGGCACATGCACAGATCCATTGTGCATGCACTGTACAGCCTTTCTGGGGTCATGGCAGGGTCACACATGTGCGGAATGTGCACTTTGGGTTCGCGATGCTGTAGCACACAACAGCGTGGCACTGCACAGGTGCTAACACAGGGACTATTGCAGGGTGTGCCACTGTAGTTATAGGGAGGTGCCAAGTAAGGCTGTACCAGGCATGTCTGCATGGAGATGACAGAGAGCAGTTGTGCACAGGAACAGGAAGTGGGGTGAGGCAGAGACTTCCAGCCTGGTGGAACTCATGCAGCAGAGGCACAGGAGGCTGTTTGAGGAGGTAAGGGAAGGGGACCTTCCACATTGACAGGTGTGGGCATCAATCGCTTGGCACCTGACAGCCAGGATGGGCATCACACAGGATGGGGAAAAGTAGTGCCACAGGTACGTGGACTTGCAGCAGAGGCAGATACACCAGCTGGAGTGCTACCGAGAATGGTGCGTGATGGGACAGTGCCCGTGCCAGGTAGGTGTTGGTCTATGCCACGCCCAGGTGTGCCATATGTGTGTGTGTGTGTGTGTGTGTGTGTGTGTGTGTGTGTGTGGCTGTGTCCCCTCAAGTGTGTCTGTGTGTTGGGAGGTGTGCATGTCTCCCCTTCATCAGAACCCCACTGCTGTGTGTGTGTCCTGCCAATGTTCGCCTGCATGTGGCCACAGTCCATGGCACTATTGCCATGCCACTGAGCCCTGTTTGCACAGCACCCATGCAATGAGGCATTGCGGCTTCACATGTCTGGGGCTGTGCATGGCATGGGTGATACAGTGTGCCTGCACACTGGGGGGGCACATTGTCGTGCACAGTGCCATGCCACCCGTGGTCAGGGGGATGGTGTGGGATACCCTGTGTACCACGGACAGTGCTGTGGCATACCATGGAGGCTCACAGTGTAGTAACGGTGATGTACCCTGTTCCCCCTACAGAGTGCATCAAGAGGACCGGCGCCTGTATTGCAGACCAGGATGGTGCCCAGGGAGCCAATGGCCACCATGACAGGTGGAGGTGCTGGCCATGCCACAGCGGGTGGAGGTTAGCAGCGACGGTGACCAGAGCATATTGTGTGAGTACACTGTCTATCTACATACTGCGCAGCATGTGATATGGGTGGGTCTTTCCATGGGCTGACAGTACTGGTCCTGCCGGCACATGGCTGTGTGCCTGGTACCATGGCATGTGCCACATGGTACTGTGTTGGCCACTGGGTGGCAGGGTGCACCATGGGTCTGGCTGGGCAGTGGACGACACTGTGCCTGCTGGGGGTGGCTGTCTGGGGCCTATGTGCTGTACTGGCATGTGCTGCCCTGCCCATCCTGTGTTACCATTGCCTTATATAACCCTGCTTGACTGTTCTGCTGTTCACATGGCATGTGAGGATATCATTATCTGGTCTATGGTTTACAAGGTACTGCAAGGCATGTTGTAGGTGCATGCTGCTGTTGTTGAAGTGTACTTTACAGGGGGTGCGGGTGGCTTCTAGATGGCGACACCCTGCCAGTGTGTGGGCGGTGCATTATGGCCACTCATATGGCAGTGGACCCTAGGTCTGGATGGGTAGTGGCCGTGCACTGTGCCTGCTGGGGGTGGCTGTCTGAGGCCTATGTGCTGTACTGGCATGTGCTGCCCTGCTCGTCCTGTGTTACCGTTGCCAATATAGCTCTGCTTGACTGTTCTGCTGTTCACATGGCATGTAGGTATATCATTACCTGGTCTAGGGTTTATGAGGTACTGCAAGACATGTTGTGAGTGCATGCCACTGTTGTTGACATTGTAATTTACAGGAGGTTGCGGGGTGGCTTCTAGATGGCGACACCCTGCCGGTGAGTGGGCAGTGCATTATGGCTACTAGTATAGCGCGGTGGACCCTGGGTCTGGATGGACAGCGGCTGTACACTGTGCCTGCTGGGGGGGCAGTCTGGGGCCCTAGTGCTGTACAGGCATGTGTAGCTCTGCCCATCATGTGTGCCTGTTGCATACTGCTGGGGTGGGGGGCCATGTTCCTCTACTGGCCAGTGTTCCCCGTCCCCACAGTGCCTGGTGTTTGTACACCAGTCATGCATGGGGGTGCAGGGGCGTGGTAGCATGGTGTGCAGTGGTTCCGCCCATGCGGATGGTGTAGTGCCCTCCAGTGGGGGCACCTGCCATACCATGCTCACATGTGCAACACTGTTCTGGGCGTGTGTTCGGCCCTGCCCGTCCTGCTGCTGGTGGCCATGGCCTGTGCCCTGTGTTCTATAGGTGTGGCCATGTATGTCTGTCTTGTGTGTGCTGATGCAGTGTGTGTAGGCACCGCCACATGCCATGTTCTGCTATAGTATGGGCTGCATGCCCTCATACTGTGTTGTGGCTGTGCCCATTTCTCTGGTGGGTGTGCTCTGCATTTCATATCATAGATCTGTTCTTGGGCAGCATGTCCCAACATGTGTCATCCCATGTGTTTGTCATGCCATGGCCCACTGTCGCTGTCATCTCAGGGACTGACTGTCTGGTTGCACTGTATCACTGTAGCCTGCTGGTTTGGGTGGTGTCCACTATGCTCTGGTGTTGATGGCGGCCTTCAACACATGTCTGAGTACATTGGGATGGTGGTTGCTACCTGTGTCATCCTGCCTCATCATGCAGGCATGTGTCAGGTGTGCACTGCATTGCGTTTTGTATCGCCACATGGGCATGGTTGTTGGGACATGCTATCCATCCCTGGGTTGCCACCTGGGGTTGCATTGTACCTCCTTGTCGGTATTCCATCCTGACATGGTCCTCCTTATTCTTGTAGGTCTACCTCAGTCATCACTGTAGGCAACACGTCCTGAGGAGTCAGAGAGGAACGATGAACTCCTGTACAGGATTGTGTGTCAGCAATGGACACTGATAAAGCAGCAGTCAGTGTTGATTTTAGAGACCAGGAAGGTGGCAGCTATCTTTGAGGCACATCAGTCATCACCATCCAATGCACAATCATAGCTGTGGTCCCTTTTTAGTTGTTATTCCTCCACCCCCTTCCCCGCCTGGACCGATGGTTGTTTCCCTTCATTTCCTCCATTGCTGTCTGTGTCCACTTCCCCTTCCCCTTCCCCTACATTCTCGCTGCCATCTTGTACATATGTATATACTGTAAATATGTTCTTCCTGTACTTGTTTGGATGGTTGTTCTGGGGTTCAATTAGTCATTGTGATTTTTTTTTTACAGCATCATTTCCTGGTTTTGTGTTAGATGTTGTTATGTCTGTGTTTCCATTAAGATTTCGTACTGTCAGTTGTTCCTGTGGTTGGGCATAGTTTTGCTTTTGTATTTCTGTTCCTGTTATTACATTTTTTTGTGTTCTTCTGTGGTTGCTGTGCTGTTATTCTTGCATTCCTGTGTTGTCTTTGTCATTTATAAACCACAGTTTCATGATGTCCCTGTGTCCTGTGTTATTTTCGGGTGCTTGGGTATTCTGGGTGATTGGTACTGTTCTGTGGTTGTCACATGTGGGTCTTGGGTGTTCCTTGGCATTCACATAACCGCGTGTGTGTTATTCTGGGTTCTGCACTGCTGTGTGCTCTTGTGTTCACATTCAGGGCTGTATTTCTTTGCATGTGTTCCAGGGCAGGGCAGTCTCCTCTGCACTGTGTTTCTGTGGGGTGTTTGCACTGCCTGGCTGGGTGCTATATTCAGTGCAGTCTTATTTGCTATATTGAGTGCTGCCTTATTCCTGGGCTATTTTTGGCCTGCACTCACTGCCCAGTTTGCCCAGCCTCCTTAGCATGCTATATTCAGCAGGTTTAGCACAGGGCTATTCCTTTTGAATATAGCGAGCTATTTGCTCTGGGGTAATTTAGCATGTCGGGCAGTGTTAATTTAGCCCCAGGGCAAAGTTTTGAATATCTGGCCCTTAATGTTGCGCTTTTAATAATTCAAAGTGACCAATCAACTAATAGAGAACCTATTAGTGGATCGGTCTTGAATGTATCATAACGATAAAGTCAGTTATGAAAACGTAAGAAAATATTGCCCCCCATAGAAGTCAATGGGATTTACGCGAGCCTTTGTTTTGTGACATCACAAAACAGGGCTGCATTGGCCGGAGTGGGGTGTGGATTTCGGACCGGGAAGTCAGTCTTTTTTTCAGGGCTATGCTGAAAACAGAGTTTACGAGGGGAATAACGTTTATCTGAGGAGGATTTAACTTGCCACATTGCATCAGCAGACTCCTGTGCAGGTCAGTTATCGACCACGCTGGGGGGGGGGGCTGCTACAGTGCTACTGGGAACCTGCTCTTTAATACATGCAATTATGGATCTGGAAGATCCAGACATAACAATATCTGATCATTCTTCCTGTATTTTAACAATGAAACTGTCAAAAAATAAGTTAACAGTTAGACTATGGAGGATGGATCAAACCATCTTACAAAAAATCAAAATATCTGAAAAAATACAAGATACCCAATATTTTTTCAATTCAACTCCATAAATATTACATCTATCATCAACATTTGGGAAACATTTAAGGTTTGGATTAGAGGCAAAGTGCTCATTATTGAAATAGAAGAGAAAAAAATAGAAATAAAATATTGGCTGAATTTGAAAAGGAAATAGAAAATGCATCTACAACACATTGCATCTCATTTGATACTACCATATATAATAGAATGATACAAAAAAGGAGCAATATAATCAAACAGATACAGGAAAAACAGAAAAACAAATTCTAAATACCAGATCGAGCTACTACATAATGGCTGATAAGCCATTAAAATTTCTTGCCTGGCAAACCAAAAAAACTGCAAAGAGAGGGCACAATAATAGGAATAAATTATCAAAATAATGAAACTTTAAATAAACCAGGAGAAATTAACCACTGGTTTGCAAAATGTTATCAGGCACTATATACATCCCGACTGGATAATAAAACACAGGAACCAGAAACATTTCTAGAACAGGTAAAAATTCTAGGACTAACCAATGAAATGAGAGGAAAAACTTGATCAATCTATTACTCAACCCAAAATTGAAGAAGCTACGCAGGCCCTTCCAAGCAGAAAAGCTCCAGGTCCAGATGGAATAAAACTAGAACTATATAACAAATTCAAAACTATACTATTATCTAAATTGGAATTAATGTTTAACTCATTTTCTAAACTCCATAAAATCCCAGATTCCTTTAGACAGTCCACTATTTAGGTTTTCCTCAACAAAAAAAAAAGTTTCACTGAACTGTGCATCCTACAGACCGATTTCTCGTCTCAATACAGACTACAAAATATTCACTAAAATATTAGCTAAAAGATTACACTCAATTCTACCGTTCCTTATTAATCAAGATCAAAATTGGTTCATTAAAGGCAGAACACTTACTGAAAACATTAGACGCACACTAGACATAATTACACTAAACAACTCAACAGATGCCACTTTATTTGTGATAGATGCCAAAAAGGCATTTGACTGTATAGAATGGCAATATATATGTTGAGCTTTGCACAAAATTGGGTTTGGTACACAGTTCAGTGGATGGATAAAGCTGCTATATGATAATCCAGAAGCCATTATTTAAACTAATTATAATTTAGCAGAATAAAATTAAGCTTCATAGGGGAACCAGACAGGGTTGCCCCCTTTCCCCCTTGCTCTTTGTATTGATTATGGAACTGTTTGCATCTGCAATTAGGGATAATGCTCTTATACAGGGCATTAGTATAAATAATAAAGTACACAAGCTAAGCTTATTCGCAGATGATGCGCTACTATACTTAACAGATCCAGAAAACTCAATACAAAAATTCATCAGATTTCCTCAGTTCAAGGTCTGGCCTTGAAGAGGTGAAAATGCATCAGCAGTCAGAGAGGATTACAGCATTGGACCTCCAGTGGGTAAGCAAGGGCTGGGGGGTGGGGTGGTGGGTGCTGAGTGGGAGGGTTGGATGGAGGGACTAATGGTGTAACAGACATCGATAGATGTTTTTCTTTTTTATAGGGTTTGAAAAAAATATGATGAGGGATGTAATTTCACATACATTCCGACACTGGGATTGGGCACCCCAGTGTCGGTCTTGGGGAACAAGGGAGGGTGATCTGGAAGGGAGGTCAAAAGAAGTGGCATCGGGGGTGGGCACCCCACTCAGCTTACATTAAAAAAAAAATTATAAAGATGGGAAAGGGGAGGGCATGGAGAGAAAGAGTGGCTTCTGAGGGGTGTGTCACTGCCGGGCCCATTGCATTTGAAACTGGAGAGGGTTGGCAGTCTAGACCAATGACAGTGAAAGGTTCCTGATGTTGAAAGCCGACCTGCTGCTTGCTGACCAGCTTCATGCACACCAAGGACAGAAGCCCTTCTCTGATTGGAGTAGTTCAGTCTTTTCAAGTACACAAAGTTTCCGCCCAGCAATCAGAGGCGGCATCATGACCACAGTGTGTGGTCATTGGTCCTAGACTGTCAACCCCTTCTGGTTTCAACTGCGATGGGCTTGTGACCGCCCTCAAAAAGCAATCTCATAGGCAAGATGTTCGCTGCACGCAGACGCAATAACATAAGATGTCATATACTTACAATTTTTGTTTTTATCTACAGTGCTGAGGAAAGGAAATAATAACACAACACAGATTGGGGGAACAAGGGGATTGGGTGGGGAGATGTTGGGTAAAAGAATATAAAAAATAGAATGAGACTAATAAGCAAGTGCTTAGTAGTGTTAGCACAAAAATGTAAACATGTCATTATTATAATAGTTGCTAGACAATTACCCACTCAACAGAAACATTAGATATGTGGGACTCATACTTTTGATCTAGGCATTGTGTGCGAAAACAGTCATGTCATAGAATAAGTTAAGTACTGACAGAGAACTCATGCATGCAAACATCTCGCCTCTATTCATGTACCTTCAGTATATTTACTGGCAGGCACACGCCACTATTCATCCACCATGAAAAAGAACTTTTCACCAAGCCAATTATAAGTGTTTGAACATGTATATGCATGCTTATCAGGAATGGAAGATTGCCATCACCTTCCTGAAAATCTTTTTTTTTGGGGGGAGGGGACAGTGAAGTCCAGCAGAAAGGGTGTGAGCAACTGGGAGTGGGAGGAGGGGTGAGAGAAGAATGTGACTATTGTTATGTTCAGCAATCTTTTGGGACTGCAAATTCTGGACATGCTCTATAACTACATTTGTAGGCAACCCAACAAAAATGCACAAAGAAAACATCTGGATGGGTGGTCAGACTTATTTAGTTGTTTATTTGAATAACTGATTTGGCTTGAAACTTAAAGAGCAGCCGACACACCCAGAGAATTGTAAAATACAATGCTCTGATGCATTTTAGCTCATAGTGTATATTATCTCTTTATTTCTCCTCCTGTGATTGAATACTTTAGTAATTTGCAGTAAAACAGGTTGTTTGTTCCTTAAAATTTATTTAGTTAGTTATTTATTTGATTTATGTGTTTGGTTTTGCTCACCAGGTAAGTTCACGAGTTCTGCACTTCCTATACAGGAACAACCCAAAATGCATTCTTCGTTATGCTTTTTACTCCTTTATTGGCCAACTTGCCCCATCTGGACAGCCCCCAGCCACGCCATGCAGCTCCTCTGGGTTTTACCTCACTCTGGTGTTCTCTGCCACAGGACATATTGGCAGTGCCCAGTCACCAGTGTGGGGCCTATAAGGAAACAGGTCTTCATCCTGCCCCCATCATAGGTTTATACTCCATTTTCTCCAATGGCTCAACACACGTGCAATGACAAAATATGTTTGCTTCGCCTCCGCAGAGATGCCCTGACATCTGGGTGTAGGAACCCTTCCCATATGGTCCCCCTGCACTTCCACTGCCACCTAGATTCCTTCGAGGCAGTATAGTACTGTGGTTTAGGACATTGAGCTACAAACCTGGAGATCTGGGTTTGAATTCCCAGTCCTACTTGCATAATGTGTGACCCTGAACAAGTCATGTAACTTCCTTGTGCTCCCAGGTTGCACCTGAAAACAAGCTTTGGCTTACTGTGCCTTTCCTGGTTAAACAGTTTCCCCTTTCCCCCTGGTTAAACAACTTCCCCTTTCCTTCATGTGGCAGCGGACCAGCAGGATGTGTTAATCCCCCCTTCCCCATGGGAGGAGAGCTGTCTAAGCGATGCTCAATCCTACATTCTCTGGCCAGCCCTCAAGAAACCTGCGTTTGTTCCCAAACTCTGGTCACCAGTGTACTGAGTGCCAGTGATACCACTGTGCTACTCAGCCCCCAAGCTGGATTCCCACGTGGATAAGCATAGCGTATACGAACAGATAAATAGCCATGATGAGTACAATAAGCACTGCAGTATGGTCTTACAAACAGCAGCAAACACAAGCTTAAGTATAAGCAGAGTAATACCTATCAGTACGAGCAGAACAGCCTAACTTTGTTAGAAACACGTGCATTTAAAGTTTGTCTACAGCTGTTACTTTCTCCACACCCAAGGTCGTGATATTGTAATCAGGATTTCACAGCCATTCCTATGGCAACAGATTGTGTGAAGCCACAACAAATGATTATGACTTTAAGTGAGAAATAAGCTGCAGTGGCAGATAAACTCTAAGGTATAATGATCCAAGAGGGGATTTCAAAAGTATGGATGCAGAACTTGCATGCATATTTCAGATGCATGCTGTATCCCAGCAATTGCGTCAGGATGCTTGTGCCATATTATCATACATTCTAATGCACTTGTGACAGTTTACCTGATTTACATTAAAAAAGTGATGCATAATCCAGCCCAGGGGTGTGGAGAGCTGAGGTGCTGGATACCTTACCTCCTCCCATGCCAGCGACCCAGGTTCAGGAACAAGCCTGAGTCTCCAGGGTCAGCCGAGGGGAGAGGAGGGTGAGGAGCTGGATTGAGCTGCCGCGAGGGAGCGTTATCTCCCGGGAAGGGATGTGGGCTTCCCTGGCTCTTGGCTGCCACCCGGTGGAGGCTAGGTGGTAGCGCCAAGCTGATAAGCGAGCCAGGCAATAGGCCGGGAGGAGGAGGAAGGGGCTGTCAGAGCACAGCACTTCAGGGTTGCTAGTGCTCTCAGAGCTCTTAAAGTGATAGGCACCTCAGGTTCTCTGCCATATTATGTTTTGTATTGATACATAATTTTGGTAATTTCACAGTGTGGTGATTAATCTCTTATCCCTTCAGTTCTCTAATTCATGTCACATGATCATTGTTTCTGGTTTGAGTTATAGGCTCCTGCTTGTTTATTGTTTATTGCACCTTGTCAATTATGTTGCCCTTGTCTTAATCTGTTTGCCCTCATTATTATTTCCTTCAATTATCCTCTACCTCCATTGCTCATACTCCTTATCATTTCTAATTGCAGTGCTGCAGCTCCTGCTGCTCTGTCTCATGCAGACACACCAGCAGCCTCACAGCTTCCATTCCTCACTCTACCTAGCAGGTATCGAGTGCAGGTAGGCTTGTCCTGTCTCACGGGGATGGGGGTCCTGTTCCATCAGCATCCAACCTATGTTATTCTGCTAGTCTCTGTCCTTTAATTCTACCTAGAGAGGTATTTGGTGAAAGTGAACTTGTCCCATCTGCCAAGGACAGGAGACTGAGCCATTCAGTTCATCCTAATTCCTTCACTCTGACAGCCTCCATCCCTAACTCATACCTTGGCAGTATTCAAGTGTAGCAGACTTGCCGCATCTACCGGGGATGGAAGTTCTCTTTCATCCATTCTACCCGTACTATCAATCAATTCCAACCTATTCCAGAGTTCGACAGTCTCCTTTCCTAATTCATATCTCAAGCGGTATTTGAGCATTAGTGGACTTGTCATAGCTACCGGGATTGGGAGTTCTGTTTCATTCACTTCAACCGTTCTGTCAATCAGTGATCTCTGTCTCTAATTGATATTTTGAATTATCATTGCCATGCATTTGCCAGGTCCATGTGGGATGGAAATATTTCTATCATACTGTTTCTTCCAGTTCCTGTCCTCTCCTAATTATATCATCTTCGGTCCATATGACCTACTGATGGCATGGCTTCTCCTATGCCACCGGACATCACGCCTCCTCAACTCGAAGTTAATCCCCCTCAAACTCCTTCTCAAGCTCCTGTAACCTGTAAGTGAACTTCCAAGACCAACTATTCCATAAAAGACTGAACCGTGCCCCACCTGTTGGCCGAACTTACTAAATGAGGTATCCACTACTCAGTTTCTGCTCACAAGCAAGAACTATATGACTTTTTTCTGGCTTTGTTGTCCCACCTGGTTGGGAACTCCAGTCCCAGCCAACCTGTTCCTCAGCCAGAATCCTCTTTGATATCCAAAATTTGGGATTACATGGTTCAAGTTGCATCATCAGTTTCAGATCTGCAATCACGCATGACAGCACTTGAGGCCCGAATTCCAGTCCAGTCTCCTCCACCCATCAATCCATCAATTCCTGCTGCCATCCCATCTACTAGCAGCGCTCCAGTCCTTCCTCCTCCTCAGGGTACAGTTCCTCACATCGATGTACCAAGTCCATCGATACCATCACCTCTCCTCAACTCAGGTATGTCATCCTCCTTATCTTCTCCAACCATTTCTCCCATTCACCTTGTTCCAGCTCACCACACAAAGACATTCCTTTTTTATCATACTATTGTTTCTCCTTGGCAGGCTGACCCCTTATGATCTCAGCACGCGGCCCTGCACCCTGGGACCCAGTCGTGCATCTGGCCACCGCAGACCAACTCCCCCAGTGGGCTGGTCATTGTGCTCTCACACCCACTGAGTGGCACTGCTTCGTCTTCTCGAGTGCATGTGCTATGGCTATCAGCCATGAAGATCGCCCCGCATTTTCCACATTTTCTCCCCAGTGGAGAGCTGACATGCAATGGCATCCTGAGCATGTAGTGCTGACACCCGCCGCGCTCTCCCCCCTTGCTGTTGCATGCTGCTTGTAGTGCGGCTGACCTCCACCAGTCGCTGCTACAGGGCGATGCAAGTCCCACTACCCACCCCAGAGAGAGGAGAGCAGTCATCAGATGCTCAATCCTCCCTCTCGCCTGCCAGCCTCCAGCGGCCCGAGTCAGTTCCCGAACCCGGGTCACCAGCGTGGCACGAGGTGTGGCATCCAGTGCCTCAACCCTCAGTGCCACCGGGCCAGCACACAAGGACATTCTTGATGGAAAGGACGTCAACTTAGTTTCTCTTCTCATCTCTTCTGATGACATCATGGACAATAGAATCATTTCCTGTGACGACATGTCAGTTATATTGAAATCTAAAGATCCTTGTCTCCTTGAAAGATGACCATGTCCGAATTTGTCGTGGCTTTTAACCCTTTCATGACATAATTTGTTTAGCATTTCCAGCACAACACAAAGAATTTGACTCTTATTTATATCTGTTAGTTGACTTAAGCACACACTATGGTGGAACCCACTTCTATGACTATCACAGATCTTTTTTGGTCAAAGTTGTAGCTGCCTTGTCCCACTATAATGCTAAATTGAACTGGGCAGTATTAGATAAACTCTTTTGTCATTACTTCACTGGACAACGTACCTACTCCTGTTCCTTCTGTGGCTCTTTCAGCCATTTTGCTCCCATTTGTCCATTGGCAGTGACTCCTCCCTTTTCCTCCACCTATCCATCCAGAATGACTCGACCATTAAGCTTGCCTTCTGTTTCCTTCTCAGGATTAACTCGCATGATCTCTTGCTGTCCCATTAAAAATATTGGGGGCAACTCAATTTGTAATAACTTCAATGAAAAGGTCTGCCCCATTTCTGGCTGCCTATTTCTGCATGTCTGCAGTTTCTGTGGCAACGCCCATGCTCTCTATAGCTGCCTTAAAGCTTCCAAACCTTCTCAATGACAGACCAGTCAGCCTTCAACTCCAGTCAACGCACCTGCCCTGGCTAAGCTCCTAGCTTTCCATCCTTCTCATCCAGTCATGTAGCAAATCCTCCTCGGGTTCACCCAAGGTTTTCACACAGGTATCTCAGTGCTCCCCTCTGATGCCTTTCATTGTGATAATCTTCAATCTGCCATAAAAGAACATGATGTAGTTTGGCAACTACTGCAGAAAGAACTTCAAAAAGACTTCCTCCTGGGTCCTTTTTCATTCCCGCTATTTTCTATCTATTGCATCAATCCCATGAGCATAGCAACCAGAACATTTTCTGGTAAGAAGTGTCTCATTGTTGACTTATCAGCTCCTCAGTCCTCCTCCACACCTAGCATTAATTCATTGATTCCTGCTGATAAATATTCTTTGTCAGACACTCATATTGATGATGCTATTACGATCATAAAACACATCAGTCCTGGCTCCTGGCTCTCCAAAGCCGATATAACAGATGCCTTTAAACTGTTGCCCATCCACCCATCTCTCTGGCACCTGTATGGCATGTTTTGGGATGACCATTATTACTTTGTCATATGCCTCACATTCAGCTGCCACAGCAGCCCCAAACTTTTCGACACGTTTGCAGACGTACTTTGTTGGGCATTACTTAATGTATGTCTTTCAGAAAAGAGGTGTGCAAGAACAAGGGGCACAATTTGAAGATAGAGGGGCAGCTCAGAGGTAATGTAAGGAAGTATTTTTTCACAGAGAGGGTTGTGGATGCATGGAACGGCCTTCTGGAGAAGGTTGTGGAGTCAAAAACAGTGGTGGAATTCAAGCATGCATGGGACATTCATAAGGCAATTCTAGGGGGTGGGGGTAGGAAGAAGTAGGCTGTTGGTTAACTAGGATCTGCAGCTTATCCGTTAGGTAGGAAAATGGGCAGACTGGATGGGCCAAGTGGTACTCATCTGCCATCAAATTCTATGTTTCTATGTTTCACCAACCAGCAGTCATCCATTTGCTTAATAAATTTCTCCTGATTAATCCACCTAATTCTCCTCCAGCAGCTGGTGTGTCTGGTCTTGTCCAGCTCTTCCATGAATTATCAGTTCCTTTGTCTGAAGAGAAAACTATAGAACCAGCAACATCCCTTGAATCTTTGGGCATAATCTTGGACACTGACTGTATGGAAGCCTGTTTACCTCTTGACAAACAGTCTAGGATCCAAGCCTTAGTAAAGTCTTTCTCAACTCAATCCTCCTGTACAAAACGTGAACTCCTTTCTCTACTGGGTTATCTCAATTTCACTATGAGAATAATCCCACAAGGTCAATCCTTCATTTCTTACCACTTGACTCAAGCTTCATCAGTTTCTGAATTGCATCACCATGACCAAATCACAGCCACAGCAAAATCAGATCCTGCTATGTGGTCCCTATTTCTAGCTCGATGGAATGGTTGTTCGATGCTCCACAAGGACCCTTCTCCTGACTTGCATCCCAGAATATATACCGATGCTTCCCGACTCATAGCTATGCTGCTGTATTTCAGCAGTCCTGGATTGCCACTCCATGGCCTCCAGATATTTAATCTCTTTATGACTTTTCCTCGACATCTCCTCTCTTCAAGACATACCTGATAGTAGCAGCCGTCTTTCTCTAGGGTCACTATTGGTCCCTTCAATCAGTATCCGTCTTTCCCGATAATCAAACAACCATGGCTATCATCAATAAAGGATGCTCCTCATCCAATTCCACCATGTTGTTTATGCGGAGGCTGACTTGGCTATCATTTAGTCATAATTTTACATTTCAATGTTTTCAAACCGGGCTTTACAAACAAAGCAGCTGATGCATTATCGTGATTTCATTTTCAGGCTTTTCATCATCTCCATTGTTTGGCAGATCCAGTAATAACTACTCCGCTTTCCTTCAGCAACTTAATAATGATATAGAGTTTTATTACCAGGAAGCTATCTCCATCATATGGGTTACTCTAGCTGTGTCCACTACAGCTACTTATACAACGGCATGGAAAATGTATTCCTCATTCTGTGCTCTACAGTCCTCCCATTCTACTTCTGTTTCCATGGACCATGTTTTAGCATTTTGACGTTTTGTCATCAAGCATTGCACTTATCCTATGGAACTATTAAAGGGGAACCGTCATCAACAAGGTTTCTTAATGTCTGAAAGACCATAAAAAGCTAATTTGAGTGAGCCATTGTGTTTATCTGTGAGTCTTTGCAGTCAAGAGTTATTCATATGTAAATCAGTCTATAATTAAAGGGCTGGGGGCAACCATATGTTTTTTCTGACAGGTAATTATGTCACCGAGGTTCTTGGCCCTCCATTGGCTGCAGGTTAAATAGAAATTGTCTGTTTTATTAAGTGTGTTTTAAAGGTGTTATTACAACACTTTCTACATTTATAATAATTGTTTGTATGTGCATTGAAACTAGTGAGTTATCACCCTTATATTTCAAACTTAGTAAAAATAATCCATCTTTAGGACTGCTTTAACCTGTAGGCTGCACTGACAGCTGATCATTAAAAACTACACATCTCAAGGCTGGCTGTGTGGTGCCAACAGGTATTGGGGCCACATACTCTATCAGGATTTCTAAACCCTGACTGTGTTCATGTCAGTGCAGATTTCTGGGGCGCCACAGCACTAACCTCTGTCTTATTCCATTTCCTCTCTTACAGCCTTTTCTCTTACAATTTCAAGTGTGAACTCAGGTTTATAAGATGCAAATGTGGCTGCCTACCTACTGGCCTGGCATCATGGGGCCAGCCTTGAAATGTGTAGTTTTTGATTAACAGCTGGCAGTACAACCTAGAGGTTAAAGCCAAGAGCTGTGAACAAGCTTCATTCATCCTGCAGAATAGGGTTTGATTCCAAAATGCTTTACTTGTATATTGTGTGACCAGAGTAAGTCACTTAACCTCCCTGTGTTCCCAAAACACACCCAGAAACAAGCTGTAGCTGTGTGCCTTTCCTGGACAAAGACAGTAAAAACAATCTGAGCCTGTGTTATGATTCTGAAAATATTATGCTCTTTCTATCCAGATTTGACTTGAAATGAAAAAAAAATAGGACACTATTAATTGTTTATTAATTTCAAAAACACATGGATGGACAACATTGTTTAAAAAAAGCGTAATCTGAACTGCACTATTAAAATATAGAATAATATATGGGTGTGTATGCGTGTGTGAGTGTATGAAACCAAAATTGTACACACATCCGAGGTGTGGGATGTTACATTAACCCTGATGGCAAAGTCTGAGTGGTTTATAAAAGCATCCCACACCATGGGTGTGTGCAAAATTCTGGTTTTTACACCCACCCACCCATGTATTATTTTATTTAATTAATGATGATAATTGTTATTCCCTTTGAGCACAGTTCAGTTAGTACAGTACTTCTGTCAGAGATACACACACATGTACACATACCTCACATGCACACGCGCACACTTCACACACATACACACACACCACACACACACCACACACACACATCTCTCACACACACACACACACACAGCCTGTCTCTCCCTTTGTTTGTTTGTTTTTTCTTTCTTTACATTACAGTGGGAATGGCATTCTTGAAAGTTGTGGTCTGTCTGCATAGCTGCAAAGTGTAAGACGCTCAAAGGGTACGGGAGGCAGGATCAACCAGATTGATTTTTTTCCTTTACAGTAGAAAATCCCATTCTATCCAAAGTATTTCGGTAAGAAATTGTTATACTTTAACTTCATCAAAAGAAGTAACATACTTTTAAAAATGCATTTCAGGTTATGCATGTTTTAACTGTGTTGTCCATCTATGTGTTTTTGCAATTAATAAACAAGTAATGGTGTCCTGTTTTTCTTTTCAAGTCAAATCTGGCTAGAAAGAACATAATATTTTAGAATCATAACACATGCTCAGATTGTTTTACTGTCTTTGTCCAGGAAAGGCACACAGCTACAGATTGTTCCTGTGTGTGTTTTGGGAGCACAGAGAGGTTAAGTGACTTGCTCTGGTCACACAATATAGAAGTAGAGCAAGATGGAATCAAATTCCATTCTGCTGGATAAACAAAGCTTGTTCACAACTCTTTGCTTTAACCTCTAGGCTGTACTGCCAGTTGGTAATCCAAAACTTCACATTCCAAGGCTGGCCCCATGATGCCAGACCAGTAGGTACGTAGCCCATTTGTATCTTGTAGACCTGAGTTCACACCCTAAATTGTAAGAGAAAAGGCTGTAAAAGAGGGAATGGAAAAAGACAGAAGATGGTGCTGTGACAGCCCCAAAAATCTGTACTTGACATGAACACAACCAGGGTTTAGAAATCCTGATATGGGGCCCCCAGCCACTGTTGGGCACCACAGAGCCAGCTCTGAGATGTGTAGTTTTGATGATCAGCTGGCAGTATAGCCTAAAGGTTAATGCAACCCAAAGATGGGTTATTTTTACTAACAGTTTGAAATGTAAATGTGATAACTCACTAGTTCCGATGCACATACAAAACAAGTATTATAAATGTAGAAAGTGTTGTAATAACACATTAAAACACACTTAATAAAACAGACAATTTCCTGTTTAACCTACAGTCAATGGAGGGCCATGATCCTCGGTGACATCATTTCCTGTCAGGAGCCTAAAACATATGGCTGCCCCTAGCCCTTAATTACAGGCTGATTTACATATGAATAACTCTGGACTGCAAAGACTCACAGATAAACACAATGGCTAACTCAAATTAGCTGTTTATGGTCTTTCGCACATTAAGAAGCCCTGTTGATGACAGTTCCCCTTTAAGCAATACCTAACTGGTATCCAGTTCTTTTCCTTTGCAAATGAGCATCTTGTTCAAAAGTGTATATCCAAACCATAAAATGAATACAATACGCATTACTATTTTCCAATCCATCAGTCAAGCTTCTTCTACTGTCTTTTCAAAGAGTGTCTATTGCAAATATGCCTCGTCATCTTCCTCTAGACAGATTCACAATGAGAAACATGTTGGATTTACTGAACTTAGGTCCATTCAAATCTACCTCTATCCTCATGGTTTTACCTGCTATTTGTTTAGCTTTCTATGGATTCCTCCATCCTGGAGAATTCACCATGTCATCACCCCACTCTTCCAACTTTCTTAAGATCAACAATCTTCAGAAAAAGGCTGACCATTATGTCCTGGCATTACCTTCTTCAAAAATCAAAAGATTGCATAAGGGAGTTCTTATAATCTATTACCTTTCATCAAACACTTGGTACCCTGTAGCTCGACTAGAAAAACTCATGCTCTTCCACGCAAATTCAAATCCATCATCTCCCTTGTTAACTTCAGACAATCAATCACACATGACAACAAAATGGTTCATAGATTATATCAGAACCCTTCTCCAAAGGCATGGACTGCATCCATATTGATATTCAGGTCACTTATTCCGGATTGGAGCAGCTACTTCGCATCGAGCAATAATATTCCAGTTCACATCATCAAGAGACTCAGAAGATGGAAGTCACTAGCCTTCAAATCCTGCATGCCTGACCCAGACACAGAACTCAGACAAGCATTTAGGATCATCTCCTCATAGTTTGCCCAGAGAATGGGCAGATCAGTAGCCATGAGTCCTCAGAGGTTTCCCCTTCAAGGTTTTTTTTGTCCTTTGCTGAGTGCTTCCGGTCATACTCTTTGTGAGTTGAAGGAGGTAATCTTTTTGGGCCCTCTAGTCCCTACAGCTACCCAGCTTAAATCTACCAAGGGTGGGAATAGAGAAAGGCCAAAAGTTCATAAGTATACACAAGCATCACATATTCACCAAACATTGAAGCATATTCCAAAGCTTTTTCCTCTGTATACCATGTGTCTTGTAATGGCCTGTCTGTATTGTATAATTTGCACTGAGGGGTGATTGAAAATAGGTTCAGTCAACTAATGTAGTAAAATCAATTGATTAGTCAATAAAGAGGCAGTGTGGTCAAGTGGTTACAGCACTAGCTTGGGAACTGAAGAGATCACAGGTTCAAACCCCACTAGAGCTAAATACTCACTGTGACCATGGGAAAGTCACTTAACCTCACAGCACTCTGGTCCACCCCGCTGTGGAAATGGGTGGAAGCAAGACCCCACTGGAAACTGATTAGATCTCAGCTAGGCTGTCCTTGGTAAACAAATTGTGAAAAATAATTGTTAGGTACCCCCACTCCCTCCTACTTTTCTTTAGCTATGAGTACTGTTTTGTATTTCTTTTTCCCATTGTATTGCATTATTTTTTATATACCATCTTTCAGAAACATTTCGCACCTTATTTATCTGATCATGCTGCCAGTATTTTCCTTTCATGTAATTTTACCTGGATTTGATGTAATATTGTACTACTTTTGTATTTTGTACCTTTCTCTCATTTTTTTCCCCATGTAACCCCAGCCCCTCTAATTTTTTTCCCTTGTAACCCCCCCCCCCACACACACACACAGAGGTTGCACCATGGAACAAGTTTCAGCATAGTGAGTCTTTCCTGTACAACAGTTCTAAACAATGTAAATCCATTACTAAACCAGAGAACTCCAGTATCTGACAGTCTAGAGTGGGAAAATGCAATCAAAAGATACAACAGTCATTAGGAGACAGACTTGGGAGCACCATAATTCCAGAGAGATCCAAGTGTCCTAACCTATTTAAAGAAGCAGGAGTCTTATCTCTGTGTTGCCTAGTTCAGCAAAAATAAATGATCTGTCCGACTGCTGGATATGGAAACAATGGGAAATCATCCATACCTTTAAAACATAGCAGAGCAAAATGCCATGTTCTCCAGGTAGCATATAGGTAGCTGCTAGTGAGTAATGTGTCATTGACAACCTTGTGTCCATGGTAAATGGAAGATTGGGAGCCTTGCACCACAACCGGGTCAACTTCACTGCTGATGCTACAGCTAGATGCATCATAGTGGCAAGCTCAGTACTGTCACTAGTTGATGTATGGCCTCCCTGTCTACGCAACTGCCCGTGATTCAGTTCCACACAGAATAAATTTGATCTGTAAATAAGGCTTGTCACTTTTGCTTGGGGCTAACGACAGTTGCACCTCTACACCCAAACAAATTGGTTACCCCTACCTAACAGAATTAAGTTCGGACATGTCTGTAGCCAAGAAGGTGCTACTGGGCCTAATCCTCCTGGCCCTAGCTCGCTGCTTCCACCCTGTTGCCAATCTCTACAATACCAGGAGCATGGCTTGGAATGCCCTTGAACTGCCTTTCTACCATAGTCATCTGGGCAAGCGTTTCATTCACAGTTAGGGGCTGCTGGCTGGTAAAATGAGCTGCCCGATACCTTGCTCAATCTACCTAACTTTAGTAGTTCAATTCATCTGTAACTGCTAATCATCCTAATTAAAGACCCTCCGATATGCCCCTCTGAACTGTGTCAGACTCTGGCTCTGAGGCCATGTGCCATTACTATGCTTGTTCTATACATCGATCCTGTGCCTGCCTTATTGTAAATCTGTGTGCAACTGATTCCAGCCTATTTATTTGTACTTGTTCAACTATATTTGTACCTGTTTGACTTTATTCCTCTGGAACTCGCTAATCTTATTTGTTATGTTGCTTTTAATCTGTTATTGATGTGGAACCTTTGTAAAAGAGCACTTGTGCTCAAAGGTATTCTTCAAATTTTCAAAAAATAAATACTTTCTGCTTGCTAAAGCCAGTTTTGCTTTGAAGGCATTTCTCTTTAAAATAGCCATAGACCCCCTGACAGCCCTCGCAAAACCTTGGTTGCCCATCGCTTGAACTTTTTATGTTTCACTCCCCCTACCTGTAAACTGGGAAAAAGCAGGTCTCCAGTGCACACCTCTCAACTGTCCCTGATTTTCAGGGATGTCCCTGATTTTGCCTCAGAAATTTCTTCTGTCCCTCCTAAATTTGCCATTTCTATCACTGAAGAGTAGGGATTTGAATCAGAAAATAATACCAGCCATTGGTGTTACAGTCTAGTTCTCGTTAAGAAAATGCTATTCACACTAAGAAGCATGTTGTACACAGGTTCTGGAACTAATATTACTATTTTTCGGATGTGTCCCTGATTTTGGTCATTTGTTCCTGCTCATTTTAAGCGTTGACCCTGATTTATGATGAGGGAGGTTGAGAGGTATGCTCCAGTGTAAGATTTTGTGTTCTGTGTCTTTATCCAGAGTAGGACTGGTCCACCCGCCTAGGTGGAAATTCCCAGGACCCCTCCCCACATACAGTTGTGCTCCTTCCTGCCTTCCAAACTCTAAACATTCCTCTATGTATAATTTATTTTCTAATTAACATGTTTTTATCACTGCAAGTAACTAAAAAATGCAAACACAGAGTCACTGTACAAAATGCAAGTGGAATGTTAACACATGTGTTTCCCCCTTTGGTCCCCCTGTTTGTTTTCATTTGGGCCCCCAGTATCTACTTTCCAGGTGGTCAGGCTGTTCTGTAGTCTATAACTCTGTATATTCCAGTCATAGTTGCTGGATATAGCCTGTGCCATTACAGAATTCCTTTGCCATACTGGTGGGACAGGGAGCAGTAGGCACCATCAAAGTTGGGAAGGGAGGAAGTGGGGGTTCAGAAGTGGAAGCCCCAAGGAGAGAGAAAGATGCCCCAAATCAAGAAGGAAGCAGCTGCTGGTGGAGACTCTTTTGTTAGGGGATAGACCTGGGAGAGGAGAAGGATGGGAGAAGGAGGTGAAGAGCTTGAGAGGTGCTTCGCATGGAGGAATAGGAGCGATCCAGAGGATTGCTAGGGCAGGGAGATGGGAGGGAGCTGTGCATCATTGTTCACCTGGGGACAAATAACCTGGCAAGAGACAGGTAGGGGTAGTGCAGGGCAACTTCAGGAAATTGGAGAAGGCTCTTAAAAGGACAATGTCAACCCTCTTAGGCCTCAAACTGTTCCTACTTTTTTAAAAACACATGTTATGATTGTTCACATTCTGTAGAGACTCCTGATGTAGCTGGTAGCGTGATTCTGATTTTTTTCTTTTAAAAAGTGACAAAAAGACTGCTCACCTTGCTGGTGCTACCATACAAAAACATATTTGTTTACATTTCTTGATCAACTCCCACTACATCTTTCCTGGACTTAGAAACACCCCCAACACAGTCTAGCCACTCATTATGCAGCTGCAGTGTAGGAGTCTATTGCGTCATGAGTGACTGTACTGCTTGAGGTGTTTCTAACATTCAGGAAGTGTGCAATAAAAGTAGATCAAGAATATGAAACAAAACAAAGTTGGGTGTAACTATACATTAGCATGCATTTCAGTTCTACTAAGCAAGGTGGCAGATATAACAACCAGCAACATCAACAAATTTTTGAGAAGGTAATAAATCATAAAATGTGGGTTTTTAACTAGCATTAGAAAATGGTCTTAGAAATCCCCAAGCTCTGATTGGCTGATAGCCCTGGCAAGGTGGGCATCTATCAGACAACAGAGCCCTGGTATTAAAAGCACCAGTCCCCACCAGCCTTATCACCAATATCAAGATGCCAATAAAATTCTCAGTTTAAACTGCCCACCATTTTTCTGACTCGCTTAGCTAGAGCTGAAACTTGACCCACACCCATTCTCACGATGTCTTGTTTTCCTCCGATTGTCAGTGTAAAGGCTCATTAAAAAAAATGAAGTCTTTTTCAAAAAAGATAGCGAGTGCCAAACTTTGACCCGACGGTCATATTCTTTTTCCAGTCGCACAGCACAATCCCGCCCGCTGAAGTGAAAGTCCCTATGGCCACTTCAAACCTCCACCCCGTACGGAGCTAAGGCTGTGGCCTGCTCCATGCGGGTGGGAGAAGGAGAGGAAACAGAGCCAGTGGGAGTTAGAAGAGGCTGTCATACACAGTCCAAAATGTTGCTTCGTTCAGCGGTTCTAACCCGACAATGCATCTATAAAAGCGCCACCACTGCTTTTCAGCCCTATGCTCCCAATCCTCCAACCATCCACCCCCTTAACCTGCTACCACACATCCCGCACTCCACCGTCGTGCTTGCCGACAGAAACAAATGTTTAACTTTTAAGCTGGGACTAAGTAGTGGCAGAAAGTACTGTGGCAGCAGCTTAAGCGGGTGGATGGTTGATTTATGTCGGCAAGCAGGCACGGGACAGACATCTCTTATCCGTAGCTGCGTTATCTTGTAGCGGCATTGCTGTCTACCTTCCAGCCCCTTCCTCAAATAAATCACCTTATTGGAGTACCACAGGTCTGTGCTCAATCCTCTGAGCTGTCATCCTGAACAGGGTGCAGTGCGGTTTCCCAATCAAAGTAACTCTATAGTAAATAGGTAAAATGGGCCATCTCCGAGTCAGGAGAAGGGATCATGGTTCAAGAAAGTACCGTGGTGGGACTGCACTGCTCTCAACTGAGGGACTATGTTACCAAGAAAATCATTTTAAAGTGGTTTGCAGTAATTGTTATTTATTTTATTTTAACTAAGGGCCCAGTGTGTGTGTGTGTGTGTGTGTGCTGTGTGTGTGTGTGTGTGTGTGTATGTGTGTGTGTGTAACATAGCAAACCTCCCAAGTACGCAGGAACTATTTTATTAAAAATCTTACTTTAAATACATTTTCTTCAACATTTTCTTATTAAACTTATTTTTGACTGCCCATTTTCTAAAGCGCAATAATACCCTCCAGGGTGGGCGGTGTGTGCTATACCGGACCTTCCAGGAGCTATAAGGCCCTCCGCCTACGGCGTCGGGCCTCATTACGCCCCTGGGCGGTCCGGTATAGCACAATACCGCCCACCCTGTTGGGTATTATTGCTTACATATTATGATGCAAAAAAGGTTGACTGTGTTGTTTTAAGCAGGTAGCACACATGTTGCCTTGTTTGGAGGTGTTATCTGTGTATAGTTGGGGAAATGCAAGGATACTCTGCACCAGGGCAGTTAATGACTGGTTGAAGGCAGGTGCATAGAGAAGGGCTTCTGCTACATCAGAGACTGGAGGCCAGCCTGGGAGAATATGGGCCTCTTTATGGAAGAGGGCGGGGCTGCATCCTTCTGGGAAGGGGATCACAGTCCTTGGGAGGATGTTTAAAAGCTACTTTGAAGGGTATTTTAACTAGCCAGGGGGGAGGCAGTAAGACAAAGGGAGGCACAAATTGCCCCCACTCCAGATCATTGAGCAGCAGGGAGGGCCTGGTGGGAGTAAATTCCCCTAGGGCAATGACTGGCACTTGGTAAAGCCATTATTAGAATAGCAAGTGAGGGAAAATTGTTACAAGTTGGTGACTTCAATCTGCCAGATGTGGAGTGGAGCCTATGTTTGGCCATCCTTGACTTTCTACAAGGGGCATTTCTCAGGCAGCTAGTCAAACAACCCACTGGGGGTGGGGCAGTGCTGGACCTGCTGCTCACAAACAGGGACAACATTTTTTTTCCCCATTAAAATTGTTTTATTATTATTATAAAAGATTACAACATATACAACAGGAAATAACATTTTCAAAGATAGTTAAAATATCGAACAGATTCCTTGACTTCATATAGCTACTACAGGTAGTTTTAGATCAAAATAGCAACAGTTAAGAAAAGACACCAATATATGGTAAAACAAACTTCAAAAAACTATTCAACTAGCTATAATATTGAACTTAATTTGACTAACAGAATATCATTTCATGAGGTTTCACTATAGGGTCACATTAGCTAGCAAATAGCAGTAATATCAGCCAATATTCTGCATTATCCGGGCCAATTCACTGAGACTGTAAACCTAGGTTATCACTGGGGGGAGAGGACAGCTGAAGAAAGGGACCCCATATTTCAAGAAAGTTATCTAATTTATCAGAGAGGAGAAAAGAAATGCTCTTGTTATTGGCAGTATAACTCATCGTGTTTAGTCATTTGGTTAGAGAGGGCACCTTGGAGTCTTTCCAGTACTTAAATATTAAACTTTTGGCACAGAGGCCACTGATAGCCATGACATCTGAGTATGAGTAAGGATGATATCTGGTTGAAAAATTCCCAAGATAAATATAAGCGGGTAATGTGGTAAGACAGCATTAAGAGCGGTTCCACATATCTTTATCACCTCCCCCACAATTCTTTGAGGTTGGGACAGCTCCATAACAAATGTGTCATATTGGCGCCTGCAGACTTACATTTCCAGCAATCAGAGTCAGTAGAGAGACCCATCTCAAAGCGCTTCACAGGGGACATATAATATCTATGCAGAATTTTGTATTGGGTAAGCTTACTTTGGAGATCTTTGCTCCCATGATAAGCATAGTCCCAGGCTGAATTCCAATCTTGCTCATCTATTTTCAATCTCAGGTCCACTTCCCATTTCTGTTTAGTGAAAGAGGTGAGAGATTGAGAAGTGAGAGACAATGTGAGAGACTTGTATACAAAACTAGCTCCTCTTTTAAGTGGGCAGAGTTTCGCTAATTGATTACATTCCTTATTCAAGAGGAGGGATAGGTTGGTCTGAGATAAATGTTCAGAGAACATACGTCTTAATTAGCGGATAATAATGGAAATGAAACCATGGAGGCCGAATTTTACTTTAATTTCTGAAAAGGACATTAGTGTGACTGCATCTTTATGCAAAAGATCTTTAATATGATTAATAATTGTCCAGACCAGACTTTTATTGGTCAATTGTACTCCACCTCTTGAAAAGAAAGGATTATTCCATAGGGGCATTATTAATTGGGGTAAGGAGGTAGGGTTAGCAGCTTTATTTACTTCTCTAAGTACTCGAAATTAGTTAATTAAACATGGGTTGCTTTTGAAACACACAGGAGTAAGCAAGAAAATATAATCCTTGAAATAATTGGGTTTCAACATTTTTTTTCCATTTGTGACCATAAGGGTGCATGAAGCATATCCTCAGTTCTCACTTGTAAATGACCTGCTGTCTGTTTGAACATGAAGGCCCACTGGTATATTTCCCAATGTGGGAGTGCTAATCCCCTAACTCATATGGTGCCTGAAGTTTATTTAAGCTCCACCTTGGTGGTTCGAGTCCCAAAAATATTTCTTATTAGGAGTTTAATTTATTTAAAAGTTTTTAGGAGCACGATAGGTATGTTCTGAAACAAAGAGAATACCTTAGGTGCAACCATCATCTGATTGCATTAACCTTTCCCCAAAGGGATAGATTAAGGCATCCCCAGCAAGCAAGGTCTTGCTCTATGCAGCTAAACACTGATGGATAATTTATATTCACAAGAGAATTGAGTTTTGTGGAAATCTGTAAGCCCAGATAAGTTAATTGTTCCTTAGCCCATTTATTGGCAAAAATGTCATTAAGATTGTTAATGTTCGAGGGTGTAGGATTTGGACAAAGTGCCTGGGATTTATCCCAGTTTATTCGGTGACCTGAAAATGAGCCAAATTCAGACAACAGTTTTTTTAAGGATAAAATATGATTGCTCAGGTTTGGATAGTGCTAATAGCAGGTCATATGCAAAGGCAAATGTCTTATGTTTATATGTGTTGATTTTGAAATCTGAAATATTTGGGTGATCATTAATAGCCCTAATTAAAGGTTCTATCACAAGAATAAATAAACACGGGGATAAAGGAAAACCCTGCCTGGTGCCACAGGCCAAGGGGATTGATTTAGATATTAAACCATTTGTAAGAATCTGCCAGAGGAGTTTTTATACAGAAGGGAACCCACGTATTGAAATTATCCCACATCCAAAGTGATTAATAGCTGAGAACATATAATCCCATGACAAGGAGTCAATGCCTTAAATGGGTCAAGGAAAATACTAAATAGAACTCTTTGATTTTATTAGTGTGCCACAACACATTTAGCAACCTTCTGACACAATCAGCCCTGATCTACCCTGAATGATCCCACCTGTTCCTTACCAATTAATTCATCAATTATTTTTGGGATATGAGCAGTTAGGACTTTGGCTAATATTTTGTAGTGTGAATTCTTTAGTGATATGGTAGCTATCACAGTACAGGGATCTTAATTTTTTATGAATAAGAGTAACTAAGGCCTGAGTAAGGGTTGGTGATAGGGTGTTGTGGTTCCATGACTCACAGAACATATTGAGAAGGTGAGTGGCTAGACTGGTGATAGTAACTTATAGAACTCCCCAGGAGTCCATCTAGCCCAGGAGTTTTACCATAATGTAGGGAATTAATGGCAAGGGATATCTCTTCAAGTGATATTTCCTTATTAAGTTGTTCCTGTTTTTCCTTAGTAAGCCTGGGGGTTTGAGTAGAGGAGAAAATGTGTCAATCATGTCCCTATCAAGATGTTTTGAGCATATATTTGTGTATAAAAGTCTCTAAAGGCATTGTTAACCTCCTTACTTCTATTAACTACCTGACCCTTAAAACCATGGACACAAGGAACAATAGTTTGATCATGAAGTTTCTTAAGCCTATGAGCTAAAAGTTTCCTGGCTTTCTCTCCTGATTCCCAGTAGCCTTGTTTAGTGTGGAATAATGCATACTCTGCTTGCACTGAGAGAAGTTTATTAATTTCATATTTAACCAGGGCAATCTCATATAGCAGGGAATGATCTAGTGAGCAAGATGATTTGACCTTTGTTTCTAAATCTTTTAATTTGACCTGCTTGTCTTCAAGTAATCTAGATTTTTCTTTTTTCTTAAAAGCAGAGTAGCTAATTATTCTGCCCTATATAAAGGCCTTATAGGCTTTCCACAGACAGGAATATGTGACTTCCCCATTATCATTATTCAGAAAATATTCCTTTGTTTCTTTATTAACCCAGTCCAGAAATTTCTTGTCTTTTAGAGAGATGTATTTAGTCTCCATCTGAACTCTTTTGGATGGCCCTCTCAGTCCTAGATTCAAAGAGATTGGAGCATGATCAGGTATTAATATACTATCAATTTCTGCATCAGAGATTGAGTTTACTAGTCGGTTGAAACAAAAAATTGTCTATTCTACTGTATTAGAATGCCAGTTAGAAAAATAGGTATAGTCCTTGCGTTAAGGGTGAATCAATCTGCAGGCATCAGACAAAGTCAGGATCCTAGTGTATATTACAGAGTGATTGTCATGCTTTGGTCATATTAAGGTTTGATTTAGGAGGTGACTATCCAACAGAGGGTCCATAACCTCATTGAAATCCCCACCTAAGATTAATTTATGGTCCGGATATTTGGTGAGTAAGGTGGAAATCAAATAAAAAATACAAATTGGGTAGAGTTCAGAGCATAAACATTACAGAAGACAACTTGCAGGCCATCCAGTAATCCTGTCAAATTTGGTACCTACCCTCTGGTCAGCTCTATGGGAAGTTTTAATAAAATGTATCCCCTTTCTAAACAAGATTGCAGTACCCCTTTGCTTACTATTATAAAACCTAAATTGAACTTGTGAAACCCAGCACCTAGCAAGCTTTGGTGATTGTAAATCATCCAAATGAGTCTCTCGTAAAAAAGCAATATCAGCTCCTTTCTTGTTTAAATAAGAAAGAACCTTCTTTCTTTTAATGAGTGTCCCTAATCCATTTATATTCCAAGAAAGAATTTTATAAGGATGCATGTTTAACTGACTTTTGTTCAGCAAACTATAGCTCACAATAATTGAGAAACAATAATGTAGCTAGTCAGTATATAACTATTAGCAGATAGACTTTTAAATCTAAGTAATACTACAAATACAATGGGAATAGTAGTAGCTCAAAAAAAATCCAACTGGTACACAGTAAGAAAGGTAGGGTAATCCAAAAGAAAAATAGGAAGGGGGGAGTAGGTAGGAGGGGGAATATAAAAAGCTAAAAACTATACTCAAAAGTTACTGACAATATCTCAATCAGAATTATATAAAACAAGACTGCAGTCAGTAAAACACTAGTGTTGCAGAATTAGAAATTGTAAACAACGCTATAGCACTAATGTAATAATAAAAATTATACAATGGCAAGAAAAATCCTGGACTCTGATTGGTCAGTCTTGGGCTGGACCCACCTAGTCTCAGCCTCACTGTGAACCTGCAGATGACGATTTGCTTTTGTTTGATTGTTTCATCTTCTTAAAAACAAAAATGATTTTTTATTCTGTATAACAATGAGCCATTGTATAATAGCAATAATGCCCTCCAGGGTGTGTCATTTGGGATAATGTCACGCCTCAGTTATTGGATGAACTCAGCCCTGGGCTCGTGGGCCAACCACCTGAGTCATGATGTTATCCCAGCACCACATGCACCCTGTTGGGCATTATTGCTTAATTAACCTCAGTACTAATATTAATAAACAAACACAGACAATTCAAAAGCAGCGTATGTAATCCATTGCAAGACCTAGAGTCCGCTGAACTAGAAACAGTCCAAGGCAGGTTAGGTACAGATGGCATCAAAATTGGCAGGAAAGAGCAATCCAGCACATACCAGCTAGCTGAAGTATAATATTTTAAATTAAACTTTGAAAAATCAGAGTATAACCCTTGAGATGTAATGTGAGGTGCAAATACACCCAAAGTATAATTGATGTTGGGTCCCCTAGGACACACGAGGGAGGAGGAGGAGTCAACATCGGGAAGGCATATCAGCAAGTGAGGGATAAAACAAGAATGGGGGAAGGGAAGGTGCAGATGGTGTTGCTAGTCAGTATGGACATTTGAGAGTAAGACTGTAGGGTGCTAGCCTCTAACTAATAAAAGCAAGCAGACCACAGTTCAGCAAGAGAAAATATTAGCATCCGTAGCCTAAACAGGCTTACGTAGCGGCAAGCTTCAGCTAGGCAGGTTCAAATTTAACCCAGTTAAACATGTAGACCTAAATAAGGCTGGTAGCCTTGTGAGAAGAATTTCTAGAGAGATTTACCCAGAAGTATTTGCTCAAACAACCTTCATTAGCATTTTTATTTATGTAAAGGTAAAGCACCAATACTCACAGAGAAGACAGAAATACAAAACAGGGAAGGACATAAATGTAGGGGGAGGGGTGGTCAAGTGAGTCATTAGGTAATCCTAAAAGAAAAACATCCATTAGTTACTGACTTACTTTAAATAAATCAGCAGCACAGTAACATAGGCACACTACACGGCTAATAAAACAAATAGCAGGAGAGAAGGAGAAGAGAAAACATAAACAAAACAAGTAAAATAGTGCTTTTCCCTGGTGTTAATATGGGAACCATTAAGAGAACTGTAACCAGAAATGAGATTCAACTGGACTTCAGAAGTTCTTAGTTGAAGCCCTGCCATGTTCTCACCTGCATCCGTATCCAAAGAAACTGAAAGAAAGTTCTTCCTAAATCATGAGGACCACCAGTCACACTGGGAGGACAGTGCATGAAGGATCGGAAGGGTGTGATCAACTCCTGAAATCCCAATATAGAACAGGCAGAATCTCAATTAGCAGTTCCTTGTTTAGAATGTAATGTCTGGGTGCTGGAATGCTGCAGGACTCCACCACGCCAACGTCAGTGTGGATTCTTCCTTCCGATCAAGTGACAGCCTTGAACAGAATGACTGCATACTATTCCTGCTTCGGCCCATGTTTCCTGGGGTTTGGTGCTGAAGTAGCAAGTCTAGGAATATTTGATGGCGGGTTTGATGATCTGGGCTTGGTTAATCCCAGGTAGGTGGGGAGGGAGGTCTGAAGATTAATAGCTGCTGCCCAGCTGTATGGCATGGAGGATTTCATATTGGGAGAAGCTTGGAACGTTGAGGAGGTAACCTCTGCTCGAGAGTCTTGCCAGAGAGGTCACGCAGATCCATGTGAGTGAGTGGGGCTAAAGATTCACATGCTGGTTTTGAATCAGGCAGCATTGAAAAGGCAGTTTTGTTAGAGAATGCCTTGAATTTTGGTAGTCCTGAATAAAAGACCAAGCTTCCCTACAGTATCACACTTAACATTTCTACCTCATCTTGTTGTATAACCAGGGATGCAGGGTATTTAAAGTAGTACGGAACATTATACCTTTGAAGCTGCTGTTTCACATCAAAAAAGCTTTTCCTTTTATTAACAATTTCAGTGGAGAAGTCCTGGTAAAAAGTAATGTGCCCCCCCAAAAAAATATTTTTCTTCCTTCTGGCCAACTGGAGAATTTCTTCTTTAGTAGAGTATCTAAGTAGGTAGGCAATTATTGGTCTTGGCATCGCATTCTTAATTTTTGGCCCCAAAGATTTGTGAGCTCTTTCAATTTCAATGGACCAGGGCCATTGATAACTTAAGACCTCTGGTAAAAGCTCTGAATAAAGGCAATCATATTAGGTCCTTCAAACCCTCAGGGACCACCAAGATGCGTATATTGTTTCGGCAACCCTCAGTTCTCGAGGCTGTCAACTTAGTTGAGTACTGTAGATAGGATATTTGTGAGCTTTTTCTGAGCCAGTTGCTCAAAGTAGCGGACAGAATTTGTGAGTTCGGTAATCTTACATTCATTTGTGTTGATCCTAGAAGATAGCTCCTCAGCATACATGGTAAGGGTTGCGCAGAATCTTTAATGTTGGTGACATCCAGCTGAAGTCCTGTTAGCATCATTTTAATTTGTTCAATATCCTCTTTGGTCACAGCAGGGTTAGGATTGTCCATGGAAGGTCTGAATTGGTAAGGCAGTTTCTAAGGTCCGACGTTCTAGCTGAAGTGGCCCGCATCATGTGAACTGCGTGATACTGTAGAAGAGATTTGATATTATTTAATTGAAAAGTTTTTAAACGGGGAATTGTTTTGATCCTCTTGAAGCCCTTAAGTCCCGACGCTAAATTTACTACTCCTATCGTAAGTTAAATATATTTGTCTGTGAATAAAACACATTTATTTATTTATTTTATTTTATTGTACAAGTTGGATTTACAACCTTTGAGTCAGAGACTCATCGACAAAGGCACCTCGTCGCAGGGAGGGCAGACAGACTGACATAGTGCAGAATACAACAGAATGCAACATTAGAGGTGCAAGAGAAAAAATAAACATTTAACACAGAATACACTTAGGTTACTTATTGTTACATATTACAGGTTATAATTGTAGACATACTAAGTCCTCAGAAGTTACAGAGGGGTACATCCCTATATAAAACTTGTAAGGGTGGGAGAGGTCGGTACGGGGAAAGGGTTTGACTGTCCAGAGGATGTTGTCAAGTCGGGGGCCTGGTGGAGGGTTCCACAATGGCGGATTAGGAGGAGGAGGCAGGGTTAGCTGCATCTACAACAGTGGACATTGAAGAGATGGTTCAGAGGGCGGTTTTGAAGGAACCAATTTTGCAATGTTGGCGATGCAGCTTGGGAGAGAGTTGAACCAGGTGGGGCTCAGTAGAAGAAAGATATCTGTGCTAGGGAGGTCTTGGTTCTGGGCACCTGGAAGGTGGCCTGAACAGAGCTATGGGTGGTGACAGATGGGGACACTTACCGTAGGGAGGCGGAGACCCCGGGGGGAGAGCTCGAGCAGAGATTTCTTAGCATGTAGGCAGGTCTGATAGTGCAGTCGCTCCTCAAAGTTGAGCAGGCTGGTGGTGGAGTAGAGCAGGCTGGTGTGGGTGTGGCTGGGGGCACCAGTCAGGAGCCTATAGGCCTTACTGATGGAGAGTTGGATTTTAAAGAGGGAGGTGTTATCTGCTGCAGCGAAATGGGTAAGTCATAGTCCACTAGGGACAAGACGGAGGAGGTGATGGCCAGCGGAGGGCAGCTTGGGGCAGGCAATCCCTGTGACAGTATAATAGGCCTATCCAAGAGTTTATGGGGAAGAAAGGGCATTGATATGGGTGTGGAAGGTGAGGGCATTATCGAAAATGATGTCTAGGTATTTGTATGTGGTCACTTGTTCTAGCGGGTGCAGAGTGCTGGGGATAATCAGGAGGGGGCATTTTTAGCTTTATTTTGGTGGTGGGAGAAAAGCATTGACTTGGTCTTTTTTAGGTTTATGACCAGTCTGTGATCAAGGAACCACCCTTCGGCTTGATTGTAAGCATGCTGGAGGGATAATTGGAGAGAGGAGAGATAGAAATGTGAGGTGAAGAGGACCGCATCATCAGCGAGAGGAGCATTTTGCCAGTGCCAGAGCTGGGAGGGTGTTGAGGTAAAGACTAAAAGTACAGGACCCTGGATGGAGCCCTGAGGGACACCGGAGTGAATGGGTAGAGTGCTGGAGAGGAGCCATTGATCTTAACGCTGGGATCTAGCAGAGAAAGCTAGAAAACCAGACCAGGGACCATCAGAAAGTTGAGTTGGTGGAGGGAGTCAAGTAGGAGGGGGTGACAAACAGTGTCAAAAGCCTTGGAGAGGTCAATGAACACTGCTCTGGCAAGGCTGCCAGAGTCAAGAGCAGAGTGCAGGTACTGAGAGAACTCCAGGAGAGCAGTGGTAGTACTGCGTCCTGGGTGCAAACCATGCTGCTCAGGGCACATAATGTCATATTTGGCCAGGTACTCCGAGAGTTGGATAGACACCACTTTTTCAAGGGCTTTAGAGAGTGGGGGGGGAGGATGGAGATCGGTCGGTAGTTGTTGGGGGTGGACCGGTCCCCGCTCTTGTGAATAGGAGTGACTTAATAAATGCTGGTTGTGGTCTGGAGCTAAGCACGCAGCTTGTCATCTGCCATTAGTGCTGGCTCATGCTTACCAAACAGGGACAATGTTGTAGACATCCCAGTGGGCTGTCCCCTGGGTACCAGTGATCACCATACAGTCTGGTTTAACATTAAGACAGGAACAGATGCTAAGCATGAGGATGAGGGTCCTGGATTTTAGAAGAGTGAATTTTAAAGAAATGGGGACTGCCTCACAAACTGCCTTGAGGGGCAGGATTGCCGGGAGGGAGGAGGCACTGTGGATAAAAATAAGTGAGAGTATAATAAAACCAACTAACCGCTGTGTGAAGGAAGTGAGTAAAAGCAGAAGGAAAATGAGTTCATTATGGCTCTCTAAGGAAGTGGCAAACATGGTGAAGGAGAAAAGGGCGGCATTCAGGAGGCATAAGGAAATACAGATGAGAGGGAAGTGAGGTATACCTAGTAAAGTAGGCGGAAGGAAGTAGGCAAGTTGGTGAGGAGGGCAAAGGTGCAGACAGAGGAAAGAATCAAAAAAAGGGTCACTGAGAGGAATAAGACTTTCTTCAGACACACAAATGCCTCTTGTCATATTGGTCCTTGCGCAATAAGTTGCGAAAAATAGGCGATTTGATATCTTTTATTGGACCAAAAAAGTTTTACAGGAAAAACCTTAAACTTTCGGACTACACAACAGCATCCTTCGTCAAAAAATAGCAGTTCTACAAGAAATCACCTCAAGCACATAGAACAGAATTGGTAAAAAAAAAAGTACCTTTACACATCCATGTGACAGTTATGTAGATAAATTATGTGAGTAATTGGATATAAAACAGAAACCAAAAACCAGAGACAAAAGCACAAGCCTTGAAACCTAGTCGGGGTGTAAATCAGTCTTCACAGTCATGGGATGTGCATTAATTACCTTATTGAAAAAGACCGCAGACTGTGTGTGTGCTGCCTACTCATCAGAAACATGGCAGTTGTGGAAAAATATATAACTGTCAGTAATCAACACAAATGTCTGTTGCCGTATTGGTCCGTGTACAATAAGATGGACAAAATAGGTGATTTAATACCTTTTATTGGACCAATAAAGTTATACAGAAAGAAACTTAAGCTTTCGAATTTACATAGTTATTCACCAGAAAAGTAATGGTAGGCCTTCTAAAACAACTCAGTTTCATTCTACACAGTTAGAGAAGTAACTAGCTGGGATGCACAACTTAGCGATAAGGGGGAAAAAATCCTAGGAAATGTGGCAGTATGAAGGTCAACTGCCCAAAGTAATGCTATGTACATGTATAAGATCCATAACACTGTGTGTGCGTGTGTGTGCGTGTGTGTGTGTGTGGTGTGCAAGCCCTTGATGAAATTAGAAACACTGCAATTACATGTTCAGTGCTGGCACTGGGTAAACCATTACTGTATAGTTATATTTTGCTGAGGTTGCACAAAAATCCCTATGAGGAGAAACTGAGGGATCTCAGCATGTACACCCTGAAAGAGAGGAGAGTGAGAGGTGACATGATAGAGACCTACAAGTACCTGACAGGGTGAACAGGGTGCAGGAGGAAGTCTCTTTCAAATGAGAAGGACCACCAGGACCAGGTGCATGCAATCAAGCTGGGGGTTAAGGAGCTGTGAGGAAATATTCCTTCACTGAAAGGATGGAAGATGCCTGGAACAGACTGCCAGCAGAAGTGGAGGAGGCAAAAACAGTGTGGGGATTTAAGCATGCGAAGGATAGTCATAGAGGTGTATTAGAAAACGGGCAGGGATGACGGAGGGTCACTGGAGACCAGTTAGGGTCTGTGAAGGCAGATTAGGCTGGAAACATCTGGGCTGACGGGGTGGGTCAAGTGCTCCTTTTCTGCTGACAAATTCTATGTTTCTAATCTGCAACATAAGTTTTACAGTGGCTTCCTGGTTTGACCCAGTTTTACAGTTGAGAGTGTTAAAACACTCAAAGGCCGAATGACTTGCTGAAGGTCTTGGTTGAGTCAATGGCTCTGCTAGAATTTAAACCTAATATCTCTAATTCAGGGTTCTGTGTTCTTACCCTTGGCCCAAATGGTACTTTTGTGAGATGTTGTATCTCATTTGGACTATCCATGACCAATAAATAAATAAAAAGTCAAAACATGGTAGAACCCTTATAGCACTCTCTTTTTTTTTTTTAAACTTTCCTTCTCAACTCAGCAGGCCCTCTCTTAAGTGAGACCCCCTCGGCCCCATTGCTCTGCCATCTTGGGGACATGAGCCCTCACTCTCCATCCATGCACAGCTTGCCCCTGTGGCGGGGCCATCAGAGTTCCCCCAGTCCCTCAGGACATCTTGCTTAGTTGGAGGCAGTGTGCTCAGTAGATGGTGTGGGGCCAGCGAGGGGTTGCCACATCATCTTGCTCAGTCTGGGCATTGTTTCCCCTTGTTCCTTGTTCCAGTGATAGCCCCCAGACACCTTGTGGGCATGGGACGGCAGTGGTACAAACATGCAAGCATGCTCATGCTGCAGTCGGGAGCTGCCCACCCACCCACTGTGGCTCCAGCTTGCATTGTCACCTGTGGTCAGTTTGGTGGCAATAGTGCAGCGGAGCTCATGATCAATCCTATGGGACACTCAATCCTTCTTCCCAACCCCACCCCCCAAGCTGGTCCTGATGACTCAGGTTCACTCATGAACCCGGGTTCCCAGCACACATGCCATGAGCGGTAGTGCTACCGCAGCACCTATGGGCCAGCCTCCACACCTTTGGCACTCTAATGCTGAATAATTCTGTAGCAGTTAAATGAACTTTGGCAATATTTCATCCAACTTTAGCTGGACATCACTGATTCACTGCCTATGGGCCTCAGGTTTGTAAAATCCTAAATCTCAGTATAAATGGCCATGAAGTACATATATGCCCTGTCTTATATAACACTAATCAGCGTCTTTTAGTGACCTATGCAGCTATTTAGTAAGTAACCATTCACAAAACACTGAACAAGCCTTTATAAACAGTAGATAAGGCACAAAGGAAGTTTGCTTTCTTACATAATGTACAAAAAAATCTAATCGCGCAAGGTCAAGGAACAAAAGAGCTGTTCTTGTAACAGGATACTTTGTATTTTAGAAATATTTATATACAGAAACAAACCTCTACTGCAAACAATTATTGCTGATCCTTGAGCAAACGTGGTGCTGAAAGCACTGAAAGAAAATCCAGGCACAGAAGCTAAAAGGTCAAGTGTGTGCTCAATGCTTCAATTCAGCCAGCAGTTAAAGACAGAGAGAAACCGTTGACAGAAGCTGTTTTTGCCCTGAAGAGAAGACCCTGCGCTTTAGGTGTGCCAGAAAGTCACCTTAAGGTGCTTCTTCTATTTCAGTAGTGTCTGACCTACTCAGAGGTGAAACTGGAACAGATGAAAATCAATTCATCTTGAAGACAGTTGTGATTAAAAAACCCAGCAGCCTGGGTTATTGTAGTAATGGTGTAGTAGCCATTTTTAAAGGAAGAGTGCATGTTAGCGGTGACCATTTTGACCCGTATTTTTGTATTCAGTTTTAGACTGCACCTTATCCCCTGTCATGTACAGTACCCATATCTAAGCATTTTAAACCTGCTACAGAACTTATTTTACATTTGAAGTAACAAAGGAGAGCCCCTTTTAATATGGCCGAGTCCTGGTTTTCAGCAGTATTTTCAGATATTGTTGTAACTCTACTGTGCCATAAGATCAGGGATCAGTGTCTGCTACTTAGTTCATTTTAGTCACAAGAAAAGTGATGTTAAAGAATGAGTCTCTGGATGCTGGGATGCATACGGAGAGGCATCACGAGTAGAAAACAGGAAGTTGTTATCCTCTGTACAGGCAGCTGGTGAGACCCCATCTGAGTACTGCGACAGTTCTGGAGACCCAGTCTCTGCAAAGACATAAACAGGATGGAGGCAGTTCAGAGGAGGGCAACCAAAATGGTGCAGGGTCTGCACTGGAAGACATATGAAGAGAGACTTAAGGAGCTTAATATGTATAGCCTCAAGGAAAGGAGGGAGAGGGGGGACTTGATAGAAACTTTCAAGTACCTCAAGGGAATCAGCAAAGTCCAAGAGGGTGGCATCTTTCAGAAAAAGTGTGCAAGAACAAGGGGGCACAATTTGAAGATGGGGGGAGTGGCTTAGAGGTAATGTAAGGAAGTATTTTTTCAGAGAGAGGTTGTGAATGCATGGAACGGCCTTCCAGAGGAGGTTGTGGAGTCAAAAACAGTGGTGGAATTCAAGCATGCATGGGACAGTCATAAGGCAATTTAGGGTGGGGTAGAAGTAGGCTGTTGGTTAACTAGGATCTGCAGCTTAGCCATTAGGTAGGGAAATGGGCAGACTGGGTGGGCAAGCGGTCCTTATCTGCCATCAAATTCTATGTTTCTATACAGCAGAGAATATGTCAAGCACTTTATAGTGGATGGCTTAGGGAACCTTAGTGACTGGCATGATGTTGTTGGTTCTGCATACTGCAAAGAATCTCCTGTGACTGGCTTCAATCAGGGAGAAGACTGATATTTCTGTACATGATGGCACAGGTGTTTCCCATTTCTGGATCTACATTTACCAAGCGTCACTGCTCAGTCAGAGCCCCAGTGCAGGGGGAAAATCCACAGAGGATGTTGCTGAGTAGAGGGCTAGAGGTAGTAGCTTGGCTGGCTGGGTATGAAAAGACCCAGAAAGGGAGTATAATAAATACCCCCACTCCCCAAAAAACTATAATAGTTCTGCTTTAAAATTTCTGGTGATAGGATAACAGCACAACATCTCAATTTGTCATAGCAAGGGCGTAGGTAGCAGGTCGGCTAATGGGATCTTTTGGCATAAGTAAAAACAAAACCACCCATGAGCACAGCTACAAATTGGCAGAGGGTAGGTATGGGAAGAAGGCCAGAAGACATTTCTTCACAAAGAGAGTACTGACAGGGTGGAATGCAGTATGAGAGGGGTAGTCAATGACAAATCAGTTGGGTGTTTCAAACGGGGTGGGCTACAATCAAGAGGAAAGTTAGGGTGACAGGGGAGGGGGCAGAGCAACATGTAACAACCATGCATGATCTCTGCAATGAGCAGACTTGATACACCTTTTGAGCCTTCTTCTGTTAGCATTACTGTATGTTTGTAACAATAGGGATGTCCCACCTAATGGTGGGAACCTCACAGCAGCAGCTACCTCTGACACAGGACTACTAAAATTGATCACTTTCAGAGCTGAATGCCAAATGCTTGGATGTAGGACTAGGCAATGCTTCTAGTTCCAAGGTCGTCAAAGGATTTGTTCTTCACCAGAAGAATTCTTGAAAACATATGTTAAAGTAAATTAATAAATAATTTACTTAAGAATATGATCAAGTTATCCTAACTTAAAGAGCTCCCTGGAGCCTTTAAGTTAGAACTGTCAAATCTTGAATCTGTGAGGTTCCGTCCTTAATATCTGCATGTGTTCTAATTTTAGTTTATTGTCCCATTGCCCATTCCAGCTTGACTTCTAAGAACATTCAGGAATAGGTCCACCACCGTGCTTATTTCAGTGCCAAAGACTTACCCATAAGGCAAAGAAAAAGGCACAAGCAGCATAGATATCTCACTCAGTTGAAACAACAGTGACTTTTCGAATGGCCAGTTTCCAGCTAAATCTGGTGCTACAATAATGGTTGCTCATGTTTATTTCTGTGGTATACCTAGGCTAACTAGCGGAGCTGAAAGCATGGCTCAGGAATGGATGCTTCACAGTAAGCTGCAAGGTTTGAGCTTCAAAAGAAACTTTGTAGAGCTGAGGTGCTCCTGAGGTTTACAGGGCACCAAGGCCCTGTGTCGAGGTGAGCTGAGCTGAAAGAGGATCTAAAATCTAAAAGTGAGTTTGTTTGAAATGGGCACCTGCTTTGTACTGACTGCAAAATATGAGCAGACCTCTTAGAAGTACTCCCATTCTACAGACTGAATTGCATTTTTGCTTGGCCATTTGGGAGTTGGAAGGACCTACTTTTATGTTATAGAACAGCCCATCTAAGGGATGGTGGAAAGAGGGAAGAGGGGTGGAGAGAGAGGGGGGAGAGAGAGAGGAGAAAGAAAGTGTGGGGGAATGTAATGAGGGCATACCAGATGTACTTCCATGAGGGGATTCTGGGGAGGCTGCCAAATTACCAAAGATTTACACAGCTCATTTCATCATACATATTTACAACCATGGTCATTTATGCTAGTTTTCAAAGTTCACAAGTGCAGTAGCAAATGTGGGGAGGCTGACAGTCACACATACAATATGTCATTACTTATAATTTTGGGGTTAAGAATGTAACCTCCACTAAATATGACAGCAACCAACCCAGTTGAAATAAGCTGCAGAAATTATAATGCCTGCCTTAAAACGAAAGTTTCATAGCAGTTATGGAACAGAAAATCTATGTCATTTTTAATAACTTAATGTTAAAATAACATCTGTATTTTTATTTAGTTAGTTTTTGTTGACCACGGATGGAGGACTAGGCAATTCTGCATAATTTCAGCCTCATCCTGGGGAGAGGGATACCGATGGAAACCAACTGACACTGAACCAGATTGAACTGTTGGTGGTATTTTGAACAGGGGAAATTTCGACAGGACACCAGGGAAATGCCCCAATACTTTTCGAGACATGCCATGGGATCGTTAATAACCACCTGAACAGGCAGATGGGACCTCGGTTTAGCATCTCATCTGAAAGATGGCACCTGAGGACTGCAGCACCCCCTTTCGTGCTGCATTGCAGTGTCAGTATTGGGATTTAACTCAAGTTTCTGGTGTAGGGCTAGAAACCAGTCTTCAGAGTGTCCAGTCTCAGAGACAAATGTGCAACCTGCTGAGCCACTGATACTGCAGATATATATATATATGTATTTTTTTTTCCATATATATTTACAAAATGGGGTCTGGCAAATACAGCTTCTTTCCAACTATAATATTTTACTTAGGACCTGATCCACAATGGTGAGAGGAGGGAACACCAATCTAAATGGTGCACAGATATATGAGGTACACAGCAACTGCACAGTTAGCTCCAGTAAGAGTGGTGGTGGGATAGGCTGATGTGCATGCAGGTATGTGCAGAGCAGCACAGACAGGTAAGGGCTGTATCCATGGATTGTCTGGCTGGAACACAATATGCAGAATCAACATTAGATACCAGTGGCACAATATTCATATTGTGCCTGGCAGTAACTCAAGTGGAGTGCATGGCGCAACTGAGCTCGGTAACCAAGGATATATTCAAAGGCATGCATATGCGCATCCCATCTGAATATATCACATAATGCGCTGTTCAAATAAAATGCAACGGCACATCCCCTAGACAGGACTGAATACCAGGAATAGGAAATGCGTAGCGCATCAGAAATATGCAGAACACAAATTCCTTATATTCAGACACCGATATGCAATGGGGCCATAATGCATGCAAGACACAAATGGAGCCATTTGCATGTCATTATGGCCCCATTTGCATGAGTTGTGCGGGCTGGCCAGCGAATGCGGATGGTACCCTGCACATCATGTGGTGCTGGCAGTGAAGGTACAGAGTGTCCCCCACATCCCTGCTGTTCCCATTGCCATAGGTCATTACCAGTAATATCCCTGGTGGCCCAATGGTACCCTCCTCCCCCATAGCACCAATCATTGTATTGTATTAAAATCATCATCCCTGGTGGCCGGTGATATCCCCTCCCCATCCTGACCTCCAATCACCAAAACTATATCACAATCATAGTCTTGGTAACCAGGGTATTTCCTTCCCAACCTCCACTTGCTGAATCAATCATAACATAGTTCAGTTCATGGTACCTTCAGCCCGCCGTAACCGGCGATCGCACATGCTTGGTAAAACTGTTTCGACACCAGTTGCACTATTTCACCTACAGGTCACCAGCTCATCTAGCCTCTCATCAGGGTAGCGTACCCACTCACATACCTCACAGTTGCTACGGCGAATGACAGGCTCAGTAGCAGCTGCAAGCCCATTTGGACCACAATGGGCTTGCAGTGCATGCTGTAATACTCATTCACAGATATGAGTATTACAGCATGCACTGTAAGTCCAATGGCTTGCAGCTGCTATAAGCCGTCATTTGCGGGCAGCCGGAGGTATGTGGGTGGGTTAGCTGCCCGCCGATGACAGGGAGGTGAGCTGGGTGGGCTGGGGACCTGTGTGGGTGGTGGGGTGGGTGCCACTGGACCACCAGGAATTGGTTGAATTATCAGTACAGGCAATCGTGGTTACCAGCAGAGTGGGGGGTACCACTAGACTACCAAGGCTATGTTTATGATTTAATTTTGACGATCGGAGGGTTGGGAGGGGAAGGGGAGTACCACACCAGGGACATATGTGGGTGATTGTGTACAGTGTTCTGGGGGGGTTGCCACTCACGGCTGGCAGCTGCTGTGTTGCGCATTGCAATACAGCAGCATGCCTGTGGGTGGCGGGCACTTGAGCGATTTTTTACGGGCTCAACTTTGAGCCCAGGTATGCTGCACATCTCTGGGTTGTGCCAGCAGATGCACCGCATATCCGGCTTGAATATCTGGATGTGCCACATATGAATGGGCACACCCTCTGGAGATGTGCTGCATACATTATCTTTGCACCCTGGCGGATTGGAAATTGCACTGCAATTCCCTATTTTGAATATTGCCCAGGGCACAGTTCTGGGGTTGCGCTGGTGCAACTCAGTTGTGCCAGGTGCAATACCTTTGAATATCTAGCACAATATGTCCCGGCTGGGTAGACTGGATGGGCCGCATGACCTTTTTCTGTTGAAAACTTGAATGTTTCTATGTTGCTATGGTTTACATGAACCGCCGTTTGACCCCACCATACAAAGAGGAGGAACACCCTACGGGCATCCAAAATGGAGATATCAGCTGTGAATACTTAAACAGGTAGAGCACCTGCAGATGTCACTACAGAGCCAGTGCCAGCAAACCTAGAACAAGCATGTCAAGCACGAGCTATGAGCTCCTGGCCTGGGTGAGATGGCCATGGGTATCTTATGTACTGATGCTCATGGGTCCCAAACTTTGCAACAGAGGCTCGCTGCCATTACTGGATTTTGTATGATGCCAGGAGCCCTGAAGGGTACACTCACCCACAAATAAGTGGTGTGGAAGATCATACTAGCTAGTCAGCTACTATTAACTCAGCCAGCTGTGCCCCATGGACAATAAACAGCATGCCCTCCATGGCAGCATGAAGAAGGAGTTGCCCATTCATTTATATGCCTAGCTGGCCCTGGGGAAGGTGGTAGCTTGATGATGTTCTGAAGCTGAACCCCGCTAAGGACACCTTTAGTCAGCATTCTATTGGTGGGGATAGTATTGACACCTTGATGAGAACCATACCACACTAAATGCCACAAAGTGCTGCCCTCCTAAACACACGTTAACATACACTCTCACATCAATGATATCGACCCACTGCAAAACACGGTGGGTGATGAGGGTAATAGTCAAGTCATGTGACCATCCTCATGTGTCCAGGACCCAATAAAAGCTGAGATACATGCATGGGAGTCGATCAAAACAAAACAAATGAGAGCCACCTGCCACCCCTGGGCCAAGGTCCCCTGAAAGTGGAGAAATGCAGCATGGACTACCTGCAGGTAGGCAAGGTGAGAAGCCCTGCCACCACTCCCCCACTGGGTGGTGCCGTGACTCCAGCTGAGTTTAGGCTACAGCAGTCAGACCACCAGGAGTCTTCCAACAGACACTTGAACATATCCCTGTGGTTTTCAAATGCATAGCCAACAGTGCTATGTTGGTAGTGCCCTCCAATCAGGAATCAACTGACTCGATTGGCGTGGACTCCGAAAATGATTTGATGATGACCTGCTTAAAAGAACTCAAGGAAAGGTTTTGACCAGGGCTGCAGAAGACAGTAAAATCTCTTTTTTTTTTTTTTTTTTTTATGTGCCAAATTGGGGTTCAGTTGAATCATTCAGATCACCTGCAGCAAACCTGAATAAGCAATCAGATAGTGCAGAGTGCTCTAGTGGTGAAGGTTAAGAATACAACACTGTAACCACCAGAGCTCAGCCCAGCTACCGTAGTGGTTAAATTGAAATATTTAGGTGGAGGAACCTCACATCTAGATTTCTAGGTGATGGAACTGTCATTTTTAGGTGGTGGTGGAACTGTCATACACTTTTTATAAGGTGGTGGAACTGAGTTCCTGGGGGCTTCTGCACAGTTTAACCCCCTTGCTACTCAGCTAATAGGAATTTACCTTTAACTGAATGGTTAGAGCTGCTACCTTTTAGTCAAGTCAAAGTTTATTGGCAGGAGATACTCCGTTGAGCAAGCTCATTTACAAGGAGATCCTGAGCGATTAAGAAGGCTCAAAACATAATCAACAATTATACATTCAGTAGGGAGGGTAACAACAATAGGGTTTACAAGTGAGTAACAATGAGTAACAATAACTATAAGCTTCACAAGACTATGTACAGTAAATACCTACATACACAAGTTCAGGCCACGGGGTGCTGAACAGTGGGGTTAACAGTAAAGGATAGGAAAGGTGAGAACATGAGTAGACATACGAGCATAAGGGATAAACATTTGGATAGTTTGGTATGAGACAAAGGACCAGTAGGGATTTTTAGAGGAAGAGGAGTGGTGGGGTGAGGTGGAGGGGGTGAATAAGGGGAGAGGGTGGTAGCAGATGAGGGGAGGAGGCAGACAGCAGGTGCCTGGTTCAATCTTACCATCTGACACTCACTCTTTCAGTTCTGTAATTCATTTTACAGAAGACATCCACCTTTTGGTTGGGTAAGGACATTACAGGGCCAAGCCTCTAGACATTGATGATCCGTCCAGTGGGGGAGCAGGGGATGGGCCACAGCTCACTGGAGAGGGGTCCAGAGTGCCCAGGGCCCACAACTAATTGTGTTGGTGTCATGGGGGACTATTTTCATCTTACAGTGGGACTGGGATGCATACCTGTGCTGGCTGCCTCTTGGACAAACAGCCCACTGTGCTACACCGTAGGGCACATACCTCGTTATACCATAAATCGCACTTACAAATACAACAGTTTATGCAAGTTATTCCTGTTTTTGTGTCCTCCTTGGTATGTGGTTCCACAAGTGTGCATTTGTGTGCCATGTGACATGACATGGGCTAGCTGGACTGCTTGGACTGTGCTGCTGTGGGGGTTTTGGTGTGGGACAGTTGATGCACAGGGTGCTGTTTATGTGTCTGTGCCCCCCCTGTCCAGTCAACACCTTATTATACAGTATTATACATATCGCATGGCATGGATTCCGTGACAATAGGTCAGTGATCAAATAGGATCTCTCGGTGATAATGTTGGTAGTGGCAGGGAAGACTAGGTGGGCCAAGGGGTCTTTATCTGTCAGCAGAGTCTATGTTTCTATGATTCATTCAGTGCTTACAGAGGTTCTAACACCACAGTAAATACTTTGAAAACACAATATTTATACAGAGTTCAACATATAATTCAGATATTTCTTGTATTTGCAATACGCTTGCCTTATTCTTTGTCACTGAGGACATTTGCATGAAAACAGGATCTCTGTTATGAAGTCTTCATCTTCTTTGTCTTCTTCTTTGCAGCGACAACATAATCCTCTGCTTGTGGCATCATATTCATTTCTACAACCACCAGTTGTGATATCACAGGAGAATTATGACATCACTTATAGACAAGCAGCTAGAGCAGATGAAGACCAAGAGAGAGATTCTGTTTTCATAAAAATATATGAAGTAATATAGTATGAGAAAAAGTAAATATATGAAATATAAGCTAAATTGTGTGCATCTATCATTTAAGGAGAACTACTGGGACATTAAAAGCAGCAACTGCTGCATAGCTTGTAACTGAGTACCCCGATCGCCTGTGCTGGTAGCCTCCTTTTGTACTTGTTTTCAGATCAGAACACTTGTAACAATCGGTGCTCCATATAAACCAGGAAGGCATTTTCTGCTGTGCCTGTGCCCACTCTTGGAGATCACACTCAGCAAGAGTGCTACCAACACATGACAATGACACGCAACTGCTTAATGTTATGCAGTGCCCTATGTATGGAGATTTTACAATCTGTTTCTCGTACACCATAATGTATTTGCCAACATTAAGCCTAAATACCATATTTACGCTAATAATCGACATGGCATTTAGGATTCATGTTGTTAAATTTATTATGGTACAGGAGAACAGGAGACTTTAGCATCTCCATACTTAAAGCGCTGTATAGCAAAGGGCAGTGACACGTCATTATCACATCTTGGTAGCACTCTGGTCAAATATGATCTTTGGGGGGGTGGGCACAGGCATGGCATGGCAGAAAATGCCTGCCTGTTGCTTAGCTAGCATTGGTTGTCATGAGTGTTCCAGTTTGAAAACAAGTACAAAAAATGCAGCTGGCATGGGTATCAGTATTAGGGAGGCAGTATAGCGAGTGGTTTAAGTTTCTGAGCTGCAAATCTGGTGACATCCAGCAGACCAGACCTGGGTTTGAATCCCACAGCTTCCACTTGCATACTGTGTGACCCTGAACAAGTCACTTAACTTCCCTGTGCTCCCAGGTCACTCCTGTAAAAAAGTTTTCAGCTTAGTGTGCTACTCCTGGTTAAACAACTAAGTATCAGGGTACTGAAGTCTTGATCTATGCAGCAGTTGCTGCTTTTAGTGTGCCGGTAGCTGTCCCTTAATATTTTTTCCAAAGTTGTCTCGCTGGTGTCAGCAGCTTTTTTGGCAAATGTCAGAAGTTATAACCTAGGAATTGTATAATGATTAGGAAGCTTCCTTGCAGACAATATACTGACTTAGTACCCCCATACAGAAAAAAAGAAACACGACAAAATATAACCTGGTTTACATAGATTATTGCCACAGAATATTTTACTTATGATTTTGTATTTCACAGATTTGCTCTTGGAACTGAGTGGAATCAAAATGTCAAAAGCATAAAAGGCCCCCTGGGGCACCAAAATAGAAATGGAACTGTTTTAGATTTCGACAGAGAGCAGGAATCTGATTCTAATTTGAGATCACTGGGGTTTAAAGCATACAGATGGGCCCCACATGACAACAGAATGCACAAGGCCACCATTTCATAATAATCTTTCTAGTTCTCTGTAAGAAGGCTTGAGATGTTTTCCTCAGTCTTTGGGATATGAGGGGATCAGGGCAGTCTGCTGAAGCCTCAAACCTAACCAATCCATCTATTAATGCCAGAGGTGGCCAACTTGATACTTGCAGCTGATACAAAGTTTTTGTCATAAGCAAACTAATCTAATTTTTACAAAAACGTAATTCTTCAGGAAACACGGAACATACAATAACAATATGGGAAGGCGGTGTAGCTAGAGCACGTATTGTACCTAGAGCTGGGTGAAGTGGCTATATTTACTACAGTAAGCAAATGAAGCAAAGTATGTGGTCTAATGCTAGATCACACAAGTAGAGGGGCAGTGCAGCAAGTGTAACCGTTTTGCCCTCTTCAACTGCAAAGTGTGGTAAAGTCAATATTGTTTAAAACCACTTCCCATGTCTCTCCAACTGGCCCCCCATCACCCCTTCCCAAACTCAGGCCCCAAAGGCTAAATCACCCTCTTGCATCCCCCTGCTGGCCCCCACCTCAAAGCCTGACCCTAAAAAGTATAATACCCCTCCTGCTTCCTTTCTCACTGGCCCCACCATCCCATCCCAAAACCCAAATCTAAAATATATCGTCTCCCTACTGCATCTGTCCTATTGACTCCCAATACCCGCACACAAAACCTAACCCTAAAAAGAATTATGCCTCTCCCACTGGGCTCTGCAATCGCCACCCAAAGCCCAACCCTAAAATGTATAATCCACTTTCCATGTTCGACCTACTGGCCCTTGCTACCCACACCCCCAAAGAAGAGACCCCCATGACTCATTTGCTGATCTTAAAACATTACCACTGCTGGCACAAGCAGGTCCCATTCAAGTCCATTTCTCAGCAAATCCTAGCTTCCTTTCCCAAAGACTGACCCACTCTGGTAATTGTAATAGTAACAAATGCACACGTGCAGTACAGTCACAAAAAAACTCAGTGCACTCCATTCTGTTACTCAGCTGCTGCTAGGTTGATGCACGATTTTGCCAGTGGGAAGTCTTTAGTTGGCCCAGCAGTGTTTGAGCAGTTTGGGGGCAGGGGTGGGGGTGAAGGACTGCACATTACCTGAATCGGTCTTTGCTTTTCATGTGAGTTTGCATCATGACCACTACTGCAGTCCTTTGGACTTTGGGAAGGGGAGTTGGGACTCAAGCAGGCGGACTCACCCTAGCCAGTAGTGCTGATGTTTTTAGGTTAGCACAGTACATACCTATCAACTGTCCATCTGCAGGGAAGATCCTAATTTTACTATTCAGAGTTGCTCTGTCCCACATGGAAAAAGTTATGTTCCATATAAAGAAGGTGCTGTATAGCACTGTGAGCTCAGACTTTAGAGCAGATACTTATAATGATATATGAGGCTATTACAAATTCAACTTTCCACAAATAAAGACATTAGGCATGAGAGATAGGCAAAGGGAAGGTAAGGATCATGGGTAGGGAGGATGGAAAGGATGGGAGGAGTGGGGAGGGTCAGTAGCTCAAGCTGTGGACTCTGCAATACAAGCAGACTAGATAACTAAATGGCCTTCTTCTGCTGGCTTCTTCGTATGTTTATAAAGTATGTATGTTCATATTGGTGTCCACAGCGTGTGAGCTTTTATCCCCTATTTGATGATGTGTCCCACATAATGAGGCCAAGATCCTATATTTTCAACACATTTTGAGTGTCAGTGTCCCATATTGCAGTGGCAAAAGGTTGACAGATATAATAAGCCATGGGTGTTGGGGCATTGGGTTGGCGGTGGCAAGAGCTAGCAGGAGGTATGTGGCAGGGGAATGTATTTTTTAGGGTTGGGGCTCTGGGACTAGGATACTGGTGACCAACGGGAAGGACGGAGGAAGATGATTAAACTTTTGGAATCTAGGCTTTACGGGGGGGGGTTAGTGAAAGGGGTGTGGGGTTGGAATTTCTTACTTTATTCTTCTTGGGAGACTCTTCCCAGAAAGCACAGTACTTCACAAAGCATGTGAATAAACCTCACCCACTGTTATGCAAAGGCAAAGCAGGTGACTTATTAAAAAACTTCACATAGGTCTACACTGAACTGTGAAACATTAGAAAAACTGATGCTCAAAATTGACTAATCACATTTCTCTTCCACTGGGAATTACCTCATGTTAGAAACCAATTGGAACATAAGCAATGAGAACAACTTTACTTTTGTGAGGTTCACTGAGCTAACAATGCTAAAAAATAATCTGATATCTTTTTGTCTTATTTATTTCCTATGAGTTCTAAGAGTCCCTTTATATGTGGTGGGCTCTACTGCCACATAATGGACCTAGACTGCCATTAGCTGACCTTACTTTTATCTCAGCACATCACATCTTTTGGAAGGCTAAAGTCTGTAGTTCAAGGGGGTGGTGCAACTGGCCACCCACCCCTTTTGCCTATATAAGAACTGTTCTCTTCACTCCACACACAAGCATTTTTCCTTGCAACCAGAGGCTCTGTTGATCTGCCTTCTCTCCTGGTGCCTACGTCCACTCCCCCCCATGCATGCTTGTACTCTGCTTGGTTTGTGCTGGACTCCTGTTTTTCTGCTTTTTGTTTGTATTACTCTGTGCTTCTGTGTGTGCTGGTTCCCTTCCTGCTCCTGTCCTTGTGTTTGTTTGCCTTGTTTGTTTCTTTTGGGCTTTCTAGTTTTCTAGTGCTCTGTCTATACATTGCTACTTGTGCTTCAGGTTATACTCTGTGTTTCATTACCTCATGCTGCCTTGTGCCTGTACCCCCAGGCTCCATTTCTCACCTACGATTGCAGCCCTGTGTTCACTGCATGGTTCTCTGTATGCTTTAACTCAACCTGCTTTCTGCCTAACAAGCCTCAGTCCCTGCTATTGTCTTTGTCTATTTCAGCTCACACTGCAATCTGCTGCCTTGTTCCCCTTAATTGATTACACCTGTTCATGGCTTTACTGCCTAACTAAAATTTTTCAGTTTTACTTCTTCACTATAACCCAAGCAACCTAGGCCATGGAACTCAACTCAATCCTGCTTCCTGAACTTATACCAAGCAAATATTGCTGCTGTTTTCAGTGCATTGCCTCCCTACAGTTTCTATGTTGATTCAGATTGCTACCCCTAAGCTATAGTTAATTGCTGCTGGATACTACTCAATTACTTTTGCAGCCCTACTGCATTACTCCTCACTTCTCTGTTTGTGTTATTTAGGCTCATTTATTGCTATTCCCACCTTTACCAAATCTTACTCATACCAAACCCTTAGCAGTTTGTTTCTGATGATAACCTAATCCTACTTTCATGGCTGGCTAGTATTTAGCTTTTACATTAGCTGCTTGGTGTTGTCATGTTTGTGGCTTCTTTGTTTTTCCTACGGTAGGGACTGAGGAGTCACATCGGCATCGTGGCTCCAGGCAGCGGGAGTAGCTTTAACTCTTATATGTTTTATTGGTCACTGGCTCACCCCAGCCTTCTATTGCTTCTCCACATGGTCTTTATGGCATTCTGCAACCAGCTATTCTAGGCAACTCTCTACCTTAGGGCAGCTGGCTCTGCCCAGCCTTCTACCATCCTTTCCCTGCTATTCTGCACCTGATTTACACAGTCATCCCAGCCTTTCTGTCCCTTGCAGTCCTCATACATAGATACATAGATACATAGACAGTGTCGGCAGATAAGGGCCTATGGCCCACCTAGTCTGCCCATTTGAGCTTGTAAGTTCAGTTTGTTTTCCTAGAAGTCTATTTCCCCTTACCCCTGACCTCTAGAATTCCTTTATGTCTATCCCATGCATTCTTAAATCCCGTGATTGTTTCAGCCCCCACCACTTCCTCTGGCAGGGTGTTCCACTTGTCCACCACCCGTTCTGTGAAGAAATTCTTCTCATGTTTCCTCTGATACGTCCTCCCTCCAACTTCATCCCATGCCCTCTAGTCCTGAAACATCTTTTCGGCTAAAATAGTGTTTTCCTGCACCCTGTTCCTCCCTGTAAGATACTGTATGTCTCTATCATATCCCTCTCTCCTCCTCTCCTCCAGGGAGTACATGTTCAGTTCCTTCAACCTGTCTTCATAGGACTTGTGATGCAATCCATGCACCATCTTTGTTGCCCTCCTCTGAACCTTCTCTACCCTGTCTATGTCCTTACGTAGGTATGGTCTCCAGAACTGTACACTGTACTGCAGGTGGGGCCTCACTAGTGTCTTGTATAGCGGAATTATGACCTCCCTTTTCCTGCTGGTGATGCCCCTGCCTATACATCCCAGCATCCTATTTGCTTTACCCGATGCCTTGTCACACTGTTTCCCTACCTTGAGGTCATCAGAGATGACAACCCCAAGATCCCTTTCCTGCTTGGTGCATGCTATATCCTCACCCCCCAACTGATATATTGTGCCTGGGTTTTGTGCCCCATATGCATTATCTTGCACTTCTTTGCATTGAATTTCAACTGCCAAACCCTTGACCATTCTTCAAGTTTCTGCAGGTCCCTTCTCATTCTGTCTACACCCTCTGGTGTGTCTACTCTGTTACAGAGTTTTGTGTCATCAGCGAACAGTGAAATTCTGCCTTCTAGATCCTGTGCAATGTCACTGATGAAGATGTTGAATAGGACCGGTCCCAGCACTGATCCCTGTGGTACCCCACTGGTCACTCTTCCCTCTGTGGAGTGACAGCCGCTACACCCACCCCCTCTGTGTCCTGCCACCCAGCCAGTTACCTACCCACCACACTACTGTCCTGCCCACATCCATATTCCCCAGTTTGTGTAATAGTCTTCTATGTGGCACAGTGTCAAAGGCCTTGCTGAAGTCCAGATAGGCCATGTCCACTGCCCTCCCCTGATCCACCTCCCTAGTCACCCAGTCAAAAAATTCAACAAGGTTGGTCTGACATGACCTCCCCCTGGTGAAACCATGCTGCCTTGGGTCCTGTAGTCCATTGACAACCAGATGTTCCACCACTCTCTCCTTCAGTAGTGCTTCCATGATCTTTCCCACTACCGAGGTGAGGCTGACTGGTCTGTAGTTCCCTGCTTCCTCTTTGTTCCCACTTTTGTATAAGGGGACTACATCTGCTGTCCTCCAGTCTTTGGGTACCTCCTGTTTCCAGTGATTGGCTGAACAGGATAGCCAGAGGTTCAGCCACCACCTCTCTTAGTTCTTTAAGGACCCTGAGGGTGCACCCCATCTGGCCCCATTGCTTTATCAGCTCTTATTACTTCCAGTTCCTTCAGGACCCTTCTCGTGTGAAGGGACTTGTGTCCATTTCTGCACCATTCTCACCCCTTGTACTCCTTCAGACCCATTACTTCCTCTTCCTTAGTAAAGACTGAGCAGAAATACCTGTTCAATATGTCAGCTTTACTGTTGTCATCCTCCACGCTGCCCCATCCTCCCCTTCAGTCTCACTATCCCTCCCTTTGTCTTTCTTTTTCACTTATGTACCTGTAAAATGTTTTGTCCCCTTACCCACTGATTTTGCAATGTGTTCTTCTGTCTGAGCTTTGGCTTCCCTTACTGACTTCCTGCCTCCCTTTGTTTCTCCTGGTACTTCTCCCTATCCCTTCTGCCTGTGTCTTTTGTATTGCCTGAATGCAATCTTTTGGCTTTCACTTTCTTTGCTACCTCTTTGGAAAACCATAATGGTCTCTCTTCCTTTTCCTCTTGCTAACCTGCTTAATGCATAATTCTGTTGTTCTTATAATCCCCATTTTAAATACTGCCCACTGTTCCTCAACCCCTGATTCCTGTCCCATTCCCTTAATGCCTCTTTCAAGTATCTCCCCATTTTCCCAAAGTCTGCCCCCTAAAATCCAGGATACGTGTTTTTGTGTGGTTTGGTTCTGCTCTTTCTGTGATTTCAAACCACAATGACTGGTGGTCACTGTTCCCCAGGTGCTCCCGCACTGTTACCCCCAGCCTTCCTGTCCCATGCACTACCAGTATTGCTCATATGCCAGCTGTCATGGCACTAAAGCAATCAGCTTGTAAGTCCGTTCATTCCAGGACTTTTCCCCTTTCAATACTGACATCCCCTGCCAAGACTGAGAGCATATCATGTTTACTTGCTTCAAATTGCACCTCCTACCATACTGGCTTTGTAGCCTTCTCCTACGTAACTGGCTTCACAGCCTCCTCCTCTCCAACCATCAGCCCCGGGCTTCGTCCGGCCTTGCCGTTCTCTTACTCATAATGTACTATCCAATTCACTTCCAATTTGGCTTTCTAATGGACTTGGTTGCATGCATTTCTGTGGTTTGATTGCTTTGATTTTCATTTGTATATGGGTAAGCACACAGGGATGCAATCCCTTTTATAGGTACGACCCGTGGTCAATCAAAGTGCATACACAAAACCACATCAGACAGATTATACTTAATACAAAACATGATTAAACAGGAATACAAATTCCACATCAGATAAAATCTAACAAGAGTATAAATACAAAACTCTAATACAATTTAGATCACTATGAAAATGTCACAGAAATCGTAATTCCTTTGTCAGCACACATTCATCAAATATCAGTCTAGAAAGCAGTTACACTTAGACAGATTCATAAAATAGATTTTCAAAGCTACTGCAAATGTCGCATAACTACCAAACCTCTTACTGTATATGTGCTGGAATATTATTCCGTTGTAGGTGCATAGTATGCAAATGAACGCTGTCCTCATGAAGTGTGCAGAAATGGAATTTTTAACATAGTTGAGTCCCCTGATGATCTGGTGCACAATTTAGAACTCGAAGTCACAAGTGAATTTTTTAAATTAAGAGGTACCCCTGTTTATTGTGTTTTATAGACAAATTTAAACATTACATACTTGTGATAGTATTCAACTGGTAGCCATTCAAGATTCTCTAATATAGTGCAATGGTGAGCTGTTTTAGATGTTAATAAAGCAAATCTTCCAATTTTGTGTAACAGTATCAATTTCCACTTTACTATACTATGAGGAGCATTGTCCACAACTACAGAGCAGAGTTCAAAATGGGAAACAAACACTGGTTAGCAATAGCCAAATGCACCTCGCCTGTCATCTAACTGCTACTTGCCTTACCTGACCCACGAGGACCCATATTGCTCAGCCTGACCCCACGAGACAGGTCTCATCCAGTCAAGACCATGAAAGGGTCCACGGTTCTCAGTCTGACCTACTTACAGGTCTCTCCATGTCTCTATCATCCATTACACCCATGTACAGGTCCCATGCTCCTTACCATGTGCAGGTCTCATGCTCATTACAACTCACTTTTCCACATTTTGGAGACATGCCAACCATATCCATTACTTCAGGACTCAGGGCTAGCCCTGTGGCCAACGGTCTCTCTCTGCACGCCGAAGTCTGCATTTTGAGCATGCAAAGCTTGGCGAGTGGTCCTTTTCACTTGGCCATAATTGGGAAGGTCCTCACTCCGAGTGGACCTTCAGTTGTTAACCGTACCGACGGCACCTCTTCATGTAGCATTTAAGACTTCAGTGGCGAAAGGGGTGAGGCTCTCACTGGAAGGGCCCTTTTAGCTGCCTGAGTGGGTTCGGAGGCACCCTTTCATGCTATTCTCCCTACGACCACCTCTGGTTCACCTGGTTTGTTCAGAGACCGGTAGGCCGGCTGAGCGCCTCAGCAGTCATTACTCTCCTCCTCCTCCTGCCTTGGTCAACTCTTGTTGCAGAGTGTGCTCACAACCCTCCACAGCATTCCTGTTAGAGGGATAAAGTGTGAGTGTTCCCTGAAATTGCAGTTCCCTTGGATTGGTCTACTAAATTGCAGTAGCAAAGCCATCACTAACCAAAACTATCCCAAAGCCTGGAGGGAAGGCGACCTAGGCCTGGGATCACCAGAGATTTCCTCCTCAAAGGGGGTTTTTACACTCCTCAGTGCCAATGGTCATAATACTAGACAGGCATCCTTGTAGTCCCTAGGTCACTTAGGTAGGTTTCCCACTTAGTTAGCTTTCCACTGTTGGATGGAGTCAGGTGGATGTCCCGTAATCGTCCTGTCTTCCCCTTTGGCTGTTCTCTCTCTCTCCTTAGGAAGCCAAGCCTCCATGCCTTAAAGTCAGACCTCTGAGTGGGTCACAATTCACCTGTCATTTCCTGCCTACTTTACTCAAACAATACTACCAACTGATCTATGCTACCAGCTGAATCCCATTACCAACCGACCTACATACAGGTCTTCATTGATCTACGCTACTAACTGAACCTATGCTACACCCAACCTACGTGCAGGTCTTCATTGACCCATGCTACCAACTGAACAATACTACCAACCGACCTACATACAGGTCCTCGACCCTGATATGTGTTCACTACCTTGTATGCTTTGCTTGACACTCTTTTTGGGCTTCTTCCTAAGGTACCTTTAGCCAAGGGAATCACTCCCATGGCACCTCAAGGGGGTGGAACCTTCTCCTAGGGTTCCTTGCCTTCATACCCCTGAAGGATGGTATAGCCCATGGATACAGAGGTGAACAGCCAAAGTTTATCTACATTACACAAGCACAAAATCAGTTACACAGGCATACTGAATTGGAAGGCTATAGCCTGTAGTTCAAGGGAGCAGTGCAACTGGCCACACCCCTTGTTGCCTATTTCAGAGCTGCTCTTCTCCTCCACACACAAGCATTTTCCTTGCCACCCATCCTCCCTCTTCCTCCAGCGGTATGCATCTCTCTCCCATGGGCTTCTTCCTAAGGTACCTTTAGTCAAGGAATCACTCCTATGGCACCTCAGGGGTGGGACCCTCCCCTAGGGTTCCTTGCCTTCAGCACCTAAAGGGTGGTATATTCCACGGAGAGAGGCGAACAGCCAAAGTTTATCTATGTTACACAAGCACAAAACCAGTTGCACAGGCACATTGAAACTGTGTTATGGTCCATAATCTGGTGATATAGCCTTCTACAGCATATCGGAGGCTATTGTTTTGGAATCAGAGGTGCAGTTCCCACCACAATTACTAGCTCAATGAGATCTCTGTTCATGTGGACTCAGTGCACAAGAAGCTCCACCCCAATCTTGGTGTGCTTTAGAGGACTAAGAGGAGCATCCCATTTCCTGCCCACAGGAAGATCCTCTAGAAGATGATTCTCCCCATTTTTGACTATAGTGACATTGCTTACAGTGCTGTTTCTAAGTCCACCTTAGCCAGACTTTATCCCGTCTTTCAATCCTTCTGTTGATTTGCCCTCAGCAAATCTATGCGCACTCACCACTGTTCTGTGTACACCTTCCTCTCCCTCCCTTGATGACAGGAGCATTGCCCACTGAGCCGTCTTTATCTCCAGATTCTGGTTTAGCTCCCTGCCCTCTTATCTTGCTCCTCTCCTCTCCTCTCCTTTCCGCTTCCCACTACCTCTTACTCTCTTCGCTTCTTTGGCACTTTCTGTCTCGCTCTCTCCCCAAGGTAATCCTCAGCCGGTCAAGCTGTCTTCTCTTTGCTTCCCTAAACTCTGGGTCTCTCTCTCACTTCACCATTCGCTCTGCTCCTTCCATTCCTCCATGCACTGAAATCTCTCTTCCATGATTTCACTACTCATTCCTGTAGCTGCTCCTGACACTGGATCTTGGACTTTTGTCCACTACCCTTCACCCTACACTATCTCTAGTTCAGCCCCCTCTCCCCCAGTTTTCTGGCACACCTCCCACCCCTCCTTATTATTGCTTTATTGCTTACTGCCTAATGCTTATGTTCTTCTTCTTCTGCAGTTTCTTGTAGTGCATAATTCCTGCTCAGAAACACTGCCTATGATGTTCATTTTGTTAAATACACATTTCCATATTATTGCATTTTTGAACACTGTACTTTGTATTTGTGCTATTATCTACTCGTCCTCCTCCCCCAGGATGTATCTGGAAATGAGTTGATACCAGATTAGTATGTATTTCCTGGTAACATGTTTGAAATGAATAAATTAATAAATCTTGAGCACGTTGCATGGCTTTCTGCTTCAACCTAGTTGTGAAACTAGGTAGAGGAATTCCATACGTGAAAAGCAGCCTGGGATTATGGTGGCATTCCCTGATCAAGATATTATGATGGAAGGACCCCATAATGGCATCCGTACTGATTGGGAGACTTCCCATGATTAAAGGGGAACAGCCAGCACTAAGAACCCCACACTCAAGTACTGGTCTTGTCCCAGCTTGCACTTTGTGTGTGAATTTTTTTTACTTACTGTTTACTACAGTATAGTATAGTAGTTCATATCTGGTTAATGCTGAAGACTCTTAAGCTGACATTTGCTGTAACTTGAAATCAAAGAATCCCCAGAGGCTGCTGTCAGAGCAGGGCTGCAGCTGTGAGAGGTTCAATAGCTTACAGATCATGTTATAGCTTTTATAAGCCTTGATCAGCTGTTTGCCAGTCCTGCTGTTCCCATTGAGCTAAGTATAGTCCTCTGTGATAGTACATAGCCCTGGGAGGACGGTGGGACCAGCAAACAAAAGATCAGAGATTATAAAAACTCTAACATGTACTTCAAACTGTTGAATCTTCCACAACTGCAGCCCAGTTGTGATGTCAGCTACAAGGAATTCTGGGATTCCTGCTACAGCAAATGTCAGGGTGGGAGTCAGAAAGATCAGTCAGATACAATCTAATGTACTGCAGTAAACAGTAAGTAAAACAAGCATTTGTTAATGCCGAATGTTGTCTTGCTGGCATTGGCATTGGTAGTGCAGGAGTTAGAGAGATGCATAATAGGAATGGCAGTGAAGTAGAGAACTGACACCAACCCCATCCCCACCCTGCAGAGACTGACAGGCATTGGGGTATGCCTTTGGGTCGTCGGCCATAACGCTCACACCATTTCACCTCACCCTACCCTGCAGACACCGACAAGTGTCGCGGTGTGCCTTGGGGTCTTCGGGCTTTACACTCACCTCATTCCATAAGGGAATATGCTAAGATGGGTGCAGTATAGGAGAATGGGGTGAACTTTGGGGCCGAAGAGTCCAAGGCACACCTCGATGCCTGTCACTGGCTTGCAGGGTGAGGTGGTGGAAGTCAGTACGAGCATTAGGCCAATAATCCCAAGTTACACCCCTGACGCCTGTCAGTCTCTACAGGGTGGGCATTGTAATTGGAAACCCTAACACCACGGGCATTTGTTGGTATTTTCACTCCAAATTTTCAACATGGGTTTTTGTGAACCCTACCACATGAACAGTGGCAGTATTAGTTTGTTAGCGAAGGTGATTTTGCACAGCGACACTGCCATTTGGCTCCACAGGTGTGAAAACACATTTTGGGCAGGATGTGAAAAATGACAGCTGTACTGTTCATGAGGAGGTGTAAAAAAATAGCAATGTTGAAAAGCTGGAGTGAAAATATGAAAAACTGGTGAAGTCACGAGCGTGCATAGAATCTGCACAATGCACACCCGTAACACAATTATTTGGGGTTTTTTTTTTTTTACCAGATTTTCAACATAGGCATTTTGGGACCTCTGCTCATGAACAGTGTCACTGTGATTTTGTTAATCTGTCCTGAATGTTGATTTCCCACAGCGATCAGCGCCTTGTGCGCCACATGTGCGAAAAACATTTCAGGCAGGATGTGAAAATGACAGTTGTACTGTTCATAAGGAGGTGTGAAAAAATGGCAATGTCAAAAATCTGGAGTGAAAATATTAAAAATTGGCGAAGTTACGAGCATGCGTATAAACTGTGCAATGCATGCTCACAACACAGTAGTTTTTGGAAATGTTCACCAAATTTGCAAAATAGGCTTTTTGGGACACCACCTCATGAACAGTGCACTGTTGTTTCATTAATCAATCCCGAAAGGTGATTCTGCACTGTGACCATGAAATGAAGTTTTGGGACTGAATAATGAGATGACAGTGCATGTGTTCATGAGATGGAGTCCCAAGAACTCCATGTTGAAAATTTGGAGCCAAAATTCAAAAAAATGGCTGAGATAGCCACCTAAGTTGAACACCCCCCCCCCATTTATGCCATTATACAGCTTACCAGCATTTCTTCAGTTCGCAGTCGGCTTTGAAGAGTGCAGATGTGCTCCTGCTCCATGGAAGATCGCCGCGCCAACCTCCGGAGGTAAGTATAGGGTGAGGGGGGTGTGGAGAGGTGGGGTGCTCAGAGGGTGGATGCAGGTTGGGGGAAGAGGAGGCACCACAGACAATGGACAGTTTTCTTTGTTTCAGAAAAAAAAAACACTGGACCTCGTAGGACCATTTTGTTTATTACAGGTGAATTATAACAAATATTGGGCACACTGGGATGGGCTCCCAGTGTGCCCCATGACTTTCGTGAGGGACCTGAGGCTGATGTTGCCAACACTAGGGTGGTCTCCCAGTGTGCCACACAATGGGGTTTGGGGCGGGGCCCGAGGACAGGAACATGCCGATGTGGTCGGCTTACTGTGATCGGCAGCACACTGGGGTTGGCTCCCACTGTGCCACACAATGCAGGGAGGTGGGCAGGACATGTCAACATAGGGATTTCACCCCTGATGTCAGCTTCCTTTAGGATTCTGTGGTGGTGGCTTCGCCGCCATGTTTGTTGAAATGTTTTGCCAGGAAAGGCACGTCGGGAGGTGTGCCATTGTGCCGCTGCATGATGAGCTTGTCTCTGATTGCAGCGGCACTTTTCTTACAAGTTGTTTCCACTTTACATAATGTGTTTGTCAGCATTAACATGCTGGCTAACTGGGGAATGAGGGGATGCACCTATTAAAGTGTGCCCTGCATTCGCTGATACTGACACACCTCTGAAATGTGCTACTAGCACAAGATGTTGCTTCGGCGTGCCGCATCAGCCAACATAAAAACACACACACACATTTCTGCATATTAGTTGATTGGGACATGCCCAACAATTGAGTGTGGGGTTCTTAGTGCTAAGTGCTTCTCTTTACAAGTTGGGGGTCCTAGTAAAGGGGCACAGCGATGTAAAGGGGTTGAAGAATTCCAGGAGCTTATCAACCGCATTCTAGTACCATGATGAGCACTGATGAAGTCGATAAGTACTGATAGCTGGAGGGACTTTGGTGGTACCAACATTTGGAGCACAATCAGCAATATCTTTTACTGAGCCTCCAGCTCCCACGTGATGTAGACCAGGATGGGTCAAGGTCAGAAGGGGTCTGGCAAGGAAATATATACAGCATTAAGAATGCAACCCCTTTTGCCAATTTTATAAGAAGTGGAACAATGGTAAGAAGGCTCTCAGCGCCTGAGCGGTGCCCTTGTCGAGGCAGAGCAGAACGGCCATCTCGCCAGCCGCTGCCTGCCCAAAATCAAGCTTCCTCAGACCACTCTCCTGGTTCCCTATCATGGACAAAACCACAGACTCTCAGCACCTGAGCGGTGCCCTCATCGAGGCAGAGCAGGACAGCCATCTGCGGCCGCTGCCGCCTGAAATCAAGCTTCCTCAGACCGCTCGCCTAGTTCCCTATCATGGACAAAACCACGAGGTACTAGCTGCCACTGATCTCTCCATTCCTTCTCTGGTGGGGCTACTCCGATTGGTGCGGCTGCCTGATGCTGGCGCTGATTGGATCGGCGGCTATGGGCTGCTCTGCTCATTAGTGCGTCTTTTGGACAGAAAATCTCAGCGCTTTTCAGCGCCTTTTATCTTTCAAACCTTGCTTCTTGTAGCTAGCTTAGATGATTTTTTTCCCACCCCACCTCCCAGGCCTCCATTAAATACTCAGTAGCTCCTCCCTCCGCTTCCTCCCTTTCGTATCATTGGCTTATCTTTAACCCTGATCTGAGCTGTCTGCAAACTGCAAAGTTTGTGCTCCCTTCCGTCCTGTTCTGTACTCCTAGCTACTTAAGCTCTCAGCTACTAGTCCGGCTTGCCTCTATGTAAGGTTATCAGAATGTCCCACAATGATACTATGTCTTCTTGCAATAACGCTACCTGTACTCCACTTGTCCATGGCTTTGACACCTCAAATTGAAATGGTCCAACCTTGCTTTCTGCCACATGATGCTACTACTCTAATCTCCTGTTGCTTCCTACCCCCAGCTGTGACTCATCCCCATTACTAATAAATAGGTTATGGATCTACATGACTGCTCATGTCCAAAAGAAATGCCACTGGCACCCTCTTGCACGTTCTTCCTTCTTGCGCCGCAAACTATGGTATTTTTTTCTACTTGCTATCCTTCTATCAGGTGATGTTCAACCTAATCCAGGACCAGCCCATGTGCTACATGATACCATTAGTAACGCAAAAGGTCTTATTGTCGCTCACCACAATATAAGGAGCCTTGCACATAATCTAGCTGAGCCTGATTCCTGGGCCACCCTCTACAAGCCTGATATTATATGCCTAACAGAAACTTGGCTAAAACCATCTATACCCGATTCTCTATGCCCCCTCCCTCACTACAATCTATTAAGACTTGATAGAGTTGCTCCCAAAAGAGGGGTTGAACAGCTGTATACTTCAGAGATCATCTCAATGTCTCTGTCCTAAAATCTTCTCCCTATGCCACTTGAGGCACTTCATGTCCTGCTCACTCTTGGGACCAAAAAACTACATATTGTGTGCGCCTACAGTCCACCAACTAACAGTCTAACAGAACTGGATGAGCTAATAGACCAAACATCATGCCTAGCTGGAAGAAATGAGGTCCTCATACTCTGGGACCTTAACATAAATTGGCTGGGCAGTAACCAAGCCACAATAAGGACCAAATTGCAGAGCTTTAACCAACATCAACTTATAGATGAACCTACCAGACACGTCCTTCACTCAAACACGAACACGCTACTAGATTGGATCATGACCAATCGCCCTGAAAATGTAATTACCTCTGGAGTACTGTTGGATGCCATCACTGATCACTCCCCAACGTACTGTATTTGGGGCAAAAATAGACCTTCTCAGATGGGACCTCGCTTCATTACCTTCCGCAACCATGCGAATTTCGTCTCTCAGTATTTCTTACATGACATCGCTGCTACTGATTGGTCCCCCATTCTTATGTCCAATGATGCTCAGACTGCCCTCAATCTGTTCTTGAAACACTTCCTAGTGCTCCAAGATAAACACTGCAAACTTGTAACCCGTCGAGTAAGAAACAGGCAAACCCGTTGGCTGAAATCTGACTTACTAGCTAAACTTAAACTGAGGGATAAAAGCTGGCTCCACTATAAAAACTCTGGGCTAACTTCTGACCTTATAACCTACAGGGCCCTGCGCAATGCCTGCAAGAAGGACATCAAAAAAGCTAAGAGCTCCCTGCAAGGACCTACTCACCACCTCCTATGGGGACCCAAAAAATTCTGGTCCCATATTAAATCCTTCCTTGGGTCTAGTCCAGCATCTATCCCTAATGACATGTCTCTTGACGGGTACACTGTAATAATCCCAGAACCATTGCCAACAACAAGACCATGATAAACATTGGGGTTCCTCAAGGCTCCATACTTGGGCCCCCTACTGTCTCTCTCTTAAGTAATAACATCTCTGCTGACCTACACAGGACAACCTCCTTGCTAAATGCGGATGATATTGTTCTGTATGCTAGCTAAAAGCATTGAGGATATAAACAATCCTACTCTCTTGACTTTCAGCTAGTACAGGGACGTCTATCTACTCACAAACTGGTATTAAATGAGTCCAAAACCGAGGCTATGCTCTTTGGATCCAATGTGAGACTCAAACATGCACATCCAAATTTTAAAGTCACCTCATTAAATGGCTCACTAGTTGGGATGGTAAATTCATTTAAATATCTGGGCATCACCCTTGATCCATCACTAACTTTTGACTTACACATCAGTCAGACCTGCAAATTGGTCAACTCCAAACTTGAATAGCCTACCGAACCAGCTATGTGCTCACATTCTCAGCAAGGCTTGCCATAGCCGTGGCATACTTCTTCCATCACTCACCTGTGGTGCTGCAACTTATGCCTCTGCATGCAAATCAATCCCTCGGAAATGGGATGTCACATATAACAATACCTGTCGCTATGCATCCTCCGCCCACCATCTGAAACACCACTGTCTCCTCTACTCAGACCTAGGATGGCTTCCTCTGAATGAACTGAGGCTTCATATGTACGGCTCTATCATTGACAACCTGGTCCGCCTACAAATACCTGCATCCCTTGCAAAACTCTTCCAAAATCTAACACCTTGTTATGGGCTGAGGTCTGCTGACCAGGCCCCGTCTTCATCCCCAGACACAAAACCACAAAAGGTGCGAGTGCTTTCATCTGCCATGCCCCCAAATATTGGAGCTCCCTTCCATTAGCTTTGCGTCAATCACCATCTCATGCATCTTTTAAAAAAGGGCTGCGATACCATCTTGACTCTTCCCACAAGTGCACTTGCTTCAAACCACCATAGTTATTCTTGTTCCTGCCCTCCTCTCTCTCCATGGCCTTTTACTGGCCTGACCCTCTTTTTCGTTAGTGCACTTATCCTTACCAATCTGCTTCACCCCCTTTGTACTTTCACTCTCATCCCTTCCTTTCTTGACATATCCCTCCCTTCTTACTCTCACCTCTATCACTTCCAGTATTCCTCCTACATTACTTTATTCTTTCCCTTATCAGCACTAAATTGATCAATCTGGCTCATGTTTTCTTCCTTATAGCAAATTTTAGGTAGTCTTTGGTTTGTACTGCTCCTCCCTTATCTTTATTTTTTCTCTACACTGGTATTGCATCTGCAAATTGCTCTGTATACTATTGTCAAATAATTTGTACTTGTATTGAAATGTTTTCCTGTAATTGTATAACCATTGTCAACTATTTCTGTACTTGTATTGAAATGTCTCCCTGTATTGTTGTACTGTACCCTCCCGGGTCATGCCTGAAAATAGTCATTGCTATGGCTAGTGCACCTACCCAGTAAACAAAAACTAAATAAAATAAAGAAAGAAAGAAAGAAATGTATCAGTGTCAGAGTGAGAGATGTGCTTGATAGGGCCCATGTGTCGTACAGGGACATTCATTGTAGCTCTAGTCAGAATAATATACTGAAGAGGTGGTGCAGAACACTGACCAAGCTGCTTATGTTAGATATGTTGGATCACCTGGAACCCTTAGAATCTTAGAACCTCGGTGGTTGCTGTACTTCAGTAACTATTCAGGGTTTAGTTGTGTGTTGACTGTCATGCACCTATTATCATTTATCAGATACACCGGGGATATGCATAAGCCTAACTCAGAATATGCCATTTATCTTCATCAGTGAGGGGGCAGGACTGTGACTCACAAGTGATGAAGCCATGAGTGAGTTGTGAAGCCCTTGCCCCCTCAAAAAAATGAAGATAAATCGCATACTCTGAGTTAGGCCAGTGCATATCTGGTTTATCTAACACACTGTCAAATGTAAACCTGTCAAATTAGATCCTTCTGACTGTGCAGTGTTTTTTAGCATGTTCCAGTCCATGCTGACTTTCAGACTCCACCAGCAGAGTCATCTGGCCAAGGAACTCAAACCTAGAGTTCAATCATGGACCATTTTGCTTGAGTGTCTCCTAGTTTGGCCATTATGGCACTTACCTAGTCTCATCTATCCACTAGACAGTACTGCCAGACCCTTCAGTGATCTTCTGAAGAGAATGCAGCGTTAACAGTGGTGTCATACTGATTCAATAGAATCATGTTGAAGAAAGATTTTTAGTTAACTTGTTATCAGTTACCCTCATATTTTGCTGTACTATAAAAGGTGCTATTGAGACCTTGCCATGTATACTTTACATGTATCATATGAAGAATGTGGTATAAAGAAGTTAACTATAAATTGTGTTTCATCAGTACCTTCCTATTACGTTTCACAAGAATTTAGGACAGCAGTGGTGCACTGGTCTGTCTGTTTTCACTATGACCAGCAAATTTTGCATATGGTGGAACCCTGTTATGCATGCAATTCTGTGTCTGGAACATGCTTGTTTTGTTACAGTAATGACATCATAATGCTGCTGAGCTGTAGTAGTGATATAGCATCTGCAGCACAGCTACTTAGAATGCCACTGCACAGCTTCTTTCCTATAGCCAATCTACCTGGAAGCTGATTTTTTTTAAACTTGAACTTACAGAAAAGCTGGCACATTGAATCAGTAACTTGAGCCCACCACCAACCATCAAGTGCTCCCCCAACACCGCCAGCTCACTGAAAGAAGAAGAAGAATCAGACATATAGCCTTTTCATACACAGTGTATCCCAAAGCGCTTTACAAGCAATGCTAGACTGGTAGTGAAGTGACTGAATGTATGGTGGCAGCCATATCACACATCATCACCCACACACGGCCTGGATAATTGCATGAACCAGTTTATGGGAAGGGGGATGTTGGCTAGAACACCGGGAATGTTTCCTACTCTTTGCGAAGAGTGCCCTGGGTTCTTTTACTTCCACATGGACACCCACCAGGACAACACCAGGATGGGCAGAAGGGACCTCGGTTTAATGTCTCATCCAAAGGACGGCACACCCCAGCAGTACAGCACCCCCAATACTACACTTGGATGCCAGCGATTTTTAGGTGCAAGTCCAATCCTGGTGTGGGACGAGAACCCACGACCTTCTGGTCCAGAGGCGGATATGCTACCATCTGAGCCACATTGACACCAAAGTGGAGTGTCAGAAAAGGGCATGGATGCCCATACACTATAAAAGATAATGTATGGGCATCCATACACAGACAAACCTGTGTCTTCATTGCGAGTTTTTTGTGGCAACCAATGAACCTCTTGAGCCTTGCTCACTAGGTTTCTGATTGCCATAGAAACCTCTTGATGCAGACACAGGCTTGTTGTGTAAAGTTGCCCATACAGTTTCCTATATATTGTACAAGGATGTTACTTTAGAACAACCATAGAGCTAGCTTACAAAGGTCACTGCTGCATTTGGCCCTGCTCAGTTTTCTGCATTGTACAGTCATATGTGGGATGGCTGACAGACAGTAGATTTAAATAAAAATATCTACCTTCTAAGGTGCTGCAAAAACCTTACAAAATCCCAGTATTGCCATAAAATGAAACAGTTGTGGCACCATTAGTTTTGCTTCTGTATTGGTCTTCTGAAATCTGAGGCTGGGGTTACTAAAGTGCTTGCACCATAAACATGGAAGGCATTCCTGCTTATAGATTTAAAGTATTATGTCCATTACTGGACAAAACAGAGTGGGGTCAATGTGCATGCTGAGAGTTGGCTGAAAGCAGTGGTGACTCCAGGAACTACAGATATCTTGAGCACATGTAGGGAACAGAGGCTTTGTGACTGAGTACTTTGACAGAAATTCAGTCTGGACTGTGTTGTAGTCTATCGCTGCACTATCCACTTCCACTGGTTCCTTCGAGAGATTATTTTCATAGGTTTACAAACCATTCTGATCTGGGTGAACAACTGTTTTATCACATTACCTTTAATTCTGCTGCTGAATCCGTTCAGGGTGCCGGCATTAGTGAGCCCATCACTAGGGTGCCAAAATCTGAAATTCGCCACCCCCTCCCCGAGGTCTGCCCCCCCCGGAGTCAGAATCCTAAGTTGGGGGTGGGGGCACGGGGGGCACAGCCCCCTGCATAAACAACTGTCGGCGAATTTGCTGACTGGCACCCTCATGATAGGTGCACTACGGCTGGAGTGTTCCAAGAGTGGAACCTAATTCTACCCTCTCCTAAGCACAGCTGACCCACCTTATCTAATCCCTTTAACTATGTTTTGTAAAACTGGTATCCTATCTTTTCTTAGTCTTCTTTTCCAGGGAAAACATAACCAGACTAAATGTTCCCCCTGGCTGATCCCCTCCATTCCCTAAATCTTCAAGTGCTTCTGTATACTGTTTATTTCCAAAAGAGCTAAGCTGTATTGTCTTGCATACTTTACACTGAAGCCCCATGCCCAGTGCCAGAAGGCTGTAGAGAAAGTTAATACGATGTTGGGGATGCATCAGTAGGGGTTTGCTAACAGAAGGAAGGAGGTCATTCTGCCCCTATACAGATCCTTGGCGATACCTCATCTGGAGCCGCACGTGAAGAAGGACAGGGACCTCTTGGAAGCTGTTTGCAAGAAGGCCAGGAAGATGATTCAGGGATAATAGGAAGACATATGAGGAGAGCCGAGGCTAGAGAGTCTCAGTATGTACACACTAGAGGTTTGGAGGGAGCGGGGCCTTTAAACAGAACGAAATAATTTCTAATTGGCAGCTGTTTATAATGTTCTATTTTCAGAAATGATAGTTATACCCCTAAAAGAACCACATGTAACTAAATCTAAATTAAAAGCGCTATGAAAAACTGTATTTTGCATTGTTTTGTTTTTATGAGCAGCATTCTGTTACAGTTCTCTTCAAGGAACCAATAACCTGGAACTTTAACTATGTCACAGTTTGTGCACAGAACTTAGAGCATGGCTCTGATTGGTCAGTAGCTTATGCTTAGCATTCTGTACGCAAACCATGACACAGCGAAAACTCCAAAATACTGGTTCCATGAACAGAACTGTGCATAATGTTGTCCATGAAAAGAAAATAATTGAAAATACACTTTTTCACAGCTGTTTTAATTTAGGTACAATTAAAGATGGATCATTTGGAGATATAAATTCCATTGATGCTAATAGGAACATTACTATCTGTGCCAATTAGTACAAAGTTCCTGTCCCCTTTAAATATCTAAAGAGTATTAATACAGCAGATAGTGGTGTCCTGTTCACAGCAAGAGAGGACAAGGTAACACAAGGCCATGGATGGAAACTGGTGGCGGGAAGGTTTGGAAGTCCGTAAACAAGTTCTTCTCGACAGAAAGGATTGTGGAGAAGTGGAATGCATTTCCAGAAGAAATGGTCGGCATGGAATCCTCGACTGGCTTCAAACACAAGTGGGATAGGCACAAGAAACTGTCCAGACCAGAGGGAGGGAGGAGGGTGGTCCAGTGAAGAAGATGAGTGGACATCAGAGGGGTTTAGAAATACAGTCTGTGTCAATAGTACACTAGCTCTGGTCCAGCATTAGGCTAGGTGTGAATGACTGCAGATACAGAGTAGGCTCAATGGATCATTCAGCCTTTTTCTGATGTTGGCATCTTTGTTTCCATGTATAACAGTTTTTTTTTAAATGTTGACGTTCCACAACAGATCTGCATCATACATTCATCAGTAATGCTATTAAACAGCAGGAGACATGCATTGTAAATACCATCCCATTTACATCTACATTAACATTTTCAAAATGTGCTGACCGGGTACATGACACTGACTTGAAGTTCGTTTTCAGGTGCAACTCTGTGGAAAGGGTTTCAAAAGATGTGCAAAAATAGAAATTACAACGTTCCAAAGTGTAATGAACATAAAACATGAGTTGTGTCCATGTTTGTCTACAAATATAACAAAGCATCTTCATAATTGATTGTTAAAAATAAGTAGGTACAAGAGAAGTATTTAGTGGAGGACAGTATGGCAGCAGTGCCACTGGGGAGAGGGGGTCAGGGGAGGATAGCTAGTCACAAGAACAGGGCTGAGATAAATGGCATAGCAAGATAGATTTCAGAGCATGGAGGGTGGATGAAAGAGGTGTTCCAGAGGGTTGGCAGATGGACAGAGAAGGAGGACTGACCTACAGAAGATTTACAGCACTGGATATTGAAGGAATGAGGATGAGAGGGACAAAGGCAGAAAACTCAAGGAATGCAAGAAAACACTGAAGAGGGATGATATGGAAGGAATGAGGTGAGCAAGAATTAAGCCAGGAAAGTGGAGCAGTGAGAGACAATGGGCCTCAAGGCCATGGAATGAAGGGTCAGAATGGAGAGACCAGTAGTAGCAATCATTTATTCTTGGAGGTCTAGAAAAGGATAGCCCAGTTGAGCTGAGACTCATTTACAATGGAGTCCATCATTCATACATCCATTCACAATCGATATTAAAAAAAACATTATATGAGGTATTACTTTATTTATTTATTTGTGTATCTTGGATTAAACCTTAGAGAACAGGCTTATTACACAGGTTCCATGTCAAGGTCAAACAACAAGAGTCATAGCATCAAATTACAGTTAAACATTTAGCAAAGAAGTTACAGGGCAATGAGACCAAGTACATAACATTATATTTACTACTAAAGGACAAAAAAAAAACACAGGGAAAAAGAGAATGGGAGTGTGACAGAGAGAAAGAGAAGGAGAGGAGAGGAGAGGAAAGTGCAGGGTAGGTGACAGCAGACAGGACAACTACAAGGAGGGATAGTGCATGAATCAGCCCAGGTTGTGAGCCTCATCAAAGAGATGTATAGGTTACTTAGGGTGCCAGGCATTGGAGGTGTAGCAGTGACCAATATTAAGAGGCAGGTACTGATTCAAAGGAGCCAGACATTGGACGGGAGCAGGACCTATTATAAGTACTAGGGCAAAGAGCTTACAATGTCTAGGTGAGAGGAGGGACAGGGAAGGAGGTAGGAGGAGGAAGAGGCATTGGGTGGTTCAGAAAGGGATGGGATGGAGTAGAGATGAAGTGGTGGCGGTGGTGCGGTAGGATTGCAGTATCATAAATACATAGTTACACATTAAAATTACATAATTTGTGACAAGATGCAAATTATTGCAGTTACAATACTGAACTAGCTTAAAATTAGAAGCATATTATAAAATTGCCTAGTTAACCTTTTTCTTTATAAACACAACAGCTTTTTGGCAGTGTGGATTCTGTTAGCCTTTATCATATTCCAGGAGACTTTTCCCTTCAGTTTTAGGATGGTGGCTCATACGTCTGCCCACAGTGGTGGATAAGAGGTGGGACCTCTAGGGAAAAAGGGCACTAACAGTGGAAAAGGGGATCCAGTATGATTAAACTCGATTTAGGAGCAGCACTGTAAACCACAGACACATACTCAAACACTGGCAGGATCATTTTGAGGATGAACTTGTGGCAGACCTGTAGTGGGAGGCAAGATTTGTTGCAATACTGTGCTCCAAGCTGAGGGCATGTTTTTTTGTGAAGGGCCTCAACATGGGTTAAATGCCACACCAAGATATTTGAAGGTGGAACAACTTTCAGGGGTGCTTTCAGCGTCATAAAGACAGAGGTATAATGGAGCCTTGCTGACTTCTGCCTTGTGCCAAAATTCTAACAGTCTTTCTAGCATTAAGCAAGAGCCAGTTCGTGTAGAAGTAGCAATGGCAAAGTCCTGCTATAGTGACTGTCCTAGCTCAGGGACAGAGACTATAGCAGTAAAGTGCACAGTGTCATCCTAGGGGGAGGTCATTTAGAAAACTAAAGAATATGATTGGGCCAAGAATGAAACCCTGGGGCACTCCAGAGTAGATGGGAAGGGGAAGGGAGAGGATAAAGAGCAACTGATATGTCAACATGGAATGAATTCCTGTTCTATGAAGTCCTCTTATGTCTTAAAGGGGATAGGAAATGTGGGTGAATTTGCAGTGGCTGGAAATGCTTCTGTTTCAGATATGATATTCATAACCCCAAAATTATCCATATTTCACTCTACCTGGGTAAAGGCTGATGTGAAAATTTGTGTTTTGTATTGTTTTCTTTTATTTATTTATTTATTTATTTATTTATTTATGTATTTAAAAGTTGATAACTGGGAAAGGCACACTGAGCCAGGGCTCCTTTCCAGGTGCAACCCGGGAAAATGGGGTACAGGAGAATAAATAACAATCACATCATATAAGCAGGTGAAAGCAGTAGAGACATCACTATAACAGACAGCAGTAGTGAGGACTAATGCAATACTAATATACTAAGTTTGACCTGTATTCAATGAGGATCTAAGCGTGGGTGAATCAATACAGCCATACAGTTATGTACAAAGCAGCTGGACTGGGCAGAAACAGCTTCAGAATTATGCTCAAGAATGAGGGGAAGGCAGATGCAGGTGCGGGAAGGATGAGTTTTATTTGCTGCTTGAAGGATGGGAATGAAGGGAGTCTCGAAGGCTAGGGGTAGTTGGTTCCAGAGGCAGAGAAGACCAGATGAGAAGGCAGAGAGGCCTGAAGAGGACCGGCTATGAGGGATGGAGAAGGTACGGGTGAAAGGAGTGCACGAAGTAAGAAGATAATGGGGCAGAAGTGAGGATGGAGGTGAGGTACAGGGGAAGGAGGTCAAACCAGTACTTGGCAATAAAGAATAAGGAGCGGGTGTGTCTTCTGTGTGAGAGGTAAGGAAGGTTTAAGGAGGAGAGGAGAGGAGAGAGCAATGATTAGTCCGAAGTGGGGAGTTGGTAGTGAAGCGGCAGAAGCAGTGGAGGAGGGTATCTAAGCAGGAGAGGGTGGTGGGGGCCAAAGCATATATGACATTGCCGTAATCAAACAGGGAGAGGATGGTCTTGGAGAGCAGGATGTGGTGTAGATGAAGGGGGATGTAATCTTTTTTCTGATAGAGTACTCCGAGTTTGGGGAGAAGTTTTGTGCACATGGAGTCGAAGTGCAGCATTCAATACCATTTTCTTCATAGAAGCAGGAATTTAGGGTTTTAAGTATTTCACAGTACGGAATCAGAAGTCTGAACACAAGCTGTTTTTGGGTTTTAAAATCTTTTTCTTTTTAATAGAAAACAATGCAAGCAGCTGCAGTGCATGGGGACCTCTTATACAGTCAAGAGATGGTCATGTGCTGCAGGCTCTGTACACAGCCACATTCTAAGTTCAGACTTTTATTTTAAATGCTAAACCCTTGCGAGAGCTGAACCTTTTTTTTTGTTTGTGTTGTGGTCAGGTTACAGGTTGGGTAGCAGGTCTCAGCATGAAGATTACAACAGCCACAAAGCAACTTAAAGAACGTGTAAAAAACAAGTTCACCAGAACTGGAATAATGAAAAAAATAAAGACATGCTTAATAAAGATTTAATGAGATGTTTGAGATGTCCAATGTCAGATCCAGGATTTTAACAAGTGTCCTGTGGCAATAATGAATGGGGACAGGCTAAAAGAGGACAGGCTGCCAGCAAGTAGTCAGAAAACTTCTGTTTCTATAATCTTGTACTGGACATAGTAACTATTGGTAGTAGGCCATTGTGCAATTTTGTGTAGGAAAGGGAAATTGTTTAACCAGGAAAGGTACACTAAGCCAAAGCTTGATTCCAGGTGCAACCTGGGAGCTCAAGGACGTGAAGTGACTTGTGTTGGAAAAATGTTATGTTTGATTGGTTCTGTTCAATGCAGAGGTCTAAAAGGGGTCCTGCAGCCGCCGGATCTTTATTAATGCTGGATCCCCCACTGGAGATGTATCTTGATGAAATGAAAAGCCCATCTCAAGACACCTTTGTATTCCAGAATTGCTCAGCTTTGCCTTGAAGTTCTTGAATGCAAAGACATCTTGAGATGACACTCTTGATTAGCCAAGAGACATCCTAAACATTTATTTACCTATACTAAAAATGCTCTCTAAATCATACACATAGGGCCTGATTCTCAAAGTGGGCTTGGACTGGTGCAAGCTGTGGCAAACAGCACCTTGCATTGAAGCCCAGTGTGCCAGGGACCCTGCGCCCGATTCTCTAACAAGCAGGGTCCCAGTGGATAAGTCCCTAGGCTTATGGCAAGCCAGACTGGGAGCCAAACACACGGTACAGAAGGAGGGTTTGCTGCAAGCTGTAAGGTGGCTGTGCATTGGTCCAGCAGTGCCCTCAGTGGCTTGTGCCCCCTGCCCCGATATGCCCAGTCGATTAATTGCTGTCAACCTAGTGATCTAGTGGTCCCTCCCCGATATGCCCATAATTGTTCCAGTCCTCCTGGTGGTCTAGCAGTCCCCCCAGCTCCGATATGCCCATAATTATCCAAGTTATCCTGGTGGTCTAGTGGTCCTGCCTCCCCCTCCTGGCAATAAGTGCCTAGCACCTCGTACCCCCAACCCATATCCCGAGTTGGGACCGGCACAGTCCTCCCACACCACCTCAGCTGGCCCCGACTGAACTGTCACTGGCGTGTACAATACATTAGGTGCTCACTGATTATCAGTGTGTGCCTACTGTATTATCGTGTTCAGTAACAGTACAGTCGAGGTCGGACTGAGGTGGTTTGAAGAAGGGCTGTGCCAGTTCCGCAGGGTATGGATTGGGAGGTGCGGGTGCTGGGCTTTTTACAGGGTGGGGTGACCACTGAACCACCAGGATAACTAGGATCACTATAGACACATTGGACGGAGCGGGACTGCTAGAACCACCAGGATGACGAGATAATTATGGGCATGAGTGAGGCGACTAGAACCACCAGGAGGACTGGAATAATTATGGGCATATCAGGGGCGAGGCAGAACCAATAGACCACCAGGATAAATGGAATACTAATGGGCATATCAGGGCATGGGGAGGGTCTACTAGACCACGAGGTATGGTGGTTGGCATTTGTACCTATTAGGGAGACATTGGGGTGGGACCATTGGATTACCAGTGCATCGTCACAGAGGCGTAATAGGGTATTTATTTATTTATTTATTTGAAATGGTTTCACCAGGAAAGACAACATGAGCACAAACAGCTCATTTCCAGAAACATCCGGGGGTTACATAAATGGAAAGCATAAAAACATGAACAGGCAAAATGCAACAGGCTAAGCTACAGACAGGTATATAGGCATATATACAAATATACATATTTACAAAAAAAAGTGCAACACACAGTAGAAAATAACATAAAAAATGCAACACACAGTACGATGGAGTGCAATCGAACAGTTGCTGGGCATGCCATACTGATTAGAAAGCCTATACAGCATCAAAAAACATGAGCACAGACTTAATGAAATAAACAAGGAACTTAGTTTGGGGAAGACCAGTAGCAGGTGTAGACCTTAGAGGAGCTGGTGGGGGCAGACTGAGTACAGGGGTAGGAAGGAGCACAGGTAGCCTATTGGGTGCAGAGAGGTAGGGAAAGGATTTGGGAAGGAAGGGAAGGGAAGGAAGGGAAGGGAAGGGAAGGGAAGGAAGGAAGGGAAGGGGACAGGCCAAGAGAACACTCCTTCAGAATGCTGAGAACCCTGCAAGGAGACAATGACCTGGCAAGGAAGGTGGGGGGAAGGAAAGGGGGACAGGCTAAGAGAACACCTCTTCAGGATGCTGAGAACCCTGCAAGAGGACAGGGACCCAGTAAGGAAGGTGGGGTGGAAGGGGGACAGGCCAAGAGAACACCTCTTCAGGATGCTGAGAACCCTGGAAGGGGACAGGGACCCGGCAAGAAAGGTGGGGTACTTAGAAATTCTCCCTCTGGGAGAGATATGAGAATCCCATTTATGGGGCTGTGGCAGCTTGCATCCGCTACATGCACCTTGTGCCTGTTGCAGCCCATTTGTGGGTGCGCAGGCAACAGAAGCCCTGTTTGGGGCAGGCAGCCTGCTGCGGTTGATGCAGGCTGCTTTGAGAAACTCAGCTCAGGGCCAGTAATTGATGCAAGGTGCCACTTGCGCCATTTATACTTGGTGCAGGCACCTTGCGTCACTCTCGGGGCTTCGTAAATCAGACCCATACACTCTATTGCCCCACACCAAGTGCAAAGCACTATGGGTTTGCAAATCATTGGGTAAGATGCAGGCTGACAAGTGTTCAGCAGCACGAAAACCACCTTCTGTACAGTCTTTTATATCTGTTTCAGCCAAGACTGAAAAGGACAAACTATTGACACATGTTTTGCTCTGTTGGACTCCTCAGTACGGTACAGTCCCTATCTCAGCCAAGTATGAAGTTAGCCCCAGAGCAAATCAGGCATTTGGTACACCAGATGCAGACAGAAGAAAAGCAGTAGTGGGAGCTTAATGTTTTAATGACTGGAACAGCATGTTGCGGATGGGGAGGTGGGAGTAAGCCACAGAAAGACAGGCACAGCCAAGGCTACATGCATTCAGAGTTTATGTAAGCAATATGAAACAACAGGGTGTAAGTTTTAATTTCCTGAACCACATGCCCAGGTGCATTGTAATGCATATAGCCTTGAGTGCACCTGCCTTTTTGCAACTGGTTCAAGTATCATAAAGCAGTTTAACTGCTACAGCCAATCAGCACTTACAATCAGCCTACCTCTTATGCGGTGTACAGATGCCACCTTGCACTGCCTGCTCAGCTTTTATTCTTAGCACACTCACAGATGCTGTCCCCTCAAACAGTCTCTGAAGCAGGTCTTTGAGGAACTGGTATGGCTACAGTTTAGGCAGGAAAACCACGGCTATACTGTTTTCCTTACCGTTTTTCATTCTGAAGAGTTTAACAAACAAAATGAAAAGAGAAACTGTTCACCGTTACAAATAAATCGCTGACTTTTTATGAGTGGCCTCAGCATGCCCTCACGCATCCGGAGTGGGCCATACCATTTCACCACAGTGAGACGGGTTAAAAAAAAAACTTTTTTAAATGCCTCTCTGATTTTCTTTCAATTGAAGCAGATAGACTGCTTCATAATATATTAATATATACTTGTGTTGCTTGTACAGATAAGAACATTATCATGTGCTGTTTGGGCAGACAGAACCACTCAACTTTGCTGTGTGGTCCTCTTGCCTAAACAGCACAAGATAACGTTCTTATGCTGTACGAAACACACACAATTTGTATATGTACAAGGGTACATCCCTTATAAGCAGCTGTCAGCACTGTAGAACTGGGGGTTGCATGTCTTGTGTGGTGTTCTTTGGGATGGGGTTGGGTGAGCAGGTGGGGAGATGCTTCACTATTGCACCTCATCCGTCATGGATCAGGTGTCAGGAGTGCCTGTTTATAATAGTATGGCCTGGGTGGGGGAGGGAGTGGGGGTCAGGTTAGGGTGGTGGTGGAGAAAGACACATCGGATAACTAGCAGGAGTCTAACGGTGTCCCCCAAAAGGCTGAAGGTTGATGCGACATTACAGTTTTATGTAGGGGAGGGAGGGTAAAATGGGGAAATGACTGGTGGCTATGGGGCTGACCATGGAATTAGCTCTGGCCTCATGGGGGTGGCTAGAGTTCATTTATTTATTTTTGTTTTTCTTTTTACTTTTTAAACTTTTTTTGTTGATAATTCAAGATTACAGCGCCTCCAGTAATAAATAGTAAATAGTCAATTACTGGAGGTATTCTGGAATTAACATTCATTAGTCCCACAGCTCTAGCCAGCCCCAAAAATACAAAATAATAAGGAATAAAGAAAACATGGTGAAACTGTGAAATCTGTACATATAAATATATAACATGTGGGCCCTCCAACTAAAACAAAACTCTGGTGACCTATGAGTCCTTTCCCAGATACTAAAAGTATTTATGAACATTACACTTCAGTGTGAAGCATATCTGAACACTGTTTAGGTCACAGAAATTCAGAATGCAGTTGGCAAATTTGTGTGTGTAGCTTTAGTTGGTCCACACAATTTAGTCAGTTTTTTTTTAACTTAATTGCATGCGTCCCTGGCACATAACAGTCTCACTCTTTGAATCTACATTTCCTGCTGCTTCATGAAGAGTTGCATTGATTGAAGGACACTAGGAAGGTCACAGCTGCATAGTCTGATCTCCTCACCCTCCTGGCTGGAATAGTCATATGGTGTGGGTAAAAGGGACGAGACAAAAGTGCAATGCAACATAAGTGCAAATAGATAACTGTGCAGGGAGAGAGAGAGAGAGAGAGAATCTATGACCCAAATTAAACACACAAAAGACCTTCTGTCATTTTTGATTTGCATTTGAATACATTCTTGTTCATTCCTGATCAATATTGACTTGCGCTGACAGTGCCCAAATAATATGTCACTGCAGCCCAGAATCCGCAGTGACTGTAAAAAAGCCTTACTGGGCTATTATGTTACAGAAACATCATGCTTGCTACAGTGTTTGATTTGTATTTTGTTTACAATTTATTAACCCAGGGTGGCTCCTCTGAAATGTGATATCTTGTTTTCAATGGGGTCCTGCTTTTACCCATTTTTTACAGCTGTCTGGACTGAAGCATTGCACGGATCAGTTACTTAATGCTCTGGCTTGCACAGTGAGTAAATGGCTGTGGTGGGACTTTAACCTGTGTCCCCTGGTTCCTAAGACTGTACTCTAATGGCTACACTATGCAGTGTGGCAAGAATCAGTTCCTAGTGTCTCTCTAAAATGAAACATGCTCATAATGGCATATATATTCATTGACATTAGGGATGCTTGGATTCAACTGATTCTGATCCAGTTTTCGGACTTAGGATTTTAGGAACTTCCGAATCCTAATCCAATTCCGTTTCAAATCCTAAAAAAACCTAAAAATCAGGTTTAGGATTAGGATTTGAAATCCTAAATCCTAAATGCCTAGGTAAAAACAGGTTTTAGGATTCAGTTTAAGATTTAGGATTTTTGGACTGCAAATCCAGAAATCCTAAATCACAAAGTCAAGTCTCAATCTGACGACTCCGATTCCATTCGTGGATTCTGAACAGCCCTAATAAACATAGGTTTTGATTCTTTTGTCATGTGGATATAAACATTATTTTGCCCTCCTTAGTATTTTTATCATGTAGAAAAGTAAGTTTGAAGCTGTGTTTGTCCTTGGCAAAATAGAGTTATTAAATAGTTTTATACCTTTTATTGGACCAACATAGATACTATACAGACATTTTACAGAACATGTGTTTTCACAGCCATGGAAGCCCCCACTTGCTTGAGGCCAGAGGTTCTTCTAGGTTCCTCTTATCATGCATTATGAGGGAAGATCACACCAAATTAACATGATCACCTTATTCTATGGGGTGACAAGGGAGGCTGAATGGGCAGGGCCATGCATGTAGCCCATCTGGACTTTAGCAAGACTTTGGTCACTTTGGCGCATGACAAGCTTCTGGGTGAAGGGCACTGGTGTGGTATACATAGCACATACACAAAAGGCACTTTTACATGGGACACTCATTCCATGATAGCACTTTGTTCCATTGGGATTGTTGCAGAGTGGATTGCCTTTACATGCAGTGATCTGTATCGCAAAGGTGGTACAGATCAACTGCAATATTACCTTCTATGTGTGTATAAGCGATCCGCTCCAAAACAGTCAAGAGAGCATGGGATTTCCTGTTGTCCTGGCACTGAAATGAGTGAAAGGGCACTATTACATGGCTGGGTAGAATAGAACAAAACTCAGAGAACCCAGGAAAGCAAGGAACGGAATTGTTGAGCGTTCTGTTCTCTTGCAGAACCGATCGCCTGTACATGGCAGAAAGGTAATATTGAAGTTGATCTGCATCACTCAATAATTACTGTTGACACCCTTTATCAACCCATTTACAGTGTCTACAAAATACTGTAATAACTTAAAAATGAGTTATTATGGGATTCACAAAACTTTCTTTTGCCTCCTTGTCACTCATTTAAATGCACTACTTAGTTGGCTCGTGCTCTTTGTGTGTTTGCCGGCTAAACCATATTGCCAAAATGGCGGCTCGGTTTTCTGCTTACCAAGACCCACTGCTCATTACTACCCCCGTAATATCTATTCTATTATTTCTGTATTTGTTATCTGGTTGATCCTGCCTTTTTAATACAATAAGAAATATCTGGTTGATTCTCGCCATGTCTCCCGATCAGGATATTACCAAAGGTAAAAAAATGAAAAAAAAAAAGACCATCTGAGGAAGAAAGGGAGAGAGTGTGTGTGCATGTGTGTGTGCGCGCGCGTGTGCGTGTATACATGGAACAGAAAGCATACTTTAAAACAAGCCTTTTTTTGTCAATACAAGGAGTCCTTGCACCAGTAATTATAAAAAATAATGGATAGGTTAGTGTGTTCATGGATTTTTTTTTTCACACCCTCAGTGTGTGATGACCTCATAAACCTCGGGTGTGAAAAAAAAATCCATGACATGCACTTGCCTATCCATTATTCTCTATTTGCGATGCAAATCTCTGCGTGTAAAGATGCCTAATTTGAATGGCTAACAGGCTTGGGAGCAGGAAGCAGAGGCTGTAATGGATGGGCGCTACTCCACTCACTGATGACACCAAACTAGCCAATGCATCGTAGTGCTTACATCGGAAAGATGAGCAGCAGGGCAGTCAGTCAGATGTTTTTGAAGCAGAGAGTACATAGAAGACATTTTTATCAGACGTAAGGTAATTTCTTTTTCTATTGGTTCCAGCTTTGACATTGGACATTCATTTACTGCTGGGTTACAATTAATTCACAAGACAGGAATATACCATCAAGCCAAGGACTCATTCACAAATATTTCTGATAGCTGCAGGATCTGGTTACAGCTTGGGGAAGGTATCGTTTATACTGTACATGATAGCTTAAGTACAAACATATATCTTCATCACAATTACAATACAGTAGGACCTCGATTATCTGAACTGCTTGGGCATCATCTGTTTAGTTTGGATAATCGGGAGTTTGGTTTAAAGGGAGTTTGTAATGTGAATATGAGCTATAGTGCCTTTTTTATTTGTTGCTTGTGCCATAGCATTTAGATGAGTAAGAGGTGCTTAGGGAGTGACTTTGGGACTTAGGCCCTGTCCACACTGCCTTCTCAGTAACGTTACAGAGCTGCTAACCATTACAGAGTTTTGTTAAAACAGTTCGCGTCCACATCTATAATGTTACCGCTACCGTTTTTGGATCCAATCTCAAGACCTGTTCGGAGGTAGTCTTGAGATCAGAATGAGAACCATTACACAGTTGGTAATGGTTTGCTTACTAGTGCAGACACTCATCTGGCTTGTGAAATGGTTCTCCTTGCTACCAGAATACCGCAGAATGTGAAATACTGTTCTTAAAACCGATAGCAAACCTGGATATTTTTATAAGCGTGGATACCTTAGCACCAGCTTGTAATGTTTTCAAAAACATTACTGTCACAGTACGGATGCATCATAACGTTAAGGGCTGTAACGCTTTTGAGAATGTTATAGCACAACATGTTGTAGTGCGGACAGGGCCTTAGTGTGATGTAGTGTTTACTTATTACTATACTTTCGTGTACTGTATTATTTAAAGAATTCCATGATAGACTTCTGTTTTTGTGACCCTGCTCTCACTCTGTTGGCTTGCGCTAGGTTTCGCAGACAGGAGGTACATAGTATTGCACTCATCTTGGTTCTTTAGCCACTGTAAGCACTTACTAAAACCATTCTTCTGCTTCACTGTGGCTAGGAACTTTGGTCAGAAGGTCATTTCCACTCTCCTCGCCTCGCTTCTTTGGCATTTTCTTCAGCTTGTTTGTCCTGTGACAGCAGCAACAATCATATCAACTTCTAAATGTTCATGCCCATTCTCGTGAAAGTCACAGGTAAACCACTCATTACTTTCTGCCTCTGAAATGTTCAGAGTGAGTTTACTTGTCAGCTCCATTAGTGTGTCAGTTTCAGAGCATGGCGCTATCACAGCCTCCACTGTAGTAACAGGGTTATGAGGGGTCACTATGGTTCCGACCTTGCCGTCAGCTTGTGCTGTGTCCTCAGCTGGCCCCTTTCTCTCCTGTACACTGGACTTGGACTAGGCCTTTGCAACTGTGTCTGGACGCATGTCATCCCACAACTCAGCAGCCATATAAACAGCATCTTTGAGGAGGAGTGCTTTATGTCCAGAAGCGGCAGGTCATGGGTTTTGTCGTCAAGCACTGTCTGGAACAGTTTTTTTTCTGTAATTTCTCTTGAAAATCTCCAATATGCCCTGATCGCAGGGCTGGAGTTTTGAGGTGGTTTTGGGAGGGAGGAATAAACAGGTAATGGTACCATTTCAGGTTTTGATTGTTGGCATCTCAGGATGTGCAGTGGAAATGTCCAAAAGAAGAAGTGCTTTAACAGAAGGTTTTTAGAGAGAAGGAACCACTTCACATTTGGCACAAACCTGTCCATGAATCACCGTACAAAATTGCCAGCATCCATCCATGCATTTTTCTGTGATTCATATTGAAGGGGGAGGTTTTTCATGTTTATATGATGACAGCACCAGCGTTCCTTTGAATTGCCAATTATAAACAGCCATAACTTATGACTCCTGGTAGCATTTGTCCACCCAAGAATAGTGACCCATTCCTTCTGCTTTTTGAATCCTGGCACATCCTTTTTGGTTCCACCAACTAAGGTCTTATCAGAAAGACATCTCAAAAACAATCCTGTCTCATCAGTGTTATACAGTTGATTGAAAGTAAGGGATTCTCTAGTCGTAAGCTCCAACAGCTGCTCTGTGAAAGGAGCTACACTGTCATCTGCTGCACTTCGCCAGTGAATTTGCATGACTTTGTGTAAAAAAAAGTCTCTTCCCCTTATAAACACTTTGTACTTCACAAATTTGGCAAACTTCACAAATTATTTTACAGCGAAATTTGCCAGCTTTGTACATATATAGCAACAACCAGTGGATGTATGCTTTTTTTGTATGTAAGATTTTTATTGAAGCAGTTGCAACATACAGTCAGGTTACAAAGTTCTTCAAATAGATGCCTTGGCAAGACTTTACAAAGGTCTAGCAAGACCTTACAAAGGTGTTTCAACTGGGTATAAGTGTTACATAAATAAATACAGTGTAGGCTCTCCACAGTTTCACATCTACAAGATAACAATAAAAACAATTATCTGACCCATTCAAGTGGGCCAAGCCCCCACCACCACCACAGCCATGACCTGAAAGCTGCACATGGCAGTTCACTGATTACAAAATGCTCTGATCGCCACCCTAAGAGAGCAAAGAGACTTATTTAGATCCTTACTACCCCATGGGACAAAATCTTTATCAACATTGGAAGTATACCAAATCCAATGCTGCCACTGGGAACGGACTGTTCAGACCTATCAGTGGATTTTGGCTGTGGTTTTTCCATCTGATATAGTTCCTGTAGAAAAGTGTGGCAAGTAAATACCAAGGTCTCAGAGAAAATCACCATACCAGCCACCCTTCCCATATATCCAAAGTATTAAAAATTGTATGAGCGTGTGAAAGTGCCAACAGAAACAGGCCTTATGGTCTGTCGAGTCTGCTCGATTGTGCAGTTAGCCCCTCATCTTCCAGCTGCCCCATCCTCCCTTCCCTACTTGTATTTACCCCCACTCTGTCTCATCCCATCTTGTAACCACCCACCATTCTACTGGACACCACCTCCTCAGGCAAAGTATTCCACTTGTGTCAGAAAGCCTTTCCATAGAGAAGCTAGAGTAGAACCGAAATCCTGGCTATGCCAGCTGGATAAACTTTGAGTAAGACCAACTAATGGTGAAGGAAATCAAGCTTCTGTTGTAAGGAACAGGCACATCTAGATTGCCATAAATAGAATTTAATGATAGGAACAAAAAAACAACTACTGATGATGGGTTATAGTCTTTTCAAGTAGGGGAGAGTATCCCTACAACCAAATCCTGGTATGTAACATTCTGGAGCAGATCTATAGAACTGTAATCAGCACAAAATGTCCAAAAACCTTGAGCATACAAGCAAGAAAGGAATAAGTGGTCCTGGGTCTTTAAATCAGCCAAGTGGTCAGGCCTGGGACAATACCATTCCTCTGGATTCTTATGCTTTAAGGTGCTTTTTACTCCCATCCTGCCATGAGTGTTAAGGCACAGCATGTCCTACATTGGTGGTGACACTCTTTTACTAGAGACATCCTCTGACTCTTTCCCAACCAGACAATCAGGGATGGCAGGGTTGACAACATATGCTGTAGACTGCATTTTCTCGTACATTAGTTTGAGAGGAAGATTCAATATGGTCTGGACTGAGCTTCCATTTATGAATTTTAGAACACGCCATCCTCATTTATTCAGGGCAGGCTGGTCCTGTGCCACATTCTGAAGGGTGTATCCTACCAATTCCCAGCTTGGTATACTGTGTGGCAGCATCCATTCATTTACCAACGCTCTCCAGAGTCTCTCCTCCAGGCGCAGGGATCTCTGAAAATCATGAAAAAAGGTCTATAAAAAAGGACCAATGGATTGACCAGTCCTGCCCCTCCATTTTTAATACTGAAGTAGAGGATCCCCTTTTTATAGGGTTAAGCCTGCTATCCCCCCAATAGACATGAAAAAAAACTAAGCAACTGAGCTTCAGTGGAAGCAGGCGGGGGAAAACCTAACTGACATACAAAAATCTTGGTATCAGTAAGGATTTTATCAAAAAATTATTTTCTGATTAGAGAGTTGCCAGCACTTTCATCACTGGATGTGTGGCAGGCCTTTTCAAATGGCTGTTCCAATGTTAGAAAGTCATATCACCTTCAGACGGATACTAAAACGTCTAGAGATGCATCTTCCGCAACTATTCCAGCAATAACCTCTGTTCTTCCTTGAAACCTCCCAATGCCCACCCCTTTACCCTTTGGCAGATTTATCACTGAGCCTGAAACAGCTGCAAAAGAATGTGAAACACTTTCCAACAGAGGTCCAGCTGAGGCATCAGCCGAAAAAATGCTGACATCATCATCGTTAAACGAACACTTTCAAGACCTCTTGGCTCTGACTAAAAGCCAGACCTTCCAGACCAGTACAGTTCTGCAAACTATGCAACAATGGGTTAATGACACAGACATAAAGAAGGGGACTGGGGCACCCCTGTTGTACCCCCTTCCAACCTTCTTACAGGCAGCCTTCCAGCCATTCACCAACTGGGTTACAGTAGCATGATGATATCAACATTTTATCCATCCAATAAATCTTTCCGGGATACCAGATACCTGGAGGACATTAAGCAGGAAAATATAGGACAGCCTGTCAAAGGCTTTCTCCTGATTGATTGATAAAATATAACCATCTAACTGCCCCATGTTTCCCTGCTCAAAGACCTCCCACAGCGTAGCAAGGTTATCCCGTGTAGACCTCTCAAGAAAACAGCAGGAGTTTTGTGGTGACATTACATACTCTGCTGCTTTTCAAATCTTTCAGCCAGAACCCTGGAGGATCTTGAGGTCAACATGTAAAAACAAACTGGTCTCCAGTTCTGTAAAAGAGACTTATCACCTGTTTTATGCAGAAAGATGAGCTGAGTGGAGGACGTGGATGCTGGTAACAGTTCATCAGCCAGGATTTCAGTATATAAGGTTACCAAAGCAGGACCTATTTGTGTCAATAATGTACTATACAATTCGGTTGGGAGACCATCCCTAGGGCAGTATTATTTTTAAAGATTTTACAGCTTGTTCCACCTCATGTAAACTAATGGGGTTGAGTAGTGAGTTCTTCACTACTTCCGTGTACCAGAAATATTCAGTCTCTGCAAAGGGCCCAGGTTCTGTCACAGGATCCCCTAACATATCGGCGTCAGATATTGCTCAGTAACACACAGTAAATCATGCTGTGCTGAGAACTGATTCCTAATGTATCTTGCAGAGTGGAAAATGCCATTTTTCCATACTATGCTGACAAGCATTGAGACCTTGAGTCCCAAACTGCAGCTCTTTGCTAAGGACATAGTTCTATTGTACTGTAAATCTTTCACCTGGGATTTTATTCTCATGATTTGATCAGTAAATTGCCCTGGGAATTGTTGGGATCTATTAATTAGCTTATGTAGGTGAGAACAGTCAGGTATTTTGTAGGAAGTATTTACTCTGTTTATCAAAGATTTGGATGAAGCACTTAAAATCCAGCTTAGCATCGTCCCACCAGAGGGACACAGAGCTATAGGCTACTGAGATCCTGGCAGTCCACAGGGCATACCATCTATTTCTAACCCCTTCATCTGACAAAATAGAGGAATTCAACCTCCAAGTGCCCTTCCCTTTGCTGGATAAGAGATCTAATGAATGGGTACACTATAAAGCTTGGTGGTCAGAAAATTCAATAACAATTGTTTCTGCTTTTGTAACCTGTAGGAACCATAATAAAAAAATGGAATTGATCCATGAGGAGAGGGGCCCCTGGAAATATGTACACCCCCTGAGCATGTGGCAGACTGTAAGTGTCTCTGAGACTGACTATACATATCATATATGAAACAAATGTGGTGTCACAATATCTTTCTTTACCCTGAGTCAGCTGCGTAATGGGGCAATTAAAATCACCTCCAAAGACCACCAACCGAGATGTAAATAAAAAAGACTGAACGTCCTTAAATAGATCAATACATAAAGCCTTTGCCTGAGGCACATGCAGACATATAGTTCTGTAGTGCAGATCACCCCGGGAGACAGCCAACATTACTGTCCAACCTAGATGGATATCTACTAGTTTGCTGAGCTTCCTATCAAGACTCCCAAAAGAAGATCCCCACCCCATCACCGGTATTGTCCCCAGTGGACCAAAAGGAGGCCCCTGAGTCCACAGTGTTTTTTGGCCTTATTTAACTCATGCTGAGTTTTCAGTCTCGCACCTTGCAGGAGAAACACATTCACTGGCAACTGACTCAGGGTAAAGATGGTAGTAGTACATTTTCTTCGCGACTTTAAGCTGTTCTTGTTCAGGGATACAGCTGAAAAGGAACACATGAACAGAAAAAAATAAAATGAGACCATTACTACTCCCATTATAGTGAAAGACCCCATGTACTGGGATCTGGTTCTCCCCCTTTTTTCTTTGTGGCAGAAGTTTCAGATTGTGAGTCCTCTAAATCAGAGGAATGATCCCTTTGGATTAGGAATGAGGAGACCTCAGGTTTACATCTTCTTCCTCTATGTCCCCCACATCCATCTTTCCTGTAACACAGTAAATCTATTCGCAACTGAGATTGCAGGAGGTTTAGGGGGGCTTAGGCCTATGACTATTGCCCCTCTTTTTACCAGACACAGGTTTTAGTCCATCTGTGTCCTCTGCAGAAGCAGGAGGGACTGGCCGATCCAGAATAGTAGGGGAGGAGGCAGTGGATGGGAGGGCTGGAGGCACATCCAGCTCATCAGGCTCAGATTCTTTTGGTATATCCTGAGCATTTTGATCTGCTGGAATGACATTGTCAGGTACTTCTACTAACTGTACCCTGTCCATGGCTGGTGGAGGGTCCCAAGCTAATCAGAGGTGGCATTCTTGGTGACAAGGATTTCTGGGGATGTGGTTGTGGTAAAGCATCCCCAAATGTAAGAGGGGCTTAGGATGGGGGGCAGCTGTCTCAGTGAAGATCTGGCAGGTGGATTAGTCATCTTTCTTATTGTTCTGGACTTCTGGCCCTTCTCTATGAGGTGACCCTAGTCTATGCAATCCTTGCAGCTGTGAGAGGCCCATGGGCAATTCCAAAAAGAATGGCCCTTTCTACATAAACTACACCAAAATGGATTGGGACAAATCAAACTAGTATGGCCATACTCCTGACATAACCCACAATGCTGTTGATCGCATACACTGCTATAATGAGACAGGGAACCACATTTATAGCAATATCTGAGTTGTCCCTGATAATAACAAAGGCCTCTCTTCTTCCCTAGGAAAAAAAACTGTTAGGCAGATGTATCAGCCCATTAGACCCAGAACTTCCACCTCCCAATCCAAACTCGTTTGTTATCCAGAATGGGAGAGGGAATGTCCAACACTTCACATTTCTGGCACAACCAAAAGGAGATGTCCATCTCGCTGAGTCCCTTGTTGCTAAAGAGTATGGTCACCATCTTGACAGCTGGTTTTGGCAAAAGGTGGGTGGCATCCTTAAACAAGGATTTCCGGGGGATCTGGTTGTGGTAAAGCAAGGGAGACCATAACATAGTGCCCTTTAGGTACTTCACCTAAAATTGGTCCAGGGACTTTGCTTGCTTAAAAATGATGTCATACGCCTCCTCACCAGCCACATGTATGAAGGCACGCAATACCAGATTACATGCACTTTATGAGGCAGGAATATCAAGCCCCCACATAACGCAGTGGCACCAGATTGCAGTGTTGAACTGGTACCAGTTTGGTAGTAAATAACTCCAAAACTTAGGCATGTGGGGAGCAGGTTCTGGAACCAGCACAAGAGTACTAAACAGCCTTGTTCTCCCTCCCTGGGGGCTTGGGGGCAAGATTGGCAGTGAAGTAACAGTTTTATTCTGAGTTAGGTAGGGACCTATGCTGAAGGTGCAAACCAGAGGGACCAGGTGTGGGATTATCGACTGAACCAGCAGCAGTCACAGAAACCGGTGTTTCTCCAGTCTTTCCCGGAAGAGCCAGTATCAGTGGTACATGGGAAAATGGGAACAGTATCATTCAGAGCAGGAGTTGTAGTAGACACTTCCTCCCTTATCACATTTGAAAGCTGCAAGTCTGAGGATACCAGTAGATCCATAGTTGCACCACAAGGTGCAATCAGGGCAGAGCTTACAGTATGTGAGCAAGGCAAAGGAGGGCACAGTGTCCAGGATGTGAGATACTGCTTGTGTCAATTTTGGGACTCACTTTTCCTGAGCAGTATGCAACAGGATATCCAACTGCTCAAAATCCAGTGTGTCCATTGTGGGGGCAGGGAAGCAATCGGGGATGGTTTCAGGACACAAATGACAGGCTGCTACACCCCACCCTCTCAGCACAGTACTGTTCCAGTACCTGCTTACAACAAGGTCCCAGGTGCTGGCAACAATTTTGATTTAGCGGTAGCAGACCTGGATGTACAGTAGCCATAGAGACTACAGATTTAGCCACAGTTTGGCTAACTTCCAATGCAACTGTCATTATTTCTGCAGCAGGCATGACACCCCATCACCAGCACAAATCAAACTGGCAGCCTGCAAAGTGTATTCCACTGACCATTGTCCAGAGGCAAATGAAGTTGGAGTTAGGGGCCGGATGGCCTTTTCAGAGACCAAGGTGATCTCCTGCCATTCTGGAGCTCTCCGAAATGGCTTCAAACTTCCCGGCTGCTGTCAGACTAAGCTGAGTCATCTCTCCAGCTGGCATTTCCATGGCAGCAGCTGACAGCCTCTCTGGGGCTGGTGACAACTTGGCATCTTCATCGACTAATAATTGGAGCAGCAGGGCATGTCTCTCAGTAAGTGAGGAGTTGCTCAGCAGGTATGTTCAAACTGGGTGCAGCTACATGAACTAGAGCTTTTTCTGGCACGACTGTAGTACAGGCAGGACTGGATAGAGACATGAAGTCTGAATTCTAGAAAAAACAACTTCATCACCTGCAGTTCCAACCACCATTACAGTATCTGTCTCCACTGAGACAGAGCAAGCAAGCTCCCCTCCTCCTCCTCCATCTCCAGGGTCGGCCATCTTGCCTGGCAGCAAAATTAGCCACAGCACCCCTCTGAAGAGTAGGGGGTACCTGTTATTAAAATAAAGCTAAAATTATACATATATTTACAATACAGTCTCAGGACAGCTAAACAAAAACAAGGTATAAAACAAAACTTAATTACAATGTAAAAAAAACTCCAAATACTTTCAAATTTTATTTATTTCAGTGTGGGATTAAAACTTTGAGCCAATGACTCATTACAAGAGTTCCAAGTCAGACATAGTATTGAACAGATAAAACAGCAGAAGGCGGTACATAGGCAAGCAGTACAGTGGCATACTTGAGATAGCTTGATTTCAGATTACATGGGTTACATCAAAACAATTGTGCTTAATTGTCAAGTTACACTTTGGTTACAAATTGTCTAGAAATTTTTTACGAAATTTCACCTTCAGTCCTACATAAAGAGACGGGCCATATAAATGAGATCCTAGAGGTAATCTGTCCAGAAGCTGAGTGCACAGGTCGGCAAAAGGGTTGCAGGATCTCATGCTAGGGAGGGTAGGGCCACCAGGAAGAAGGGTTAGATGAGATTGAGCTTGTGTGGCAGCTCGAGAAGGCTTTGTCTTTGGTGGTGGTGGTGGGGGTCATTAGAGAGGGATAGGGGAGGGGAGAAAAATAGGAGGGATAGGGGAAAGGGAGAAAAATAGGAGAGAGGAGGGTGAAGTGGGTTGGCAGTATAAGTGGATGGGGGAACATATGGGTGTGGGGTGAGTTAGGAGTGGGCAGTAAATTGGTGGAGTGGGGTAGAGCGAAGTGGGGGAGAAAGTAGAGGATGAGGCCAGGGGGCTGGGGGTAGGGGGGTTGGGGCAGAAGGAGGGTAGATCTCTAGTAGTGTAGAAAGTGGGGGGTTGGGGGCATTAATCAGCATATCAAGTGCTGGATAAAGAACGGTCTGAGAACTCTAGGTAGTAAGTATAGGGTTAGGTTGTGTTTGGGCACTCGCATACACAGTCGAGAGCTAGGCATGCTCGGAGACCTGTTTAGAATTTGCTGACCTGTCTACATTCAGTGAGTTCTGAGGGGAGAGCATTTATCCACATGGGCCCTCTGTAGGGGAGAGAGATCTCTGAGCTATTGAGGTACACTTGAAAGGTACCACAAGCCCACCCTTCGATGAACTGCATGTACTGGCAGTTGGTTACATTGGCTTGAACTCAGGAGCTAGCCCAACTAAAGCTTTCATTGCCAGAAGGCAGGCCTGGTATTGATCCTTGAGTTGAAGGGGTAGCCATCCAGTTGCTTTATAGAGATCACAAATGTGTGTCTAGCGATCTGCTTCCAGGACCAGCTAACATGCTTTATTGAGTAGGGTTTTTATCCTTTTGAGGGCTGTATCAGTGCCGGCACAGTAGATTATAAGGCCATAGACTACTGTAGTTAGCACAATGCCAACCACATAAATGGAGAATTAAAGAGTACAATAAGAAAAAAAAAAAGAAAAAAGAATAATGTAGGTTCATGTCTCCCCTACTTTCAGTTGTTTCATGAAAAGCATTTGTAAATTACCTACTTGGTTGTACTTCCCAACTTATTCTTCTATACAAGTTAATCTTCCATAACTTTTTTTTACCTTGTCATGTGATCTCCTAGACATCTTTTATCAATATATCTTCCGTAAGCAGTTTTGAATCATGTTTACAATTATCTGCTGGGGTATGCACTTTTACTGTAATGCCAGTGCACAGTGTGCCTGCCAAGAATAATATTTCCAAGCTGAGAAGCACACTTGCAAAGTGTCCACATGGTATTTTCCCCCATTCTCTAGAATATTTTCCTAGCACTATGATCTGATATGTTACTGTTACAAGCAGATGATCATTCCAGTCTCAACTGATAGTTGCCCAAAAATCCCAATTATATGGATATTTCAGTAGGAAATGTTATTGGGTTTCAAGTTGTTCCTGACATTCCCTCCGAGGGCATTTCCTCTCTTATATTCTCTAATGTTTAAAGGAAATTATCAATGCCATTTTTGCCATAAATGCCTAACCATGAAATGTCCCACATGTATCTTGGAATCCTGCTATGAGTCAAAGCCACTTGACATCTTATTAGTCGGGCAGTGTTTAATTTCCAGTGGTGGGGAAAATTCACCATCAAGTATGGTGTCATATAAAGCTTTCCAAGATTTGGAGCTAACTTCAACAACAGAGATATGCCATTTCTTCAATTTTCTGAGGGCGGGTCCATCATACTATAGCTTAGCAGTACATGTCAATGTTCTTTCCTGACCTATGTGAATTTCTGTGTATTCCAGTCGTGAAGTATTCATACTATCCAGTCATCTATCATGGGGGACCAGGGTTTTTCTAGACCTTTCAGGACACGGGTGAAACTGTAAGGCAGAAATTTGCTATGAAAAAACACCAAGCGCTTGAGCATGTTGATCTCGCCCTTACTTATAGCCCAGTAGATGATCTCTTTTTTGATTGGATTGAGTCTTGAGTCCCACAATCCCTGAAATATTAAACTGAATAATTTAGTTTCTATTTCAACAGGTGGTGAGAATATGTAACTCAAATACATGAAACATGGCAATAATAGTATCTTTACTAAATAGACCCTCTTTTGTTTAAAAAGACTTCTATTTTTCCCCATATCCTTAGTTCCTGTTTCGCAGTTGTTATGAAGGCTGTTCAGTTTGTTAGTGCAATATCAATACTGTTGAAAGTTATTTCTAATACTTTCAGAGGGCTATTTTTCATAGTAATTCCAGCAATCTATGTTCCTTCCTGTCCTACGCTAAAGGAGCCAATTGGTATTGCAGTGTTTTTTCTGTGATTTATTCTTGAGCCAGATATCTTAGAAAATTTAGTTAGTACCTGCTGTGTTTCTACACCTGAGGCCTTATTATCTATCTATTATTATGCATACATCATTGGCGTATGCTAATGTTTTATGTCTACAGAATCCAGTGTCAGATGCACGCCTTGTATATTTGGATTGTTTTGAATAAGTTAAATCCATGGATCTAGGGTGAAGAGGTATAGTATGGTCCTTGTTTATCCCCTTTTTCCTTTAATGGTTGGCCCTATCCAGAAGTTTATGTAGGGTAGCATTTCAGCTTGTTTATATAATAATATGTAAAATAAGGCAGTATAAGCTAGTAGTGTAAGGCTCTGAGCTGCAAACCTGGAGACCTGGTTTGAATCCCACAGCCCCACTTGCATACTGTGTGACCCTGAGCAAGTCACTTAACTTCCTTGGCTCCCAGGTCGCACTTGTAAACAAGCTTCAGCTTACTGTCTCTCTCCTGGTTAAAAAATACTATTCATGCTATGAAGGTATTTGGTATGCCATATAACAGTAGGACTTTCAATAGGTTTGTTTATAACTTGGTCACATGCTTTTTCTTGGTCAAGTGACATCAAAAACCCAGAACAAGACCCAGTCCTCCCTCCTTCTATAATTCTCCTGAGTATGACCAAGTTATCCTGTATTCTGCAAGATGGAACTGCACAGGTCTGTGATGGAGAAATTAAGAGTGTTGATAGTTTAGCTAATCTAGATGCAATCATTTTTATAGTATTTTATGTCTGTATTAAGTAGGCACAATGGCCTCAGTTTTAAGTAATTGTTTATCACCTTCTTATGTAAGAAAATTAATATGGCTTGCTTCATGGTACATTTCCAGTCACTATAACTTGTAAAGCAGGAGCTAAAAAGTCAAAATGAGCCTTGTAAAGTTCAGATGGTAATCCAGCAGGTGCTGTGTTGTTACTCAAGCTTTTAATGGCCAATTCTACCCTTGATACCTCTATCAGCTCTGCCACCTTTTGCAGCTATCTGGGAGGGATAGCTGGAATTCCTAGGCCCTTTAAGTAGGATAAGTCGCAGTCTGGAGCACAAAGTGCCCTGAAATTTTCCAAAACATAGTTGCATATTATAGTCATTATTTTTTCCATATCTGTTGTAGGAATGTCACCTTCAGGTTCACAACGTTCTGGCATAACCTGCTTATCTACTCTGTCTTTACATGCTTTGAAAGTGTCTGGGGCTTGGTTTTTTCCCTTGCATGCCAAATGTAACTTCTTGTGCTAATGAGGTTGCACTATCATACCGATATTGCTTCATGTTTTGTCTGATGTTACTAATTTGATCTGTCACATCTGTTCCTGTCTCATGCATATGGGAAATCAGTTGATGTAAGTGGGTTCTAGCGTGTAAATAAGTATTTATTTGTCTCTAATTTCCTTGCCACTCTTTGAAAAAACTGTTTAACTTCAGATTTGGAGTCTTTGCACCTAGAAACCAGGTCCTCATAGGCGCTTAGAGCAGACCATCTTGTAAAGAAGATATCATCCACTGTTCTGTGATTTCTGGGTTTTCCAGCAATCTAATATTCAATCTCAAGGTCTAAAGTGTGTGTGAGGAGCTGAGGTCCAGTTCTTCTTTTACACAGTATGAAATGGTCAGACGTTTCAATAGCTACTCTTTTAGCTTCCAGTATTTCAAATTGCCATAAGCAAAATAAAAATCAATTTGGGTAACCAGATTTCCTTTAACAAAGGAGGCACTGGGGGCTGACTGAATAGCACAGTGGTGGAGTTACTGCTTACCATCCAGATGACTCGGGTTCATGCCCTGAGCCTGGAACATCTGGTGCTGACCGATGAGGCAGGGTTGGGCACCCATTGGATGCCTCCTGCCTTGGGGAGGAGGGAACTCTTTCCATTGCGATGACCACCCCTGGTGACCCAGGGAAGGGTTGTCATGCAGGAAGGAACAAGTGGTCCTCTGAGGTGGTCTTATGTTAGCACATACACACTCACTTGGCAGGTGTCGTGGAGGCATCACATGCCCAGAGTGGGGCTGGCAGGGGAGCACCAAAGGAAGTGTAGGGTTCACCCACCTTCTGACAGCCCTGGCAGGCATTTCACCAAGGCCACCTCTCAGGACCACAGATAAGGGAAGGGTCTAGTATAAGAATAAAAACTTCAGCAGCAGCGGGCAGCTAGGCTGCTCCACCCCATGCCACAGTTGGGTCTCCTCAACTCCTCCCACACCTCGCAAGCTCCACTCCATGGGCCCCAACTGTTGAGTGAAGTATGTTCCTCCTGGCTTGAGGGAAACCAGGAGGACCTTTCCATGGGGATAAGCCGTGGGTTGCAGTCGATGTACCCAAAAGGTTGTCGAGCAAAGACTTGTGTTGGGTTGGATCATTGAGGGGGACGTCACGTGGTGGGTAGAAGGCTTGGGCAGGTGGAAGGAGGTCCTGGCAGCTGGTGAGGTGAAATGGGGGACAAAAACAGAAAGTAAAAAAACAAAAAAAAACAAAGGTGGCACTGGATCTGTTGTGAATGGACATAAATCCATCTTTTACATTTGCTACTGTAGGATCTCTTTTAAATAGGTGGCGTCACAAAAGGTTTTGGTGGTCTTGCCTCCTAAATCCCCTTGTGGGAGACCACAATTGAAATCTACCCCCATGATCACCAATCTGCTGGTGTGCAGAAAAGGTCTAGCTTCTTGGAATAGTGTTACTCTTGTAGCTTTTGATTGTGGAGCATACACATTTATCAGTTGGATGTTCTTGTTTCTAATTTTGCATCCAAGAGTGGGGCACACCCTGGTGCAATTTCAACTAATGTGGTATGGAAAGTAAACCCCAGAAAAGGACCCCTACCCCATCCATGTATCTAACCCTGGGACCAAAATGATGGACTGTGTAACTATGCTTTTTTAACTGCATTTACTTCATATAATGTTTTTAATCTGATGTCTTGCAAGAATATTATATTCCCAGGTAAGGTTTCTAAAACAGCTAGGGTAGATGTCCTTTTTATTATGTTGATTGCACGCATGTGCAAGAAACACATTGTGGCAGCTTGCTGCAGAAGCAAGTTGTGGAGGGGCGGCACTGTTGTGGCCAGTGCCCCCATAGCCTTTGGAGGCTTGGCCCGCTTTTCCCAATGGGGTGGCCCACTGCTGCTGACACTAGTTCAGCCAGCATGCCACAGCCTTGAAAGGTTTCAGCCGCTGCAATCATGGGCCACCTCATCATTGCAGCATAAGCCATTCCGCTGCAATGAGGGAGTGACCCGTCATTGCTGGGCGGAACCTTGCTACTGTGATATTGTTTGTGAACATGGTGGCAGCTTGCCGCCATGTTCACAAACAATATTTAGCACCCCCACTGCCAAGGGGATGCCCAATCCCCCTCGGCAGCATGTGCCCCCCCACCACAGTGTTTGTTTGCTGACAGGGGCCCCAATCCCCGTTGGCTTCAGTGCCCTTGACGTTCATGTTGCCAATGGGGGAACCCACTCCCCATTGGCATTATGTCCCCCCTCCCAGTTTCATTTACCGACGGGGACTTATTCCCATCAGCATAATTCCCCGAAACATGCAGTACAGTTGTGCCGAAGGGGTGCCCAATCCCCCTCAGCTTTTGCGTCCCCCCTTTTGTGCCGACGGGGGTGCCCAATCCCTCATCAGCTAGAGCTGCCCCCACAAAAAAAAACACTCTGTTGGCCTGCTGGGAGCCCACCCCAACATGTTAAATGGCCCTGTAAAAAAAAAAATCCCTCAATTTTTTTTTTTGAGTAACCTGTGAAAAACTGTGCCTCGCCCGTCTCCCTGCCCCCTCCCACAACCCCGCCCACCCTCTGCATCCTGCCTCCCACCACCCCATACTTCCTTGCTAGCGAGTCCGTGCGACGATCTTTGGTGGACTGGGAACACGTCTGCACTCTTCAAAGCCAACCGCTGAACTGAGGAGATGCCGGTAAGCTGTATAACGGCATAAATAGGGCTTTTCAACTTTTTGCATATCTCAGGCATTTTTGGAATTTTGGCACCAAATTTTCAACATGGAGTTATTGGCCTCCTCCTCATGAATTCAGCCACTGTCATGGCATTAATCAGTCCTGGAAGGTGATTTCACAGTCATTGCACAGAATCACCTTTCAGGACCGATTAATGAAACAACAGTGCCAGTGTTCATGAGGTGGGCTCTCAAAAAGTCTATGTTGCAAATTTGGTGGGAAAAATCTAAAAAATGACTGTTTTACGAGTGTGCGTTGCACAGTTGCTACACAGGCTAATAACTTTGCCTATTTGCAATACTTTCACTCCAGATTTTCAACATTGCTATTTTTACGCACCTCCTTATGAACAGTATAGTTGTCATTTTTCACATCCTGGTCGAAATGTGTTTTCACAGACCCGGCGCAGAATAGCACAGTTGCTGTGGGAAATCAGTGTTCAGGACACAGTAAGAAAATTACAGTGACACTGTTCATGAACAGAGGTCCTAAAATGCCTATGTTGAAAATTATGTGATGAAAGTCAATAAAATGAGTGTGTTAGGAGCGTGAGTTGTGCAGTTTCCATGCACACTCGTAACTTCGCAACTTTGCAATATTTTCACTCCAGATTTTTAGCATTGCCATTTTTCCACACCTCCTTATGAACAGTGCAGCTGTCATTTTTCACATCCTGGCCGAAATGTGTTTTCGCACTTCCGGCACAGAATAGCACAGGCACTGTGGGAAATCAGTGTTCAGGGCGCATTACGAAAATCACAGTGACACTATTCAGGAGTAGAGGTCCTAAAATGCCTATGTTGAAAATTTTGTGATGAAACTCCATAAAATGACTGTGCTACGAGCATGTGTTGTGCAGTTTCCACGCACCCTTGTAACTTCGCAAATTAGTAATATTTTCACGCCAGATTTTCAACACTGGCATTTTTTCACACCTCTTTATGAACAGTACAGCTGTCATTTTTCACATCCTGGCTGAAATGTGTTTTCGCGTTTCCAGCGCAGAATACCGCATTCACTTTTGGAAATCAGTGTTTGGGACATATTAGGATCGAGAGAGGGGGAGTGACCGAGCTCAACTGAGCTCTGTCGGGACAGCTGTAAACTTCTTTGTGGGCGGAAAAAGGTGCCAAAGCAGGCAGGAGCCCAGTACAAAAGGGCAGCCTGCAACACTGGGAGAAACAGAATGAGCGGGTGAGGGAGGGGGAGTGAGTGAACTCAATGGAGCTCTGTTGGGACTGCTGCGGATTTCTTTGTGGGCAGAAAAAGGCACCAACAGAGGCAGGAGCCCAGTACAAAAGGGCAGCCTGCAGCGGCGGGAGAAACAGAACAAGCAAGTGAGAGAGGGGTGAGGCGAGCTCAATGGAGCTTTATCATGACTGCTGCGGATTTCTTTGTGGGCAGAAAAGGCAGCAATGCAGGCAGGAGCCCAGTACAAAGGGCAGCCTGCAGCGCTGGCAGAAAGCCGGAGCAGTGAGTGAGAGAAGGGGGTGAGGCGGAAGCTTAGCAGGCTCTTCAGGACTGCTGCAGATTTCTTTGTGGGCAGAAAAAGCGCCAACAGAGGCAGGAGCCCAGTACAAAGGGTAGCCTGCAGCGCCAGGAGAAACAGAATGAGCGTGTGAGAGAGGGGAGTGAGCAACCTCAACGGAGCTCTGCCGGGACAGCTGCAGATTTCTTTGTGGGCAGAAAAAGGTGCCAACCCAGGCAGGAGCCCAGTACAAAAGGGCAGCCTGCAGTGCCAGGAGAAACAGAACGAGCGAGTGAGAGAGGCGGAGTGAGCGAGCTCAACGGAGCAAAGCAATCAACAATTGGCATTGATAAATGCTTGTTCTAAATGGTTTCATCCTGTTGACATTACATGTCAGTGGTGAGACAGTGGGCCCAATACACATTCCAGAGTAGCTGGAGTGGGGTAGGGCTTTGGGGTCTGTCTTGTCCGTGATCGAGTTCTGCATCTTACTTTCCTTTTGCAGATGTTTCAGAGTTTAAGTCTTCTGGATCTGATGCCTGATCCACTGAAGAAGAAGTGATGGAGGACGCCTCCAAATCTCTATCCTCACCTTCCATGTCACCCCATTGCCATGCAGCGGCTAAGGTAATGTACTTCTACTCAGTTTTTACAACAACTGGTCTATTTGTTTTATTTTTTGCCTTCCTATTTCTCCATCATTTTCTAGTGGTAATGATCTGCATTTCCCTTTCTTGTGGGGTAGGCATACTTGGTTGTATAGTTATGGGTTCCCCAGCTGCAATAGTTTGTACTTCTATGCCTATACACAGTCATAATGAAACCAAGAATACACTTTATTTGTGATTTCTGTGACTATAACATTTCTCTTTGGCCCCAGTAGTCTAGTCTCCTCTCTTTCTCCTCTGGATGACACAAATCAACATTTATTTTGCTAGCATGCACTGGCCCTGTTCACAAACACACTCTCCTCTCCCCTCTTTGCTACTTACATATTGAATCAATCTCCAATCTGCATCATGAAAAATCATGGAGAGAACAAGCCCAATGACACAGCTGACCCAAGAGTCACCGACTAACTGACCAACCACAGCAGCTGCAGCCCACCTCAGATCATTCCACCATGTGACTGTGACTGTGGTCCTCCAGCTCCTGGGTTTGGTTTCACCCTCTCCTCAGTCTTTGGTCTGCCTGGCACCATCCATTCCTCCAGCTAGAACTGAATAGGCAATGGCATGGCAACCTGGGGGAAGTGCCCAGGGCAGGAAGAGAAATAAAATCCCAACTCATTAACATTACTGTACCCCCCCCACCTCTGTTGAGGCACCAGGCAATGGCATGCAGAAAAAAAGCCCTGCTTTCCATGGATCTGGAACCAGACTTCTGCGTCAAAGTCCATATTTGCCTGGGTCTGTGGATTCAGGATTCGATCCGGGGTCCAGATTTCAGACAGAACAGTCCACCCAGCCCTACTTCTACCTCATTCTCTTGTGGCTTATTAGGTTCCATACTAGGATCAGGCAGCACAACTCTTATCAATTTGCATCTGCTGTATTGTGTCAAACTGCTTTGACGTGGCAGCAGTCTGTGGTGGCACTGCTTCTTCATTGCCGTATTTCTGTCCTTGACTCTGGGGGTTCTAGATGCTGTTCTGCCAACTTCTGTGTTCTAGTTCTAGCCATATTCTGCACCTGCCCTTAAATGATAAGGTCTTCTTGATTGAATCTATCATGTCTGATATGTGAGGCCCAGAGGCATTGCCTGTACGAATGCCCCTGGTCCTCACACAGGTTACATCAAAAGGGGGTTAGAAGGAGACCCATTGCTAAGGTCCATTTCCTAAACAACAGTTGCACCATTCAGTGTCATATGCCAAGCTGAGGTGCATATGTGACCCACATTTTATGACAGGTCCTGGGTTGTCCAAGGTAAAAAAGCATGCCCCTGTCTCTACCTATAAAAAACTTCCTGGTAAATGGCATATCCTGGTATCAGTCTGGTGAAGTTTTACCTGAAACTTCCATCCTCCTGTCCAAATTTGTTCACTGTCGATAATCGGGGTCGGTATGTCTAGTGCCTCACATCTTTTTCTAAGCCAACAGCAGCCATCTAATACGCTTATTCCATCATTACGAAAAAATACTATTATGAGGATTTGGATAGGGAGATGGCTAGGAAAGGTGATCAAAGCGCAGAGTCTTTCAGTTGGCCATATTTGATCCAGAGTCTCTCCATTTATTTTAGTTTTAAAACTCATATCAAATGTATTCTTACCCGATATATGCAGAACTATGTACAGTTCTACAGCAAAAATCCAGTTGATTCTTTTAATAGTTTCTTTATCACAAAAACCCTGTCTGGGTGATTATCTAAACCTTCTTGATACCTTAATCGGATGGCATTATGCCTCTATGCTGCTTCACACTCCAGAGGTGAATAAGTCAGACATTTTGAAAGTTCCCCTTTGTTGTTCATGACACGGTACATTGGGGGGAGTAGAGCAGTTCTGTGATTTGATGGAGTGCCTTCCCCAGCATCAGAAAATCCTTCATCTTATTCTCCAGGGCCTGCAACAGAGTTTTGTTTAGCAAATGCTTGTTCAGGTATTATATTGACAGTTTGGTCCATTTGTTCACTGGTACCATGCTCTGTCTTATTATCAGGGCTTCAACCATTTGGATCTGTCATGACTTTCAGTGTGAAAAGTGTTTCATTGTTCAGCATGCCTTCATTGCTTTTGTGCACAGTGTTGCCAGAATTCATTTCAGTACTACTTTGTCCAGTGTTTCTTACCTCCTTTCATTTTTCTGTAGAGTAACAACCCAGGTCTTTGGGGATATATGAGATTCCATTTCTGGATGCAAAGTTCAGGATGATATAGGTTCACTGTATTTATGTCTTGGGTCATCCCAGAGCAGACTTCAAACACAGCAAAATGAGAAAAAATGGGTGAACACCACTGGAATGTTCCTTTGTAATATTCTTTATTTTATCCACACATATGAAGGGCAACAGTTTCGCGGCTAGTGCCACTTCCTCAGGCCCACTGTATTAGTCTTCTTTTTGACTTTTCAGTGTTCTGTCTTCCATGTAAGACACAAGTACAGTTTTGCAGTGTCAGTGGCTCAGTAGGTAGCACACTCGCTTCTGAGGCCGGGAGATCAGAGGGCTGTGGGTTCAGTTCCCACATCTGGCACTTGGGTTAATATCCCAGTATTGACACTGTAGTGCAGCATGAGAGGGGTGCTGCACTTCTGATGTGCCGTCTTTCAGATGAGATGTTAAACCGAGGTCCCATCTGCCTGGATTGGTGGTAGTTCAGGTGGATGTTAAAGATCCCATGGCACTTATCGAAAAGAGTAAGGGAATGTCCCCGGTGTCCTGGCCAAATTTCCCTCATTCACTAAAAGTACCACCAACAGCTTAATCTGGTTCAAGGTCAGTTGGCATTCATCTGTATCCCCCTCCTCCGGGTTGTGCCTGAAAATAGGTAGGATTTGTCTAGTACACTTACCGGTCAACAAAACTAAATAAATAAATAAAGTCCACTGTTCTCATTCTCTCAATATAGGTGACTTCGTTTCTCCTTGTTTAAATTTACATTCTTGTTTTACCTACTCCACACTTCTCCCAGAGGTGCAGTATAGGCGTGGCTCCGTTGACTCCCGTGTCAGATGTGAGATTCCACCATCTGCTCTCAGCAGCCTGCTGCCACGAGCAAGGCTTCTGAGGACCACCTTGCTAGTGTTTATTGTGATGCTGGTGCAGAGACAGGTGTACCACACCTTAGGCTGAGCTTGCTGCCCATATCTGCCATCCCTGACATAGATGCACCCTGCCTCCGCCCTTCTCAGTCACTTCTGTCTGTGTCATTGGCTTTTCTATAAACTGAGGCTGTTGAGTTTTTAGCTGTTTCAGAAGATGTGGATGTTTCAGACTGTTCTGTGTGGTCTGAGGATGTCTTTCTGTGAATTTTACTTACAAAGTCAGGTGGTGTAGTTATTATTGGCAGCTTTGAGTTCTCATCCTGATTTTGCACATTATCAGTAGGTAAAGTTATCGTGTCATTTTCATTTTGCTACACAGATGTATAGGTCTCAAAAACAGTCACTGTCATGTTGCTGAGGGCTGTGGAACTGACAGACTTTGATGTCATGTCAGCGTTCTTAACATCAGCTGTGGACAACTGACAGGGCTGTCAGTTTCAGGTTGAGGTAGTGTTGTCTGTCAAGGTTTGTAACATATTTGCAGATAATTGTTCTGTTTGATGTTTTTATTTCAGCTCTTCCTAAGCTACCAGCAATAACAGGTGCCTTTCTTTCTTTCCTGCCTTCCTTCCTTCCTTCCTTCTTTCTTCCATGGCCAGCTTTAGCTTTTCGTCTTCCTCTTTACACTTTTGCATTTTTACATCATGATATAATTTTTCTCTTCTTCCATCTGCAGGATCACAGGTTCCATATTCAGCTCAGTCTCCTCACAGCAGACACCATTTCCATTTAATCTTCTGTGACAGCCCCCAAGTTAAGAGAAGCGGTGAAGGAGTCGTGTTCCCCTGCTTTTGTCACATGCAAACTCTTTCCATTTCCGCCAGGATAAGCCTTCTTGGCAGATGGCCAAGAGTTCCCCCTACTGGCAAGAGTGGGGGTATTTTTAAAACAAAACGAATACAAAACAGACAGCATTAGTATATGACTAATACATTAGGAAACCAATACCCCTGAATATAACACAACAGAATTAACAAAAAGGAAAAAGCAACATACAGTAATATTCCAACACCTGTATCCTCATTTGTGCTAGTCAATGTATTCCACACCATAAATTAGCAAACTGGATCCTGAGCAGATAAACTAATTCCTTTTGGCAAATATTGATTATCTCATACTGCACTTTGTGTACTACATCTAGAATGGAAAAGTCTTTTTGTTGTAGAACCCAATGACATCAGGTTTGCCAAATTACCCATTTAAAGAATGCAAAAATAACCTATACAGTTGTTGGATTCCATTTATGCCATACAGAAGTTAAATTACCGAACACCAAGATGTCAAAAGTCAGAGTATTAAAATAAGGTTCTTTCCAGCGTGCTGCCACTAGGGGCCATAATTGTGTAATAAAAGACCAGTCAAAACACAAACGTTTCATTGTTTCAAAACATCCTGCACATTGTGATTGAGGACATGCCCTTTCTGTCAGTACTTTATGCTTATGATTATTTTTAACATTTAACTTCTCATGGCTACACATCCACACAGTGTCCCACATTTTGTTCGGAATTCTCGATTCTATGGTGGCTTCTAAAATACATTGACACAGGATTCTATTACTATTGGGAAACACAGGTTCTTCAAAAAATAAACTACACATACCAGTAATAGTGGAATAAAGTTGTTTCCTGTGTAAGGATGCATTTTGTGCTATAGTAAATTTCCATTGTTTTAACCTAAAAATTCCTTAATATATATTGGGGGGGTCCTTTTTCAAAAACCGGAGATCCCCTCTTTCTCGATGGGGGATCAGTGTCACACACCATTCTGACAACAAGTCAGTCCAAGGCACTATTACCTGTTGCAGAAAAGGTGTTAAATTAAATTTTAAAAATATACAACAGAAAAAAAAGAGGGGATTAATCATCCCTAAACCGCAATCCTTGACAATTTTGTAAGTATAAGTATGACAACATTTGACAAGGTTCAACCTACTACCCCACAATAATCTAAAGAAAACACTGTACATACAAGTTTGTAATTCTAAGGGGGGAAGGCATAAGCATTATACAGAAAAATAGGAATAATAAAAATTTTGATGAGGACTACTTTCTTTTTCTTCACCATTGGCCAGGAGACTCACCTGGCAACAGTTCTTTCTGCCATCGCTGTTCTTGAAATCCAGTTACTAGCGGCCATATTCACTTACCCAAAGGTAACACCTAGCACTTGTATGGCGTCCCAGGTTGTGGAAATATTTTGTAAATCAGGAGCATCTATGGCTCTCAGCCACAAAGCTTTACTCTTTGCATTATTGATAATAATGCCCGTGGCTTCTGAAAGATCTGAATGACGAGCCACTGCCCTATTCCCTGATTCCAGATCTTTCACCAACAACACTAGATCTGCACGTGCAGTTATTTTCACAAGTGACAGTCCTTGTTTAGTCATCATCGCAGAAATATCTTGCAGCGACTCAGTATACCTAAGAACAGGGTCTATACTAAAGACATTTGAAAGAGGGCTCAGCGGATATCGCTGCCATACTCCCTTTTCTAATTCACTTGCACAATCTATCCAGCCATTCACTACTGGCAGTATTTCTGCTTTGTGATATAGCATTTGAATCATCTTCATAGAGGGATACCATTAAAAGGGTGGCTGAGATTGAGCAACTCAATCTCAGTGCCTGTAAGGAGAGCAAACATGAAAGGATAGCGACCAGGAAGTGCAGGACGAAGGGAAGAGCGATTGGATACTGGGAGGTAAGTGGAGGTGGCGAGGGGGAAGCTACTGAGCTGGCTTAGTGGCATGGTGGTTAGCATGGCTGGTTCTGATGGGGAGGGTTCGGGCTGGGTGGGAGCACAATATTTTGTGCTTTGTTGGTGTTTTTTTCATGGTTCTCCCTCTCCGACATGTACCTCCCCATGGAGTTTGTTATTTTTAGGAAGGGAGATGGGCAAGCCCCCCCCCCCGGCATAAACAGTTGAGGCAAGTTTCTTCACTGCGAATGTACATCGCCATTTTTATTTTTGGTGATGTACATTTGCCCTAATGGCAATCGCCATTTGGTGATCACTATTATCACATAGAACTCTTGATGGAGGAGCTTGGTAACCCATTTTTGGCAAGCACCTTCCATAGCTAGCTATGGATTACTGAGTCAAAAGCCTGTTGTTGGTCCAAAGATACAACACAATCATCCAGGTCACCTGTAACACCCCTTTCTACCAATTCTCTGATATACAATAAATTGTTTTGTATGTATCTCCCTGCTGCCGAAGAAACCTGCAGTGGGCAATTAAGTGCTGAGCCACTGCTGCCAAGCTTTGCACAAGATTTGGTGAAAGATTTTCACATCAGTATTCAGGAGACTTAGGGTCTCCAATTATTAATATCAGTGTTATCACCCTTACTAATATCAGTTTTATCGCCTTTATTCCTGCTGGGACACTAGTATCTTAAGTCTAAAATGAATTAAAAGTACCGTTAGTATTGGATGAAAGGTATCAACTTTTATACAGTTCACTGGATAAACCATCCAGCCCAGGTGCTATATTGGTAGACAAGGATTGAATTGCCTCCTGTACCTCCAGGGGACTATTTACTACTACAGCTTACTTCTCCAACTCCGCCAGACTAGGGATTTCGAGAGAATTTAGAAAGTCCCATTGAGACTCCTCTAAAGAAGCAGTAGTCCCAAACTTTTTATTAATTACTGTAATACACATTTGTTTCTTGTGTTTGAGATCTGTACAGATAGATATATTCCTGACTTTTGTGTCATGGATAGTAACTTAGTTGTGCTTGAAGTGAAAGATAGGTGAGATATTTCTGCTTTTCTGCCGACTCTGTGGTTTTTTGAAGTAAATATTGGATATCCAATTTAGTATCCTCATACCTAGCCAAATCACCATACATACAGAGTACTGTGTGCAAAAACAGCCCATCTGTGGGCTTCCCAAGCAGCTCCTGTGGCCCTGGCTCTCTCCAAGCAGGCTACAGCTAACAGACTGCCCAACTGACCCCCGGACAGATTCAGACAGCCCATCTGCAGGCTTTCCAAGCTGCTCCTGTGGCCCTGGCTCTCTCTGAGCAGACCGCAGCTAACAGACCACCCGACTGACCCCTGGACAGATTCAGACAGCCCTCCTGCAGGCTTCCCAAGTTGCTCCTGTGGCCCTAGCTCTCTCCAAGCAGGCCACATCTAACAGACCACCCGACTGACCCCCGGACAGATTCAGACAGCCCATCTGCGGGCTTCCCAAAGCTGCTCCTGTGGCCCTGGCTCTCTCCAAGCAGGCCGCATCTAACAGACCGCCCAACTGGCCCCCAGACAGATTCAGACAGCCCATCTGCGGGCTTCCCAAGCTGCTCCTGTGACCCTGGCTCTCTCTGAGCAGGCTGCAGCTAACAGACCACCCGACTGACCCCCTGGACAGATTCAGACAGCCCATCTGCAGGCTTCCCAAGTTACTCCTGTGGCCCTGGCTCTCTCTGAGCAGGCTACAGCTAAAAGACCACCCAACTGACCCGGACAGATTCAGACAGCCCATCTGCAGGCTTCCCAGCTGCTCCTGTGGCCCTGGCTCTCTCTGAGCAGGCCACAGCTAACAGACCACCTGACTGACCCCTGGACAGAGTCAGACAGCCCATCTGCAGGCTTCCCAAGCTGCTTCTGTGGCCCTGACTCTCTCCAAGTAGGCCACAGCTAACAGACTGCCCAACTGACCCCTGAACAGATTCAGACAGCCCATCTGCAGGCTTCCCAAGCTGCTTCTGTGGCCCTGGCTCTCTCCAAGCAGGCCACATCTAACAGACTGCCCTACTGACCCCTGGACAGATTCAGACAGCCCATCTGCGGGCTTCCTAAGCTGCTTCTGTTGCCCTGGCTCTCTCCAAGCAGGCCGCAGCTAACAGACTACCCGACTGACCCCCGGACAGAGTCAGACAGCCCATCTGCAGGCTTCCCAAGTTGCTCCTGTGGCCCTGGCTCTCTCCAAGTAGGCCGCATCTAACAGACCGCTCGACTGACCCCTGAACAGATTCAGACAGCCCATCTGCAGGCTTCCCAAGCTGCTTCTGTGGCCCTGGCTCTCTCCAAGCAGGCCACATCTAACAGACCACCCGACTGACCCCTGAACAAATTCAGACAGCCCATCTGCAGCCTTCCCAAGCTGCTTCTGTGGCCCTGGCTCTCTCCAAGCATGCCGCAGCTAACAGACCACCTGACTGACCCCGGACAGATTCAGACAGCCCATTTGTGGGCTTCCCAAGCTGCTCTTGTGGCCCTGGCTCTCTTCGAGCAGGCAGCAGCTAACAGACCACCCGACTGACCCCTGTACAGATTCAGGCATGCACCGGACCTCCAAAACTCATGGTTTTGAATGCCGCTGTTTTGACTGGACACCCAGTGGAGGAGTCAGGCACTGATTGGCAGTTTCTGCTTCTTGGCTGATTTTCCAACGCCTGGCACTTCTTGATCTCAGGGAAATCTCTTTCTGTGCTGTGTTCTGGACTGAATTTTTGTTACTGTAATTACTTATGTTATGCATCAATTGGTCTTACTTTCCCTGCCAGTTTAGCTAGTCTATTACAAGCCACTAGTCTAGCCTCTCGGTGCTACTTGCTGCTGTGCGACTAGTGCTGGACAAACTGTATTGTATAGTAGCTGATGTTTGACTGCTTAGACCTAGCCACTGAGCAAGATTGCTGCAGTTTTCCATTTCTGCTCTACTAACAAACCCTGTCCCTTCCCCACACTGGTCACTCTGCTAATTATTAATTTCTCCACCCACTTGTAATGCTGTCTCTCTAAACAGCTTAATTTCTTCTCTGCCTTACCTACAAACCCTTCCCTTACACCCCCGCTGTGCTGTCCTCCTCAGACATCTCGGTGCCAAAGCACAGACCCCCCATTAACTCCTCTTCTATCTGTAGATAATTGCCCTGCATTTGCCACCTCTTTACCTCATGCTTTGTCCTTCCCCATTGCCTGCCCCCCACTGAGCTTGCTGTTGTACTCTAGCTGTATTTAATCCTCTGTCTTTCCCGCCTTGTTCCACAGACAGCCCATCTGCAGGCTTCCCAAGCTGCTCCTGTGGCCCTGGCTCTCTCCAAGCAGACCGCAGCTAGCAGACCACCCGACTGACCCCTGGACAGATTCAGGTACACAGCAGACCTCCGAAACTCGTGGTTTTGAATGCCGCTGTTTTGACTGGATGCCCAATGGAGGAGCCAGGCACTGATTGGCAGTTTCTGCTCCTTGGCTGATTTTCCAACGCCTGCCTGATCTCAGGAAATCTCTCTGTGCTGTGTTCTGGACTGAATTTTTTCACCCACCTCCACTCCCCCACCTCCTCACAGTATTAAATAGACCCTTGCTCCACCTCTTTCCTCAGCCTAGCAGCTGATTGGGCACTCCACTGCTGCACTTTATTATGCTATTGGCCTCCCTGTCTTCAGTACCTGACTTGACCCACTTTCTTACCACCCCTTTTTAAAACAGTCTCACCCACAGGGTCGCACATTTGTTCTCAACCTTTTCTCCAGCCACTCCAGTTAATTCCTCTCAATTACTGCTCTAACCTGCCCTATTGTTAGGGACCTCACCCTAATTCGACTATATAACCTTTCAATTCTCCAGTTAACTCCTCTCAGTTACTGCTCTAAGCTGCCCTATTGTTGGGGCCTCACCCTAATTTGACTATATACCCTTTCAATTCTTACACTTCCACTGCCTATGGTGACATACCCAGTCACAGCCAAACCATCCCAGTAGCTGGCACCTTTGCCTTTGCATAGGTTGCTAATTCAATGTATAGGCTGCAAGGACCAGACAGATCAACTGTGTCTGCTCTATGCAAGGCATCACCATGTGGGTGCCCCACTGGCTCCATTTTCTGTTCCTTCTTTTCCTCGTGCCATGCACAGTACACAAGCTCTCCCAATCTTCTAGCCAGGGGGGAACATAGCCTTCTGGTGGGCTGTCATATGCACCGTAACTCATCCTATAATTATCTTTGTGCTCTTAGACTCCCTCACCTGCAGCCCTTTGTTTGAACTACTATTATTGACGGGACTTGGGCTGAACTGCCCCCACAGGGCATATCCATCACTCTACCATGCACTTACCTCTCTTTACATCTCACAGCCAGGGTCTTGGTAATTGCTGTCTTAGGACAGACCAGATCTAAATACGGGGTTCTATTTAGTCAGCCCAACACCCCTTGTAGACGAACATGGGCAAGGGATTACAAAATCACTATTGCTGCGCTAAGGAAGCTCTTACTTTTCCTTCTGTTGTGCTCAGGAGACATTGAGCTTAACCCTGGCCCAGCTAAAGTTCTTACTTCACCATCAGATCCAGCAAAACTAAAAGAAATGTGCTTTATGCATATGAATGCATGCAGCCTGTTAAAAAAGCTTAATTTGATCTGGGCCTGGGTCAGTCATACCACACCGGATGTTTTGGTGAGCTCCGAATCATGGCTCAGACCCTCTATGCCTGACAGGGAAATTAACATCCCAGACTATTCATTAGTTAGTGCTGACAGGCTCACTAGAGGTGGAGGAGTGGCCATCAACATCAAGGATAAATACTCGGTTTCATGCCTAGACTTATTATCCATTGCAAACCAATTTGAATGCCTAGCACTAAAGGTTGAGATATCCTCCTCCACTGCGCTTTGTGTCATAGGTTGCTATAGACCCCCATCTGCTGGCTGTCAAATCCTCACTCATCTAACTACTATTATGGGGCATGGCTCCCTTGAAACAGTTATCCTTGGGGATCTTAACCTTGATTGGATGTCCAAGGCCGCTGCACCACTTGAGGAGTTCTGTGATGCCCACAGGCTGACACAACTTATTGGTGAGCCTACGTGCCCTAATAAGAATAACCCTGCTAATAGTACACTGCTTGATGTCATCTTAGTAAGTAAACCGCACCTGTTCTCCTATGCAGGAACCTTCTTCTCTGATGTTAGTGACCATAGCATCATCGCTGGTGTAAGATCGGTCCAGAATCCACTGTCCTCATCAAGGTTCTCTACTAAGAGGTCCAGATGTAACTTCAATCAGTCTGCCTACCTTGATGAGCTAAAATACTCACTGCATTGGCAGGATTTTTACCTAGCTAACTCGGTCCACTTGGCATATGACATCTTCTCTGAAATTGTGCCTGGGGCATTAAATAAGTATGCCCTCTTGTAAAATTAGGGTAAGGAGTATAACCGTCGCTGGTTCTCTTTAGAACTCAAAACAGCACTGCTGGACAGGGACAAGCTTTGGAAAAAGCATGAACAACTAGGGTCCCAATGGACTGGTGTCACTTCAGGAAAGCCAGGAATACATGCACCAAGATGATAAGAGATGCTAAGGCCCCCTTTTATCGTTCAGAACTGGATTCTGCTGCCAGGAGCTCCTCTAAATTTTGGATGTCCATTGAGGATATGTTCGGACATACCCTGGGGAACTCCCTGCCTGCAAATATTACCTCTGGCAGTGCCACCATCTGCGACAAAATGGAGATCCTGAATGCATTTAACAACCACTTTGCCACCACAGGGCTGGCATTTGACAACTCCTGCATGTTCTTTATGCTCCCAGTTGGGTGCGCAAAACTCTGAACCTCTTCTTACCAACTCAGCCTTTTCTCTCCAGCCTACTTTGTTGAAAGAGATCGAAGAACTTCTATTACAGTTGGATACCAAAAAAAGTGCAGGTGCTGACTCTCTAGACCCATACTTTCTAAAGGTCGCCTACCATGCATTAGTTGTACCAATTACCCACCTATTCAATCTCTCACTGTCCCGCGGAATCCTCCCACCCTTATGGAAAACAGCTCATGTTATCCCTCTGTTTAAATCTGGGGACCCCTGTGAGCTTAACAACTACAGACCAATTTCTCTACTCCCTATACTGTCCAAACTGTTGGAAAAAATTGTAAGCAAGCAGTTGAGAACCTATGTAGAAACTATGACTCTTCTAAACGCAATGCAATCTGGCTTTAGAGCACAGCATAGCACCATTACGGCCCTAGCCAAAATGACCAATGATTGGCAGTGAGATCTGGAGAATCGAAACTTCGTCTATGCAGTGTTCTTAGACTTAAGTAAGGCTTTCAACACCATCGATCATGGCCTTCTCCTTTCCTCCCTGAGGGGTGATAGGACTGGACTCACTATCCTTGCATTGGTTTGCTGACTACTCTCTGACCGGTGGCAGCAAGTCAAGGCAGAAGGTGAACTTTCTCCCCTTAAACCTTTGCAAAGAGGGGTTCCCCAGGTATCGATTCTTGGTCCCATACTGTTTGCAATTTACATAAACAACACTGACACCAACATAACTAAGGCCAATATCCATCTGTTTGCAGATGACATGGTTCTTTATCTAAGTCGTCCTTCACCAGAAGCTGCCTGTGGAGACCTACAATCTGAATTCAATCTACTTCAAAGCCAACTCCTAAACAAAAAGCTCATATTAAATGCCAAAAAACTAAGACAATGCTATTTTCTCCACTTCTCCATGCTGCAAACCCAGCCAGTGCTGGCTCCATTCCACAGATCACAACAATCCTGGGAGAAAACCTAGAATTTGTCAATAAATTCAAGTCCTTGGGAGTATGGCTTGACCATAGACTTTCCTTACGGACCATATCAAGATCTGCTAAAGAAACTGAGGCAGAGGCTTGGACTATTTTCAGGATTAATAACTTCCTTACTAGTGATGCCAAGCGGGGCTGGTACAAACAACGTTTCTCTCCTTGGTCAACTATGCTGACTTTCTTTATAGTCTCTGCCCTGTCTTTCATCTTGCTAAATAGGATACATTGTATCACAGGGCTCTGAGATTGATTACTGGCCTACCTTTTTCCACTCATCATTGTGCCCTTTATGCTGCCGTGGGGTGGCCCTCCCTTCAGTACAGGAGAAACAGAAACGCTGTACTCAGGACCTTCAGAGCCATTATCAAAAAACTACGCCCTATATATCTCTGATTGTCTTCCGCTATGCGAGCTTGGGAACTATGCACTGAGAAGCTACTCCTTTATTTCCTTAAAGGTACCTAAGCTAAAACACGCTTTGGGAGAACGGCTATAAACTTTGCACTGCCATCTCTATGGACCAAAATTGTTAAAGCTTAGTACCCCGGTCAGTCTATCCTCCTTCAAGACACTATATGACCATTCGGTAAAGGAAATTTGCAACTGCTTCCCCCGATCCTAAACTTCCCTACATTTACAGCGTACTATGATGGCGTTGTCCTCTCCACTATGCCTGACCTTGTGGCCTCTCCTTCACATTTCTCTAATACCTAATTGTGCCCCCGCCCTCCTGTCCTGTGTCCTCTCCAAGGCTTCATCTGTCCCTCGTCTATCCCCTACCACCCTGCCTGTACCCTATCTCACCTCGCCTACCACACACCCCCTTCTACTCAGTTTCACTGTTTGTTTGTTTTTTTCTTTTTTTTAACTCACTGTCTGTCTTGTTACTTATGGCAGTGTATGTAATATACCATTATCTAACAATTGTCCTTGTTAGTACTTCCAGCTACTGTTGCTAGACTCATTATACACCACGAAGGAATTGAACCACTGTTTCCAAACTGTTCTCCACTTATGACTACTTTTAACTATTGTATCTCTGTATTGTATAATATTACTGAGGTGTTATGTTGTGACTGTTCATATATTGTATATCCTGTGTTCCTGTGCTAACCAGGTCCATCTTGTAAATGAGCTATGCTCAACGAAGTTTGCCTGGATAAATAAAGATTTGATTGATTGATTGATAGCCAACACTACGTCCTGCAATTTTTCAATAGTCTCTGCATTTTCCAAGCTGGCTGGATTCATTCTCCAGAAACCAAGTCCACTACTTTGTTCCTGTATGCTGCCCATGCTCACAGTAACAATTATATGATATGCTGTCTCTAGTGGGACTGTTGATACATGTAACACTTTTATTCTGGAAGAAAAAAACAGAAGTCTATACAAGATGAAAGTGAACCCTTAAGGAGGTGTGTTTGTGTTCTGTCCTGCCAGACATAGGCATCTGTTAAGTTTGCCTGCTAGCACATTGCTTTAAGAAATTTGAATCCATAAAACTTTTGTGGTTCTCCTACTCCAGTCTTTGCCTCATAATCCACAACTAAAATCTCTACCCAAACTAACTTCCTTTGAGGTAAATAAATAAGGCATAATTTGTTTAAGAGTTATATTCTACTGGCCTTAGTTTGGGTTGCATAGATATTTATAAATCTGAAAGACTGCTCCCAGATTTGTATATCCAGAAGCAGGATCCAACCTACAGAAATTTCTACCAGTTTAGTATCTTTAGCAGTGCCAATGGCTCAGCAGGTTGCACACTCGCCTCTGAAACCAGAAGATAAGAAGGCTGTGGGTGTTATCCCCACACCAGGCACTTGGGTTAGCTCCCAATAGTGACACTGTGGTGCAGCATGGGGGGGGGGCGCTGCACTTCTGAGGTGCCGTCTTCCAGATGAGACATTAAACTGAGGTCCCATCTGCCTGTTCAGGTGGATGTTAAAGATTCTATGGCACTTCTCGAAAAGAGTACAGGAATTTCCCTGGTGTCTTGGCCAAATTGCCCCCATTCACTTCAAATACCACTAACAGCTTAATCTAATTCAGTGTCAGTCGGCATTCATCTGAATCCTCCCTCCCCCAGGACAAGACTGAAAATAGGCAGAATTGTCTAGTCCTCCTTTCCCGGTCAACAAAAATAAATAAAATCTTTTATATCAGGATTCATAAAAAGAATCCCCACTCCTGAAAATATTTGTTCCCCCCAGTGACCAGAATGAAGGTCCCAACATCAGCTCCCTCTGTGCTCGTGTTATCTCTCCCAGAGTGTGTAACCTAGTGTCTTGTAAAAATATACTTTCTTTCCTAATTGTTGCAAAATCAGAGGCAGTATAGCACAGTGATCTAAGGCTCTGAGCTGCAAATTTGGTGACATCCAGCAGACCAGACCTGGGTTTGAATCCCACAGCTTCCACTTGCATACTGTGTGACCCTGAGCAAGTCACTTAACCTCCTTGTGCTCCCAGGTCGCTCCTGTAAAAAAGCTTTCAGCTTAGTATGCTATACCTGGTTAAATAAATAAAAAATCAAAACGGTAACCATCCTTTTTTGATTCTTAATAATGTTCACATTTGCAGTTAATAATGAAAGACTCAAGCATTAGAAAAAGACAACGTAACCTGATTCATAGAAACATAGAAAATGAGGACAGAAAAAGACCCAAGGTCCATCCAGTCTACCCAGTTCCCTATTTAGCCCTAGGACCTAATGTCTCTCCAGGGTCCTAGCCTCCCAGCCTCCCCAATTCTCCTCCCAGTTTTTGCTTCCCGAGCAAGCACTATACCCTTCATTCCGTCCCAACCATGCTTAAAACTACCAGGCCAGTTTTTGCACTCCACTTTGGCTGGTAGACTGTTCCACGCTCCACCACCTTTCTGTAAATAATACTCTCATATCCCCTGAACCTCCCTCCTGTTAGTTTTCACTCATGTCCACATGACTGCAAGCTAGTATTCAAGTTAAATAGTTCCCTGCAGTTCATTTTGTTAATTCCTTTTAGGAACCTGAAGGTCTCTATCATATCTCCCCTCTCCCTGCTGGTCTCCAGTGAGTGCATGTTCGGTGCCTTGAGGCCCTCCTCATTGGACCCACCCTGTTGGCACTGAATCATTTTTGTCACACTGCACTGCACCATCTCCAGCATAGCCTTATCTTTTCCTGAGGTGAGGACTCCAGAACTGGGAGCAGTACTCTAGGTGTGGCCTCACTAAGAATCTATATAGGGGAAGTAGCATCTCTTCCCTTCTGCTATCAATACCCCTCCCAATACAACCCAGCATCCTACTCGCTTTGCTATATGCCTTGTTGCACTGACTCAATTGTTTTAGGGAGTCACTGATGATAACTCCGAGGTCCTGTTCCTCAACTGCAGTGCTAAGTCTCACTCCATCCATCCAGTACGCTTTCTGGGGCTCTTGTTCCCTAAGTGCATCACCTTGCACTTCTAGGTGATTAATTTCAACTGCTAAACCTTAGACCATCCCTCTAGCTTTTGTAATTCCCTATGCATTTCCCTGATCCCCTCATTTCTATGCACCCTTCCACAGAACTCGGTGTCATCCGTAAAGAGACACAGCCTGCACTGGATTCATTCACCAATGTCACTGATGAACATATTGAAGAGAACCATCCCAGGAAATATCTCTGAGGTACCCCACTCGTGACCTCGCTTCCTCTTCTGATTTGACCCCACAGCCCTCTGCTGCCTCCCATTTAGTCAGTTAGATATCCAGTTTACTGTGACTTTAGCTCCATCTTCTTCAACAAGTGGTTGTGAGGCACCAAGTCAAAAGCCCTGCTGAAGTCAAAGTAGAAGAAATCCATAGCATGACCCCTATCCAATTCCTTCATCACCCAGTCAAAGAAAACTATCAAGTTAGTCTAACAAGACCTCCCTGCCATGAATCCGTGTTTAACATCCTTTCATTGTTCTCCAAGAAGTCCACATGGTCCTCTTTGACCAGTAACTCCATCAGCTTCCTTATAATAGAGGTAGAACTGACAGGCCAGTAGTTTCCTGCTTGTTCCTTATCTCCCCAGTTATGAAGTGGAACCACATCAGCCATTCTCCAGTAATCACCACTGTCCCTAGTGAGCTGGTGAATAGATCAGCCAAGGGTTCAGCCAGTTCCGCTGCCAATTCTCTGAGTAACCTCAGATGCAACCCATCTGATTCTGGGGCCTTATCCATCTTTAGTAGTAGTTTTCATTTGTTTATGGCACCCTTCCTGGAGGCCAGGGAGCCATTAATAATACAACACAGTTCAAACCAGCAAACAATTAACCGCATTAAAACCCAAAATAAATAACAATAAACAACTATATAGAGTTTGTACAGCAAGAATAATAAAACAAGCTAATAATTTGGGGTGTACTAGGATCAAATGTTACGAATAATCCCTAAATACTTGTTGGAACAAATCAGTTTTTAAGCCCCTCTTAAATGCCTTCACCAAAGGGGCCTCCCTCAAGGCTCTGGGCAGAGAATTCCAAAGGGTTGGGCCCGCTACCTCAAAGGCCCGATCCCCCTAGGTCGTCAGACTAGCCCTAGAAACCACCAGGAGGCCCTCCCAGCTGATTGGAGTAGGCGAATGGATGTGTGGATGCAGGAGCTCAGCCAGGTAGTCTGGACCCAGCCCATGTAGGGCTTTGTAGGTTAAGAAACCTACATTAAATGAGATGCACCACTTCATCAGCAGCCAGTGCAGATCTTGCAGTGGCAGTGAAATATGGCATGATCTAGGTAGGCCCATAAGTATCCAAGCAGCTGCATTCTGCATTCTGCAGCAGCTGCAGACATCACAGCATACCCCCAGTAAACCCAAGGTATAGATCGTTATAGTAGTCTAACCTGGAGGTCACAAACGATGAATCAGTGTGGCCAGGGTGAATGAGGATCTGATCTGGTGGATATTTTGAAGACCTAAAAGCCATTCCAGACTATGGCAGATACCTGGGCCTCCATCGTCAAGCCCTCATCCAGTATGACTCCAAGATTCTTCACCCTAGGGGCAGTTAATAGTCCAGAAGGACCAAGCTGAAGCCCATTCTTTCTTCTGGTGGTTGCCAACCATACACACACACACACACACACACACACACACACACACGCATAACGCAACTTAATCACTAAAACTTCAGTTTTCTTGGGGTTGAGTCTCAGCCAACTCGATGGCATCCAGTCTTGGATCTCGGCCAGGTACTTATTGAGCACATCAGCAGCACCCGGTGTCTTGGGAGCAAAAGACATATACAGCTGAGTATCATCCGCATACAGTGAAAGCCAAGCCCATAGCATCTAATAACCTGCCCCAGGGGGAGCATATAGACCGTGAACAACATAGGTGACAGGACTGAACCCTGGGATACACCACAGGGTAGAACCACCGGGTGTAAGGAAAAACTTCCTAACACTACTCTCTGTTCTCATCCCAGGGATAGGACTCAAGCTAGTGGATAACATTGCCGTGAGTCCAGCGTACTCCTGAGTTGGTCCAGAAGTAGACCATGGTCCACGGTATCAAATACAGATGAGAGATCCAGGAAGATGAGAACTGACCGTTCTCCTTTATCCCTTGCCCTGAGCAGTTCATTGTGCACCCTGACTAGTGCCATCTCTGTGCTGTGCCTGGCTCTAAAGCCAGAGTGGAGAAGCTCGAAGATGCCGAAGGCTGCAAGGTGCTCCTCAAGCCGAAGCACAACAACTTTCTCAATAACCTTTCACAAAACAGGAAGGTTAAAGACTGGTCAGTAATTCACCAAGACATCCAGGTCCAAAAGTGTTTTTTTTCAGAGGGGTTTTACCAGTGTGCACTTAAGCGCTGCTGGAAACAACCTCTCTAACAAAGAACACTGGACAATCTTGGCAAACACTGAGCCTAGATGCCTGACACAGCTCAAAGTAGTTGCGTAAGGCCTGGGTCCAGATTACATAATGGTGGCCAAAGCTCGAGATCACCTGACATGCTTCCTCCACTGTTATTGACCAAAACTCTCCCTAAGTCCACTGAATTCATTCCCAACCCACAGGTTATCCACTGCTGGGCTCATGAGGGCCCAATTGAGTAATTCCAGCCCTGATGGAGCACACCCTATCTGAAAGAACTGAACAAACTCCTCACATTTCACAGGAGTAACTACTCCTATGGGCTCCAGACAGGCATGGTGAAGAAGCCAGTCTATAGTCCAAAAGAGCTGAGCTGGTCAGTTCCTCCCAGCAGCAGTCTCTCGCGACAGAAAATCTGCCTTTTTCCAACTGACTGTCTTCTGATATTCTTCATAACCAGAAATCAGAACTGTTTTTTCCTCTCAAGCCTTGGACCTTCTCCAACGATGCTCCAGCCTTTTTTAGGGCTCCCAGCCCTTTCAAGATCCTTTTGCTTGTAAATGTTGGCTGTCTTATCTCCTGGACCCCTTAGCGACTGTTTTTATGCCAGTCTCTGGCAAGGCCCATGGGTCCTCCCTAGTGAAAACTGAGCAAAGTAATCATTGAGGATGGCAGCCTTTTGCCCATCCTCCTCCATCACCACCCCCAGCTAGCCTTACCATTCCCTCTCATCTCTTCCTTTTCTCCTTAATATAGTGGGCAAACTCTTTTTCTCCACTCTTGTCCCCCTCTGCAATACACATCTCTGTGTCCACTTTTGCTTCCCTAACTGCCTTCTTTGCATCCCTATTTTTCAGTAAATATTCTCCTCATTCTTTCTCCTCATGCTTTTCTTCATACTGGTAGGAGGGCTTTCCCTTGGCCCTCACCACTTGCCTGACCTTTGCTGAGAACCATGACCATCTCTTGAACCTGTTGTTTTCAGTTACTGTTCTCATGCATAGGTTAGATGCTTGAGAATGTCCCCCTTATTTGTCCCCATCTCTTCTACCCCCATATTGTCCACCTCTACTAACTTTCCCTGACTAGCTTACTCAGCCTATTGAAATCTATCTTTCAAAATTCAAGACTTCAGCTCTCAACTGAGGTTTTCTGGACCCAAGTGCCCACCCCCTAAACTACTCTCCTTCCGTAATTTCAATCATCCAGACATCCCCTCTCTCCTTAATGATGTTTGAGCAATAAACTGGTCAGCCTTCTACACCCTTTCTGACATGTCCGAGGCTGAGAGTTTCTTCACAACTGCACTCCTCCATCTCCAAAATCAACATTTCCCCATGACTACTCACCGAGTTAGGGGTGGCTGTACACATTGGATTACCAAAGATCACCTGGCTATGATGGGGGAAAGGGATAAGTTATGGTCAGCCTACAAAAAAGGCCCCGCCCCTGCCCAATGGAATGAATACCGTCGGCTATGAAACCTTTGTAAACAGTCTGCCCTTGACAAAATAGAAACATAGAAACATAGAAGTTGACGGCAGATAAGGACCGCAAGGCCCATCCAGTCTGCCCATTTCTTTTTCTACCTTATAAATGTGCCATCGGCCTTTGCTCTGTCAGTGACCTATCTATTCATAGTCATTTGTATTGCTCCCTTATGCCTATCCCATGCCTGTTTGAAGCCCTGCACTGATGCACAGCCACCACTTCTTGTGGCAGGCCATTCCACGCATCTACCACCCTTTCTGTGAAAAAGAATTTCCTCACATTCCCCTTAATCGGCCTCCTCTAATCTCATGCTGTGTCCTCTTGTCCTGCTATTTTTCTTATATTTAAACATGTTAGACTCTTTCACCTTGTTTATGCCCTTAAGGTGTTTAAATGTCTCGATCATATCACCTCTCTCCGCCTTTGCTCAGGGTATACATATTGAGCTCCATTAATCTGTCCTCATATGTCTTCTGATGCAGTCCCTGCACCATTTTAGTTGCCCTTCTCTGGACTGCCTCAATTTGGTTAATGTCCTTGTGAAGGTGTGGCCTCCAATACTGCACGCAGTACTCCAGATGGGGCCTAACCAATGTCTTGTACAGAGGGATTATTACCTCCCTCTTATGACTTGTGATACCCCTACTAATCACCCTAACACCCCCTAGCCTTACCTACTGCTTTAGAGGTCTGCTTGGATGATTTTAGGTCATCAGTGATGATGATGCCCAAGTCTCTTTCTTCCTTTGTGACTGCTAGCAACTCCTCCCAGCCTATAAGTGGCTTCAGGGTTTCTCTTCCCTATGTGCATGATTTTGCACTTCTTTGCATTAAATCCCAGTTGCCACTCTTCTGACCATTCTGCTAGTTTATCCAGATCTCTTCTCATTCTGCCCACCCCATCTGGATCATCTACTCTGTTGCAGATCTTGGTGTCATCTGCAAACAGACAAGCCTTACCCTCTAGTCCATCTGCAGGTCACTAATGAAGATGTTGAATAGGACTGGCCCCAGGACTGATCCTGAGTGTACCCACTTGTGACTTGCATCTCTTCTGACTGTATACCATTTACCACCACTCTCTGTTTTCTGCCAGTCAACCAGTTTGCCACCCAGTTGACCAACTTCAGACCCACCCGAGCCTACCTAGCTTATTTATCAATCTTCTATGTGGAACAGTGTCAAAAGCTTTGCTGAAGTCAAGGTAGGCGACATCAACTGCTCCCCTTGGTCCACCACTCTGGTTACCCAGTCAAAGAAATCTATGAGATTAGTTTGACAGGACCTTCCTTTGTAAACCCATGCTGTCTTGGATCCTGTGCCCTATGGATTCCAGGTGTTGCACTATCCTTTCCTTAAGGAGTGCTCCATAATCTTGCCCACTACTGAGGTAGACTGACCGGTCTGTAGTTCCCGCCCTTCCTGCTACCACTCTTGTGGAGTGGGATCACATGAGCCCTTCTCCAGTCTTCTGGGACCTCTCCTGTGCTCAGAGACTCACTAAACAATTCTGCTAATGGCTCTGCTAGTTCCTCCTTTAGCTCCTTAAGTACCCTGGGATGTATGCCATCAGGTCCCATGCCTTATCCACCTGAGCTTAGCAAGCTCTTGTGGACCCTTTCTTTTGTGAAGGAGTAGTGCTCACCTCCCTCCCCTGTGTCCATGATGCTGGGCTGTGGGCCCTGCCCTACCTTCTCTTCAGTAAATACTGAGCAAAAGTATCTATTTAGGATAGATGCCTTTACAGGGTCCTCCTCCTCACATGCTCCTTTTCTCCATTAAGCTTAGCAATACCCCTCTGGACTTTCTCCTTTCACTAATGTATCTATAGAAAGTCTTGTCACCTTCTTTACTGTTCGTGCTAGTGTTTCCTCAGTTTGGGACTTTTGCCTGCCTTACTGCCTTACCTGCTTCCCTTAGGGCAGTTTGGTATGCCTCCCTATCTTCATCCGCTGTGTTCCCTTATATTTTCTGAAGGCCAGCCTTTTGCTCTGACCTTTTCTGCTACTGTATTTGAGAACCAAAGTGGTTTCCTTCTTCTTTTGCACTTCCTTTCTGTCTAACACAATGGGATGTTGCTTCAAGTATTGTATCCTTAATGCTTGCCCACTTTGCCTGTACCTCCTCACCTGTGTTTCTTTTGCCAGGGCTAGCTTAACTCTGTTGGCCATCTTATCAAAGTCAGCTCCTCTGAAGTCCCATATTTTTGCTTTGGAATGGATGATTTAGATGTAGTAGCCAAATTGAACCATACCAGTGATGGTCACTGGCCCCAGGTGACCTTCTACCTGGAGATCTGTGATCCTTCTTTGTTAGTCAGTACTAGATCTAGGATAGCCCTGTCTCTTGTGGGTTGCTGTACCAGTTGTTTGAGGCCCTCCCTGCAGGGAATCCACTATGAGTCTAGTTCTGGCAGATGTTCCTGCTGGTATTGACCAATCTGTATCTGGCATGTTGAAGTCTCCCATTATCAGAACCTCCCTTTAGCTGTCATGTTTTGTATATCTTCTAACATGTATATCTTCTAAATGTGTGCCTTCTTTCACAGCAAACAAAGGGACGGTCTTGGTGACCCCCATTACTTCTGCGTGGTCAGCTCATTCTCAGCCCGCACTCTTAACACCATTATTCACCTTGACACTCCCTCCGGACATCTGGCCGACCCTGTTGCTGTGGCCAAGGCCTTCAATAAAAAAATTCACAGCCCTGTCTGCCCTCCTTAGCAAGCTGCCACCCCTAGTGACTACTGGTCTCTCTAATCATCCCTCCACCCATACCTCTCAAATTCCTCCCCTCCCCTCTTTCCACTTCCAGACCATCACCCCCAGGGATACTGCCAAACTACTGAAGAGCCTGCCTAGCCGGGGCAGCGATGGTCTTTTCCCTGCTATACTTAAACTTATATCACCTGCCATCTTAAAGCCACTCACCTACCTCTTTTAACCTGGCACTGACTCCCTCCTCAGTGCCCAGCACTTGGAAGCATGCCAGGGTGGTCCCGATTTTTAAAACTGTTGACCCGCTATCTATAGATAACTATCAGCCTATATCCTTGCTCTCCCACCTTAGTAAACTCCTGGACAGGGTCGGACTGGGGTATAGGGGGCCCACCTAGAAATCTGGCATGGGGGCCCACCTGGAAAATCAATAGGGAGGACCCAGGATAACACACTCACATCAGTATTCCATTTCAATTTCATACTTTAGCTTTGTGCTTGCATCTTATATTTACTTGCAGGGCCCAAAATACCTAATTTGATTAACAAATAGATGATAACACAAAATATTTCAAGAGTTTAGGTGGTGGCCAGGTACCCAACAGAGGAGGACCCCCTTGAAATTTCCAGGTTTCCAGGTGGGCCAGTCCAACTCTGGTCCTGGAAAAGGATTGTCCACTGACAACTGTCTGATCATACTGACACACACAACCTACTGTCCAGACAGCAACACGCTTCCATAAACATTCCACCACATCTGCCCTCACCCTGTTTACCAATCATATTCTTAGGAACATGGACCTTGGAAGAGCAGCGGTGCCCTTGTCGACCTGTCTGGAGCTTTTGACCCAGTCAACCACACCCTGTTGCTCTCCTCCCTCCGCACCCTTGGCTGCTCTACTGAGACCATGCAGTGGTTCCAAATTACTGTTACCTTTCAGAAAGATCTCAGTCAGTGTGTGTAGGACCTTCCACCTTCCCCACCCTCCAGTCACTCACCAGTGTACCCCAGAGCTCTATCCTGGGCCCTCTTATTCTCCCTATTTAAACTCTCCCCTCCACTGTCTCACTTGTGATGCTAAGTTTATACAGATGACCTTGTCCTCTTCACTAGTGGCAAAGCTCTTGAGAATATATCCAGGGCTTTATCCGATAACTGCTCATGGGCGCACACTCGGTTCCACCACATCACCTAATTGTTGATGCTAAAAAATTAAATCCATGCTTTTGGAACTAAACCTTTCTGATCTAAGGTTGCCAAGGCTCTCAGTAGTCTCACTGGATGACACTGTACTTGAAAATGTACTAACTTTCAAATATCTGAGTTATCCTGGACTCATCTCTCTCCTTTTCCGAACATTTCTCCTCTGTTATCCACTGTAATAACCAGAAACTTGGTGTGGCCTATCAGATAAAGTCACTTCTGACCAGGGAAGCCTGTTTAGCCATTGCCCAAGGCAACCTGCTGCTCTTGATTGACTACTGCTCCTCTATTTACTCACACACATCCTCAGCCTTGTGTGTGCACCTCTGTTCCACGTACAACAGCATATGTTGTTTCACTCTCCTGGCACCATATTCCACTCACCACTGCCACCTCTACCAGACCCTTGGCTGGCTCCCATTACACTGCAAATTTGATTATGGGCTTGGCTGCCTCCTGGACTGCGCCATCAGGCATGGCGAAGACTCCCCTTATACATCTCTCCTCAAGACCAGAACTTCTTCAAAGGGGTCTGCATGCATCCTCAGTCCCCAGATATCCCGAAAGTCTCCTCGGTTATAGGTAACAGCATTATCATCAGCTGCTCCCTCTGTGGAACAGAACCTCATGCCCATCCACTCTCTGGACTCCCATGCCACTTTCAAGACACATCTCGAATCCTGGCTGCTTGATGAGGCCACATCGTTCTAGCTTGGATAACCCCAACACCACCACCACCGCCGCCTTTCTGACTTGTCCCTCTTGGGCTGCTTTGGCTTCCTGCTCTCTCTCATTTCTTTGGACCCTGTCTTACATCCTCACTACCTGCTTCTCGGCTCTCCCACTTGGCTATTGTTCTGTACTTTTTTACATCATGCATTAATTTATACTGGCCACTTATCCTTTGTAAATAATTGTATAATAATTGTTGCATATCATGATGTACTGATTGTTTTTTTCCAGCCTTCCATTAATTTTACTTTCCTATGTTACTTTCTTTGTCTGTATATTCACTTTGTTCAATGATGTCTGTATATCCACATGGCTTGTACTCATTATATAACTTTTTTTTTCAACTTTATTTCCCTCCGTGCGTGGCCCCCATGGAACTCTCTTGGGCATCGAGGTCCTTATCCTGCCACTAGAGCCTCCCCGAACTGAACCTCCTCTCTTCTTCACCTCTCTGCACAGCACCCTGGTCTAACCCTCCCAGGGTGGGTCGCCTCTGCCTCTTGGGCACTCTTAGATTCAGACCCGCTGCAGGGCAGGACCGAGGTGAAGGACCTGAAGGACAGATGGGATGGCCCATCAAAGGACATGGAGGACTTGTTGTCGCCTATCCGTGGCACTATTGTTTTCCACTTTTTCTTGAACTCCCCAAGAGCTCAGACATGCAATGACATCCAGCTCAGTGGATGCACGCTCCCGTGACCCCCCGGAAGATGTCTGCCGAAGCTCCAATCCCCAACGTCTCGCATCCAAGTACTGTAGTGCCTCCAGCCTCTGCTAGAGATCACCAGTACATCGGCTGGTGAAATCCCCCCTCCCCAGGGAAGGAAAGCAGTCCTAGGGATGCTCAATACTTCACCCTCCCTGCTGATCCCCAATGACCCGGGCTCATTCCCAAACTCGGGTCGCCAACGTGGTGCGAGGTGTGGCATCCAGCGCTTTAACCCTCAGCACCACCGGGCCGGCTCTCATTGTATAACTTGTCACTACCTCTGTAACTGCCGCCTGTGTGGCCCGGGTCATGCCTGAAAACGGTCCCCTGAATCAGTGCACTTACCCAATTACCAAACACTTAAATAAATAAATAAAGTGCTATCAGTTCGAACGAAATGGAGTTATGTTCACAGTTTCCTAGTGACTCCCCTATTCTCACAGCTCCTACTGCCTCCGAGTTGGTGAGCACCATATCTAGAACTGCAGTCTGCCTGGTAGGTTCTTTAACCAGCTGTGCCAGTAGACAGTTCTGGAAGGCATCCATCAAGACTTGACTTCTGGTGCTCTTGGCATCGTGCATCCGTTGTATCCCCGACAGAAATGCCTTTCCTCTTTTCCCAGTCAACAAAAATTAAATGAATGCGTAAAATAACACATGTTTAAAAAACAAAGGAAAACTGCACTGATGGAGGAACCCTTCCCCAGCCATACACCCGCCATATCATTATTTTTCCTAAAATTATTTTTTAAATTGCCTTAAAGGTGTTATTATAGTCTTTTTATTACTGTGCCACAATGTCTGCTTCAGAAGGCTGCCTGCTGCCATCTGACAGGCAGATGCATGCTTCCCTCACTCACCCTTTGCTATACCTTGCTGACTTAGTCACTGGTTTGCTTACACTTGGATCAATTAGGAAAAACAAAACAGAGGCACAGAGGAAGAGTACATTGCAAGCAGAAACTAGTGAAAACAAACTGAGCTTTAAAGATAAACTTATAGAAAGCAAACTCAGAGGGGCCAAACAAGTGGGAAAGGAATGGAGAGCACTCACAGCCAAATCCAATAATTTATTGTACGATATCTGTTCTGGCGAGGCCTTGACAGTTTGATTTGCATAATGATTTGCATACCCATGATGCCTTGCACTGGCATCAAGGCTTAAGAGTATGTCTGCCATTTGGAGAGATGCACAAAAACTAAACCATTTCTTCAGATATGTAAACAGGCAGAGGAAACCACAAAAAGCCATCTTCTAAAGGCTCAGGAAATTGATGACACAAAGGGTGAACAAATGGCAGAATGCCTAAATGAGTATTTTGCATCTCGATTCACAAAGGAAGAGGATATTGAACAATGAAATGTTGTTCAAGGGGGTGCAGAAGGACAAACTATAGGACATATATGGAACACCTTTGGGGCCTGATTCAAGAAGGGTGATGCAGGGGTTGTGCCAAGCCTTGTGTCATCCGCATTGTTTGGCGCAACTGCGCCCAAGCCCCTTTGCACCTCACAGCCTGATTCATGAAGGGCTGGCTTAGTCTTGACTGTTTCCCCACTTTGTGGCCGCTTGCGCTAAAGCTGTGGCTCGAGCCCTGTACTAAGGATCCCCTAGTGATGCAATGTTAGACCGGGGGGGGGGGAGTGGTCTAACATGTTGCGGTCGCCGCAAGGAACATGCAGCTAGGGGTTTGTAGCGAGTATCCTTGCTGAATTGCACTTGCAGCAATGTTTGACGCAAGTTGGCCCTTGTGTCAAACTCATCCGCGAGTTCCTTGCACTGATCTGAACCCTTTTGTGAATCGGGTCCTTGGAGTTGAGAAAATGATAAACATGGGGGGGGGGGCTGGATTTCAAAATGCTGGAGGCAGACGCAACTGTGCACACCATTTGAGTACATGCAACAACATCTTCATTTGCCCACCCTGTTTTCAATTAGCTCCATTGATTTGCAACAAAAAGTCATGGTTTGCAGCAAAGAATGGGATCAATTCACAAATGTCTATGCACCGTGTACATGCAAAGCGTAGCATGCCTACAATTGAATGCCATGCAACAGGGTCCAGTGGACCCCAGGGCATTCACTACAGGCATACAACACCCTTTGGCGCACTGGATCCTCAGGACGTGTCCGGCAGCTACGCGTCAGTCAGATTCTCGAGGGCATGCCATGGGGCATGCCCCATTCTGCGCCATTCCTGAAGGTGTGGAGTGCCGGGCCAGGGGCCACTAGTTATGCAATAGGGAACCCTGCTGTAACTGTTACATGTCCTCCCAATGGATATCCATCTGGTGGCAGCAATGGGAACCCCTGAACACTGCTGCCCCAGCCCACCGGGCTGCCACGGAGGGCTAGGGACAGCAATTCAGACAGTCGCCCACAGACACCACATCCCGGGGACCAGTCCTTCCCAGGATCTTCTGCACATGCACAGCAGGGGATCCACTTTGGGACCCAGGATTGGTATCCAGTTGGATACCAATCCTGGGTCCTGCAATCTGCCCCCCATGCAGCTCTGATCCACCCCTGTGCAGCTGCACACTGGCAGACAGGGCAGATACCATGCGCCTGCATCTGTCTTGGCCTGCGTAATTACGTGAGTGTTATATGCGCATTTTGGGCGTATAACCTGCACCTTTGTGAATAGGGCCCAACATGTGTAAATTTTTGTGTCGAAAACTTGGAAGGAGTTAGACCAACTAATAGGTTTAGGCAGATGCAGCACTTTGAAAGTAGTAGCAGTTGGACCTTTGATGGATTTTTTGAACAACCATCCCCATTATAAAGGTCAACAAGACAATATACGACTGGCCCAGTGGTGCTGAGGGTTGAGGCGCTGGACGCCACACCTCGCGCCATGCAGCAACCCAGGTTCAGAGATGGACTCAGGGGGCCGGGGATTGGTGGGGGAAGGAGAGGACTGAATGTCCGGTGGACTGCTCTCCTCTCCTTTCCCTGGGAGGGATCCTGGGGCTGCTCGGTGTCCTTGCAACCCCAATGGAGATTGGGGGTACTACAAGAACACCAGCCAGAACATAGGGATGGGGAGTGCGGCAGACATCAGCAGGAAAGCCATGCATGGACATCATTGCACGCCGCACCCCCAGAGGAAACTATTCAAGAAAACCCCCTACCTCAGGTGAGGCGACCGTGACCATGAGCAATCTGACTACATGTCCAAGGTCGGCCAATTCTCTGACTCTCCCTGGGATCTGGAGCCTCTCCATGGAACTGGGAGATCCTGGATCTTGCATGCTCAATGTAGCAGTGCAGAGAAACAGTTCAGGAGGACAGTACAAAGTTGGAGATGCAGATGGGAAACTGAGAGATGCCCCGAAAGGTAGGGTGCATAAACAGAACATACAAAAAAAAAAAAGCAATATAGACTGCTGGGATGCACCCAAAAATCCTGAAGGAGCTAGCTTAGCTAAGGAGTTAACAATACCATTGCCATCTATATTCATTGAGTACATTAGAAGTGCATACGTGCCTAATGACAGTGGAGTGTCCCATGTAGTCTCAAAACTGAAAAAAGACCCCAGAGCAGAACCGGAAAACTAGGGTACAGTCAGCTTAATGACCCTCATTACCAAAAACTAACTACCAAACTAACTCACTAACTAGCATACCATACCAAAGAAGTTGTTAGAGGCAATCATAAGAAATACAGTTGCCGAACACTTATAAGAAAACAATCTGATTCAATGGCCTAGTATAGATTCTGTAAGGGGAAAGTGTGCCAAACAAATTTCTTTTTTTCTAAAAATATCACCAATTAGATGGATTGCCCTGCTGTTTTTATGTACATCCCACCCTTGACCTAATCTGACTATAGGTCTGCCTCTTTTCAGCATGACAGTGCTCCATGGGCCTGCCGGCTCCCACTAAATGGGACTCCTTCGTCCATCTCATGTCTGCCATCTGTGCCACTTCTCCCTCCCGGGCTGGCAGGCTTAACAGTCAGGTAGAGTAGTGAGGAGAGTTCAGGAGTAGAAACAGAGACAATAAAGATGGGTTACACTATCTGTGTGACCAAGAAGACCAGGTGGGAATGATAGCTTACAATACACACTAGAAGCCCATTGGTCGACAGTGTCAACCAATGGGCTTGTAGGGAGTACTGTAAGCTGTCATTCATTGACAGTTCAGTCAGGGGCAGCCATAGAGGTGAGAGGAGGGCTGTGCCTGGGCCTACCCGGGGCCATACTGGAACAGCAGGATCGGGGTGAGATGTGATTACCGAAGTGGGTGGGTAGTTGGGGACCACTACACTATGGAAAACAGGGATTATTTTATTCTAATGGGGATCAGGACTGGGGGAGGGGAGGGACAACTATACTATGGAAACCGGGGATTTTGTTTTTATTCTAACAGGGATCGGACCAGGGAGGGGAGGGACCACTATACTATGGAAACCGGGATTTTGTTTTTTATTCTAACAGGGATCGGACCAGGAGGGGAGGGACCACTATACTATGGAAACCGGGATTTTGTTTTTTATTCTAACAGGGATCGGACCAGGAGGGGAGGGACCACTATACTATGGAAAAGATTTTTTAAATGTATTTATTTATACTGGGATCAGGACCAGGATGGGTGGAGGACCACTACACATGGAAACTTGTTTCATTTTCTTTATTTGCAATCGGCGATCAGCTGCTGCATGGGGCATGGGGGGGTACACAGCCACCTGCCAGCCATGCAAATGAGCCCAAAATTGGCATGCAAATGGCCACCTAGCACCTTGCATGCCCAATGAGCTCATTTGCATGGCTTCCTATGTGAATAGGGGGATTGCTCTCCAGCGCTATATGTGCCGCAGACCATCCTTCTGGCTGGCTATGAGAGTGGCGCTAATGGGGTTTCTCCTAGGTTAGTGCTGCCCCACCTTGCCCCAATTCACAGCCAGATTGCCCACTGGGCTGTCCAACTGTGAATAGAGCAGTTGCCCACCAGCGCAACCAGGGAGCGCAGCGCAAACTATTATGCTCGCTTTGTGCAGTCTTTGAGAATCCAGCCCCAAGTTCCTAAATACAGCAACGGACTACATGTACACAATCCTGATGAACCTCTTTAACTGAACCCTAATGGAAGGGTCCTTCTCAGAAACCTAGAAACACATCAAAGTGGTCCCTATCTACAAGACAGGAGGGCCAAACAACTTGTCACATTACAGACCCATAGCTCTACTATCCATCATCTCAAAACTGTTTGGAAAGCTAGTGTGTAAATAATTATTATACAATGGCAAGAAAATTTCCTGGCCTCTGATTGGTCACGGTGTCCCTGGCACATAGTGAGGTTATCCCAACACAACCTCACTGTATTGCTTTGATGCCTTGGATGAATTGATCATTAGGATGATGCTTTGGATGTCATACACTTAAAGAAACTGAGATATACTGCCACACTAAAAATCTACTAAAAACATTTTTTATTTTTTATTTTTATTTTGTATAACAACGAGCAATTGTATAATAGCAATAATGCACTCAGGGTGTGGGTTGTGCTGGGATAACCTCACTTCTGGGAGCGCTGGATGCACTTGGCCTGCGACCTCATGCCTAACCACCCAGGTGTGAGGTTATCCCAGCACAACCCACAACCTGTCGTGCATTATTGCTTAATTCACACACCTAGAAGCACACAACCTTCTAATGATCCACCAGTCGAGTTTTAGGGTGGATAGGTCCACGTCCACCCCCCCACCCACTTGCAGACTTCATCAGAGAGGTCACCAGAGCCCTGGACAAAAGCAAAGCAGTTGTGGCAGTGCACATTGACCTCTCAGAGGCATTTTATACGGTGAACTACAAAATCCTTCTAGGGGAACTAAAAAAAAAAAGGGGGTAGCACCAGAAGTAACTGTGTGGTTCACCTCTTACCTAATAATCTGCAGGCAATCAGTGGCTGTGAATAACATCCTATCAGACATAGGGTTCCTATCGGGGGGGGTCCCACAGAGATTGATACTGGGCCCCCTACTATTCCTGGCCTATGTTATTGACCTTCCTGGATACAAAAACACTCCACAGTAAAACAGTATGTCACCCCCCTACAAATGGGGGGTTCCCGAAAAGTATTCCTCAAGCTTGTCTAAATGCTCACTGCCAGGCTGCTGTCCTGCGTTTTAGCAGTTTAAATGTGATTGCCAGAGAGTGCCTGTATAACCTCCGTGCACTGTCTCTTTAAGAGCTGCCTGGATTGCAGTCATAAGTAATCTGAGAGGGAGCTCTGTTGAAAGATGTAACTATTTGCTGAAAATCATTTAGAGTGATAATGATAATGTAGTTTGTCTAACCTGCCTTTTTTGCAGCAAGGATTGTTTTGTTTATCTCCACTATCTTGGTCCTGGACTGCGAATTGGACCAATCAGTTCTGGTGGGACCTAAAATGGAGCCAGACTACAGGAGCTGTCTGGAGTTAAAATCTGCAGGAATTGTAGTTTTGGGCTTTTGGCAACTTTTTTGCACCTGAAGGAGGAGCCTTTGTTGTGACTGAAAGACAGATCAGCCAACCAAACGTTTTGGATTCTGGGGAAAGTCCTTGGCTTGCTGGCAGTTGAGTCAGATCTAAGTTGGGAGCTGAAAAAGCAAGAGTTCAATACAGTCTCTGTGGAAAGGCCCGAGTTTTGGCCTGCATGTCTGCCTGCTGTCCCTGAGAGGAGAGAAGAGAATTATTTTGGACTAAATCCAAGTTTGTGAGAACGAAGTAAGCCATCGATTTTTTTACCAGGCTCATACCTGAAGAAGACCGAAGATTTTGCTTAATGCAATCGGCCTGTCAGGATTTCCAGCTGCTTTTGAATCCCCAGTTTGTGCAGAGACTTTGCGATCGTGACCAGAGAGCGGTTTGCCTGGTACAGTAGAATTTCCTTACATGTAAATGTGCTGTGAGTTGTTAGGGGGTCGTGATTTGGTTCCCTGCTGTGTGAACTGTGTTCTGCTCGCTGGAAGCTGTATCCAGCCCAAAATGGACTGTATCCAAATTTGTCTCCATTTGGTCGGGGCCTTGCCACACTGGCCCAACCAGACTACCTGCTGCACAGAGAAAGCCATCGACGAGAGACTTGCCTGGGGATCAGCCCCCTGCTTCACGCTGAACAGAAGCGATGCCTCTGCATTTTATGTGGGCCCTGCTTCTCCTGGCACTCCAGATTAACCACCTGCTGTCTTGATTTTCATCCAGCCTGTGTCCAGTCTTGGGTATCGTGAGTAATCATCAGGTTAGCTCCCTGCAACAACAGCCTAATCTAAAAGTGTGTCATCTGATTGTCTTGTTGTTTTCTTTTCACGAACTGAGCCCTCCGGCTCCGGATTACAAATAGTGTGTGTTGTGCATGTTGTTTTCTTCCATCACAGGGCCCCAACCAGCTGCAACGTTCCTGGCTAGCCCACCATTCTCCATCTGGGTACCCAGAGTGTGTGACTGCTTATGGACCCTGAAGTGCATGCATAACTGTTTGATTGATACAGCCTTTAAGCAAATTGACCTGATTACGCCCCTCCCCTGTTCAAGTCCCTTAAATAAATCAGATCTAACTCTCTTTTGCATTTACCCTGACTGTGGTTCCAGTTTGTGCAAGAGTACTGTACTGCTGTTATTTGCTGTGTATAACCTTGTTTTACAGGGGGTCCTCAGAGCCAGGCCAGAGGAAAGCCCTGGTGGTAAGTGCAAACAGTGTGGGTACTTATGTGGTAAATTCAGGGGTATTGTGAAAGTGATTATTGTGTATTGTTCTGGCCACTAGTAAGGAAAGAGGGGGGTTACAGTGTCCCGGAGGGTTATGCCCAGGTTAGCTTGACCACTACCAACCCTGACCTCTGGGTGGAGGCACCCATTTCAGAACTCAGGCCCCTTAACCTGCTACTAGCCAAGCAGGCAGGGGTAGTAGCCCTTGGGATAGCACCATCTAGGGGTTACATATATGTGGATGGCACAGTCCTCATAGCAGGAGCCAAAGACTCCAACTGAATTTTGATATTCTTCAAAAATGGTTTGTCTTTGCAAAGAGGACTCTCAGTGAGGAAAAACCCCAGCCTATAGTCTTCTATAAAACAGTACCAAAATTAAAACACTTGTAAGGTAGAAATACAACTCCTAGATGTGTCCACTATCAATGAAACTAAAGACAACAAATACCTGGGAGTAGACATAGACAATGCCTTGAATTTTGAGAACAAAAGCATTATCAAAAAGTGAATGCCAGACTGAAGGCTCTCTTGCCAAAATGCCTACACCATACCAAAAAAAGCAAGATGGACCCTAGCTTCTCAGCTGCTGCTGCTCATTCTGGAATTTGGAAGCACAGTTTACCAGTATGCAAGTAACCAGCTGCTGGACAAACTGGATACAGCATATCACAAAATGGCAAGATTCCTCCTTAGATGCCAATACAGCACCCACCATTGTGCAATACTCAAAACATTAAACTGGGATTTCCCCAAACTAAGAAGAGAGAAGTCCAGGGCACTCACAGTATACAAGATCACCAGGAGCATGATCGTCAGATATCAGGGACTAGCAAACAATTTCCCATAAAATACATGCAACATGCGAGACGTCAAAAACAGAGGCCTCTGTGTGTAACTAGGGTCCAAACTAGCTACAGGAAAATTAGCCTTGATTACCTCATTCCCAAGACCTGGAATTCCCTGTCCCCCAAATCCAGAGGGAGTAAATCCCTGGCTGAATTTGAAACTGCTCTACTGTCAGAACTCAGAGTCCTGCGACTGTTACTAGAGTGACAGCTCAGCCTCCTGTCAGGGCAAAACCTCTCCGGACTAACCATTGGTAGCTGCCTGAAAGACTAAATGTAAATACTGTTTATATTGCCATTGTAAACTGCTTTAACTATTGTACATTGTATACTTACACTGTTAATGTAACTGCTGTAGCTAATGTAACACATCTTGCCTGTTCATATTCAAACTGCCATTGCTGAGATGCACTACACCTCAGCACTGGACAATATTGAAAATAGGACCATGGTGGCCCTAACAGTTTTATCCTGCCAAAAAATAAACATTTTTACTACTAGTACATCAGTAGCACCTAGTCTGGAAGCCTCACAAAAAAAAATGACTGCAGAATAATGCAGGATGTGACTTCTTATGAAGAATTCTTACAGATTTGGAGATCAGAATCTTTGCAAAAGTGACATAATGACATATGTGTAAAATTGTTTCATTCAGTAACTTCTGCTCGTAAACAACTGATAGACCAAGTGTGATCTAATGATCAAAGAGGTTCACATCCCAGAAGAAGAAACCTCATGGTACACACACGTACCATACAAAAAAATGTACGAATAGCAGAAAACTGTGTTGTTTGAATGCAGGTTTCTACATGGGAGTCCAGGTGCAAGTTGCAGGATCCTCCTAATGTGCTGGCCTCCAGGGCATAAGGGGGAGTTTATGCAGGTATTATGGATTTCATTGCCAAGAGGGTTCTGGATTCATATAAATGGATTATTTGGGATGATTTCAACACCTGGGTCGACAAATTCACATTTTGGAAGGAATTTCCTCCAGTGGATGAAATCACCAAGCCTTGCACAAGTTATTACTTCTGAGACTCATCAACATGGACATGCCTTGGACTTGGTTTTCTTCCTGAGGCTCGAGGTGAGTAAGCTAGAGACTGATCCAGTCAATTCTTCAGATCACTGCATGGGGAAGCTGTCCTTCAGGGCCCACCTATGACCCTCCCCTATGGAGATGTTTCAGTACCACGTTTTAAGATAGCTTGGGCTAGGAGGACTCTCGGCAGTGCTGGACATCTCGGAGATGGTGGAAGCCAATGAGATGGGATCCAAGAATGCAGTATTGATCTATAACAGGGTTATTAATGGGGCAATCAGTTCTGTGGCACCTATCCATGTACAACCCCAGGTTTTATGCTTACAAACATACGAACATATGAAATTTGCCAGCAGATAAAGGCCTAGAGGTCTCATCGTCTGCTCAAATGTGCAGCCAGCACCCTTATCCTGCAGCTGCCCTCCTCCCCTTCCACCCTTCCCTTCATTGACCCTCCCCTTATACTGTTCCATCCCCTTTGAAGCAGTCCACTGTTCTACTGGATACCACTTCTGCAGGTAACGCATTCCACCCAGCCACCACCCTCTCTGTAAAAAAGTGTCTCCTCATCTTCCTCCTGAACCTTCCTCCCTCCAGTCTCATATCATGGCCCCTGGTGTCCCTCCCCTCCCCTCCCTTACTTTGAACAGCCCCTCTGTACCTGTCTTGTTTATTCCTTTAATGTACTTAAAGTTTTCAATCATGTCCCCCCGTCCCTCCTCTCCTGCAGTGAGTACATGTTCAACTCCCTCAGCCTCCTCTTGTATAAGTCCCCCAGCCCCTTGATCATCTTTGTTGCCCTGCGCTGCACCCCCTCCAGTAACTTAATGTCCCTCTTCAGATACGGGTGCCAGTACTGCATGCAGTACTCCAGGTGCGGTCTAACTAATGACCTATACAGTGGCAGAATCACCTCCTCCCTCCTCGAGGATATACCCCTTGCAATACAACCCAGAATTTTGTTGGCCTTTGCAGCTACCTTCCTACATTGTGCCGAGTTGTTCATCGACCCTGTAATGAGCACCCCCAGATCCTTCTCCTCCTCCTCTGTCTGGGCTAGCTGCACTCCCCGCAGCTGGTAACTCCTCCTCCTTGGGTTCTTCATCCCAAAATGCAGCACCGTGTACTTTTTGGCATTAAATCCCAGTTACCAGGTGTCTGACCAGGTTTCAAGCTTTGCCAGATCATCCTGCAACCCCTGCCATCCCCCTAGGTCATCCACCACTACTCCTACCTTGGTATCATCAGCAAACAGACTGATCTTGCTCTTGATGTCCAATGATATGTCTGCAATGAATATCTCAAACAACACTGGTCCCAACACCGAGTCCTGTGGAACACCGCTCATCACTACCCTTGGGTGTGAGAGCCCCACCCACCACCACCCTCTGTTGCCTTCCCTGAAGCCAGTTCCCTACCCATCTCACCAGCTTTGCACCTGCCCCTGTGCCTACTAACCTACCTCCCAGCCTTCCATGTGGCACTGGGTCAAATGCCTTACTGAAATCCAGATACAGGACATCCACTGCATGGCCCTGTCCAGTTGCTAGTTACCCAGTCATAGAACTCCACCAGGTTGGTTTGGCAGGATCTGCCCCATATAAAGCCATGCTGTCTACTGTCCTGTAGTCCTTTAGCCTCTAGGAGGGCTACCAGCCTCTCCTTCAGGATAGTCTCCATTAGCTTACCCATGATGGATGTGAGGCTCACTGGTCTGTAGTTTCCCGATTCATCCTTCGGCCACTTTTGTGGAGGGGCACCACATGAGTCATACTCCAGTCCTGAGGTACACACTCCGAATGTAGTGAGGCATTAAATAGGTCTGCCAAAGGTTCTGCAAGGACCTCTACCAGCTCCTTCAGTAGCCTGGGGTGGATGCCATCTAGGCCTGGTCCCTTATCCACCCTCAGTGCCTTCAAACACTCCTGAACTTTGCCCTCCATGATTTCCCCATCTGTCACCCCCTCCCCCCCATTTCTGCCATTCCTCCCCTTTAGGTGTCACCCCCCTCTTCTCTTTAGTAAATACTGAGCAGAAGTACTCATTTAGTGCTTCTGCTTTATACTTCCTGCTTCCACCCAACCCCCTCCTTCCTAATCCTTACTATGTGGTTCTTACAGCTCCTTTTCTCCCTGATGTACCTAAAGAAGTCCCCCCCCCTTCTTAATGCCTTGTGCCAGCCTGAGTTCCTCAGATGCATTGGCTCCCCTTACTGCCCTTGTCACCTCCTTCGATTCTGTCAAGTACTCCTCCCTGTCCTCCCCTCTCCCTGTTTTCTTGTACTTCCTAAAGGCAGCTGTTTTCCTCCTTACCTTTTCCATGACCTCCTTGCTCAGCCAGCTCGGTTTCTTAGCCCTAGCCTTCTTGCTGTGGGCCTTGCAGCAGGTTTTGGTTGCCTCCATTATCCCCAGCTTTATGAGCTCCCATCTCTGGTTAGTGTCCATACTAGACTGAATTCTGGCCAGGTACCCTTTTACCACTTCCCCCATCCTCCCAAAGTTGGCCCTCCTGAAGTCCAGCACTCTTGTGCCAGATTCCACTCCTTCCTTGCCCATATCCAATGTGAGCCATACTGAGTGGTGGTCACTCCCTGACAGCGGTTCTTCCACTGTAAGTTCTCTCACAAAGTCCCCATTTGCCAGCACAAGGTCCCCATGGTTGGACGGGGAACTTAGGGAGTTGAAGGCAGGGGTAAATGGAGAAAATGACAAAGGCAATAAGGACAGGGATGGGGCAAAAGGGATAAGGCCATCAAGAAATGGAGGGTAATGAGTACCAGTGCCTATAGTCTGGGCAACAAGCTCCTGAACTGGTGGCCTTGATGGAAGAGGGATGCCTGGATAGTATAGCAGTCACAGAAACATGGTACACAGAGAACCATGACTGGGATGTTAACATACCAAGGTTCGCAACCTACAGAAGAGACAGGGAGGGGAGAAGAGGGGGAGGAGTAGCTTTCTATGTAAGGGAAGAGATAAAAGCAACAGAACAAAACAGTAAACAGGGAGGAGAGGAGGCACTGTGGGTCACCTTAGAGACTGGAAATGACACCACATTCTGCACAGGGGTTGTATACAGACCCCCATCTCAGGGGGAGGGAATGGACAAGGATATGATAGAAGGCATCCTTAGGATGGCAGAGAAAGGGGAGATACTGTTGATGGGGGACCTGAATATGCCAGATGTTAACTGGAGCACCTTTGCTGCAGCCACATCCAAGAGCAGGGCCATTCTTGATGCCCTACAGGCGGCATGCCTCAGAAAGCTAGTTTTGGAACCCACTCATGAGGGAGCGATCTTAGACCTCGTACTCTCAAATGGGGACAATGAGAAGATCTCAGATCTAGAAGTGAGTAGCCATATGGGAACAAGTGACCACCAAACAGTGTAGTTCATGACAAACTCAGCTACAGAGTCAGGCCATACAAAAGTGAGGTACTGGACTTCAGGAGGGCTGACTTTGCAAGGTGGGAGAGTGCCTTAGAAAAGAACTAGCAAACAGGCTAGAAGGAGGGTGCAGCAACAATGGGGAAATATCAAAACTGCCATCACAGAGGCAATAAGCCTTTGTGTGAAGCAAATAAACAAATCAAATGAAAGAAAAGCCACTATGGTTCTCAAAAGAGGTGGTGGGGAAGGTTAGGAGAAAAAGATAGCATTTAGGAAGTATAAGGAAACACAGAAGGAGCAGGACAGAGAACTGTACCAGTTAAGGCAGAAGGAAGCAGGGAGGGAAGTCAGAATAGCAAAGGCCCAAACTGAGGTAAAGACAGCCAACTCGGTTAAGAAGGGGGATAAAACCTTTTTATAGGTACATCAGGGAGCGTAGAAAGACAAAGGGAGGGATAATGAGGCTGAATAGAATGGACGGTGGGTGGGCAGAGAGGGACAGTGAAAAAGCAGGGATACTGAACGAATACTTCTGCTCAGTATTCACAAAAGAGAGGAGGGGGGGTGCCTAATCCAGTTAACAGAAGCACTCTGGATAGGGGGGTCGATCCCATTCCTTTCACAGAAGAAAGGGTTCTGAAAGAACTCCTAAAACTGAAGGTGGACAAAGCAATGGGGCCTGATGGAATTCACTCCAGAATTCTAAAAGAATTAAGGGGAGAACTAGTGACACCACTGACTACCCTTTTTAACAAATCATGGGAGGATGGTGTGGTACTTGAGGACTGGAGGAAGGTGGATGTGATTCCCCTTCACAAAAGTGGGAGCAAGACAGAGGCAGAAACTACAGACCTGCAGACCTGTCAGTTTGACCTCTGTGGTAGGAAAAGTGATGGAATCACTTCTGAAGGAAAGAACTGTTGAGTACCTTGAGGCCAGTGGGGCACAGGACCCAAGGCAGCATGGGTTCACAGTGGGAAGGTCATGTCAGACAAATCTAATTGATTTCTTTGACCAGGTGACCAAAGCAGTAGACCAGGGAGAGGCTGTGGACATGACCTACCTAGACTTTAGCAAGGTATTTGACGCAGTCCCACAAAAAAGATTAATAATCAAATTAACCAGCCTGGGAGTGGGTCCCAGGCTGGTAGCCTAGGTAAAACACTGGTTGGACAACAGGACACAGAAGGTAATTGTAAATGGAGTCCACTCTGAAGAAAGGGGGGATACTAGTGGGGTACCGCAGAGTTCAGTACTGGGTCCAGTACTTTTGAATGTCTCTATAAGTGACATTACAGAGGGACTGGAAGGAAAAGTATGCCTTTTTGAAGATGACGCAAAGATCTGCAACAGGGTTGATACACAAGGAGGCATGGAAAGGATGAGAAGGGACTTGGCAAGGTTGGAGGAATAATCAGAAGTATGGCAGCTTGGATTCAATACAAAGAAGTGCAAAATAATGCACCTGGGAAACAAAAACCCAGGGGAAGATTACACAATGGGGGGGGTAGTAACAACAACAAAACTGGAAAGAGACCTAGGGGTAATCATATCAGATGACCTTAAGGTTGGCAAGCAATGTGAGAAGGCAGTCGAAAAGGCTGGGGGGATACTGGGATGTATAGGGAGAGGCATCACCACTAGAAAACAGGAAGTTGCTATCCTTCTGTACAGACAATTGGTGAGACCCCATCTGGAGTACTGTGTCCAGTTCTGGAGACCCCATCTCCACAAGGACATAGACAGGATGGAGGCAGTCCAGAGGAGGGCAACTAAAATGGTGCAGGGTCTGCAAGAGAAGCCATGCGAGGAGAGACTAAAAGAGCTTAATATGTCTACCCTTGAGGAAAGGAGGGAGGGTGACATGCTAGAAATTTTAAAGTACCTCAGTGGAATCAACAAAGTCCAAGAGGGTAACATTTGTCAGAAAAGAGATTGCAAGAACAAGGGGACACAATTTGAAGATAGAGGGGATGGCTCAGGGCAATGTGTGAAGTATTTTTCACAGAGAGGGTGGTGGATGCATGGAACAGCCTTCCTGAGGAGGTTGTGGGGTCTAAAACTGTGGGAGAATTCAGAATGCATGGGGCAGACATTAGGCAATTCTTGTGGGGGGTAGGAAGAAATAGGGTATTGGTTAACTAGGATCTGCAGCTTATCCTGTAAGTAGGGAAATGGGCAGACTAAGTGGGCCAAGCGGTCCTTATCTGCCATCAAAGGCTATGTTTCTATATATGTTTCTATGAAGACTAGGGTTAGACGTTAGAGCCCTGTTAAAGGAGGTCCAAGGCACAGGAGGATAAACTAACTTTGAAGATTTATTTTGATGACTTTCAAAAGGTTATCTCCCATAAGAAGGCAGCTTCTATGCAGGGAGATTGTGGCTGGGAGGAACTGACTCAGCTCTTTCATACTGTGGACAGGCTATTAAATCCAGCCTGACTCCAGTTGGTAAGAGTATTTTCAGCTGCAAAGTATGAAGAGTTTGCTCAATTTCTCTCAGACAGAGAATCTTCTATTCGGCCGGAATCTTTCCAAGCAGGCTGGCACGGTCTGGCAGAGTTGGGCAGGGACTTCATGGATGTACTCGACTGGCCTGAGCAGAGTTTCAGCCAATCTTGATAGAAGAAGTTTGAAGGGTGATTCTGGAGCTGCAGCCCGCTTATTGTGAACTAGACCCAAACTCCAGGTGTCTATTAGTGAGTTGTGTGGGGTCTTTGGAGTTGGTGTTCTCTAGGATAGTTTGGTGTTCCTTGTCAGAGGGAGTCTTCTAGGCAGCACTGAAAAATGCACTGGTTCAGCCCCTTCTAAAGAAGCCAGCTTTGGACCCATATGTTCTAGCAAATTATCGTTCTGGCTCTAACCTCCTTTTACAGGTAAGGTTAGTGAGAAGGTTGTGACGCTGCAGCCTGAGGCACACTTCGCAGCTCATAACATCTATGAGCCCTTCCAATCTGATTTTGGATCTAGGCATAGCACTAAGACTGCACTGGTCAAGGTACATAATGACCTTCTCATGGTGAGAGATAAGGGTGAATGGTCAATACTCATTCTGCTTGATCTCTCCTCAGCATTTGACACTGTGGACCATGGAGTTTTGCTGGACCATCTGTGGGAGTATGTAGGACTCACTGGCACACTTATCCACAGGTTTGATTCCTATCTTTGCAGTAGGATTCAGAGGGTGGTGATGGGAACTTTCTCATTGTCCCCAATGCCCCTGCTCTGTGGCATGCCCCAAGGTTTGGTTCTCTTACCTTTGTTGTTTGCAGTATACATGCTGCACCTGGGAGGGCCCATTCAACAATACAGCTTGGGTTGCCACTGCTATGCGGATGATACCCAGTTGTATTTGTCCTTTGCACCTATGATGCCTGACACTGTCAAGGTGCTTAATATGTGCCTGTCTGAAATCCAGAGTTGGATGGAATCTAGTTGGCTGAACCTTAACCTGGATAAAACTGAGATACTGGTGCCTGAGCCAGGTCAGGGAGGGAGCAGAAGTAGTCATGGGTAAGATGGGCCTTCGGCTTGGATCATCCAGGTTGTTGGCTTCTGTAAAGGTGAAATGTCAGGGAGTCATATCTGATGAATGGTTGACACTGGAGGCTCAGGTGTTGGCTGTAGTCAGAAGTGGCTTTTGCCATCTGAGAAACATCAGCCGGATTAAGTCCCTTATCCCTCCGGAAGATCTGCCAACCCTGGTGAATGTTTTCATGATGTCTAGGCTCAACTACTATAAAGCGGTTTATCTCAGGGTTAGTGGAGGTACCCTACAACACTTGCAGCTGGTGTAGAATGCTGTGGCCGGATCACTGATTAGCCTCTCGAGGTCTAGTAATGTGACCCCAGTCCTGCGTGATCTGCATTGGCTCCCTGCAAAGTAGTGAGTTACCATCAAGGTTGGTTTACTAACCTTTAAAGCCCTACATGGATTGGGCCCTGACTGCCTGGTACAGCTCTTGCACCCTGTCCAGTCCATGCACCCCCTTTGCTTCTCTGAGGAAGGTCTCCTTTCAGTCCTGAGGGCCCAGCTAAAGTCTTCTGGTGACCATTCATTTGAAGAGGCCAGCCCTCTTCTTTGGAATGCCTTGCCTAGGGGACTGAGGGAGGCTTCCTCAGTGGAAGCCTTTAAAAGGGAGTTAAAAACCTGTCTAAGGCTGGCCCACTGGCGCAGCGGTAGCACTACCACTCATGATGCCGGTGACCTGTATTCAGGAACAAGCCCAGGGAGTCAGAGGGCTGGCCAAGGGGGAGAGAAGGCTGAATGTCCATGGACCACTCAACTTCTCCAGGGAGGGGGAGACGAGGCCCAGTGCTCGACTGACCCCAGGCAGAGGAATGAGGTACAGCAAGTGCCCGGCCATACAGAGAAGAGCTGGTCATGCCGGATGTTGGTGGATCTCTGCCTGACATCAGGGCACAGAGTATGCCCAGAAGATGTGAAAATGGCTCCCTGCACTCTGGGAAGACAGAGTGCCAGCACAGACCTGCCCCACGTGGTAGTCCCGACAAATGGCAATTGTTTGGGGTGTACGGGCCCCCACATCATCCCCGCCTGGGAGGAGGAACCAAAGCTACATGGGAGGACTACCACAGGGCTCCAGGCAGGAAGGAACTAGGGCAGATGCCAGGCACTGTCGATGAGGCGGAGCACAGAGGTCAGGGGAGGAGCATAAACAGAAAGTGAAAAAAAAACTGTCTAATTCATCAGGCCTTTGGGGACTTATCGTTCTCATAGTTTCCCTGTGTTAGCTGCTCTAAACAGAAATTATGGTATTCTGTCTATTTTAAATTGTTCTCTATCTTAGTTATTTACTAATTACTGTAGTGTTATTTACTAATTATTGTACTGTCAGTCTGACCTCTGTGGTAGGGAAAATGATGGAGTCACTTCTGAAGGAAAGAATAGTTGAGTACCTAGAGGTCAGTGGAGCACAGGATCCAAGGCAGCATGGGTTCACAGCGGGAAGGTCATGTCAGATGAATCTAATAGATTTCTTTGACTGGGTGACCAAAGTAGTAGACCAGGGAGGGCTGTGGACATGGCCTACCTAGACTTTAGCAAGGCATTTGACACAGTCCCACACAAAGATTATTAGTCAAATTAACCAGCCTGGGAGTGGGTCCCAGGGTGGTAGCCTGGGTAAAACATTGGCTGGACAACAGGACACAGAAGGTAATTGTAAATGGAGTCCACTCTGAAGAAAGGGAGGTTACTAGGGTACCGCAGGTTCAGTATTGGGTCCAGTCCTTTTAATGTCTTCATCAGTGACATTGCAGAGGGACTGAAGGAAAGTATGCCTTTGCAGATGACACAAAGATCTGCAACAGGGCTGATACACAAGGAGGTGGGAAAGGATGAAAAGGGACTTGGCAAGGTTGGAGGAATGGTCAGACGTATGGCAGTTAGATTCAATGCAAAAAGTGCAAAATAATGCACCTGGGAAACAAGAACCAGGGAAGAATACACAATGGGTGGGGAGGTAGTAACAACAACAAAACAGCAAAGGGACCTGGGGGTAATCATACCAGATGATCTTAAGGTTAGCACATGTGAGAAGGCAGTAGGAGGGCCGGGGTATACTGGGATGTATAGGAGAGGCATCAGCAGCAGAAACAGGAAGTTGTTATCCCTCTGTACAGACAGTTGGTGAGACCCCATCTGGAATACTGTGTTCAGTTCTGAGACCCCATCTCTCGCAAGGACATAGACAGGATAGAGGCAGTCCAGAGGAGGGCAACTAAAATGGTGCAGGGTCTGCAAGAGAAGCCATATGAGGAGAGACTAAAGGAGCTTAATATGTATACTTGAGGAAAGAAGGAGAGGGGGACATGATAGAAACTTTCAAGTACCTCAAGGAATCAGCAAAGTCCAAGAGGGTAGCATCTTTCAGAAAAGAGACTTGCAAGAACAAGGGAGACAATTTAAAGATAGAAGGAGGGCAGTTCAGGGGCAATGTGAGGAAGTATTATTTCACAGAGAGGGTAGTGGATGCATGGAACAGCCTTCCTGAGGAAGTTGTGGGGTCTAAAACTGTGGGAGAATTCAAGAATGCATGGGACAGACATAAGGCAATTTTTGTGGGGGGGCAGGAAGATATAGGCTGTTGGTTAACTAGGATCTGCGGCCTATCCTGTAGTTAGGGAAATGGGCAGACTAGATGGGCCTAGCGGTCCTTATCTGCCATCAAAGTCTATGTTTCTATGTTTCTATGTGTTTTAAATTGCCTGTCATGTATGTAGGGTGCCCTGAGCCTTCATGGAAGGGCACCATATAAATGAAGTTACTACTACTACTACTAAATTACTTGGGCCATCCATAAATATGGATAAAATTATAGAAAAAAAATCAATCATAATGCTTACATTCAGGAGCAATAAATAAGAATGGTCATTTCATTCTGTGAAAATTATGTTATATTAAAATTAATGGAGACCCGCCGGCCCAGTAGCACAGAGGGCTGAGGTGCTGGATGCCTTACCTCATGCTACGCTGGCAACTCGGATTTGGGAATGACCTCGGGTCATCGGAGAGCCGGCACGGGGGGAGGAGAAGCAGGATTGAGCAGCCTCTCAGCAGCTCTCCTCTCCTCTCCTGGGGGAGGTGGTTGCCCCCCCATTGTCCCACCACCACCGGTTGGAGGTCCGGTGTTGGCGCAGGTGGAGGGGGCAGCACGAAGGGATGGCATCTCAACGCACAGTGTGTGCATGCCTCCACACATGCATGCATGCAAGAGATGGGGTGGGAGTTAAATGGGGTAAAAAGCCTACAAAACATATGTATAAAAAACTAATTTTATTTATTTATTTATTGAAATGTCTGACCAGGAAGGTTACACTGAGCAACAAAAGCTCGTCTCATGGTACATCCTGGGGGAAGGGGAGTGGGAACAATAAGTAATACAACAGGATACATACATCAGGAAATAGCTTAACAGCATATAGACAGACCGTACAGGATTACAACCATCAATAACTAATAAAATTTCTAGACTGGGATACATAGAGAGACTAGCAGAAGGTATAGTAATAAGGTACTCGGGGGGGGGGTGATACAGGAGTGGTGACAGAAAGTGCTAGGTTGCAGAAAGTGCTAGGATTGCAAGAGGGGTTAGGATAAGGGGGGCATATTTGGCCCAGCTAGAGGAAGGAGGAGGTATAGACCAACAGCTAGACAGGGCCCTGCGGGGCTAGCTGCAGTTGCAGTTCATCACTAGGTAGTTTGCTGGGGATGTAGAGAGAGAGAATAGGCTGAAGAAGAGTGGTGGATTTGGGTCGGTAGTTGATTCCAGAGCTTAGGTAGGTGATGGGAGAATGCCATTTGGCCGGATGTAGTATTTCTGTGTGGTATATTCAGAGAATGAGAGTCATCAGATAGGAGGACGTAATTGAAGGGGTGAGGGGCAGATAAGGAGGCAGAGAGGTAAGAGGGGAGTGAGCCTAGCCAGAATTTTGAGGTAAACTTTGAAGCATGCAAGGTTCTCCTGTCAACAAGTGAGGGAAAATTTAGAGAGTGGTAAAGAGTGCAGTGATGTGTCAGAGCAGGGGCATCCAAGGCAAACCGGCAGAAGGAGTTAAAAAGAGGTTCCAGCCTGGATAAGGAGGATTGAGGGCTGCTCCTTAAACAACATCTCAATAGTCGAAAGTTGGCAGATTCATTTTATGTACCAGTTCGTGCCTAGCTGGAGACCATCTTAAGGGTGAGGTTGGTGACATTCCTGGAAGTAAACAGCCTTCAGGACATCCAGCAACATGGGTTCATTCAGGGGAGATCTTGTCAAACTAACCAGGTCAGATTTTCTGACTGGATGACAAAGGCTGTAGATGGAGGTTAGCTGGCTGATGTCTTGTATCTGGACTTCAGCAAGGCATTTGACTCTGTGCCATACGGGAGACTGATTGGCAAACTGAGGAACCTGGTGTAGGGGTGACACTGGTACAGTGGATAGGCAACTGGCTGAGCAACAGACAGCAGAGGGTGGTGATGGGGGGGAATTCTCATCACCCAGGAAGATCACTAGTGGGGTCCAACAAGGATCGGTTTTGGGTCCACTGCTATTTAATGCCATCCTAGCGGATATAGCGGAGGGAGTTAAGAGCAAAATGAGTCTGTTCACCGATGACTCCAAATTAGGTGCAGTGGTGGACAATGAGAAAGGGAGGAGGGTACTCCAAGAGGATCTGGAAAGACTTGGACAGTAGTCAGACACATGGTGGCTGGGGTTCTATACTAGGAAATGCAGTGTACTGCACTTCAGGGTCAGGAACCCAGGATACAGTTACCACTTGCAGGGAGGGTGGGGCAGATATCCGTATCTGGGGAAGAAAATGATCTGGATGTGGTGATCACAGGGAAAATGAATCACTCAGTACAGTGTAGAAAAGCAGCGGCAAAGGCAAACAGAATGCTAGGGTGCATTGCTAGGGGGATCACTTCAAGGAGGGAGGAGGTTATTCTGTCACTGTACAGATCAATGTGAGGCCGCAGTTGGAGTACTGTGTGCAGTTCTGGTGCCCATACTTAAAGAGGGATGTCAGGCTCCTGGAGGGAGGCCCGAGGACAGCGCCCAAGATTATCCTGGGAATGGGGGAGAAATTCTATGGTGAGAGACTAAGAGAGTTCAACATGTACTCCCTGAAGGATAGAAGGAACAGAGGAGATATAATCAAGACCTTTAAGTACTTGAAGAGCATAAACAAAGTTAGTACTGAGGTATGTTTAGACTGAAGGGAAGGGACCATGAGAGTACATAGGCTGAAACTGGTGGGGGATGGGTCGGGGAGATGAGGAAGCATTACTTCATGGAAAGGGTGGTAGCAGCTTTGAATGCGTTGCCTGAGGAGGTGATCTCGCTGGATTCAGTGGGGAGTTTTAAGAAGGGGTGGGATAGGTTCATGGGCAAGGTACAAGTAGGGAGAGAATTGACCAGGTGGCGGGAAAAATTGGCGGGAGGGATGGAAAGGGGGAGGGGCAGCAGCCGTTGTCTGAACCGTGAGCTGCATCTTTGAGCAGACGAGATAGACCCTGAGGCCTAATTCTGCTGGCATAGTCATATGTTTGTGTGTTTGGAGTGTTAATTTTTTTGAAATGCACTAAGCTGCTTATGGTTCATAAATTGACTATAGGGTAAGCCCTCCATCTGCTAATTATTCATTCCCAGTTGCTAATCTATAGAACACCCCATATGTCTGTTTATGTTGACACACATAATAAGAATAATTGATTGTATCATTGCCTGCCTTCTCCTTCTCATTTTTTTAATTCAGTTCAAGATTGTGTGACATTGTATGAACCTCAACCAAGTGTTTTTGCCCGATTGTAACATATATATTAATAAACAGATTTGAACTGAATTATACAGCACTGTAACTGTACTGCACTGTAAGAGGCATTGTGATCTAGTGGTAGAGCACTGGCTTAGGAACCAGGAGACTGTAGGTTCAAACCCCTCTAGAGCCAAATACTCACTGTGTGTCCTTGGGCAAATCAGTTAACCCTTTCACTGCTCCAGTTCATCCAGCTGCAGAAATGGGAGCAGCAGAATCCCGCTAGAGATGAGATGTAGCATCTCATCTGGGCTACTTGGGATAAATTAATTGCAAAATTAAAAAAATATTGGAGTAAATAAACCGTACAAATAAAAGGCTGTTTCTTAACAGTACTGTTTTAGATATTGATGCTGAAATGAGTTAATTGCATGATCTTATAAATATAATGGGACACCAGGGAATGTTTGGGTTCCATGTTATCTCAGCAACTGCACAATGGCAATGGGAATAACTGTGAGTGCACATCGCTGAAAACCAAAATGGAGATGTGCACTATAATGAAGGAAAAACAGCAAGAGGCTCTAACTTTATGACAGTCGGATGATATTTACCTACTTTTTATGCAGGGCTGCAACCCCGCACCCGCCCGCCTAAAATTAATATAACTAACTCCGGGGGCCACATTTCAGAGATGGAGAAACTCAAGGGGGATGCAACTTGGGAGGGACAGAAGTCAGGAGGGGAAAATGGTGGGGGGGGACAAAGTGAGAATGGACTTCACAAAATAAAAACAATTTAAATTAAACAACTCCCCAAATAAACCATAAAATAAGACATTCTAGGGAGTTCTGAACCCTGGTCTACCAGCATCAGTGGCGGTGACTGTAGCCACCACACCAAATGAGTAGCTGGGAACTGGCATGCCCAACAAAGCCCCATAACCCTATGTAGCTGACCCTGCTTCGCTATACACCCCCTCGCTACTTGCTGACATTCACTATTTAGTGACCCCCGCTATTCTTTCATGGTCGCTATTCCCACAGGCACTCAAACTGAGTTGCTCAGTTTGAGTCGCCCATATCACGGAATACCAATGTGGTTGGCATGGGATGGGGAGCAGAAGGGTAACACTGGACATCAGGGTCTGCTTGGCACGTGATGGGGTGAGAGAAGGGGTGCCAATGGACACAAAAGACTGCTTGGTATAGTGATGGGGAGAGGATGGTTATGCCACTGGATACCAAGGAGTACGTGGCATGCAGTAGAGGGAGGAGGTGCACCACACCACAGAGTGCTTGTCAAAGGATTAACAATGCCAGCCAATGGCTGGCATTGATAATACATATTAGTATGCATGTTATTAATTATTCTTTTAAAATGGATGGAAATTAATTGTAAAAAAAAAATCTAGGTTTAGGTACCAGCTAGGGTCACTGCACAAGGTCGCAAAACAGGGAAATATAACCAGAGGGTATATAAAAGTATGAGCGTAAAGGACAGCTTCCCAGCCAAAGGTATAGGAAAAACAATAACAATTTCTTTAGAAGCTCTGCAACGTGGCAAAAGAGGTTGTAAATTACTGTATGCCTGGGCTAGAGAAACATTTAAGACAGTTCTTGTGTTCCTATTGGTCAGAACACAGATCTGCTTTTTTTGCTTACTAGATTTTCAGGCTGAAAAATACCAGAGACAGGGGAAGTATAAACAGGGAGATGAGATTACAACGTGAAGTGATTCTGGCTGGACTCTGAAAGCTGCTCAGTTAGAATCGACATGGAAAGAAATGGTGGCAATATGGACTGAGAAAGTGGGAAAAGAGGAACTGCATTCAGAGACATGCAGTCTCCAGATCCAGAAGCTGGGGTACAGATATGGAGGAGAAATGTTTTAATAAAATAACATCAAAGACAGCCAACAGAGCAACAAAGAGAAGAGCCTTTGATGCTGCAGCTAAGGCCATGCTGGGAAGCACTCCTTCCATGAAGTTTGTTGAAAGAACCTACTTTAACAGCACCAGTTCAGTATAAATAATCTAGCCTGCATGCAATCTTGACCAACCATCCAACCATATTCATTTTAAAAGTTAATTCAAACAAGAACTGTATGTTTTCACTGTTTCTTGAGGAAAAGGTGCCATAGAGACTCACCTTTGGACTGCCATGCCTGGCATAAAGTGAGACCCACCGCAGCAAGCCTGACTGCAGTGCAGTTTTACCAGCAAAAAGAAGTGACAGGGAGTACTAAATCATGGCAATGCTTTTCTAGGCAAGCCTAGTTTCACCAGGGAACTCTAAAACATATTTTTGTCACCCATCTTGAGGTGATGTTCTCAATAACTGGAAGCATAAATACAGCTGAGTGTTCTAAGTTAAAAAAAAAAAAAAAAACGACTAAGATGACGTCAATAATTCATACCCAATATAAACAGGACTCTGGACCTTGAAAGGGTATGATAATCCAAGCTGGTGGGTTGGGGTCATACAATCAGGGTGGCAAAGAACTCTAAAGTTTGTGTTTAAATCATGGTTTTTCTGGAGGGGAGGCATATGTACTTTACTTGGCAGTTCTGAGTAAAACAATTTCATTTATTCATAACCTTTACCGTAGTAACTCCGAAAGTATGAGGACCTGACTGTGACACTGTCTGTTTGTGAAACTGTCAATATGTTCCCTCAGTTATCTTATGGTATATCTTATGTGTTTTATTAGATTAGATTGTTTAATAAAACAAAAACACTTGTTTGATTCTAATTTTGATTTGGACATCTTTTTCCTTGAGTCCCCTACCTGTAGTCCATAAATTAGTAAAAGCTAAATGCATAACATTGTCCCCTTGTAGCTCAGAGTTACATCAGGAATAAAGACTTAAAAAGTTTAAGGCTTGAACTGCCCCTTTCAGAAGACGTTTTTTGTTACAGAAGCATCCCTGGTAGTGAGAAGTAAGGTGGATGGTTTGCCCTTAAATCATCTGATGCTTGAACAAACATATGTATTGTCAAGACTGCCAACAACAGATGTGTCATGTGGCTAGGGCCTTCGTTAGACCCGAGATTCAAAAAGCACCACTGTTATGGCATATGACTGTGAACAGTTTATTGAGCCAGGGAGTAATAATATATACAGTTTACACATTTACACAGAAAAAGAAAGAAACTTGAGCCAGCCTGGTGGCGCTGGAGGTTAAGGCGCTGGATGCCAGAAAAGAATGAAGCTCCAGTCAGATAAGGGCCTCGGGAGACATTCAGCAACACAGTGGAGTTTTGGACCCAGATATATCGGGTGACTCATCTCCAAAAGTTTAATTTTCAACAATTCGCTTAAGTATTTTAGCAGCGATCATTTATATATCCATATTATATATTCTTTGCAAAAATCTTCATTAATGCACCAGTTAGAGTAACTTCATGCCACAAAGGTAGGGAAATGTGGAGTTAAGGTTTCCAATCCTAACTCCCCACCCCCCAAGCAGCAAAAGGAAAAAATCATTACAGTTTGGCTGTCCTGAGTCTTGGCGAATCGGGGTGGGGTCTTCCATGGGGTTTTCAACCCTAATGCTCACCCCATTCTGATACAGTGTTTAAACGTACAGAACTATGGGCAGGATTTACGACGAGAAATTTTTAAAGTTCCCCTCCGCAATTGCTGTTGCGGACTTGAATCGCCCGCAGCTGCGGCGGTAGCATTCACAGCCACAGCAGTTGTGGAGGGTGCTATGGCAGGTTCTGATGCCCATAGCAGCCTCCCGCAGCTCAGTGCTGTCCATGGCAACAGCATCCGCAAGCTGCCGTATTCCATAGAGCCGGTCGCACTCCGGCTCCACCTTCGAGAATACCCACAGCTGCGGTCGACCTGCGGCTTCACAGGTGGATTCCCACTACCGCCAAGGTTTTCCCGCAGCTGCGGGTCCTTCTCCCCCTTTAGTGAATCCTGCCCTATGTCTCCCACATGTTACCAACAACCTGCGGGCCCTCCCTAAAGAAAACAGATCACATCTGACCTTATTTGCACAGAGAATGGGGTGAACGCTGGAGCTGAAAAATACACTTGTATTGGAGCCGAGCAGTGCAGCGCCGCACTTAGTCACCAAATGGCACCACAGAGCATGCGCCATTTTGTTGAACGCCGGACTTTACAAAAATTAAATAAAGTAAGTTCAACTTCACTGAAAAGAGCGCTTTATTTGCGAACCTCCTAATCGGGGGATAAGGCTTGCAGGGGATGGGTAATTTATGAATAATACAGTTCTCCCTTAATGTGCAAAGTTAGAGGGTTAACATTGAACACCCTACTCAACCCTAACTATAGGGGCACTACCACACCTCATTGTATATGTACTGTATATATAAAATACATGGATGTTACCCAAATCCCATTATGCAAACCATCATTTATTTCCCCATATCCGACACCCCTGAAAGTAATAGATTATGGCAATTAAACTCAAATACTACAGCAATGAAACTCAAATACTTCAACTAAAAACCTCACCAAAAACACAACAATCCCACACATAAAATATAAAACACCTACCTGGTTAAAACAAAAACAAATTAAAGTGACTAAGCAAAATAAAAAAAAATCTTAGCTACTGAAAGTAAATGAGCAATTAACGTAACACGTTAATGACCACAGTTACCTATGCAGCCATCAAAGAAAATAATTGCTGTGCAAATGAAACAATAAATACTGTTTGTCCTCGGGGTGTGGGCATGAAAGATAGCAGTACAAGGTGATACGGTACAAATGCCCTTAAACGTATGTTTATTCAAATAATAAGTAGAACAGAAGGCAAATAGTTGTTGATTCTTTTAGGATAAAGTCTTTTTGCAAAAAAAAACCTATCCAATTGAGATTTAATGCAAAGAAATGCACAATAATATACATGGGAAACAAAATCCCTAGAGCAACATATCAGCTGGGGGGGGATATAGAATGCTTCAAGCAAGAAAGGGACCTGGGGTTATCATCTCTGATGACCTCAAAGTAGGGAGTCAGTGCAACAAGGTGGCAGGTAAAGCAAACAGGATGCTTGGGTACATAGGCAGGGTAAGGCTTCACCTCAATTACAGTGTCCTGTTCTGGAGGCCGTACCTACGCAAGGATGTGGACAGGGTGGAGGCAGTACAGAGAAGGGCAACCAAGATGGTGCAGAGTTTACATCATAAAACCTACGAGGACAGGCTGAAGGACTTACATATGTACTCCCTGGAGGAGAGGAGAGGAGATGAGATGAGAGGGGGGGTATGATTGAGACATATGAGTACCTCATGGGGAGGAACAAGGTGGAGGAAAACACAATTTTTCATTGAAAAAGTGGATTGAGGACATGGGATGAAACTGGAGGGAGGGAGGTTCAGAGGAAACATGAGGAAGTATTTCTTCACAGAGAGGGTGGAGGACAAATGGAACACCCTGCCAGAGGAGACAGTAGAGGCTGGAATGATTACAGGATTTAAGAATGTATGGGATAGGCACCAGGGGATCCTGGTAGTTGGGGGTGGGAGACAACTGAGTATTAGAAAAGCTTGTAGAAGCAACACTAAGTACTCAAATGGGCAGACTGGATGGGTCAAAGGCCCTTATCTGCCATCACTGTCTATGTATCTATGTAAAAGACAACACGGCAGATTTCCTTTTTACTTGTAATGTCTGTCTGGATCTTTAAGGCTAAGAACCTTTTCCTTGGTTGCTGTAAATTCTACATTTGGTGAGTTTCACTCAGCTTTCCCTCCTCCAGTTCAGAGCTCAGGCTGGAGATCCTCTTGCTTCACACAGCAGCTTCACACTCTCTTTAACTCTCTCTATAGCTCCCTTTTTATACATCAGCAGGGGTCAGGTGATCTGCCTCGTTGCATCTTATTAACATCATTAGTACATTTTAGCATTTTTATGAAGGTATTCTCTTAAGCAAACATATGAAACTTTAATACATGAACAATAGTAAAATCACACATGTGCACACCTAAAAACACCTTCCCAATCAACAGTGTTATGATATTTATTTACAAATATGTTTCTATGAGGGGCAGATCTTAGGTATGAGCTCCTCACACCTTTGTGCCTTCCCTAAGATGCTGTGGATTAGGTATTGTGAGGAGGCGGGGGCCCCGGGTCTGTGGAGGATGGGAAAGGAGTGGGCGGATAAAGACAGTGAGGACCAGGAGGCACCCTGGGTCAAAATGGGTAAAGGACAGTGGTCCTCCCTGACTTGTGCCCATACCCAAGGGCTCTGACATGTGCAGACAGGTGGTTTGATCATCCTCGGGTTCTTGTCCCTCTTGGGCAGTGTTGTGCAATGCCAGGTCAGTTGAGAATAAGACTGCACTGGTGGCCATATGGTAGCCTCTGCTGACCTGGCATGCATCACCGAAACCTGGCTGAATGAGAATGCAGGGCCCATCTTGGCTTCCACTATACTGGCCGGGTTCTCTGTGTTACACTGCCCTAGAGTGGACCGTGGGGGTGAGGGAGTCGCAATCTATTTTAGATCAGAACTGGATCTGAGGGAGGTGCCAGTGGGATCTACCAAATCCTTTGAATATATTGTGGGGGTGGGTGAAGGTTGCAGGCTCCTTCTTATCTATCATCCACCAGGGGATGGGAGCGTTTTCCTGCAGGAGGTAGAAGAGCTCATCACTGAGCTGGTGTTGGAGTTCCCCAGATGGTTAATTTTGGGAGACTTCAATGCCTGGGTTGACAATGAGCTCTCATCATTAGGACAAAACCTCCTCTAGTCGATGGAATCACTGGGCCTGACACAGGTAGTTACCACCGCCACCCACGGGGGGGACACTAATTGGATTTGGTATTTCTCCTGGGGATGGAGATCATCGATATGGTGGGGAGCCAGTCAGTTGGTCTGACCATCACACCCTGAGGTTTAGTTTTGCATCTCCTCTTAATAGGCCTGCCCCCAAGCAAATGGTACAATACCGCCCTTTAAGAGGAGTTACCTCAGAGGGCATAATGGCAGTATTGGACCTTTTGGGAATTCCGATGGATAGCAATGACCCGGGTTCCTCTGTTCTTCCCTATTATAAGGCAGTAGAGAGGACCCTGGATATCATTGCTCCAGTTCATGTTCGTCCCCTGACCTCTCACCCCGGTGCCCCATGGTATGATGGGACACTGCACGAGTTGAAGAAGCAGGGGCGAAGGTTGGAGAGGTGTTGGCAGAAACTCACCTTGAGGAGGACAGGCTTAGATTGTTAGAACATTACCAAGTCTACTAATCAACAATTTCTAATAAGAAGGCAGTGTTCCTGTACAAGGAAATTGCTGCAGTGAGGAACAGGCCAGCTCAGCTCTTCTGCACTGTGGACAGACTGTGCAATCCAGCCTGTCTGTAGTCCGGTTGAGCATTGCCACAAGAAAAGGGTGAGGAGTTTGCGCAGTTCTTCTCTGATAAGGTTGCTTCCATCAGGGAAGAAATCATCCAATGCCTCCCCATTGGTCCTTGCACTGTTTCATCTGAGTGGTACAGTTACCCAGGTGACCTGGTCCAGCTTCTGCCTGTTGGCAGTCACTGATATTATGAGGATCCTCCAGACACTGCGACCAACCTGCTATAGTTTGTATCCAGGCCCAACTCATCTTCTTGTAGGGTGTGTTGAGGTTATCAGCCCAGTCCTGGTGGGGATAGTGAGGTGTTCTCTGGAGAGGGGGATCTTTCCAGAGCCCTCCTTAGACCCTGACTGCCCAGTTAACTACAGACCAGTCTCTAACCTGCCTTCTATAGGCAAAGTTATCGAGCAGGTGTTCGCTCTGCAGCTGGAGGATCATTTGACCAACCACAATATCTATGACCCTCTCCAGTCAGGTTTCAGGAAAAGACACAGCACTAAGACGGCCCTGGTTTGGGTACTAAATGGTCTCCTGATGGCCAGAAATTGGAGATCCTGTACCATCTTGGTTCTCCTTGATCTCTCGGCAGTGTTTGATACTGTAGAACATGGGGTGCTGCTAGACTGCCTGCGGTTCTTCTGTGGACTGGAGTGGGGCAGTCCTCAGTTGGTTTTGTTCATTCCTCCAGGGTAGATCTCCAAGGGTGGTGTCAGGGATTTATTCCTTTTCCCACCATGAGCTACCCTGTGGGGTGCCTCAGGGCTCGGTGTTGTCCCCCATGCTGTTCGCAGTGTATATGCTGCCATTAGGAGACATTATAAGACGGTATGGCTTGAGTTTTCATTGCTATGCAGATGATTCTCAGCTACACCTGTCTTTTGTGCCTGGCCAAGAAAGTGATATGATCTCAGTGTTTAACAGTTGTCTGACTGAGATTCAGGGCTGGATGAGTACCAGCCGGCTGAGGCTGAACCTAGGGAAAACAGAGGTATTGGTTGTGGACCAAGATCGTAGGTCAATTGGGACATTAGTGGGACAACCCTCTGGATTAGAGCTGGGAGGAACTCCACTAATTGTCTCAAACCAGGTACAGAACCTAGGCATGATTTTTTATGAAAGCCTGACCTAGAAGGCTCAAGTGTCAGCTGTAGTCAAATCATCCTGTTACCATCTTAGGAATATAGCCAGGGTGAAACACGAAGATCTTCCAACTCTGGTCCACGACTTTGTTACCACCCATCTTGATTATTGCAATGCCCTCTACCTAGGGCTACCAGGAGTTGATATCTGCCAGTCTCAGCTGGTGCAGAATGCGACAGCCAGGTTGCTAACTGGAACCCCTAGATCCAGGCATAAAACACCTGTGCTGCATGAACTGCACTGGCTGCCGGTACAGTGGTGGATTCCCTTCAAGGTCGCATTGCTGACCTATAAAGCCCTACATGATCAGGATTTAATTCAGGCAGAACTAAAGGGAGGCTAATGTGTGTAACACGCATGTGCACTGCACATATGTCTCTGTCTCTATATGTCAAACATCCTAATGTATTATGTAAAATAAATGCTAGGAAAATGTTGTATATGAGGATATGATGGCATCTCAGGAGCTACGTAGCGCAATAAACCTACTCGCACTTTGGGCTCATGGGTTATTGGCTACTTAGTCCCCTCAATAACATTATAAGCATTTATTCTCTAGATAGATAGATACTTTATTTTTATAGTGCTCCATTATGGAGACTCAGAGCACTTCACATAACAATTTAAAACACAGTATAAACATACAATAACTATAAAAAAAATACATTAATCCAAAGGAGCTAACAGCACTAGGCTTAAAATCTATCACTATACTTTAAAATAAATCATTAAAACATGTATATTTATAAATTAAAAGCCTGATTAAATGAGATGGTCTTTAGACCCTTTTTAAAGGTTTCCACCGAGGGTGCCTCTCAAAGATGGTTAGGCAGTGATTTCCACAGGGTAGGCATGGCAACCAAAAATACACGGTTGCCTGAGTGCTGCAGCCTAATCCTGAGAACCCTAAGAAGGCAACCCTCGGCAGAACGGAGAGCCCTGGGATGGATGATGGGGCACGAGGAGATCTTGCAGGTAGACCGGTCCCCCTTCGTGTAGGGCCTTATAGATCAGTAATCTGACCTTGGACATAATCATCTACCTAAGTGGCAGCCAGTACAGTTCGTATATACACACAGATAAAATAAATGATGGCAAAGTGTGGTATACAAGGAAATAATACCACTGAGGGATCGAACAAGCCATAAAGCCTTGAGCCCAAAAGGCGAGTGACCTTTATGAACTTGTTCAACCCTGAGATGGTATTATTTTATGATTATAGTGGACTTTGTCATCATTTATTTTATATAATACATAAATTTGGTTAGCTTTGTGGTTGTGTGCCTTTTGTACTAGTGCTGTTTTTTTGGGTTTTTTATTTGGTGATCCTTAATGTTTTTCCGTAGTGTAGTATTTCAGTAGTGTAGTGGTGTTAAGTGGTAATGTAGTTGCTTAGCGAAGTAGTTTATTTCTGTAGTGTAGGGTGGGCACGCATCTTTCAGTATATGCATGCCCATTTCAAGACAGTCCCTATAAAAGAAGTGGTTTGGTAAGATTTCTGCTTCCTGCTGGCATGTTAGCAGGTTTAAGCATGCAGTCCGGAGCAGTGGTTGGCATTTCTGTGCAGTCAGAAGCAGTGTTTTAGTGCAGCTGTGTGAGGAGGGCTGGTATGTAGAGTGCAGCTGAGCAGTCAGAAGTGGCGATCTGGAGTGAGGAGCATTGTCCAGGAAGTGGCAGGAGTCAGCCTCGAGCAGCAGAAGGGGGCAGCAGTATGGAGGGCTTGGCAAGTACAGTGGGTTCTGGCTGATTGCGGATATGCTATTTGGGGAAAACTGTGGGAGGGAGGGAGCTGCTGTAGTGTGGTATAGACCTTTTTGTTTCCCAGGTTGTTTAGGACTGACTGCTAATTATGTGACTTGCTTTGTTTAGGGCTTGCTAAGGTGGCTGTTAGCATTATTAAGGTGCTAGCTGGATGTGTTATTAAGATGCTTGTTACATCTGTTATTGTGTGTGTAATAGGGTGATTTGTAGAACATAAGGTAATAATGTGTTATTATGGTGTTAAAAACATATTAATACAGTGTGAATAGCTAGTTGGTTTCATATACACAAATTTTTTTTTCATATATGCTAACTGGGTATACTAATGTACCCCCCCCGGGTGTGTACATGTTGGTACACTATTAGGTTATTTTTGGGCCTCTGAGTAAATAGTTAATATACCTCTTCCCCCTGCCGAGGGACTATGTGGGTCAGAGGTCACTGTAGGTGTGTGGGGGTATAAATTTGAGGGTTTGGCGCCAAGGGGGAGAGCTCACGCTGAGGTTTGAGGTGGCGGCGTGGGGAGTGTGAGAGAGCAGGGGTGGTTGCCTGCTCTCAGGAAGATCCTAGGATTTGGTTGGTGGCAGAAGCTGTTACGTATGGCCTATGACATGGTGGTAGCCACTAGTTGGGTCACGGGGCTGCCCCACTATGGTTTCCCTTCAGAGCCCCTTCCAGCAGTGCTGATAAGAAGAACCATGTTGGAGAGAGAAGAGTATGTGAGGGCAGGACAGTGCAGCAGGAGTGTGAGCTGCGGGTGTCACCAGGGAGACAGTGGGACCTGTGAGAGAGGATGAATTCCAGGAACCAATGGAACGAGTGCCGGTCCCAGAGCAGTAATGCCAACCAGGTTTTGGCAGTTCTGGTGGTGCTGGATGAGAAGCTAAGGAAGAGTAAGAGAGAGAGAGAACTGCAACCAAAGCAAAGGAAGGCCAACCCAGTTATGGCTATGGTGCAGGGACATCTGCCCAGTGATCAATGGGGAGTCACCTGCCCAAGCCAAAAGAGAAAGAGAGAGAGAGAGAGAGAGAGAGAGAGAGAGAGGAGGAGAGAGAGAGAGAGAGAGAGAGAGAGAGGAGAGAGAGAGAGGAGAGAGAGAGAGAGGAGAGGAGAGAGAGAGAGAGAGAGAGCGAGAGAGAGAGAGAGAGAGAGAGAGAGAGAGAGAGAGAGAGAGAGAGAGAGAGAGGCGAGAGAGAGCGAGAGAGAGAGAGAGAGAGAGCGAGACAGAATAAATAGTTTCTGCTGCCTTTTGTGAGTGTCATCCCAGTTTTGGGAGTACTGCTGCCCAGAGCAGTTTAGTGGCCAGTTCCACCCAGAAGAAAATGTGCCAGTGTGTGTGTAGAGTCATTTCAGCCACATGTAACCACCGTCTGAACTAGGACCCCCGTGGTTTGAATGTACATATCAGGTTTAAATGGCACCATGAAGATTGTTAATTAAATGGGATTCCCCTGTTTGGACTTTTCATAGTGTGTGGACTTCCGTTATTTATGTTAACCTGTTGTTAGTGCCTGCTAACATGAATTTCAATCCAGACTAGCGGTTCCATGTGATAAGAGCTAATGAAAAACCGCGCTAGCACAATACGGCGAACACATAACAATGACTACAAATGAAGTGACCACCACTACAGCTACTCCCGAAACAGCAAAGTACTTTACTGTATTTCTGCGAGGGGGGTGGCACTGCCCCCCACACCCCTCTATCTAAAACAATCATCTCTGGGGGACCAACCAGGGAGGAAGAAACTTGGGGAGATATTCTGGGGCAACTGGGAAGGATTAAAAGTATGGGGGCCACCAATATCCCCACTGAGGACGTGACAAAAGTGGGGGAGCAGGGGCAGAAACAAACCCTGACACATATGCAAAGTACACCCCCAAAAAACAAAACAACAGTGAAATACCAAAAAACACCAACCAGGAATCAAACCTACTCTACCCAGCTACACACAAGTGGTGCGTCTAACCAACACACTAAGCCAACAGCACAATTTGCAGTCCACTGCAGCTGCACTACATTTCGAAGCTCTTAGCTGTTCCCTGTCCCCGGTACCCACCTTTCACCCCTCACTATTTTTCATTATCGCTATTCTTTCAGGCGCTCAAATTGAGTCACTTAATTAGACTTGCCCATTTCACGAGATACCCAGCCTAGCACCCGAAGACGGCATACCCCTCCTGCCGGTGGACCCATTCAACACCAGCCATCATGGTAAGAAAAAAAAGATTGTTTCTGCTGCTGTGAATGCCCCTCCCCATTTTTTACCATCAGGCATACCTCTAGACACCAGGGATGGGGAGCTTACGCTAATATACAGGGAAATACCTGATGGCATTTTCTATGGGGACAAGGGCCAAACATCTGTCTGTCTGTCTGTCTGTCTGTCTGTCTGTCTATCTATCTATCTATCTATCTATCTATCTATCTATCTATCTATCTATCTATCCTGGCCATATCTAGAGTATGGAGTTCAGTACTGGTGCCCTTACCTCAAAAAGGACATTAACCTTCTGGAGAAGGTCCAGAGGAGGGCTACAGAGATGATAGGAGGTCGTGGGGTCTAAAACTGTGGAAGAATTCAAGAATGCATGGGACAGACATAAAGCAATTTTTGTGGGGGGTAGGAAGAAATAGGCTGTTGGTTAAATAGGATCTGCAGCTTATCCTCTAGGTAGGGAAATGGGCAGACTAGGTGGGCCATGCGGTCCTTATCTGCCATCAAAGTCTATGTTTCTATATGTTTCTATGATAGTGGGTCAGCAGGGTAAGGTATGCAAGGAGAGGTTGAGAGCACTGAGCATCTACTCCCTGGAGGACAGGAGAGAGAGAGAGAGAGAGAGAGAGGGGACATGATTGGGACCTTCAAGTACTTGAAAGGGATGAATAAAGTGGATAAGGAGGGCCTCTTTAAGCTGAATGGCAACTTTAACACAAGAAGGCACAGTCTTAAGCTGAAAGGGGGAGGTTTAGGAGGGATGTCAGGAAGCACTTCTTCACAGAGAGGGTGGTGGACACTTAGAATGTGCTGCCGGAAGAGGCGGTCTTATTGAAGACTGTGGGCAGCTTCAAGAGAGGCTAGGATAGGCATAGGGGAAAGGTATGGCTCATGGGTAGAGAGGATGGGAGGCGTGGGGGGGCAGGAACAGTAGCTCAAGCTGTGGACCCTGCAATACAAGTAGACTAGACTGACCAAATGGCATTTATCTGCTGGCTTCTTTGTATGTTCATATGTATATATGTTCATATGTATGTATGTTCATATCTATCTATCTATCTATCTATCTATCTATCTATCTATCTATCTATCTTTCTATCTATCTATCTGTCTATCTAGCTATCTGTCTATCTCTCTGTCTAGTTCTTGTAAGCACTGCAGCAACGGTCATTTCTTATCTATAAATTTGTATCCTAAAACAGCAGGCTTAGTGTAAAGTTCACAGCTTCCATTGAAGCTTGTTATGCAGTTTCATGTAATTCTGGGACAGCAAAGGTAGGTAGTTTTTACCAAAGTACTTTCAGTTTGTGCAAGCTTAGGTACTGTTGGCCTTTCTGTAGCTAAGGTTCTCTTTGAAGCTGCAGGAAGTGTTGGAATTACATTTTATGAGTTTTGGGAGCTAGGGGGCCCATAAGGGCACTATCTTTAAATTGAGTCCCCCTTCCCATTATAGGGCAATAGCAGAAATGCGTGAGCTACCAGGGCTCACTTCAGAACTAGGGGATCCGAACCCTGGCAAGCCCCACTGTAATTCCAGCACTGCAGGTGATCAACTCCAATATTTGAAGTAAAACTGAAAAAGGGTCTTAGTTTGTCACATTTAAAATGAACAAATTATGGGATGGGACAGGGGATTGGGGGGGGGGGCAATTTAAGAAAGCTAAATTGCTGTCTACTCTGTCGACCAGTTGGATGCTACAAGACAATTACAGGCATTGCTCCTAAAGGTTTATCCAAATGAAATGATCAGAAACCCAGATCACTGGGAAGTTATGACAGTTCAGCTTGCATAGAGCACCATCTGGTGGAATTCTTGAATCACATGCAGAAAAACAAGTAGTTATACATTTGAAACTTTCTCCCAAGTTGTTCTTATTCCATCAGCACTATGGTCTATCCTAGTGCGTACACATTTAACAAGAGGGTTAGAATTGATTGCTGATGGGCTGTCCCACTGACACGGAGGCAGCCTGTTGCATACTTATCTGTTTATCGAGAGAATCACATGGTACCATTCATAGCACAGTGGGCACGCAATCCTTATGATTTAGAACATGAACAGCATACTTTAAGAAACAGAGAACATGACAGCAGAAGGGGACCTCATCATCCATCTAGTCTGCCCAGAGTTGGTGGGTGTCTACCTCACTATTTGCCTTTCTGTATGATGATACCCCGGTGTCTATCCCATGCTTTTTTGAACTCATTTACCGTTTTGGCACCCACAACCTCCTGGGGCTGTGGGTCTACCACCCTCTCGGTAAAAAAGAACTTCCTAACATTGCTCCTGAACCTCCCTCCTTTTAGCCTCATATTATGTCCTCTTGTTCTTCTGCTTCTCTTAAAATCAAAGAGCTGCTGTGCTTCAACCTTATTCATACCCCAAGGTGCACCTGCACGTGGACTTTTGGCATGTCATCAGTTATCTCATTATGTGATTTATACTGGAACTTTGCTGAAATAAATCAGAAATTTATTTTTAGTCAACTGGCTACTTGGCATCTGTGCCCTCGTCACTGGAGAAAATAACTCTCCAGGCTCTGGAGTGTGAGGTGGAAGCGTTTTGTTTATGGTACATGTTGAGCTCCCTCAACCTCTCCCTGAGTGCCATCTGGTGAAGTCCCTGAATCATATTCGTAGCCCTCCTTTGCACCGTCTCAGTCCTATCGATGTTCCTTTTGAGGTGCGGTCTCCAGAACTGGATACACTATTCTAGGTGGGGTGCACAAGTGTCTTGTAAAGAAGCAACACCATTTCCCTCCTGCGACTTGTGATTCCCCTCCTAATGCAACCCAGCATGCCACTCGCCTTCAGCACCACCCTTTCACACTGCTTCCCTACCTTCAAGTCATCTGATATAATGATTCCCAGGTTGCGTTCCTGACTTCTGGTAGCTAGTCTCTCCCGCCCCGCCCAAGTGCATGACCTTGCATGTTTTGGCTTTGAATGTCAGTTGCTATGCTTCAGACCACTCCTCCAGTTTTATTAGGTCTGACTTCATACTCCTTCAGAGGAGTCCAGCCTGTTGCATATCTTGGTGTCATCAGCATACAGACATACCCTCCCCTCCAGTCTGTTTGCGATGTCAGCTATGAATACATCAAAGAGTAGAGGTCCCAGCACTGACCCCTGGGGCACCTACTAAACACTCCCCCCCCCCATTGATACTGTGCCATTTATCAGCACCCTTTGTGTTCTTCCATGCAACCAGCTGCTCACCCACCTTACCACCTCTTTTCCCACCCCTATGTGGTCTAGCTTTTTTAGCAGCCTTCTGTGCAGAACGGAGTCAAAGGCCTTACTAAAATCCGTGTAGACCACATCCACCGCTGCTCCTTGATCCATGGCTTTGGTAACCCAGTCAAAGTCTACTAAGTTCATTTGGCAAGACCATCTTGCCATGAAACCATGCTGTTTTGGGTCCTGTTGTCTACTGGATTCCAGATATGCTATTATCCTCTTTCTGACTGTCTGTGGACATGGCCTACCTAGACTTTAGCAAGGCATTTGACACAGTCCCACACAAAAGATTACTAAACAAGTTAGCCAGCCTGAGAGTGGGTCCCAGAGTGGTGGCCTATGTAAAAAATTGGCTGGACAACAGGACGCAGAGGGTAACAATAAATGGAGTCCACTCCAAAGAAAGGGGGTTACTAGCGGGGTACCACAGGGTTCAGTATTGAGGCCAGTCCTCTTCAATCTCTTTATAAGTGACATTGCAGAGGGTCTGGAAGGAAAGTATGCTTTTTGCAGATGACACAAAGCTCTGCAACAGGGTTGATACACAAGGAAGGTGGAAAGGATGAGAAGGGACTTGGCAAGATTGGAGGAATGGTCAAAAGTATGGCAGCTTAGATTCAATGTAAAGAAGTGCAAAGTAATGCACCTGGGAAACAAAAACCCAGGGGAAGAGTACACAATGAGGTGTGTGTTGGGGGGGATACTAACAACAACAAAAATGGAAAGGGACCTGGGGGTAGTCATATCAGATGATCTAAAGGTAGGCAAGCAATGTGAAAAGGCAGTAAGGAGAGCTTGGGGGATACTGGGATGCATAGGGAGAGGCATCACCAGTAGAAAACAGGAAGTTGTCATCCCTTTGTAGAGACAGTTGGTGAAACCCCATCTGGAGTACTGTGTGCAGTTCTGGAGACCCCGTCTCCGCAAGGACATAGACAGGATGGAGGCTGTCCAGAGGAGGGCAACTAAAAATGGTGCAGGATCTGCACCAGAAATCATATGAAGAAAGACTAAAGGAGCTTAACATGTATACCCTCGTGGAATGGAGAGAGAGGGGGGACATGATAGAAACTTTCAAGTACCTCAAGGAGATCAACAGAGTCCAAGAGGGTAGCATCTTTCAGAAAAAGAGATGTGTAAGAACAAGGGGGCACAGTTTGAAGACAGAGAGGAATCCTCAGGGGCAACATGAGGTATTTTTTCACAGAGAGGGTGGTGGACGCATGGAACGGCCTTCCTGAGGAGGTCGTGGAGTCAAAAACAGTGAGGGAATTCAGGAATGCATGGGACAGACATAAGGCAATTATAGTGGGGGGGTAGAAGAAAGTAGGCTGTTGGTTAACTAGGATCTGCAGCTTATCCAATAGGTAGGGAAATGGGCAGACTAGGTGGGCCAAGCAGTCCTTGTCTGACATCAAAGTCTATGTTTCTATGTTTGAGCAGCGACTCCTTCAATTTTCCCAAGACAGAAGTGAGGCTCACTGGATGGCAGTTTCCATCCTCCTCTCTACTTCCTGATTTGTGGAGTGGGACCACCGTTGCCCATTTTCAGTCATCAGGCACTCTCCCACTCTCCGGTGATTAGGTGAAGAGTTCTGCCAGGGATGCTGCCAGTACACTTCCTAGTTCTCTGAGGACTTTGGGGAGAATTTCATCTGGTCCCATGGCCTTGTCCACTTTTAGCTTATTTTTGCCTTCCCGGACTTTAAGCCATGCTCATGGGAAGGGGCTGATGGGCCAAGACCTCCTTCTGATTTTAAATTACCATGCCAGAATGTTATTGTGTTGTGATGCTTCCTAGGATATCAAGAGTCACTCATGAGTCCACGCATCCTCACACAGAGTCCAGGCCTGCTGGAGTAGTGAGGCACCCACCCCTCAGAGAGGGAAGAAAACTGGCCACCCAGCAGTTGTGCTCCCCCTGCTGGCTGGCCAAGAAGAAGCACTGTCATTGACTGGGAAAGTAGCTGTTCACCACCAGCCCTCCCAAGCCAGAGGACGTGTACAGCCATGGTGTCCTCGATCATTTGTAGGGGGCGGGAGGGGTCAATTGGGAAAAAAGAGGAGGCTATAGAATATTACTGTTGTTTACTATATTTCTATCCTATTTGTCTGGAATCAGATTGGATAACAAATTAATGTCCACTCACTTTTTTTTATTATTCTTTGGTAACCGGGTAAGGTCCCACAAGGCTCAAGTACTCATTTTCAGGGGGCAACCCAGGAGCACTGGGTGGTTAAGTGACTTGCTCAGAGTCACACAGTATGGAAGTGGAGGTTGTGGGAATCAAACCCAGGTCTGCAGTATGTACCAAGCTCATTACTCTAACCTCTAGGCTATACTGCCAGCCAATAGCGTACTTATAGTCATGTGTACTTCTGTGTTACTCATGTGCGTGTCCCAGTCACCCTATAAATGGACATTGCCCTAGTAGGCTCCACTCAGTTACCAAAGTCTAAATAAACAGATACACAGAATCATTTAATCCAGGAGAAACATTTAGAGATAGACAGGAATATTGCCCACAGATGTGTCCTGGGGAAGGGATTGGGAGGTACAGTAAGAACAACATACTGTATACCATAGCAGCATGTAAAATAAAACCTATTAACATTACACAGTGACCCTTTTGTATATTTTGCAGTTCAGTTTTCTATTGAAAACCACTTATGTGATTTCAGCTAATCAGCACACAGAGCCACTTCCCCTCTTACCACGTGTACAGTGGTCCTTTGTACAGGAACGTTAGGAGTGGAGCATTCCTGTTCACATGCAGTGTGTTTGCATAGGTAGTGCTGTCTGTGTGTGTTCTGTTTGTGTGCATCTGTGTAGATACTGCTGTATGTGTGAATTTCATGTGTGTACATATGTGTAGGTAGTGCTGTCTGGGTGCATCTGAGTATTTAGTGCTGTGTGTGCACATTTGTTTGTGCGTGCATCTGTGTATGTAGTGATGTCTATGTGTGTAATTGTAGTGCTATCTGTGCACAAGGCTGTATTTGCACATGTGGGTGTGGGTGCATTTGTGTAGGCAGTGCTGCCTCTGTGTACATCTGTGCCGGTAGTGCTGTGTTTGTATGCATCTGTTAAGGTAGGAATGTCTCCTACGTGTCTGTGTGTAGTGCCTGTGTATGTAGAGCTGTCTGCACACATTGTGCTTGTGTATGTCTGTGTATCTAGCTCTGTCTGTGTGTGCAGGTGAGAGTGTGTGTGTGTGTGTGTGTGTGTGTGTGTGCGTGCGTGTGCATGCATGTGTGTGTGACACTTTTTAAATAGTCTGTATTTGGAACACCCTTCTGGGACAAAATGATGGACATCCAAAAAATGTGACACAGTTGAGAGGTATGGGGAGGAAAGAAGGGGCATGATACTGCAGCCATACTTGGACCCTCCGATAAATTGTTTCGCAGCCCAACCTTTTTTATGGGGCCCCCATTTTCTCTACAGGGAGCCCTGGATCCTCTCAATAAAAATCCCACAGCGAGCACTGTACAATGATATTTCACTAGTTTGACCAGGAAGATCATTCTACAGTTATATTGCCATTACAACAGGGCAGACTTGATGGGAGTTGAGGGAGTTTCAGTGTTTTTCTGTCCTGTGCCATCTATGTATCGATGTACTGTTGTGTCAGTCACATGACTGAGAAAGTACATTGGAATGTGACCAGGATGGTTGAATGTTTGGAGCACATGTGCTATGAGGACTGGCTGATAGAACTAGGGCTCTTTTCTATGGAGGAAAAAAAAAGACTGAGGATACATGAACATGGTTTTCAAATATCCGAGAGGGATAACTCCAGTAGACAGAATGCAGCTCTTCAGCATGTGTTAAGCTTAAGCAAACTTCAAAGGTGGTCAGCTCATTGGTGCAGGAGCAGACTGCCACTTGCGATGCCAGTGATCCGGATTCGGAAATGATCCTGGGACTCCGTAGGGCTGAAGGGGGGAGGATGTCAGAGCATCCCACAGGACTCTCTGTCCTCATCAGAGTGGGTAAAGACCTATCTTTGGGGGTGCACAGAAGGTGCAGGTCAGTTAGGCATGGCAGTGGAAGGGAAGACACACTGGCTTTGTGGTGCTCCCATCCCAATTGCAAAGTGCATACACTGCATGTTCACAGCCAAGGATCTCAGGAGGGGGAAACAGTATAAATTCCCCAGCCCTAGCCACTGCAAGATGACACTGACAGCATTTAGGCTCTGCACTGCCCACCTACCCAGCATAAAGGCACTCCCCCAACACCATATTTTGAGAACTCCAGTGGGGGTATGTCCATTCCCCACAAGGACCATACCGTGGGAGGGTTCTCCATGGCACAGGTATGGAGAGCTTCCTGGTGTCTGGGTTGGTGTTTGAACTGGGTGTCTGCTGGGCTGATAGAGACCAAGGCAAGGCAGTTTGAAACACTTCCCCCAATAACCCCCAATTAGTAGAGAAAGGGAAAACACCTCAGAGGGGGGAAGAGACAAAGCACTTGAAAAGTCATTGCCCTGAATTGAATATGTACTCCCTGGAGGAGAGGAAGGAGAGAGGGAACATGATAGAGACATACAAGTATCTTACAGGGAGGAACAGGGTGCAGGAATACCCTATTTTTAAGCAAAAAAGATGCTCCAGGACTAGAGGGCATGGGATGAAATTGGAGGGAGGACGATTCAGAGGAAACGTGAGGAAGAATTTCTTCCAAGAACGGGTGGTGGACAAGTGGAACACTGACAGAGGAAGTGGTGGGGGCTGAAACAATCACGGGATTTAAGAATGCATGTGATAGACATAAAGGAATTCTTGAGGTCGGGGTAAGGGGCAACAGAGTTCTAGGAAAACATAAACTGAACTTACAAGCTCTAATGGGCAGACTGGGTGGGCCATAGGCTCTGATCTGCCGATACTGTCTCTGTATCTACAAACTATAGGGCAGAAGCCTTAATCTTACTGATAGATATAGTAAGGGTGTTTTGATCCCTGTATTTTGATTGGTCACTGACCCTGCAGTAGTCCTACATTCATTTTTAATTAATATACTTGTAGGACCCCGTCACATGATCATGATTTTTAAAAATAAGTTCCCACTCCCTTTTAAAATTATTTTTGTGGAACATTGTTCCACCACTTTTTACCTGTTTTTTTTTTCCTCCGTGGTCCCATCTCCCGTTTCCTCACTGCCACTTTTGCCTAAGTCCCTGATGTTCCCTGAGTCTCCATCTGGCCCCAGGTAAGGTTTTTCCTTCTAAAAAGGGGCCAGAGAAGCAAAGCCTTGGAACCACTTTCAGCAGCACTGAGAATGTGCAAGCTGGCAGTCCACATATGCGCAGTGGCATACATACATTTTCTCGCCACGATAGCAGTATATCAGAAGCTCCCCCAGTGCTCCTGGACCCTGAAGTAAAACAGTACAGACATCATTCTACTCAAAGTACTATCAATTAAAATGGTAAAGGAACACATACAGATATTGGTTTTACATGCAAACTAATAAGTTTAAGAATACCAAATCTCCCAGCCTTCTTAGAAAATGTCAATACGTGTAATGGTAAATATAAGATCTGGAAATTAAACACATGGGACTGCCATTAAATCTACACACAAAAAGCTAACGATAATGGTTATACAGAATCAACCATAGAGAGGCTAAACCTATATTTAAATGTAGGTAACTCTGCTACTTCTTGTTAACTCTGTCTCTACCTAGTGAGCTAACTCCTACCTTCCACCAGACTACTAAGGGATGTGCAATGGTTTGGTTAACCCACAGATTGTGCCATTAAGTGACTATGTGCTGTGGGTAGGAGGCTCATGCAAGTGCCCTGTTTTACCTATCTTACGTACCTCCTGCCATCCTATGCCCTGAAGTACACTCCTATGGTCCATTAACAGGAGTCCAACTATTATATGTATGGGGAGTTAAATATTTAAACAATGGTCCCCAGATGTCCTCGTATTGGGGAACCTTCCCTCCTGCTCTGTATTTTGCTCACAGATACAACATGACTCCGGACATGCCCATTATACATTCAATTATGGTAGGAGGTTGCAGTTGATGCTATTTGAGCAAAATTTGTTTCTTGGCCTCCACGGCCAGTTGGAAAATGAACTATAGGTTGAGCTTATGCATTTTGGACAAGGAAGGGAGAACTCCCAGTATCCACATGTCAGAAGCAGCTGGTACAGGGCTGTCAGTGACAGCTTGGTTTCTATCTCTGACCTCCTTTCAAAATGAATGTGAGAAAACTGCCGAAGAATATGAGCAATACCTGCAGGAGAGTGCTGACACCTCCAACAGTTGTTAGGAACCTGAAGACCGATCTTATTTATTTATTTATTTATTGAAGAGATCAGAATTACAGTCTTTGAGTCAAAGACTCTTTTACAAAGGCTCCACATCAGAGATTCATATACATATCAAACATTAGACAGAACATAAATTATACAATACAAAAAATATACAAATTGGTAGGTTACAGCTGCAAGGGGTATTAGAACAAACCCTGAGTCATAATTATTTACAGAAAAAAGGAAAAATACAAGGAATTAATCATAAACAGAGAGGTCACCCAGCATATGTGCTACAGAAACAGGGTAGCTGCGAGGGAGCAGAGGTTGGGGGTTAGGTTTAGCTGCAGTCACAGGTGAATTGGGTGAGGAGGGCAGAATGGAGAGAGGACTTGTAAGGTCCTAGCCGCATTTCGGAGGTGATAGCCGGGGGTAGTTCATTCACCCAGAGGGGGGCCCTATAATAGAAGGAACATTGACACATGGAGGTCCTGCAGTGGGCAACCGTTAGGGTGGGTGACAGTGAAGCTTCTGGTAGCCCTTGGGTGGAGAGCGGGTTGCACTAGGCATCGTAGGCCTGGGGGTGAAGGGATATTGTGAGAGCTTCCTGGCAAGGAGACAGGTGTGGTATCTAAGTCTACCCTCAAAGTTGAGCCAGTTGGTGAGTCGGTAGAGCTCACTTGTGTGGGTCCGCCTGTTACATCCAGAGACAAGGCAGCAGGCTTTATTAAGGAAGACCTTGATTCGCCGGAGGGCAGAACAGTCGGCTGAGCCACAGAAAATGATCTCGTAGTCAATTAGGGAGAGTACAGAGAGGTTACCGCCAGACACAGCACCTCAGGTGGCAAGCACCCCCATGCCAGTACAGGAGTCCTAGTCTAGAGTTGACTGCTGAGCAGAGCAGGCTGATATGGTCCTGATAGGTGAGGTGGGAGTCAAGGGTGATACCCAGGTATTTAAAGGTGGGTACTGTCACAACCCCACTCCGCAGGTCAGGCCCTCTGCTTCCACAGTGCCAACCTCTGAGTGCAGTATTGTGAACAGTTAACAGAACAGGGTAACCCTCCTGTCTGTTTTGTGGGTTTGAATCAAACTTTGGTCTCAAGTTCTGGAGGGATTCAAACTGTGAACCTCTTGCTAGCATACCCAATGTACAGGCTCAGATAATTCTGCTCTTTGGGGGGCCAGATATCTTTCGCCTACGGGCACCTAACCAAGTGTACAAAATGAACCTTTAAAAACTCTGTGAAAGACCTCAGAATAAACTCTTACCTTTTCCCAGTTTGGTAAAACCAGTAAGCTTTGTACAGTGTCAGCTTTAACCATGTATGCTTCCCTTGTCAAAGAAAGAATTTCAAAGGCACACCATGTACTCTCTAAAAATAGAGGTTTACTTAAAATAGATAAAAATGAAAAATGTAAAACACAGAACCATGTATCACAAAACATACAATCTTTTAAAACAATAAGGTTTAAAAAGTGCAAATTCCTACCAATAATACACTTAGACCTGTCTACCTAATGTATTCTTATCTTCTTATAGTGCTGTAGATGTTTCTTTTTTCAGAGTCCAAACATGTGTGTCTCTAAAGGTCTGTTACAGCATAATTAAAACACTGTCTTGACCCTGCCTTCTCCATGATGTCACCCAGCTCCTCCTCTTTTTATTAAAAATTATACAATCAGGATGTCGTTTGTCAGGAGGTAAATTAATAGGTGATATCAGCAGAAAAAACTTGTTTCCCCATATGACTTCCCAATTAAGTTTGTAATTTTCCAAGTCCTTTCTTTCATCCATGAGCAGCATCCCCTCTCAAGGACATCAAATGACCTTTTATGACTTCGCACCACAGTGACATAACCTGTATTCTTTTTCTAAACGTCTTAAAAGTTTATGATTTTCCAGACTAGCAGCTGGCAGCTACAATTAAGCTAGATAAACAGGAGATCCTTACTTTAAGTCTCTTGTGGCCTGTAATTATCTCCTGGCTTTTATCTTTTAGCTGAAACAGCATGTCTCATGAGAGACACTCAATAACACATTTTTATATTACAAAAAGCATATATTAATCAGAACCAGCTGTACAAGCGTCACAGGTACTAATTCAATCAGGGTGCTCTGGCAGTTAAGGATGTTGAATGGGAAGTTGCTATGTATGTTTTGATGGTGAGCGAAGATCATTGTCTTGCTTTTTTTGTAGTTCAGAATGAGTCTGTGTTCTGAAAACCAGGCTTCAGCTTCTGAGAAAGAGCGCTGCAGGGAAGATTGAAGACAGCGGGGGTCTGGGTGACTGGCAAAGAGGATCGCATCATCTGCATATAGTAGCATCTGACCAGAGCAGGACTTAGGGAGTGTATTGAGGAACAGGCTAAAGAGGAAGGGGGCCAAATATTGATGCCTGGGGTTCCCCTGAGCAAACAGACTTACAGGTCGAGAGTGTTGGGTTAATTTTGACCCTTTGATTATGGTCATTGAGGTAGTTTTTAAACCACTTAGTGGCTTCTAGGGACAATCCACAGCAGTTAGGGACTGGATAAGGAGGGTATGACTGACAGAGTCAAACGCCTTGCTTAAGTCTAAGTAGGCTGATACTACTACGTGTCCTATATTGACAGCTTTGTTTATAAAGGTGATATATTCAAGGAGGGCGGTGGTGGTACTATGTCCCTTCCTGAAGCCGTGTTGTTCAGGGCAGAGTAAGTTATATTTTGTAAGATAATTGGTGAGTTGGTTTGACACTATTTTTTCTAGTGCCTTAGAGATGGGGGAAGAATGGAGATGGGGTGGTAGTTGCTTGGAGAGGTGTGATCACCACTTTTAAAGACAGGGGTGATGACAGCCGATTTCCAGCAGGTAGGGAATTGACCGAGGCAGAGGGACCGATTGAGAATATTGGTGAGGGGGAGGCAAGGACAGAGTCAAGCATTAGAAGGACAAGTTTTAGGTCGAGGGAGTCACCACTATGATGAGTTTTTCTGAGAACTTTGGTGAGGTAGTACCTTGCTTCATGGGGGGAGATTGTATGAAGCCTGAAGTTAGGAGTTGATGTTAGATGGAGGGGTGGCTTGAAACAGCTTCCAGAGCCGGGTCAAAGAAATTAGGGGGAAGGACGCACCTTAGGTCAGAGAAGGTGGAGTTAAGGTATCTGCAATGGTCAGAGGGTCCTGGAATAGTGTGCCATTTACTAGTAGTTGGGCTGGGGGGGAGTAGCTTTCCCATTAAGTTCTTTAATAGTGTTCCAAAACTTATGCCCCAACCCCCAGGCAGAGGAGAGGGTTTCCTGGTAGTGGGCAGCCTTAGCTTTGCGGAGTTCCCAGGTGCACTTATTCCTGGCTTCCCTATAAAGTTGCCGATCCTGTTGTTTGCCAAATTCATTGACTTTATGCCAGAGGTTGTTTCAATGGTTCATGAGATCAAGAAGTGTCTGGGAGAGCCAGGGAGTGTCCTGACCTTTGACTACCTGTTTGGTGACTGGGGCATAGCGTTCGCAGGCTGAGTTAAAAGTGGTGATAAAATTATCAAGAGCATAGTCAATAGAGGGAGCAGTGTTGATGGGGGTCCAGTCACAGAGCAGTAGGTGTTTTCTGAGCTGAGGGAGGAATCCCTTTTTTAGGCAGTGCTGAAAGGTGTATTTGGGGGACAATTTAGGGTTTTTTGTAGACCACTGGCATAGTATGGGAGAGTGGTCACTCAGAGCATCAGGAAGTACCGTGACTTCAGATATATGGGTGGCTGATTTGTTAGTATGAGATCAAGGAGCATGGAGATTCCCGTTCTGTGGTTGAGTCTCATGGGGGATTGGAAAATTTGGGTGAGGTCCAAGGCAGCAACAGAGTCCTTGTAAGGAGCTGAGGAAGTTGCAAGCCAATTGACGTTGAAGTCTCCTAGCGCAATGATTTCGTTGGAGTTAGGCAGATGGGAAAGGCAGTTGAGGACTGAGTTGAATGCAGGCTTTTGGTTCTGGGGAGGGATGTACACTATCACTATGTGGCGGGTTTTACCTGATGAGTCTGTTTGGATGATGGAGTACCCAGGTATATAAACATTGGAGTCTGGGATTTCAGGGGCAAGTCAGGTCTCAGTCACTGCAAGGACATCAGGGGACATCTGCTTCATCCAGCCTTGGAGGACATCATGCTTTTTTAGCAGGCTGCAGATGTTAACTGTGGCTAAGAGAAGGCAAGGCAAGACAAAGCAAATTTTATGTTTTGGGCGCCCAATCCCTGAGGCTCTGGGCGCCATACAATCAGAACATCAGAACAATTAAAACACAATAAATAGGATATAAACATACCAATACATACTTTAAATTAAAACACTAAAATAAGGGCCTAAATTGCCAACAGAAATTTTAAAGTGCCATTATGTAAATGTCTCTGAGATATTGGTAGGAGACCCTTAGAGAACCCGCAGGTGGTGGTAGAAATGGGGGGTGGGCCTCAGTTAGGGTGCAAATTGCCAGATAAGAGCAGGAGTAGGAGTAAATGCTGGAGGAGAGCTGGTCTTAGACGCCTTGGGTTAGCATTATCATTGCAAGGCAGATGGAGAGGTGTTTGTGCAACTATAGGTATGGGGAGGGTGGAAATATGGATAGCAAAGGGGTACCCCAGGGCGAAGGCACAGTGGCGTAGCCAGGGTGCTGGGATAAGGGAGCATGTCATGCCCTGCAGGATGATCGTAGGAGGTAGTTCCCCATCTAGTGGCGCCATTTGGGATACCTTCTCGGCCGACTGGTGGCTGGCTGTGGAGGTAGGTGGGAGTATAGAGAACAAGAAATGAGACTAGAACAAGTGAAAGAATGACACTGTTTTTATTGCCCCTATACAATATCCCAATACAATATGTAAAATGGGTCAAGTTATTATATACTTGTCCGTCAGCACGCATATTATGTAATGGATATTTATCTCAACCTTTCCAGTTGCAACAAGGAACCAGGCAGGGATGCCCACTCTCTCCCCTCTTGTTCGACTTGTACCTGGAGCCGCTGGTCAGACGTATCAATTGCTCCTCAGATATCTCTGGGATACCTATTGGACCTAACCAATACAAAATTTCGGTTTACGCCGATGACATTTTGCTCCATATAATGCATCCTCTAAAGTCGATCCCTGCTGCATTTGAAATCATTAACACCTTTGGTAAATTTTCTAACTATAAGTTAAATATCACTAAAACAGAAATGATGCCTTTAAATGTTCACACATTTCACGCTGAATTTGCTCATTTTGGGTTTCGCTGGACTAAGGACAAACTAAAATATCTGGGCATATACCTTTCCAATTCGGAACCCAAAATGAAACAATACAATCTGGACAAAATTCTCACCCAGATTAAAACGGATCTCTCTCATTGGGCCATGCTACCACTTAATCTTTGGGGGCGGATAAACATCCTAAAAATGAATGTTCTCCCGAAAATCCTGTACCCCTTGCAGATGACACATTTCTTTTTAACTAAAACTTGGTTTACTCAGATAAACCAGCTCATGTCTAATTTCCTATGGTGTGGCAAAACTCCCCGGTGAGCCCTGTCTAAATTGCAGAGAAGTAGGAAAAATGGGGGCTTGCAACTTCCAGACTTGTTTCTCTATCAGTTCTCCATCACTTGTTCAGTTATTGCATACTGGATGAAGGATGTCCCATACCAGGAACAATCTCAATACATCCCCTTATGGTATCAAATCGAGCAGAATCTTCTTTCTCCGTATAACATATCTCTTAACACTCTCATCTTCTCTCCTATCAAAAAATTGCCCAAAGGCCTTAGGACCCTTCCTATGGGTACAACACTTCGGGTCCACACTCAGATGTGCAATTTTTTTCAGATATCTCTGATAAAGGATGTTTCCCAGCCTATAAATGCGAACCTTAACTTTAGAATTGGAGGAGTGCCTCTATCGCACAATTTTTGGCCTGGAAATGTTCAACTGAAAGTAGTGGACCTACTCCAGGAACACAAGCTGTTACCGTTCCGAACGGCAAGTGTATTGCTTAATCTTCCTAACTCTTTTTATTTCAAATACCTTCAAGTGCAACATATGCTGTTGCAACATTTTGGAACGGGGTACTGGGCACAGTACCTAGCCGGCCCCCTGCTACCGGCCATTGCCAACTTACCTTCCTCTCATATCATTTCCTACTTTTATCGCCTCCTCAGGGATGCAAGCAAAGAAATGCGAAGAACGCCACACTATGCCTGGGATCAAGCACTACCTCCTAGTACCTCAGCCCCAAGACCATGGGATACAATTTGGTCGCATTTATATCAAGATGTGAAATGGGTTAGATACCGTATGTTACAGTTCTATGTAATAAATAACTTATATTACACTCCGGCCAGGCTTCACCAAATGGGGAAAATCTCCTCAAACCTATGTTCTCGCTGTTTGCAGAAGCCTGGCATGTTGTTGCATATACTATGGGAATGTAATAAAGCTATACCATTTTGGGACAGTATTAGGTGTAAACTGAACCCACTATTGGGGCTATCTGAAGCCTTCAGTCCAGAAAGTTGTATATTAGGAGACTATGGAGAAGTATTAAAAGGCAATCAACGGAAATACATGACATTAATATCCATATGTGCCAAAAAAGTAGTAACGCGTCACTGGCTAGATCAAAGTATCCCAACATATGCAGAATGGCTAAAAGAGATACTTTTCACCTTGCAGGCCAAAAACACGACTGCTCACATGGCAAAGAGGCCACAATACTATCAGAAGGTATGGGCACCTTTACACACTTTACTGACTATTTAATGACCCATGGTATACCAAGCAACCCTTTAGGGTAGCAGTGGGGAGACACAATCCTGGGGATACAGACGCACTAGTCTGGATTCTCTTCGAGTATCATACCCAAGCTGAATGCAAGCATAGGCTACTGTCACCGCATACCTGACAGGGGTTGGGGGTATTTTGGGGGGCTGGGATGGTTTGGATGAGGGACATGATAAGGCTTTGCCTGACCGAGATGAACAGATTGTCAGAGTCAAGTTAGGACCAGATTTTGTTTAATATTGGATATCATCATGTATTCTGCTCCAGAGTAAATAAGCTTAGTAGACTTTATCATACAACATGTTGATATATACTGTCTGTATGTATTCCTCCCTGTCTACTGTCTACTATACAAGATCTGTTAATTTCTCCCTCATACAAACTGGGGGAAATATGGGAAAGAAAAAAAAGGAGAAAACATAGTAAAGTATATTTATTGTGAAAAAAAAAGAAAGACACTGTTTTACACAAGCACACATGGGCAGTAATTCCAGAGAGGTTGTATTAGGGAGATAGATTGACTGAATTCTGTCAGCATAACATTAAGACTGGTAGGTTTCCATATGGAGATAACCCAGACCATATGGAGTAGTGATAGGGTTGTTTCCTCCAACACACAGGGTATAGGGTTAAAGGCTGGGGGGGGGGAGTGGAGAACGAGTGGCGGCACTGGGAAGGGTAAAGAGTGGGAAAGCACAGGGAGTTTGACAAGGGGGTACCATGGGGAGGGAACTGGAGAGCACTAAATAACTTGGAAGCAGGGAGCTCAATACTGACTCCTGGTGGCCAGTGGTGATAACTAGCTAACGTGAGAGTGGGCACTTAGATGAATGGAGGTCACATAAAAAGAGAGTGTCGGCCTTGGGTAGGTGGGAGGGTGGCTCGGGAGTCAACGCGAAGTATCAACTGGTAAACACCCCTCCAGAGAAGCTCCATCTTTAGGGCCTGCTTGACTTCCGCTCCCGGGCATTGCTTGTGCTATGCAGGATCTGAGCTAACTTAGCTGGCATTTGCCAAATACTTTCTTTTGTCTCAAATGAGAGTTAGGGTCCGGTGACCCTGTGTGAGCCCATTTCCAACATGTCTCCCATTACTCTGCAGTGACCTACAGTAAGAGTTCCCTATTTCGCCTTTCCTTCTGTTTGCCCCAAGTCAGGAGGTGTTGCTCTTGTATATTCTTATAATGTAGCATGTTGAACATGTCAAAATCCTTAGCCCATGTTGTGGGTCGAGCCATCTTTTCAGGGCATTAAGGATGCAGATTCAGTGATTGTGGGATAATGATTGCAGACGATTGGGGATAACGATTGAGGATTATGATTGAATGATTGAGGATTGAATGACTAAGGGCTACCGATTCAGCGATTGTGGGATAACGATTGAGGGATTAAATGATTGAAGGGATAACCATTGCAATGATTAAACTATTGAGAAAATGACTGAGGAAAATAATTAAACGATTGAGGAGATAATGATTGAGGATTAAATGATTGAGGATAACGATTGAATGATTGAGGAAATGAATGATTAAGGTCCAACTGATTCAACAATTGCAGACAACGATTGAACCATTGAGGAGAATGATTGGAGATTAAATGATTGAGGACAACGATTGAGGAATTAAACGATTGAGGATAACGATTGGGGGATTAAATGATTGAGGATTAAACGATTGAGGATAAAAAATTGAGGAAATGAACGATTGAGGGATAACGATTGAGGATTGAAATGATTGAGGACACGATAAACAATTGAGGATAACGATTGAATGATTGAGGATAATAAGATGAGCGATTGAAGATTGAGAGATGAACGATTGAGGATAGTGTTAAGCGATTGAGGGAAAAATTGAGGGATTAAATGATTGAGGAAAACGATTGAGGAAAATGATTAAGCGATTGAGGATAACGATTGAACGATTGAGAGAGAACGATTGAAGATAATGATTGAATGATTAAACAATTGGGTGATTAAACAATTGAGGATGCGATTGAGGGAAAATGATTGAATGATTGAGGATAACGATTGAGGATAATGTTGAAACGATTGAGGATTGAGGATTAAATGATTGAGGATAACAATTGAAATATTTGAACAATTTAGGTATAACGATTTAACAATTCAAGGGATGACGATTGAACGATTAAGCGATTGAAGGATAGCAGTTGAGCGATTAAATGATTGAGGAGATATCGATTGAGCGATTAAACAATTGAGGATTAAGCGATTGAGGAGGAGAAAGCGATTGAGGAAAATGATTAAACGATTGAGGATAATGATTGAACGATTGAGGGATAATGATTGAACGATTGAGGATTGAGGGATTAAACGATTGAGGACAACGATTGAACAATTGACAAGATTAAATAATTGAGGATAACAATTGAACATTTGAACAATTTAGGGATAACGATTTAACAATTGAGGGATGACGATTAAACAATTGAAGGATAAGTATTGAATGATTAAATGATTGAGGAATATCGATTGAACGATTAAACGATTGAGGGATTAAACGATTGAGGGAAAATGATTGAGGGAAAATGATTGAACGATTGAGGGATAACAATTGAGGGATAACGATTGAACGATGGAGGGATAATGATTGAATGATAACAATTGAACGATTGAGGGATGATTGATGGATTACATGATTGAGGGATTACGACTGAACGATTGAGAGAATGAATGATTAAGGGCTAATGATTCAACGATTGTGGGATAACGATTGAACGATTGAGGGATAACGATTGAGAGATTAAGTGATTGTGGGATAATGATTGAATGATTAAATGATTGAGGGAAAATGATTGAGGGAAAATGATTAAACGATTGAGGGATTAAATGATTCGAGATAACGATTGAACGATTGAGGAATGAATGATTAAGGGCTAATGATCCAGCGATTGCAGGATAACAATTGAACACGATTGAGGATAACGATTGAGAAAATGATTGGCGATTGAGGATAACGATTGAGGTTTGAATGATTAAGGATAACTGTTCAACAATTGAGGATAACGATTAGAACGATTGAGAGATAATGAGTGAATCATTGAGAGATTGAGGAGAAATGATTGAGGATAATGATTGAACAATTGAGGGGTAATGATGCAAGGTGAGGAGAACGATTGAACGATTGAGGATTGACGATTGAGGAATAACAACAATTGAGATTGAGGTATTAAATGATTAAGGGGATAAACAATTGAGGGAAAATGATTAAGCGATTGAGGACTAATGATTGAACGATTGAGGGTTAATGATTGAGGGATTAAATGATTGAGGATAACATTGGGAATTAAATGATTGAGGAAAACGATTGAGGGATTAAACGATTGAGGAAAATAGATTTAGGGAAATGATTAAATGATTGAGGGATAGTGATTGAGGGATTAAATGATTGAGGGATAACGATTGAACGATTGAGGGATATGATTGAATGATTGAGGGATAACGATTGAACGATTAAATGATTGAGGGATAATGATTGAATGATTAAACGATTGAGGGAAAATGATTGAGAGAAAATGATTAAATGATTGAGGGATAATGATTTAGGGATTAAATGATTGAGGGATAATGATTTAGGGATTAAATGATTGAGGGATAATGATTGAACAATTGAGGGATAACGATTGAGAGATTGAGGGATTAAACGATTGAGGGATAATGATTGAATGATTGAGGGATAATGATTGAATGGTTGTGGGATAATGATTGAACAATTAAATGATTGAGGAATATTGATTGAACAATTAAGCGATTGAGGATTAAATGATTGGGGATAACTTGATTAGAGTTGACGATTAAGGGATAACGATTCAACAATTGAGGGATAACGATTGAACGATTGAGGGATAATGAGTGAATGATTGAGGGATAACAATTGAACAATTGAGGGATAATGATTGAATGTTTGAACGATTTAGGGATAATGATTGAATGATTAAACGATAAGGGATACCGATTGAACAATTGAGGGATAAGGATGGAATGAGTGAGGGATAACGATTGAACGATTGAGGGATTTAACGATTGAGGGATAACGATTGAACGATTGAAGGATAATGATTGAGGATAGATTGAGGATTAAGATTGAGGCATAACGATTGAATGATTAAACAATTGAGGATTAAATGATTAAGGATAGCGATTGAGGATAGCGATTGAAACAATTGAGGATAACGATTGAACGTTTGACGATTTGGGAATAACGATTGAATGATTAAATGATTAGGGATAATGATTGAATGATTAAACGATTGAGGGAAAATGATTGAGGGAAAATGATTAAACGATTGAGGGATTAAATGATTGAGGGATAATGATTGAACAATTGAGGGATTTAACAAAATGAGGGATAATGATTGAGAGATTGAGGGATTAAATGATTGTGGGATAATGATTGAATGATTGAGGGATAACGATTGAATAATTGAGGGATAACTATTGAATGATTGCGGGATAACGATTGAACGATTAAATGATTGAGGAATATCGATTGAACGATTAAACAATTGAGGGATTAAACGATTGAGGGAAAACGATTGAGGGAAAATGATTAAACGATTGAGGGATAATGATTTAACGATTGAGGGATAATGATTGAACAATTGAGGGATTGAGGGATTAAACGATTGAGGGATAACGACTGAACAATTGACAGATTAAATAATTGAGGGATAACAACGATTGAACATTTGAACAATTTAGGGATAATGATTTAACAATTGAGGGATGACGATTAAACGATTGAAGGATAAGTATTGTGAAAGTTAAATGATTGAGGAATATGAGCTGAGCAGTTAAACGATTGAGGATTAAACGATTGAGGAAGCGATTGAGGAAAATAGATTGAACGATTGAGGGATAACAATTGAGGGATAGATTGAGCGATGGAGGATAATGATTGAATGATAGTTGAGCGATTGGAGATTGAATGATTAGAGCTAACTGATTCAATGATTGTGGGTATGATTGAATGATTACATGATTGAGGGGATTACGACTGAGACGATTGAGAGAAATGATTAAGGGCTAATGATTCCATGATTGTGGGATGTGATTGAGACGATTGAGGATAACGATTGAGGAGATTAAGTGATTGTGGGATAATGATTGAATGATTAAATGATTGGGGAAAATGATTGAGAAGGAAATGATTAAGCGATTGAGGATTAAATGATTGAGGGATAGCGATTGAACGATTGAGGGAATGAATGATTAAGGGCTAATGATTCAACGATTGCAGGATAACAATTGAACGATTGAGGGATAACGATTGAGGTATTAAATGATTGAGGAATAATGATTGAATGAGTAAATGATTGAGGGATTAAACGATTGAGGGATAACGATTGAGGGAAAATGATTGAGCGATTGAGGAATAACGATTGAGGGTTTGAATGATTAAGGGATAACTATTCAACAATTGAGGGATAACGATTGAACGATTGAGAGATAATGAGTGAATCATTGAGGGATTGAGGGATTGAATGATTGAGGGATAATGATTGAACAATTGAGGGGTAACGATGGAATGAGTGAGGGATAACGATTGAACGATTGAGGGATTGAACGATTGAGGAATAACAATTGAGAGATTGAGGTATTAAACGATTAAGGGATAACAATTGAGGGAAAATGATTAAACGATTGAGGGCTAACGATTGAACGATTGAGGGCTAATGATTGAGGGATTAAATGATTGAGGGATAACATTGAGGAATTAAATGATTGAGGAAAAATGATTGAGGGATTAAACGATTGAGGGAAAACAATATAGGGAAATGATTAAATGATTGATGGATAATGATTGAGGGATTAAATGATTGAGGGATAACGATTGAACGATTGAGGGATATGATTGAATGATTGAGGGATAACGATTGAACGATTAAATGATTGAGGGATAATGATTGAATGATTAAACGATTGAGGGAAAATGATTGAGAGAAAATGATTAAACGATTGAGGGATAATGATTTAGGGATTAAATGATTGAGGGATAATGATTTAGGGATTAAATGATTGAGGGTAATGATTGAACAATTGGGGATTTAAAAAATGAGGGATATGATTGAGAGTGAGGGATTAAACGATTGAGGATAATGATTGAATGATTGAGGGATAATGATTGAATGGTTGAGGGATAATGATTGAACAATTAAATGATTGAGGAATATTGATTGAACGATTAAACGATTGAGGGATTAAACGATTGAGGGAAAATGATTGAGGATAATAATTGAACGATTGAGGATAACGATTGAGGATAATGATTGAACGATTAAGGGATAATGATTGAATGATAACTATTGAAGCGATTGAGGAATTTAGGGATAAGGTTAACGATTCAATGATTGTGGGATAACAGTTGAAACGTTTGAGGATAACGAGTGAGGATTAAATGCTTGAGGATATGATTGAATGATTAAATGATTGAGGGGAAATGATTAAACGATTGAGGGATAATGATTGAGGGATTAAATGATTGAGGGATAACGATTGAACGATTGAGGGAATGAATGATTAAGGGCTAATGATTCAACGATTGCAGGATAACGATTGAAAGATTACGATTGAGGGATTAAAAGATTGAGGGATAACGATTGAATGATTAAACGATTGAGGGATTAAATGATTGAGGATAACGATTGAGGGATTGACCGATTAAGGGATAACGATTCAACAATTGAGGGATAACGATTGAACGATTGAGGGATAATGAGTGAATGATTGAGGGATAACAATTGAACAATTGAGGGATAACGATTGAATGTTTGAACGATTTAGGGATAATGATTGAATGATTAAACGATAAGGGATACCGATTGAACAATTGAGGGATAAGGATGGAATGAGTGAGGGATAACGATTGAACGATTGCGGGATAACGATTGAACAATTGAAGGATAATGATTGAGGGATAACGATTGAGGGATTAAAAGATTGAGGCATAACGATTGAATGATTAAACAATTGAGGGATTAAATGATTAAGGGATAACGATTGAGGGATAACGATTGAACAATTGAGGGATAACGATTGAACGTTTGAACGATTTAGGGATAACGATTGAATGATTAAATGATTAAGGGATAATGATTGAATGATTAAACGATTGAGGAAATGATTAAATGATTGAGGATTAAATGATTGAGGGATAACGATTGAACAATTGAGGATTTAACAAAATGAGGAGTAATGATTGAGAGATTGAGGATTAAATGATTGTGGGATAATGATTGAATGATTGAGAGTTTAACAAAATGAGGGATAATGATTGAGGAGATTGAGGATCAAATGATTGTCAGGATAATGATTGAATGATTGAGGATAATGATTGAATAATTGAGGGATAACTATTGAATGATTGCGGGATAACGATTGAACGATTAAATGATTGAGGAATATCGATTGAACGATTAAACAATTGAGGGATTAAACGATTGAGGGAAAATGATTGAGGGATAATGATTTAACGATTGAGGGATAATGATTGAACGATTGAGGGATTGAGGGATTAAACGATTGAGGGATAATGACTGAACAATTGACAGATTAAATAATTGAGGGATAATGATTGAACATTTGAACAATTTAGGGATAACGATTTAACAATTGAAGGATGACGATTAAACGATTGAAGGATAAGTATTGAATGATTAAATGATTGAGGAATATCGATTGAACGATTAAACGATTGAGGGATTAAACGATTGAGGGAAAATGATTGAACGATTGAGGGATAACAATTGAGGGATAACGATTGAACGATGGAGGGATAATGATTGAATGATAACAATTGAATGATTGAGAGATTGAATGATTAAGAGCTAACGATTCAATCATTGTGGGATAATGATTGAATGATTAAATGATTGAGGGAAAATGATTAAACGATTGAGGGATTAAATGATTGCGGGATAACGATTGAACGATTGAGGGAATGAATGATTAAGGGCTAATGATTCAACGATTGCAGGATAACAATTGAACGATTGAGGGATAACGATTGAGGTATTAAATGATTGAGGAATAATGATTGAATGAGTAAATGATTGAGGGATAACGATTGAGGGAAAATGATTGAGCGATTGAGGGATAACGATTGAGGGTTTGAATGATTAAGGACAACTATTCAACAAATTGAGGGACAACGATTGAACGATTGAGAGATAATGAGGAATCATTGAGGATTGAGGGATGAATGATTGAGGGATGAATGATTGAACAATTGAGGGTAAATGAAGGAATGAGTGAGGACAACGATTGAATCATTGAGGATTGAACAATTGAGGACATAAATATGGATTGAGGTATTAAACGATTAAGGGATAAACAATTGAGGAAAATGAATTAAATGATTTAGGGCCTAACGATGAAACGATTGAGGGCTAATGATTGAGGGATTAAATGATTGAGGATAAATTGAGAAATTAAATGATTGAGGAAAATGATTGAGGGATTAAAGATTGAGGAAATGATATAGAAATGATTAAATGATTGAGGATACGATTGAGGATTAAATGATTGAGGATAATGATTGAACGATTGAGGATATGATTGAATGATTGAGGATAACGATTGAACGATTAAATGATTGAGGATAATGATTGGACAGATTAAATGATTGAGAGAAAATGATTGAGAGAAAATGATTAAACGATTGAGGATAATGATTAGGATTAAATGATTGAGGACAATGATTTAGGATTAAATGATTGAGGGACAATGGATTGAAAACAATTGAGGGATTTAACAAAATGAGGGATAACGATTGAGAGATTGAGGGATTAAACGATTGAGGGATAATGATTGAATGATTGAGGGATAATGATTGAATGGTTGCAGGATAATGATTGAACAATTAAATGATTGAGGAATATTGATTGAACGATTAAACGATTGAGGGATTAAACGATTGAGGGAAAATGATTGAATGATAACTATTGAACGATTGAGGGATTGAATGATTAAGGGTTAACGATTCAATGATTGTGGGATAACGGTTGAACGTTTGAGGGATAACGATTGAGGGATTAAATGCTTGAGGGATAACGATTGAATGATTAAACGATTGGGGGGAAATGATTAAACGATTGAGGGATTAAATGATTGAGGATAACGATTGAGGGATTGACCGATTAAGAGATAACGATTCAACAATTGAGGGATAACAATTGAACGATTGAGGGATAATGAGTGAATGATTGAGGGATAGCAATTGAACAATTGAGGGATAATGATTGAACGTTTGAACGATTTAGGGATAATGATTGAATGATTAAACGATAAGGGATACCGATTGAACAATTGAGGGATAAGGATGGAATGAGTGAGGGATAACGATTGAACGATTGCGGGATAACGATTGAATGATTGAAGGATAATGATTGAGGGATAACGATTGAGGGATTAAAAGATTGAGGCATAACGATTGAATGATTAAACAATTGAGGGATTAAATGATTAAGGGATAACGATTGAGGGATAATGATTGAACATTTGAGGGATAACGATTGAACGTTTGAACGATTTAGGGATAACGATTGAACGATTAAATGATTAAGGGATAATGATTGAATGATTAAACAATTGAGGGAAAATGATTAAACGATTGAGGGATTAAATGATTGAGGGATAACGATTGAACAATTGAGGGATTTAACAAAATGAGGGATAATGATTGAGAGATTGAGGGATTAAATGATTGTGGGATAATGATTGAATGATTGAGGGATAACGATTGAATAATTGAGGGATAACTATTGAATGATTGAGGGATAATGATTGAACGATTAAATGATTGAGGAATATCAATTAAACGATTAAATGATTGAGGGATTAAATGATTGAAGGATAACATTAAGGAATTAAATGATTGAGGATACGATTAAGGAATTAAATGATTGAAGGATTAAATGATTAAGGGATAATGATTGAGGGAAAACGATTGAATGATTCAGGGAGAACGATTGAGGGATAATGATTCAACAATTGAGGGAAAACGATTGAGGGATGAGTGAACGATTGAGGGATTGAATGATTGAGGGATAACGATTGAACAATTGAGGGATAACGATTGAATGTTCGAACAATTTAGGATAACGATTGAATGATTAAACGATTAAGGGATAACAATTGAACGTTTGAACGATTTAGGGATAATGATTGAATGATTAAATGATTGGTGATAACGATTGAACAATTGAGGGATAACGATGGAATGAGTGAGGTATAATGATTGAATGATTGAGAGATTAAATGATTGAGGGATAACATTAAACGATTGAGGGAAAAACAATTGAGGGATTAAACAATTGAGGGATTAAACGATTGAAGGAAATCGATTGAGGGATAACGATTGAGGGAAAATGATTAAACGATTGAGGGATAACGTTTGAACGATTGAGGGATTGAGGGATTAAACGATTGAGGTATAACAATTGAACAATTGAGAGATTAAATAATTCAAGGATAACGATTGAACATTTGAATGATTTAGGGATAACGATTGAACGATTAAACGATTTAGGGATCACGATTTAACAATTGAGGGATGACGATTGAATGATTAAACGATTGAAGGATAACGATTGAATGATTGAGGGATAACGATTTAACAATTGAGGGATGACGATTGAACGATTAAACGATTGAAGGATAATGATTGAATGATTGAGGATAACGCTTGAACGATTAAATGATTGAGGAATATCGATTGAACGATTAAATGATTGAGGGATAACATTGAGGGATTAAACGATTGAGGGAAAAATGATTGAGGGATTAAATGATTGAGGGAAAACTATTGAGGGATAATGATTGAACGATTGAGGGATAACGATTGAACGATTGAGGGATAACGATTGAATGATTGAGGGATAATGAATGATTGAGGGACAATGATTGAATGATTAAATGATCGAGGAATATCGATTGAACGATTAAATGATTGAGGGATAACATTGATGAATTAAATGATTGAGGGATTAAACGAGTGAGGGAAAACGATTGAGGGATGAGTGAACGATTGAGGGATTGAGGGATAACGATTGAACGATTGAGGGATGAGTGAACGATTGAGGGATTGAATGATTGAGGGATAACGATTGAACAATTGAGGGATAACGATTGAACATTTGAACGATTTAGGGATAATGATTGAATGATTAAATGATTAAGGGATAATGATTGAACAATTGAGGGATAACGATGGAACAAGTGAGGGATAACGATTGAATGATTGAGGGATAATGTTAAATGATTGAGGGATTGAGGGATTAAACGAATGAGGGAAAATGATTAAATGATTGAGGGATAACGATTGAACGATTGAGGGATAATGATTGAATGATTGAGGGATAACGATTGAAGGATTAAACGATTGAGGGATTAAATGATTGAGGGATAATGATTGAAGGATTGAACGATTAAGAGATAACGATTCAACAATTGAGGGATAACGATTGAACGATTGAGAGATAATGAGTGAATCATTGAGGGATTGAGGGATTAAACGATTAAGGGATAAAAATTGAGGGAAAATGATTAAACGATTGAGGGCTAACGATTGAACGATTGAGGGATAATGATTGAGGGATTAAATGATTGAGGGATAACATTGAGGAATTAAATGATTGAGGGAAAAACGATTGAGGGATTAAACGATTGAGGGAAAACAATTTAGGGGAAATGATTAAATGATTGAGGGATAATGATTGAGGGATTAAATGATTGAGGGATAACGATTGAACGATTGAGGGAATGAATGATTAAGGGCTAACGATACAACCATTGCAGGATAACGATTGAAGATAGAGTAACGATTGGACGATAACGCATTGAGGGAAAATGATTGAATGATTAGTGGATAATGATTGAACTGATTAAATGATTGAGGAATAATGATTGAATGATTAAATATTGAGAGATTAAATGATTGAGGGATACATTGAGGAATTAAATGATTGAGGAAAATGATTGAGAGATTGAACGATGAGGGACAACGATTGAAACGATTGAGAAAGAATGATTAAGGGCTAACGATTCAACCCATTGCAGGATAACGCATTGAACGCATTGGAAGGATAACGATTGAGGGATAACGATTGAATGATTAAATGATTGCGGGATTAAATGATTGAGGGATAATGATTGAAGGATTGAACGATTAAGAGATAACGATTCAACAATTGAGGGATAACGATTGAACAATTGAGAGATAATGAGTGAATCATTGAGGGATTGAATGATTGAGGGATAATGATTGAACAATTGAGGGGTAACGATGGAATGAGTGAGGGATAGCGATTGAACGATTGAGGGATTTAACGATTGAGGAATAACAATTGAGAGATTGAGGTATTAAACGATTAAGGGATAACAATTGAGGGAAAATGATTAAACGATTGAGGGCTAACGATTGAACGATTGAGGGCTAATGATTGAGGGATTAAATGATTGAGGGATAACATTGAGGAATTAAATGATTGAGGGAAAAACGATTGAGGGAAAACAATTTAGGGGAAATTATTAAATGATTGAGGGATAATGATTGAGGGATTAAATGATTGAGGGATAACGATTGAACGATTGAGGGAATGAATGATTAAGGTCTAACGATTCAACGATTGCAGGATAACGATTGAAGGGTAACGATTGACGGATAACGATTGAGGGAAAATGATTGAATGATTGCGGGATAACGATTGAACGATTAAATGATTGAGGAATAATGATTGAACGATTAAATGATTGAGAGATTAAATGATTGAGGGATAACATTGAGGAATTAAATGATTGAGGGATTGAACGATTGAGGGATAACGATTGAATGATTGAGGGAAAGAATGATTAAGGGCCAACATTCCATTCAACGAATATGGTGACAACTTACTGAACGATTGAAGGATAACGATTGAGGGATTAAATGATTGAGGGATAATGATTGAATGATTAAACGATTGAGGGATAATGATTGAAGGATTGAACGATTAAGAGATAACGATTCAACAATTGAGGGATACAATTGAACGATTGAGGGATAATGAGTAAATCATTGAGGGATTGAGGGATTGAACGATTGAGGGATAATGATTGAACAATTGAGGGATAACGATTGAATGATTGAGGGATAATGAGTGAATGATTGAGGGATTGAACGATGGAAGAATAACAATTGAGAGATTGAGGTATTAAACGATTAAGGGATAACGATTGAGGGAAAATGATTAAACGATTGAGGGATAATGATTGAATGATTGAGGGATAACGATTGAGGGATTAAATGATTGAGGGATAACATTGAGGAATTAAACGATTGAGGGAAAAACGATTGAGGAGTTAAATGATTGAGGGAAAAACGATTGAGGGATTAAATGATTGAGGGATAACGATTGAACGATTGAGGGAATGAATGATTAAGGGCTAACGATACAACGATTGCAGGATAACGATTGAACTATTGAAGGGTAACGATTGACGGATAACGATTGAGGGAAAATGATTGAATGATTGCGGGATAATGATTGAACGATTAAATGATTGAGGAATAATGATTGAATGATTAAATGATTGAGAGATTAAATGATTGAGGGATAACATTGAGGAATTAAATGATTGAGGGAAAAATGATTGAGAGATTGAACGATTGAGGGATAACGATTGAACGATTGAGAGAAAGAATGATTAAGGGCTAACGATTCAACGATTGCAGGATAACGATTGAACGATTGAAGGATAACGATTGAGGGATAACGATTGAATGATTAAATGATTGAGGGATTAAATGATTGAGGGATAATGATTGAAGGATTGAACGATTAAGAGATAACGATTCAACAATTGAGGGATAACGATTGAACAATTGAGAGATAATGAGTGAATCATTGAGGGATTGAATGATTGAGGGATAATGATTGAACAATTGAGGGGTAACGATGGAATGAGTGAGGGATAGCGATTGAACGATTGAGGGATTGAACGATTGAGGAATAACAATTGAGAGATTGAGGTATTAAACGATTAAGGGATAACAATTGAGGGAAAATGATTAAACGATTGAGGGCTAACGATTGAATGATTGAGGGCTAATGATTGAGGGATTAAATGATTGAGGGATAACATTGAGGAATTAAATGATTGAGGGAAAACGATTGAGGTTAAACGATTGAGGGAAAACAATTTAGGGGAAATGATTAAATGATTGAGGGATAATGATTGAGGGATTAAATGATTGAGGGATAACGATTGAACGATTGAGGGAATGAATGATTAAGGGCTAATGATTCAACGATTGCAGAATAACGATTGAAGGGTAACGATTGACGGATAACGATTGAGGGAAAATGATTGAATGATTGAGGGATAACGATTGAACGATTAAATGATTGAGGAATAATGATTGATCGATTAAATGATTGAGAGATAACATTGAGGAATTAAATGATTGAGGGATTGAACGATTGAGGGATAACGATTGAATGATTGAGGGAAAGAATGATTAAGGGCTAACGATTCAACGATTGCAGGATAACGATTGAACGATTGAAGGATAACGATTGAGGGATTAAATGATTGAGGGATAACGATTGAATGATTAAACGATTGAGGGATTAAATGATTGAGGGATAATGATTGAAGGATTGAACGATTGAGAGATAATGAGTGAATCATTGAGGGATTGAGGGATTGAATGATTGAGGGATAATGATTGAACAATTGAGGGGTAACGATGGAATGAGTGAGGGATAATGAGTGAATCATTGAGGGATTGAGGGATTGAACGATTGAGGGATAATGATTGAACAATTGAGGGGTAACGATGGAATGAGTGAGGAATAACGATTGAAGGATTGAGGGATTTAACGATGGAAGAATAACAATTGAGAGATTGAGGTATTAAACGATTAAGGGATAACGATTGAGGGATTAAATGATTGAGGGATAACATTGAGGAATTAAACGATTGAGGAAAAATGATTGAGGAATTAAACGATTGAGGGATAATGATTGAGGGCTTAAATGATTGAGGGATAACGATTGATTGAGGGAATGAATGATTAAGGTCTAATGATTCAACAATTGCAGGATAACGATTGAACGATTGAGGGATCAAATGATTGAGGGATAACGATTGAGGGATTAAATTATTGAGGGATAACGATTGAATGATTAAATGATTGAGGGATTAAACGATTGAGGGATAACAATTGAGGGAAAATGAACGATTGAGGGATAACGATTGAGGGATTGAACGATTAAGGGATAACTATTCAACAATTGAGGGATAATGATTGAGGGATAATGAATGAATGATTGAGAGATTGAACGATTGAGGGATAGCATTAAACGATTGAGGGAAAAAATTGAGGGATTAAATGATTGAGGGAAAATGATTAAACGATTGAGGGATTAAATGATTGAGGGATAACGATTGAGGGATTAAACGATTCAGGGATAACGATTCAACAATTGAGGGATAATGATTGAATGATTGAGGGAGAATGAGTGAACGATTGAGGGATTGAATGATTGAGGGATAACGATTGAACAATTGAGGGATAACGATGGAACGAGTGAGGATAATAATTGAATGATTGAGGGATTTAACAAAATGAGGGATAACGATTGAGAGATTGAGGGATTAAATGATTGAGGGATAACGATTGAATGATTGAGGGATAACGATTGAACGATTAAATGATTGAGGGATAATGATTGAATGATTAAACGATTGAGGGAAAATGATTGAGGGAAAACGATTAAACGATTGAGGGATAATGATTGAGGGATTAAATGATTGAGGGATAATGATTGAACAATTGAGGGATTTAACAAAATGAGGGATAACGATTGAGAGATTGAGGGATTAAACGATTGAGGGATAATGATTGAATGATTGAGAGATAATGATTGAATGATTGAGGGATAATGATTGAATGATTGAGGGATAACGATTGAACAATTGAGGGATTTAACAAAATGAGGGATAACGATTGAGAGATTGAGGGATTAAACGATTGAGGGATAATAATTGAATGATTGAGGGATAACGATTGAATGGTTGTGGGATAATGATTGAACGATTAAATGATTGAGGAATATCGATTGAACGATTAAATGATTGAGGGATTAAACGATTGAGGGAAAACGATTGAGGGGAAATGATTAAACGATTGAGGGATAATGATTGAGGGATTAAATGATTGAGGGATAACGATTGAAGGATTGAGGGATTTAACGATGGAAGAATAACAATTGAGAGATTGAGGTATTAAACGATTAAGGGATAACGATTGAGGGGATTAAATGATTGAGGGATAACATTGGGGAATTTAAACGATTGAGGAAAAATGATTGAGGAATTAAACGATTGAGGGATAATGATTGAGAGGCTTTAAAATGATTGAGGGATAACCGATTGATTGAGGGATGAATGATTGAGCTATCAATGATTCAACAATTGCAGGATAACGATTGAACCATTGAGGGATCAAATGATTGAGGGATAACGCATTGAGGGATTAAATTATTGAGAGATAACCTTGAATGATTAAATGATTGAGGATTAAACGATTGAGGGATAACAATTGAGGGAAAATGAACGATTGAGGGATAACGATTGAGGGATTGAACGATTAAGGGATAACTATTCAACAATTGAGGGATAATGATTGAGGGATAATGAATGAATGATTGAGAGATTGAACGATTGAGGGATAGCATTAAACGATTGAGGGAAAAAATTGAGGGATTAAATGATTGAGGGAAAATGATTAAACGATTGAGGGATTAAATGATTGAGGGATAACGATTGAGGGATTAAACGATTAAGGGATAACGATTCAACAATTGAGGGATAATGATTGAATGATTGAGGGAGAATGAGTGAACGATTGAGGGATTGAATGATTGAGGGATAACGATTGAACAATTGAGGGATAACGATGGAACGAGTGAGGGATAATAATTGAATGATTGAGGGATTTAACAAAATGAGGGATAACGATTGAGAGATTGAGGGATTAAATGATTGAGGGATAACGATTGAATGATTGAGGGATAACGATTGAACGATTAAATGATTGAGGGATAATGATTGAATGATTAAACGATTGAGGGAAAATGATTGAGGGAAAACGATTAAACGATTGAGGGATAATGATTGAGGGATTAAATGATTGAGGGATAATGATTGAACAATTGAGGGATTTAACAAAATGAGGGATAACGATTGAGAGATTGAGGGATTAAACGATTGAGGGATAATGATTGAATGATTGAGAGATAATGATTGAATGATTGAGGGATAATGATTGAACAATTGAGGGATTTAACAAAATGAGGGATAACGATTGAGAGATTGAGGGATTAAACGATTGAGGGATAATAATTGAATGATTGAGGGATAACGATTGAATGGTTGTGGGATAATGATTGAACGATTAAATGATTGAGGAATATCGATTGAACGATTAAATGATTGAGGGATTAAACGATTGAGGGAAAACGATTGAGGGGAAATGATTAAACGATTGAGGGATAATGATTGAGGGATTAAATGATTGAGGGATAACGATTGAACGATTGAGGGAATGAATGATTAAGGGCTAACGATTCAATTGCAGGATAACGATTGAACGATTGAAGGGTAATGATTGAGGGATAACGATTGAGGGAAAATGATTGAATGATTGCGGGATAACGATTGAACGATTAAATGATTGAGGAATAATGATTGAACGATTAAATGATTGAGGGATTAAACGATTGAGGGAAAACGATTGAGGGGAAATGATTAAACGATTGAGGGATAATGATTGAGGGATTAAATGATTGAGGGATAACGATTGAACGATTGAAGGGTAATGATTGAGGGATAACGATTGAGGGAAAATGATTGAATGATTGAGGGATAACGATTGAACGATTAAATGATTGAGAGATTAAATGATTGAGGGATAACATTGAGAAATTAAACGATTGAGGGAAAAATGATTGAGGGATTGAACGATTGAGGGATAACGATTGAACGATTGAGGGAATGAATGATTAAGGGCTAACGATTCAATGATTGCAGGATAACGATTGAACGATTGAGGGATAACGATTGAGGGATTAAATGATTGAGGGATAACGATTGAGGGATTAAATGATTGAGGGATAACGATTGAATGATTAAATGATTGAGGGATTAAATGATTGAGGGATAATGATTGAAGGATTGAATGATTAAGAGAACGATTCAACAATTGAGGGATAACAATTGAACGATTGAGGGATAACGTTTGAGGGATAACGATTGAATGATTAAATGATTGAGGGATTAAATGATTGAGGGATAATAATTGAAGGATTGAACGATTAAGAGATAACGATTCAACAATTGAGGGATAACAATTGAACGATTGAGGGATAATGAGTGAATCATTGAGGGATTGAGGGATTGAACGATTGAGGGATAATGATTGAACAATTGAGGGATAACAATTGAACGATTGAGGGAATGAATGATTAAGGGCTAACGATTCAACGATTGCAGGATAACGATTGAAGGGTAACGATTGACGGATAACGATTGAGGGAAAATGATTGAATGATTGCGGGATAACGATTGAACGATTAAATGATTGAGGAATAATGATTGAACGATTAAATGATTGAGAGATTAAATGATTGAGGGATAACATTGAGGAATTAAATGATTGAGGGATTGAACGATTGAGGGATAACGATTGAATGATTGAGGGAAAGAATGATTAAGGGCTAACGATTCAACGATTGCAGGATAATGATTGAACGATTGAAGGATAACGATTGAGGGATTAAATGATTGAGGGATAACGATTGAATGATTAAACGATTGAGGGATTAAATGATTGAGGGATAATGATTGAAGGATTGAACGATTAAGAGATAACGATTCAACAATTGAGGGATAACGATTGAACGATTGAGAGATAATGAGTGAATCATTGAGGGATTGAGGGATTGAATGATTGAGGGATAATGATTGAACAATTGAGGGGTAACGATGGAATGATTGAGGGATAATGAGTGAATCATTGAGGGATTGAATGATTGAGGGATAATGATTGAACAGATTGAGAATGCTTGATGGAATAGGTGAGGAATAACGATTGGAAGGATTGAGAGTTTAAACGATGGAAGGAATAACAATTGAGAGATTGGGGTATTAAACGATTAAGGATAGCGATTGAGGGATTAAATGATTGAGGGGATAACATTGAGGAATTAAGCGATTGAGGAAAATGATGGAGGAATTAAGCGATTGAGGATAATGATTGAGGGCATAAATGATTGAGGGAATGAATGATTAAGGTCTAATGATTCAACAATTGCAGGATAACGATTGAACGATTGAGGATCAAATGATTGAGGACTAATGTATTGAGGGATTAAATTATTGAGGATAACGATTGAATGATTAAATGATTGAGGATTAAACGATTGAGGATAAAATTGAGGAAAATGAACGATTGAGGATAACGATTGAGGGATTGAACGATTAAGGGATAACTATTCAACAATTGAGGATAATGATTGAGGGATAATGAATGAATGATTGAGATTGAGAACGATTGAGGGATGACATTAAGCGATTGAGGGAAAAATTGGGGATTAAATGATTGGGGAAAATGATTAAAAGCATTGAGGATTAAATGATTGAGGACAACGATTGAGGATTAAACGATTAAGGATAATGATTCAACAATTGGGGATAATGATTGAAGCGATTGAGGATAATGGTGAACGATTGAGGGATTGAAATGATTGAGGATAACGATTGAACAATTGAGGATAACGATGGAGACGAGTGAGGGATAATAATTGAACTGATTGAGGGATTTAACAAAATGAGGATAACGATTGAGAGATTGAGGATTAAACGATTGAGGATAATGATTGAATGATTGAGGGATAACATTGAACGATTGAGGGATAATGATTGAATGATTGAGGATAACGATTGAACAATTGAGGATTAACAAATGAGGGATAACGATTGAGAGATTGAGGGATTAAACGATTGAGGGATAATGATTGAATGATTGAGGGAATGAATGATTAAGGTCTAACGATTCAACGATTGCAGGATAACGATTGAACGATTGAGGGAGAACGATTGAGGGATTAAATGATTGAGGGATAACGATTGAATGATTAAACGATTGAGAGATTTAACGATTGAGGGATAACGATTTAGGGATTGAACGATTAATGGATAACGATTCAACAATTGAGGGATGTTTGAATGATTGAGGGATAATGATGGAATGAGTGAGGGATAACGATTGAATGATTGAGAGATTTAATGATTGAGGGATAACGATTGAGAGATTGAGGGATTAAATGATTGAGGGATAACGTTAAACGATTGAGGGAAAACAATTGAGGGAAAACGATTAAACAATTGAGAGATAATGATTGAGGGATTAAACGATTGAGGGATAACAATTGAGGGAAAATGAATGATTGAGGGATAACGATTGAGGGATTGAACGATTAAGGGATAACTATTCAACAATTGAGGGATAATGATTGAATGATTGAGGGATAATGAATGAACAATTGAGAGATTGAGAGATTGAACAATTGAGGGATAGCATTAAACGATTGAGGGAAAAAATTGAGGGATTAAATGATTGAGGGATAACGATTGAACGATTGAGGGATAACGATTGAATGATTAAACGATTGAGGGATTTAACGATTGAGGGATAACAATTGAATGATTGAACGATTGAGGGATAACGATTTAGGGATTGAACAATTAATGGATAACGATTCAACAATTGAGGGATGTTTGAATGATTGAGGGATAATGATGGAATGAGTGAGGGATAACGATTGAATGATTGAGAGATTTAACGATTGAGGGATAGCGATTGAGAGATTGAGGAATTAAGCGATTGAGGATAATGTTAAATGATTGGGGAAAAACAATTGAGGATTAACGATTGAGGAAACGATTGAGGAAATGATTAAACAATTGAGGGATAACGATTGAGGATTAAATGATTGAGGATAATGATTGAACGATTGGGGAATGAATGATTAAGGTAATGATTCAACGATTGCAGGATAACGATTGAACGATTGAGGGAGAAACGATTGAGGGATTAAATGATTGAGAGTTTAGCGATTGAGGGATAACGATTGAATGATTGAGCGATTGAGGATAACGATTTAGGGATTGAACGATTAATGGATAATAATTCAACAATTGAGGGATGTTTGAATGATTGAGGGATAACGATGGAATGAGTGAGGGATAACGATTGAATGATTGAGAGATTTAATGATTGAGGGATAACGATTGAGAGATTGAGGGATTAAATGATTGAGGAATAACGTTAAACGATTGAGGGAAAACAATTGAGGGATTAAATGATTGAGGGGAAACGATTAAACGATTGAGGGATAATGATTGAGGGATTAAACGATTGAGGGATAATGAATGAATGATTAAACAATTGAGTGATTAAACAATTGAGGGATAGCGATTGAGGGAAAATGATTGAATGATTGCGGGATAACGATTGAACAATTGAGGGATTTAACAAAATGAGGGATAACGATTGAGAGATTGAGGGATTAAACGATTGAGGGATAATGATTGAATGATTGAGGGATAACAATTGAATGGTTGTGGGATAATGATTGAATGATTAAATGATTGAGGAATATCGATTGAACGATTAAATGATTAAGGATTAAACGATTGAGGGAAAACGATTGAGGGATTAAATGATTGAGGGATAACGATTGAACGATTGAGGGAATGAATGATTAAGGGCTAACGATTCGATTGCAGGATAACGATTGAACGATTGAGGGAGAATGATTGAGGGATTAAATGATTGAGGGATAACGATTGAGGGATTAAATGATTGAGGGATAACGATTGAGGGATTAAATGATTGAGGGATAACAATTGAATGATTAAATGATTGAGGATTAAACGATTGAGGGATAACAATTGAGGGAAAATGAACGATTGAGGGATAACGATTGAGGGATTGAACGATTAAGGGATAACTATTCAACAATCGAGGGATAATGATTGAATGATTGAGGGATAATGAATGAGCGATTGAGAGATTGAGTGATTGAACGATTGAGGGATAGCGTTAAATGATTGAGGGAAAAAATTGAGGGATTAAATGATTGAGGGAAAACCATTGAGGGAAAATGATTAAACGATTGAGGGGTAATGATTGAGGGATTAAATGATTGAGGGATAACGATTGAACGATTGAGGGAATGAATGATTAAGGTCTAACGATTCAACGATTGCAGGATAACGATTGAACGATTGAGGGAGAACGATTGAGGGATTAAATGATTGAGGGATAACGATTGAATGATTAAACGATTGAGAGATTTAGCGATTGAGGGATAACGATTTAGGGATTGAACGATTAATGGATAACGATTCAACAATTGAGGGATGTTTGAATGATTGAGGGATAATGATGGAATGAGTGAGGGATAACGATTGAATGATTGAGAGATTTAATGATTGAGGATAACGATTGAGAGATTGAGGGATTAAATGATTGAGGATAACGTTAAACATTGAGGAAACAATTGAGGGAAACGATTAAACAATTGAGATAATGATTGAGGATTAAACGATTGAGGGATAACAATTGAGGGAAAATGAATGATTGAGGGATAACGATTGAGGGATTGAACGATTAAGGGATAACTATTCAACAATTGAGGGATAATGATTGAATGATTGAGGGATAATGAATGAACAATTGAGAGATTGAGAGATTGAACAATTGAGGGATAGCATTAAACGATTGAGGGAAAAAATTGAGGGATTAAATGATTGAGGGATAACGATTGAACGATTGAGGGATAACGATTGAATGATTAAACGATTGAGGGATTTAACGATTGAGGGATAACAATTGAATGATTGAACGATTGAGGGATAACGATTTAGGGATTGAACAATTAATGGATAACGATTCAACAATTGAGGGATGTTTGAATGATGGGGGATAATGATGGAATGAGTGAGGGATAACGATTGAATGATTGAGAGATTGTAGATTGAGGGATAACGATTGAGAGATTGAGGAATTAAGCGATTGAGGATAATGTTAAATGATTGAGGAAAAACATGAGGATTAAACGATTGAGGGAAAACGATTGAGGGAAAATGATTAAACAATTGAGGGATAACGATTGAGGGATTAAATGATTGAGGGATAATGATTGAACGATTGAGGGAATGAATGATTAAGGTCTAATGATTCAACGATTGCAGGTGATGATTGAACGATTGAGGGAGAACGTTGAGGGATTAAATGATTGAGGATTTAAGATTGAGGATAACGATTGAATGATTGAACGATTGGGGATAACGATTTAGGGATTGAACGATTAATGGATAATAATTCAACAATTGAGGGATGTTTGAATGATTGAGGGAAAGCGATGGAATGAGTGTGGGATAATGATTGAATGATTGAGATTTAATGATTGAGGGATAACGATTGAGAGATTGAGGGATTAAATGATTGAGGAATAGATTAAGCGATTGAGGGAAACAATTGAGGATTAAATGATTGGGGGAAACGATTAAGCGATTGGGGATAATGATTGAGGGATTAAACGATTGAGGATAATGAATGAATGATTAAACAATTGGAGTGATTAAACAATTGAGGGATAACGATTGAGGGAAAATGATTGAATGAGTGCAGGATAGCAATTGAACAATTGAGTTTAACAAAATGAGGATAACGATTGAGAGATTGAGGATTAAACAATTGAGGGATAATGATTGAATGATTGAGGGATAACAATTGAATGGTTGTAGGATAATGATTGAATGATTAAATGATTGAGGAATATCGATTGAACGATTAAATGATTGAGGGATTAAACGATTGAGGGAAAACGATTGAGGGATTAAATGATTGAGGGATAACGATTGAACGATTGAGGGAATGAATGATTAAGGGCTAACGATTCGATTGCAGGATAACGATTGAACGACTGAAGGGTAATGATTGAGGGATAGCGATTGAATGATTGTGGGATAACGATTGAACGATTAAATGATTGAGGAATAATGATTGAACGATTAAATGATTGTTAGATTAAATGATTGAGGGATAACATTGAGAAATTAAACGATTGAGGGAAAAATGATTGAGGGATTGAACGATTGAGGGATAACGATTGAACGATTGAGGGAATGAATGATTAAGGGCTAACGATTCAACGATTGCAGGATAACGATTGAACGATTGAGGGATAACGATTGAGGGATTAAATGATTGAGGGATAACGATTGAATGATTAAATGATTGAGGGATTAAATGATTGAGAGATAATGATTGAAGGATTGAATGATTAAGAGAACGATTCAACAATTGAGGGATAACAATTGAATGATTGAGGGATAACGATTGAGGGATAACGATTGAATGATTAAATGATTGAGGGATTAAATGATTGAGGGATAATAATTGAAGGATTGAACGATTAAGAGATAACGATTCAACAATTGAGGGATAACAATTGAACGATTGAGGGATAACGATTGAGGGATAATGAGTGAATCATTGAGGGATTGAGGGATTGAACGATTGAGGGATAATGATTGAATGATTGAGGGATAACGATTGAACAATTGAGGGATTTAACAAAATGAGGGATAACGATTGAGAGATTGAGGGATTAAACGATTGAGGGATAATGATTGAATGATTGAGGGATAACGATTGAATGGTTGCGGGATAATGATTGAACGATTAAATGATTGAGGAATATCGATTGAACGATTAAATGATTGAGGGATTAAACGATTGAGGGAAAACGATTGAGGGGAAATGATTAAACGATTGAGGGATAATGATTGAGGGATTAAATGATTGAGGGATAACGATTGAACGATTGAGGGAATGAATGATTAAGGGCTAATGATTCGATTGCAGGATAACGATTGAACGACTGAAGGGTAATGATTGAGGGATAACGATTGAGGGAAAATGATTGAATGATTGCGGGATAACGATTGAACGATTAAATGATTGAGGAATAATGATTGAACGATTAAATGATTGAGAGATTAAATGATTGAGGGATAACATTGAGAAATTAAACGATTGAGGGAAAAATGATTGAGGGATTGAACGATTGAGGGATAACGATTGAACGATTGAGGGAATGAATGATTAAGGGCTAACGATTCAACGATTGCAGGATAACGATTGAACGATTGAGGGATAACGATTGAGGGATTAAATGATTGAGGGATAACGATTGAATGATTAAATGATTGAGGGATTAAATGATTGAGGGATAATGATTGAAGGATTGAATGATTAAGAGAACGATTCAACAATTGAGGGATAACAATTGAACGATTGAGGGATAACGATTGAGGGATTAAATGATTGAGGATAACGATTGAATGATTAAATGATTGAGATTAAATGATTGAGGATACATTGGAAGGATTGAACGATTAAGAATAACGATTCAACAATTGAGACAACAATTGAACGATTGAGGATAATGAGTGAATCATTGAAGGATTGAGGATTGAACGATTGAGGATAATGATTGAACAATTGAGGGATAGCGATTGAGCGATTGAGGGAATGAATGATTAGGGCTAGCGATTCAACGATTGCAGGATAGCGATTGAAGGGCAACGATTGACGGATGACGATTGAGGAAAATGATTGAATGATTGGTGGATAACGATTGAACGATTAAATGATTGAGGAATAATGATTGAACGATTAAATGATTGAGAGATTAAATGATTGAGGATAATGATTGAAGGATTGAACGATTAAGGAGATAATGATTCAACAATTGAGGGACACCATTGAACGATTGAGGAGATAAAATGGAGGAATCATTGAGGGATTGAGACTGAAATGATTGAGGAAATGATTGAACAATTGAGGGTAATGATGGAATGGTGAGGGATAATGGGTAGAATCATTGAGGGATTGAGGGATTGAATGATTGAGGGATAATGATTGAACAATTGAGGGGTAACGATGGAATGAATGAGGAATAACGATTGAAGGATTGAGGGATTTAACGATGGAAGAATAACAATTGAGAGATTGAGGTATTAAAGCGATTAGGGATAACGATTGAGGGATTAAAATGATTGAGGATAACATTGAGGAATTAAACGATTGAGGAAAATGATGGAGGAATTAAACGATTGAGGATAATGATTGAGGGCTAAATGATTGAGGATAACGATTGATTGAGGAAGAATGAATGATTAAGGTCTAATGATTCAGCAATTGCAGGATAACGATTGAACGATTGAGGATCAAATGATTGAGGGATAACGATTGAGGGATTAAATTATTGAGGATAACGATTGAATGATTAAATGATTGAGGGATTAAATGATTGAGGGATAACAATTGAGGGAAAATGAACGATTGAGGGATAACGATTGAGGGATTGAACGATTAAGGGATAACTATTCAACAATTGAGGGATAATGATTGAGGGATAATGAATGAATGATTGAGAGATTGAACTATTGAGGGATAGCATTAAACGATTGAGGGAAAAAATTGAGGGATTAAATGATTGAGGGATAACGATTCAATGATTGAGGGAATGAATGATTAAGGGCTAATGATTCAACGATTGCAGGATAACGATTGAACGATTACAATTGAGGGATAATGATTGATTAAACGATTGAGGGATTAAATGATTGAGGGATAACGATTGAGGGATTAAACGATTAAGGGATAACGATTCAACAATTGAGGGATAATGATTGAACGATTGAGGGATAATGAGTGAACGATTGAGGGATTGAATGATTGAGGGATAACGATTGAACAATTGAGGGATAATGATGGAACGAGTGAGGGATAATTGAATGATTGAGGGATTTCACAAAATGAGGGATAACGATTGAGAGATTGAGGGATTAAATGATTGAGGGATAACGATTGAATGATTGAGGGATAACGATTGAACGATTAAATGATTGAGGGATAATGATTGAATGATTAAACGATTGAGGGAAAATGATTGAGGGAAAACGATTAAACGATTGAGGGATAATGATTGAGGGATTAAATGATTGAGGGATAACGATTGAACGATTGAGGGATAATGATTGAATGATTGAGGGATAACGATTGAACGATTAAATGATTGAGGGATAATGATTGAATGATTAAACGATTGAGGGAAAATGATTGAGGGAAAACGATTAAACGATTGAGGGATAATGATTGAGGGATTAAATGATTGAGGGATAACGATTGAACGATTGAGGGATAATGATTGAATGATTGAGGGATAACGATTGAACGATTAAATGATTGAGGGATAATGATTGAATGATTAAACGATTGAGGGAAAATGATTGAGGGAAAACGATTAAACGATTGAGGGGAAATGATTAAACGATTGAGGGATAATGATTGAGGGATTAAATGATTGAGGGATAACGATTGAACGATTGAGGGAATGAATGATTAAGGGCTAACGATTCGATTGCAGGATAACGATTGAACGATTGAAGGGTAACGATTGAGGGATAACGATTGAGGGAAAATGATTGAATGATTGCGGGATAACGATTGAACGATTAAATGATTGAGGAATAATGATTGAACGATTAAATGATTGAGAGATTAAATGATTGAGGGATAACATTGAGAAATTAAACGATTGAGGGAAAAATGATTGAGGGATTGAACGATTGAGGGATAACGATTGAACGATTGAGGGAATGAATGATTAAGGGCTAACGATTCAACGATTGCAGGATAACGATTGAACGATTGAGGGATAACGATTGAGGGATTAAATGATTGAGGGATAACGATTGAATGATTAAATGATTGAGGGATTAAATGATTGAGGGTTAATGATTGAAGGATTGAACGATTAAGAGATAACGATTCAACAATTGAGGGATAACAATTGAACGATTGAGGGATAACGATTGAGGGATTAAATGATTGAGGGATAATGATTGAATGATTAAATGATTGAGGGATTAAATGATTGAGGGATAATGATTGAAGGATTGAACGATTAAGAGATAATGATTCAACAATTGAGGGATAACAATTGAACGTTTGAGGGATAATGAGTGAATCATTGAGGGATTGAGTGATTGAACGATTGAGGGATAATGATTGAACAATTGAGGGGTAATGATGGAATGAGTGAGGGATAACGATTGAAGGATTTAACGATGGAAGAATTGCAATTGAGAGATTGAGGCATTAAACGATTAAGGGATAACGATTGAGGGAAAATGATTAAACAATTGAGGGATAATGATTGAATGATTGAGGGATAACGATTGAGGGATTAAATGATTGAGGGATAACGATTGAGGGATTAAATGATTGAGGGAAAAACGATTGAGGAGTTAAACGATTGAGGGAAAAACGATTGAGGAGTTAAACGATTGAGGGAAAAACGATTGAGGGATTAAAATGATTGAGGGATAACGATTGAACGATTGAGGGAATGAATGATTAAGGGCTAACGATTCAACGATTGCAGGATAACGATTGAACGATTGAAGGATAACGATTGAGGGATCACGATTGAGGGAAAATGATTGAATGATTGTGGGATAACGATTGAACGATTAAATGATTGAGGAATAACGATTGAATGATTAAACGATTGAGAGATTAAATGATTGAGGGATAACATTGAGGAATTAAACGATTGAGGGATTGAACGATTGAGGGATAATGATTGAACGATTGAGGGAATGAATGATTAAGGGCTAACGATTCAACGATTGCAGGATAATGATTGAACAATTGAAGGATAACGATTGAGGGATTAAATGATTGAGGGATAATGATTGAATGATTAAACGATTGAGGAAAAATAATTGGGGGAAAATGATTAAATGAATGAGGGATAATGATTGAGGGATTAAGTGATTGAAGGATAACCATTGAACGATTGAGGGAATGAATGATTAAGGGCTAACGATTGAACGATTGCAGGATAATGATTGAATGATTAAACGATTGAGGGATTAAACAATTGAGGGATAACGATTGAATGATTAAACAATTGAGGGATTAAACGATTGAAGGAAACGATTGAATGATTAAACAATTGAGGGATAAGAATTGAATAATTGAGGGATAACAATTGAATGATTGCGGGATAACGATTGAACGATTAAATGATTGAGGAATATGGATTGAACAATTAAATGATTGAGGGATAACATTGAGGAATTAAACGATTGAGGGATTAAACGATTGAGGGAAAATGATTGAGGGAAAATGATTATACAATTGAGGGATAACGATTGAACGATTGAGGGATAACGATTGAGGGATAATGATTGAATGATTAAATAATTGAGGGATTACGATTGAATGATTGAAGGAATGAATGATTAAGAGCTAACGATTCAATGATTGTGGGATAACGGTTGAACGATTGAGGGATAACGATTGAGGGATTAAATGATTGAGGGATAACGATTGAATGATTAAACGATTGACGGAAAATGATTGAGGGGAAACGATTAAACGATTGAAGGATAATGATTGAGGGATTAAATGATTGAGGGATAACGATTGAACGATTGAGGGAATGAATTATTAAGAGCTAATGATTCAATTATTGCAGGATAACGATTGAACAATTGAAGGATAATGATTGAGGGATTAAATGATTGAGGGATAATGATTGAATGATTAAACGATTGAGGGATTAGAAGATTGCAGAATAACAATTGAATGATTAAACGATTGAGGAATTAAATGATTGAGGGATAACGATTGAGGGATTGAATGATTAAGGGATAATGATTGAACAATTGAGGGATAACGATTGAACAATTGAGGGATGAGTGAATGATTGAGGGATTGAACGATTGAGGGATAACGATTGAACAATTGAGGGATAACGATTGAATGATTAAACGATTAAGGGATAACAATTGAACAATTGAGGGGTAATGATGGAATGAGTGAGGGATAACGATTGAACAATTGAGGGATTGAACGATTGAGGGATAACGTTAAACGATTGAGGGATTAAACGATTGAGGGAAAATGATTAAATGATTGAATGATAATTGAGGGATTAAATGATTGAGGGATAATGATTGAACGATTGAGGGAATGAATGATTAAGGTCTAATGATTCAACAATTGCAGGATAACGATTGAATGATTGAGGGAGAACGATTGAGGGATTAAATGATTGAGGGATAACGATTGAGGGAAAACAATTGAATGAGGGATAACGATTGAGGGCTTGAACGATTAAGGGATAACGATTGAATAATTGAGGGGTAATGATGGAATGAGTGAGGGATAACGTTAAACGATTGAGGGAAAAACAATTGAGGGAACATGATTGAGGGAAAACGATTAAATGATTGAGGGATTAAATGATTAAGGTCTAACGATTCAATGATTGCAGGATAACGATTGAATGATTGAGGGAGAATGATTGAGGGATTAAACGATTGAGGGATAACGATTGAACGATTGAGGGAATGAATGATTAAGGTCTAACGATTCAATGATTGCAGGATAACGATTGAATGATTGAGGGAGAATGATTGAGGGATTAAACGATTGAGGGATAACGATTGAACGATTGAGGGATAATGATTGAATGATTAAACAATTGAGGGATTAAATGATTGAGGGATAACGATTGAAGGAAAACAATTGAATGATTGAGGGATAACGATTGAACAATTGAGGGATAACGATTGAATGTTTGAATGATTTAGGGATTGAACAATTGAGGGATATCGATTGAACAATTGAGGGATAACGATTGAACGTTCGAACGATTTAGGGATAACGATTGAATGATTAAACAATTAAGGGATAACAATTGAACAATTGAGGGATAACGATGGAACGAGTGAGGGATAACGATTGAACGATTGAGGGATTTAACGATTGAGGGATAACGATTGAGAGATTGAGGGACTAAACGATTGAGGGATAACGATTGAATGATTGAGGGATTAGTATTAAACGACTGAGGGATAACGATTGAACGATTGAGGGATAATGATTGAATGATTGCTGGATAACGATTGAATGATTAAATGATTGAGGAATAACGATTGAACGATTAAAAGATTGAGGTAGTAAATGATTGAGGGATACATTGAGGGATTAAACGATTGAGGGAAAAACGATTGAGGGATTGAATGATTGAGGGATAATGATTGAACGATTGAGAGATAACGATTGAATGATAACAATTGAATGATTGAGGGATTGAATGACTAAGGGCTAACGATTCAACAATTGTGGGATAATGATTTAATGATTGAGGGATAACGATTGAGGGATTAAATGATTGAGGGATAACGTTGAGGGATTAAATGATTGAGGGATTGAATGATTGAGGGATAACTATTGAGGGATAATGATTGAATGATAATTCAATGATTGAGGGATTGAATGATTAAGGGCTAACGATTCAACAATTGCGAGATAACGATTGAACGATTGAGGGATAATGATTGAGGGATTAAATGATTGAGGGATAACCATTGAATGATTAAACGATTGAGGGAAAATGATTAAATGATTGAGGGATAATGATTGAGGGATTAAATGATTGAGGGATAACAATTGAATGATTGAGGGAATGAATGATTAAGGTCTAACGATTCAACAATTGCAGGATAACGATTGAACGATTGAGGGAGAATGATTGAGGGATTAAATGATTGAGGGATAACGATTGAGGGATTAAATGATTGAGGGATAACAATTGAATGATTAAATGATTGAGGGATTAAACGATTGAGGGATAACAATTGAGGGAAAATGAACGATTGAGGGATAACGATTGAGGGATTGAACGATTAAGGGATAACTATTCAACAATCGAGGGATAATGATTGAATGATTGAGGGATAATGAATGAGCGATTGAGAGATTGAGTGATTGAACGATTGAGGGATAGCGTTAAATGATTGAGGGAAAAAATTGAGGGATTAAATGATTGAGGGAAAACGATTGAGGGAAAATGATTAAACGATTGAGGGGTAATGATTGAGGGATTAAATGATTGAGGGATAACGATTGAACGATTGAGGGAATGAATGATTAAGGTCTAACGATTCAACGATTGCAGGATAACGATTGAACGATTGAGGGAGAACGATTGAGGGATTAAATGATTGAGGGATAACGATTGAATGATTAAACGATTGAGAGATTTAATGATTGAGGGATAACGATTTAGGGATTGAACGATTAATGGATAACGATTCAACAATTGAGGGATGTTTGAATGATTGAGGGATAATGATGGAATGAGTGGAGGATAACGATTGAATGATTGAGAGATTTAATGATTGAGGGATAACGATTGAGAGATTGAGGATTAAATGATTGAGGGATAACGCTAAACGATTGAGGGAAAACAATTGAGGGAAAACGATTAAACAATTGAGAGATAATGATTGAGGGATTAAACGATTGAGGGATAACAATTGAGGGAAAATGAATGATTGAGGGATAACGATTGAGGGATTGAACGATTAAGGGATAACTATTCAACAATTGAGGGATAATGATTGAATGATTGAGGGATAATGAATGAACAATTGAGAGATTGAACAATTGAGGGATAGCATTAAACGATTGAGGGAAAAAATTGAGGGATTAAATGATTGAGGGATAACGATTGAACGATTGAGGGATAACGATTGAATGATTAAACGATTGAGGGATTTAACGATTGAGGGATAACAATTGAATGATTGAACGATTGAGGGATAACGATTTAGGGATTGAACAATTAATGGATAACGATTCAACAATTGAGGGATGTTTGAATGATTGAGGGATAATGATGGAATGAGTGAGGGATAACGATTGAATGATTGAGAGATTTAACGATTGAGGGATAACGATTGAGAGATTGAGGAATTAAACGATTGAGGGATAATGTTAAATGATTGAGGGAAAAACAATTGAGGGATTAAACGATTGAGGGAAAACGATTGAGGGAAAATGATTAAACAATTGAGGGATAACGATTGAGGGATTAAATGATTGAGGGATAATGATTGAACGATTGAGGGAATGAATGATTAAGGTCTAATGATTCAACGATTGCAGGATAACGATTGAACGATTGAGGGAGAACGATTGAGGGATTAAATGATTGAGGGATTTAACGATTGAGGGATAACGATTGAATGATTGAACGATTGAGGGATAACGATTTAGAGATTGAACGATTAATGGATAATAATTCAACAATTGAGGGATGTTTGAATGATTGAGGGATAACGATGGAATGAGTGAGGGATAACGATTGAATGATTGAGAGATTTAATGATTGAGGGATAACGATTGAGAGATTGAGGGATTAAATGATTGAGGAATAACGTTAAACGATTGAGGGAAAACAATTGAGGGATTAAATGATTGAGGGGAAACGATTAAACGATTGAGGGATAATGATTGAGGGATTAAACGATTGAGGGATAATGAATGAATGATTAAACAATTGAGTGATTAAACAATTGAGGGATAACGATTGAGGGAAAATGATTGAATGATTGCGGGATAACGATTGAGGATTGAACGATTAAGGGATAACGATTCAACAATTGAGGGATAACGATTGAACGATTGAGGGATAATGAGTGAAAGATTGAGGGATTGAACGATTGAGGGATAATGATTGAACAATTGAGGGATAACGATTGAATGTTTGAACGATTTAGGGATAACGATTGAATGATTAAACGATTAAGGGATAATGATTGAACAATTGAGGGATAACAATGGAACGAGTGAGGGATAACGATTGAACGATTGAGGGGTTTAACGATTGAGGGATAACAATTGAGAGATTGAGGGATTAAACGATTGAGGGATAACGTTAAATGACTGAGGGAAAAACAATTGAGGGATTAAACGATTGAGGGAAAACGATTGAGGGAAAATGATTAAACAATTGAGGGATAACGATTGAGGGATTAAATGATTGAGGGATAACGATTGAACGATTGAGGGAATGAATGATTAAGGTCTAACGATTCAACGATTGCAGGATAACGATTGAACGATTGAGGGAGAACGATTGAGGGATTAAATGATTTAGGGATAACGATTGAATGATTAAACGATTGAGGGATTTAACGATTGAGGGATAACGATTGAATGATTGAACGATTGAGGGATAATGATTTAGGGATTGAACGATTAATGGATAATGATTCAACAATTGAGGGATGTTTGAATGATTGAGGGATAACGATGGAATGAGTGAGGGATAACGATTGAATGATTGAGAGATTTAATGATTGAGGGATAACGATTGAGAGATTGAGGGATTAAATGATTGAGGAATAACGTTAAACGATTGAGGGAAAACAATTGAGGGATTAAATGATTGAGGGAAAACGATTAAACGATTGAGGGATAATGATTGAGGGATTAAACAATTGAGGGATAATGAATGAATGATTAAACAATTGAGTCATTAAACAATTGAGGGATAACGATTGAGGGAAAATGATTAAATGATTTCAGGATAACGATTGAGGGATTGAACGATTAAGGGATAACGATTCAACAATTGAGGGATAACGATTGAATGATTGAGGGATAATGAGTGAACGATTGAGGGATTGAACGATTGAGGGATAATGATTGAACAATTGAGGGATAACGATTGAATGATTGAACGATTAAGGGATAATGATTGAACAATTGAGGGATAACAATGGAACGAGTGAGGGATAACGATTGAACGATTGAGGGATTTAACGATTGAGGGATAACAATTGAGAGATTGAGGGATTAAACGATTGAGGGATAACGTTAAATGATTGAGGGAAAAACAATTGAGGGATTAAACGATTGAGGGAAAATGATTAAACAATTGAGGGATAACGATTGAGAATTTGAACAATTTAGGGATAACGATTGAACGATTAAACGATTAAGGGATAATGATTGAACAATTGAGGGATAACAATGGAACGGGTGAGGGATAACGATTGAGGGATTTAACGATTGAGGGATAACAATTGAGAGATTGTGGGATTAAACGATTGAGGGATAACGTTAAACGATTGAGGGAAAAACAATTGAGGGATTAAACGATTGAGGGAAAACGATTGAGGGAAAATGATTAAACGATTGAGGGATAACGTTTGAATGATTGAGGGATTGAGAGATTAAATGATAGAGGGATAACGATTGAACATTTGAACGATTTAGGGATAACGATTGAACGATTAAACGGTTAAGGGATAACGATTGAACAATTGAGGGATGACAATTCAACGATTAAACGATTGAAGGATAACAATTGAATGATTGAGGGATAACGATTGAAAGATTGAGGCATAATGATTGAACGATTGAGGGATTAAACGATTGAGGGATAATGATTGAACGATTGAGGGATTGAATGATTGAGGGAAAATGATGCAACGATTGAGGGATAATTGAATGATTAATCAATAGAGGGATGACGATGGAAGGATTGAGGGATAATGATTGAACGATTGAGAGTTAATGATTGAACAATTGAGGGATTGAGAGATTAAATGATTGAGGAATAATGATTGAATGATAAAACAATTCAGGGATAACAATGGAACGATTGAGGGATAACGATTGAATGATTGAGCAATAACAATTGAACGATTAAGGGATAATGATTGAATGATTGAGGGATTTAATGATTGAGGGATTGAGGGATTGAGGGATTAAATGATTGAGGGATAACAATTGAATGATTGAGGGGTTAGTATTAAACGACTGAGGGATAACGATTGAATGATTGAGGGATAACGATTGAATGATTGTGGTATAGCGATTGAACGATTAAATGATTGAGGAATATCGATTGAACGATTAAATGATTGAGGGATTAAATGATTGAGGGATAACATTGAAGGATTAAATGATTGAGGGAAAAACAAATGAGGGATTAAACGATTGAGGGAAAACGATTGAGGGAAAATGATTAAATGATTGAGGGATAACGATTGAGGGAAAATGATTAAACAATTGAGGGATAATGATTGAACGATTGAGGGATAACTATTGAGGGATAATAATTGAACGATTGAGGGATAACGATTGAATGATAACAATTGAATGATTGAGGGATTGAATGATTAAGGGCTTACAATTCAACGATTGTGGGATAACGATTGAATGATTGAGGGATAACGATTGAGGGATTAAATGATTGAGGGAATGAATGATTAAGGGCTAACAATTCAACGATTGCGGGATAACGATTGAGGGATAACGATTGAGAGATTAAATGATTGAGGGAAAACGATTGAGGGAAAACGATTAAACAATCTGACTTGACCTGAAGAGCCTTTCTTATGCAGATTTTAGAAGGTGAGGTAGCAAGAACTTGCATGACTCACAGATGCACACCAAAAGAAATATATTACTCACCTGTAACCATAGATCTTCCTTTGAGGGGGTTCTTGCAGTAGGCAACACCATTTGGACTTGGCCACCAGATGCCAGGACCACACAGAAGTTTTCTAGCCAGCACTGTACAACGAGGGACTGCCCCGATGGTACATCAACATCCGCACTGGTATAAGAGGGGTGGTCCCCCACGCCCACCTCAGTTCTTTTCCAGCTGTCAACCTGTCGTCATCAGACCTTGCAGGTCTTTGCTTCAGCTGACCACCATTTTTCTCTTAACTTTCTTTCTTTGCGTTCATAATTTGCTTCGGCTCCATGTTGTCACTTACTTCTTCTTCTGCGGATTAACACAAATCCAAGTGTGCCTGCGGCAAGTAGCTCCCTGAGAAAGACAGCCACACCATGTGTGTCATTTGTTTAGGCCTGGACCACGATACCAAAATCTGTCAGGCGTGCCAGAAGTTCAACCAGGTTATGCACCAAAGATGCCAGAAGGTTCTGGAGAACCATCTACTCCAGCAGAGATTGGCCACCTTGGAAAAGGAGCTGCAGACCCATGCCACAGCTGGGACTTCTAAGGAGACTTCCTCATCGAAGAAGAAGCATAAAAAGCACCGGGACTGGTCTACTCCTGAGCCGCAGTCACCTTCCAGGGTCGCGGCAGATTCTGGGTCACCCCCCTCCTGCGGGGGGTCAACCTCAGCAGCCACATTTGCCCTTCTTCTCTCCAGGCTGCCTGTGGACCAGTCTCCCACCATTATTTCTGTGGCAGGCAGTGCTTCTGCGGGTTCGGGGGATTCCTCCATTCAGCATCCCTGTTGGCTCAGGCCAGTTCTCCACCTGGGTCCTGAGCCAGGTGGCCAGGCTGTCTCCTTGGGTGACACTTCAGCTATCTCCATCCATCCAGCCATGGTGTCTTTGCCAGACTCTGGCTTTGGGTCTGACAGCGATTCTTCAGGCCAACACCTGCTGTTGCCCACTTCTTCAGGGCTGCAGCCTGCACCTGTGAGGTCCCTCCCAAGATGCCTTCAGCACTTCAGCCAATGCTGGTGGTTCCCTCTCAGGAGCCTTCTCACCAGGCACTGGTAGGGCCTTCTGCTGCGGGTTTCCCATCTTCGGACCCAGCATTGAACCACCTTTCAGAGACTGTGGGTCCTCCTTTTCTGTATCTGGTGCCCCAACTGCCTCGCCTCCGGACTCCTCCTCAGTTCCCCAGGACTTGGTTGATATCTCTGATCCTTCAGAGTCTTTTCCTGTTCAGCAATCTCCACTAGTTCTGATGTTGGGCTCCCTCCTGTCCTGGGCCTGGACCTTCAGTCTGCGCCTTCTGGATGTACGGTGAGGCCGTCAGGACTGGTGTCAGGCCCTGTTTATGGCCTTCTGATGCATTATCTAGTGCTGGGTTGCTCCTTTCACCCGACACGCCTCTGCCGGACTACAGCACTCTCCTTACAGTGTGGTGGGTGTCTGCTTAGTGCCTGGCCTCTACCAAGCAGGTGCTGGCCCCAGCCTCTTCCCCAGTGAGGGACTCACCTTCATCTGACACGGAAGCTCACCCTCCTGTGATGGAGCAATGGTTGGGTGCTGGGACAGTCATGACCTCTGGTTTGCTGCCGCTTCCCCACTCCGGACTCAGATGGACTGCTGCATGTGGTCTCGGATTCCTTAGAATTTCCAATTTCCCTGCCTCATTCGCCCCCTGAGGATGTGTGGATCAGAGACACTCCTAAGTACCACCAGGAGGATCCCTCTTTCCTGGCTATGATGAAGATGATCCAGACTTCCCAGGGGTGGTGTACTGAGGAACAAGACCCCAAAGACACCACTTGGTGCAGCATTTGCGCTTTCCAGAAGTTGAATCGGCTTCACATGACAACATTTCTTCGACAGTCTGGCAACAGCCGATGACCATCCCAACTGTTCTGAGGAAGGCTGACCGACTATATCAGACTCCCAACAGCAGACCTCATTTTGACTCCCACCTCAAGGCTGACCCCTCTGTATTGTCAGGTGTCCAAACAGAGTGTGGGGAGACCAGAAGTAGGAGTGACTTCCCTCCAGATAGGAAGTTTAAACATTTGGACCTCCTGGGATACAGGATCTATGCCTCTTCGACCCAGGCCTTGTGGGCCCAGAACTACCTTGCACACATGCTGGTCCATGAGCAATCTTTTAGGGCAGGTGGGAGACCTACGCCAATCTCTGCCGGAGTCCTCGGCTCGGTCTCAGTTATAGCAAGTCTTAGATTCTGCCTCTAACGTGGAATTCCTTACCCTACATGCCTCAAATGACACAGTGGGTGCTGCCACCCACTGCATGGCTTCTACTGTCTGTATCAGGCACCGTGCTTTGCTTCGCCTGTCCGATTTCACCCATGAGGTACAGGTTTCCATTATGGATGCCCCCTTCTGGGGCCCTTTGCTGTTCAGGGAGGATGTACAAGTGTTTCTCTCCACCCTGCAGGAGTCTGAAACAGTCCTTTGCACTGGTTCCTGCAGCCAGCAGGGTGGGGGTTGCACCTGCCTCCAGCCTGCCATCCCGAGCAACGACCCCAGCTCTCCAGGTCTTGGAGTAAGCACCAGGCCTCTTCGATCCCGGCTGCCCCAGCTGTCAAGGCCCACAGGACAGAGGTAAAGGTGCTGTTGGCACCTTCCACCTCCTATTAAACTTCAGTAACCCTCCCCTTCCCCTTCTTAGGGTGTGGGGACTGAGGAGAAGTAGCACGGAGGGGCACGGGTTCCCCTTCCCCTCCTTTTGCTCCTGTTACTTTTTAGTATTTATCCCTACTAGGGATGTCTCGTTATGGGGCCTTGACCCAAGGTTCCGACTGGTGAGCGGCTGATCCAAGCTCCCTTTAGGTAAGGTAGCCAACACCTTGCTCTTTCCTGCTGTTTCTGGGGGGTCAGGTTCTATGTTCCCTCCTCCCTGGCTATCTGGCCTTGAGACTTTTCTGGACCTTTTCATGCTCTGCCGTTATGGCCCCTGTTAGGGGCTTGGTTAGGGTCATATTTCTAATGGCTGGGCCTCCTCTCTTCAGGAGGGAGGCCTTTTTTTTGCAAACTCCCCTTTCCTGAGGGGGGGATGGCTCCTCTCTCAGTGGAGATTCGGGCTGGGACAGAGCTCTGGTCCCCCCAGTGCTCCTGGGCTGGGTTTTAGTTCCCTGATGTCTCCTTGGGCCTTTCTGGGGCTTGCCATTCTCCACTAGAGCTGAATTAGTGCCCACCATTGGACCATCACCCCCTTTCCTCGTCCCTTTATTGGGACGTGTCTCGGCTTCAACTTGACAGGTGACCACCACTCCTCATAAAGGAGGGCGCAGTCGCTCACGGAGCGAGCTACGAGGGGTTCTTCTTACCCTCATATTTTGTCAACCGGCCATTCTTTTCTTGACTATGGCACCCTTCATCAGAGGCATGTTGGCATTTGCTCAACCCAACCCCCTTAGGACTAATTTCTTTCCTTGGGCATGATTCCCCAGGTTTTCGCAGATGGGAAGCTCTCTGATTCCGGCCTTAGTTCAATCCTCTACACCCAGTCAGGGTACCCCCAGGTCTTCCTAACTGCTTCATGATGGAAGATGTTTTGCGAGCATGCAGAGCTCTCCTATCCCCGGTCTCCCTGGGCACTCCTCAGGTGGGTGGGTAGATACGTGAGTGCCCTGGCACCTGTCTCGAAAGGGGCACCTTCTTTAAGTCCTCTTCCTTCAGGACCAGATACTGTAGGTCTCAGGCTGTAGGGTTCAGTTTTTGCCTATCGGCAAGGGGTACCTCGGGCAGCCTTCCCTATCACCCCTCTGCCTTGCTGGGGTGCCATCTTGACAGCCCCTTCCCGTGCCTATCCTGACAGGCTCTCTGACCTGCCTCAACCTGGTGGTGTGGGTTAGCCCTGTATCGGGCTCTTGCTCTGCAGTAGCATCCCTATGTTGTCCAGTGTCAGGCGGGTGGCAGTGAGAACCTTCTCCTTGGGGCATAGCCCCAAAAAGATGGGGCAAGATGGTGGCCACATTGGGCTGATGTCTGTAAGCTCTCTAATTTGAGAGTAAAATCTTTCGTTTGTTTTGTTTGTTTAATTACAGGAGAGCTTGATTTATTTTTATGGTTTAAGTCTTAAGTTTACTTTTACGGTCTAAGTTGACCACCGTTTATCACGTTTTATTTAATCTCCTTTGGAAATTTAGTATCTGCAGTTATAATATAATAGAAACTGGCAAACTGGAACTGTAGGAAGTTGCTTACTGTTTGCTCAACTCGCCCGAGGGAATTCTATCATTTGGTCATCCAGTGGAGTTGCTACGAAGTTGTGGAGAGCCGGAGGAACAGTGAGTAGAGTGATGGGTTCCGAACGGGACGAGAGCACAGCCGGACCATACTTGGAGGATGTTGTCGGGTATCTTTGTGAGAGGACCAGCTAGAGGAAGCCCTGAGAGGGAGTGTGCGTAGTGTGCAGCGAGGATCTCTGTGTGATCTAGAGAAGTTTGGGTTCCTCTGTCCGGACAGAGGGACGGATGTTACTGCCACTGGAGGGTGGTGGTATAAGTCCAGCTCCCTTAGGTGAAACAGGGAGACCACCGAAGGGTGGTCTAGCCTAGTTCACCGTGGCAAAGGATCAGGTAGAGCTTAACCCTGAAAGTGAGATCCAAATGCTGCTTGCCTACCATCGCGAAGATTCCTGTGGAGGAGAAAAAACCACAATGAGGGAAGGAAACTGGGACCTCCTGGACCATCTGTTGGTGAAGTACTTTTAACTTCTGTTTTTGGGTGAGTTTTTGTTATATTCTCAGCAAGAACAGAACCAGGTTCCATAGTATTATTTCAGCCTCATGAGAGGAGGCTTGCATAATCTTAAAGCTCCTACCCTGTAGTGGTGAGAGCACACGGGTGAGGGCAGTAAATAACTCAGAACTCTCATCTTATCTTTCAAAGGAAACTATGTTGTGACTTAACCAAAAATTTGGTTATTGGACTTGGAGGCCTTCTCTAACATTAAAATCTAACCTTATGATAGGGGCTTGTAAAGTTTGGAAAAGCTCCTTTCCCCTGCAGTGGTGAGAGCATTGTGGGTGAGAGCAGAGAAATAAAACTAAACCTACTAATGGGAGATCTGAAGGCACATTCCGGACACTACAATAATATGAATCTTTTGATAGGGGTTATTTATTATATGTTTGAAATAAGGGGTATAGGTTTTGTTAGACAAATATTATATTTTATACTTAGTTTTAAGTTATTTAGTTATTCTGTTTATTAGATTTATAGTTTATATTATTGTTTGATTAATTGTATGTTATTTACTGTAGAGTTGTTGTATTTATTTAAGTGTTCGAGGTGGGTTAATTTTCTAGATTGTTTATTGTTGTGTTAATTATGTGCTGGGATAATATTAGGACAGTCTGGTACTATTCCCCCTCCAGGCTCAGGGACCTTCGTCCCTTCTCCTGTCCCCCCTATCGCCGGAGATCTATAAATGATGTAGGGCTTTGGGGATTGTGGGGAGGAGGAGGAGGAGGAGGGCTGGTGCTGGGTCTGGAGGAGGAATGGAAAGGAGTAGGCGGATAGGGATAGTGGGGACAAGGAGATGCCCTGAGGTGAAATGGGCCCAGGAAAGGGAACCTCCCTGTCTGGTGCCCATACCCAAGGGTTCTGACTATAATCAGCAGGTAAGACGGTCATCCTCAGAGGCTCATCCTACTCGGGCGGTGTTGTGCAATGCCAGGTCTATTAAAAATAAAACAGCTATTATAGCTGATTTTGTTAGGTCATCTGACCTGGCGTGCATCACCGAGACCTGGCTGGATGAAAATGCTGGACCAGTTTAGGTGGCAGCAGTTCCAGCCGATTACTCGGTGATACACTGCCTGAGGTTGGATCGTAGGGGCGGGGGTGTTGCCATCTGTTTTAGAACAGAACTGGGCCTAGTGGAGGTACCAGTGGGAATCACCAGGTCCTTTGAATGCATCTTAGGTGGGGGTGTGGGGTGCAGGATACTTCTTGTATACCGTCCACCAGGTGATGAGAATATTTTCCTGCGGGAAGTTGCAGACTTCATTATCGACCTGACATTGAGGTCCCCCAGATGGTTGGTTCTAGGGGACTTCAATGCCTGGGTTGATAATGAACTCTCACATTTTGGTCAAGACTTCCTCCAGTTGATGATTTAACTGGGCTTCACACAGGTTATTTCCTCCTCGACCCATATTGGTGGGCATTCACTGGACTTGGTGTTCCTTCTGGGGATGGGGATATCTGGCTTGGTGGTGGAACCGGGTTGGATGGTCGGACCATCACTCCATTGGGTTCAGTTTTGAGGCCACCCCTAACAGGTCAGCCCCTACAGAAATGGTGCGGTACCGCCCATTAAGGGGTGTTTCCCCGGATGACCTGATGGCGGTGCTGGACCTATCGGGCCTACCGATAGATTGCTTGGATCCGGGAGACCTGGTGCGCGCCTATAATAAGGTGGTGGCAGGAGCCCTGGATTCCATTGCTCCTGTTCGTCCTCTCACTCTTCGTCCCAGGTCTCCTTGGTTTGATGAGACCGTGAGGGAGTTGAGGAGAGTTGGACGAAGGTTGAAGAGGCGCTGGCGGAGGTCCAGTCTGGATGATGACAAACTTAGTTTGATGAACCACTATGTGGTCTATCAATCTGCAATCTCTCGTAAGAAGGCAGAATTCCTGTCCAGAGAGATTGTGGCTGCACAAAATAGACTGGCTCAGCTCTTCTGGACCGTGGACAGACTGTGCAATCCAGCCTGTCTTCAGCCCGGAAGAGCCTTTTCTCAAGAACGGTGTGAGGAGTTTGCTCTCTTCTTTGCAGATAAGGTTGCCAAAATCAGATTGGATGTCCACTTGACCCTCTCCAATGGGAGTTGTGATGGTCGGCAGGAGATGTCAGACACCCAGTTTGCATGGTCTGACTTCAGCCTCCCCACAATCAATGACATTGTGATGATCATCCGATCACTGCATCCGACCAACTGTAATTTGGACCCTCGCCCCACGTGTCTTCTAGTGGATTGTGTGGATAAAATCGGCCCAGTCCTTGCTATGATAGTCTGGAGGTCCTTGGAGAGGGGGGATCTTCCCAGATCCTCTTAAGGAGGCTGTAGTTAAGCCTCTTTTGAAGAAGCCCTCCTTGGACCCGGATTGTCTAGCAAATTACAGGCCTGTCTCTAACTTACCCTTTGTGGGTAAAGTTATTGAGAAGGTGGTCGCGTCACAGCTGGATGATCATCTGACCAACAACAATGTCTATGATTCTCTCCAGTCTGGATTTAGGAAAAGGCATAGTACCGAGACAGCACTTGTTCGGGTACTAAATGACCTCCTAATAGCGAGAGATCGAAGGACCTGCTCCATCTTGGTACTTCTTGATCTCTCTGCAGCGTTCGACACTGTTGACCATGGTGTGCTATTGGAGCGTTTGTGGTCTATCTGTGGACTGTCTAATACAGTCCTCAGGTGGTTTCGATCTTACCTCGAGGGTAGGACTCAGAAGGTGGTGTCTGGAATTTTTTCTTCGGCATCAGTCTCCCTATCCTGCAGGGTACTGCAGGGTTCCATTCTGGCACCCATGTTGTTTGCAGTGTATATGCTGCCGTTAGGAGTGATTGTTAGACGATACGGTCTGGGTTTTCATTGCTATGCAGATGATACCCAGCTGTATATGTCTTTTGTGCCCGGCCAGGACGCTGCCATTTCGGTATTTAACAACTGTCTTGCTGAGATACAAAACTGGATGAATGGGAGTTGGCTGCAGTTGAACCCCGAAAAAACTGAGGTGTTGGTTGTGGACAAGGGTCGCTGTGAGGCGGGTTTGTTAGCCGGATCGCCCTCGGGCTCATGGTTTGGGGGTGTCCAGCTGACGACCTCAGACCAGGTGCGGAACCTGGGCATTGTATTTGACGACTGTCTGACTTTTAAATCTCAGGTGTCAGCGGTTGTCAAAACCTCCTTTTACCGCCTGAGGAACATCGCCTGGTTGAAGCACCTGGTTCCTCCAGAGGATCTTCCAACGTTGGTCCATGCCTTCGTTACCTCCCGCCTTGACTATTGCAATGCCCTTTACCTGGGGCTATTGGGGGTTGAACTTCGCCATCTGCAGCTAGTGCAGAATGCGGCAGCCAGGCTGTTGACTGGATCTTCTAGGTCTAGTTATATAACGCCTGTGCTCTGCGGACTGCACTGGTTGCCAGTTTGCTGGTGAATCACCTGCAAGGTCGGTTTGCTGACCTATAAAGCCCTACATGATCAGGGACCTGCTTACCTGAAAGAGCTCCTTTGTCCCTACTGTCCTCCCCGCTCTCTCCGATCCACTGACGAGGGATTGCTAGAGATTCCCAGGGTCTGTTTAAAAACTTCAGGGGCAAGATCGTTTAGTTTTATGGCCCCGACCCTGTGGAATTCTCTACCTCATCAGGTGTGAAATTGCCGACTATCCAAAGCTTTAAAGGAGCTTTGAAAACATATCTTTTTAGCAAAGCTTTTAATGATTTATGATAGTTTTAATGTTGTTTAATTATTTATTGTTTTATGTATTTGTACAGGTGCCTTGGTTTTAAGAAAGGCGCCTTATATAAATAAAGAATGAATGAATGCATAGCATCGGTCTTTGTTACCCTTGCTTGGGTCTTTACCCGGCACCCCTTGTAGAGATGCGATCAGACTTCTTGGTTATCACCATTTCCCAGGACCCCCCCAACTTCCCTTGTGGGGGGTGAGATTGTAGGTCTTTTCGGAGACCCTCCTTCATTTGTTTGATGGGGCACCTCTTGTCTCATTCTGTCAAAAAGAAGTTCTTTCCTGGGTCTGTCGGCCCTTTCTTTCCCTAGGCGGATGCCGTCTGGATCCTACTGGGGTCTCCCAGGGCCTTTCGGTTGGAAAGACCCCTCTGCTCTCAGGACTCTGAGGTCCAGGGAGGGAGGCCTTTGTTTTTTCTCCTTCACAAAGTCTTTGACTTTGTGCTTCCTTATTCTCGGACACTCCCTCACTTAGGGTCTATCCCCCCCTTCCTTTCAGGAATGAGGGGTATCTTCCAAGGTGATCCCTTTTGATCTTTCAGTCAGAGGTTCTACCTCTTTCTTCTGGCAGGATTTACTCCTCACGGGGCTTTACAGCCCTTGGGACCTAGGCCTTTGGCATCCTTGGGTCTTGGGTTGCTCCTTGGCCCATGAAAGGAGTCAGTTTGGCCTCAATGTGTAACTCCTTTCAGGGGACATTACCTTGTCCAGGTTCCATCCTGTGGTTGCTTGAATCCGAGGAGGGACGGGGTGCAGCTGTCTCCTCAGGGGAGATTAGGCTGCTTATTAGGCAGCTGTCAGGCTCAGGCACATGTTGTGCCCATCCATAAAGAGGGATGGAGCGAAGAGCCAGGAAACTATAGATCCGTCAGTTTGACGTCGGTGGTGGGGAAGGTAATAGACAGCATACCTGAGGAAAGGTTGGGAGGTTTCTTGGAGGAGATGGGTTAGCTGGATGACCGGCAGCAAGGGTTTGTGCCAGGTAGATTGTGTCAAATGAACCTTGTAGTTTGTGGCTGACCTCAGCACTGAATGGGAAGACTAGTGGATGTACTGTTCCTGGACTCAGCAAGGCATTTAATTCGGTCCCTCATATTGGCCTAAGGGAGAAGCGGGGGGGTTGGGGTAGGCCCATTGACTGTTAGATGGATTGGAAACTGGCTTTCAGGTCTCACTCAGCAGGTAGTGGTCAGAGTGGAGGTCTCATCTCCTAGGAAGGTCATAAGTGGGGTCCTACAGGGATCAGTCCTGGGGCCACTTCTGTTTAACACCTGCATCTCCGATATCTGGTGTGAAATGAGTCTCTTTGCAGACAATTCTAAACTGGGGGCGGTGGTGGAGCGAGAGATGGGGAGATTGGCCCTGCAAGAGGACCTGGATACTCTGGATAGGTGGTCCTACACCTGGAAATTGAAATTTAACTCCTCCAAGTGCAAGGTGCTACACCTAGGGTAGGAAAACCCCAACTATGTGTACACCCTGGTGGGGGGATGAGTTGTAGGCCACGGCAGGGGAAAGAGACCTAGAAGTCTTGGTGGATGTTAACATGAATAATTCAGAGCAGTGCAGGAGGGCTGTGGTCAGGGCAAATAGGATGCTGGCATGTATCGCTAGGGGGATTACCTCAAGGAACAGGTAGATGATTTTGCCACTGTACAACAGCCTGGTTAGACCACATTGAGTACTGTGTGCAGTTCTGGATGCCGCACCTAAGGAGGGACATCCAACTCCTGGAGAGGGTTCAGAGGAGAGCAACTAGAATGATCCTCATATGTCATATCCCCCAGGCCCTGGAACGACTAGGGCAGCTCAACCTGTTCATGTTGGAGGAGAGGAGAGACCAGGAAGACATGACTGAGGTCTTCATGTACCTCAGGCTAGTAAATAAGGTAAGCCAAGATAGGATCTGAAGGAGGGTGGAATCACCAGAGGACAGAAGATTGATGGTGGTAGGATTTGGGGGGGAAAGGAGGAGGAAGTACTTCACCGAGAGAGTGGTGCAACCGTGGAATGCGCTGCCCGGGAGCTGGTACAGGCAGCTACGGTGGAGGGATTCAAGAAAGGGTGGGACAGGTATAGGTAAGGGGTGAAGCAGAGGCTGGTTTGCCTGGTGGGGGGCAGGACTGGGGGATGGGGGATGGAGTAACAGTGGAAGGAGACAGAGGGCTGTGGAACCCAACCAGGGTGCTGAAGCACGAGCAGACTTGATAGACCAACAGGCTTACTCTGCTGATGTCTAGTATGTTAGTTCTCCTGCCCTTTGTAGCCCTTTTAGACTTTGCCCTGTCGGATCTTAGGCACGGCTTTCTATCAGCCACCCTCTTTCTTCTGAGGACTGGTTTTGGGCTATGGGCCTTCTTGGGCCTCCTTTTCCTCTCTGCTTACTGCAGTGAGCTTTCCTCCTCCCGGGGGTTTTTACCTTCCTTGTGGCACTGCTTGGAACTCTGTCCTAATGTTGTTGCCTACTGCAAGAGCCCCCCTCTAAGTAAGATAGTACAGTTACGTAAAAACTTACCATAACAGTAGATCTTCGAGAGGAGCTCTTGCAGTAAGCAAGTTTTTCTAACCCCAGTAATGCTCAGTATATTCATAACTTTGTGCATTAAGCCTCGAGGGTTGAACTGCCCGGAGAGATGGAACATATGCAAATGAATAGAATTCTTTGCACGTCGGCATCTTTCAAATACTGCCTCTACCAACTGTAGTGTTCTAACCTATTCAGATTTTTCTTTCCGCTTAAAAGTCTGGTTGTTCAGAGTGGTCGTCTTACTCTTTCGCGTGAAGAAGATTCAAAAAACCTTAAAACTTCAAGTATTTTCTAGTTCTTTTATTGCCTCTACTAATCGGTAGTATAAATCTTCTTTATTGCTTAAGTTACGTTTATTTTCCGGTTCCTCACGGTTCAGAATAACCGTGGGGGAACCGGGTTAGTCTTTTAAGTTATTGGGGTTCTCTGATTAAAGAGCCTTGTTTTTGTTTAACTATTAGTTTAGTTTTTTAGTGTATTCTTGTTTCTGGTAACCATATCTTATCGGTTACAGAACCGCTGATCCGGTTCACCTGACGTCTCCTGGGTTCGGTTCCTATCGGTTCAGGAACCGACCACCAAAAAAAGGAAAAAGTTTGAGTTTTAAATAATCACACTTTACATTGACTTAGCGGTTGGTGTTTTCTTGCCTTTCTAATCATTACCATGTCAGATAAACCTAAAATGAGAACTGGAGAACCCAGTTTCAAAAATTGTTTCAAATGTGGAGACGTATCTGCAAAAGCAGACAAGACCACCTTATGTGTGGCTTGTCTGGGATTTGAACATCTGGATCAGGATTGTGAAGTTTCCCAGAAAAAAACTGTGGAAAAACACCTTGAAAGGCTAAACAAGAAATTTCCTAGGGGTCCCTCTGGCTCCGACCAGCTGACACCCCAATCTGCTGTGGCTGAAACCACAAGTGTGCTTACCCCTGCCCCTGAAACAGGCGACAAAGGGGCAAAAAGAGGGAAAGAACCGGCTGACTCCCCGGTTCCCTCAAAGAAACTTAAGAAAACTAAGCATGCAGAATCCTCCCCTGCTAAACCAGGGACTTCTGCTCGGTTGCCTGACATGCCCTCGGCTCAAGAAATAGCCCAGGCCCTTAAAATTATCCAGGCACTGCAAAATATTGTTCCCCAGCAGCCTGCCCCTACCCAGGGTCCCCAGGCCAGCATGGGTGTGCTCCCTTCTTTACAGGAGGAGCAGTATTATGAAGAGGAGGAGGATCCTTTTCAGGACGATGAACCTATCCCTCCAGAGGTTTCTCCTGAGCAGGATTTTGGTTCACCTTCCAGGGTGTCAAAGGATTACTCATCCCATTTTACATTTGTAAGGAGAATGGCAGATGCTCTGGATATTGCTACTGCAGAGCAAACTGAGGATGAGGCAGAAATTGAATACTTGAATATGATGGGTTTGACACCCACCAAAGCCCTCCTATTGCCAGTTTACAAATTTTTCAAAAAGGACACCCTAAAACTTCTACAAACCCCTAATTCTGTTCCTCCTATTGATAGGAGAATAGATAAAAAAGTATCAGTTGGACAGGATGGGAGCTGACTTTCTTTTCTCCCACCCTGACCATCAAGGGGTTATACAGCAGGCAGCCTGTGACAAAGCCAGAGTCCTCCTGTCCTCCCACCCTCCAGACAAAGGACTCCAGAAAAATGGATAGCATAGCCAAAAAAGGATATTTATCAGCCTCTCTGGCCATGACACAGGCTACTTTTCAAGCTTATGCTGCCCAGTATCAGAAATCTCTGTGGCAGTCAGTACTGGCAACGTCCAAGAAAGCCCCCTCACCCTTGTCTGAAGACCTGGCTGAAACTGCCAGGTTTGGGCTGGAGGTGGCTAAGTACCAGTTCCAGATGGCTACTGATTCTAATGACACTGCAGCCAGAAGGATGGCTAACACTGTGGCACAGAGAAGGTTTGCTTGGCTTAGGGCCACTAACCTTACTCAGGATACTAAATCCAAGGCCTTGGATTTTCCCTTGGAGGGAAACTCTTTTTGGGGAATACACGGTTGCATACATGAAAAAAGTGGATGAATATAAGGCCACCTATAGAAGTAACTCTGCTAAAGAGCGTGCTTCACCATCCACTAGGCTCTATGGGGGGGGGCGGGGAAGGTCTTTTATGACCAGACCTTTCTTCCAGCCAGTAGCCATACCCCAATACCAGCAGTATCCACAACAGGGATACTCTAGGGGTAGGGGTAGAAGGGGCTTAAGGAGAGGTTCTGAAACCCAACCTCAACCCCAACCAAAGCAAAACCCCTGAGGATTAGGCTGCCTCCTTCCTCCCTGTCGGAGGCAGACTCTCCCACTTCCTCCAGGCTTGGCTAAGCATCACCACAGACAAGTGGGTGCTGGAGGTAGTGGGTCAGGGTCTGTCTTTGGACTTCAAATCTTTTCCTCCTCAGAAAACCAGGGTTTACTGCTCACCTCCTCTAGCAGAGAGGGCATTGCTAGAAGCAGAGGTGCAAAAGTTGTTACATCTCAGAGCAGTGGAATTAGTCCCTACCTCCCTGAGAGGAAGAGGTTTTTACTCCAGATACTTCCTAACAACTAAGAAAAGTGGGGAGTGGCGGCCAATACTGGATCTCAGAGCTTTGAACAAGCATCTGAAAAAAACAAAGTTAAAAATGGTCACTTTGGCTCGAATATTGCCAACAATCCAAAAGGAGAACTGGCTTGCATCACTGGACTTGAAAGACGCCTATTTCCACATCCCCATAAAGGAATCTTTCAGAAAATACCTCAGATTCAGGCTCCCTTCAGGCCACTATCAGTTTTCAACTCTTTCTTTCAGTCTCTTCTCAGCACCAAGGGTGTTCACAAAGTGCTTAGTTGCTGTAGTGGCATATCTAAGAAGACAGGGAGTGACAGTTTTCCCTTACCTAGACAATTGGCTGGTGGTGGGAAACTCACCAAGATCAAGTAAGGAACTCCCTAAAAATCACCCAAGTCCTCTTAGAGTCCCTGGGTTTCATAATAAATCAAAAGAAATCAGTCCTAACCCCTGCTCAAACTCTGCAGTTTATAGGGGCAGAAATCAACACACTTCAGGGCAGAGCCTTTTTACCCTTAGACAGGGTGCAAAGTCTTCGGTCAATAGCAAATTCCTTCGTCCTGAACAGCTAAAAAACTGCAAGACAGTTTCTGCAGCTACTGGGTTATATGGCTGCATCCACAGGCACAGTCCAGGGATCCAGATTCCACATGCGAGACATCCAGTTTCACCTCAGGGCTCACTGGAGTCAGAAAAAAAGACCCTTTTGCAAAACTTATACCAGTGACAGGCCCTCTATTATGGGCCCTCTTGTGGTGGAAACAGGAATCCAATTTAAGGCAAGGAGTGCCTTTCCAGAAAGAAAACCCCTCTCTGGTACTCACAACAGATGCATCCCTAGTGGGCTGGGGAGCCCACTAAGGAAAGCACAGGACCCAGGGAATCTGGTCAGCAGCAGAGTCCCTTCAACACATAAACTTACTGGAGCTAAGAGCAGTGTTACTAGCCCTAAAGGCTTTTTCTTCACTGATCATGGGCAGAGTGGTTCAGCTCAGAACAGACAATACCACCACAATGTATTACATAAACAAACAGGGAGACACCAGGTCAGGCCTCCTCTGCACAGAATCCATAAAGATTTGGACACTGGCGTACTCTCTGAAGGTCTCTTTACAGGCAATTTGCTTGCCAGGAAAGGACAATACTTTGGCAGATGCACTAAGCCACATCAACCAGGCCCATCACGAATGGACTCTGAACAAGCAGGTGGTACAAGTTATTTTCAGAAGGTGGGGCACTCCAGAGATAGACTTGTTTGCATCCCACCAGAACCACCAGCTACCTCAGTATTGCTGCAGACCACCAGCACAGGGCACAGTTCCTCTGGACGCCCTGGTTCTGGACTGTACAGGCAGGCACCTATATGCTTTTCCCCCTTTCCCCTGGTCTTCAGGGTGTTACTGAAGCTAAAGTACCTCTCAGTATCCCTGATCTTGATAGCTCTGGATTGGCCCAGGCAGCCATGGTATTCTTCTACTCTCCACGTTTGTCAGCAAACTGATACAATTGCCCCTCACACACAATCTCCTGACTTCCAATCAGGGAACATTGCTGTACCCGAATCTTAGGTCTCTTCATCCCAAATCATGGCTCTTGAAGAATTAGAGTATGCAGATTTAAAACTTTCAGAAGCTGTCCTAAAGATTTTGAAGGGTTATAGAAAACCCTCCACACAGAAAACGTATTCTTCCAAATGGAAGAGATTCTCTCTCTGGTTTCCAGTATGAACTTTATACCACGAAAAGCTGGAGTTTCAGTAGTCCTGGACTATCTCACTCATTTGCATTCACAAGGTTTGCAACCCAGTTCACTTAAGGTTCATTTAGCAGCGGTATCTGCCTACCTTTCTGTGGGCACCAAGGTATCAGTGGCATCTGATAAAATCTTCAAAATATTTTTTAAAGGACTAATGCATTTACACCCACCTCACAGGGCACCAGTGCCTACTTGGGATTTGAATGTGTGTATAGCCAAGCTCATGGGCCCTCCCTTTGAACCCATGGCTACTGCCCACTTGAAATATCTTACTTGGAAAACAGTCTTCCTAGTGGCTATTACTTCTGCAAGGAGAATTAGTGAGCTCCAGGCTCTCTGCATTGACCAGGACTATATCTCATTTCACAGAGATAAGGTAGTCCTCAGAACTAACAGACAATTTCTCCCTAAAGTGGTTTCAGATTTTCATCTGAACCAGTGAATCACTCTGTCTTTTTCACAGACCACACCAGTTCTGGTGAAAGAAGATTACACAGTCTGGATGTGAAAAGAGCTATCAGCTACTACATGACAGCCACTAAGGACCTTAGGAAAAATGGAAAACAACTTTTCCTTACATATGGGGATGTAGGAAAGGGTAAACCAGCCTCAAAAAGATCCATTTCTTGGTGGATAGTCCAGTGTATTCAGTTCTGCTACACTAAGGCAGGTAAAGAGCCCCCAACAGGATTGAGGGCGCATTGAAAAAGAGGAACAGCTGCTACCCTTGCAGCTGCCAAGGAGGTTCTCTTGGTGGACATTCACAAAGCAGCTACCTGGAAAATGGTACATACCTTTACGAAACACTATAACCTGGATATTTTATCCAGGGGTGATGCTAGGTTTGGCACAGCAGTCCTGCAGAGTCTGTTTCCAAGATAAGTTCTGTGCCACCACCAGTAGTACTGCTTGGTAGTCTGCACAAAGTTATGAATATCCTGAGCATTACTGGGGTTAGAAGAAAAAATTACTTACCATAGTAATCTTATTTCTTCCCAGTGATGCTCAGATATTCATAACTCCCTCCCCTCCTCCCCTTCCAGAACTTCAGCCCCTGCACTTCACATGCTAGTGCCATCAAGCCATATTATATCTGTTGCATTTTCCTGTTTTAATCATTTTAAACTGGAGTTTTCAATGTTCTCTTTTACAGTTTTATTTGATGTGGTTTTTGTCAAGAGTTATCCTCCCTTTGGAGACTTATTCTAAATTTATATTTTAATTAGGGGAAACCCTTCTTTTATAGAATTTAATTACATTAGTTTCCTAATGCCCGACTTCCAGGCTTCTCACAAATCTGAATAGGTTAGAACACTACAGTTGGTAGAGGCAGTATTTGAAAGATACTCATGTGCAAAGAATTCCATTCATTTGCATGTGTTCCATCTCTCCGGGCAGTCCAACCCTCCAGGCTTACTGCACAAAGTTATGAATATCTGAGCATCGCTGGGAAGATATAAGATTACTATGGTAAGTAATTTTTTTTCTTCCCTCTGTCCCCCTGCTCTCTTTTCCATCTTGGCCTTTCTTGGCTCCAGGAGACTCTGTCTCTCTCTCTCTCTCTCCTGTTGGACCTTCTCACAGGGTCTCTGGTGGGATAACTGAGGTGGGTGTGGGGGACTGCCCCTCTTATACCAGTGCAGACGTCAGGAGGTGGTCCCCCATTGTAGACTGTTGGCTAGAACATTTCCTTGTGGCCCTAGTGCCTGGCGGCTTAGTCCTAATGGTGTTGCCTACTGCAAGAGCGCCTCTCAAAGATCTACTGCTATAGTAAGTTCCTTTTTTTTTTTTTGTGTCAGCTCCCCGATTCTCCTGCAGGGACTCTGCTCCCACCCTCATAGCCTAATCATGCCCAGGCTTACCGCCCCTGGGTGGGCGCCTCCCCAAGGTCAACAGTAATTTGCCCTGGCTTACCCCCAAGGATGGAGCCATGGGAGTGGGTTGCCCCACCTGACAGACACGACAGACAGTGGAGGCAGTGCAGCAGAGCTTCACGCTTTGGAGACAGCATTTTTTGTATGCTGTATTGGGGTGGGGACATGTAATGACGGCCAGTGTCTGCCCCGCCCACCCACTGATATGGCACCGGCACTGTGGTTCCCCCGGCCTCCGCTAAGGGTCTGTAGCACACCGGACACACGACACCCCACCCCAGGAGAAGGAGATCAGTCTGTAGGATGCTCAATCCTTCTCACCTGGGTCATCAGCCTCTCAGACGGGTGCCCTGCCTCTGCACCGGTGGGCCGGCGTGTTATTGTAAGTTCTTATGTAACTGCACTTTCTACTACTAGTATTACATTCACATCCACATTTAGACAGTCTTTCACTGAACATGCTCATTTCACTGTAATGGTCTTTAACTTTGGCTTTTCTACCACCCAACCATGTGGACCTCTGGCTCAGCCCACCTTGCACTTTGAGCTGATCTTCTGCTGGAACGAACAGGTCTTCTACTCCTTCCCAGCTCCTGCTAGTGATAACAAATTCTGCTAGTCTTGAAACGTTTTTTGCAATTATTTCTCAAAGTTTTGCTTCAGCTTTTGACTCGTTCACTTGATGATGTGGCTGATGCTCAGTCAGAGCAGCTGCACGAGGGAAGGAGCTGGATGTCATTGTCCACCTAGGGACAAATGACCTGGCTGCGAATGTGATCAGAGCAGTGCAAGAGGAGTTTCTCATATAGCAGACAGGCCATTAAATCACAATGTTACCACTGGGAATAACATCAGTTCCCTTAATCAAAGGAGCTCTTTGCATCTACTATATATTTATACAACATTAGGGAGATCCCTATAGAAAGTTTAAACCAGTATGATAAAAATACTCAATTTATGCTGAATAAAGAACCCATGAGCTACATGGCTTTTGTTAATGCAAGTAAACTGTCCAGGAATTAGCCATGCCCCCTTAAAAAGGGGATAATGGTGCCATGTATCTACCCAAATGCAAGAGAGAAACATCTCTTATAACATATTACATTTTTGCAGCCCGATAATACCCCACATAACCTTGGAGAAGGGAATAAAACAAAAATTGCCTTTCTTACTCCTGGCCCCAAATAAGATTAAATAGTAGAACAAAACTTGCATTCCCCATTAAATACTGAAACATCATAGGTAGCTCAAATCTGATTTAAATGTGAGAATAACTTTCAATGAGAGAACTACAAAAGAGTTCAGTCTTTCTATCTAAACGACTGAGCTAAAGTTCTGTAAAAGAAAGTCAAAACAGAGTTACCATGAGGTAATGAGCAGTGTCCTTCGGATTGCCTTCAGGATACTGCCTCATCGTCTGTACTGTCATTTCTTCTACTGGATTCGGCTGCCCTCCAGTCCACCCAATTGCCAGCCTCTACAGGATCTGAAAACAGGTATACTTTGCTGTCATGTACCACCCGAAGCCTGGTGGGGAAAATGATGGTATGTGGAACTCCCAACCTTCTCAGGATATGCTGGTCTCCCTCAAATGTTTTCCGATGCTGCCTGGTGGCATAACTGATATCTGGGAAGATATGTACCTGGTGGTCATCTTGCAGTAAGGGAGCTGCTCTGTGGGCACATTTAAGAATGTTATCTTGGGCTGCTACATCTGAAGTCACCAGCATTAGGGTTCGCAGTTCATTCGTATTCTGTGATTGGCCCCGCACATTCACCCAATAAGCTTTCTTTAACTCCCAAGCTTCTTCTGAGCTTTCTGGTGCTAATTTTTCAGTTAGCCAGTCCTGGATGTTGAATATTGGGTGGTCGCCTTCGACATCTCATTGGCAAACATTTAAATTTGCCAAGGGGGGAGGCACTGAAAAGGAGCAGGGAAATCCCAGCCTCCCCCCACAAAACACAGTAGTTAGAGAGGTAAACACCAAGGTAGATAAGTCAGTAGGGAGCAGGATGGGGTAAATGCAGAAAAAGGCAGTAAGGACAGGGATGGGGCTAAAAAAATGGAGGGTGATGAGTACCAATGCCTGCAGTCTCTGTAACAAGCTCCCTGAACTAGTGGCCTTGATGGAAGAGGGATGCCTGGATATTGTGGCAGTCACTGAAACACGGTACACAGAGAACCATGACTGGGATGTCAACGTACCAGGATACACAACCTACAGGAGGGACAGGGTGGATAAAAGAGGAGGAGGAGTAGCTCTCTATATAGGGAAAGGGATTAAAGCAACAGAACTAATGAGTAAACAGGAAGATGATGAGTCACTATGAGTCACCCTGGAGACAGGAAATGGCACCACAATCTGCATGGGGGGTTGTGTACAGACCCCCTTCTCAGGGGGAGGAAATGGACAAGGAAATGTTAGAAGGCATCTTTAAAATGGCAGAAAAAGGGGAGATATTGTTGATGGGGGACCTGAATATGCCAGATGTTAACTGGAGTACCTTAGCTGCAGGCACATCCAAGAGCAGGGTCATTCTTGATGCCCTGCAGGGAGCATGCCTTAGACAGCTAGTGTTGGAACCCACTCGGGAGGAAGCAATCTTAGAACTGATACTCTCAAATGAGGATGGAGAAAGGATCTCAGATCTAGAAGTGGGTAGTCATCTGGGAACAAGTGACCACCAAACAGTGTGATTCACAATAAACACAGCCATGGAGTCAAGCCATACAAAAACAAGAATATTGAACTTTAAAAGGGCTGACTTTGGTTAAATGTGAGAGTGCCTCAGAAAAGCACTAGCAAACGGGCACGAAGGAGGGGTGGAGGAACAATGGGGAATAATCAAAACAGCCATCACAGAGGCAACAAGCCTTTGTGTGAAGCAAATCAACAAAACAAATCGAAGGGAAAAAACACTATGGTTCTCAAAAGAGGTGGATAGGGAAGAAAGACCAAGGGAAGGATGCAGAGACTTAATAAAGGGGAAGGAATGTGGGCAGAGGGTGACAATGAAAAAGCAGGGATACTGAATGAATATTTCTGCTCAATATTCACAATGGAAGAGGAGGGGGAGATACCTAAACCAAACAAGAGAAACACTCTGAATAGGGGGGTCGATACCAGTCCATTCACAGAAGAAAGGGTTTTGAAAGAACTCTTGAAACTGAGGGTGGACAAAGCAATAGGGCCTGATGGGAGTCACCCCAGAATTCTAAAATAACTAAAGGTAAAACTATTAATGCTACTGACTACCCTCTTTAACAAATCATGGAAGGATGGAGTGGTACCAGAGGACTGGAGGATGGCAGATGTGATTCCACTTCACAGAAGTGGGAGCAGGGCAGAGGCAAGAAACTACAGACCAGTTAGTTTGACCTCAGTGGTAGGAAAAATGATGGAATCACTTCTGAAGGAAAAAAACTGTTGAGTACCTAGAGGCCAGTGGGGCACAGGACCCAAGGCAGCATAGTTTCACAGCAGGAAGGTCATGTCAGACGAAACTAATAGATTTTTTTGACTGGGTGACCAAAGTAGTAGACCAGGGAGGGGCTGTGGATATGGCTTACCTAGATTTTGGCTGGCAGTATAGCCTAGAGGTTAGAGGAATGAGGTGTGAATGAGCTTGATACATCCAGCAGACCAGACCTGAGTTTGATTCTCACAACCTCCACTTGCATATTGTGTGACTCTGAGCAAGTCACTTAACCGCCCTGTGCTCCCAGGTCACCCCTGAAAACAGGCAGTTGTGCCTAGTAGGTCTTACCTGGTTACCAAAGACTAAAATAAAAAATAAAATCAAAAATGTTAGCAAGGCATTAGACACAGTCTCATACAAAAGATTAATATTCAAGTTAGCCAGCCTTGGAGTGGGTCCCAAGGTGGTAGCCTGGATAAAAAACTGGCTGGACAACAGGATGCAAAGGGTAATAGTAAACGGAGTCCACAATGAAGAAAGGAGGGTAACTAGCAGGTTTCGGTACTAGGACCGGTCCTCTTTAATGTCTTTATAAGTGACATTGGAAAGCACCTAGAAGGAAAAGTATGTCTCTCTGCAGACAACACAAAGATCTGCAACAGCGTTAATACACAAGGTGGGGTGGAAAGGATGAAAAGGGACTTGGCAAGGTTGGAGGAATGGTCAAATATATGGCAGCTCAGATTCAATGTAAAGAAGTGCAAGGTAATGCATATAGGAAACAAAAACCCAAGGGAAGAGTACACAGTGGGGGGTGAGATAATAAAAATTGAAAGAGACCTAGGAGTAATTATATTGGATGATCTAAAGGTGGGCAAGCAATGTGAGAAGGCAGTAAGGAGGGCTGGGGGGATACTGGAATGCATAGGGAGAGGCATCAACAGTAGAAACCAGGAAGTTGTTATCACTCTGTACAGACAGTTGGTGAAACCCCATCAGGAGTACTGCATGCAATTCTGGAGACCCCATCGCCGCAAGACAGAGATGGAGTGGAGGCTGTTCAGAGGAAGGCAACCAAAATGGTGCAGGGTCTGCACCAGAAGACAAACAAGGAGAGACTAAAGCAGCTAAATATGTATACCCTTGAGGAAAGGGGAAGGGGCACATGATAGAAATTTTCAAGTATCCTATAGGTATTAGGTACAAGAGGGTAGCATCTTTCAGAAAAAGATGTGCAAGAACAAGGGGGCACAATCTGAAGATGGGGCGACGGCTCAGAGGTAATGTTAGAAAGTATTTTTTCACAGAGAGGGTTGTGGATGCAGGGAAGAGCCTTCCTGAGGAGACTGTGGAGTCAGGAACAGTGGGAGAATTCCAGAATGCATGGGACAGACATAAGGCAATTCTAGTGGAGGGGGGTAGGAGGAAGTAAGCTATTAACTAGCATCTGCAGCTTATCCATCAGGTAGGGAAACTAGCAAACTAGGTGGGCCAGGCGGTCCTTACCTGCCGTCAAATTCTATATTTCTATTGCTCTTCATTATGGAACAAAAGGAAAAGCAAGGGTTAAGAGTGTATTTTATGCAGGTATAAGATGCTTAAAACTTGGGTTATGCTTTGATGCTCAGTGCAGTTTTCCATAAGGATAGGATGGTACTCTACGCATCCTGGAATTCAGCCAAAGGTAGTGCCGGAGTTACACCTCAACCAATTTTAGTGCTTTGAGTTTTCTTCCCTAAGCCAGAGAATTGAAAAGAAGTGATACTATACTGTTGATGTTAGAAGGATCCTTAGTTTCTACCTTGATAGAGCTAAGGCCTTCTATAGACAAGCTTTTCAACCCAGTTGAAAGGGATTTCCTGTGTCCATTCAGTCTTTTTCGTGTCTGTCAGACTGGATTTTCAGCTATATTCAGCACTGCACCACCACCGTCCACATTCCATTATTAGCTGGACACAAAGGCAAGAGGATGCTAGGTGTGGGATGTCTGTACTTCAGAACTTATTCCCAAAGTAATCCTAAAACTCTCTAGCCAGGGTACTGCTTGGCGTCTTCATAAGTTCGACTAGGCTGTTATAATTTATGTGGTTAGAAGGAAGAGTTACTACCATAGTGACAACTCTTCTTCTAATGTATTAGAACAGCCAGTCAAACTATAATCCTTCTAGGATCGTGGATATGTTGTTCTAGCCACACTTGTTGGCATGTCCTTTCCCTTTAAGAATCTTGCCAGAAGGGCTTGAGGCTGGCTCCTCCCACCCACCCGGCTGATATAGCCAGCAGCTCTGTCCCATGATGCCAGATCTTCCTTTCCACTGGAAGATACAGGTTCCCTCCTCACCGCTCGCGTGTTCAGTAGGCGTTGGCTTCAAAATCTTCGGATTTGCTTAAAATTAAACTCATCAGCGTTAATGATAATCATTTTGCGATCTCGACCAAATGGGCAAAAGATGTCTCACACAGACCCGCATGCCAAGTGCGTGTATTGTCTAAGTGTTAGTCATGACACCCTGGCCTGAGAAATGTGTTGCGCGTTTCACCCAAACATCTTAGACGATCGTCTCACATGGCTGAAATTGGGCAGACCACAGAAATGGAATCCACTGGTCAAATCTAAGGAGGCCCTATGGGCGGTTTCTGTGGCTGTGAGGTCCACCGAGCAGCTTGAACAGATGAAGGCCTTTGAGAAAGAGGTGGCTTGGGTCGTGGATCATTCTTCTAAGTCCTTTTTTGTGCCGCTCAACGTGGGCTCCACTTTATCCAGAACCTTTCTGGAGATGTGCCAGTCCTTTCTCACTAAGGGCGAAGGGTCTTCGGGCACGCATGTCTCTCGATCCCATAAAAAGGACAAGGAACCGAGAGAATCTTTGTTTCACTGACAACGTTCCTGGGATCATGAGAAATCTTGGTCCCAGGAATCACCTGTCTCTACTTCGGTCAAGGTTGCGGCCTCAGCTGCTGGTTTCATGGTCCTACCATCAGGCCAGCTGGCCCAGACACTGGACGACAATCCAGTTGAGATGGTTCTCAACCCAGTCAACCCTCTGTCACCCGATGAGGCCGACAACTCTTTATTTAGGACCCTGGTACTGGCTTTCCCTGACGAAACCCAGCCCACTGAGAATCCCGTCGAGAACTTGTCCCCGACCAGGAAGAACCACTGGTCTCCCCGGTGCCTTCCAGTTGACCCTGTCGGTCTCACCGACAACTGAGATCGAGGTCTTGGACCCCTTTGACTGACAGGCTGAAGAAGGCACACGAGCACTCCAAAAAGAGGCAACACCGACATTCTTCTTCATCCTCCTCGGATGAGGAGAGGCTTTATTGGAAACTCTGTCGACGTTATGAAGATCTAATGTGGCAACAGATGATTTTGTCTGGTCAAAAGTCGATTCCAGCTTCCACACTGGCCATCACTTGGCTTTCATCTCCCAGGCTGAAGCAGACTCCTTCAGAGCCGGCACTCACCGTTCCTCCTCCCATGGAGCCAGTCAAAACCTTTCGGCCAAAATTGACCTCTCCACTGATCTTGGTGGAGCCACCACCCAAACAGCCCCTGGTGGACATGCCTACCAAAGAGTCTCTGCCTGTTCCTGGCCTCCCGCATAGGCTTTTTGTTACCCTCACTCCTGACCATCCTAGGCAGGTGCAGGGAGACTTGGGTGGTTGGCCGATTTATCCGGACTCCTCAGAGTCCAAGGACTTGGATCTTCATTCCCATCCCTTGGACGAGGAATTGGTTGGCAGCCTCTCAACGGAGGAAGGCCCCTCCTCCTTTATGGGCATTCTCCACCTTATCTCTGAATCCACAGAGATACCTCTCGAACCCATTCAAAATGGGCTGAATATCCCCTCACGGATATCCTTAAATGGGGGGATTCACCGACGGAAGCCTTTCCCGTGGCTGAAGCCATTGTCGGTACAGCTTTGGAGCTATGGTAGCATCCTGCCCTTCGCCTTCTGCCCGGATGGCCTGCAAATACGCGGTGCCTACTGGGTCCCTTTCGGGGTTCACAGAGCATCCCTCTGTGGAGGGTCTGGTGACCAACTCTGTATTCAGATGCTCAGGCAGCTTGACAGATACTGACAGACCTCCAGACAAGGAGTCCAAAAAACTGGACTATTCTGCCCGCAAGGCATATGCAGTCTCTACGCTGGGCCTCCATCAGGCAAGTTTGGCCGTCATCATGGTGCATTTCTCTCATGCCCTTCTGGGCTCCCCTGTATGAGATTCTCCCTCACCTCCCCACAGACCTTCAGACCACGGTCAAGCAGGTCCGGTACCAGGGCCGGGCTGTTGCGAAGCAGCAACTCCAGGTGGCTCTGGACCTCAGGGATTCATGCACCTGTTTAGTGGCAGCCACGGTTGCCATACACCACAGGGTTTGGTTAAGGGTCTCCACCTTCATGGCAGACACCCAACACAAGCTAACAGATTTCCCATTCCTGGGTACCGATCTCTTCGGCCCAGGTGTGGACGGTCACCTCCAATGCATTGAGAAGTCCAATGCCCCCTTGGACTTCTGCACAAAAGGAATCTCAGGGTTCTAAAAAGCAGAAGAAGAAGCCATTTCGGCACTCTGCCCCTGCAGCCAAGCAGCCCCACTTCCAAGCGGGGCAGCGACAACAGCAGGCACAACCTTGGTACCCTTGGCCCAAGTCTGGGCCTCTGGTGGCCCGTATGTAAGCCTGGAGGATGGAGCTCTGGTGGCCCCCAGTCCAGATCTTCTTCCTCCAAGCCTGCCCAGTGACGGGATAGGGGTGGCCACCCATTCCTATCATGCAAGCTCTGGGTCCTCCTGTGGGGGGGTCGGCTCTGCCACTTCCTTTCTGCCTGGTCCACTGTTAAAATGGACAGGTGGGTTCTAGAAGTGGTGGGTCAGGGACTGCCTCTGGAATTCGAGCAGTACCCTTCAAGCCGAGCCCTCGCCCCATGGAAGGATATGGTGCCCATACACACTCAGATGACTCTTTGAGACGACATTGCCCAACTCCTCTGCAAGAAGGTGGTGGCCAGAGTCACTGACCCCCCCCACCCATTCAACTCAGGGTTCGTATCCAGGTACTTCCTGGTTCTGAAGTGGATGCAGGGCTGGCACCCCATTCTAGATCTGCACGACCTGAACCAGTTCCTCAGGTCATGTACCTTCAGGATGGTAACTCTGTCCCAGATCATACCATCATACCATCTCTCGAGCGGAACATGTGTTTTTTCTCTCTGGATCACCAGGATGTGTTTTTTCATGTCATGATCCATCCATCTCACCAGAGGTCCCTTCACTTCTGGGCAGAAGGAGCCCTATTCGAGTTCTGAGCCATGCCGTTCAGCCTGTCTTCAGCCCCTCGGGTCTTCAGCAAATGCACTGCAGTGGTGGCGGCCTATCTTCGGCATCGAGGGGTCAAAGTCTACCCATATCTCAATGACTGGCTCTTGGCAGGTTCCACCAAGCAAATGGAGAGATCCAGGGACCTGGCCCTCCAGACCTGCACCGACCTTCGTCTCCTGATCAATGAGGCCAAGTTGGAACTCATACCTTCACGGGTGAAATGTTTCATCAGGGCAGAGCATGACTCTTGCTGAGCAAGAGCCCGACTCCTGACGGACAGGGTGGAGGTTCTCTCCCCCTTTGCCCAATGTTTGGTTACTTATGCCCTGCCGGAACTTTCTGTGCCTTCTGGGGTACACGGCGGCCTGTACCACTGTGGTCTAATGGGCCCGATGGCATATGCGCCCCCTTCAGTGGGAGCTGGCCAGCCAGTGGACCCAGCATCACAGGTCACTTCGACCAGCTGGTTATTGTAACCCAGAAATTGTGGGATGCTCTCCAATGGTGGATGTCCTGGATCACTTGCAGGAAAGGATCCCGTCTGTCCATCCTGAGCTGATGGTCATTCTAATGACCGATGCCTCTCTTCACAGGCTGGGGAGCCCACATGGGGAACCACAGAGCCCACGGGCTCTGGACCCCCTAGGAATCCTGATTTCACATCAACCTGCTGGAGCTCAAAGCAGTTAGACTGGCACTGTCAGCATTCGCTCCGCTCCTTCAGGGCCAAGTGGTGCAAGTCCATGTGGACAATACCACGACCATGTGTTACCTCAACAAACAGGGTGGCATGTACTCCTGGCTGCTGTGCAGGGAAGTGCTCTGAATCTGGACCCTCGTGAGCTGACTGGAGGCAGATCTCCTAGCCATCCATGTGACAGGAGACTCAAATCAACTGGCAGATGCTCTCAGCCATGTAGGCAAGACGTCCCACGAGTGGTCTCTCCATCCAGAGGTAGTACACAGCATGTTCTCCCACTGGGGCAAACCTCAGGTGGATCTGTTTGCCTCCAGGGAGAACACCAAGCTGAGGATGTTTCATGCCCGTCCCCCTCAGCAGGGCTCGCTGCAAGGGGATGCCTTCTCGAGGCCATGGACCCCAGGCCTCTCTTATGCCTTCCTTCCACTCCCCTTGGTTCACAAGGTGATCTTCAAGGTCAGGAGGGACAAGGCACAGGTGATCCTGGTAGCTCCAGACTGACCTCGCCAGTTCTGGTATCCAGATCTCCTCAGCCTCAGCTCCAGGCCTCAGTGGCAGCTACCAGTACACCCGGACCTGTTATCTGTCAATCAGGTGAAGGTATTCCATCCATACCTTCAATCCCTGCACCTGACAGCTTGGTTCCTGAGCAACTAGAGTTCCAGGCTCTGGGTCTCTCTGAGGATGTACTCACAGTAGTGGAAGCATCCAGGAAGGAGTCGACCAGGAGGTGCTATGCTTTCAAATGGAAAAAGTTTTCCATTTGGTGTCAGGGTAAGGGCCTGGACCTTTTAACCTGTCCAGTGGGTAGTGTCCTAGACTACCTTTGGTCTTTATCTAAAGGTGGCCTTCGGTCTACGACCCTTAAGGTGCACCTGGCAGCCATCTCTGCTTATCAGGTGCGGGCCGGTCAGCAGACGGTGGCACAGGAGAAGGTGGTCTGGCGTTTCTTTAAAGGCCTCAACCACATATCCCCTCCATTGCGTGAATGTCCACCTACGTGGGATCAACTGCTGGTATTGGCAAAGCTCATGAGCAAGGCATTCGAATCAATGCACAAGTGTGAGATGTCATGGAAGATCGCCTTCTTGGTGGCTATCATGTCAGCCAGAAGGACTGGGAAGCTCCAGGCGCTTTCGGTGGAATCTCCTTACCTGGTCTTCCACAGGGACAAGGTTGTCCTGCACCCCCAACCGAAATTCCTTCCGAAGGTGATGTCGGAGTTTCACCTTAACCAGGTGTTGACTCTGCCGGTGTACTACCCCAATTATACCTCCAAGGCCAAGTACAGGCTCCATACTTTGGACTTGAGACGAGCGCTCTCTTACTATAAGGAGTGGATGGCTGAAATTCGGGGAGAGATTCGCAAGCTGTTTGTCACGTAAGCTGAAGCTGCACCTGGCAGGGCTGCAGCAAAGTGGATGATTGGCAGATGGATTACATCTTGCAATGATCTCTGCTATAGGTTGGTGGGCAAGGAGCCTCCCAGAGGGATAAGTGCTCATTCCACCCGCCACACTGCTACATCGACGGCTGCTTCCAGGGACATCCCTATCCAGGAATTCTGCAGGGCTGCTACCTGGAAGTCAGCAAACACCTTCATCACCCACTACCACATAGACCTTGAGTCACGCCAGGATGCTGGTTTTGGGGTGTCAGTTCTCCAATCTCTGTTCCCCAAGTAAGTATTTCAGAGGGGGGTGCGCCTTGCCTCCCTCCACCCGGAAAACTGCTAGGAGTCTGCCAACAAATGTGGATAGAACAACATATCCACGATCTTAAAAAAACAGGTTACTCACCTGTAACAGTAGTTCTAGCAGAGGTATATGTTGTTCATCCACACAAACCCACCCGACCTCCCTGACTTCAACGCAGAACCTGAGCTTCCAGCGGGGAAAGATCTGGTGTCATGGGGTGGAGCTGAGGGTTATCCCACCTGGGTGGGTGGGAGAAGCCAGCTTCAAGACCTTCCAGCGAGAATCTTAAAGGGAAAGGACATGCCAACAAGTGTGGATGAACAACATATACCACTCCTAGAACTACTGTTATAGGTAAGTAACCTGTTTTTCTCTGCCTCTCCTTTTTAGGATAGGGCAGTTACTGTAAGTTCTTCAAAATAATTTATTTAAGCTTGAGCATTTAATGATTGCTGCTGTTTTGCTGTGTCTTTAAAAGACCCTTTTTTTTAATAATTCTTTATTTAGTATCTTTTTTTTTTTCAACATACATAGTCCTACATTACAATACGTACACTAGGGAAATGGAAAGGGACAAATAAACATCAGGTTGGCAGGTCTTATCTTGCTTATTTCCTATATACATAAAAAGAGAATTTATACAATTCATGAATGATAGCTAGTTCTAAATTACAAAGGAGGACTATAAGAGTATTACCAATTTCACGTCTAAGGATCTAAGAAATATACAGAAATAAATGTCATTCATGTATACTGTCATTATCAGATAATGGCTTTAAAATATTCAAAATATTCATCCCAGTTCATCCAACCTCCTCTCCATAGGGTACAAAATCAGCTCGGTGGTTCATAATGTATAAAACCCATCTTCTCCAGTATATTTCAAAATGATCTTTCTTATGTTGGCTTAGGGCTGTAATATTTTCCATTCTGTATAATTCAATCATCAAGTTTTGACATTCTTTAATGGTGGGAATCATTACTGTTAGCCTGTGCCTAGTTATGTTTTTTTTTTGCTATTAGCAGCAAGGTCTGAAGCAGATTCTTTGATGCTGAATCTCCTATTTCCTGAGGGAAGTGTGCGAATAAGCAGAGCTCTGCTGTAAGCTGTAGCTGCATCCTGAATATCTCATAAATAGCTTGTTTTAATGCATCAAAGAAAAGGATCAATTTCTCACATCTCCAGAGTATGTGCCCATGGGTGGATGGAGACACCCCGCATTTCCTCCAACAGTTGGCTGTTATCTGCGGGTGGTACTTAGCCTGGATTTCAGGGGGTTTAAAGAATCTGGTGGTGATCTTCTAGGCAAACTCCTTCCACCTATGGGCAGCAGTACAAGAGTGTAAAAATTGAATGTGCCTATCCCAGACCAGGTCTACTAGAACCTCCCCTAGATCCTTCTCCCACCTCTGTTTAACATATCTGATTGTATTTCCCTTTATTTCTAGTAGTGCTTTATACAAATAAGATGATATATGCTGAAGAGGAGCACGACCCCTCAATGCCTTGTTTATGAGTTCTATAATAACTGCCTAATAACCTTGTATGAGGTTGCTCTCTAGTGAAGGTTTTTATAAAGTTCAGCACCTGCAGGTATTGAAACCTGTCCTGGGGTTAGAAATCATAAAGCCTTTGGGGCTCCTCAAATGAGCGAGGGACACCATTCTCAAGTATGTGCCACAGGGTTAATATACCTTGCCTTTCCCATCTCCTAAAGCCCGAATCTAGGTTTGCAGGTAAAAAAAAGCATGGTGGTGTGAGAGGGAATCAGCAGTTGTCTCAATCGCTTAAAGTGTGTGGAGGCCAGCAAGATATTCCAGCACTTCAGTGTATTACTGGTGTATGGATTATTTGTAATATCCTCTATGAGGAGTCCAGGGACTTTTTATAGAAGTTGAGGTAAATCTACTAGATCCTCCTCTTGGATTTCCACCTCTCTCCACTTAGCATAGTAAGATGTTTGCAACCAAAGAAAGATAATCCGGAGTTGTGCTGCAGTATGGCAAGCAGCTAAGTCTGGTAGAGCTAACCCCCTTGATTTCTTTGGTAACTGTAGGGTAGTGAATTTTATCCGTGGGTGTTGTCCATCTCAGATGTATCGTGACATTTTTTAATTTGGATATTTAAAAAAATTGTGTAGCTGGGCTAATAGGCATAGTTTGTGAGAAATACAACACTTTTGGCAGCAGATTCATTCTAATTGCTTCTACCCGCAGAATAAGGGGCAAAGGTAGGGTCCTCCATCTCTCTAATTCTGAACTAAATTTCTGGAGGAGAGGCTCATAGTTATGTAAGCAATAACCCACAACAGGCTGTGTGGTTACTGGGGATTAATCAACACCTTGGGTGCATTGTGAGGCATGAGGCAAAGCCAAGTGTCCCCATAGCACCTAGAATTGTTGATTAATCCCAGTATCCACACCGATGTAGTGGATCATTACGCTTATAACATGGTATTAAAATATAGTTCTAAATATCATGTAACATTCTACATAATGCTGAAAATATGCTTTGATTTCAAGGTGTCCTTCCACAGAAAGAAGTTCCACTTCTGGTAACTTGCTATTCAGCATTATTAATGACAAAAATTCTGTTTTTGTACCATTAAAATTAACGCTTTTTGGTGGATAATTCCAACTTCAGTGTTCCAATACTGACTGAAGACGTATATACTTACCTGTATTTCTTGCGATTGGCATGCCGTTTCAGTATGGTATGTGACGGCTGGGTCCCGCTTTTCCGTTGCATAACTGTCTGCTTCAAAAGACATTACATAGCGACAGTAATGCTGTTCTGAAACAAATAAATTGTACAAAGGGCAAATTTAGCTGGCCAAAGAAACTGTTTTATTTGGTAATATGCTCATTTTTAAATGGAAATGGAGTGGGTACAACAATCTAAACTGCTTTCTGGAAATGTCAGTCACAACATTCATTCCAGCATTACAACAATTACACACTATGTAGTATTGGTTTAAATTACAAATATCTACACACAACTGAAGCATGCTATAATTATGCAATTAGTTATACAGAAGGCACTCTCAGCTCATCGGAGCTGGAGGAGGACGAAACTGCACAAAGCTGCTGTTTACTTAATTTGGGCAAACAGCTGCAGAAACCGGAGCTCCTCGGTGCTCAATTTGATTTTTCAAGGACTTGTGCCAGTCGGGCTCCCGGCTTGAAATTTGGGACAGAGTTTTGAATTCTATTAAATTCCCACCCACCCATCCGTTCCTCCTCCCTTAAATGCGCTCTAGCCCTCCAACTCTCTTGGTGGGCCTATTATATTCTGTCTCGGCTGGTTAAAACTTCTGCCTGTCCCTCCACTCAGTTAACCCCTAGCGGAGATCACTACAAAGTGCTTCTTATTCACAAAAACTGTTACTTGATATGCCATGCTTTTTAACTCTGTGCCAGACTGATCCTACTGTCAGCTGACCCCCTCGTGGTGGCCTTTTATTCTATTTTGATGCTAACTTGTGATACAGATTATAGCACTGTAGTTTCAGAATTTATTTCACTGATGTCTGCATTGTTAGTTGTGAACTGATTTTGCCTGCTAAGTATTTCTATTCTGCTGACTACTGCATTCAAATCATAGAATTTATCCACCGCCACTACATATCTGCCGGGCTTTAGCTACCTGCGTGTTGCAATATTACCATGCAGCTGTTATATGCTCTATCTGTACTTGACTCCCCTTCTTCCTGCCTGGGCTTGCTGTCATAGAAAAACACCCAAACCCCCTCGTTTCAGCATGCCCCCCCAGTGGCAGAATGCTAAGGGCCTAAAGATTGCCCACCTCAATATCCGCAGCCTTCTCGTTAACCTCTCAGACCTAACGGCCTGGGTCGACTACTACAATCCGGACATCCTGGGGACCTCCAAAACCTGGCTTAAACCAGCCCATCTTGACTCAGTCTGTGCCCTCCCTGGCTACCTTGCGATCAGACAGGTCAGAGTAGGAAATAAACGGGGGGGGGTGGACTGCTGCTTTACTATAAATCCCATCTTAAAGTGTCAGTCAGACCTCATCCCCCTCCCCCTCTTGTGAGTACCTACATGCCCTTCCTCTATAGGGCAACGCAAAGAAGCCCAGCTGGCCTGTGTTTACAACCCACCCAAAGGTGGTGTATGTGGCCTCTCCCATCTCCTTGACTGCCTCAGTCCCAAGATGGGGACTAGTGAACTCTTAGTGTTCGGGGATTTTAATCTAAACTGGCTGAGTGGCAACGCTAAAGTTTATGAACCCCTTCTGTCTGGTCTCACCCTAGGTCAACTTATCACTGAGCCCAACAGACCCTCTTCCTCTGGGGTACAAGGCACTCTTCTTGACTGGATGTTAAGCAATAGGCCTGACCGTATCTCAGCTTCTGGCCTCTTCCCTGATTCCATCTCTGACCATTCCCCCACCTACTGTATCTGGAAGGTCCCTGCCCCCCCCGGGTCTCACCAAAAGTCATTCAGATGAGGGACTATTCAAAATCTGACTACAACAACTTCCTTACTGATCTCAGCAGGACTGACTGGTCCCCGGTCTATGCTGACTGTGACCCCTCTACTGCTCTTGACTGTTTTTTAGCCATGTTTGCCCCGTTACAAGATGGACATGCCCCACTCATAAAATGGAGAGTGAGGGGCACTGTCACCAAATGGATGCAAGGGGACCTGTTTGCCCTGATGAAGCTTAGGGACAAAAGCTGGCAAAAATGCAAGGACTCTGGGGACAGATCTGACCTTGAGGCTTACAGGCAGCTCAGGAACTCATGTAAACAGGCGATCCGCCTCGGCTAAGAGTGGATTCTGCAAATCCTCCCTTGAAGCGTCTGCCAAGAACCCTAGGAGCTTCTGGTGCACCATCAAACACACCGTTAATGGTCCTGCCTGCCCCCAGGTCTTCGACTTGCAAATTGATGGAGTCAGCTGCAACAATGCCCTAACTATAGCCAATGCCTTTAACGTCCTGTTCTCAGACCTGTCTGACTTCACCTCCACGCCTTCAGTTACAAATGATCTGGGTCCCACTTCTGGCGCTGTGCCACATCCTCCTCCCCTTCCACTTCAAGTCTGTCTCCTGTAACGAGACATGGAAGCTCCTAGCTGGTCTCTCCCCTCACTCTGGCACTGGGCATGACAACATTGAGCCCATATTACTGAACCTGGGAGCTCCCCTCTTGGCCCCGCCTATCTCCCACATTCTCAACTCCTCTCTCATATCTGGGTCTATCCCAGGCACATGAAAGGTGGCTCATGTGATCCCAGTACTCAAGCATAGCGATCCCAAAATACTTGATAACTATCACCCCATAGCGATTCTGTCTGCAGTAAACAAACTGCTTGAAAAGGTTGTGGCCTCCCAGCTTGCTCTATTCCTCCAAACCTATGGCCTCCTCTCCCCCACGCAGCATGGGTTCCATAAAGGGCACAGCACTTCCACTGCCCTCGCACAGGTCACCTCTGAAATCAGAACTGCGACTGACCAGGGCAAACTCACGGGGGCCATCTTCATTGACCTAAGGCCTTTGATCTGGTCGATCACACTCTCTTGGGCACTGCCCTCCAGTCCCTCAGCCTTCCCCCCTGTCCTAGCCTGGTTTTCCAACTACCTCATGGGTAGGCAACAATACACAAGGTTCCAGAAAGCCCTCTCTGGGCTAGCACCGGTACCCTGTGTGGTGCCTCATGGGTCTGTCCTCGGCCCCTTACTGTTCGCCCATTTTATCTATCAGCTGCTCTCGGTCCCTGCATCCAGACACGTCACCCTATATGCTGATGAACTTGTACTTCTAGCTAGCTCCCAGGATATCAGAGACATAAACACTAAACTCTGATTTTGACCACATCAAAACCTGGCTCAAGGCTAATAAGCTTGTCATCAACCTCCAGAAGATGCAGGCCATGTTATTCATCTCCTCTGCCAAGGTTAGAGTGCGTCAAGCTGATCTCAAAGTCACTGGTACTGAAGGCATCCCTGTGTGAGTGGTTGACTCCTTCAAGTACCTAGGGGTAACCCTTGACCCTCAGCTGGACCTCTCCCTGCACATACGTAACTCCTGCAAGGCCACAAACTGTAAACTGGGTATGGCATACAGGGCCAAAAGCTGCCTCACCCCAGCTGCCCGACTTGCCCTTGCAAAAAGGGTTTTTCTCCCCACGTTCTGCTATGGGCTCACCTCTTTTGTGAACACCCCAAAATCCTGACTCACGAAATGGGAAATGGGAAATATAACAACGTATGTCGCTCCGCTCTATCAGCCCCCCGTCTCACCCATCACTGCCAGCTCTACTCCAGGCTGGGGTGGCTCTTCCCTAGTAATCATCGATCCTTTGTTATGGGCAACTTTACTGACATCATTTGAGCGTCAGCTCCTCCGGCACTTGCCAAACTGCTCCAGCCTGCCCTCTCTGTCTATCGGCTGAGGTCTAGTGACTCCAAGGCTCTCACAGTCCCAAAAACTCACTCCCTCACAGGGGATCGTGCCTTCGTGGCCCTTGCCCCCAGAGCCTGGAACCTCCTCCTGCTCATGTAAGAGCTGCCCCCTCCCACAGCTGTTTCAGGTCCTCCCTCTGGGGCTACTTAAAACAAGCTTCTGGCTGCCTTTGCTCATAGCTGTCCTACCCTCTACGGTGCGCCTGTGCCTATCTATGACTGCGTGTGTGCATATGCCTTTAGTGCACACCTCAAAAATGCCATGCTGATTCTTTGGTTTGCTTCCTTGACTGCCTGCTGTGGTTGCCATGCCTTAACACTGTATTTGTGTTATATTTGTTCTCTGCCTGTACCTCACTGTAGCTCTCTGCCCATACCTGTCTGTACCTTGTTGATTGCTGCTACCTTGTCTCTGTATCTGGATATTGCCCGAGTTCTCTGTCTATACCTTGTTGATTGCTGCTACCTTGTCTCTGTATCTGGATATTGCCCGAGTTCTCTGTCTGTACCTTGTTGATTGCTGCTACCTTGTCTTTGTATCTGGATATTGCCTAAGTTTTCTGCCTGTACCTTGTTGATTGCTATTACTCTGTCTCTGGATTGTTAGTGCCTGTACCTTTGTAATTCTCCTGGGTCACACCTGAAAATAGGCACTTGACTGTCTAGCGTGCTTACCTGGTAAACAAAAGCTAATTGAAGGCAGATAACTTCATTAACAGAGCTATTACATAATTATGGAGTTACACTACTTTCCAAAAAGCACACTGATATTTTTTTCATAGCCTGCTTTTTTAATTCCTGCATGTTACCACAGCTGCAACTATAGAGATATGGAACTTATCAATGCCTCTGCAATATTAACTTAGGAGCTGGGAAAAACAATAAGGCTTGGATGGCACAGTTTTGCAAGTTGTCTGCACAAGCTGGCCTGGTGGTGCTGAGGGTTGAGGCACTGGATACCACATCTCGCACCATGCTGATGACCCAAGTTCGGGAGCGAGGTAGTGGGTCAGCAGGGAGGGAGACGGATTGAGTGCCCGCAGGGCTGCTCTCCTCTCCCGGGGGGAGGGCACGGGATTGCTCGGTGCTCTGGCAGCCCCTGGTAGAGACCGGGGGTGCCACAGAGTGCCAGAGCAGCATGTAAGGGAGCGTGGATGACGCAGGCCAGGTTGCCATGCACCAGCGTCAGATGTGCAACATGCCCGGGGGGAGCTTGGAGCAGCACAGGAGGAGAGGGAGAAGGAGAAGGAGAGAAATACCCCTCCAGATCAGATAGCCGATGGCCCTGCCAGTGCCACCATCACATGCCCAACGCTGGTTCCCTGACCCGGAGAACCGTGACGAACATGAAGATGGCAGGGAACACAGCGCGTGATAGAGTGAGTCAGCGAGAGCAATGGTCTGAGAGAGTTCCGATCTGGAGAGCCTGAAAAAGAAAGTTGTAAAAAAAAAAGTTGTCTGCACAGAACTTAATTTACTGAACGATTGAATAAGAGCTCAGATATGCACATAACTTCATTAACACAACAAGGCACTACAAGCTCAATTAACACAGCTATGCTGCTGCAGTTTAGGTATAAGGGCCCAGATATTCAAACTGCGCTCAAAAGTAGCGCAACAGCAGGAGCAAGCACAAACCAGTTGCGCAAATGCGCAACAGGTGCGATATTCAAACATGGAGCAGAGCGAATTGCGCAAGCAACCAACGTCTGAATATCGCACATACTGCACCATCGCGCAACCAGGAAGGAGAAGCTGAGCCAAAATGTTGCGTATGGCGCAACCAGGGAAACTCAGCTGAGCATCCCAAAGCTGCCATAAGCGCAAGCACAGCCCCCAGAGCAATGGAACTGCACATCCAGGGAGGCAGGCTGGGGCCCACCGCCAGCCATGCCACACATGGGCACAGGAACACACTGCAGAACCCACACCACACCTGCACACCCCAAGCACAGCATCACTGGGGGTGGGACGGATGATCCACGTGCCCATGGGGACAAGCCAACAAAGCATAGCAGAGCCCTGACACCCCAGCACAACCACTGGCAGGCGGAGAGTGCCACACACAGGGGGTTGACAACCACAGTGCACATCAGCCCCCCCGTATGCACAGCACACCCTGCACTGTGACCCCAAGACACCACCCATGTGCAGTGACTGGCACTGCAGGAAACCATGCAGTCCCCCCAGCACACGTCAGCCCCGTGCAACACAGAAGCCTACAAGCCAGACACACCCTGTGCACCCAGCAGTGGGTGGCAGCAGATGGCAAGACCAACCGAAAGCCACTGCCATGCTGGAGATACCTCCCCATGCACACACATGCACACACACACACACACACATACCCAGGACCATACCAGCCCAGATGGCATGCACACCACTGCAACTGAGCAACCATAGCCAGCTGCAAATCAGAGACCAACACGGTATTCATATCAAAATATAAATGTATTAGAAAAATGTAATTACAAAATCCACAACAACATAACTATTTACAAGAGGGGGGAGGGACAAGGTAGGGGTGGGCAAGGGGTAGGGATGAAGAACTTGGAGAGGGAAGGCAGAGTGGGAGGGATGGGTGGAGAGAGAAGGAGGATCTGGCCTAAGGCCTAGCAGACTGGTCCACTGCTGCCTGGTGCCGTCTTTCTTGGCTGTGCCTCCTCCTTAGCCCATGGTGCTGTATGTCCTGGAGGATGTGCTGGTTCTCCTGGGACACCCTGGTCAGCCGATGCAGTGACTGCTCCATTCTGCAGAGCACAATGAGGCCTAGGAAAAGGGAACACAGTCAATGGCTGTGACTGACCACAACCCTGAACACCACCCAACCTGCAAGCCATATAGCCCAATGTCCCGCACCTGTGATGGCGTACACCCACCCACAGTGAACATGCACATGGCCATCACAAACAGGTGGCACCAGCTATGCACACCACCGCCCACACACACTGCCCACGTCAATCACAGTACAAACTAGGCTGGCAAGTGATGTGGCAACGTGGTGCGATGCCAGTTACACAGCTATGTGCCCAGTGCATACCTGGACCACCAGTGACGCATACACAGACGTGCTGTGATACTGCACAGTGATGCATGTCACCTGTGTCGTGCCTACATACATGGATACATAGACAGTGTCAGCAGATAAGGGCCTATGTGCCACCCAGTCTGGCCATTTGACCTTGTAAGTTCACTCTGTTTTCCTATAAGTCTGTTGCACCTTACCCTGACCTCCAGAATTCCTTTATGGCTATCCGTGCATTCTTAAATCCGTGACCAAGTCAGCCCCACCACTTCCTCTGGCAGGGTGTTCCACTTGTCCACCACCCGTTCTGTGAAGAAATTCATTCTCATGTTTCCTCTGAATCGTCCTCCCTTCAACTTCATCCCATGCCCTCTAGTCCTGGAACATCTTTTACGCTTAAAAATAGTGTTTTCCTGCACTCTGTTCCCCCCTGTAAGATACTTGTATGTCCCCATCATATCCCCCTCTCCCAAGGAGTACATGTTCAGTTCCTTCAACCTGTCTTCATAGGACTTGTGATGCAATCCATGCACCATCCGTGTTGACCTCCTCTGAACCCGCTCTACCCAGTCCATGTCCATACGTAGGTATGGTCTCCAGAACTGTACACTGTAATCCAGGTGGGGCCTCACCAGTGTCTTGTATAGTGGAATTATGACCTCCCCTTTCCTGCATGGTTGTGTTGTGCATGGCTGGTGGTCTTGCCCCCCCCAGCATGCAATAGCATCCATGAAGTAATGATACTACACTCCTCTAGCAGCTGGCTCTGCCGCTGCTGCTGCTGCTGCTGGGGCACAACACCCCCGAACCGGGCCCTGCACGCCCACGCCACCATCGCCCAGGCCCCTCAGATCTCCGGCCTGTGGGAGACATATGTTGAGACAAACATCAGTGTGACTCAAAAGCAGTGCCCCTGCCCCAGTGAGAGTGCCTGCCCACACAGCCATAACCATCCATCGCACAGCTGCACACACTGACACAGCCAACTGTGTCCGAGCCGCACCTATGCACAGCCACCCAAGCACACACACACCCCACAGAGAATATAGGTGCATTGATGGTACACTCACCTGGCCTAGAGCACTACGCCCGCCTGTGCGTGACCGCAGTCGCGACAAAGTTCTGGCTCCCTCGAGCGGAAGTCACTGTACCAGTGCCGGCATGCTCAGAGACCGGCCCGCCCAGTGACCTCCACCAGGTCAGTGGCCACTTGCTGCCACAGCTGAGTCTCTGGCACTGGTGAGGGGCACCTCACCATACAGGCCATCATAGTGTGTTCAACTAGGGCCACCAGGTTGGCCACTTCAATCTGGCTCCAGGACACTGCCCTCCTCCTAGCCATGGCAACAACTTTATAGCAGGCAATATGGCACCCCGCTGCGCCGTAACCCTACGTGGAGTTGTTGCGCAATAGACCACCACAGGCTCCAATCGCGCTGTTCGAACAGTGCCGTCACTTCACATGGCGCTGTCACCAGACAGCGCAATAGGGACGTACACATGGCATGCCAACAGTGCCAGGGGTCAGAGGGCATACACAAGGTTACGGCAATGATGCAAGGCTACGCACAGTGCCATCGGACGTATAGGCATCCTGCGTGACTGCCAAGCTGTGCACCAGTGCCACAGTGGACTATCGCGCAGTAGTGCCACAGCGCCATATAGTGCCCAGTGCTATAGCTCCACTGGCACAATGGTGGCCATGGCCTGAATCACCTATCGCGCTCAGCAGGTCTGCAGCGCGACAGACGCATTCATAAGCTGTCTGGGCATGCGCAATGCAGTGTACACGCAGCCACAAACTCGCGCCATTGGCTCAGCCGGACCTTCCAGACAGCAGTTTAAAATACGCCGAGACTAGCCAACATATGCAACCATTCGATCAGCTATTCATAGTCGCAGTGGCGCGATTAGCATGTCATTATAGTTGCGCCACACCTCATTTGCATGTGTTGCGCTATAAAAATGCGACAGTGGGTTGTGCTGGCCAGATTTGGGTACTGCAAGTGAGAGGTGAGTTACATGCTGTGTGATGCTCAGGACAATGCTCATGGGAGGAGGATGATAAAGGCTAAGGGGCTGAGCATGAAAGGGCACTAGAAAGGGACAAAGGGCACCCTTTCTATCAGTATCTGCCATGCGGAGAGGAAACATGGGGGGGCTTCTGCCCCCCCGGGCCGGCAGCTATGCTCATGGGGAAATGCTGTTGACTGCACAGTGACAGGTGTCCACTTCCACCCATACAGATCACCATGACTGACCAGAGCCAAGCTGAGGGTGTGGACGGCGGGCGTAGGAGGAGGCCGAACTTCACCGTGGCAGAGACGGAGGCCCTCTTCCAGGCCTACCTGGAGGATGAGCCACTATTGAGTGGACGGAGGGGCACCCCTCAGGAACGTGCAGCTGCATGGGAGGGGGTAGCTAGGGCCGTCAACCTGCACGGAAGCCACCAGCGCTCCATGCAGGAATGCAAGAAGAAGATGAGGACTGACCGCAGGAGGCTGAAGGAGATGGTGGCAGCCTTCAGGGCGGCACGTGCTGGCACTGGTGGGGGCCCACTAGTGGTGTTGCAGCTGACCCCTACAGAGGAGACACTGGTCGCGGCCATGCAGCCGAGTGCCATTGCGGGCGTACCAGGTGGAGGATTCCAGACAGGTGGAAGTCCATCACTGCATGGTATGACGTGGTGTTGTTGGGGGCTGTTGTTCACATGCACTCACATGTACTCTCTTTCTGTTACAGATCCTGTTCGTCTTCAGGAGACGGTGGTGGTGGTGGGTCCAGACAGTGATGCAGACCTGCTGGACGTGGAGGAGGGACCATCCACCTCCGCCACCAGCCTGCAGGCACTGCAGCAGCATGCACGCTGGGCCAACAACTCCGGTGTCAGTGATACGGGTGCAGGGGGTGCACAGCCTGTGTCTCAGCAGTCTGTCATGCAGGTATGCCAGCATGCTGTGCCTATGGCAGTGGCACGCACCTGCACCATTGATGATAGCAGGCCTGCAATGGGCAGTGATAGGTGTGTGTCCCATGACGGACACATGGCAGGCCAGCATGTGCCCCTGGGCCTTCCTGGTTCACACCTGTGTACCAGCATGCTGGCACAGTCCCAGGCTGTGCCTGTCAGCACCGTGGGCAGCACCAGTGGCTGTGCAGGTGTCTGGCACTGTTGTCAGCACGGAGGTGGAACAGGTGGACCTGGGGGCTCAGCAGTTGGAGGGCGGCGCAGCAGTCGCACACCAGGTCTGGGGGTACAGTGTCAAGCAGTGGCACATGTCCCCCACCCTTTGATCCGCCCATACCTGGTCCTGGCAAACAGCGCCCACCCTCAAGGGGTGCTGTGCACCAGGACCATCCACACCCTGGGGGTCACGATGCCATTGGGGCACAGTACCCATTGGACGCGCACACCAGCCTGCTGCAGGACTCGGTACAGCTGCAGGGGCAGGTTGCAAGGTCCGTGGAGGCACTGTCTGTGTCTGTGGAGCAGCATAGCAGGGAGTGTGCTCGGGACCGAGCCGAGCTGGTCCTTATGTGGATGGATGTGACCGCTGCCATTGACAGGCTGACCCAGGCAGTGGTCTCTGTCGCGGACGCATTGGCCACACCGTCAGGTGCCCCTGTACCACACACCCCACACAGTGCGCTCTCCACTCCCGTTCGGCGTGCGTGCGACACCAGGCCTGTCGATGCGGGTTCTGCTGGGCATCCCGAGCACCCCTGGTGCAAGTTTGTTTGGCAGGATGCAGACCCCTGTGCGGGCAAGGTCGCGTTCGTGCAGTGGGACCCCTGGTGGTGCACCAGCGCCACCCGATGTGGCCCCTGCTCAGCCTGCCAGTGCTGCTGGGCCACGTTGGGGCTGCCCATGCATCTGTGGTGGCTGTGGGACAGTGCTACCTGACTGAGCTGTCTCCCAGTGCAGGCCCTGTCTGGTGCTGCCCTGTGTGCAATGTGTGTCATGGTGGGCAGTGCACTGCTGGGTGCTCTGCTCACCCGCTGACACACGGACCACCTGCACACTCTCCCAACTGCTGTCCACAGGTGCGTGTGCATGATGATGCCTGCATTGCACTGTACACCAAGGTGCAGGGTGCCCAGGTCCTGACACACGACGTGGACAGTCCAGGTGGTGGGGGTGGTCAGTGGTGCTGTGTGTTGGCAATGTCATTTCCGCAGTGCTGTGCTGCTGCCCATGTACGCTGCCTGGTGTGTGTGTGTGTCCATATGAGTGCTCACCCCTCTCTGATGGTGTGTTGGTATGCCTGGAACCTTCAACTCCCCTGACCTTCATGCACGGTGTGTTCCCCTGTGTGCCTGTGGTTTGCGCATGGACAGTGTTGCCTGCACATGTCCCTTGACTTACCTGTGTTGGGCGTAGTGCTCTTCTGCAATGGTGTCCCGGTGCAGCTGGGCCTGCCGGGTCAGTCGGGGTCCCTCCGTCCTAGGGGGCTGCTCATCACCAACACCACGGTGTCACTGCGTCCCCTCGCTGTCTCCCTCTTGGACCTGTACGGCTATCCCATGGTCTTTGGCCATGTTGTGCAGGATGCAACAGGCCAGGAATATCCCACAGGCCTTTTGGGGGCTGTACTGTAGGGCTCCGCTGGAGGTGTCCAGGCATCGGAGGCGTGCCTTGAGCATCCCAAACACCCGCTCTATGATGTTACGTGTTGCGGCATGTGCCTCATTGAAGCATAGCTGCACTGGGGTTGTGGGGCGCCGGTACGGTGTGAGCAGCCAGGGACGGAGTGGGTATCTGCAGTCACCTGTGTGGAGATAGTGGAGATCAGTGTCATGTCAGGTCCATATTGCCCACATCCTTGTGTGCCACTACCATGGCACCTGTGTCATTCCCACCCTTGCCCAGAGTTTGCATTCCATACACGTGTACTCACCCACTAGATGACCCGTGGGGATGTCCCCACTCTCGAATCGATGGCACAGTGCAGACTGGTGCCATATGAAGGCATCATGTGCTCCGCCAGGGTGTGTGGCACAGACATTGATAATGCGCCCAGTGGCATCACACCACCTGGCAGTTGACACTGGAAAACCCCTTTCGGTTCCGATATGCCTGGCCGTCGGGGCCAGGTGGCGTGTGAATGGCCACATGGGTGCAGTCTATGGCCCCTAGCACGCCAGGCATACGTGCTACCCTGTGGAACTCCTGCATGTTTGTTGTACGCTCTGCCGCGGTGCTGGGGAAATGGATGTACTCCGCAGCATGAGGCAGCAGTGCGCTGAGGAATTGGGTGAGGATGCGTGACGTGGCTGACTGTGTAATGCCTGTGGTGTCCCCTGTTGGCCTCTGGAAGGTGCCCGTGGTGAGCAGGCACATGCAGGCTGTCACCTTGGTCTCCACAGACAGAGCGTGACTCCGTCGTGAGGGTGCCTGCATCACATCACTGCACAGCTCGCAGAGCCATCTCAGTATTGCCCTGTTCAGGCGGTACCGGCCCAGAATCTCGACGTCTGTGTACAGCTCGAAGCTGATGCGGGCACGATACCGCCTGTCGGGGCATACCGACGGCGGCCCTCTGCGGCCACGTCCCCCTGCAGCATGGTGCCTCATCCCCCTCATTACAGCTTCCATGTGGAAGCTGGCACTGTCCATCTCCCTGGCTTCTGCCCCTGGCTGCTGTTCCTGTGTTACCCCCGCTTTCCCCTTACTGCTGCTTCCACTGCACCGGGCACCCCCACTGGCCTCTCTGTCCTCCTGGACCCACTGTCCCTCTCTGCCCTTCCAGCTCCTGTCTCTCTCTCTCTCTCTCTCTCTCTGTCTCTCTCCCCCAGTTTGCGGCCTGCTAGGGTTCTTGCGCCGCTTCCTTGAGCCTTTTTATTTTGGCTCAATTCCGCTACTGCACAACTTCCGGCTGAGCCACTCTTGTGCATTGCGCAAGTGTTCAAATATCGCATTGCGCACTTTATGCATGGACCCGACCCCTTCGGTTGCGCATGCCTTCATTTCCATTGCGCTGTTGCTCAGCATGTTTTTGGTGGTGCAACTGGCCCCTTCTGAATATCGCAGAATGGCGCATTTTTGGAGTTGCGCATGCTCAACCCTGTTGCGCATGGCGCAACCCTTTTGGATATCTGGGCCAAGATGTCACCCATCACAATTATTACTACTGTATTGGCATACATGTGTATACTACAATATATAAGGTGTAACAGATAACCTGCTGTTTAGTATGAATTTTTTCACAACATATTTATTGTTTACTTCTTACTGCGTCTGTTTCAATTGCTCTGTGTGTGGTTATTAGGGGTGGCTGGATTACTGGAGTGAGTATAATAATTAAAGTTTACAGTTCCATGATTTTGGAAGTATGGCAGATTTATTCCAGATGAGGGTGGTGCGTTGCCATACTGTCCTAAGGGACTGAATACAGGGAACATTCCTACTGCAGAGGGTGTCTGCTCAGACTGCACTGACGGATGCAGTAACAGACTTCCTATGTATGGTGAACTATTACTGTTAGGAATATCAAAACAGGTTTATCATTTCAAAATTTGGATTCCAGTTCTGTACCACTGCTCTTGCTGTCATGATCTCTTTGTGGTACACGTGAAACACCAGCGGAGCTGAGCAGGCTGCTCTGTGTCTGCCTATCAGATTTTGATGCACTTCAGTAATTCCGGAGACTTGTTTCGCACCATGGCCTGTTACTGTCATGATTTCTCTGGATGCCAAACCTGCACCAGAGAGAATCTGAACAGTGGTACTCCTAATGCAGTGATTTGTGTACCTTTGTGACAGTTCAGTGGCTTCTGATATTTTGGGCATGAGGTTACCTAAATTGTTTACTCCCATTGTCTTCATTGTATACCTATATAGGTCTTCAGGATGAATAGTTCTCTTGAGATGCAAATACAGTGCTGAGGCAGAAGGAGGACATTTACTGAGATATTGTTTAAACATTTTCACGGGGCATGGTGGGTTGTTGACATCAGCAAACAGAAACCCTTGGAGAGATTGCTTGTTAACTTCATGGGGGTTTGAGTGGTTCTTTGTGTGAGGGTTGAAGGCAAGTGAGATATACTCACACCCATGCTCATCTTTAGCTACAACAAAATAATCCTGCTGTAATTCCCTCACTCCTTTCCTTCCGTGCCTTGCCAGACCCAACCGCAATTCAAACCATATAGGTCTGATAAGACATTCAGGCATGTTTGGATCAAATGCTTTTGATGATCTCAACTTCTTTAGGTCCGACTGGCTTATGGGCGGGTGGTGTGTGGCTTTATCCTACCTTTCTTTTCTTAACTGCTTTAATAGTGCTACAAATACATTATTTGCTTATTTAAATATAGCATCAGTTGTTATATTCAGGTATCTCTCGATCTTACTTCGAGAGGGCTCTTGCAATATGTACTCACAAGTAGGACTAAGCCGCCAAGCGTTAGAACCAGAGAGAAAAACTCTAGCTAGCAGTGTCCAGCGGGGGACCGCCCCCTAATATCATGTGACTGACATCAGCATGGCACTGATAAGGAGCGGTCCCCACGCTCGCCTTCCAGTTCTTTCCCGCCGTCAACCTGCGCACGTCAGACCTCATGGCAGAACGCTGCTACTGTTGACACCATATTGGATGAGTATAACACTTAACAGTTTTAATATTTAATCCGTTTATTCTCATTTTGTATTTTCCAAACAGCGTCGTGCATGACGTCTCTGATGCTTTCAGAATCGCATAAGAACAAGTGTGACTCCTGTGGAACTTGGCTCCCTCACAAGGGCGGCCATTCCCTCTGCATTTTTTGCCTGGACCCAGGCCACAAGGTAGAAGGGTGGAAGCATTGCCAGAAATTTAACGAGGCCACACGTAAACATAGGCAGCAGTCCCTAGAGGCCTATCTTTTAAAAGAAATAAATGGCCAATATGGAGAAGGAGCTGAAGAAACTCAGGCAATCGTCCTCTTCGGGGCCACAACAAGAAATAGAAGGACAAGGAGAGACATCGGAACCGGGAAGGGTCCCCAGCCATTCTGCTGCCCCCCGCTGAAGTTGCGGCCCTACACGTAACATCCCCTCTGGGGGATTCACCCTGGATGACCACATTGGTGGCTACCAAATGGCTGTCAGCTCACCTGTCTGGTCTGGGCTCGGGCCCAACGGGAGCGTCCCAAGATCAGGAGGCACCCACCTCCTCTATGGCCTCCAAGATTTCAGGGCTTAGGGGTACGAGTAGGACCGGTAAGTCAAGTTCCGGCTCTGCCGATTTTTGCATGGCAGTGGCTGCTAAGTCATCTGCCGGCCCCTCCGATGGACTACCAGCCCTGGATCCTCTGTCAGGCCCCAATAACAGGCCTGACAAAGAGGTGACAGCACAGCTGACGTTAGATACACAGCTGACGAAAGAGTCCTTGCCTTCCCCTCCCTTACCGCCAGTAACAGTACCTCCAGCCCTCCCCACAGGAGACACGGAGACAAGGGATCACCCACTGGATGGAATTTCATCACCCCCTTCACTGGTGCCTCAGACGCCAAAGCCAGCACTGGACCAGACTTTAGTCCCTCTGACACCTGCAGGCGCTTCAGCCCCGCAAGGCCTTCTGTTGAACCAGACACCAGGATCTTCAGAGCAATCTCATCCGCCTCTTCTGTTGGGGCCCTCCGAGCACCCCAACGAGTTTGGCGTGAAGCTGATGATTCTTCCGGCAGAGCCTCCACTGGGACCATCGGGCTCTCTGTCAGGACCTTCTGGAAATCCTTACAGACATCCATCGCCAGGCTTGCCTCCTCAGTACCTGATGCCAGGATTCCCAATGTCACAGTATCTGGTGTCAGGCTTCCAAATGCTGGGCTACCCTCCGTTGGGCTTCAACTACCCCTACTATGGGTACCCTAGCTGAGGGTTTCATAACCCTCCACCCCAGCCTCAAGTGGACCTTCAAGCAGTCCTTAAAAACTGATGGGCAGAAGCAAAGTCACAGCTCACGTCAGAGCTAGAGAAACATCAGCCACTGATGGCCCCGACGCAGGCTTCAAAGCCCCCTTCGTCAGACCCTTCTCCTTCATCCAGTCCTAAGGGCCGATGCAGGCTTATCATCTCGACTCTAATACTAGGCCCTGAGAGTTCTCTAGACCTGCAATGGAGTTTTCCAGGTCGGTAGAACTGCCGCTTCCAGCTATCAGCTCCTCGAGCGACCAGGATCCTTCTGACTCAGAGAGTGACACGGCTCACTCCAATTCTGATGTGGAAACACCCACGCCGAATGATCAGAGACTGAAGGACTCCCCCAAATCCCCTTCAGAGGATCCTTCATTCTTGGAACTTTTAAGAAAGATCCAAGTGGCCTATGATTGGCGCACAGTTGCCCAGGATCCACAGAGGCAGAAACTGGCAACCCACTTGGATTTGGCAGACTCTTCCCCAAACCTCATTCTGCCCTGGATTGAACCACATGAAGATTTGATCACCACTATATGGAAGCAACCCTCTTCTCTGGCACCAGTGGCCAGAAAGGCTGACAGACTTTATCACTCTGGACGATAAAGACTTCCTCAGTCTTCATCTTAAGGCAGATTCTGTAGTTATTAGTGCGGCCCACGATAGGTCCGCATAACCAAAACACCTTAGTGCTTCTCCCCCGATAAAGAATCCAAAATTCTGGACCAGTACAGGAAAAGGATTTACTCTTCCTCCACACTGGGTATCAGGGCACTGAACTACATTGCCCATATGGGTGACTATCAAAAATCTGTCCTAGGTCAATTGGAGTCCAAGGTAGACTCCCTGCAGGAGTCTACACTAAAAGATGAGATGGCAGATCTGGTCCAGTCAGGCAGATCTGCTTGTAGTCACATGCTACATGCCACCGACGATGCAGTGGACGCTGCAGGTAGGGGCTCGGCCTCTGCAGTTAGTCTCAGATGCCACACCTGGGTGAATCTCTGGTCTAACATCAGAGGTCCAGTCGGCCACACAGGATGCCCCTTTTAGAGGGTCTCTCCTTTTTGGCGGGAATGTAAAAGACATCATCACTGACCTTCAAGATAAGGGCAAGGCCCTATGTTTGGTACAATTTATGTATGAGCCTCCACAAAGCAGAAACAACCATTTTGGAGGCAGCAACATCGCCAACAAAAGCCAAATCAGAACAAACAGGCAACCTCAGCTGCTAGAGTAACCCCGGGTAAGTCCCATAAAGCCTCGAGAGCCACTTTCTCATTACAATTTGTGTTCCAGTTGCTGAGCAGTGGCTAATAACTGCATCACTAACAGCCATCTAGTTTACTTATCATACACCGCCCTCTCCCTTGGCCTTTTTAAATTCCTGCACCTACCTCTTGTAACACTGCAGCTTCTCCTGTGCAACCAACAGCTGCACTTTGAGTTGATTGCACTCCTGCAGCACCTCCCTTAGCTCCTGCAGTGTAAATCGAGGGCAGTTGGGGTCCTTCAGATCAATCATGATCTTGTCTGTCTCATGGTTAGACTGTAAAAAGGACAGCATCTTTTCTTCAGGCCAACACAAAAAAAGCGTATACAAAGCTAATCCTCTGCTAAACAGTTCTAACAGTATAAAGCGCAGTTGTTTGCTGCAAGAATTGAATATCCTTGTAAGCAGCAATGACTTCATCTCCTTTTATTCCTGAATATAATATTTATGGAAGAGTTTTAGACCGATTTGAAACTAAACTGACAGGCTTTGTGACTACTCACTACTGGTTTATAATATTTCTGTCCTGACTTGTACCCTTTTCTGGTTCTCCCTCATGTTCTTTAGAGGCTGCTGCATCTGTGTCGGTGCGACGATGACAGTGCCACTCCATGACCAACAATCTGGTGGCACATGCACACCTGAAGACTTGAGGCCCCATTTTCAAATGGTTAGCATGGCACAAGCCGGGTTTGTACTGCACTAACCTGGAATAGCGCCAGCTGTCGGGGGTGTGTCCATATTCAAAGGGCACAGATGCGCAATGCACCCCTGACAGTGCCATCACCCACAATATTGTGCTGCAGCTATGCAAATGAAGGTTCCCTCAGCACAATATTGAATGTATTCAGAAGCGCTAAACAGCCACCAGCACTGGCGCAGATTAACGCTTCTGAAACCCAGCCCTTAGGGCACAGATCTGTCTGCCCACTATGAAGGGCTAGGTACCCTAGTGATTCAGTGTCCCTTCCCTGATCCCCGTTCACAGACATAAACAAATCTCAGTGGAAGTTCGGCTCCCCTGCCCCAATCCTTTTCACAGACATAAAAACTCTCAGTGGTAGTTCAGTGCCCCCCCATTCATTGACTGACACCCTCTCTCATATACATTCCCAGTGGTCCCTCCCCAATCCATGTCAAATGAATAAAAAACTCCCCAATTCCCTGGTAGTTTAGTGGTCCCCCTTTCTGAGCCCCGATCTGTGTCAAATTGATATGAAACTCCCTAATTCCCTGGTAGTGTAGTGGTACCTGCTCACCAAACCCCAATCTGTGTCAAATGACTAAAAATCTCCCAAGTAGTCCCCCCCCCGAGGCTGTGTTACATGAATAAAAAACTCCCCGATTCCCTGGTAGTCTTTTGGTCCCCCCCTCCACCCGCCAAGCCCTGATCCATGTCAAATGAATAGATCATTATTTATTTTATTTGAATTTTGTTAACCAGGTAAACCAATGAGACAATTGAGTCCCTTTTTCAGGCACGACCCGGATTAGTTACATACAATAGCAGCTCACAGTGACAATACGTTGCATAGGCATTTCAGTACATAAAATTACACAGTTGGGAAGGACAAAAACAAAAATCAAAATTACACAACAGGTAAGGACAGAGGCACCCAATGCTGCACTTTTCACCCTCTCCCCACCCTTCCTACATTCCTTCTCCCCCCCCATCCTTCTTCCCTCTTCCTATGACTCTGGCACTTCTTATCTGTTGTCTGTTTTCTCTGACAAATGCCGCTGGCTGCCTTGTTACAATGCTACCCTTGAATTGTATTAATCTGTACTCTGTTTGCAATGTCCACATTGCTGTAATGTCTGTCTGTCTTGATGTTCCCCATAATTTGTATTTCTCCTTTGTAAAAGAGCCAAGGCTCAAAGGTATTTGTAATCCTAGACTTGATAAATAAAAAATAAATAAAATAAGAGACAGTTATGAATACCAACCACTGTAGTAATTAGTTACAGACATTTAAGTACGGAGATACATAAGTGTTTTCATTTATGTGTTTTGCCGTTTAATTAGAATAGGGAGACTTGCATTCAGATCAAATCAGCTAAGGGCTAGGGAACTTCAGGGCCGAAGACAGCACTGACAAAGTGCTGGGGCCCTGGGGAGTATTTTGAGCCTTCTTTAGAACTGCATGATGGTTGAGCTTGCACAAACTTCCAGAGGTATGGAATTCCAAAGTGGTGGCACAGCTGCAAAGAAGGATCTACTGCAGGTGGCAGACTGGACCCTAGAGGTATCAAGCAGCAAGTTAGTAAGTGATCTCAGTGACTTGGCAGGCCACCTATATTGAAGTATCCGCTTCATGTATTTGAAGGTCTCAGTCGTGTCCCCGCTCTCTCTCCTCTCGGGAGTACATGTTCAGAGCTCTCAACCGCTCCTTGTTTGCACTACACTGTTGGCCAATGATCATCTTAGTTGCCCTCCTCTGGACAGTCTCCAGCAGGTTAATGCTCTTTCTAAGGTGTGGGCACCAGTACTGTACACCATACTCTAGATGTGGCCTCACCAGTCACTTGTACAAGGGCAATATAATCTCCGCTTGTCTACTGCTGATCCAACTGGCTATGCAGTCCAACATTTTATTTGCCCTTGCTGCTGCTCCCCTGCACTGCATGGACTGCATCAGGTCACTAGTGATCATCATCCCCCAGATCCTTCTCCTCCTCTGTTGCAGATACCTGGACTACTCCAAGGTTGTGCTCCGTCCTGGGATTCTTGACTTCAGTGTGTGTAACTTTACATTTCTTTGTATTGAAACCAAGCTGCCAAATCCTGGACTACCTCTCAAGCTTTTCCAGGTCATCCTGTAGGTCCTGTATTCCTTTGGCTATGTCCACCCTCCCACAGAGCTCGGTGTCATCTGTGAATAGCCACATTTTGCCCTTATTACCATCCCCAACATCACTGATGAAGACATTAAACAACACCGATCCTAGAACGGAACCCTGTGGGACCCCACTGGTAACCTCCCTGGTGCTAGATAATCCTGCCCCACCGCCACCACCCTCTGGGTCCTGTTTCTTAGCCAGTTCTCTACCCATCTGGTCATCTTCTCCCTAAACCCAAGATCCACCAACTTCCTGATCAATCTCTTGTAGGGCAGAGAGTCAAAGGCCTTGCTGAAACCCACTGCTTGGCCCCTGTCTATAGTTTTAGTAACCCAGTTTAAGAAGTCAATCAGATTTGTCTGACACAACCTCCCTTCCATAAATCCGTGCTGCCTCGCATCCTGGAGACCATGCTCCTCTAGATACTCTACTAACCTTTCCTCAAGTATAGTCTCCACAGGCTGACCTGGTGGCGCTGAGGGTTGAGGTGCTGGATGCCACACCTCGCTCCACACTGGTGACCCAGATTCGGGAATGGACTCGGGTCTCCAGAGGTTGGCAGGGGCGGAGAGGGATTGAGTGTCCATAGACTGCTCTCCCTCTCCGGGAGTGGGGGGTATTCAGTCACTGGTGCACTTGCGACCTCTGGCAGAGGCTGGGGGCAGTGTGCTGGTGCTGTACAGCAGGGGTGAGTTTGAGGCACGGCACCGGGGGGAAGCGTGTGCAGATGCGTGCGCGCTCCCTCCATTGGCGTCATTGTACGCCTCAGCTCACGTCAAGGGCAAACAGGGAAAATGTGGTGCTGGGTCGAGGTGGCTTGATTGTCATCTAAGGGGACTGCCAGGACCTGGGAGCACCAGTGCACAACACTGGATCCTTGTTGGTGAGGAGTAAGGGAGACTCCCTGCCACTCCACCGCGGGAGGTAAGCTGCGGGGGTTAAAGGCAGTGGGGGCTTCACTAGGAGCCAGGGCAGGACCGGACGGTGGCTGGAAAAATGGATGGATGCCAGGACATGAATGCAGACTAGAGGCCACAAGGTAAATAAGTACTAACAAAAAAAAACAAAAAAAAAGTATGGTCTCCATGAGCTTGCACATGACTGAGGTCAGACTGAGCAGTCTGTAATTCCCTGGTTCATCCCCGGGACTGCTATTATAAAGGGGCACCACAGGTGCCATTCTCCATTTGTGCGGTACCACACCTGACTCCGGTGAACAACTGAACAGTCCCACCACTGGCCCCACAAGCTCCTCTGCCAGTTCCTTCAGCACCCTTGTATGTACGCTGTCCGGGCCTGGTGATGTTTCCACTTCAATGCTAGCAGCCCTTCCCTCACGCTATCCTCATCTACCACCACATCCATCCTCCCCTCTCCCCACTCCTTTTTTCCCCCCTGTGGGCACCGGTCCATCTTCCTCCCTGCTGAAAATGGAACAAAAGTAATATAGAAACATAGAAGTTAATGGCAGATAAGGACTGCAAGGCCCATCCAGTCTGCCCATTTTTTCTACCTTATGAATGTGCCATAGGCCTTTACTCTGTCAATGGCCTATCTATACATACTCATCTGTATTGCTCCCTTATGCCTATCCCATGCTTGTTTGAAGCCCTGCACTGTATTCATATACACCACTTCCTGAGGTAGGCCATCCCCTACATCCAACACCCTTTCTGTGAAAAAGAACTTCCTCATATTCCCCCTTAATTGGCTTCCCTCTAATCTCATACTGTGTCCTCTTGTCCTGCTATTTTTCTTATATTGAAACATGTTAGACTCTTTCACCTCGTTAATGCCGTTAAGGTGTTTGAATGTTTCAATCATATCACTTCTCTGCCTCCTTTGCTCTAGGGTATACATAGTGAGCTCCAATAATCTGTCCTCATATGTTTTCTGATTCAGTCCCTGCACCATTTTGGTTTCCCTTCTCTGGACTGCCTCCATTTTGTTAATGTCCTTGTGTAGGTGCGCCCTCCAGTGATCCATGCAGTACTCCAGATGGGGCCTAACCAGAGTCTTGTAAAGAGGGATTATTACCTCCCTCTTACGACCTGTGATACCCCTACTAATACACCCCCAACATCCCTCTAACCTTACCTACTGCCCTGCTTGGATGATTTCAGGTCATCTGTGATGATGATGATGCCCAAGTCTCTTTCTTCCCTTGTGATTGCCAGCAACTCCCCTTCCAACCTATAGGTAGCTTTAGGGTTTCTCTTCCCTATGTGCATGATCTTGCACTTCTTTGTGTTAAACCCCAGCTGCCACTCTTCCGACCATTTTGCCAGTTTTTCCAAATCTCTTCTCTTTCTGCCCACCCCATCTGGATCATCTACTCTGTTGCAGATCTTGGTGTCATCTGCAAACAGGCAAACCTTACCCTCCAGTCCATCTGCAATGTCACTGATGAAGATACTGAAGAGGACTGGCCACAGGACTGATCCCTGAGGTATCCCACTTGTGACTTGTACTCCTTCAATACCTCTGCTTTTCCCTCATTCTCCTCCTCCCACTTGTCCCCTTTCTGAAGCCTAACAATCCTGTCTTTCTTGTCCCTTTTTTCCCTTATATAGTGAAAAAAAAGGCCTTCTCTCCCTTCTTAATCCCTGCAGTTCCTTCTGAGCTTTAGCTGGCCAGACTACCTTACTGCCCTTCATAGCCATCTTTAGGTAAGTCTCCCTGCCCTGCTCTCTCTTGGGCTTTCTGAATTTCCTATAGACTAACTTGAGTAAGCAGAAGGAAAACATTTCAGGATATAACTTATTGGACAGCAGGACAGCTAGAACAATGGTCTTTTTCAGCTTTAGAGTTTGTTTCAGAAAGTTATTAAAGCATTTCAGTTTACTCAGGAAAACACTTTTTTTCAAATTTCTGTTGTCCTTCATAGTGCTTTAAATACACTGCTCGCAATTATTCATAATTTTCTGACCTCGTTTTTCCATAACAACAAAGTATGATGTCACATGCACAGCAATTTTGAGGTTAGTTAGCAATCAGCTGTTTTTGATGTATGCAGTGAAATGAGTACTAGCTTATATAAAAATATTTAAGGAGCACCTTTCTTGATTTTTTTTTAATGCTTGTAATAAAGAGCCTAACTGGACTGGAGCTCCCCTGGGATGTGAAATAGTTTTTTTTTCCTGCAGTCCCCAAAAGAAGGAAAGGGATCGTAATTTGTCCCCAACGGGCTGGCAGCATAATTCCTTTCCACTTCCTACTAGCCCGCTTTGTCCTCTTGCTCTGACATTTTATGATGTCTGTCTAGGGAGAGTGCAGGGGCACACGCCACTCACTTCTATGGATCATCATTTCTAAAGAAGATTTACCAATTTTAAATTGGGTTTTGGGAATGATCGATGCCAAGGTACAACTAATAAGGCTCTGGTTAGCTGAACCTGGCATCAATATTCCCCAAAACCCAATTTAAAATTGGTAAATCTGCTTTAGAAATGATATTCCACAGATGTGAATGGAACACACCCCTGTGCTCTACAGACGTCATAAAACTTTGGAGTGTGGGGGCAGAGAGAGCTAGTATAAAGTGAAAATGGATCACGCTACTAGCCCCTCAGGGGTAAATTATGATCCCTTCCTTTGAGGACTGCATAACAAATTATTTTACACCACAGAGGAGCTCCTATTCAAGCAAGGTAACTCCTTGTTCTTTGTTAAAAGCACTGAAAAAGGTGCTCTTTAAACAAGAATATAAGTCGAAGAAAAACAAAAATCTAAAAAAAAAAAAAAAGTAAAACATTTTAAATTGCCTGGGCCCCAAGATATTATTCCCCATGTCAGATGGGACAATCTGCAGTGTAATGATTATGATTACGGACACTATATATAGCTTCGCTCTTCCCACACCTGTAAACCACATAAGATGTATCCTAAGTACCTGCAAACCTCAATAAATTTTAAGTTACAAAAACTTAAATTGTTAATATGATGCATTTCAAATTTCTACAGCTTATAAATATGTCTGCATGGAGTTATAAACAAGAACTGGCTGTATAAAACACAGGATAAACAACAGAAACAATATTCATGTAGTTGGTCAGCATACACACAGTTCACATACAGCGCCAGACTCCCATGCTGCATAAATGATTCTACTCCTAGGCCACTTCCTTGCACAGGTGTGGGAGGAGGAGGCAGCTGGGTGTGGCAGAACTTGGCCAGATTTTTCATGTCTCTAAACATTCCAGGTACTTATAATTGTAAGAAGGTGTCTTGTGCACATAAGGTAGTTCTGTACGTTCTAAGTTCAGCTACCATAGTCTATTTCCCACAAAAAGGATTTGGTAATACCCTGCAAAAAACATAGAATTTGACAGCAGATAAGGACTGCTTGGCCCATACAGCCTACCCATGCCTCCTTACTGAAACTATTACCGCAGACTGTACCTGATCTATAGCTCTCTTTCCCCCTTTCCACTATGACTCCCTTGTGCTTATCCCATGCATTCTTGAACCCTACCGCTGTTTTTGGCCTCACCACCTCAGCTGGAAGGTTGTTCCAGGAATCCACCACTCTTTCTGTGAAGAAGTACTTCCTCACATCTCTCCTCAGTCTACCCCCTCCAGCTTCACAGCACGTCCCCTTGTTCTTGAGCACATTTTCTTCTGAAAAATACTTCCCTCCGGTACCTTATTTAACCCCTTGAGCAATTTAAAGGTCTCTATCATTCTCCCCCCATTTCAGGGTTTACATATTGAGGTCTTTCTCCTCGTAGGGCTTTTGATGCAGACTTGGCACCATTTTAGCTGCCCTCCTCTGGACTGCCTCCACTCTATGTCCTTCTGGAGATGTGGTTTCAAGAACTGGACAAAGTACTATTGGTGGGGTCGTACCAGTGATCTATACCAAGGCAACACCACGTCCCTCTTTCTGCTGGTGATACCCCTCTTTATGCACTCCAAGATCCCTCTAGCCCTCCTCCTGACTGTCTTGTCACACTGCCTGGTAAAGTAAAAACAATTTACTTTTACTGCAAAGTCAAACATTTTGGTTTTAAACTCAAATTCCATTTTTAAAGGGCTTTTAACATGATTTATAATATGTTTATATGTACAGTTTCTGTGCCTTTTATGGTTATGAGAGTTTTTTCTCAAGTCCTTTGTGTGATTTCAACTGATGACTTCAGTGCTCTACCAGGCAATTATGGTGTCATCAGTATTGTGAAAGCTGCTCTCAGATTGGTTCAGTATTCAACTGTAATGAGAGTAACCTTCAAAACAGCCACTGTGACAACAGCGACAGCAACATATTTTTGATGTCTTGCTATTACTGCAGTCACCAGCCAAGAAGATAGGTCTTTTATCTTGTCATTTGTACCCCCACTTCTGTTGCATAAAGGAAAGGTTATCATCAAGGGGAAACATATAGGATAGTGCATGAGGAACAGTTGACAACAGGGCTGTTCTTTCACCGAGTTGGCACTATGACAACGGATTACCTCGAGAACGCAGGCTCAGAGGTAATCCGTCAGTCTAGTGCCAACGAGGTGAAAGATGCCCTGTTGTCAACTGTTCCCCGTGCACTTTTCTTTATAGTGTATGGTGGAACGTCATTTTTTGGGGAAAAAAAATCACTACAGCATGTTTCTGCTTCAAAACATTTTTACTGGGTTACTAGAAGGAAAAAAGAACTTTACATTTTGAACATTTTCACGCTTGACATTTTAACTGTTTAAGAACTTTACATTTTGAATGTGTTAACACTAAACATTAGTACTGCTGCCGACATTGCTGCTTTCACTATGTGTCCTGTCTATGGAGTGAGCCCTAACTGTCAAATGCTGCTCAAGGACACAGTGTGGCGTTCGCAGTGCAGTAGAAAAATCGTTCTGCACTCACGAATGTCACTAGCGTGTGACTTCTAAGGTTTAAACGATGGATTTCGGTGGAGAACGACGTTCCACCATACACTATAAAATAGTACGAGTATATGGGATTTTGTCATCAGCTACTTTATAGATTACATTAGGCTGGTCATTTTTTTAAAAGAACCTGTTTCAGTACTTTCATCAAGCCCCCACCACCACCACTGGTGGCTTACCTTAACTGGACTTAGAGCAGCGGTGCACGATACTGATAAAAACTGTAAACTATACTATTTTAGATTTCTCTTTATCTCCAAACTTTTTATAACTTTTTTCCCCATTTTGAGTCTGCTTTACCATGTCTTCATTTTTTTTAACTGTTGCAATAATAAAAGGAGAACTCCTTTTAATAGGGTTTGGACCAGGTTTTCATCACTATTCTCTGTTGTGTTTAAACACCCATTATTTAAGATCACTGTTCATGTGACTATAATGAACTAGCACGCAGTAGACACTGCTCCTTGACCTTATCGGATAACAGGTGTACAAAAACAGCTGAGAATACTGCTGAAAACCTGGTCCGAGCCCTATTGAAAGGGGCACTCCTTTTATTATTTCAAATGTGAAAAAAAAGTATTAAAGCAGAATAAAAATGGGGAAAGAAGGGTATCATACAAGTCAGGAGATAAGGGACAATCTAAAACAGAATACAAAAAAGTATAGGTCAAAAGTTTCACTGCTATCATGCTCTGCTGATTTCAACAGTCCATGCTTTGAATTTTTCCGCACTGATGTTTTTCCAGGGAAAGGGATCATAATAATTCCTCACCAGATCCCTTCCCATTCCTGGTGCCAATTTCTGAAAGCCCAGCCAATGTGATCACACATTTTTTGTAATGTACGAGTTTGTAAAGTGCAGGGGTGCGGTCCATTGATATATGATTGAAAGGCGCTATATAAATAAAGAGTGATTTGATTTATTTAGTTTTTATTTACCAAGTAGGTGCACTAGACATTTGCCTATTTTTGGGTATGACCCAGGAGAATCACAAAAACAGGAGGTAAACAGAAGCAGCATACATATTACTACAGGTGGGTTTTAAATTGCCTCTTTTTAAAAATGTTTTAGAAGTCCATCGGATTCAAATCAAAGCCACCACTCAACTAACAAGAACCACGGCATTGGTGGCAGCTGTTTCAGATGACAATATAAACTGACCATAATCATGGCATGGCCACACACCCCGAGGAAGAGACATGCAGCCTCAAAGTGCTAGGGTTATCTTGTGATTTTTTTTTGTACTGCCTTCACTACTGGTGGCTACAAGTACTTAAAATGCTACTGGATACATTCCAGCATGTGAGCTGTGACTGATTGTGTTTTTGTTTTGTTTGTTTGCTTTGTGTCTCTATTAGAAACACTGACATTTAGGTTTTCTGTCTAGTACTGCCATGGAGTTTGTGATATCTTCCTGATGCTACCTAGTGCTGCTGTGACCTTATTTTAAACATTCTGCCAGGTTACATCAGCCCTTTTGGATAGGAGACTAGCAGCTCCTGTTACTGTCTCCTGTACTGTCCCAACTGTTATTAATGCTCTTTAGTGAGTTCTGTGGCTACTAGCATCACATGGTGCTGAACTTTTTTTTTTTTTTGCATGTGCAGCAAATATACTTTATATGCACAGAGTGGGAAATAAATTCTTAAAATCAGAAAGTGGGAGTAAATCATGTAAAAATGGGAGTGTCATACTCCTTTATACCTCTTATCTGTTCCAGTGAGTGTCACCTCACAGGTCTGTGATTAGCCTCAGGAGGGCAGCAGGACAGGTGACTAGCATTTTGACACTGTAAAAAGCTCTGGTATACAACTGGGGCTATCTCCCACAGCTGACCCCCACTGCTGACGTCAGCTGCAGTGGATTCTGATATACCACTGGTGTGGCTGCCTGCTTGAAATGTCGGGGCAGGGATGGCAGGATCAACCTGATAAATGATAAATACACAAGAACGCAGTAAGTAAAATTTACTTTTGCACACAAAGTGCAAATCGAGGCATTTAAAGCACGAACGTTGTCCTTTAAGGGTCTACAGCCTATGTTGCCCATACTGCCCGATCATTTTGGTGACCCTCCTGCATCGCACCCTCTCAACTAACTCAATATCCGTTTCATATTGAGGAGCACAGCTCTGTATGTGTGCTCCAAGTGGGGTCTTACCAAGGCACTGTGAAATGGCATTATTATGAAATTATGCATTTGCTTATTTTATATATTGTTGTAAACGGTCTGAATTATTTTGTATATTGTGCAAATTGTCTGAATTTATTACCTGAGTTTCATTTTTTGCTACTAAAGTTCATACATTGCACCTTGTCCTGTACCCATTTTGACATACATCCCTGTAAGTTTGTTGCACTGTGTTATTCCATGTGCATCTTGTCCTGTATGTACTTGTCTTGCCTGTATGTACTTTTGTCTTAATCTATAATGTGCTATCTTGATGGCCCAGGTCGTGCCTGAAAACAGCTGCTGGGACCAGTGCACCCACCCAGTAAATTAATTAATAAAATAAATAAGAATTACTTCTGCTCTGTTGGTAGCTGACTCGTTGACACAGTGGTAGAGCTACCTGCAATACTGGCACCCCAGTTTGGGAACAAGCTCGGTGAGTCGGGGGGCAACCGGGGTGGTGGAGGACTGAGCATCCCAGCAGGCTTTCTCCTCTTCAGGGGAGGGAGGGCTGCAGGTTCTGTCATTCAAGCGCCACTTGGGTGACTACAGGCGTCACTACTAGAGGGAGTTGGGATGTCAATGGCTGGCACAATGCATTAGCATGGCTGTCTGCACGCGTGCACACCCTCACTGTCAACATCCTTGAGGAGTGGGCAGAAAACAGAAAAGCATCCCGAATGACACAGGAGAAAGCTGGCCTCCTGCGGGCTCCACACAGGCAACCTTGGCACCCACTGGATTTGGTCTCTGAAGTGACCTGGGCAACACAGATGGCCCAGCCATGGGGGACAGAGGCAGGGAGAAGTTTGGAAGATGCTGGGTGATGTGGCTGGGGAGGCCAGTGGAAGAGGGAAGATGAGAGGAATAAGGGGGTGTAAACAGAAATTCAAAAAGGTCTCCTCCTTTTGAGGCACCCAGCTTTCTGTCTGCATCCCTGACTGCAGCCACACACTGCCTGTCATGCTTCAGTTCCTTGTCTATTATGCCCCAAGGGCCGTGTCCTTTCTTTACTACACTGTAGCAAGAGGATCCCATGATTATGTCCAGCCTCTGCGTTTCCTCCCCAAATGACTCCCCTTAAAGAGCTGATGACACGCTCAGGAGAACTTTAACAAAACATAATATTTAGCAGGGGTCAACTTTAGGGGAAAGAAACTACTGGCCATAGGGCCAGAGACTTCAATTAATTTGGTGGCCTGCAGTACTTCATGGTGGCCCACAACTGATTTTGAAAATTTAAAGTGGAACACAAGATGTCGACGTCACACGAGTGTTGAATTATTCTATTAAATTTCTCATGTATTCCAAATGAACCTAAGTATAACAAGAAAGACGCGGTTAGATGGGTGAGAAACTGGTTGGGGGGGACAATGCAGAGGGTTGTGGTTAAGCACAAAATCAAATCAGAGCACAGTGGGGTCAGGGTGACACATTTCTGGTCAGACATTATCAGAATCAGTGTCTTGGCACACTTCAACATCCTCAAGGGCTGTTACACTGTCATCGGAGTCCATGCTTGAATCAGAGCTGTCTACAGTTTCAGTATCAGCTGCATCTGGTCTTCTCCTGTGAGATCCACTGCATGGTCTTCTAACTCGTTGCCCAGAGGCTAGCCACAAATTGACAACACCTGTTGCATCAAAATCCTCAATTCTGTATTCCTCCTTCCCATTATTTAGTAGTGAGGTCATCTTCATGAAAACAGGATCTTTGCTCCTGAAGAGTTCATCTATTCCTGCTGCTTTCCTCCTACCTGAAGTCACACAGCACTGCTTGTGGCATCACAGTTGCTCCCATGGCAACAGACTGTGATGTCATAACACAGGATTATGACTTGAAGTAGGGAGTAAGCTATAAAGGCAGATGAACTCAAAATAAACTCTAAGAGACAACAATCATATAGTCATACAAATTTATTTAGTAATAAATTATGCAGAGGAGAAATATATAAAACATAAATAGAATACAATTTTCTTTGCAGCGTCAGTAGCTCTTTAAGCGTGGCTACACTGAACCTGACAGTCCAGTATCTTTGTGTTTCAAAGACTAAATGCAGATAATTAAAAAGACACTTTTCAAAATAACCCCATGGCTACGTAGAGTACACTGCATTTGATACTTACTGCTCCCATCGATCCACTCTGCCCTTCATTTAAAAGTCTTTCCACTTCTGCTTTCAGATTGTCCCTTTCCAGCTTGAGCTCCTCAACGGTCATGTTGTACTTGTTCACCAGAGTCTCGAACATTTCTAAAACCCTCACTATCTTGAACTACAGCTCCGATACCTGACTGACTGTGCTGGACCCGCTGGTAACTTTCATCAGATCCCTGCCGATAACATAAGAAATGTCATATGTAAGCAATAAGGCACAAAGGGGTGTATGTAAACCATATTTTACAGCAAGCCAGGGGCGTAGTAAGGCATGAGGCCAATGGCCGAGTGACTTCAGCTGCTGGCCGTGCTGTAAAATATGGTTTACACACACCCGAGTGCTTATTGCACTTATAACATCGACTCCTTTTTTTTTTTTTTTTTTACTTTTGACCACTGGGAAAAGCATGTCTATATGTAAAAAACAGATTTACTTTGTGCATTTGTGATAAAAGAATCCTTCCGCCCACTGCAAGTTATGTCATTGTATTATTGCCTACTTTCTTCTTCCTGTTTTTTTTTCCTCCACATTCAAGATACAGACTGTTTATCATGGAATGTTTACCAAAGAGTACATGAATTCAAAATTCTGCTCAGTTCTACTAGTAGAATGTTTCTCTCCCAACACACTGTACACACAGGCAACAAAGACCTTTGTTTCAGCCAGAGACTCAGTTATCTCACTGTCAGGGCAAGAAGAAGAGAGTTCCCTGAGGAGCAGGTAAAGACAGAAGGGGGATCTTTCACTGTCAGCACATAAACAGTTGTAGCGAAAACTATAAATAGGGGATATGGCATGAGTTAGCGTGTCACATGCTTTTTATCTTCACAAAAGGTCTGTGACCTCGTGATCGCCACTGGTGAGGGAGCAAGAGGGCACAGACATTGAGTGAAGATTAAAAAGCGTATGACACGCTAACTCATGCCATGTCTGCTTTATACAGTGAGCCTGATGGAAAAATAAAATTGCCCACGTCTATCTTTGTAATAATTTTACTGTAACCCCCAGGGGGCGCTACCCTTAGGGCTACTACCCCTGTCTGCCCCCACAGAGGCAGGTTGAGGGGCCCAGATCCGTTGACAGGTGCCTCCACCCAGAGGTCAGGGTTAGCACAGTTAAGACTACCACGGTTACAGCCCTCTGAGCTACTGCAACCCCCCTTTCGTCCCACTAGTGACTCACACTGGGTACCAACAATTCTGTTCACCAGTACACCCCACAGAAAATATATTCCAGCTCCTTGAGGGACCCCTGTAAGTAAGGTACAGTTATGTTGCAATCACCAGGCAGCAGTTCACCATTAATATACACAATAGCCAGGATGTAGCTGTACAAAAGCAATCTGATTTATTCAGGGGAACACAACAAGGACAGGGGAATCAAGTTGATTAGCTTATCACTATACTTATCTACCTAGGGCTCTGTGCACAGGCCTAACCCTACAGCTTATTATCCCGGGGTACCCAAGCCCTAGCGGCTAGTCATGTGGCAGCTGGTTGGGGCCCTTAGCACACACAAACATAACAGTCCTGAGCAGGTCAAAGTAAGAGGAAAGTTCAGTTAAGTAATCCGAAGTTAAATGGTGCACTGAAACCACTGCATAGACACACTACAGGAAGCGACCCTGAATTAGTACTCACAACCCCAGCAAATGACAATTCCTTCACCGCTACCAGGATGGAGCCTGACTTTCACCAGTCTTCTTACACATTTATATGGTAAACAACAACAGAGGGGTGCCACACCAGGCAGCTGCTTCCAATGCTCCCACAAACTCACAGCCACTGAGATACTGCAACAGCAGCTTCAACTTTTCTTCGGACCGAGCGCAATTCAGCAATCTTCTCCAGTCCTCCTACAGGTTGAGCCTGGTGGGTAGCTGTACAGAGCACAGTCTCCTCTGACCGCCCGCCGACGGATTTAGTCCGCTGGAGCCGAAAACACAAACGGCCGCTTCAAGCCTTCACGCGCTTCCCGCGCGAACACTCTCCAGCGCAGAAGCACACAGCTCCTCTCCCTTCACCAACCACAACGCATCTGCCCTCCAGCAACAAGGGGCTCTTCTTTCAGTTTGGGTGCTACCTGCTTCCATTGGCTGGCGAGACCTGCCAGTCACTTCCTTTAGCTCTCAGTGGTGCGAAAAAGCACCATAGCCCATAATACCTCTCTCAAATACAAACAGTTTTCCTATTGGTCAGCCAGCTCTGTAGAGTCCCAAGGTACTGATTGGTCCAATTCACTAGTTCGGGACCAAAATGGAGGAGGCATTCGAAACCTTCTGTGCTGCAAAACAAGGCAGGTTAGAATACTACATTGTCATTACTATTTCCCAGTATTTAAAGCAACATTCATCCCTTGTAAAGCTCCCCTGCACCACTAGCAATGGCAGCAGCGGAGCGAAAAATCAGCAGCCCGGGCGGGACTCGAGCATAGCGACACTCAAACCACCTCCCTGATCAATTATGACTGCAAACCAAAGCAGCCCTTAAAGAGACAGCATACGGAGGCCTTTTTTAAAGCGCTCACTGGCTCCCCATTTAAACGGCTTTAACGCTGAACTCTAACCAGGCACAGAGCATTTATCCAAGCTCCGGGGAAGCTTTAGGAACCCCCATTTCAAGGGGGTTACACCCTCCCTGGCCTGGAAAAGCTGACGTCCGCGTCAAGCAACTACCCCTGTGGCCATTTAGGTGAACACTCCAATTAACACTACATCACATTTTAAATCACATACAGAAATATCACATTAACAATATATTATGATTCATACACATTGTACACACAACTCTAGTTTCCCTTTTGTTTTCAAATCAGGTTACTAATTCCTGCTTATGGCACCGGGACTGGGGAAGCCCCTCTTTTCTAGTCACTGGTGCATCACCCTGAGCAGAAATACTACACTCAAAGGGTAATACTAACACTCTGGAGTTATCCCCCAAGGCTAACTTAGGCAAAGAACTTGGGGACACATATACCCTCTTGTGAACCACATTTAAGGGCAGGTCCACTGGCTGACCCAGGGATTCATAGCTCAACTTGATTACTGGCCGTATCTGTCGGCTGGATCGTCTAGGGGTCTCAAGGGATTCTGAACCAGGCCCTGACTCCACTTCCATGTCAGGGAAATTAGCAACAGGAATCCCTTCAAGGGGATCAGGCTCGATACGCATAGTACTATTAGGGGCTTGACCTTCTATCCCTGAACCCACCCCACTGGGCTCATCCAGAGGCTGTTTAGGTACTAAAAGGGAACCATCAGGGCTTTCCAAATATCCTTCCGATTCTGACATATCGCTGCCTTGTTCCCCCGTCTCACTCTCTTCTTCTGAAAAGTCAGATAACTCAGCCAGGCCAGACAGTTCAGCCAAGCCTAGGGACTCAACCCCTTGAGTTTGTCTGCTACCCCATTCATCTTCTGGAGGCATTTCCTCCAGGGACAAAGTAGAGGGCTCAATCAACACAGATGGGCCAGCTTCAGTTCCTGAGTTAATAAGAGGATTGCCCGAAACAATTGACTTAGTTCATAAGAGGATAGTATTCAACATCATCTTCGCTGTCTTCTGACACTGAGTGTTGACCATCTCCTTCTGCAGGGGGTTGGGCAAGGCTCCCTTGGTGGACTTGTTGAAGGCTCCACGGGCTTGGTTCCTCTCTTAGTAACAGATCTAGTCACGGGCCTGGAAGGAGAGGTAGAGGAAGGGTTAGCTTCAATCAAGATCTGCCCAATTGGCAGATGATTTCTGTGTATGGTTTTCACATCTTTCGAATTGTTTTCAGGCTGCACTTTATACACAGGTAGGTCTGCCAGCTGTCCCACAACAATGTAAGGGAAGTGATGCCATCTGTCGGCAATTTTATGTTTGCCATGCAGTCCCAGATTTCTCAACAACACTCTATCCCCTTCTCTCAACTCTACTGTTTTCACTTTTTTGTCATATCTCTCCTTGTTAGCCAGATTTCGTTTAGCAGCCATGGTCTGGGCCAGTTGGTAGGCATGATTTAATTGGGCCTTTAATTTCTGTACGTACTGTAGATGGTTTTCTGCTCGCACCCCATCAGGGGGGAAACCCCAAAACACACATCCACTGGCAATCTAGCCTCTCTTCCAAACATCAGTCGATAGGGGGAAAACCCTGTGGCATCACTTTTAGTACAATTGTAGGCATGAACTAAAGTGCTGATCTGTTGGCTCCATCTCGATTTATCTTTTGATTGTAAGGTGCCCAGCATGTCAAGCAATGTACGATTAAACCTTTCAGGCTGAGGGTCTCCCTGCGGATGATAGGGGGTGGTTCGTGATTTTCGTACCCCCCACAAAGATAGCATCTCTTTAATCATGCGACTCTCAAAGTCCCTTCCCTGATCGGAATGAATCCACTGCGGAGCCCCATAGTGGACAAAAAAAATTCTCAACAAGTATCTTAGCCACTGTAGTTGCTTTCTGATCCTTGGTCGGAAAAGCCTGTGCGTACCGGGTGAAATGATCAGTGACCACCAATACGTTGCTAACACTTTTCAGATCAGGCTCTAAACTCAGGAAATCAACATAGACCAGTTCCATAGGAGCACTAGTAGTAATCTTGACCAGTGGAGCAGCTCTCTGGGGTAACGCTTTCCTTTGCAAACAACGACCACAGGTCTTGACATACTGTTCCACGTCCGCACTCATCTTCGGCCAATAGAATCGAGCCCGTACCAAGTCAAGTGTTCGATCTATGCCCAGGTGCCCCATTTGATTATGCAATGACCTGAGAACTAGCTCTCTAAAAACCACTGGCAGCACCAGTTGTTGTCGGTGTACCCGACCCTCCTTATTCACAGTCTCTCTATATAGTAGTTGGTTGATCAGCTTTAACTTGGGCCCCTCTTTATACAACAAAGCAGTCCGTATGTCAGTGGAACGTAGTTTGGATACATGCCTTCCTGCCCGCAAAACCTCTACAGCCGTTCTTATCATAGGATCACAGGATTGAGCCTGTTGGAGATCATCATTGTTGAGCTGCCGCAGGAAGCTGGTGTCCAAGGCAGAGAAATGACAGTAAGCAGCAGGTATACAGTTTTACGGCGGCCCCAGACAATCTACCACACAGTCCACTGTATCAGGAGACGCCTGTTCCTCTGTCAAATTTCTGGCAGAGGGCTCTTATGTCAGGGTCAGACAACCACTTTAGAGCCAAAAACTCTAGTTTGTGCACGGGGTAATTTTTCTCTGAAGGCATCAGACTTCTACTGGCAAACGCTACAGGTCTCAGCCCATTCGAGTGCTCCTGGTATAACACAGCCCCCAATCCTTGTAGACTGGCATCAGTATGAAGAGTGTAGGGCTTGACGGGGTCAGCATAGGCCAGTACTGGAGCGTGAGTAAGTTGATATACGATGTCGTGAAAAGCTTCCTCACACTCAGCAGTCCATCGATCCCCGAACATATCGTTTGGCCGAAAGTACTTCTTTTCCAGGTCAGTGTACACACCCTTCTTACATTTTTTGTGAGTAGGCGGATACCCCTGAGTGAGATTAAGGAGGGGGCGAATTACTCGTGAATAGTCTCTGACAAACCACCTATAGTATCCACAAAACCCCAGGAATTGTTGCAGCTCTTTTAAATTCCTGGGTTGAGGCCAAGTGGTCAACGCCTCCACCTTGCCAGGGTCAGTTTCTATGCCCTCAGTGGACACTATGTAGCCCACATATTTCACGGAAGTCTGGAAGAATTGACATTTGTCAATAGACAATTTAAGGCCGAAATCCTCCAACCGATCCAGGACTTTGAATAATCGTTGCTCGTGTTCTTCCAATGATCGGCCAAACACTATAACGTCATCTAAATAGACCAAACACTCGAGTAGATTCATGTCCCCCACAGCTCGTTCCATCAAGCACTGGAAAGTGGCTGGAGCACCCGAAATTCCTTGAGGCATCCGAATAAACTCATAGAAGCCTAAGGGACAAATGAAAGCAGTCTTCTCCCAGTCGTCTGGGGCCATCGGGATCTGGTAGTATCCGCTCCGAAAGTCCAATACAGAGAACCACTAACTACCATTCAAACAATCCAAGGCGTCTTGTATGCGTGGCATGGTATATTGATCCGGAATGGTCTGCCTATTCAAAGTACGATAGTCTACACACATCCAACTGCCCATTCTTTTCCTTACTACTACGATGGGGAGGCATAAAGGGCTCCTAGACTCTTGATTCGCCAGCAGCCAACATTTCTTGCAGATGCCGCCTTACATCATCTATGTCAGCAGGAGCCAGGCGTGGGATCTCTCTCTGAAAGGTCTTTCGTGTGCAGTCGAATGTGATGCTCAGCCCCTTGTACATCACCATCCCACTCCTTCAGGGAAAAACCTGGTCCCTCTTGGCAAGCCTCTCACTGACCCTTCGTTTCCAGTCGGCGGGCAACAGGGAATCACCGAAGTCAAACAGATTAGGAGTAACTCTATCACCCGTCCGGGAACTCTGTCGATTTGGTAATACAGCAGTATCTGCACAATGAACGCTAGCCAGGGTACACCCTCTTCTTATTCGAATCTCTTTATCAGACACATTGTGCACTTGAACCATCACCCTCTTAACATAAGCATGGGTCCTAGCCGGCAGAATGCTGGGTTTGAGCAACAACCCCTCAGGTAATCCTCCTTCCACAGGCGCATCCAGCATCAACAACTTATTCTTGACATCGGTCTTTAGTCGTACCTCTCCATGCAAAACACATTGTGCATTTGGGGCAAGTACCACGGGGGCCGGATCCTTTTTCCACACCATCCCCACAGGGCCTTCGGGTTCCTCCAAACTACCCATCTTCTGAGTGGCCCTGACCTTTTGAATCACAGCAGATCGCTCCAAAGCTCGCCCAGTCTGGAATGCTCGCTTCTTCTGAGCACAATTGGGCCAGTCGTCCAAACATGTGTGCATTTGTCCCAATCAACAAGGGCACCCCATCGTACAGTCCAGTGGGTGGGCAAACTAAAACTAAGGTTTCCACTTGCTCATCTATTTCATTCACAGTTGCAGGGAAAGATAACCAGACACGGATGTACCCCCAAATACGGATAGGCCTTGTCGCTCAACCCCCATACATGTAGACCAGTTAGAAGCTGCAGGGGCACTTCAGATAAGTGCGCTTGGTACCAGTCCTGAGACATGATGGTCACCTGGGAGCCACTGTCCAGTACAGCTCGAGTGGGAATTCCATTTACCCGCAGCCGGGTCTCCATAGATGGCCCGACCACATCAGACCAGTTGGGGGTAGCAACACTGGTAGCCCGGTGGGCATGGGCCTGAGTCACAAAACTTTTCTTGGGGGCCCGAGACTGGGTCTGGCGGTGTCGAGCGATCAGTCTGCTGTTAACTTTCCTTAAATTCTCCAGCCTCTGGCAGTCAGGCTGGAAATGCCCATCTTCCCCACAGTGATAACAAAACTTAGGGCCCGGGGATCACTATTCTGAGGGGCCCTGAGGGGAGGAGGAAGCTCTCTAGGGCTAGGGTTCGGGGCTTTACATGACTCAGGGGCCCCGGGCCGAGTAGGGTACACAGTAGACTGCTTTAAGTCCCTCACCAATTCCCGTAAATTCCTGATCTCAGCCCTCAACTCACCCTCCACGTAGGGGTCAGAGGAAACAACCTGCATCCCCACAGTACATGGGAAATCTGGGGACCCCTCGGACCCTCCAGGCGAGCCAGTCTCCTCAGGGGTATTAGACTCAGGGGTCCCACTAGGGTTCACTGCCCCCACACAGGGTTCCCACCCCTCTTCGTCAGTCTCCACTTCCCGAATTTCCCTCATCAATTGACAATATTCAGGTGGAGTGGCCCGCCGATCATGCAACTTGAGTTTCAGCAGCGTTACACTAGAGAATCTGGCAGACTTTGAAACATGTTCTAACCGAACCTGATTCAGGGCTGTAGCAGTGATTCCCGCTTTTCTATAAGCCTTCTGCAAGGCCCTCTCCACTCTAGTAACAAAAGCGGACAGTTTTTCATTTCTCCACTGCTTAGCAGACCTGAATTGCCATAATAAATCTTCACCAGTCTCTGTACTCCCAAAAACCCCTTCCAAAGCAGAGAGATACTCTGCAGCAGTGGCTTCTGGACGGGTGGCCCAGAAGAACCGAATGGCTTCTAAGGCAGGACCCCGCAAACTCTCCACCAGCCTCTTCCTTTTCTCCCCCTCGGAGCATTGCCACTCCTGAACCAAAGGGGTGGCATAGTCCATCCAGACCTCCAGGTCATCTTCCCCGGAAGGCACTGGTACCGTGCCAGAGAAAAGTTTTAATTTATGGTAGGAATCTAGCTGTATAGAGGAGACTGGCAGGGGCAGAGAAGCCAACACTGAACTCTTGGGCAGGCAAGGGGATGTGCCCGGGGAACCCCGAGGGGTAGTATCACTGGACAGATCCAAGGCTTGTAGCAACTCCTGGGTAGTCCTCCCCTCCACAGCTAACAATGTAAGCAGTTTATCTTTAAAACTGTTCATTTGAGGAGACCCCCAGAAGTGTTGACCCATGAGATATAGATTAGCCTCCACCCTGGGACGCACCCTCCGGTAAAGTACAGGAGGTACCTTCTCAGGGTCAATGGCCACACTGCATAGGAGTAGCACCTGCAATGTCTGGTCAAACAAATCAGCCATAGCCTTTCACTTCAACCTACCCAAACACTTTACTTGTTCTGCAACAGAGACAATATCAGCAGCTGAGGTACCAAGGCACATCTAACAATAATACAATCTTCTGGAATCTAGCTCTTCTGCTTCACCCCAACCCATTAGTTTGTGTACCATGGTCTTGATGGGTCCCAGCTTAATTTTTCCAACATATCCCTTCCATTTTTTCCATCTTTGGGGTATCTCCTCACTGAGCCACTAGGGGCGCTTAATCCCAGCAGTGCCTCCAATTTGTAACCCCAGAGCGCTACCCATGGGAGCTACTACCCCTGTCTGCCCCCACAGAGGCAGGTGAGGGCCCAGATCCGCTGACGGGTGCCTCACCCAGAGGTCGGGGTTAGCACAGTTAAGACTACTCACGTTACAGCCCTCTGAGCTACTGCAACCCCCTTTCGTCCCACTAGTGACTCACACTGGGTACCAACAATTCTGTTCACCAGTACACTTACCCCACGGAAAATATATTTCAGCTCCCTTCGGGGACCCCCTGTAAAGTAAGGTACAGTTATGTTGCAATCACCAGGCAGCAGTTCACCATTAATATACACAATAGCCAGGATGTAGCTGTACAAAAAGCAATCTGATTTATTCAGGGGGAACCAAACAAGGACAGGGGGAATCAAGTTGATTAGCTTATCACTATACTTATCTACCTAGGGCTCTGTGCACAGGCCTAACCCTACAGCTTATTATCCCGGGGTACCCAAGCCCTAGCGGCTAGTCCACATGTGGCAGCTGGTTGGGGCCCTTAGCACACACAAACATAACAGTCCTGAGCAGGTCAAAGTAAGAGGAAAGTTCAGTTAAGTAATCCGAAGTTAAATGGTGCACTGAAACCACTGCATAGACACACTACAGGGAGCAACCCTGAATTAGTACTCACAACCCCAGCAAATGACGATTCCTTCACCGTTACCAGGATGGAGCCTGACTTTCAACAGTCTTCTTACACATTTATATGCTAAACAACAACAGAGGGGTACCACACCAGGCAGCTGCTTCCAATGCTCCCACAAACTCACAGCCACTGAGATACTGCAACGGCAGCTTCAACTTTTCTTCGGACCAAGCGCAATTCAGCAATCTTCTCCAGTCCTCCTACAGGTCAAGCCTGGTGGGTAGCTGTACAGAGCACAGCCTCCTCTGACCGCCCGTCGACGGATTTAGTGCGCTAGAGCCGAAAACACAAACGGCCGCTTCAAGCCTTCACGCGCTTCCCGCGCGAACACTCTCCAGCGCAGAAGCACACAGCTCTTCTCCCTTCACCAACCACAACGCATCTGCCCTCCAGCAACAAGGGGCTCCTCTTTCAGTTCGGGCGCTACCCGCTTCCATTGGCTGGCGAGACCTGCCAGTCAGTTCCTTTAGCTCTCAGTGGTGCGAAAAAGCACCATAGCCCATAATACCTCTCTCAAATACAAACAGTTCTCCTATTGGTCAGCCAGCTCTGTAGGGTCCCAAGGTACTGATTGGTCCAACTCACTAGTTCGGGACCAAAATGGAGGAGGCAATCGAAACCTTCTGTGCTGCAAAACAAGGCAGGTTAGAACACTACATTGTCATTACTATTTCCCAGTATTTAAAGCCAACATTCCACATCCCCTTGTAAAGCTCCCCTGCACCACTAAGCGATGGCAGCAGCGGGCGAAAATCAGCAACCGGGGCGGGACTCGAGCATAGCAACACTCAAACCCCCTTCCTGATCAATTATGACTGCAATCCACAGCAACCCTTAAAAAGACAGTATACGGAGGCCTTTTTAAAGCGCTCACTGGCTCCCCATTTAAACGGCTTTAACGCTGAACTCTAACCAGGCACAGAGCATTTATCCAAGCTCCGGGGAAGCTTTAGGAACCCCCATTTGCAAGGGGGTTACACCACCATTGGTCCTGAACCGTGGGTCTGCTGTAGCATGAGTAGGTATCCGTGACAGTGTCATTAAGGACGACTGATAGTGAAATAACAGCGCGACGCACCCTATTCATAAGATAAATTTTTTTATCTGTGAATCGGGTACGTCAGCAGGCAGGATACAACTTTTATCTGCCCATATTTTCCATCACGCTCATTGTATAAACAATAGTTATTGTTTCTAAGGTGTTTATGTATGTAAGGAGTGTGTGATAATCAGGGAAACATCATTTATTTGTTTTATTTCAAGTAGTTTTGTTTTTAGGGCTCAGTCGAAGTTTTTTTTTCTCAGTGTAAAGGTGGCAGCCATGTTTGTGGTGGAAGATCAGTTCTGGCAGTAGAGGGCTATCTAAAATGCCTGTGTTCCAAATGCCCATTGCCTTGTGTTACAGATTCTTCACTGCTGAGCAGTCCTTTTTTAAGTATGTGTAAATCATATTTTACACATAAATAAGAGCCAATCAGATTACATGATTTTACCCTGCCATTTTATAAACATTTTCCAACAGACAGTTTGAACGGGTCTCTCAAAAAAACATATTCGGGTCCTGAGTCCAGGTCGTGCTCCATTCTAAGCCCTGTCGTGATTCCCAGCCTTGGCTAGTGCCGGAACAAGGCTACGACAAACAAGCAAGCAGTCAACGTTTACTTCAATCGGAAGAGTAATCTGTTTGTCAAAATTTACTTCCCAACAGTCTCTCAAACTTCCTGACAGAGTAACTTTTCGCCCAACTCGCACCATACAATCGAAAGCAGGTTGAACGCCACTGGCGCCCATCCAACGAATCAGGAAGCAGACTCCGCCGTCAGTTACCGTAAAAAAACAATCGGCGTTAAGGAAAAAGGCGGACCATCGTACAACTGGTGACATTTCGCCAGGTGAGGTCACATGGTCAGCACGTCATAGGGGCCAGTCTCTTTTCTTCAGCTCTTTCAGGAACGAATATCACCCGGAGCTGTTTGCAGCAGTTTAGCCCGGAAGGGTTTTGTTGCTGCACTAGCACGGAATATGGTCGTAAGTACCACCCTACGATTTTCATGTAAGCATAATGTTTTTCAGTCATTTGTTTTTTTTTTTTTTATGTGGAGCAACGTATACTGTTATATACAGGATGGACCCAGTGATCTATAAGCACTAAAATTAAAAGTACTATTTAAGTACACACACAAGAAAACCTAAAACTTATAGTTGATTAAAAGCAGTAATTTAGATGAACAGAAAGAGATTAAACACATTAGAATAAAAGGAATTTAGAAGTGCTGCAGACACACGTTGCAATTGAGGTGTCGGCCCTTCATTGAGGCAATATATATATATATTTTGTTTTGTTTTTTAATTTGAGAATGTTTTTATTTTCTACATTCCTAGGTCTAATGTGTTCCGGAAAATACTGCCTGTAGAGGTTCATTGTCAGTGGTATGAACTCCGGGCCGTAGCAGCCTGTGGAGAATAACAAATTCAGTCTTCTATGTTGAGCACTGGAGAGTGGTGAGTAGTTGATGTATTTGATCTTTGGCAACAGTGTTATTTTGATGTAGGTGATGGTGAAAATACATCAGTCTATATCACTAGCGTGTGGTGGTGGAAATGCATAGAAGTGCCGTTTGGGCAGTGGAGCTGAACATCTGACTGGTTTCGGGAGGGGGGGGGGCGGAGATCTGGGAAACAGTTACTGCTACTGCTGTGTGGGTAGGAGGGGAGACATTCAAGAAAATGACACATACCCAGTTTCATGGAACATGTTTAAAAGGGCACAAAAAGAGTCAGCATTTAAAATGTAATGGGAATATATGCCCAGGCACTTCTAAAGATTTTACTTGTTGGACCAAAGATAAAGTGGGTAGGTCCCTTCGGTAATTCCCCTCCATTCCATCACAGCATGTAGTCCCCTTTGGGGTGCCCAGTGCGTTTGATTCTAGCCCTGATACTTTTGCAATACCTCCATGCTTCCTCTTTTGCTGAAAGTAGAGACCCCAGCCCACCAAAACTGTTATAGAAACATAAATTTGTGTTGGCAGAAAAAGACTCAGGGGCCCTTGCAGTCTACCCAGTTCCTTCCCTAGCTCCATGCTCACCATAACACCAGGTACGATTTCGGTATCGGATAGCCCTAGTTACATAGTGATTTACAGCAGATAAAGGTCTAATTACCTGAGTCTGTCCTATTCTGTATCATTTGTGAATTGTATCCTATTAGATATTTCCCAAGTTTAACCCTGTGTTCATTTTTCACAGTGTCCATGTTTGTCCCATCTGTGCTTAAATTCATTTATAGTATTAGAACACATTACTTTCTTCGGAAGCTTCTTCCAGTTTTCCACCATGCTTTCTGGCATCTGCCTTGAACATTCCTCCCACCAAATTCATAGAGTGTCCCCTTATGCTAGTGCTCAATTTAATTTTAAATAATTCTTTGCATTCAACTTTGTTTATTTAACTGCGGTAAGGGAAGGGGTAGGAATATGTTAATTGGGGATTTTAACCTGTCAGGGGCTGACTGGAGCACCATGGCATCCACATCGGCTAGAGAGCAAAAGATTCTTGACGCCCCTCCAGGATAAATTTCTGACTCAGCTAGTTGGGAAGCCAACTAGGGAAGAAAACATCCTGGACTTAGTGCCAGTGGATGGAGATCAGGGCAATCGCCTGGTGGTAAATGATCCATTGGTTGGTAGCGACCAGTCCACAGTATGGTTCACTTTAGACCTGGGAAAGGAGTGGAATCAGACAAAGACCACAGTAGTTGATTTCAGGGGGGCTGATTTTGGGGAGATGGCGGGTATCCTTGGGGAAACGTGCAGTGGGAATCAAGTTTGGGATGAGCACGGAAGTGAAGTGGGAGATGCTGAAGTTGAGCATCCTGGAGGCCACAAAAACCTGTGCTAGATCCCAAAACAAAATGGCCAGAGCCAGGAAACCTTGCAGGTGATCAAGGGTAGTGCAGGAGTGGGCGAGGAACAAAAAAATGGCATACAGAAGGTACAAATGCTCCCATAGCCAGATGGACCGGGATGAATACCACAGGATATCCAAGGAAGTCGGCAAGAGAGTTAGAGTTGCAAAGGCTGAGATGGAGGGTAAACTAGCACAAGGGATTTTGGGGGGGGTAATACTACAGATATGTCAGTGAGCGTAAGACGGGTGGGGTGGATCAGTAGGCTGAAGAAGGAGGGTGTGTGGGTAGAGAGGGAGGTAGAACAGGATGAAGTGTTAATTGATTACTTCAGTTTATTCTTTACTAGGGAAAGGGATGGGCCACTGCCTCAGGCAAGGGGGGGATGACACTCACCGATGGGGAGATAAAGGTAGGGAGGGTTGTTGTATGTTTAGGTCTAACCATTGAGCTTACGCTCATTCACAATGGTAACCATGATGGAGGCTGTCAAGACACTGAGGACTAATAAAGCCCCAGGTCCAGACGGCATCCACCCCAGGGTTCTGCAGGAACTGGCGGAGGTCCTGGCAGCTCCATTGACTGACTTATTTAATTCCTCCCTCCAATCAGGTTGCGTCCTGCAGGATTGAAGGATGGCACATGTAGTGCCTCTCCACAGGAGTGGCCTTGGGAAGAAGTGGGAAATCACAGACCAGTTAGCCTAACCTCCATAGTGGGGAAATTGATGGAGAAAGGATGGTGGAGTTGCTGGAGGCATCTGGTGTTCAGGCTGACAACCAACACGGGTTTGTCCAGGGGAGGTCGTGCCAGACAAACCTGGTTGAATTCTTCAACTGGGAGACAAGATCCTTGGATAGCAGAAAACCTGTTGATGTTATATAACTGGACTTCAGCAAGGCTTTTGACTTGGTCCCGCATGGGAGACTGATCTGGAAATTGCGAAACCTAGGGGTGGGAGAGAAATTGGTGGGGTGGGTGGCAAACTGGCTTGAAGATGGACAGCAAAGGGTAGTGGTAGTGGAGTAGCCTCTACTCAGAGAACGGTCATCAGTGGAGTCCCACAGGGTTCAGTGTTTGGGCCAATCCTTTTCAACTTGTTCATTGCAGACATAAGGGAAGGAGTCGGGAGTAAGATGAGCCTGTATGCGGATGACTCTAAAGTGGGCGAGAAGTGGACAGCGAGGATGTAGGAGAGCATTGCAGGACGATTTGGCAAAGCTGGAGAATTGGGCACACACCTGGCAATTGGGGTTTAATGTATGTAAATGCAGCATTCTGCATCTGGGTATTAGAAACCTTGGGTATAGCTACCAGTTGGGGGGGGAAAAGAGTTCAGTTGGCAGTCTGTGTGGTGGAAAAGGATCTGGGGGTGGTGGTTGACGCTAAATGGGACAACTCTGAGCAGTGCAGGAGGGCAGCAGCTAAGGCATATAAAATGCTCGGGTGCATATCTAGGGGGATAACGTCCAGGAGCAGGGAGGTTATTCTTCCACTGTACAACCCATTGGTGAGGCTGTACATGGAGTATTGTGTGCAGTTCTGGTGTCCCCACCTAAAGACGGACATTGCACTGCTGGAGAGAGTCCAGAGAAGAGCGACAAAGATGATCAGTTTGGGGGAAATGACCTATGAAGATAGACTTAGAGAGCTAAACATGTTCTCCCTGGAGGACAGGAGGGGACATGATAGAGACCTTCAGATATCTGAAGGGAGATGGGGTGAAAACGGAGGATCTGCTCAACCTGAAGGGAGAGGGGACTGTGAGAGGCCATAGTTTAAAACTGGTAGGGGGAACGGTACAGAGGGGAGGTGTGAGGACACTACTTCACGGAGAGGGTGGTGGCACCCTGGAATGCACTTCCTGATGAGCTGATAAAACTGGATACTATAGACGGATTCAAGAGTGTCTGGGACAGACACAGGGGCTTCGTAAAGGTTGGAGTTAAGGAAAATGGCAGGGGCAGGCGGGGGGATGGGTTAAAGCTGTGAGGTAGAGCAGCTGTTATCTTTTCAGTGTGCTGTGTTCAGGCAGATGTGAGAGACCATTTGGCGTAATCTGCTGGCAACTAATATGTAAGTAAGTAAAACTTTATATTAGGCACCCTTCCAGAGCTCAAGGCGCCTTAACAACATGAATAAAACAATATACACAACTTTTTAAAGTATACTAAAACAATAAATATAAAATTCTTACAGTGTATGTATATACGTATATAATACATTTAAAAAAAAAACCAAAACGTAAATGTCTCCAGCATGTCACCCTTCTCCCTTCTGTTGCTCAGTTTGTACAGAATCTGGTCCAATAATCTTTCCTCGTATTACTTGCTCTGTTACTTGGATATCATTTTTGTTGCTCCCCTCTGCACTGCCTGAACCCTGTCCCTATGTTTTTTAAAGTATGGATTCCAGAATTGCACACAGTACTCCCAAGTGTAGCCTCACTAGGGATTTCTATATGAGTAATAATAGTGACTTGACATCACCCCCTTCCACTTGTATCCTTTCCTGTCTTCTACTTGTGGGTCGCACTATTTCCTTATATCTGTTCCACCCAAGTTTAAACCCTGTCACAGTCTTGGTTAAAAGCCACTTCTCTGAGCAGTCGGTTCCTTCTGTCCACCAGCTGCTCCATAAAAAGGAACTGCCTTTCGTCTCTCCCCCTCCCTCCCAGTCTGCCTCTCCACCAGTCCCTCTAGTCACTGTGCCCTTGTTCCTGGTGAAAAAGACCTTAAGATCCACCCTGTTGATTCCTCGTAAAACTGTGTTTCAGCCACATCTCCCCTTTCTGTCTTGGCCTTCAGTGTATACATGTTAAGGTCTGCCAACCTTTCAGTTTACAAGCCACCTTGCTGCACCTGGATCATCTTCATGGCCCTCCGTGCAGTCTATCTTTCACGGGTGTGCCAGTTACAAAAGTTGCACCACCAACATAAATAAATGGAGTCCTTACTGTTTTGTCAGAAAAATGAACACTTTTATTGTGAGTACAAATAAAGGCCTCTGCCAGTCACCAAACGTAAACCCTCTACCCCAGCACTTTGCCTATTAAAAAAATACTTCATCGGGTGTGGGTCTATGGAGACAGTTCCTAGCTTATATAGTCCTGTGAAGATTAGTGGGTGAGACAAATGCACAAACTCGGGTAAAAGGTGTAGAAGGCACTTTGCAATATTTATTTTTCAAAATAAAAAAAGTAAACATACAGAAAGGAAATGGTTGGTTAGTCTTTCAGTTCAAACAGTGCACAATTCTGTCGTGCAGCGCTTAGTTCTAGCCAAATAGATTCCTAACACATGAAAACTTGCATGTACTGTGAGATGCTTCCTCCACGACAGTCGGTCTCGACTGACTCCTCTGTTTGCATCTCTGGAGGTAGGCTTTTATACCTACCTACTGATGATGTCAGCACCATGTGACCTGTCTTACTCACGATTCTCTAACTAAACAGACTGGCTGACTCATCTGACATGAGAGCATGATATTTCTTTAGAAAATGGGGTATAACATGTTTATACACTTAGATTATTACAGCATCTCTCTTCATTTTCGTTAAAATCAATGTTACTCTCTAAATTGGCACAAGCCCCTCTTATTCAAATGACATCCCATTTTATGGTAACATTAGAAAAGAACTGGCTTTTCATCCGACTGAGTGGTCTGCTGTACAGCTTGGGGACCGCTACAGTATCTCTGTAGCTAGCTGTCCCTTTTATCTTCATTCCCCGCCAATTCAGAAGAGAGAATGAAATGATAAAAAAACAATGTTGTCGGTCCTTCATTCATCAGATAGGGCCTCCCTATCACAAGGCCCCACTGATGACATCACATATTGCATCATATACACACTTACAAATAGATTTAGAAAATAAACAGTAGTGAAACAGTGGATTACTAATTAAATACAGTCAAGCCTGCAGTACCTTGGAATATTTAGGTATTTCTCCGTATTCAGCTTAAATGTGGTTACTCCCAAATCAATTATACATTTATGTTAGTTGTAAATTAATAGAGTAGTGGGGATTCCATTTCATGTCCGTGTCTTGTGATCACCCATATCTTTCCCTGGCAAATCCTGGGGAGCTACTAATACATCATGTTGGCTTAAGTATTCTAGGTTGTTTACATAAAGAATCCACCTGTCCTGGAGAGAGAAACCAAGAAAAACATGTTTGGTAAAAAAAAAAAATATTTCAACTCGTATGTATCTTCCAATAAGTGACTTGTTTACAGTTTTTAACATAAATCCAAATTACCCCAATCAGTGCAATTTGATTAAACTCTTTAATTGCAAAACAGTATCCAGGCTCTAAAGAGAGGTGTCAAATGATAAACCCATGTAGGCAAAAATACCCTTTCTATTCTAGAAGGGTTGGGGGGCTGGGGAAGGCTGTCCAGATGCGCAGATGTGGTTCACAGTGACAAGGTTGATTGGTATTGGAGCTACAAGGGTAGGGGTAGTGGGGGGATGATGGAGTCTATCTGGTAAGTCCTGGGATTTTTTTTTTTTGTAATTTTTTTTAACTTTCAGAAAAGGTTTTAAAGCCCACATTTCGTTCAGTCCATACGGATTTACTGTATTTAGTCTATATTTTGCCCTCTGTCTCTTATTGTTACCACAGCCAGCTGCCTACTCAAGCTGCTTGTTATATGGATATTATCTCAAAGTATGTTATAACCGAGTATCTTTATTTTTTTTTTTCAGTTGTTTTGGTTGTTTATTGTGCATTCTTTTACTACCTCTGTATGTATGTTGACCCTCATCCTTTGACGTGGAACCTTTGTAAATGAGCAGTTTCTGCTCAAAGTTATTTGTAATCCGAGAATTTAATAAATAAATAAAAAATAAATAAAATATTACATATCCAGTAGCTTTTCTATTTAAGAGGTAAATTCAACTGGACACCCCTCTGTTCCCACATCTGGCAGTTTCAATCCCCTGCACCTCCACCACTGGGTTTGCAGTTGTGTTTCTCTGCATAGTGTCACCACAGCTTTGTCCAGTCTTCCATTGATAATGTGCGGATATGCTCCTGAATCCGCTGTTTCAGTGATCTTGGTTCTCCGCTATATCCAAACCCACATATGTCCCATTGTTTTCAATCACTCCATTGCTGCATCTGAATAAACAGTGGTACAGCAAGTAAAATTTGCTTAACAGAAATGAAGGTTGCTGCAGACAGAATATTGCCCCCTTGAGAGACGGGCCTTAAATGAACTTTCAAGTATGAACAACATAATAATTAAGCTTGGGGGGGGGGGGCGCAATACTGTAGTACTTAAGGATAAATATAAAAAACGGTATATAAATTGCTAAATGTAGTGGCTAGCCAAAGAAAATTGCCAGGCAATCCAATTCCATCTTTTAAAAAAGAAGTGCTAAAACTGTTACAGGATGCTGTCACTGAAGGAGAGATCACAGAAAAATAATTTGATTTTATGTGGAACGCACATCCTATTACACCAACATTCTATGCGCTACCAAAGGTGCACAATAGTGTTACTGACCCAACCAGGAGACCAATAGTCTCAAGGATCAGGTCATTAACAGGAAAAAATGGGGTGTTTTATTTATTTATTTTTTGTCTGTTTTCACAGTGTTCAGTCACTACTTTATGCTTCATTTCTTAAAGATACTGGGGACACTTATCAATAAACTTTCAGACCTGAAATGGCATGAACAGCATTTATGGCTTACAATTGACGTTGAGGCTTTGTAGTCCTTGATTAGACACAATGATGGCATCAGAGCATGCAAATATTTTCTAGAGCATAATAAAATCATGCAGCATAACACCAGTGAACTTCCTTTCAGAGGCATCAGCATTTGTTCTAACTCCTAATGCCTTTTGAGTTTGACAACCATTACTACCTCCAAATCTGCGGGACAGTAATGGCCCCATCCTATGCCAACCCTTTTTTTTTTTTTTTTTTAGGGTTTTGGGAGCTCAGCACTGTACAGATTCCCGCAGTAAACCCCCTTTTTTTTGGGGGGGGGGGACAGTGAAATGGTTTAGATACATTGATGACTGTGTGTCTGGGAGGAGTAAAGAATCGGCAGAAGTGGTTGAATAACAATGATTTGAATCTTAGGTTCACCAATACTATGGGAAACAATGTGAACTTCTTGGATATCACACTAATGGGGTGATGCAGCTTTTAAGAAAGATCACCACAAAAGGATTTATTTATTTTCAATTCTAGGATTACAATTACCTCTGAGCCCTGGGCTCTTTTACAAGTTCACGTCAAGACATAGGTAACACATGACAATAGACAAAATTGTTACACAATAAGGGTAAAGGATATCAAAATTAAATTCAAACAGACAGGGAGAGGTAGAGTGGGAAAGGAAGAGGACGGGGGTGGTAGAAAGAATGGGAGGGGCACAGGGGAGGTAAGAGAATGAGAAGAGAGGAGAGGTGGGGGGTAGGTAAGGATAAGGGGGGTGGGCTGGAGCTGCCAGGAAGGTGGCATTGTCAGGTGCTGTAGAGTGTGTGGGGCAGAGGCCAGACTATGGCAAGTGCTTTATGTAATGAGCTAGATATAGGAAATGTATAGGGTTTAGGAAAAAGACTGCTACAAGTGCAGTTCTGCGATACGAGAGCGCTCACCCAAGGAGTTTAAAACAACTCCATCCCATATTGTCAAATGCTTCTTACATGTAGGAACTGCTCTGATGACAAGAATTAGAATCACAAGCATTAATCACAAGCATTTGAACTAGAGCAGCATTTGTTGCAGAGGGGCTATAATGGTAACACAGTGAAAAAGCATACAGTGATGTTAAATGCAAGAACAAAGAGATTTAGTTAAAAAATGACAGATACACTGAAATCGAGGTTGGGCCCTATAAGTTTTTCCATAGAGTTCAGGCAGTGTGGCCGGAGCCATTGGCAATATTATCTGGAAAATTGGCCCATCCTTTTGAGGACAACACAGTGGGAGGGACACAACTCTCCCGGTGACATTCAGAATGGCACCTAATAATATCGAGGATAAGATAATACACAGCCAATTTGGCAGCAGAAACAAAACAAAACACATGGCTCCTTACCAGACCTTCAGGGAACTACACATGCTCCAGGTGTAGTGTTTGCCAGTATGTGAATACGGGTAAGGATCTTGGCGCTTATAACAATAACACAGGCATGAAAATCAGAGACCTGATCACATGTAGTACCACTTTTTAGTGCACCTTGAATGGTGTGCATGCGGGTTTGGATATGTGGGTAGAAATGTAGGATCACTGACAAGAGTGGATTCAGCGGCATATCCACTACATTATCAATAGAAGACTGGACAAAGCTGTGGGTAGACACTATGCAGAGAAACACAACTACAACCCCAGTGGCTTTAGGTGCATGGGGATTGAAATTATCAGATGTGGGAACAGAGGGGGTGACCGTTTGAATTTACTTGTTAAATGGGAAAGCTACTGGATATATAGACTAAATACAGTAAATCCGTATGGACTGAACGAAATGTGGGCTTTAAAACCTTATTTGAAAGTTTAAAAAAAAAAAAAAAAAAATCTCAGGACGTACTAGATACACTCCAACCCCCCCCAACTACTCCTACCCTTGTAGCTCCTAATACCAATCAACCTATTCAGAGCTTAACCTCATTACTGTGAACTACACATCTGCTCCATCCAGATGGCTCCCCAACCCTTCTAAAATAGAGAGGGTATTTTGCCACATCGCTATTATGTGACACCCTCTTTAGAACATAGATACTGTTTTACAATTAAAGAATTTTATCAAATTACATTGATTGGGATTATTTGGATTTATGTTAACTGTGAGGGACTTATTGGAAGATATATATGAGTTGAAATATTTTTCACTAAACATGTTTTTCTTGCTTTTTCTCTACAGGACAGGTGGATTTTTTTTTTTCTTTCTGTAAACAAGCTAGAATTTCTATGCCAACGTGATGCATTAGTGGCTCCCCGGGATTTGTCTGAGAAAGATATGGCTGATCACAAGACACGGACATGAAATGGAATCCCTGCTGCTCTATTAATTTACAGCTAAAATTAATGCATACTTGATTTGGGAATAACCGCATTTAAGCTAAATACTGAGAAATGCCTAAATATTCCAAGGTACTGGAGGCTTGACTGTATTTATTTAGTAATCTGCTGTTTACTGGTGGACTTGTTTGACTGGGTGATGAAGGAAGGGGATCAGTGGGTAGCGCTGGATATTGCCTACCTCGATTTCAGCAAGGCCTTCGACACCGTTCCACACAGAAGACTGGTTAACAAGTTGGGTAGCCTGGGGCTGTGCCACAAAGTGGAGAACTGGGTAAAATGGTGGGGGGGACAGAAAGCAGAGGGTGGTCGTTAATGGGATCCAATCCAAGGAAAGTGGGAGTGACCAGTGGGGTGCCTCAAGGATCAGTCCTTTTAATGTCTACATTAGCGACATTGCTGAAGGGTTGGAGGAAGGGTTACCTATTTACAGATGACACCAAGATCTGCAACAGGGTAGACATTCCGGGGGGGTCGAGAAAATGAGGAGGGACCTAGGAAAGTTGGAAAATTTGTCCAATGTATGGCAGTTAACATTTAATGCAAAGAAGTGCAAAATCATGCACCTGGGGTGCAGAAGCCCTGAGAGTTACAGGATGTTCAGAGAGTTGCTGACGGTTACCAGGGAAGAAAGGGATTCGGGGATAATCCTCTCAGATGACCTAAAGGTGTCCATACAGTGTACTAAGGGTGTGGAGAGGACCAGTAGCATGTTGGGGTACATAGAAAGGAGTATCACTAGCAGAAGAAGGGAGGTAGTGATTCCACTGTACAGTGTGAGGCCTTATCTGGAGTACAGTGTACAGTTCTGGAGGGCGCATCTTTGTAAGGACACAGACAGGGTGGAGGTGGTTCAGCGAAGGGCAACAAAGATGGTGCTGGGCTTGTGCCAGGAGACATATGAGGAGAGATTAAAAGACCTCAACATGTGTAACACTGGAAGAGATGTGGGAATGGGGAGATAGGATAGAAACCTTCAAGTATCTTAAGGGTATAAACAGAGTGCAAGTGGATGACATCTTTCAGCATAGGAGATGTACAAGGACAAGGGGGCATGATATGAGATTGGAGGGAGGCAGGGTAAAGGGGAATGTGAGGACATTTTTCTTCACAGAAAGGGTGGTAGATGCATGGAATAGCCTAACCCAGGAAGTAGCGGAGTTAGCACAGTGGGGGGATTCAGACATGCATGGGATAGGCACAAGGGAACCCTAGAGGTGGGTAGGAAAACTAATGCCAATGACCAAATAGGGAATGTGACCACTGATGCGGGCAGGGAATACAGGCAGACTGTGTGGGCCTAGTTGTCCTATCTGCCATCAAATATTAGAGTATGTTTATTTTCTGAATGTATTCATAGGTGTGTATGTGATGTCATCAGTGGGGACTGTATAAGCTAGGAATCATCTCCATAGACCTAGCCCTGATGAAGCCTTTTTTATAGGCAAAGTGCTGGAGTAGTGTTCATGTTTGGTGACTGGCAGAGGTCTTTATTTCATTTGTATTCACAATAAATAAGTGATCCAATTGTAGAAATGATAGGAAAAGTGTGACTTTCACTGGGATTTGAACCCAGGACCTCAGCAATCCGTGCTTTAGCTCTTAACCAACTGAGCTATGAGAGTTCAGCCAATTATGGCCCCTGAGTCAATAAATAAGTGTTAATTTTTTCTGACAAAAACAGTACAGCCTCCATTTGTTTCTGTTGGTAGTGCAACTTTGAGGAAAAGACTTGCTTGCCGGGGTTGTCCGTCCCTTGTTTGCACCCCTTTTGCTCACTTGAGCACAGTAATGGTTTTGGGAGTTTCTTGAAGTGTGGACTCCAAAACTGCATGCAGTACTCCAGATGTAGCCTTACCAGGGGCCTGTACAGGAGCAGTATCCTCTCCTTCCTCCTCCTAATAAATCTCTTTCTATACATCTCATTTGTGTTTGTATACATCCCAACATTCCTGTTTGCCTTCCCGTTTACGATGAAGCCTGCCAGGATGAAGTACAGTGTCACAGTTTCCTGCATGACAAAAGGGATTATTAACTTCCACTGAAGCTGTACTGTTTTCTGCAGTAACTCTGCTACAGAATACTGCAGAATTGGGTTTCATTATGGTGAGCTTCACTGTAGTTGCACTGATTGGTGCTTATGAAGCTGTCACTGATGATGACTCCCAGGTCTCTCCTCCGTATTTTCATCACTGTTACTCTCCCTCATTCAGGAGTCTGTTTAGGGTTCTTTTTACCAATGTGGATCACTTTTCCTCCTTTTGCATTGAACTTTAGTTGTCATAATCTGGACAACTTTTCCAGTTTTCGCCGGTCTCCCTTCATTTCTCTAACTCCCTCCTCTGTGTTCACTCTGTGGTAGACCATAGTGTCATCAGCAAAGAGATGCACCTTATTCTGGATTCCCTCCCCTGTATCACAGATGAGGACACATTGAAGAGCACCAGTCCCAGAACAGATTCCTGCAGTACCTCATTCACGGCTCCCCTGGGCTCTGATTGCACCCCATGGGCAACCACCCTCTGTGTCCTGCCCCCAGACAGTTCCTTTCCGCTTGGTCAGTTTGTCCCCAACTCGTAGGTGTCCCAGTTTTCTTTATTAGCCTTCTGTTTGAAACTGAATCGAAGGCCTTGCTAAAGATGAGATACAACCCTGTCCCCACCGCCTTTGTGGTGCAATCAAAAATGTCGATCAAGTTAGTTTTGCAAGATGTCATGGCATACAAACCCATGCTGTCCTGTAAACCATGTGACTTTCAGAATTCCACTATCTGGGGTGGCGTGGCTTGGCACCTGACAAGATGGGCACCTAGTTTCCAAGCTCTTTCTACCCATCAAAAGAATCCTTCAGAAGCTGCCTAAAAGCTTGCAATTACTTCTTCAGATGGTGTTTAGTCCAGCTGGGCAGCATCTCAAGAGTATCCTGAGCTGAGTCTGCTCTGGATCGTCTTATGTCCTCCAAAGTTATTGCTGACCATGGCTCTCCCTTAGCATTCCTGTCAGTAGGCTGGGACCCTCACAAATGGTGTTCAACAGCAGTGGCTCGACTCCCGCAGCCCTAGGGGAAAAAAGTCTTGTTTTAGCAATTGGTGCTTCAAATCAACAAATTCGAGGTGTCTTGATAGTGGATAAATGCGGACATTGTTCAGACTGCACATAGAGTTAATGTGGCTGAGCAGCGGGTAGCTGACACAAAGGACCGGACCGAGAGGCTTACTGTGCACATCGGAAATCGAGATCAAGCAGTTTGTCTATTATGGCAGAAAATAGAGTAGCTTGAGAAAAGGGGCCGATGGAACAACCTCTGTTTAATTGGCTCCCTTAAGGGATGTGAATGCAAAAACACTAATTTGTTCCTTTGAAAGATGCTTCCAGAACAGCTTGGGAATCGGTGTCCAGACACCTTGGAGGTTGACAGATCTCATCGTTCTCTTGCCCCTCTCCCCAAGCCCAGTGACTGGCCTAGGCCTGTAGTGGCCCATTTTCTTTCTCTCTTTTTTTTTTTTTTTTTTGCACTTGCCATTCAGCCAGCCACTCTTTCAGGCTGCCAGTGGCCCCCATCTTGGCCAGGCTCGTCCCCGCAACCGCTAACCCGCTGCTTCCGATTCCCATGTCCTCGGTCAGCCTGGACATATCCCTTCACTGGGAGGGGCTTGTGAGGAGGAGGAGAGACTTAACTTCCATTCTGTTTCCAAGGCATGGGGCTACGGGAGTGGCCCGAGAGGTAGCCTGCTGGGCACTTGTGGCGGAGGAGGACCCAGTGGCTGTCATCTGGTCCGCCAGATGGCTGTTTTTCTAGTTTCCTCGTGGGAGCATGACATGCCACGTAACGTCCAGGTTGAAGCCGACATCCATCACTTTCCCTTCCACAGTGGAAGCCGGTGTATTGCTGTGCCTCCGGCCTCCGCCAGGGACCAGCAAATGCCAAGGCTCAAACCTCTCTCCCTCCCTCGAGAAGATGAGCAGTCGTGGGACACGCGAGCCTTCTCCCCCCCCGGTTGGCCCTCTGACTCTTGGGTTTGTTCCCGAACCTGGGTCATCGGCATTGCAAGTGGAAATCCATCTGCTGCGCTGGCAGGCTGGCTGGCATAGCCCATTTTCTACAGTAATCAGATAAGGATCTGATTATGAGTGGGCAAGGCAGCAAGACAGTTTTAATGTGGAAGAACCACAGCATTAAAATATTCCCTGGACATCTCAAGAACTGTTAGCTTGCTGGAAGTCTTATACCCCAGTTATGAAAGCCCTCATGGACTTTGGGAGTTCCTTACAGTTTCTGATACCCCATATACTTAACTTTTTTTTTCTTTCTTTCTTTGTAGTTTTAAAAAGTCTCATGAGCAGACACTCCTGCCCCACAAGTCCTGCTGCCTACCAGACTCTCCTCCTGCTGCAACAAGTGACCTCAGTTTCCCAGCAACCATCAGTTAAGCTTGAGGCACATTATTTTCCACTTTTCTCTGTCCCTCCAAGTCTCTCCCATCTCGTCAACCTCATTCCATGCCTCTGGTGTGTTAGAGGTTGCAGTGCAGGGTGGATGCCACCCCTCATGAGGCAGTGGGCTAATGGTGAGGGGCTGCTGTGATGCCAGAACTTGAACATTTCCTCCCAGGCTGGCTTGCACTGTGTTCGGCAGCACTCCCCAGCGTACTCCCAAACTGTTGGATTCCTCAACAAAAGGAACGCGACTGACCGTTGCAAAGATGAAACCAACAGTGACTGCATTGCAGAAATTGGAAGACCCTCTGCAAGTGGACAAACAGCTGTCAGCAACATGCCACACTACTGATACAAAAAAGTAAATGGAAAGAGAAAAGAGTAAGCATAGAAAACGACAGTCAAGGGGCCACAAATAAGACATGATGGGAGTGGTGCAGTGCAGTGGCTGTGGAGCAGCAGTCTTCTGGGAAACGTTCTGGAGGATGCGGTCTTGTCCCATCTGCAGGCACCTCTCTGGGCTGAGGGAAGAGGTTGCTTGTCTCCAGGCTGAGTTGACCAGGATTTGGGGGACCTCCTCTCCCACCCAGGGACCACCAAGGCCGACGCCACTGCCGCAGAAGTTGCCAAGAAAGAGGAGCAGTTGGAACGCGGTGGGATTGGGGAGGGTGAGGGTGGAGAAACAGAGACACATCCCTCCAGTTGTACCTCTCCACAGTTCATATGCCATTCTGGCAGAGCGTGGTTCCTCTGGAGGCACCAGCAGTGGAGACCAAGGAGGATGCAGGGAACCTTCACAAAGGAGACCTACAGGAGAATGGCATGTGACCCCACAGGGGAACAGCTCCTGGTGGGGGACTCAGTTGTTGGGGGGTAGAACTGGGGGAGGAAGGGGAGAGGGGTAGAACCGGGGGAGGGAGGGGAGAGGGAGGTAAGGTGCCTGTCTGGCACCATGGCTTGGAGGGACAGGGAGCGAATCCTTAGGATTGCGGGTGCAGTTGCACGGGGGAGGGAGCTGGATGTCATTGTCCACCTAGGTACAAATGGCCTGGCTGGGAATGGGATCAGAGCAGTGCAGGAGGATTTGTGGAGTTGGGTGGGGGGAGGGCCTTAGACAAGTAGTACGCACGGTAACCTTCTCTGAGGTGCTGCCTGGCTATGGCATGGGTAAGGTTAGGGTGCGCCACACCATGGGATTCAATTAGTGGTTGAAAAACTGATGCAGAGCTCAGGGTTTTGGCTTCATTAGGAACTGGGGGTCCACCTGGTGAGAGACAGTCCTATACTGGCACAATGGTCTGCATCTGTCTAGGAGGGGAACCAAGATCCTAGGTGATAGGTTTAAATGCTTCACTGGTAAGCATTTAAACTAGCCAAGAAACACTGAAAAGGAGCAGGAGAATCCCAACCCCCCAAAGATGGAGTAGTTAGTGAGATGAACACCAAGATAGAGAAGTTGATGGGGAGAAGGGCAGGAGTAATTGGAGAAATTGGCAAAATGGGCAAAGGCAGTAAGGACAGGGATGGGACTAAAAGGGGTAAGGCCATCACAAAATGGAGAGCAATGAGTACAACACCCGTAGTCTGGGTAACAAGCTCCCTGAACTAGTGGCCTCGATGGAAGAGGGACGCCTGGATATTGTGGCAGTCACAGAAACATGGTACATGGAGAACCATGACTGGGATGTCAACATAACAGGTTACACAGTCTACAGGAGGGACAAGGAGGGTAGAAGAGGAGGAGGAGGAGTAGCTCTCTATGTAAGGGAAGGGATCAAAGCAATGGAACTAAGGGGTAAACGGAGGAGAGGAGTCACTGTGGGTCACCCTGGAGACAGGAAATGGGACCACAATCCACACGGGTGTTGTATACAGACCCCCGTCTCATGGGGGAGGAAATGGACATGGAAATGATAGAAGGCATTCTTAGGATGGCAGAAAAAGGGGAGATACTGTTGATGGTGGACCTGAATATGCCAGATGTTAACTGGAGCACTTTTGCTGCAGCAACATGCAAGAGCAGGGTCATTCTCAGTGTCCTACAGGGGGCATGCCTCAGACAGCTAGTGTTGGAACCCACTCGGGAGGGAGCAATCTTAGACCTTGTACCTTCAAACGTGGATGAAGAGAGGATCTCACATTTAGAAGTGGGTAGCCATCTGGGAACAAGTGACCACCAAACAGTGTGGTTCATGATAAACACAGCTGTGTAGTCAAGCCATACAAAAGTAAGGGTACTGGATTTTAGGAGGGCTGACTTTGTCAAAATGGGAGTGCGTCTCAGAAAAGCACTAGCAAACAGGCAAGAAGGAGGGGTGGAGGAACAATGGGGAAACATCAAAACTGCTATCACAGAGGCAACGAGCCTTTGTGTGAAGCAAATAAATCAAAACGAAGGAAAAAAAAAACCCACTGGTTCTCAAAAGAGATGGTGGGGAAGATTAGGGAGAAAAAGCTAGCATGCAGGAAATATAAGGAAACACAGAAGGAGCAGGACAGAGAACTGTACCAATTAATGCAGAAGGAAGCGGGGAAGGCAGTCGGAATAGCAAGGCCCAAACCGAGGAAAAGATAGCTAACTCGGTTAAGAAGGGGGATAAAATCTTTTTATAGGTACATTAGGGAATGAAGAATGACAAAGGGAGGTATAGTGAGGCTTAATAAAGGGGAAGGTTGGTGGGCAGAGGGTGACTGAAAAAGCAGGGATACTGAACAAATACTTGTGCTCAGTATTCACAAAAGAAGCGGAGGGGGAGGTACCTAATCCAATCACTAGAAGTACTCTGGATGGGGGGGTCGATACCAGTCCATTCACAGAAGAAAGGGTTTTGAAAGAACTCCTAAAACTGAAGGTGGACAAAGCAGTGGGCCCTGATGGGATTCACCCCAGAATCCGAAAAGAACTAAGGGAGAACTAGTGACACCACTGACTACCCTTTTTCACAAATCATGGGAGGATGGTGTGGTACTTAAAGACTGAAGGAGGGCGGATGTGATTTCCCCTTCACAAAAGTGGGATCAAAGCAGAGGCAGAAAACTACAGACCTGTTATTTTGACCTCAATGGTAAGGAAAATGATGGAATCACTTCTTAAAGAAAGAATTGGGTAGCTAGAGGCCAACGGGGCACAGGACCCAAGGCAGCATGTATTCATAGCAGGAAGGTCATGTCAGACAAATCTAATAGATTTCTTTGACTAGGTGACCAAAGTAGTAGACCAGGGAAGGGCTGTGGAAAATAACCTACCTAGACTTTAGCAAGGCATTTGATACAGTCCCACACAAAAGATTGATAAATAAATTAGCCAGTCTAGGAGTGGGTCCCAGGGTGGCAGCCTAGGTAAAAATTAGCTGGACAACAGGATACAGAGGGTAATAGTAAACAGAGTCCTCTCAAAGAAAGTTGAGTTACTAGTGGGGTGCAGGCTTCATTACTGGGTCCGGTTCTTTTAATATCCTTGTAAGTGACATTGTGGAGGGACTGGAAGGAAAAGTATGCCTCTTTACAGACAACACAAGGATCTGCAACAGGGTTGATACACAAGGAGGTTATGGAAAGGATGAGATGGGACTTGGCATGGTTGGAGGAATGGTCAAAAGTATGGCAGCTGAGATTCACTGCAAAGAAGTTCAAAGTAATGCACCTGGGAAACGGAAGCGCAAGGGAAGAGTACACAATGGGGAGGGGGTACTAACAACAACAGAAATGGAAAGGGACCTGGGGGTAGTCATATCAGATGACCTAAAGGTAATCAAGCAACGTGAGAAGGCAGTAAGGAGGACTGAGGGGGATGCTGGGATGTATGGGATGAGACATCACCAGTAGAAAACAGGAAGTTGTTATCCTTCTGTACAGACAGTTGTTGAGACCCCATCGCGAGTACTGTGTGCAGTTCTGGAGACCTCATCTCCACAAGAACATAGACAGGATGGGCCGACCCGGTGGTACTGAGGGTTGAGGTGCTGGACGCCACACCTTGTGCCACGCCGGTGACCCAGGTTCGGGAACGAGCCCGGGTCGGCAGGGGAGGACTGGGACTGAGCATCTGCAGGCTGTGTTCCTAGTCCTGGAGTGGGCTGGGGAATTTCACCATGCTGTAGTGGCCCCTGGGGACTGGGGCACTACTAGCGGTAGTACTGCAGAGGGGCGCGACATTGACACCTTGTGCCTGGATGTGTTGCACATCCTGCTCCAGGGGCCAGTTGGAGGAAAATGGCTGGGCGTGACCGTGCAGCTTGATGGCTGTGCTCCGAGTCACCCAGAGGACTTTGGTGGAGTTCTGTTGGGGAGGGTCCGGGGCTGTCCTGGCTGGTTGAGGGAGAGGGGGAGCCCTCCAACAGGATGGCAAGACAGCTGTCTCGGATCCTCCTGGGTGCAGTTTGAGTTACTCAGCTCTCCGGGTGGGCAGAGCTGGCGGCTGGATGCCCCATGCCGGAGTGTGCTGCAGCAGGAGAAGAAAAAAATATATGTTTAACAAAAAAAAAAAAGGAACATAGGATGGAGGCAGTCCAGAGGAAGGCAACTAAAATGGTTCGGGGTCTGTACCAGAAGCCATATGGAGAGGGACTAAAGGAGCTTAACATGTATACCCTCAAGGAGAGGGGGGGCATGATAGAAACTTTCAAGTACCTCGGGGGAATCAACAAAGTTCAAGAGGCCAAGAGCGTAGCATCTTTCAGAAAAAGAGATGTGCAAGAACAAGGGGACACAATTTGAAGATAGAGGGGGGACGGCTCAAGGGCAACGTGAGGAAGTATTTTTTCCATGGAGAGGGTTGTGGACGAATAGGACGGCCTTTCTGAGGAAGTCGTGGGGTCAGAAACCATGGGAGAATTCAGGAATGCATGGGACAGACATAAGGCAATTCTGGTGGGGGGTAGGAAGAAGTAGGCTGTTGGTTAACCAGGATCTGCAGCTTATCCAATAGGTAGGGAAATGGTGGGTGAGCCAAGTGCCCTTATCTGCTGTCAAAGTCTGTGTTTCTATGTTCTGTGTTACTGGAGCAGTGGCCTTCTCTGAAACTGTTATGATGCTGGAGGAATCGGACAAGATGTCAGACCTCGTTAAAGCCATAAAGCAGACAGCCAGAACTGTATCTAAAATAGACAAAACCCTTGCACAAATTAAAATAGATCTTGGAGAAAGAATGGGTGCTGCGGAAGAAAGTGTGGCAGACTTCACGACTACCATGGACTTTCACGATCGACTGATGCTATACCTCCTGGCAAGGGAATGTGAACTAACAACAAGCTGGATGACTTGGAGGGCTTCAGCAGGAGGCAAAATTTCTATATATTGGAGCCACAAAATCAGTAGAAAATATTGTCTCCTTCCTGCAGTTCTTACTAAAAGACATGTTACACCTTTCTGATGACTACATTCTCAGCATGGATTTCACCCATCAAGCTCTGGGCCCAAAACCTACTGGCCTAGGTGCCTGCCCAGATCCATCCTTACAAAACTTGCCTCCTACACTAGCAGAGAAGATATCCTGAAATGAGGCTGCCAGCGAAAGGAGCTCCAATGCAAGACCCACAGAATTACTGTTGATAATGACTGTGCCACCATGGTCTGGGACAAAGCGAGTTATTTGGGAGGGAGGGGTAGTTAAACAATTGTGGGCTACAAATCTAACGGCACAGTTACTGTGCCTCAAGAGACTGAGAATGGGTGCACTGAATAGCACAAAGCTGTTTGCAGGGGTTCTGGATGCATCAGCCTACCTTGAGAGCCTTGGTATCCAGTTCCAGATAAGGACAGACTAGAAGGAGATTTCTTGAGGCGGATCGGAACAACAGACATCCGAACAAGGTGAAGCCCTCTCCTCTTCATGCCAACATCAGATTGATACTCCTTTCTTATTCCTTATCAGGACACTGAAGAGCTGAGAGTGAGGAGCCCTAGGCAGACAGCGGATCCAATGAAAACAGTGGTGTGTGGGGAAGTGAAACGGACTGGAACACTTTGCTACTTGCATGGTATTGGACTTCACCATTATCCGATCAGATGGTAGTCTTTGACATGCAACTGCATGCTGAGCAATGATTAAAAAAAAAAAAAAAGGCGCACTTTAAAATATTAAAATGTACTGGACTGAAATAGATTGCTGTTGGGAGGTAGGGGGCAGGGAGTGGTTGTTGTACAGCTCACTGGAAATGATATCAAGGAGCTCACCTTAATCAGTTGTGAATGCAACAGAACAAGGGGAAGTTCATGTCCTGTTTGCTGGGATACAGCTGGAGAAAAAATTAGGTTATTGAACTCTAAAAAGTGTTAGGATCCTATTTAAGTACCTGTCTGAGCTTTGCAAGGGGAAGGGAAGGTGCTTACATGGCTACTGATAAGGGGCCAACAAAGGCTCAAACATTCCACGAAAGGTCAGAGAAGTAAAGAGACCAATGAGTGGGGAGACACATGCCACCCATGGAACCCTCGTGATGTTATGGCCACCAACTCTGTCCGTCTCGGTCTCCTTGGAACTTTTGTCTTTCAACCTGATTGGCTGTTTCAGCTCATCTGCCTAGCTCTGATTGGACCCTGAAGCCTCCAGCTATAGCGCTATTGGTTGCTTACTAGCCTGCTTTTCCTCAAACTTGGGCAGGCTCCTGTCTGCCGAATTTTATTTTCTTTATTTATAGAAGTTTAAAGTCTAATCAGTGTAAAACGTTTTAACCTTGAAATGCAGTGCCTCTGATTAACTGTTGTAAACTGTTAGGAAGCAGATCGTACTTGTAATTTTTAGCCCTGTTATTTCAGTGCCTTTATCTAACTGTATAAATTGTTTTAGCAAGCAGTATGGCGCTGTGTATTTGTACCTGATTCTAGTGTTCTGTTTAGCTGGGTATTTATTTTTGGATATAAGAATATTGCTTGATAATTGTTTTTTCTCCTGCCTCCTTTCACATGCCTTCCTCTTCCCTTTACTCCAAGTTCTGTCCCTCTCCAGTCCCTCATTCTTAATCGGCTTTCCCTGCTGAAATCCCCCTTACTCTATGATCATGCTCTCTGTCTTTTTCTCTCTCTCTCTCCCCCCCCCCCCAATACCCTCGCTCCTACTCAGCTTTTCTCCTCAGTCAGTGATCTGTGCTAGGAGACTGTGCTTAGATTTCCATTCCCTCTCCAGCACTTCTTTCATTTCAACCCCACCAAATCCTGCCACGCTTTGTTCTGCTAATTTCTTTCTTTGCCGTTTTCTCCCTGTTCCCCTCTCTGAATAATCTCATTGTGTGTAATCAAAGTGGTACCAGCAGTCTAGCAGACAGTTTCTCGGCGTTGACCTCTGGCTTTCTCTCCCTCCACCTCCTCGTAATCCTTTTGCTCCCACCCTCTCCCCATCCACTGCCTGTATTTACCTAACCTTCCTTCAACCCCCGGTCTGCAGCCTGTGACTTGGCTGCGCCTCTGACTGGGGCCGCTTCTAATCCCGTGACACTCATCCTGCAAGCCCTGCCTGCCTCTGGGGCTGTCCTGCTCGGTGGCATTTCAAGGTATGTCTCGGTCTCCTTGGAACTTACGGCTCTCCAACCTGGTTGGCCTTTTAGGCTCATCTGCCTAGTGCCGATTGGACCCTGAAGCCTCCGGCTATAGCGCTATTGGTTGTTTACTAGCCTGCTTTTCCTCAAACTCGGGCGGGCTCCTGTCTGCCGAATTTTATTTTCTTTTATCTATAAAAGTTTCCCGCCCACCCGATCCAACCCCGACCGCTATTAAATACAGTTAGGCTCTGCCTTGTTTTTGTTCATTGGCTGTCCTGCCTCTACCCCCGCCACGCAGCTGTCTTTTGCTCTCAAGTCTATCCCATTCGCTATGTCTGTGGGCATGGTCACAATGTTATGTTTTATACAATTACCTCTTCTACTTGTTATCCTGCTCTCTTCACTTGCTGGTAATACAGAATACCCGCCTCCAAATTATACAACTCCTCAAAGCGTAACTGTAGTTGAAACACTTCACTACCCTCCTGGCTGCGTTACAGGAAATTTCTTTCACATCATTATATGTTCGTGGTCACAGCTTCTCGCTCGCCCATGGCCCAACTCCTGTCCTACCTACTGGGGTGCTGGCCTTGCCTACTCCCTCTCTGGGATCATCCTGACCTGCACTAGGAGTAGAAGAAAGATCAAACGTAATTACCTCAAGGGAAAAGTCTGGCGTCTTACCAAACTACAACGCTTACACCTCCTGAAATTAACCCTATTGTTGCTGATGCTGTCAGCCAATATCCACCCAAACCCGGACCCAAGTGGAACTACCCCTAGGAACCTGCCAACAAAGCTGGGGTCCATCACACTAGCCACAATGAATATTTGTAGCCTACTAAATAAAATTGATCTTAAAGGTAGCCACACACAATCCTGACATGTTATCTATCGTGGAAACATGGCTGTCTCCTAAAATCTTGGATAATGCAGTTGCCCTCCTGGGCTATTCCATTTTTAGGTTAGACCGCACTCCTAAGAAGGGCGGTGGTTGTGTAATTTTCCTAAAAAATTCATTTTGTGGGCTGGTTATGCCTCCAGTTGATCTCGGTTGCTCTGCACAGGCTATAGGGGTTAAAGTACTCCTGGGAGCCCAAAACAAAGCCCTCACTATAATCACAACTTACATACCTCCTAAGGACCCGGCCGCTGGCCTACATAGTTTGCTGGACTACCTATGTGCTCAAAAAAAAAACCTCCCTGAGTTGATTTTAATGGGGGATTTCAACTTAAACTGGCCGTCTGGGACTAGTGGTATCATAAAGGACACAATGGTATCTCTACACCTTATGCAACTTGTAAACTCGCCGACCAGGATAAACTACAAAACAGGGACCCGTACCACCATAGACTGGATTGTCTCAAATCGCCCTGATCGCATATCAGATGTTACGGTTCACCCTGATTCTATTAGTGACCACTCCCCTATCACCTGCAGATGGTCAAATAAATTTAATACCTCCCCCACCAAGTACAATCTACAACCGTGTATTGAAAAGCGGTCATTTGGATCTCCTAAAAAAATTTCGCTCCCAAGACTGGTCCTCCCTGGATACAGTGGATGATATCAACACCGCATTTCAACACTTTGTCAGTGTTTTCAGCACAGCCTGCGACACCTAAGAAAATGAAAGTCTGTGGGATGGTTAATTCATGGATTACTCCCAAGATAGTAAACCGGATGAAGCTAAGGGACCATCTTTGGAAACTGGCGAAGTCATCATTGAAGCAACAGGATCTGTAGGCTTACAAAGCTGCCAGAAATAGCTGTACTAGGGAAATTAGACAGACAAAAAGTAGGCTGTACAGAGAGCTACTCTCCAACTCCTGGGGTGACAGTAGGAGTTTCTGGGCCAATATAAAAGACATCACAGGCAAAGAACAAAAGACCTCACCAACAGTTCTATTGGATGATGGCCATCCTGTCACTGATCTACTCCAAATCGCTAATTTTTTCAACACAGCTTTCACTAATCTGTCGGGTGTACTCCCCAAAGAATTCTTCGTTGATGCTCCCGTGACATCAGCAGGGGGCCACTGAATCAGTTCTTTCTGAACACCCACCTTTCTACTTCTAAAAGGTCTCCCAATCCCTAGTCCGAAAATTCCTGACTAAAGTCCTTGGCAAATCCAGACATAGTGGAGACTTGCTTGATCTCAAACTCCTGGCACTGACTTTTGAAGAAGTACTCTTACCGGTTACCAAGATTCTAAACTTATCACTTTCCCTTTCACAATTCCCAGAAGTCTGGAAATCTGCGTTGGTCGCCCCTGTGCATAAATCCGGGAATCCTACACAGCACTCTAACTACAGGCCGATATCAATACTGCCCCCGCTGTCAAAAGTCCTTGAATGCATAGTTTCCAATCAGATAGTTGATTACCTTGAAAAGTACGACCTACAGTGTCCCCAGCAACATGGTTTCAGTAAAAAACAGAGCACTATCACAGCTTTACTTGAATTTGTCGGCTACATGCATCAGTCCTTCGACAATAACAATGTTGTTGGTGCTGCATTCATCAACCTTATGAAAGCTTTCGACACCGTAAATCACAATCTGCTTCTTACTCGGCTTGCCTCAGTTGCTGTCTCTCAAAACGCACTGAAATGGCTTGGAAGCTACCTCGCTGATAGGTCTCAGCGGGTAAAAATATCTAATATCGTCTCCGAACTACAATCTGTCCGATCTGATGTCCATCCTTGGCTGTCTTGTGTAGTATCTTCCTAAACAACCTACCCCAATCCTGTCAACTTAGGACACGCCTCTATGCTGACGATATCGTCATCTGCACAAACAACACTGATCCCACTGTGCTCGAGGACACTCTTCAAACAGGTTTCCTTGAAGTTGAGAAATGGTTCTGTATGCATAAACTTGTCCTGAACTACAAAACAAAAACAAAGCTTCTGCTGTTCTCCTCCCCCCGACATAAGCACAGGTCTTATGTTATGCTAATAAAAAACAACCTCTGAGCCCCCCTTGAACAAGTTCAACAATTCAAATGTCTTGGAATAACAGACAGCTGCCTCTCCTATGCATCCCACATTGAGACCATTGCTAAGTCTGCAAATGTGAAACTAGGCCTGCTGTTTAGACATAGAAGGAATCTCACCCCGGAAGCACTTAGACTTGCGGTCTACAGTTCAGTGGTATCCACCATTGACTACGGCCTAGCAATATATGGTGAAGCCACCCCCACATCTCTAAAAAGGCTGAACTAAACAAAGCTTGTAGACTCATCACGAACTCTGACCGTTTCACTCACATGTGATCGTACGCAGAAACTGGCTGGCTCAATCTACAAGGTCAGATCAAGTATCATTCATGTATACTAGCAAAGAAAGCGCTCAGTAAGTAAGTAAGTAAAGTAAGTAAAAATTTATTTTTAAGCGCTTTTCGATATCAAAGCGTTGTACAAATAGAACAATTTAAATACATACAAATTTCATACATATAAACAACAACAGAAATAACGATATAATTACAATAAAATACAACGAGTCACTACCCATAAGCTATTTGAAATAAATAAGTTTTAAGTTCTGACTTAAAGCTCTCAAGTGGAGGTCTGCCTACCGGAACCTCTTGCTTTCTACCCAGAGCCCACTAGGTCCGCCATACCGGGCTTCGGACTCCGAGCTTCTACTAGTACCGAGGTTCTGAACTACACAGTGCCAGTGATCTTTCCTTTACTTAGCCCCTATCTGGCTAAATGGCCTTGGCCACGATCTAACAAGTCATACTGGGATGTCCAAGTTTAAACGCCTTCTGCACCAACACATCCTGCTACAGAGCTGTTGTGACTGCCTAAGTTGAGAACTGCTTTGCCCACTTGAACCTAATTTCGGTTCCTTTTCAACTCTTTTGCCACTAGCTTTGACTCCTCTCCTTTGGCTCATCCTCCTCTTATCCTTCCCCACTTTTCTGCTCTCCTCTCTCCCCTGCCACCTCTTGACAAAGCCCTGGGCTGCTACCCTCCTCACTTCTCTCACCCTCCCTATTTCCTCTACCCCTACTTCCCCTCCGCTCCCTATCTGTTGCATCAAATGTGACTTCTAATCTTATCTGTGAATGTATTTACAATTTTTGACCATGCTGTTTTGTTGTTAGCCTTGAATTGTTTCATTTTGCCTTCCTGTGTCAGTTTGTTTTTGTATTTGTTTTCCCTCCCAATCTATGACGTGGAACCTTTGTAAATGAACTGTACTGTACTGTGCTCCAAGGTATTGTCAATCCGAGAATGAATGAACTACTCTGCATGCGGCCATGTAAGACCAACGGGACTTCACCCAGGACCCACAAGGGAGGAAAAAGAAGCATTCCTTTAATCATGGTTGTTATAGGAAATTACTTAACAGGAATATGTAGGGACAGTATAATGAGTTACTGAATGGGGATCTAGTCCCTCCCAAATACCAGCAAAGGGACTCTGGGTCTTGGAATGAGCACTTCCCTCGAGGGCCCAGAGACTGAAACAGGATTAGATATTCGTCGTACAAGGGTGAGAGGGTTCTTATCTTTCCGGAGGCGGGCTTTAGCCTGAGCAAACCTAGCCAAGCTGTGACTTGATTGCTTTCAGTGGGTGCAGAGTGGACTGCCACAAGGATCCAAATCTATAATGCATACTGGATCCTCAGGAGTGCTTTTGGGCCTGGGGGCTAGAGGTTTTGAGGGACCACGCAGCATGGTCACGTGCTGCGGATATCTGGCGCAAGGGTGCCAGAAGATGGTAAAAGCTGAGGGGGCTGAGAATCAAAAGGGCAATTATGAGGGTACAAAGGGCACTTTTTCTGTACTAGTTTTTGCCATACAGAAATAAAAAGTGCAGTGGCTACCTCCCCTTTCGCCCTCCAGTTCCGACACCTATGGTCTGGCAGCCAGTGGGACCTTCTGACCTGGGGGACGCTGCAGGGATTCAAGCAGAAGGGCACTGCAAAAGGAGATGGGCTTGGGAGTGCGAGTCTGCTTCCGATATGACATTTAACGGGCTCAGGAAATCCAGCAGTGCCCCACACCACAGCTGGGTCTGGTGGTAAGGTGCAGTACCCCATACATAATTTACTGTGGCATGTGCCCCACATATCAAGATGTGCATGATCTTGGCTTGGGGATGGGGGTCTGGGGGGGGAGTTGGACTGGCTCCACCCCTGCCATGAGACAAAGCTGTGTTATTTCTGGGAAGGGAACCCAACCAACTTTCAGGAACTGCACACCAGCCTCCTTAATAGAGGGTTACTCCCAACAAAATGGATTGGGCAAATTCATCTGCCATTTATTTACAGCACTGACCAGGGTTTCAACTTCAGGGGGAGCAAAACTGCCCCCATGCTTCTGCGTGTGCGAAGAGGGGCAGACTTCGGGTTCCCTGATCACATATTTAGCATCACGCTTTCCGGGGTGGGGGCATTCAGAAAACGGACCAAGCTAAGACTGATATCTGTAACATGTGAACAGAATGGAGACTCACGTGGCTGTAAGTGCCAAAAGAATGACTTGCCACATGTGGGTAGACACCTCAGCAATGGGGGATGCACTACCCCCAGTTGACCTAGGAAGAGTGGGGGGGGAGCAAAAGGTGGTCAAGCCCCTGAATTTCGAGGGGAACCGGGCGAGGAATGCACTAAGACTATTATTAGACAGAAGCCACCAACGTTGTACTATGCCAGGGCAGTCACTGGAACAATGAATAGTCCACACTGGTTGTTATAAATGTTTTATTGTTTCAGTTGCTGTTGAATGAATGTTCTTTGGTTTAAGGTTCAGGGTGCAGGTACATCAGGCAGTAGATATCTCTGTCATCTTTCAGGAGAGCACAAAGACAGCGTCCCACAGGGAAAAACACAAATAGTTGTGAACCAAAAATGGGGACACTAACAAAGATTTTAACTCTCAACATAAATGGCACAAATAACCCGGTCAAACATAAACAACTATTAAAATACTTGAAAGAGAAAGGAAATTAATTTATTCAAGAAACACGCTTGACCCCACAAGAGGCACAGAAATATCAGAAATGGAGATACTCTAAAATATATCATTTCTCCTGGGCAAGAAGGAGAAAAAAGAGCAGCATTACTCTAATAGCAAAGTCCTTGCCATTTGAGGAAGGAGAGGTAATCACAGACCGAGGCAAAGATCCTGGTGTACATATAAGCCTACCAGGCTCCCTTACACATTTTATGTCAAATTAATAAAGGTAGTGGAGGAAAAAGCAGAGGGCCTGTTTATTATGGAGGATGGAACTTAATTTTTATCCGTTTCTGGATACCACACCCGAGTTCTAGGGCTGAATATGTCAGTCCCCAAAAAGTAGAGGTCTAATGAGGGAGTTGGGGACGGGGGACATCTGGAAGCAAAAACAGCTCCAGCCCAGGGACTGTTCTTGCTCCAGTTCAAATTTTACTCTCATCTGGATACATTTGTGGCACTAACGTATGGAGTCTTAAGATTTGAGTTCATGTGGGTGGGTAGCTCCGCTCTCTCGGACCACCAACCAGCATTTGCAGAGGTGGAGCTCCATGCCTCATGGAAGAAAACTCAGTGGAGACTAAACATCTCCCTCAGAGATAAAACACTGGTTGAGGCCCTCTAAGGGGACTTTTACAACGTGGTGAGGGAAAATTATAGTGACAAGGTTACCCCATGGATGTTATGGGACACTGCCAGAACAGTGCTGCAGGGAAAACCAATATCTGAAGCAACATGTAGGAACTGGGAACATACAAAAATACTCACTACGCTCACTCAGAACCTCCAAGACCTGGAGACAGTGCAAAAAAGATAAGTGGGAACTACACAGGGATAGAGACATTAAACAAATTCAGACTAAAATACAGGACTTACAGACAGCAGAGACAGAAAAAGCTCTTCTCTACCCCAAAGATACTATGAAGGAAGGGCCTGGGCCACTAAGTTGCTAGCCTATGGATTAAAACAGCACACTGCTAGAGCGACCATAATGAAAATAATTCACTGAACCACAGGAAACTTAATGCATAGAACAGAGCAAATAATCCACACACAGAAACTACAGACCTGAACAAAAAAAAAAAAAAAAAAAACTTCCTACAGTCCCTAGCTTTACCTAAATGGACTGAAGAGCAAAGTGCCTTGCTAACAGCCCCAATTTTGGAACAGAAAATAGTCAGTTCCATTAAAAAAACTTGAAACCGCTGGCCCGGTGGTGCTGAGGGTTGAGGCACGGGATGCCACGCCCGCGAACCAGGTTTGGGAACAAACTCGGGATGCCAGGGGTTGGCAGGGGAAGGAGAGGATTGAGTATACTGCTGTCCTCTCCTGGGGTGGGTTGTTGGGGTTGCTTTGCTCTGTAGCGGCCCCCAGTAGAGATCGGGGACACTATAAGAGTGGCGCTGTAGATGGGCAGAAAAACGTGGAAAAATTGCCGCCTGCAGCCAGATGAAATTGGTCCCTATCCTTATGTCACCCGGTAGCTGGGATAGCCCATACTGCTGTGACCCATATGGCGAAAGGCATCTTTGGACCTGAAATCTCCTCTCCTGGTTGCTCCCACGGGTAGGCCTCCCTCACACCGAGGGATACAGCAGGACAGACGAGCAGCAGGCTGAGGAGGCAGGAATGGAGGATTGAGGCGGCGCTGGAGACTGGCCACCGAAGGAGAGGTCGGCGAGGGTTGGCTGCTGGCAGGAGGTTAAAAAACAAAACAAAAAAAAAAACAACAACCTTGAAACAAGTGCTCAGGCCCTAATGGTTATAGCGGACAGTTCTGTAAGACTTTCCTGGAGGAAGTGACCCCCCTACTTAAATGGGTAATTAATGAGGTGGGGGGGAATCATGCTGCCCACCTTGAATTATGCCACCATATTAGTAATACCAAAATATGGGATAGACTCTAAACATTGTAGCTCTTACCACCCTCTCTCGCTCCTTAATATGTATTGCAAGTTGCATGACCATATTGGCCAGTCTGTTGAATCCCATACTGCCCTGTATCGTTGACCTAGATCAGACTGGCTTTGTAGTGGACAAGCAAGTCCCAGACCATGTCCGTAGAACTATATGTAATATTCCCCGACTGGCCCTCTTATTTTTCCACCAGAAGGGGCTGCTTCTCTCATATCTAGGTGCCACCGAGAGGGGTGGGGGTAGTCGCTGCTAAATTTATCTTTTGCAGAAACTCTGTGTGTGGACCCATTACTTCTACTACTGAGCCTGCCATCCTTCAGACAGGCAAACCAAGTGTGGCAACTACCTGGCTCACACATGGGGGACCATTTAGCATGGCCATCAGCCTGGGTCCTTGGGAGAAAGCGGTTGCTCAGCATTGTGCTAGGTTTATACTTCTGGACAGGGGCACCCAAGTAACTCCGGACATAGGAAGCAATAACTGAAATGTCCAAACCAGGAATGGGATTCTAGAGTGTGGCTTTTTTCACATAACACAGAGAATAATAAAGCAAAGATGGACCCCCACAGGGCTACACTCACTGGTAATGCAGATTACATGGGTACAGAGCACACTTCCTCACAGTCGAACCCTCGGGTTCTGAATGACTCTGGGCACACACGACTCAAATTGGTACACTTCTCTTGGTTTCCTTGACTTGGCACCCCGGCCAGTACTAGGACACTTTTCCATATGGCATGGAGGTTGATGGTGGCTCCCTAAACCACCCATGAGCATTCTCTAGCTCTAAAGGAAAATCCACAATCCCACGTCTGGGTGCTTTCTTCAAACACTGGCCAAGCGCCTGAGAGAAAACCATAGGTGCCCAAACTGAACCCGGAGAGGTAAACCTGGTTACTCCAGATTGGGGGGGGGGGGTCTCTCTCACCTCTTGCTCCCAAATCTATACTCTCCCATTCATTTTGGATTCAACACCTTTCTTTGAACTACAATTTGTAGATGCTCTCTCGAAATGTTTTACACATTTAACATTCTACATTTCTGGAGATGTCCTGACTTTAAAAGTACTGTAAGTGACTCTGTCTTTAACCTATACCCCCACTGTTGCAGATGCTTCTAAGCCATACACAGTTTAAAAGGTCTGTACTTGGCAAGTCCCTCTTTGACCCCACAGTAGGCAGATACTTTTACTTCAAACTCTGTCTCATTGAACATTGTCTCTGTATCAGAGCAGACTCGCCAAAGGTATGCAGGTGCCCCAGGGCTTCTTCCTACAAATTTCTCAGGTACTCACAAACCAGATGGCTTTCAGTCAGCTTCTCCCTCTCTAGGCTGGACCAGGGGATTGCCCCTGAATTCATGGAATTTACCCCATCCCTTCAGGGATGGGGCACTGGAACAACTCTAGAACGGTCTCTAACACTTTCTATGGGTCTCTTCTGTGTTCCTCTCTTGGGTGGGAACACACAACCCAGTTGTCTGAGGTAGCTCTATATCAGAGCTTGGCTCTGAGGGGCTGCCAGCTGTAGCACACCTCACTCCTGAGTCTCCACACCAACTGCTCTCTGAAGACTGGCTTGAATTCCCCAACGTTCTACTGCTAACCCACCGCAGCTAGCATTTCATTGTGGCTTATGCTGCTGTGAGAATTCTATGGTGACATCTTCACTCCAGCTCAGCTGAAACTGAAAACGGAGTGAGACAGTGTGAAACCCATTTAACTGGCATCTCACAAGCTGCCTTTCCCTGCCTGCCACTGATTCTAAGTGGGATTCTAGTAACCACTGAGAACAAGGGGGTTACACCCACCCTCGGCCAGGAAAATGACTGTCTGCAGTCATTACTTACTCAGCTCCTGGCCATCCTACCCTATGTGTTGACGACGGGGAGGTAGCGCTGCCTTCTCCCCTACCATGTGCCAGGCACAGGCAGACAACACTAAGGGCCCAGAAGCCATTGGCTGATGCATCAGCCCCTACACTACGATGTTACTATGGTAACCAGTGACCCTGGAGAAACTGTCCAGAGTATAGCCTTAATAGATCAGCACTGTGGCCGCTGCTGCAGGTCAGGACCACAGCCTGTCTATTTCCCGCTAGCCCTCTAGGGAAAAAAGCTATCTGACCAGAAACCAAACTACCCAAAACAAGGGAACCTCCACCCATCCCTAGACACTTGCAACCAAACCAAGGAGATAACACTACACATAAACATTACACTCCCTCACAACTACACCTGTGGAAGGAAAAGTTAAAAACAACACTGTACTTTAAACACATCTACTTTAAAGCACAACTTTTGAACTCCGAGGAGTCCCTCCAATCCTCTTCTTGTCTTCTCTTCTATCTTCGTCAGGAATCACCTGCAAGAGAAAAGACCCCCCCCCCCCAGTCTGCAAACACAGTGCACAATCATAACCCTTACCATCAAAACACTGGAGAATCCCCAAAATATTTTTTTTTAGAAAATAGTAAAAAAAAAAAAAAAAAAACATTATATATGACACATTTTTTGGGATGGAATGCCCTAAATATCCCATCTAGTGACAACAGTGCCCGAAGGCAAGTCCAAGAAAGAGTCTCTCCTGGGCCGGAGCCCGGTGAAGCACAGTTCTTGTAGGATACTGTCTGTAGTCTGCCAGGTGTAAGATGTGTATTGCAATGTCAATAAAATTAGAAAAGTCTGGACTTACTAGTCCCTTGAAGAATGAAAATGGTATGGCACCTGGATCTCCAGCTGAAGACTCTCCCTGGCAGTATTTTTTCGGATACAGCTGGGCAGAAATCTTCCGGAAACGACAGGTTGGCACATCTGGAAACTGCTGGGATGATGTCATCTAGGAGATGGAACCTTGGAACAGGAAAGGAACAGCTGGTGTGAAGTCATCCGAAATCCCAGGCGATGAATCGGGAAACAGCTGGGCTGGTGTCCTCTCTGGATGATGTCCTCTGGAAGGCCAGGTGATGGAAATGGAAGGCACACTGCAAGGCTGACGGATCTGGGGCACCTGGATCCTGGAACACCAGACTTTCCGAACAACATAGGTATGGCAACGGCTGGATGACAGCTCTGCTCTCCATTTGGTAGGCATGTGCACATTCACAGGAAGTTGGTTGCATTGAGGGAAGTGCCACAGTGGGTCAGGTGCTAGAATTATTACTCCGTCTGGAAGCTCATAATTCACATTGTAGAAGGTTTCATGTCCCTCTCCATCCACGATCCGTACATTATGTATGAACAGTGTCCTGCCCACTTTCCAGTATTTGAATTTTTCTGTAATTACTCTAGCTCTGACAAATCGACTTGCACCTGGCTGCACATATTTTGTTGCTTCTTCCACAATCCAGGATTTAATGTTCCTCTCAATCTCCTCCCAGACTCTCCGGGGAAAGGTAGGAAAGGCTATCCCATAAATCTCATTCACCTTCCTACGAATCAGTCTTTCCTCTTTACTACACTTGGTCAACTTAAGACCTCTGGCTTGGCTTGGAGGCGGCCAGTCCTGGCTCTGTCAGTGACGCATGCTCAATGCAACATAAACTGGATCACTGACTCCTCCTTGTAGGGACAGGGCTGTGGAGTCAAGTCTTTCCAGGCAGCCTTTAAAACCACTAGCTCACCTTTATGGCAGGAGACCACCTGGAAGGACCCACTACTTCTAAACCCCAGTGATACAGGGACATTGGCTGTCAGATTCCTTGTCGGACTGTTGGAGGCTATGCATGGAAAACAAAGCACACTACACACACATTTTTTGATCATACCTGAAACTGGCAGGGTTTTGGAGAGCAGTAGAAGAAACACTTGTAGACCTATTCACACTTGACTCTCTCCTGATGATCACACACTGTTCCAGGGTTCTTACCAACTGGACTGCGAGGTAAAGATGCCAGTTATCTTTGGCATGTTCTTCTGGTGGCAACACAAATAGCAACAGTAAGAAACTGACTGACACCAGACCTTCCCAACGCATCAACATTGGATAGGTACATGGAAAAACTGACATTCTGGGTAAAACTACATATACCTACCTTTATGACTGGATGGCTGCGGTCAACACAGTATCTGGCTGAAAGGGGCCATGATTATACCCCATAGGCACCCTCTATAGCCTGTAGTCCTCATGATTGTTCCTGCAGTAAACGTAACTACTTGTCCTAGAGGAGTGTACAGGGGATTTTATATATGGGGGTAGCATGCCACATGCTGGTTTCCTCCTATAAACATCAAGATGTGTTTTTAGACACCCCGTATAATCTGTGCTGACATGCTAGTCATTGAATTTCATCAATATATGCTGTGAATTTGTATGCCTGTACTGTTTTGACCTGTATACATGTTGTGCAGTAAACTTGAATAAGAAGGGGGAGTTGAGGCCATGTAGAGGATGGTGCCTCAGCACAGGTAGATTGGGACCAGCAGACCGCCTTGGGGAGTCTGACGGGAGATTGGGAGCAGAGGGCAAGGGAGTATAAACGTGAGATCAACAACAAAAACAATTAAACAATTTCGGGGGGGCTGTTGTGGCACTGAGGAGGCGCTGAAATAAGAGTACTAGCACAAAGAAAAGTAATGTTACGGCACCTAGAGCAGGTGATGCAAGTTTGTAGCAAACTAAAAAGCTGTACCACAGAAAGATGCAGAGGCAGTCTGACCTTTGAACCCTGGTACAACCGCTTTTTATTTTTTGTTTATTTTATTTATTTATTTCAGTTTGAGATTAAATGCCTTTGAGCCAATGGCTCCTTTACAAAGGTTCCAAGTCAGACATAATACAAAACAGATAAACCAACAGCAACAGTATATACAAAGAAAATACACATGCATACATACAGATACATTGGTGTGCAAAATACATTGGCGTACAAAAGACTGCTTTGGTTTCACGGTTACGTAAAAGAAACTATTGTGCTTATTTGGCTAGTTACTCATTTGTTACAGTTTGTCTTGAAATTCACAATGAGATTTCACCGTCGGTTCAATAAATAGACAAGTAGTACCAGAGTGTTCTGAGGAGTAAGCTGTGCTGTGCTAAGTGCCTAGGTCAGCAGAAGGATTTCAGGATCACGGGCTTGGGTAGTGTAAAGCAGCCAGAAAGAAGGCTTTGTTCAAGGTGTGTACGAGTGGCAGCCTGAGAAGGCTTTGCCATGGGTGGTGGAGGGTCAGTGGCGAGAGATGGGGGATATGAAGTATAGGGAGGGTGGTTGAGGGGTTTGGCGGTGAAGGGGAGGAAGTAGCACAGGTGGGGAGTGAAATGAAGTAGGGAGGGTGAAGGGGATAGTACAGGGTGGGGGTGGAACAAGGAGAGGGCAGTAAAGGGGTGGGGTAGGAGAGTGTGAGGAGGTAGTGAGGATGACAACAAGGAGGGGAAAGGGTGGGAGGGATAAACCTGTAGTAATGTTACTGTGGGAGATTGGAAGGGGCATTCAGAGACTCTCCAAGTGTTTGTAATAGGGTTATGTTATTTTGGGGCACTCAGAGATACAAGCGAGTGCTAGGTGTGATCCGAGATGAGCTTTGAATTTGCAGACCTTATTACATTCAATAAGGTCAGGGGGAGATCATTTACCCACTTGGGTCCTCTAAAGGAGAGCGATCTCTGAGCTATCGAAGTATGCTTAAATGGCACCACCAGCCCACCCTTTGATGACCTTCGTGTACTGATAGTTGGTTGGTCTGATATGAATAGACAAGAGGTGGATTCAGGAGCTTGCCCAAATATGACTTTAGAAACATAGAAACATAGAATTTGACGGCAGATAAGGACCGCTTGGCCCACCCAGTCTGCCCATTTCCCTACCTACTGGATAAGCTGCAGATCCTAGTTAACCAGCAGCCTACTTCTTCTTCTTACCCCCACCCCCAGAATTGCCTTATGACTGTCCCATGCATGCTTGAATTCCACCACTGATTTTGACTCCACAACCTCCTCCGGAAGGCCGTTCCATGCATCCACAACCCTCTCTGTGAAAAAATACTTCCTTAAATTACCTCTGAGCCACCCCACCATCTTCAAATTGTGCCCTCTTGTTCTTGCACACCTCTTTTTTTGAAAGATGCTACCCTCTTGGACTTTGTTGATTCCCTTGAGGTACTTGAAAGTTTCTATCATGTCCCCCTCTCCTCCTTTCCTCGAGGCTATACATATTAAGCTCCTTAAGTTTCTCTTCATATGTCTTCCGTTGCAGACCCTGCACCATTTGAGTGCCCTCGTCTGGACAGCTTCCATCCTGTCTATGTCTTTTGGAGATTGGGTCTCCAGAACTGCACACAGTACTCAGATGGGGTCTCACCAGCTGTCTGTACAGAGGATAATAACTTCCTGTTTTCTACTGGTGATGCCTCTCCTATGCATCCCAGTAACCCCAACCCCTCCTTGCTGCCCTCTCATTGCTTGCCCACCTTTAGGTCATCTGATATGACTACCCCCAGGTCTCTTTCCATTTTTGTTGTTGTTAGTATCTCACCCCCATTGTGTACTCTTCCCTGGGTTTTGTTTCCCAGGTGCATTACCTTGCACTTCTTAGCATTGAATCTAAGCTGCCATACATTTGACCATATCTCTAACCTTGCCAAGTCCCTTCTCATCCTTTCCACCCCACCCTGTGCATCAACTCTGTTGCAGATCTTAGTGTCATCTGCAAAGAGACATACTTTTCCTTCCAGTCCTTCCGCAATGTCACTTATAAAGACATTGAAGAGGACCGGTCCTAATACTGAATCCTGCGGTACACCAATAGTAACCCTCCTTTCTTCTGACCCACTCCCAGGCTGGCTAACTTGTATATTAATCTTTTGTGTGGGACTGTGTCAAATGCCTTGCTAAAGTCTAGGTAGGCCATGTCCACAGCCCCTCCCTGATCTACTACTTTGGTCACCCAGTCAAAGAAATCTATCAGATTTGTCTGGCATGACCTTCCTGCTGTGAATCCATACTGCCTAGGGTCCTGTGCCCCTCTGGCCTCTAGATACTCGACAGTTCTTTCCTTCAGAAGTGATTCCATCATTTTCCCTATCACTGAGGTTAAACTAACAGGTCTGTAGTTTCCTGCTTCTGCCTTGCTCCCACTTTTGTGAAGGGGAATCACATCTGCCCTCCTCCAGTCCTCGGGTACCACCCATCCTCCCATGATTTGTTAAAAAGGGTAGTCAGTGGTGTCACTAGTTCTACCCTTAGCTCTTTTAGAATTCTGGGATGAATCCCATCGAGCCCCATTGCTTTGTCCACCTTCAGTTTTAAGGGTTCTTTCAGAACCCTTTCTTCTGTAAATGGGCTGGTATCAACTTCTGTATCCAGAGTGTTACTACTGTTTGTTTTATGTACCTCCCCTCTTCATTTGCAAATACTGAGCAAAAATATTTGTTTAGTATCTCTGCCTTTCACATTCTCCCTCTGCCCACCCTCCCTCCCCTTTATTAAGCCTCACTATCCCTCCCTTGGTCTTCCTTTGCTCCTGATGTACCTATAAAGGTTTTATCCCCTTCTTAACTGAGTTGGCTATCTTTTCCTCGGTTTGGGTCTTTGCTGTTCTGACTGCCTTCCCAGCCTCCTTTGCTTTAACTGATACAGTTCTCTGTCCTGCTCCTTCTGCGATTCCTTGTACTTCCTGAATGCTTTCTTTTTCTCTTGAACCTTCACTGCCACTTCCTTTGAGAACCATAGTGGTTTCTTACATCGTTTTGTTTTGTTTATTTGCTTCACACAAAGGCTCGTTACCTCTGTGATGGCAGTTTTTATTATTCCCCATTGTTCTTCCACCCCTCCTTCCTGCCCATTTGCTAGTGCATTCCTTAGGCGCTCACCCATTTTGGCAAAGTCAGCCCTCCTAAAGTCCAGTACTTTTGTCTTTGTATGGCTTGACTCTATTGCTGTGTTTATTGTGAACCATACTGTTCGATGGTCACTAGTTCCCAGATGGCTACCCACTTCTACATCTGTGATCCTCTCTCCATCTCCATTTGAGAGAATCAAGTCTAATATTGCTCCCTCTCGAGTGGGCTCCAGTACTAGTTGTCTAAGGCATGCCCCTGTAGGGCATCTAGAATAACTGCACTCTTCAAGTGGCAGCTGCAACTGCACTCCAGTTAACATCTGGCATATTCAGATCACCCATCAGCAATATCTCCCTTTTTGCCATTCTAAGTATACTTTCTATCATTTCCCTGTCCATTTCCTCCCCTGAGAAGGGTTCTGTATACAACCCTGTGCGTATGTGGTGCCATTGCCTGTCTCCAAATTTACCCACAGTGCTTCTTCTCCTCCCTGTTTACCCTTTTGTTCTGTTGCTTTTATTCCTTCCCTTATGTAAAAACTACTCCTCCTCCTCTTTACCTCCTCTGTCCTTCTTGTAGACAGTGTATCCTGGTATGTTTATGTCCCAGTCATGGTTTTGTGTGTACCATGTTTCTGTGACTGCCACGATATCCAGATGTTCCTCCTCCATCAAGGCCACTAATTCAGGAAGCTTGTTACCTAGACTACGGGCATTAGTACTCATTGCTCTCTATTTTTTGATGGCTTTACCTTCTGTTGCAGCATCCCCCACTGACCCCCACTGACTTTCTTTGCCAGTAGGCAGGCCTGGTATTGGGCATTGAGGTGAAGGGGTAGTCATCCAGTTGCTTTATAGAGGTCACATGTATATGTCCAGTGATCAGCTCCCAGTTGCTGTATAGAGGTCATATGTACGTGTCCAGCGATCGGCTCCCAGGACCAACCAACACGCTTCATTGAGAAGGGTTTTTACCTGTTTCAGGGCGGTGTCAGTTCCTGCGCCGTAGATTATAAGGCTGTAGTCTATGGCAGATAGAACTGAGCAGCTTATGACAAGCTTTAAAGCATGAGAGGGCATGTAGTGACGGTGTCGATAGAGAACACCTAGTTTTGCATTGGCAGTTTTGATTACATTGTCTACATGTGTTGTGAAAGAGAGGGCGTTATCCATGTGTACCGCGAGATATTTAAAGGTGTCAACCTGCTCCAATATATCCCCTTTGCAACTCTGTACCTGCAGTTTCCCGAATTTCTTTCTGTTATGTGGAAGTGTAAAAAGCATGCTCTTAGCTTTTTTTTTTTTATTGTTGAGCAGCAGTTTATTATTAGAGAACCATGCCTCTAGCCTGTGAATTAGATTCCAGTTCATAGGTGATAGCAGATTTTTCCACTTACGGAGACTACTGCATCATCTGCATATAGTACGATATACGCTGGGCAAACTGAGGGCAAGGGGTTTATGAAGAGGCTGAAAAGGAGCAGCCCCAGTATTGAACCTTGTGGGACTCCCAGTAGTCACCTCCCTGGGCTCAGAGAGAATGCCTTTGATTTTGATGCATTATGTCCTGCATGAGAGGTAGCTCTTGAACCAGGTAACTGTGTGTCCTTGGACAGGCCAATTGAGAGTAGGTATTGCAGGAGGAGGTGATGGTTGATGGTATCAAATGCCTTTGTGAGGTCCATAAAGATAGACCTCCATTGCCAGACCATCATTAAAGGCATTGTATATTTGGGTGATGTAGTCAACCAAGGCAGTGATTGTGGAATGATCTTTATAGATCCCGTGTTGCTGGGCACAAAGTAGGTTGTACTTCAGTAGGTAATTCATTCGAGGGCTTTAGACGGGAGGAGAATGGAGATGGGCCTGTAGTTAAACAGATTGGTAGCATCACCTGTTTTGAAGGCGAGGTGACAGGTGCCTTCTTCCACTTGTCAGGAAGACTCTGACCTTAGCAGGGCATTGAAAACTTTAGTGAGTGGATCCACCAGCTCGTTTACAGTAAGTGCCACCAGCTTCATGTCTACAAGGTCACTCCCCATCATTGTCTTCCCTAATACGCGTTTGACATATTTGATGGTGTCGTTTGTAGCAAGCTGCTTGAAGTAGAAGGGGGGGCATTGCCCTTGGCCAATGGAGGCGAAGGGGTGGTGAGGTCTTGATTTAGAGTTGAGGGGTTTAGGTAGTCACTGGGAAGTATCAAGCTTAGATCTGTGAAGGCTAGGTTGAAGGCATTTGCAGTGTCCTCTGGCAATGTCCAGGTTGCAGTGACTATTAGACCTGGTTGAGCTTTGGAGGCTTTACCTGTGAGTGATTTCACTGAGTCCCAGAATTCCTTTCCACGTCCCCAGCTCCTTTTTAGTAGATTGTTGTAGTAGGTTGCCTTAGCCTGACGGATGAGTTTGGTACATTTGTTTCTGGCAGTCTTACAAAGCAGTGAGATCTGCCTCTTTGCAAGTAACTTTGGACTTATGCCACAGATCATCCTTTTCCTACATGAGCTCAAGGTGAGAGCCTGTGGGCCATGGGTTAGTAGTAGCCCCTCGTGTTTTTTTGGTTTTATAGGGGGCAAAGCTGTCACAGGCCTTAGTAAAAATTGTAATGAAGAAGTTAAGGGCTTGGTTGCTGTCCACGGCTCTGTCAAGTGGCGACCAGTCCACCAGCTGCAAATATTGCCTAAAGGAATCCAGTTGCCCAGTTCTCAGAGAGCAGTTTCGTGAGACCTGGGGGGCACTAATGGTGGCCTTATTCGACCATGTGCACATTACTGGAGAATGATCACTGAGGATATCTGCATGGACAGTGACCTCAGAGATGTGCTCTGGGCAGCTTGCAAGGAGTCAATCAGTGTACTCACGCCTGTTTTGTAATTAATTCTGGTGGCTTGTGAGACCAGTTGAGTGAGGTAGAGACAGGACACCTGGACTCGATCTGCTAAGATGTTATGGGACAGCCAGTTGGTGTTGAAATTACCAACAATAATATGCTCCCAATTGTGCTTTAGCTGCTCCAAGTTGCTTAGTACTTGCTGGATGACCGTTTTACGGGTGCCAGGGGGTATGTACACTGTGGATAGTAATACAACTTTGTGTTGCTGCCCCAGAGTGAGTTTTAGGCTTAAAGTTTGCACCTCCTTGGTGTGAAAACTCCTAGGCAGTAGTTGAGCTTTAATCTCACTTTTCAGGTATGCTAAGCAGCTTCCACCCCGCTTGGACAATCTGTCCTGACGGAACACTGTGTAGCCGTCTAGGGAGATGATAGCATCGCTGTCCTTTGGCGAGAGCCAGGTTTTGGTAAGAGCTATTACATCTGGTTGAAGCAGCTCCACCCAGGCCTGGAACTGCGGTAGTTTGCTAAGGAGACTGTGAATGTTTAGTGAGACTATCTTGAGATGACCCAGTCTCATGTGTGGTCTGACACGAGGTGGCCCTGGGTTTGGGTGGACATTTCCAGAAATTAGTAGCAGTAGTAGTAGCAACTTTCTTAGTATGTGTGCTGAATGAACCCAGCTTAGCCCTTTTGCTTTTACTCTGTTCGGCTTAAGAGTATTAGAAGCAGCCATGGTGGTATGGCAGCATAGTAAGGCCGCTATAGGGATTTTGTGAGGTACTAGGGGTGTGTAGATTTTGGGTGGAATTCTGAAATCATGCTTTAGGCATAACTCAGTCCTGGTACCTCTTGACTTAAGTCTGATGGGGAAGTGTAACCAGGACTGGAGACAGGGTTAGTCATGGGTCCAGTAGTTTTCCAGCCTACCTCCAGCACAAGGTAGGAGATAAGGAGGATTAGTCCCATTCTAAGGGGTGACAGCATTTTTTAGAATGTGTAGGAAGTAAGGGCCTTTTCCTACAAATCAAGATTGCAGCAGCAATATAGAGTAGAAGTTGCCACCTCCCTGCTTCAGTACTGTTTGGTAGTCCCTGTACTGAGAAGTGTGGGCCATCGCACTACTGAGGGGATGTATGTGGGCAACGATTCCTTGGCTGCAACTTCAAAGAGAATGCTGAGGTGAATTAAATAAAAATTACAGCTGCCCTTCACGGCACAGCGGTTGGATTTCTGCTTATACTGCCTACAGCACCCAAGTTCGGGAATGAGCTCGGGTCGCTGGGAGGGCCAGCCGGGGAGACAGCTTGAGCATCCCACGACTGCTCGTTGTCTTCAGGGAAGGAGGAAGGGCTGTGACCCAGTGTTGGGCGACCGCTGGTGGAGGCCAAGGTAGGGCAACACATCGGGGTCATTGCTGGGAGGTGCGTGGCAGATGTCAGCTCTTGCCTTGAAGTCCGGATGTCATGCACCACAAGGAGACTAGGAAAAATCGTTCACTGGCTGCCGGATGACGTCTCTCTGTTCCTTGAGTGCCTCCAGTACCTTTCCAGGGCCTCCTGTTCCTCGGCAGCATCCCGGACCCTAGAAGTATGTGCTGGGGCCATCCCTCTCCCTCTGTGCCTTCCCCTCGGAGAAGGGGACCCGCCCCGAAGGGATGGCTGGATATCCTGGGATCGGCTGTGATCACGAGGTCCAGAGGAGGGCTGGGTAAGGACAGTGGGGCTGGGGGAACATGTAGAGCCTGAAAGAGTGGGGACCAGCGAGCACTGGGGTGGAAGGAAAAAAAAATAATAAAAATAATAAAACTACTGTAGAGTAGGGTGTAGGCTGCAGAGCCCTCTAGAAATGGGATAATAGCTCCTGCTAAAGGGGAGGTATGAGAGCAGAGAGTTACAGGAACAGAGAGATCTTTAGCCTAGTGGAGATGTCTGTAGTGCAGTAGGGGAAATGGAGGAGGGTTGAGGTAGGAAAAAGTGACTAGGAATAGGAGACTAGGAGACTAGAAGACTTATTGGGCAGGAGTGAACAGGAATTTGGCCCAGAAGAGGGAAAGAGCAGCCAATTGAGATAAGCCCCAAAACAAAAAGAATTGTTTCGGATCCTTTAAGGGGAAGCTTGTGTCATTCCCTTTAAGGGAGGAGCCAGAGGCTGTCTCCAGACACCGATGAAAGGAAGTGGAGTGAGCAGGGGGAGGAGGGGTATTTAATAGAGGCCAGGTGTCTGGGCGGGTGAAACAAAAATACTGTTGCAGTAATAAAGAGCGCAGAAACTAAATACAAGGTAGAAAAGGGCACCTCTGAGGTTCCTTTTGCATAAAACAGCTGCCGAATCGAGACAGTCCAGAGGCAGGCAGGTTGGCAAAAAGAGGAAGCGGCCAATAGCAGGCCTGCTTCAAGCTAGTGGAGCCAATCAAATCTGCAGCATATAAGCCGTGGCTTCTCAGAGGATGAGCTTACCTTTTTGATGCTGGGCAGGTGGGCAGGAGGCTGTGAGCAGCCGCTGGGATTCCGAGGTGGCGGCGCTACCTGCTTGGGCAGTGGTCTTTTTGATGCTGGGCAGGTGGGCAGAGGCTGTGACCCGCTGCCGGGATTCTGGTAGCAGCTTTTCGCTCGGGGCAGCGGTCTTTTGGATGGTGGGCAGGAGGCTGGCGTGGCGCTGGGGTTCTGGCGGCGGCACTACCGCTTGGACAGTGGTCTTTTTGATGCTGGGTGGGCAAGAGGCTGTGAGTCTCAAATCATTCTGAAAGGGATTCTCCATCTGAAACCTCCCATCCGCAGACCAACTCCTCCTTGGGATTTTAACTTCCTTTTGGAAAAGCTCACCCTTCCTCCTTTTGAGCCGGCTATGAGTTGTGATTTGTGCTTCCTTTCATGGAAGGCATTGTTCCTGGTTGCCATCACGTCAGCCCGAAGGATTTCGGAGCTTCACGCTCTGGTTTGTAAGGAGCCCTATCTGAATTTCCACAGGGACCGGGCGGTCCTCAGAACGAATCCGAAATTTCTTCCCAAGGTGGTGTCAGAAGCCACGTTGAACCAATCAGTAGAGCTTTCTGTGTATTATTCGTCCCCCTCTAATAGAGGTGAGGCACTCCTCCATACCATGGACGTACATCGGATTCTTGGGTGTTACACTCACCGGAGTAAAGAATTCTGTAGCTGTGATCAGCTTTTTGTTTCTTTTGGCCCCAGATTGAAGGACAAACTGGTTTCTAAGCAGGGCCTTTCCAGATGGTTAGGCAACTGCATTAGGTATTGTTACCAGAAATATGAAAACCTCTGCCGGGTACCATCAGAGGTCATTCTACTAGGGGCATGGCTGCTTCTGCCTTTTTGTGTAATGTCTCTGTGGCTGGCCACTTGGAGTTCTGTCCATACCTTTACTAAATACTACAGTCTGGACATTGCTTCTAGGCGGAGGGGTGGTTTTGGCCTAGCTGTGTTACAGGGATGAAGAGGCGATAGTGAAGGATTACAGCCAGATCGCTTCGCTGCGCTGCTTCCAGAGACTGCTCGGTAATGTGTTTCGTAGTATATCTTTCATGTCTGCTTGCGCTACTGGCCGTAGTCGTTCACTGTGACTACCCAACCATGCAATTATCAAAGCGCGGAATTAATATCGCAGACAGAACCAAACTGGCATGTTAGCCATGCGGTTTTGGGTCCCGATCATTTTACCAGAAGTTTGCGCATGCGTGAGTTAGAGAGACATGCATGCGCAAACACATACAGGAACCAATATCGGTCCCGGAACCGATCTGTCATGACACTGGCAGGCTGTGCTGTTGTTGTTCTTTCTTTTGAAAAAAGATCTAAGCATTTGGTCTGTATGCCATTTTGTAAACACAGTGCTAGAGTATATATGTAAAAATATTCTTTATTCTCAAGTAAGATGTTATTTGTTCATCAGAATTTACTTTTGAGTAAATGTACGAACCATGGCTGTTTTCTTGTTTCTGTATAGGCTTTTGTCTCTGGCCCCAGCAGTTGCCGACATGCGGGGATGTAGCCTGTGGACATAGATATACCCTGCTTAGGCTGAAACCGTCATATAGACCGCAGCCAGCATTATAGAAAATAATCCTTGAATAGCAATTTTAATAATGGAAAATACATTTCTCTGTCCTTATGCTAGTCGCAGGTCTTCATAATAACCAATGAGATCTTCCCTCTTAGGCTTCTGAGAGGCAGGAAGTAGATTTCTAACACAGTAACACAGGTTGGTCCCTCTATGGAATGCGGCAATCTTCTGCCTCCCTTTACGGAGTAGGCAGCACCTAGACACAGGTTGCCACTCTGTGACAGCAGCACAGGTTACCATCTTTAGTAAGGTTTTTTTTTCTTGCTCAGGTGGTTATTTGCTCCTGAACCCTCCTCTGCAGAGTTCCCTACAAGTATATTCCTTGCATAGCAGCTTTAATAATGGAAAATGCGTATCCCAGACCTTGTAAATTAGGTTGTAGAAATGGAAAAATGTAATTCACTGAGTATTCCAGTCAGTGTTTTTATCTCTCCATATTTACACTATTGGGGGTTGTTAGACTGATAATTTTGAATGTAAATGGAAATAGCCTATAAAAAAATACATGCTGGTGATTGTCATACCCCAAACTAGCATTCCTCACATTCTGCTCGGATACCTGTGTCCGTACCTCCTCATCTCAACATTCACATTGCCATGCTTCACAAACTTCATTTATATAACTCCTAGTCCTGCTTTTGAGGGTGGGGTGGGTAGGGTCATACAGTGGAAGTAAACCAATAGCGGCAGGATGGCCACTTCACTAGACCACCAGAGACTTGGGAATTGGATTGGAACTTTAGAAGGTACTTGGGACAGAGATAGGGCGTGTATTTCACCGTAGTTGCTGGCTGTGCATCCAGCAGCGTACTCGGCTGACGCTATCGAGGGCTGGCGAGAGGAAAACTTGTAAAATATGTGATAAAGAGTTAGGTGGCATGTATCCGATCCACTTTACTGATCTTTTTTTTTTTTTTTGGGGGGGGGGGTTGGATCATATTGGTATTGGATAGTGCAACAATCTGCAGATAATTGTTGGATCAAATATTGTGTTTGAGTAGCCCTAATTGTAAGGAGCTCTGAGAGCATTTCCAGCAGGGTGCTCCGTAAATATAGGTGGTGGTTATACGTTCAGTTCGCCAATATTGCATTTAATTTCAACATGCCTTATATTAAATCCAAGACAGGTATGTATGTTATCAATACATAAGACATAATTCTATCGTTGTCTTTAGCAGGGAGAATGCATTTCCTGTTCAATCCAAGTTTTATACCTCTTGCACCTGAGTCCTGTGAAATCTGTTCCTCACAATCCACTTGAAGAAAATTTGGCCTCTCTTCTTGAAGTGTCAAAAGAAAATAGTTAAGTATATTGTCAAACTAAGAAAAAAGACTTATCCGGTTAAACATATGATGCGCTTTTTGACTTGTATCTATAGTACAATTGCATGTTTCTGCATTTGGAGTGGTTGATTTCTTTAACAGTACTATTCTGTCAGAGCATGATATTTATAGTTCCTTGTGTGTTAAAGCAGCAGTTCATTTTATTTTGTGTATACATATACTTCATTATGCACTGCTTTCAAACCCCTGTGTTGATCCCTATTGATGGTTTTCCGATTCATTCATATGATGCCACATTCAGGGGTCAGAATTGGGTTTTGTGGCTGCTAGCCTGCAGGGCTGCTGACTGGGACAATCCACTGGTCCATCTGTTTGACGTATTGAACTGTTGCCTTCTCCAATACAACCCAGCAGGGCTAGTTTAAGGAAAAGTGAGCTGGTGCCAGTTTCAACACTCGTGCATTTCATTTTATGTTGAACTGTGTTAGGCCTGCATATTCAGAGCTGTCCATTTGCACTGCATACCCATAGGAACGTATGGCTGGCTCGGGGGCAGTATTCAAGACTGCGTGCTCCATCTGGAGTGCACTGAATGTCTGAGTATGCGGCTGTGCCAAGAGCAGCTCACAGTGACTGTGTGTGCACACACAGCCCTCCTACTGAGTATGGCCCACAGGAGGAATGGAGCAGCGCATCCTAAACTTGACTGCACCATTGCTTCTGTGAGCAGTATTCAGCCATGACGTGCTAATAAGTCAGTAGGGCATGCAAGGTGCTAAGTAGCCAACTGAATGTCCATTATGGGTTTATTAGCATGTCACACAATTCCGCTGCACAAGACTGTGTGCAGGCATTGTGCAGAGCTGTGCCCTCCCCCCCGGTAAATGTACTTCATCTAATCCCTGTCTCTAGTGCCCTCCCTCCCTGATTGCCGATCTAACAGCTTAAACCCAACATAACCCATTCCCTGGTGTCCAGTGGTCCTCCACCCCTCTGATCACTGATCTGACAGGTTGCACTCAAAATAATCCATTCCCTAGTGTCCGGTGGTCCCCACCCCTCCCAATTGCTGGTTCACAGGTTACACCCAACATAACCCATTATCTAGTGCCCCATGGTCCCCCACCCCTCCGATCGCTGATGTGACGTAACTCATTCCATGATGCCCTGTGGTTCACCTCCCAACTTATTGCTGATCTGACAGGTTACACCTGATATAACCCATTCCCTAGTGTCTAGTGGATCCCACACCTTGCTGATCACTGATCTGACAGGTTGCACCCAACGTAACCAATTCCTTGGTGTCCAGTGTCCCTAACTCCTCCAATTGTTGATCTGATAGGTTGCACCTGACATATCCAGTTCCCTGGTGTCCAGTGGTCTGCCTACCCCTCCGATTGCTGATCTGACAGATTGCACCCAGCATAACCTATTCCCTGGTATCCAGTGGTCCTCCATTCCTCTGATCGCTGATCTGTGACAGGTTACACCCAACATAACCCATTCCCTAATATCCAGTAGTCCTCCTACTCTTCCTGTCACCGGTCTGATTAGTTACACCTGACATAACCCATTCCTTGGTGTCCCATGTTCCCCCACGCCTCCAATCATTCATTTGTCCGGTTACACCTGGCATAATTCATTCCGTAGTGTCCAGTGGTTCCCCACCCCTCCAATTGCTGATCTGACAGGTTACACCTGACATAACCCATTCCCTAGTGTCCGGTGGACCCCCTCACCCTGCTGATTGCTGATTTGACAGTTTGCACCCAATATAACCAATTCCCTGGTGTCCAGTGTCCCCTACCCCTCCAATTGTTGCTCTGATAGGTTGCACCCGACCTATCCAGTTCCCTGGTGTCCAGTGGTCTGCCCCCCCCCTCTGATTGCAGATGTGACAGGTTGCACCCCACATAATCCATTCCCTAGTGTCAAATGGTCCCCCACCCTCTGATCACTGGTTGACAGGTTACACCTGACATAACCCATTCCCTAGTGTCCTTTGGTTGCCCACCCCACTGATAGCTGATCTGACAGGTTATACTCCACATAACACCTTCCCTGGTTTTAGTGGTCCCCATCCCTGTCTCAGTCCAGTCCCCCCCAGTGATGGACAGTCTGACCCCTCTCCTGTCCTGACCCCCACTCACCCAAGTAGTCCATGTAGCTCAAGAAAAGCATCCTATTTAAACCAGTTTTCTTTTGCTGTTCTTTATTAGGTACAAAGGAATTGCTGAAACTTGAAGAAGAAAAACTCTGAGGGAGCTGTAGAGAGGAGAGGAACAAAAACGGTGACAATGAATAGGGTTAGTATTCTCTTTGCAGATGTGGTGCACATTGAAGATTATTATATTTGATCAAAGGGAAGGCTAAAAAAATTGTGCTATTAAGAAAAAGCTAATGAAAAATGTTTAATAATTTAAAGACATGAATATAGATATTGTGATATATTAAAACTTCTGCCCCCCTTCCCCAATTTTAGGCTGAACAAATGTCACTGCTTCCTGTTAAAGCCAGTTCCCACTGCTGTTCTTCACTTCCAGGCTCCCCAAGTTGTTTACCTCTCTGTTGGCTATGGCATATCCCTGCCTGGGGCATTCCAGCTGTTATCGAAGAGGGAGAGGTTTGCTGAGGTCAGGACAAAGGGTCTGGGGGACAGCAGTGTGCTGAATGTTTGGGTAGCATGGGGTGACAAGGGGAGCTGTCATCTGATTCTTTGCAGATGTGAAATTTCTTTCTTCCTTCCAACCACCTACCAAACATGGGTGTGGGTGGTAGACATACTGTTTTTTTCCTCCTGAGCCAGAAGTCTTCCCCTCTGGCTCCACCGGCAGCTGCCTAGCCAGTCGCCCCAGAGGTTCTTCATGATTTGCCTCTGCTGGTGGGCTGGTAGACAGATGAGCGTTCCCTTCCCCCGACTGGAGCATGATCAGATGTGGGTACAGGATGGCGTAAAGACTGAGTGTGCTGGAGCCCTCATCTTAGCAGTCAATCTTATTCTGTTTTCTTCTTTGCCAAGACAGCATCTGCCATGGCTCCCAAGCACATGCCGTTGAGCGTGACGTGAGGGAGCGATGCTGTCCATGCATTCTGGTGCACTATGCTCAGAGCCACGACTACTTTATGCCTCCAAGGAGGAGCTGCAGGGTGGGCAGCGCAGCCCTCCTTGCCAGTCCTCTGCCAGCCTGTAGTGATGGTCCAGGCAGGAGGCGCAAACCCAGGTCGCTGGCGTGGCAGACAGTTCCACAACTGCTGTTCTGTCAGGCCGGCGAAGTTCAAAACTTTTAAATATTTCAATTTTTTATTTTGAGAAATTAAACTTAAAACATCAGCTAAAGCTCAGTCACAGTTCAGCAAAAATCAATAAGGGTAATAAGAGAAAGCAAAGGTTAACATAAATCTATTGCTATTCAGATTAATTAGATACTGCTAAGCATTGGTACATTTACATTGAAACAAACTTAGAAGTGGATGGTGAGTTCCCTAAATTAAAGTTTAAAACTTTGAAAATCTATTTTAATTTACCTGTATAGATGCATACATTGTTGCACACAGTGTGTCGTTAGAAAAAGACCCAGCGGTACACTATTTTCATGCTCATTACCATTACATGCTGCAAACTAGTTCAACATATATTTAAAAAAAAAAAAAAAAAAGTACATTGGGTCTCCGAACCTCCCAAAACGATTCCGAGATTGGTAGACGATGCTTATATTAAGGAATGGGCAGACTGGATTGCACAGTTTTTTTTAATTTAAGGCATTATTTCTATACTGTATTAAGATTTTTTATACGTAGTTCAGTTTATTTTCATTTAAAAGGAACACAAATAATGTTTAAATTTTATAATATAGTTGTAAATTTGGGCATTTCTGAAGTCTTTTTTTTTTTTTTTCCACCCCATAGTATTGTTTTGTGTTTTTACTTTGAAATATTTCTTTTTTTCATTTCAGAGGCCCCATATTAATGTAGCCTTTTCCTCACCCAGGATTACTTAGCAGTTGCAGAACCCAGTGACATCAGTTGAGCTGAAGACTGTAGTAAGACAGAACATAGTGACCTAAAGCTTAGCCAGTGTCACTGTGTTTCACTTCTTTTGAGTTAATATTAAGGAATTAACATTAAAAATATTTATTTTAAATACTGTATGAAATTTAAAGCAGAGTCCAACAGAAAAAAACAGATTTTTATATATAATAAAAAGAAAAAGAAAAACCTGAGGAAATCACAAGTTGTTAGTTAGCTCATCTTAGTTTATAACTAAGGACTGTAGAAAAGAAGAAAATAGTTAATAATTCCCTATGAAAGTAAAGGAAAAGGAACCGGCCCAGTGGCGCTGGAGGTTGAGGCACTGGTCGCTACACCTCGCACCACACTGGCGACCTGGGTTCAGGAACAAGCCTGGGCTGCTAGGGGTCTGCAGGGATGAGAGAGGATCGAGCGTCCAAATGACGGCTCTCCTCTCTCAGGGAAGGAAGGATTGTCCCCCTCTCTGACTGCCCTCTGACGGTAGCAGAAGGGTAGTACAGATCAGGAGGACACAGCGCCAGCATCCTTACATCAGTGGGAGGGGACAGGAAAAAAGGCCTGCAGGTTCCATGATGGCGCACCAGCGCCCCAACCGGTCCTCTGACATCTGGATTTCCTCTGGGGGTGGGGCTAAAAGCCAGCGCCTTACTCAACCGGGGGACTGGGGTGATTAGGGGTTGCGGGTTGGGGGCAGTGCTACAGAGGCAGAGTTCCTCCAAGGGAGGGATCGGAACCACCTGCTGGGCTCAGAGGCTGTAAAAATTTATATGAAAAAAATAAAAAAAATAAAGCAAAAGGAGCCAAGGGTTTTCTCTTAGATGGAAATTCTCCATAAAGAGGGGTGTGAGTAGCTGGCCCATTGGCGCAGTGGTAGTGCTGCCACCCACGACACCCAGTGACCCGGGTTTGGGAACGAGCTTTAGTTGTAGGGGGCCATCCGAGAGCTGCCTCATTGCCCTATTACTGCCTCCTGTGGATGCACAGGGCGGCAGCACAGGACTCGCACTGTGGGGAGGGGAGGATGCCGTTAGGCACTTGACCGAGATGCGGCAGCACATCTACAGCCTGGACTCACGTCCTTCATGCCGGCGTCCTCGGGTGGGGTTTCGTGGAAAAAGCAACAGCAAGAACAAAGTAACAACCAACCCCCACTGCCATGCAGCATGATCTTTGACAGTTGGAGGAGCAGACACCGGATGGTTGGTGTAACTGCCACCAAGCCCCAGCAGCAGTGGGAGATAAAATATGTTGTTTAAAAAAAAAAAAAGGGGGGGGGGACCAGCAGAGCAAGGGATGTATCCATGCTAGTTAAAAAAAATAAAAAAGGGGGGTGGTAACCAGTGGAGCAGGGAATGTAATCCTGCCAGTTTAAAGACTCCTTAATCAAGCCCAACCTCAAGTAATGTGTGCAGTTCTGGACTTCTCAGTATAGAAGGGACACGAAGCAGCTGAGAAGGAGCAGTGCAGGGCCACCAAAATGATCAGGGGTACAGGGGACAAAAGATACGAGGCAAGGCTGGAGGCCCTTACCATGTTCTTCCTGAAGAAAAGATGACTGAGAGGTAACATGGTCCCAGTCTTCCCCATACTCAAGGGTATCTACAAGATGGAAAAGTCTGAGATGTTTTGTCTGGTGTCCTTCAGTAGGAAGGATGAAGGGATATGCCTTGAAACTCAGAGATGGTCAATTCTGATAAAATCAGTGTTTTGAGAAAGCTCTTAAAAAAAAAAAAAGTATTCTAGTAACACGTATTATCGTTAACAAAACTCAAAATGGAGTATCATGAGATCAGCTCCAGAGAGATGCATTTGACAGTAACATACCAGAAAGCCCCCATTTATGAAGTTAGTAATAAGCATAGGAAGATATTGGCGGACCAGCTGAAGCAGGAGGAGGCAGCCAGATGTATTGTTGAAATAAGAGACACAGGCAAGGGTTGAAACCAGCAATTAGGAAGCTGTACCTTTTTCAGATTCTACCAGTGCCAGTACCCTGGAGCTTCTTTACAAATTTAAGATTAAGCATAACTTACCTGGTTTTGGGCTCATAAGACCCCTAGAAATATGTTTTATCAGGTGGTTTTGGTGCCTGCAATGGAGGTTCCAGGGATCCCAGATTACGAAAAATATTAGCGCATCTGGCTGGATTAAGAGGCTGGTACGATGTCAGTTCCGTTGTAAAAGCTATTCTTTTTTTTTATACTTCATTTATTACGATGTTTCTCACATCTTGATTTACAGATTATATTGCTTTTTACATCCTTATACAATACTGCTGTTAACAATGTATGTTCTCCTGCTTTCAGTCACCTTAAATGAATCTCATCTGTCTTTACAGTTTTTGTAGTCTAAACTGTTTCCCTTGTTAAGCAGATGGCTAATTCACAGGAAATCAGATAAGCAGTCAAAATATAAAACATACATTTGTAAGAGCTATTCTTATGGAAAAAGGGGTTATAGGTTAGAGTCGTCTTCTTACTTAATTTATGGGCCAGGGCCTAGAAATCACGCAGTAACCAATGGAAACAGTATTTATGCATTTATTGTCTAGCTGGCACATGGTGCACGAAAAGCTTAAGGTGTGCTCACAGTACATCTCTTTGATCCTTCTTTGGCAAAGCCCACTGTTCTTGAGATATCCTGGATATAGGCTCTGGGAGCAAAAAGGAATAGCAGTGCTTGGGCACCCTTATTTATTTATTTATTTATTTATTTATTTAATTAATTTAATTTAATTTAATTTCATTTTATATGCTTTTTTCTCTCTTGCCAGCTGATCCCCATTGGTCCAACCCACTCACGCAACCTCCTCACCTGCCTTCCTTGGTAATTCCCTCACCTCTTACTGACACTCTGGCTTACCCCCAGGGTTGGGCTTTCAGGAGGGGACTCTACTCCTGATGGAGACTCGCTCAGTGCTTCAGAGGAGAGTGCCTTGGTCGGTGGTGGTGGGGCCCGCAGTGAGTGGCGGACTTCCTCCTGCAGGGCCTAGCCATTTCTTGTTTTCTGTTGCAGCCCCTGTAGGATGCCAGGAGGAGACCTCGATGTGTGTTGCGTGTCAGAGTAGGTCAGTATCCTTCCTGTCTCTGCTGCTTCACTTGCACTGCCACCTGTGGTCACCTAGGTGGCAGTAGTACAGCGGAGTCTATCTTCCCTCCCTTCCTCCCCAAGGTGGAGACCATCCTCTGGGCTCTCAGCTCACCTCCCCCAGCTGGCCTTCCAACGACTCTCATTCCCAGATTGACATTGTCACGAGTGGTAGTGCTACTGCAGTGCTGGCGGGTGGCCCCTCTGGATCACCTTTATTAAGGGGGTACACTCCTGAGTTTTGAAGCCCTTGAAATAAAGTTAAGCATCCCAGAATGTCACAGGTTTAAATGTATTCAGTTGAAGCATTTTCTGAGTGGTAGCTTGGCCCCGCATGTATGCCCCAAGAACCATCGGGGATTGCTAGAATTTTGGAGGGAGCCAGTGACTCTAAATGTCTACTAACCAGTTTATACAGGCTTATAATCACTGAGATACCTGCTCGTAGATTGGATATGAGACTTAAATGGCAGGAGGATTTCAGGCACAGGATAACGGAGGAGGACTGGAGAGAGCTGGCGGAAGATAGATGGTATGTCCCAATGCAAAGCAAATTTAAATTGATAAAATATAGGACTGTCCAACAAGTTTACTATGCTCTGGCCAGGATAGTGACATTTTCAACCATATGAATGGCAGACATCCCCAATGTGAGCAGGAAAATGCGAATCTTATCCACGTGATATATGCCTGCATGGAATGGGTGCCTTCTGGGCAAATGTAGAGCAGGTGCTATCAACAGTACTGAAAGTCCCAATTAAGCTAGAGGCTAGAATGGTTTTGTTTGGGGTATCTATCAAGTTTGGCCATGTCAAACCCAAAATAGGGGCAATCATGATTCATTTACCTAGCAATAAATTGTGCCAAACTAGGCATTCTCACCAGTTGGAAAGAATCAGACGCACCAGTGAGCCTACTTTTGCTTAAACAGCTAACAGAATGTGCAACAGTTGAACGGTTTATATATGAATCAAGAGGGAGGTTACAGGTATATGATGCCTAGTGGCCAGCATTAGAAGAGTATTTTTTTTCCCCACCAATTCTGAATGTACTTCTTTCTACCACCAGCCAGGGCCTCCTTTGGTGTCGGCCAGAGCCACGTCCCGCACTCCTGAGGCCCTCCTGTCTTGCCTACTTGTCACTCTTGGTCACCTGCAATACACAGAGGCCGTGCCCCCCCCCACCCCATCTTCCATGGTGGACACCTCACAACATTCGGTTGGTCTTAGCGGAGGTGAAGCCTGTGGAGAAAATGGGGCAGTCAAGCAGGAGGCCTGTAGCAGATGTGAGGGGGGCGGGCAGCATGTCATCTCCTTAGCTGGCGGTAGCATTTCCACTTTTCAAGTCCTCGGGTGGAGCAGACGTGCATTGATATCCTAGTAATGTCAGACATACTCCCCCTGCTGATGTCCACTACTCCCACGTATCTCTCCCCCCCCCCGCTTACCTCTTGGGGTGGGGTTGCGTGCTGCTCCATGGTGGACACCCCACAACATCCAGTTGGTCTTGGCGGCGGTGAAGCGTGGGGAGAAACGAGGGCAATCAAGCAGGAGGCCTGGAGCAGATGTGAGGGGCGGGCAGCATGTCATCTCACCGGCTGGCAGTGGCATTTCTGCTTTTCGAGTCCTCAGGTGGAGCAAATGTGTAGTGACATCCTGATAATGTCAGGTGCACTCCCCCTGCCAACATTCACTGTTTCCATCTGTCTTTGCAGCTGCATCGGCCCCATGTGCACCAGTCCTAAGCCACCACCAGGAGTCTGACTACAGCCAGGCTCTGAGTCCCTCCCTCCCCAGAGGAGGAGCACTGTCCTGGATTCTCGATCCTCCTCCTCCTCCCTGCAGCTGACCCTGTGATGCCCCAAGCTTGTTCCTGAACCCATGTTGTCGGTGCTGCAAGCAGTAGTCCTACTGCTGTGCTGGCAGTATAGCCTAGAGGTTAGAGCAACACACTGTGAATGAGCTTGGTACATCCAGCACACCTAGGTTTGAGTCCCATAACCTCCAGTTGCATCCTCGTGACCTGGGGCAAGTCACTTAACTTCCAGTGCTCCTGGATCGCTCCTGTGAATGGTCCTTGTGCCCATTAGGCCATACCTGGGTACTGAAAAAGAAAACTTAAAGACAAAAGTTACAGTATTTCAACTCCCATCTCATACCCACTCTCCAGGAAGAAAGTAATAATTCACACAGAGACTTGGATAATCTTTCTCTTTTATTCCATATGTGTAATAAAGGCAGTATTATAAGATAAACAGAGGCCAATTTTATTATGCATCTATCATGCAGTCAGTTCCATATGAAGCTTTTTTTTCTTTTTTTTTTTTTTAAGGAATCACAGCTTTATTGTTGTTTGGTTGTCTGCCATACATTTACATAGGTACTGTTTTTAAAGTTGTTGTAAATGCATTTTATGTTATATGGTGTAACTGCAAAATGCTAGCAGGATTGTAAGCAGTTTACGAAAATGACAACAAAGTTTGTTTGGGGGGGAGAAATGTAAATTCTGATGGAATGTTAGGCACTTTTTTTTTTTTTTTTTTTTTTTTTTAAAACGGTGAAGAACCTTAAGCTGGCCTAGTGATGTAGAGGGCTGAGGCGTTTGATGCCTTGCTTCTTAACCACGCTGGTGACCCAAGTTTGGGAATGAGTTCGGGTTGCCAGGGGTCAGCCAGTGGGAGTGGGCTGGGAGAGGATTGAGTGGCTGCTTGGCAGCTCTCCTCTTGTGGATTGGGGAGGTTAGCCTTCCTGGCTCTTGGCTGCCACCAGGTGGAGGCTCGGTGGTAACATCAAGCAGATGGGGGACTGGCATTAGGCCAGGTGGGTGGAGTAGGGTTGCTGGTTCCTGAGCACATGTCGTCTCCACACATACGTGCTTCTGCATCCCTGAGGCCTGGGGGAGTAAGGGGAGAAAAACTAGAAAAATATGTCCCCTGTCACTGTATATGATGGCCCTTAAGGACTTTTGGGTCCTGCACCTGCGTGGATCCCTGTCGGCTGGATGGCTAGGGGAGTGGATGTCTGGGCTGGGGGCGCGCTGGACATGGCCTGGCGAAAGGCGTGAGGTGGCGACAGACGGGTAAAAAGCTCTTTGGAAAAAAAAGGGGGAGTAAAGAACCCATGGAATAGCTTACCAGAGGATGTAGTGGGTAAAAAAACAATACAGACCTTTAAGATAATCCTCGACAAGTTGCTGCTTACTGAGGGAATTACGGGGTGCTCTGGTACCCTGTGAAATGGTACGTGTGTGTACAACATCATTTCTTTCAGCCCTGTTTGTGAAGTGGGGTGGGGTGGACCTAGAAACCCTTCCAAACTTAAATTACTATGTTGGGTTTAATGCAGGAGAATCTTCATCTTCCCCTCCTCGGATCCTTCCATTAGTATTGAGTAGGAGTTTCTGGTTGCTGTGTTTGGTTTTTTTTTTTATATATATATAATAGCTTTTTATTTTACTTTGAGGTAGAATATCACATACATGATCATATTTTATGCAACATAATTGTTGAGGTTCCATAGAACAGCTTATACAGGCAGTTAATTTACAGGCATTTGATGTATACACATTGGACTGTTTAACATATCCCTGTGATAACATTTTATTGTCTTTCATTATTTGGTTTTTAGGCCAAAATAAGATCTCATAGACTATAGTCTTAAATAAATAAATAATATTCCCTTGCTTCCCCCTTCCCTCTTTTCCAGATCAAAATCTCTCTCGAGCTGGGTCTCCTCCCCTTAGCATCAGAAACCCCAGGATAATATACTAACCCAACTGTGATTAGCATGAAATACCTATGATGATCCTTTTTTGGTTTCATGGTACAAAGTCTGAGTAAGTCTGTAATTGGTATGCAACCCATAGTCCCCATCTGGTATTAAAGGTGTTAATCCTGTTATTTATCTTGTATGAGAAACGTTCCAAGTTATATACTTCATAAGTGAGGTTTCTCCAAGAGGCCTTATCAGGAACCATTTTAGTAAGCCATAATCTGGTAATAACTTTTTTAGCTATTAGGATTAAAAGTGTGACCAGTTTATATTTAAGCCAGCTAATCTGTATGTCCTGTGGAGGTGTTGCCGTCAGGATAAATCCTGTAGTAAATAGATCAGGCATGCCAGATATATTATTAAGTTCCATTATGATATCTCTCCAAAAGTCTGATAAGAGGGGACAGGCCCTAAATATATGTTCTTGGCCTGCAGGAGAATACCCACATCCTCTCCAGCAGAAACTACCATTTGGTGTTCCCAATTTTAGATGAATGTCTGAGGTTTTAAAGAATCTAACCCTGGTCTTCCAGGCAAACTCCCTCCAGTAAAATGATGATGAGTTTTTAGAATAAAAGTAGGTAGATTGTAACCATCTGTCTGGGTCTAGTTCTATTTTAAGTTCTCTTGCCCTTCTGGCTCTCACTTGGTCATGTTCCTGTGTGGACATAGGGCGCATTGCCAGATAAATATTACTAATAATGTGTTCCTGAGATCTACCTTCTATAGCCTGGATAATCAATTGTACCCTCTTAGAGGGAGCTTTTGTTATCTCAGTTAAGAAGTCAACCATCCCAACTAAAACAGCATGTAGTGCCTTATAAGTTGAAAGTTCTCTCTGGGGTAATCCATATGAGGATTGTAAATATGTGAATGGATGAATTCCCATACGGCTTATCAGTTGGAATACATATCTGATGGAATAGTGTTCCCATCTTAATAGATCTGTCTCCAATGAGGAGGGGAGGAAGTCTTTATTACAAGTTAAGACTCTTAAAAAGTATTTCTCTTGGGAGGTTAATCTATACCGAGTGATATAAAGCCAGTTTTTTAAAAATTCCGCTGTTATTTTCAGAAACCTGTTCAAGGGATAACACCTGTTGTGGTCTCCCAATAGGTACGCTGGTAGGGATTCCAGTCCATTTAAGGTTATCTCTATTGTTTTCCAGTGTGCCCTATAAGAGGGGTTAATGAGTGGTAGGGCTGTGCGGGTTTGAGTTGCTCTAGAATATTCTTTCAAGTTAGGTAAATGTAGCCCTCCCTGTGATCTAGGAAGCTGTAATAAGGTGTATTTTTACCCTTGGGGGTTTTCCTCCCCAGATAAACCTCGAGATAAGCTTGTCCCAGGATCTAAAATAGAAGTCTGAGGGAACAGTTGGCAAAGTTTGTACGAAGAATAATAAACGAGGGAAAATATTTTGTTGGATTGTTTCTACACGATTAATTAAACCTAGGGGGAGCTGTGACCATCTAGACATATCTGAGGTGATTTGCTGTGTAATTGGTTCCATATTTACCATTTCAAGATGTATTAGCTTAGCTGGGATTTTCTGGTTGCTGTTTTTGGTTGAAGATAGCATCAGTATTGTATTTGAATATTTTTACCCTCCTGTTAGTTTTTTCCTCTGTGACTAGATCTAGACCATTTTTTGGTGGGCTTTAAGCCTGATACTCGCAAAGGTAACTGCTTTATCTGGGTGCCTTATCTACCAGTGCCACATTCAGGATGGACTTGGCTCCCTCTTTGCCATGGGCCCTTCACTGTCTACAGCTTATACTCCCCTTCTCAGCCAGTTTACTGCACACTGGTAGATACCCCTTGGGGACTCGCACTGCTTCCAACCCTAGTGGGTGTAGTATGAGACCCCTGAGAAATTTTGGCGTAAATGAATGCAAGCTCCTGCAATCCATGAGGCACGCTGAAAGACTAGAATGACCCTTGGTGGTGTGGTGGCAGGTGGTCACATCACTTGCCTGGCCCCTACTATTCTCTCCTATCCCTCCCTGGCATTATTGATTTAATATTTTGTGACTTGGATAGGCACATTGAGCTGTGGCATATTTCTGTTGTGACCTGCAGCATCAAGGGAAACGGCAATAACAAATCGAAAACAACAGGTGCTTATATGTGAACAGTAATATCACAGTACAAGTAATGAACTCCAGAGAGAGAAGAAAAAGCAGAGTAAAAAGTGTGCAAAGTACATTAGTTATGGAGGTGGCCAGGATGAGTGCTAAGGGAATGTGCTGCTGACATATGGCAAGATACTTGTGTAGAATCATAGTGGCGTAAAATTCAGATTACCCAGTACATTGAGTTTTTAACTATACATCAGACCTGGGTTTGGGAACAAGCCTAAATCGTTGGAGGGCCGGCTGGGGGGAGGTGTGATGTCCATCTCAGGGTGGGAGGGTTGACGTCCGCCTCTCTGCTGCTGACACCTGGGTGACCACAGGTGGAAGTGCAAGAGGAGCCGTGGAAGGTAGGGGGAACACCGATGACGTGAGATGCATGCAGGCGGGCTGTCATGTCACCAGGCTCTCAGCCTCCTGTAGGGCTGCAGTTAGAATATAGGGGCAGAGAAAAATACATCCACAGATGCCGCTGGAGGACGTATGCGCTGCATGCTCCTCACTGCTGACCGCGGCACTTCTCTCCACATGGAGCAGTACCTAGTCTCCGTCAGGGGTCTAGCCCCCCTCCTTCTCCTCCCAATGGTCTCGCCGGGGGGTAAGCCATGGTGTCTGTAGGGAGATGGAGGCAAGTCCTGGAGAAAGTGGGTGAGGGGGCTGGGTGCAAGGGCTGGACCAATGTCACGCCATCCGGGGAAGGGGAAAAAAGTACACTAAATCAAAACAAAACAAAAAAAACTATACAGTAAAAGTGAGAGGCATGGTTGGGACAAGCTCATAAGCCACACACACAGTAACTGCATGCCATCTGTCTCTCCATACTCTGCCACAGTGCACTGGCTGGAGTGCCAGGTGGGGATCTGAGAGTGTTGCAGGGCTCTCTCCTTTGCCTGGTGGTGTATATCTTTAGGAGTGCTTGATCCATCACCTGTCGCACTGCTGCAGTCTGATCTTGGACCCCATACTGAGATATCTTGTTGAAACATATGGGCCTCCCCATTTCCAACTCGTTTGTAACAGTAGAATTGTTAAAAAATAATGTTAACAGAAACTCCAACAGAAAAACAATTTTGAGTACTTGAGAAATGAGAAGGTTAGCATATACTGATATATTAAAGACAGATAAACAGTCTACATATTTATGAACTCTGTACTGTGTACACTGTCTGCAATGTTTAATTTTTGAGAAACGGCAAAATCCAAGGATCATTGGTAACCCACTGTTTCCAAGGATAACCCTTCATTCATTCTAATATACAGTAAAATGAAAGAGCTGGAAATGCAGATCTAAGACTTGTAGAGATTTTGTTATCTTACAGGAGAATGTATTTTTACCAGCCCAACATCTACTCCTTCTGGACTTCTTTGAAGTCATCTGCTTGGCCTCCACCTCAAGAGGAAAACAGAGTCTTACAACATGAAGTAGAATATCAAGGAAAACCATCTTTAAGTGAAACACAGAGAAAGGAAGGTTTGTATTCCAGATCTGTAATGACTCATGTATGCCTTTTATACCCCAGTCACGTGAGTGTTAAAAATACACATCTATTTGTCAACATTAGACTAGGTAAAGAACCATATAATATTTTGAATGTAATTTTTGTCCACTTTGGAAGTCGGAGATATGTTTTCATTTCTGGTTTTGATGTGTTGGTTTTTTTGCAGTATTACTAGTGTAATATTCTTGGTTTAACCTTGTTGGCCTTATTTCCAAAGATGCTGGGCCTAGCAGTTAGGCATAAGCCTTCCTTAGACAGGTTAGAGGCTTGACTGTCCCACACATTAGGTTAAACTTCTGGGTGACCCACATCTGATGTATTTTACTTTGTCTAGGCAGTACCTCCAAGAGCTAGCTGGGTATAGAAAGGGAGCTCTTCTGCAGTCTGAACATTATTTCTGCCATGTATAACATTGACAAAGTGTGTGTCCTGGAACTTAGCCCTTGGCTTCAACACCAGGCTAAAACCTGGTACTCAATATGATGGGCGCTACCACTCACCCCTTTTATCTCCCTGGTGTGCCCTATAGCCCTCCAGGAGAACTTCCACCTAGCCCAGTTAGACTTTACATGTTGTGCTTTGGAACTGTACTCCATACAGTATATATTCCAACTGATGTCTGGTGCCTACCTCCTTTTTTTTTGTTTAATTAACTCAGGTTTATTAAATTAAAATGAAGATATAGTCGATGCTTTTACGATGCCAGAAAAGATGAACGTAGTATGAACAACAAAACATGGGTAGTTGGGTATATACTGTACAACAGAGAAAAATAGTGGGCAATGAGGGTATAACGGGTAACATAAGTAAATTTGTGTGGAGAGTCTGATCACACCGTCATGTGCAATGCATGGCAGGAAGAAGGGGCGCATACGTCACATACTTGACCCCTTTCTTACTTGGAGATTACTGCGTAGGAAAAGGTCCAATGGTTGCCAGAATTCCAGGACGCAATCCATTCGTTACAAGTGTTGTTTTGCAGCAAGTTTTTCCTTCTCTTGAGCGTCTTTCTAAACCCAAGAGATCACCTGTGGAGTCACATATGGCAACCAGAGTATTGTAATACATTTCCAAGCTACAGTGAGTAGGATATAAAATACCTCAAGTTTTTTGTTTTTAATGGTAGAAGGTAGAATTCCTAGGCCCAGGCTTCTGAAAGTGAGTGGTATTGTAAATTGAGTGATTTGCTGTACAATATCTCTTACAGCTGACTAATACTGACTTAGTTTGGGGCAGGCCTAGACACACGAACATGAGACCCCCAGCCGCACAGTCTCAGCATGCATCACTGTTGGTTGCCTGATAATGCATGGTGACTGTTGGTGGAAAAAAAAAAATCACACTAAGACTTTCCATTTGAATTCTCTCCATGTTGGAGACAATGTAGCTTTCCAGCCCTTTTACCAGGGAACGCTTCCAGGCATGGGGGGGTGATATATTCCCCACTGTCTTATTCCCATTTATCTCTGAGCGTGTCCATGGGGGTGGGGTCTGCCTTTTTTAGTATAATGAAGTACATATCAGAAATGTAACGGAACCTTATTTTAAGAGTTGCTCCCTGAGCCGGCCTGGTGGCGCGGATGGTTGAGGCGCTGGACGCCACACCTTGCGTCGCACCGGTGACCCGGGTTTGGAAATGGACTCTGGTGCCGGGGACTGGCAGGGGGAAGGGAAGGGAAGGATTGAGCATCCCATGACTGCTGTCCTTACCTCAGGGAGGGTGTGGATTATGCACCGCACTTGCTGGCACATCTAGCGGAGGCTGGGTGTTCCATAGTCGCGGGGCACATGTAAAGGAGGGGAGCATGGCGGGTGGTGGCATATCAGTGTGATGCCATTGCACGTCCAGCCCTCATTGGGAGAAAACGGAAAATGCTGGTGGGGTGACTACGGTGGCTAATGGCCAGCCCTGCGCCCCCAAAGTCAACTAGGCATCTTTGGCAGCTCCGTGCCGCAGGTCCCCATCGGGGGTGCTGTCTTGGGCCGGACAGTCCAATGGGGTGTATAAATTCGCATGCCAGGCTCAACTACAAGGGTGCGGGTGCCAGTGGCCGGAGGTTGATTGGGGACTGCTCCGACCATAGGTGGTAAAAAAGTGCTGTGATTTAAAAAAAAAAAAAAAGAGTTGCTCCCCCATAGGAAAGATCCTCGGGTGGGGGGATCATTTGTCTGGTCAGAGCATGAGAGTTACCATTATACTGAATGAAGTTTCTGATCTGTAAAAAGTAAAAACATTCGGTCCGGGGTAAGTGGAATTGTTGGGCTAACTCTTGAATGCTTTTTACCTGGGCTTCTGACATACATTGCGTGAAACATGTCCTACCCTTCTGTTCCCATAGCTTGTACCAATTATCTTCCTGAGGGTGCTGAAACTGTGTGGTGTCTCTTATTACGGAGAGGGGTCCTAACATGTTAGGTGTTTGAGTGCATTGTCGTAGTTTTTTGGAGGCTTTTCTGATCAGGTTTTGCGTTATAGTGACTGAGAGTAATGCAAAGGGTGGGAGTCTCATCCCGTTGTCGTATTCCATTGACTACCATTGTGAGTCCCTTCTTTGCTTTGACCGGGTAGTCAGTGGGCTGCCTGTGCAGCCATATAATAAGCTTTGAGGTCGGGCATGGCTGACCCTCTTTCATCCCTTGGGTTACTTAAAGGAGAACTGTGCTGAACCTGTAAGTCATTTTCCCTGTAGAAGGTGATTTTTAAGTAATAGTTCAAATTTTCTTACTGTTCCATCTCCACAGGCTTTTTAGTTTTCCTGTTTGATGTTTCTGATTTGCACACTGGTAAAAAAAAAAAGTGCCATTTTAGAACTATATAATGTAGTTTATGTCCCTGCTCAGCCCTTCCATTGTTGGAACAATACATTCATGTTCTACTACAGAACTCCGTGGTTGCAGAGGGACATAAACTACATCATACAGTTCCAAAATGGCATTCAACACCAGACTCTCAATCAGAAACAACCACAAAGGCCACCAACAGGCAAGTGCAAGTATAGATGGAACAATAAAAGAATTTGAACCAGTTCCTTAAAACTGCTTCTAATGGGAAAATTTACCTTCAGGTTCAGCGCAGTTCTCCTTTAAAGAGCAATTCTCCACTGTAGTACCAAAGCTTGAAAACACTAGATTTTACACCAGTTATGTTTTAACTTTTTCTAGTTCTTTTTTTAACCTTTCCCTGTCTGTTGTCACGGTGAGCACTGTGGCATCATAAAGACACTGTGAGGTAAACAGGAGAGGCAAATGTCTTTTTTATATAGACATTTTAGACAGACTACCAAGATGTGCTGTAAACCTTGGAAGGGAACATTGTAAAGGAAGAAAAGTATTCTCTAGTAAATTGGGCTGTCTGAAGCGTCTTATTTAAATACATGGTGAAGTGCAGAGTTGCTGTTGGCTAATTCTGGGCTTATGTCCACCCCCTATGAATTTAGTTAGTTCTCTTAAAGCGAGTTACCAAGTTTGTATTGGCCCCGGTTTTCTTGTCATAGTCAGCCCCCGTGTTGATTGCCATCCCAGTCGCTAATCTTGCGCCTTCTTTTTTAATATCCAAACAGCTGAATTTTTTCCAAAAATGTAGCTGGCGTTTCTTGCATTTTTTTTTCTTTAACTTTTGTGCGTGTCCAGTGTTGCCACATGCTTCCGTGACGTCAGCCTAGGGAGGTGGTACCTTCGCATACCATGCGGTCCTCAGCCGGCAAAAGCTGTTTGAACAGTTGCTGTGCTCTGAACAGTCACCCGCTCTGAACAATGGCCCAGTTTGACAGTCCACAGCTATGTCTATCTTGCCATCAATGAAAGTGCTGCATAATTAGTGTTCAATTTATAAAAATTGCACCAGTGACGTAGTCAGCAGCATTATAGGGACTGGAGGCACAGCTGAGTTGGGAAGCTCCTAATATCAAATTCTTTGTGCTCACTGGTGGACATAAACATTTTAATTGCTGCATTTTGTTTGGTGCTGCCTATATCCTCCAAAATATTCAGCATACAGACCACGGATTGGCAGCTAAATGTTGTTTCCTGCTGGCAGTCACCCCGTTCACTATTGTTTTCCCAGTCTGGGTTTGCCTCTTGCTACCCCAATCAGTGTGTTAATTTTAATGGTTTGCAAAAATAGTACAAATCAGTCCTGCCAAAACCCTTGCTGACAACCTGTGTTTAAAGGTGCACCGAATATATGCGTACCATGATTTCATATTGCTAGTGGCTTACATTGAAAGACAGTACCGCTCCTGCATGCTACACTGAGCTTCACCAACCAAGTGCATAATTCTATTTCGGTGTTTTTAAAGTACTGAAGTGCAGCTGTTTAATTCTTCTTTTCTCCCCAACAATTTTTGCCCAATCAATTTTTCTGGTGAGCTGTGATTTGGGCTTATTGCTACATTGCCCTGCACGATGAGGCTAAATATTTCAATCAAATCAAAATTGAATCAAATCAAACTTTATTTCTTTAAATGGCACCTTTCTTAAACCAAGGCGCCGGTACGTAAATTATCAATCTCCAATAAAAACATTTAAAACCATAACTATAGAACAATAATCAAATTAATCTGAATCATAGCTTTGTCGACACTGTTAATCTTCATCCATAAATGCCAGGCTGAACAGGTACGTTTTAAGTTATTTTTTAAAGCTTTGGATGGTCAGGCAGTCCCTTATCTGACAAGGTAGAGAATTCTTCAGGGCCAGGGCTATATAAGCAAAGGAACGGGCCCCAGATGTTTGTAATCGCACCCTGGTAATCTGTAGCGGTCCCTTGTCTGTGGATCGAAGTGGTTGGGAGGGACAGTAGGGAGAAAGGAGATCTTGCAGGTAGCAGGGTCCCTGGTTGTGTAGGGCTTTATAGGTCAGCAAACTGACCTTTAAGGTGATACGCCATCGGACTGGCAGCCAATGCAGTCCGCAGAGCACAGGTGTTATATGACTGTCCCTAGACATACCAGTCAATACCCGGCAGCTGCATTCTACACTAGCTGTGGTAGAAGTGTCTTTTTTGGTGTTGTAAAAGTATTGCAGTGCAGCTGTTTATTTTTTTTTCCCCACACAAAGTTGGCAATTTCAGTTTTTGGGTGAGCAGTGATTTTTGGCTGATTAAATAGATTTCTCTGCAGGATACGGTTGAATACTTTTAAGTGCATCACCTAGCCATTTTCTTCCTGTAGTTCACCAACAGGATAATTTTCTGCATATAGAAACATAGAAACATAGAATTTGATGGCAGATAAGGACTGCTTGGCCCACCTAGTCTGCCCATTTCCCTACCTAATGGATAAGCTGCAGATCCTAATTAACCAACAGCTTACTTCCTCCTACCCCCAACTAGGACTGCCTTATGTCTGTCCCATGCATTCTTGAATTCCCCCACTGTTCTTGACTCCACAACCTCCTCAGGGAGGCTGTTCCATGCATCCACAACCCTCTCTGTGAAAAAATACTTCCTCACATTACCTCTGAGCCGTCCCCCCTCTATCTTCAAATTGTGCCCCCATGTTCTTGCATATCTCTTTTTCTGAAAGATGCCACCCTCTTATATATAGTTATATATAGTTGTATTTAACTGCTTTCATAGGGAGTTTACCCGACCACGTGGACAGCTGAACAGTCTACCCACTTGCAACACACAGGAGGACTGACCCCAGTCATTATGGAGCACAGACAGCCACGCTATGCATCAGTTTGGGCCCAAGGGATGATAGTGGACTCTTGGACCAGTTTTGTGGTGGGTCAAAAAGGAATAACAAAAAACTCTTTCTGCATCCCAGGAATGGAGAAGACAGATTGCTGGGACCTTGGCTGGGATCTCAGTAGGGGACAGTATAGTTTGAGGACAGACGGGAGTGCGTTAAGTGCCATTTTGGTGATTGAAAATATAACTTAACCTGTACATAAGGCAAATCCCCAAAGGTGTTCTCTGAACTGATGCAGCAGCAAATTATATTGTAGACGAGGTATAAGCGCAGTATCGTAGTTGAGTCTCGGACAAAATCTATACATTTCGGCTTCTGTCTCTCAATTCTTTGTATTCACCCATGCACATGTATTGCAGTCATGCCATTATGTGGTTCCCCTATTTTTCCCAATGAAACAGGCGCATACCATGAGACACAGTTGGGATGTTGTAGGCCCCCCCCAACACACAAAAGAAACAACAAAGGTGTGTAAAGCCATCTTATCAAGGATGACTTTCCAAGCATCTAACCATACCTCGAAGCTGCTCCATAATAAAATGGAATCCTTGATTTTTATTTATTTATTTTCAGGCAATATGTACGTTTTTCACCGATTTTATAGAACGTGTCCAGCTCCTAACCTGCGTAATCAAATTCATGCAGGAAAAGTAAAAGTGTCTCTATCAGCACTTGCAGGACGTTTCAGATTTGATCCCTCGAATTTGAGAAGTTATAAGCAGAACAAAAACAAAATTGGATCTATGGGTCAAGCTGTGACTATGGGGGAACTACAGCCACCCAGCAGCACTCCATCTGGATGTGCAGTCTTGGTGTACTTGTCTGTGAGCAACCAAGGAATAAACACGTGAATGTACAGTATGAAGTTTACACTTTGTTCCTCGTAATATGTTATTACAGGAACAGTGACTGGGCATGCAGCTGTGCAACAAGTATTAGGTCTTACTTTGGGAGAACACTACTGGCAAGTTGAATTTACACCAGATAGTGCACTTTACATGGAGTGGCCAAAAAAAGAGAAAATTAATGCATTCCTATGGGCAGCTGGTACCAATCGAAGCAAAATTCTCACAGTAATGAGCACACTTGGGGAGCTGTCAAAACCAAAATTAGAATGAATGCTGTGGGAACTTTGGAAATACACAGACTCTCATCAGAGAGCATACACATGTCACAAAATAGGGATTTCGCCTATTGTATCTCATTGTGCAGGCAGCATAGCAACAAATATGTTATTGAAACATAGACTACAATTGGAAGACTGCACACTGTCAGCGTGCCGATTTCTGTGCTTGGTCCTAGTGTGCTTGCTAGTCTAATTCTGTTTTTCATGTAAGGTCACATATAACGGTCTTTGTAGTGTCCTCGTTCCAGTAGCAGTCATTCTGATTTCCCTTTTGGAGCTGTCATTAAGCAGGACTGCAGAGCAAGGCAGTATAAATCCCTGTCCTGATGCGATACAGGTAATTAGTATCATAGGTCAATAATTAAACAACAGATGTAAACAGTGACCGACTTCTGGGATTGCGTCTCAGAAAACAAAGTTTTATTTATGAAACTGAAGCAGTGGGATGAAAACAAGAGTTGAAGAATGATTACCGTACTGCATGATTCAAAAACAAACAGCCAACTAGCACAACATGGTAAATCATTTTAAAAGTCTGGTTCCAAAAGGTTATTGGGATTGGGACTTGCAGCATTTGTAAGAGAGAAAGGTATCTCGGTAATAGGTTCTCTTTAAAGGTGTTAATGCATCCCAGCAGAGAAAGGGGTAGAAGTTTCCATCAGGCTAATTCTGATTGCATGGCCTTACATAAAGCAATGTAATTTAATTTGAAGAGTTTATAGACTTGTGGAGTTACTTGGACCCCCAAATATCTAATCTGATTATTATGTGCCCATGTAAAGGGAAGGCTGTTTCTGTATTCCAGTGTGCAAGTTCCACTCAATTTAACGCTTTCTGACTTGGTGTAATTTAATTTATACCCAGAAAGTGCCCGAATTCTGCCAGGATGTCCAGCAGAGCATGGACTGGTGTTTCAGTTTGGGAGAAAAAAAGATGATGTCATCAGCATAGAAGGACACTTTGTGTTCTGCCTGACTTACTCGAACACTAAGAATAGTTGGACTTTGATGAACTGCTATCACCAATAGTTGTAAGTTTAGAACAAATAGGAGAGGGGACAGGGGCCACCCTTGTCAAGCCTCCCTTCCCAGCTTGAACCACTCCAATTTGCAGCCATTCACTTTAACTGTTGCTTCTGAGTTAGCGTTTAGTGTGTTTACTGCGTGTAGAAAGTTAGAGCCAAACTGGAAGGAATGCAGAGTGAAATTTAGAGAATGCCAATTAACCCTATCAAAGGCTTTCTCTGCATCCATAGAGATGGTTAGTTGCAATGCAGGGTTATTGTTTTGGGAGGAGAATTCCTTTTTTTCATTTACAGATATTTGAACAGCCTATGGTCTCCGTCAGACAGACTTCTCTTGGTTCTTACAACTTGGACATTATATACTGTCCCTCCCCGTGGGGGTATGCACCTCAGAAGCTTATCTGGCAGTGGTGCAGTACTTTATCTCTTCTTTAAATCTGGGCCCTTGACCCACATGATTTCCCATATTTATCGGGCTTTATAAATAACTCCCTAGATACAGTACTGAAGTGGGAAGAAGAAGTGGGTAGGCATGTCCCTGCCATAACTTGGCCCTTATCATGTGTGGCATTCTGTAAGGTCACTAGCTCCCTTCAATAGAATGGGAACTCCTGGAAGCACGCAGTCTTATTTTTTTTTTTTTTTTGCACCTCGGTCATGTCAGCACAGTATCTTTCATGCCAGGGACTCTTCCTGCTGGTGTAGCTGTGAAGAACCATGAGCCACCCACAGCCACATAATGTGGGACTGCCCCCCTTCTTCCAGGAGCTGGAAAGAGAGCTTGAGGAGATATACCGTAGACCAGTTCCACTAACCACGGACTCTATATTTGCTACTCCAGTTCCTACGAGGTATTCACAGCTCATATGCCTACTGTTTCTTGAGCTGTCCAATAGCTTCTGCTAAGAAGACAGCAGACTCTGGCTTATGCCCCATGGCCCAGATTTACATATCTGGTGCAGTAAAGTAAATCAGATATATACAAGATGGAAAAAGTAGCGCATTTCCTAAATGACAGAGCAGTGGTCTGGACTTGCCATTGGACAGGGTGGCTCTTGCATGTGCTGAGTAGGGACTACGATTTTGTATCCTAAGTAACAGAGGATCACTCAGGTGAGACAGAAAGGCCTGATTGTTGGGTAGCCTGTGACATGGGCGTGGCGATTGGCGCTTACATAGCTGCGACTCAGTCCCAGCGCATGTCGATGAGGCTACCGCTGAGAAAGGCGACTGGATGGGGAGGTGGGCGCTATGGCGACAGGATGTTGCTATGTATACATGCCTGAAGCGGCGTGCCGGAAGAGAGGGAGGGTTGGCCTGGCGTGAGGCTGCTGAGCTGGCCCCGTAGCGTGGTGGGTAGGTGGCAGCCTAATGCTGCGAGGATTCCGGGTTCTGATCCGGGTGCACTTACATTTTTGTGTGCCTGGCCCGGAATATTTATTTTTGCAAGATTTTAGCCCCCCGACATGCACCCTCCTGTAGTTAAGAATCCTTTAGTAGGGGGGGTGCCCCCCGCATGAACAAATAAAATCTAAGTCCCACTGTTTTCTTGTGCGCCGGGGATGTACATCGCTGAAATTGATTTTCGTCAATGTACGGTCGCCCTGCCGCTGATCGTGATTGGGCTTTTGCCCATATCACATAGAACTGATTGTTGGGGCTTCAGGGGTGCCCCAGGAATTATTTTTTTATACCAACTAGCATGGGTACCACTCCTGGCCTCAAGGTGCTGTCCTCCACCACTCAGTATTAGGTTGCTAAAAGCTAAGCAAGTATATAGAGAGTTTATTTTGGTCATATTAATGTTTATTGTGCCTCAGTAGGCAGAAGGATCCCTCCTTGTGCTGTATGTTAGAGTGGGGGAGAAAGTATCTATATTAGGCTAGAATATCTTCAGACTGTGACTATGTAATTATGAATTGAAGACCTGACTCCACATATGTACTTCAGTATGACACTTTATTGTGTATATTTGTTTGTGCAACACTTGTGAGGATATTTTTGGACACTTCACTGTGATGTTTTGCTCCCTCTGGACCCAGAGTGAGAATATTGAAATATTCTCACTCTAGGTCCCATGAATAAAATAGCCTCACTGTAGCTTTTGATTGGTTGGAGCTAGCAGACGAAAGCACACTTTCATACGCCCCTGCTGACTTGGTGTGCCAGCTCCAACTTAGTCTCTCACAGAAACTCATACTGGGAGCTTGCCTCCCAAAACAGCCATGCTTCCGCGTAAATTCTTTTCTTTTTTGACACTCATTTCCTCGTTTTGATCAGTCAACCCCCGCTTGTCCTCCTACTTGTGTCAGCAGTCCAAAAGTCCATTTTAATACGTTCCCAGCTGGCACTCTCACTCACCAACCAGCATATCATCACTGTGCCGGGAACAGCAGCGCCTATTCCAAGATGCACTTTAGACCGCCACCTGGCATGCCAAATTGCAATTTTATCCACTCAGTTGCACAACACAAACGCATGAATGTGCTTACACAAAGACAGCACGTACAAGCATTATGTGATTCAAAAAGTGAAAAAAATAAAACACTATGTCATTCTGAACCATCGCTCGCTCATCCAAAAAATGCATTTTTAAACAAACACAGGCACAGAAACAACTTCTTGGCTAAAAAAAAAAAAAAAAAGGGAAAGTGTTACATAATTTGAGTATGCCATGGCCCTAACAGAAATATCCCAGCTATTTTCCACTCGTGCATTTTGACCTTTAACATCACTTGTGGCTTCGCCACTCATGATATCATAAGGTCAGACTACATTCAGGGAAAAATATCAGCAATATTTCTGTTAGGGCTGTGGAATATCCCATGTGTACTGGTTTGGATTTGTTTTAACAAGTTACATTTTCTAGGCCTGTAGAGAAATGGAAAGATATTTATATGACATTGTGTGGTGTAGACCAGAATCAGAGCCTAATATAATTTTTTTTTTTAAGTATGTCTCTTTTATAGCATTACTTGGAAATAAGCTATGAATGCATATGATCTCTTATTAAACTCTTAATTATTCAGGAACACTGTGTCTCTCTTTCCTATAGCTCTCCTTTCTTCTTTCTACTTTATAGTCTATTTTAGCCTTTCCTTATTTAAGAATAATATTGCATTACTATCTAATGTTTATTTATAAACTAATTTATCACGTGATCTTTTTTGTATTAATATGATACAAAATTTTAACAAAATGTTTTATTTTCACCTATTTGAGGTGTTTAAGTAGATGTATATGTAAAACTAAAGTATTGATTACCTCTGAATTTACTGGTAAATCGAATGAATCTCTATTTAATTCAGATTAGAACATGTACGTTTGGTCCTATAGTACATCTGTCTGTATCTTTCACTTGAGATATATGGATTAAGAAATTACATTTTTATACATTGTTTTTAAACTGTATGAGAAACAATAAAAATTATATTGACAAAAAAAATAAGTATTATATTAACAAACAAAGACACAAGCCTTCAGCTTGAGGGACCTGGGGTTCAATTCCAGAGCACCTGTCCAGTTTGGCTGTGGTAAGAGGAGCAGATATCCTTGAGGGATGATTTCTCCTCCAGATGGGTCTCCTGCCTTATAGCTGTATGGTTTGAGGCGGAAGCCATTCTGCCCCAAATGTCTTAATCCAGCCTTCACCCTGTTGACAGTCTTTGAGGGTGTCTGTTGGTTGGAAATGTCACTCTGTCAGTAGGATGTCGCCTACACTGTCCTCAGCACTCAGTCCCCCGTCAAGGTCTGTTGACCAGTCACAGCCTCAATTAGCTGTGGATCCTTGAGTGACAGTCAGCAAAGCAGGGAGGGTCTAGGAGCCTGACCTCACTGCAAGTTCCTTGTGAAATGAACTGCAGCCCAGGAATGGAAGGCCCAAAGCCTGTCAGCTTCTGTTTCATTGAGCAGGTGGGGTGGCCATGTTGTGGGTTACTTCATTAAAAAGAATCAAATACTAAATAAAGATTATAATAAAACGAAGTGTTATGTATGCATGCAAGCTACTTTGTTTTTCTTATAAAAAATAGGAAAAAGAAACTAGGTAAAGCTGATGAAAAAATAAGCTTATAATAGGCATTATGTACCTGCTTTTAATCCATTCTATGTAATTGTAAAAACGTTTGTAGTTTTCCATACAGGTTCTGCAATAAGAGTTAATAATACAGGTAGTGCCTTTCCATAATCATGGAGTTCAGTACTGGTGCCCACACCTCAAAAACCTGCTGGAGAAGGTCCAGGGGAGGGCTACAAAGATGATAGCTGGTCAGCAGGGTAAGGCATACGAGAAGAGGTTGAGGGCACTGAACATGTACTCCCTAAAAGACAGAAGAGAAAGAGGGGACATGATTGGGACCTTTCAAGTACTTGAAAGGGATAAAAAAAATAAGGTTGATAAAGAGAGTCTCTTTAAGCTGAGTGGCAACCATAACACGAGGGGGCAGTCTTAAGCTGGAGGGTGGGAGGTTTAGGAGGGAGGTCAGGAAGCACTTCTTCACAGAGAGGGTGGTGGACTCTTGGAATGCGCTACCAGAGGAGGTCATCTCGTTGAAGACAGTGGGCAGCTTTAAGAGAGACTGAGATAGGCACAGGGGGAAGGTAAGGATCATGAGTAGGGAGGATGGGAGGAGTGGGGAAGGAGGGCAGGGACATTAGCTTAAGCTGTGGACCCTGCAGTACAAGCAGAGTAAATAGACCAAATGGCCTTCTTCTTATGTTCATATAATTCTTAAGTGTACTGGGAGGGCGAGTGGTACTGGCAGTTTCATCAGCATTCAGTGTTGCGCTATGCCCTGATCCTGACAGCAGCTAATTTCAGGAACTAGTATACTTTGATGTCTGTAGCTCATATAAACTGTGTGGACTTATAGTATTTACATTTGGATGGCAAGTAAGGGAGGGTTTGCAGGTTCAACCAGATAACACCTTAAAAATAAACAAAAGTATATAAGAAGAAAAAATTAAACGGGTATACTTTGCTAATAGGGACCCACTAGTCCCACTACATGGAATCGTTAGTGAGCTTTTCCCTTTAATCACTCAATCCCATAGCACATATATGAGTTGAAACGTTCTGTGTTTAACCTGATTGAAAATGACCACCGCTGGCTGAGTTAAAAAAAATGTTTGCAGGTTGCCTTGGGGGAATGAATGCCTGTTAGTAATATCATTTTTTAATATGCTATAATAACTGGCCATCACTTTTTTCAATGGGCCAAGTCAGTTGATATTTGCTGTAATAACCATCCAGTTATTACGGCAAACATGCGCTTTTCAGCACAGCATCAGCAGCGTTTGAGACTCGCTGTGTCACTATTTCTCAAGCGCAGCAGTCCGTTTGGCAATTGTAATGGTTTCACTTTTAAAAGTGAACATTTTTGGGTGGTGGAAAAGAAAAAAAATTAATGGCCAGTGAGTATATAAAATATGGGATGGTGGGATTACTCAAATTTAATACACGCTCTCGGTGTGTGATACTTCAATAAACCCTGAGAGCTTCACTCTCGGGGTTTATGTAGCATCACACACCTTGGGTGTGTATTAAATTCTGGTAATACTCACCATCCCATATATTATTACCTGTGTACCACTCCAATGGGCTGGCCCGCCTGTGCAGTGGTAGCAGTACCACTACCTATGCTGGTGACCCAAGTTCAGAAGCAAGCTCAAGTCATCTGATGTTGGCAGGGGGAAGCAGCATTGAGCATCCAGTAGACAACTGTCCCCTTGGGGAGGGAGGGTCTTCCTTCCCACTGCTTGACAGCCACATAGTGAAGCCTAGGTTGCTGGTTACCTCAGAGTCTCGAGAAGCCTAGGCAAGGAGTAGCCCTGCTGGATGGGAAGGTGACTGTGGCTGAGGGTGGTTCTGGGTTGAGGCACCCAGGTGAAAACAACATTGGGGGGGGGTATACTGCTCCAGTACCTTTGTGAAGCTACTCTGGGGGCCTAGCTTTTTATGTGTTATAAAGCAGCATATTGCGAAGATAGATTTCTGGCGTGGGGGCAACCCTGACTGCCCCATCTGTGTGTTGTACAGCAGCAGATTACAATGGTGTTTTTTTTTGGGGGGGGGAGGGGCGCCAGTTCCTGAGTGCCCATTCCCTAACTGACACACTTTTCTGAAGTCACAGTATGTTCAAAATAGGCCCAGTACAAGGTTGTTAGAACACTGCAGAAAGTAAGTAAGTGTGTACGCGTGCACGCAGTGGTGAAGTTTGAACGGTTACTTTATGTTTGAAAGGCCTAAAGTGCAGATGTGTACCGTAGTGGGCACCCAGCTCCTTGTTTCCAACACCTGTGACCTCTGTGCTTATGTCATCACAGTAGAATTTCAGGACACCACTGCATCGTGTTGCCCACCTACCCACCACCTTTGGAGCGGTGGCTGCAACCCTTCAAAATGAAATACTCCTGTGGCTTACCAGAGGTGGTTCAGTGGTCTAGTTATTACATTTTCATATGTAGATGTTGCAGGTGAGCAAATGATAACATGTTTTCTGTGTTGCTTCATATTGTCAGTGGGAAATACGTACAGTATGGGTAATTTGCTACCCCAACCAGGGTCTCACTGATACAGCTATAGCTAAAATATTGTTATGGAAATCGAAGGTGTTTCTGTCAAACCTCACCTCACACAGTTTCAGATTCATCGGGGTCAAAACCTCAGTGGACTGAGAAATGTATTGCAGCCAGGTTAAGCAAATGACTGCCACAGTAACCAGAAGTTGAGTTTATCCAGTTTATTTCATAAATATCAGTGTGCTTTTGTAAACAAGTCTTCGCCACATAGCAGTACACTCACAGTTTTGGTCCCTAATACTGGAGCTTTGTCTGTAGATGTGGTCCAGTAAGGTACAGATGTACAGAATTCCAACAATCTGGGTTTATGTACCTGCTTTTAACTAAATCCATGGTTAATATAAATGTTCAGTGCCCAATACTAGTTTACAGTTACAATTCTTTTTCAAGGTAAACTTACTATTGGAACTATTACATGGAGGTCTCAACAGTATCTTGTATCCAGCAGTTCAGCTGTTCTGCTGATAGTGCCATGCCCAGCACCAGGCTGCATGCTTGTGATGTCACATGTTGTGCAAGGATGCATTCTAGGGGCATGAACTCCACATAGCTCCTGTAAACTCAACGTGGTTATGTGCCTAGGAGGGCGTGCCGTGACCCTGGGGGTCCCTCGGGACATCCCACTCAAAAAGAACCTTGAACCTAAAGCCTGATATTATTAAAACTTTTTATTTTTTATTTTTTTTATTCAGGTCTAGGATTACAAATACCTTTGAGCCAAGGCTGTTTTACAAAGGTTCCACGTCAGTTACAGTAATACAAGAAAACAATACAACAGTATAAGCTAAAACAGGACAATAATCTGAATACAGGTAATTGCACAGAATATTGAACAAACAATTTGGGAAACTAAGTTACAGAGACAATGAATGAGGTGGAGAGAGGTTAGAGGACAACAAGGGTGGGGGGCACAGTAGGGTCAGAGCAGCCAGGAGTATTGTCAACATAGCAGGGGTGCAGGCAGCGGGGGCAAGGGAAGATAAGTGCTAAGTGGAAGGAGAATGGATGAGGCTTGGGTAATGTTCAGGGGCCGTTTAGATGAGGCAATCACAGGAGCTAGTGGCAGTGAGAAAAAGGTGGAGCCTGGATTTGAATGTGCCAAGCGTGGGAGTGGAGGAGATGTCACTGCAGAGACCGTTTAGCCATCTAGGCACCCTATGAGCAAAAGATCTTGACCTTGTGTGGAACGACAATGGGGAACCTGCAGGAGCTGAGATTCGGATCCCCTGGTGGTGTGAAGATTTTTGCTTGGGTGCAGGAGAGCTTGGACTTCAGGGGATGCAATTCCCATGGTTATTCTCTTTGCCATTATGCAGGTTAGGTACTTTATACAGTTGGTGAGTGGAAGCCAACCATTTTGTGCATAAAGGTCAGATGTATGTGTGAGGACGGAGAAGTCCAGTGATGAGCCGACAGGCCTTATTGAGGATGTGGATATGCATCGGAGAGCAGTGGCAGAGGCAGACACATAGATAATCAGGCGTAGTCAGTAATGGAAGCGACAGAGCTCTGAACAGCGACAGTCAAAGCTTCCGGGGTTAAATGTTGCTTGTGCTGGAAAAGAAGGCCAAGACGAGTATTAGTAGCTGTGGCTACACAATCAGTGTGGGCATCATAGGATAGATTAGGGCCAAGCGTGATCCCAGGGTATTTAAAGGATTGCACCTGTTCAAGGGCGACTCTGTGGCTGGTTGTGGTGGTCAGGGGGTGCAGCCTATGCTTGTTATGAGAGCTACTGAAAAGCATAGACTTTTTTTTTTTTATAATTTAAGACCAGTTTGTTTTGCAAACCAGTTTTCAACAGAAGCAAAGCCAAGCTGAAGGTTGTCTTGTAGAGGTTGGGGGTCCTAATGAGAAGTGAGAATTACAGCGTTATCAGCATAGAGGATGATTTGTTCAGAGCAAGATGTCGGAAGGGTGTTCAGGAACAGGCTGAATAGTAGGGGGCCCAGTATGGATCCCTGGGGGATGCCTGAGCGGACAGGCCTGGCATCAGAGAGGACATCTGCGATTTTCACTCTTTGCGACCAATTTGTCAAGTAACTTTTAAACCAGGCTGTAGAGTCAGGAGAGAGCCCAGCATTCAGTAGCTGCACAAGCAGTAGATGATGGACCGTGTCGAACGCCTTAGTCAAATCGATTAAAACAGGCCTGGTTAGCTGACCATTGTCCAGCGATCTGTGTAAGGCACCAGTGAATTCCAGTAGGGCAGATGAGGTGCCACGTCCCTTCATGAAACCATGTTGTTGTGTACACAAAATATTGTATTTGTCCAGGAAGTCAGTGAGTCGATCTGCTGCTATACGTTCAAGGGCCTTGGAGATAGGAGGTAATATAGAGATCAGTCGGTAGTTCCCATGGATGGCCCTGTCACCACTTTTATGGACCAGAGTAATAGTAGCAAATTTCCATTTGTCGGGAAACTGGCTGAGGCTAAGGGAGAGAGAGAGAGGTTGAGAATCCTCGTTAAAGGCCCTAGCATTTCTTCAAGGGTGAGAGACAGCAACTTAAGGTCAAGTGAGTCACTGCTAGATATGGATTTGGAGATTGCTTTGGTAATATATTTGCGAGCTTAGTGCTTCTTGACTGCTTTGAAGTAGAAAGGCGGGTGGCTAGAAGAGGGGGAGGAGCTTGGGGGAGAGATGGGAGAGTCATATTCCTTGAAAAAGTCAGAGGGGAAAACACTGCAGAGATCAGTGAATGCTGTATTGAAAGTATTAGTGATGATATTTGGGTCAAGTGTAGTAGTCCCATCTATGTTTAGCAAGGTTGGGGAGGTTTTGGGCTGCTTCCCAGTAATCTCTTTAATGTTGTTCCAGAACACTCTCCCATTTCCCCAGGTATCAGTGAGAGCATTCTTGTAGTAGGTAGATTTATTTTGCCAGATAGATTTGGTGCAGTCGTTTCAGGCACATTTGTAGTTTTGGATGTCAGTTTGCGTACCGGAGGCCCTGGCCAGCACCCAGAGGTGATCCCTTGATTTTAGCTGAGCTAGGAGGTCGGCTGAGAGCCAAGGGTTGCAGAGGGCTTTGACTTTGCGCTTTTTAAATGCAGCATAGGAGTCACAGGCCGCCTTGAAGGTGTTGACAAAGTAGTCAAGTGCCAAGTTAACGTCCATTGCTTTGTAAATAGGAGACCAATCATGTAGACTGAGGCAAGATTTAAGGTGTGTCAACTGCCCACGACGTAGGACTCTGCTAGTGATGACTTTTGGAGGGGGCTTGCAGAATTTGTTTGACCATTCACAGATGACCGGAATGGTCGCTGAGTGAATCCGGGAGGACTGAGGTGTTGGAAATATGAGTTGGATGGCTGACTAGAACCCAACCCAGGAGGGTGCTAGTGCCTGTTTTATAGTTTTTCCTGGTTGGGGAGTCGACCATCTGGGTAAGTTTGGCTGAAGAGATGGCATCCTTATGTCCCCCTGCTTCTGGCGCAAGCCAGTTTATATTAAAATCGCCTAGCAGGATAATCTGTCAGGTGGTTGAGGATCTGGTAAAATCCAGGACAGCGTTTAGGCCATTCCCTTGTTCTTTTGGAGGGATATACTGTATACTGAGACTACTGTGAGGGCTTTGTTGTGGGCCCCAAAAGGATTCAGATTGGAAGAATCTGCACAGTTGTGGCAGGGAGAGGGGTGGTAATGGGGTGACCCAAGAGAGTGAGTGTCTTTAAGGTAAATTGCATGTCCCCCTCTTCTTTTGGACTTCTGATCCAGCCTGAAAATATTGTAGTCGGGAAGAGTAATTGCCAGATCGGGGACTTTGGGTGTAAGCCAGGTGTCAGCAACTGCCAAGATATCAGGGCTGAATAGGTTAGACAAAATATGTAGAGCATCAGGCTTAGGGAGTAGACTGCAGATGTTAAGAGTTGCAGTTGAGAGAGCCTCTGAGGGTTTTGCCTGGTTGGTAGAGCAGGAAGTATTTGGCCAGGGTTTGGATGAATGTTTCCAGACAGCAGGAGGGGGATCAGGAGCTTAAGGGCGCACAAACGTAGCTCTCTGAGTGAGAGTTTGTTTATTTATTTATTTTATTTTAGTCTTTGGTAACCGGGTAAGGCCCACTAAGCACAAGTGCCTGTTTTCAGGGGCGACCTGGGAGCACTGGGTGGTTAAGTGATTTGCTCATTCACACAGTATGCAAGTGGAGGTTGTGAGAATCAAACTCTGGTCTGGTCTGCTGGATGTACCAAGTTCACTCGTACCTCGTTCCTCTAACCTCTAGGCTATACTTCCAGCAATTTACATGCCTGTTTTGTGCAGAAACGTATATGGAGTTGCTGGCGATGATCCCAGAGCGATGGCATGTGTGAGAGAGATGAGTGAGCCCAAGACCCATATACAGGAGTATTCAGGAGTGGAAAACAAAAGTCTGTTTTTCCAACAATTCATTAATACAAAATAAAGAAATATCCAAAGTATAGAAATAGGCTTTTGTTAGAGCCTGATGCTTTTCATGATCTCCATTAACACCCCAGGTCCACTTCCTCTGATGGGCTCTCCACTACTACCCATTCATTCTATACCCTGTTCTTTGGATCTTGGCTCTGTATATATACTTGCACTTTTTCGTGTTAAATTTCAGCTACCATGCTCTCGCCACCTCTCAGATTTTCCACACCTTTCTTAATGGTCCTTATCCCTTCTTTGGTGTCCACTGTTCCATAGATCTTGGTCTCACCTGTGAAGAGGCATATTTTTCCTAAACCCCACCCCTTATATCAAGAATAAATATTTATTTTTGTAGGTGATTTGTTTCTCTCATGCCGGAGCTCCGTTCAGGCGGGCATCCCAACCCTGCCCCCAATGTCCACGCCACTCAGCTTCTGTCCCGGGGCTTGATCCCTGTGGCCAGGGGTCAGCGGAGGCCCACCCCCGCCGCACACAGGACCTGGTTCTGCTGAGTCCGACTGGCCAGGGGTGGGGCCTGTGGGAGCCCACCATCATCCAGCTGTTGGCAGTTTTTCTTCTTTTCTCCCCGCAGAGGGGGGTATGCTGGGACGCCAGTGGCAGTGCCATGCAAGCTCTTGTGCATGGCATGCCAAGCATCTGCCCCACCTTCTTGCAGTGTCAGTGTGTCAGCCACCCTAGCCTCTGTTAGGGGCCAGGCTAACACTGATCTCTCCCCCCCCCCCCCGGAGGAGAGCTGTCTTGTGGACGCTCGATCCTCCTCTTCTCTGGCTGACACCAGATGACTGCTTGCATCGTGGACATGGGTCGTCGGCATGGCAGGAGGTAAGGCATGGATGCCTCAGCCCTCCATGCCACTGGGTGGTCCTAAGAATAAATAATTTAAATAGAACCAGTCCTAGAACTGATCCCTAGGGCACCCAACTTATGACTTCCCTTCTCCTGAGGATTTTCAGTTAGGATAATCTTCTGGGTTCTCTGTTAGCCAATTTTTCACCCACCCCATAATTTTGTGCTCCACCCCCAGGTCACCCAATTCTTTATCTGTCTTCTGTGTAGGACAGTTGAAGGCTTTGCTGAAGTCTAGGTACAAGACATCAAGTGCCTGACCCCTATCGATAGCCTTTATCGCCTAGTCAAAGAGTTCAGTTGGAGTCGTTGGCACAACCGTGCACTGGTAAATCTGTGCTGTGGGTTGCTTCCATTAGCTGCCTGGCTCCTGAGAGGAGAAGGTTTTTAAAACATGGTGTCTCTGCTAAAGTCCTGGGCACCCTTATGTCATCCAGAAAGCTTCATTCATCACCATCACAGCAGGACATGGGTTTTTGCTTCCTGGGCTGAGCACAGGGCTTCAAGCCTGTAAACCACCATCTCACAAATTTTAGATTTCTTGTAGTCAGGCGTGGACAAGGGTTGGTGCTTGGCACCCTCTCTTGTCAGGTATTGGCTCCAGGGTCCATGCTGGATCTCTTGGATATGTTCTCCCTGGGTACTCACTATGACGTCATTTGCTTCTTTTGAGCACTTGGCCATTTAAGACTTTCCTACTGAATGTAGTTCTTTCATCTCTCTGCATACTGACTTTTGAGCCTTATCCTGCATTCCTGAAGAGATCCTCTCCTACAGAGTTGCTTCTTGCTAGCTTTCTACTCTGCCAGACACATTGGTGAGCTTCAGGCCCTCTCTTGCAAGGAGATGTATCTCATTATGCATAAAGACAATGTCGATTTCCAAAATTCCCCTTTTTTTCCTGACAGCTTTTTATGTGAACCAAGAAGTATAGCTGCCTCCCCTTCCTCTCTCCGTTCCTTCTTTCCTTCCTCCCTCCCTCCCTCCTTACCTCCCTAATCCAAAAGAAAAATTGTTATAGAAGCTTGACCTCTAGCTGTTGGAACCGACAAACTACTTGGGCCAGCATCTATGTAGACACACAGAAGTTTACAAAAGAAAAAAGCTCTTGGCACATCCAGACTGCCCACCCTTTGTTGTTGCAGTCCTTGCCTTTCTACTCCCCCCCAACTAAACCCACCATCCTGTCCTATCTCTGCTTGAAGCTGCTGATCAATTTGGCCTGTACCACTTCTTCAAGTAGGTTATTCCACTTAACTACAGTTCTTTCTGTGAAGAAGTGCTCATGAACGTCCTTTTTGACCCCCCCCCAGCTTCGGTGAATGTTCTCTCAGCCCTGTGTTTGAATTCAAGGAGAATAGTTCCTTGGTTTCTACTCTATTAATCCTATGATTATTTATTTATTTTATTTTTTGTTAACTGGATAGGGTGCACTTGGCAGTATTTTGCCTATTTTTAGGCACGACCCGAGAGAGTACAGACATCAGGGTATTGCATGGTTATAGAAACAATAACAGGAAATTTTACAGGGTTCATGAGGACAACAAAGTTGGTACATTTTAGTTCTCGAATACAACAACAGTGCAAATTTAGAGAGTGCATAGTTGCACGTACAGTTGACAATACATCAAGAGTTGTGCAAGAGGCTACAAAGTAACGTGGAGAGAGGTACAGTCAAGTTAGTCATTTACACTGGTAATATCTTTCTCAATGATTTACCATCTGTCTGCACATCTGTCTCTATTCCTGTGTATGCTGTGACACCATCCTTTACACCTCCGGCCACTCCCCCACCGATGCTGCAACCAGACAACAGAATGATTTCAACAACGTTCAGCGCTGGTTTTTCTCACATCAGCTTTTCCTAAATGCTAAGAAGACTGCCTCCATGACCTTCGGCACTAGCAGAGACTTTCAAGGCTCCCCTCCCTACCCACTTTCCACATCCTCAACTGGACGGTCCTCGAGGACACCTCCTCATGCAGATATCTGAGGGTTTGGCTTGACCAACACCTCCCCTTCTCTGGTCACGTGGACGCCATCCTTAAAAAGCTGTGTTCAAGTTAGGTGTACTATTTAGGAACCGGAACTGCCTCCCTCTCCTGGCTAGGCATGAACTTATCAGAAGATGATCCCCCATCTTTGACTACTACAGCGTAGTCTACAGTGCCATGCGTAAGACCTCCCTAGCCAGATTGGACACCCTTTTTAACTCCTTTTGCTGCTTTGCACTTGACACTCATACCCTCCTCACTCATCACTTTCAACTTTACCACACTTTGGCTTTCCTATCTCTTGATAACAGAAGTCTCCTCCACTGTGCTAAATTCATCTCCAAATTTTAGTTCGGCTCCCTCTCTACTTATCTCAAGTCTTCCCTAGCAATCCACCCACCATCCACCTATTCACTTAGGTCCTCAGTTTCCTGTACTTTAGGTGTCTCGTACCGTCTGTCTACTGTCGGCCAGGCAGCCTTCTCGTACCGCTTCCCTAAACTGTGGAATTCCCCGGATTCGCCTTTCTTCTTCCCCTTCCTCTTATCTCCTCAGCCTTGCACAATTACCTGTCTGTGAATTGCACCTGCATTTGGGCAGACCATGTTGCATCTAAATGGGCTGTAATAGTTATCCTATTACTGCACTTGTGGACCTTCTGTTCACTAGGATGTACTGGAATATACATACCAACTGTAATTTCTTGCTGCCTGTTACTGCTTATTAATTGTTCTGTACTTGATAATGTACCCTATGCATAATTGGCACTATATACTGTTTTGTTGTTTGCCTATGACTTATTTGTATGTCTTCCAATTCCCATATATTGGCAGTGTATACTGTTGTATTGGTTACATTTTATTGTATGCCTTCCAACTCCCCCAACCCCCAGGATGCACTGTGAGACCAGCAACTACTTGTTCAGTGTGCCCTTCCTGGTGAAACTCTTAAATAAATAAATACATATAGTATCTGTTAATTACAGGTAGTTGCTAGTCAGAGTAGCTACAATGCAAGTTGTCACTATAGGAAGGCAGTATGGTACCATGTTTTTAGTCCTTTATTAAGGAGCAGTTAAGTGTACCTATTTGCAGGAGGCAATACAGGGTGAGTTGTCGGGTTGAGTAGTTATTAGCATGTGCATTGGGAACATTGCAGCGTATGGACTTGAAGGTGACTTCGGAAGGTGCTAATTCTTTGCTCTGTCCAGACGTTTCCAGGTATGTTGTTCCAAAGCTTGGGGGCTGAAGAAGAGAAAGACTTCTCACATACCTGGTGCGTGATCTGGGGACCTTTAGTAGGTCTGAGACAGAGGATCTTATGGTGTAGCTACTAATATTGGGTACGAGACATGACGCTAGGGGTGAGAGGGATTAGGCTTTTGAAGTACACTGTGACAGTGTAAGGTCCATGGGGGCTGAGGCCAACCTAGCTTACTGCACAGAAGACTGTGATGCGTGAGTGATTACATCCAAGAGCAAAGTTGCAAATATTATTGTATCCACTGTCCATTTACATATAAGGGCATTTGAGGTGTTGGCAAAGGTTGGTAGTCCATGTGTGAGTTTCGATAGTAGTAGAGAGCCTGCTATGGTAATCCTAGCAGTAGAAGAGAGATTATTACAAGCTCAATAGGCTATACCCAGACTTGAGTTTGCAGCCTTACATGTAGAGGAGGTGTGCTAGGTGAATTCAAGGGAAGGGTCCCGGGTGATTCCTAGGTATTTAAAACCTGTGACAGTGTCAAGGAGAGAGCCATTTGCGTTGGACACTGAGAGAGGAGTGCATAAGTTGTGTAACTGAAAAGGTGTACGGAAGAGCATTGCTTGGTTTTGGTAATGTTCAACAGGAACTTATTTTCATCAAGCCAGGATTGTACTACATGGATGTCTGATGATAGAGCGCTATTTATGTTGCTGATGCTGGGAGAATGACAGTTGAATACCAAATCATCTCGTAAAGGAGAGAACTACTGTTCTTGAAACAATGATGCATTGAATTTATATGAAGGAGAATAACAGTGCCCAAGGTTTGAACCTTGAGGGATGCCAAGTGTGGTAGGAAGAAAGTCAGAGTAGGATGAGCTGATCTTAACTCTTTGCTTCCTATTAGTGTGATAACTGGTGAACCAAAGTAGAGTGCGTTCAGGAACCCTTAAAGACCTTAATTTACTAAGCAGTAGCTGATGATTGACCATATCGGCCTTCGTAAGGTCAATGAATACTGCCCCAGCATATTCCCCCTCTATCAGGGGAGGTGTAGATGGTACTAGTTAGTGTGAGTAACGCATGTTGTGGCACTGTGATCTTTACAAAAGCCATACTGGGCTGGGAAGAGTAGGTTATAACTGTCCAGGTATGTGGTAAGTTGGGAGGAGACAAGTTTTCTAATACTTTGCTTAACACTGGAAGATTGCCGATGGGTCTATAATTGGTTATGATTTTTGTGTTGCCTTTTTGAAGACAGGGACAATGTTGGCTTGTTTACAAGCAGTGGGGACAGTGGAAGTAGAGGGGGGGAGATGTTGAGAATCCTTGCTAGTGGCAAAGCCAACTCCTTGTGCTGCTATTTTTATTAACATAGGTTCCAAACCATCTGGTCCTGCTGACTGAGATTCAGGAAGCTGTGTAAGTAGTTTGAGAACCTCCTTTGTTGAGATATTTTTGAAAAGGAAGGAGGGTGCCCGGCCCGGTGGCGCTGGAGGTTGAGGTGCTGGACGCCACATCTCGCGTCACGCCGACAAACTGGCTTCAGGAATGAGCCCGGGCTGTTGGCATGGGAGAGAGAGGATTGAACATCTGGAGGACTGCTCTGCTCTCCTCTCTCGGGGAGGGAGGTATTGTTATCCTGCCTGTTGGTCGCCCTCTGGTAGGGGCTCGGGGGTGGTGCAGGCTGGGAGGGCAGCCAGCTGGCGTCAGCGTGCTCATGTCGGGAGGGAGGGGTCACCAGAGAAGTGGAAAAGGGTGACTGGGCTTCATGAAGCCCCTGCCCTCACCATGAGTCCACCTCCTCCCCAGATTTGGATTGATAACAAGGCCCAGTGGGGAGGGGTCTGGGAGTTGGTTGGAGGTGGTCAGGATCGCGGGCGGGAGGTTTGGGCGTGGAGTTCCGTCCCAGTGGGCAGGAGTAGAAAACTGTAAATAAAATTAAAAAAAAAAGGGGAGGAGGAATGATTAGGGACTAGAAGTGGGAGGAGGGCCTCCTGTATTTTCTTTAGTTTGTCAAGGATTTGGTAGAGATCTGTGAATAACACATTGAAGGCATTGGAGATGATGAGGGGTTATTATAATTCCTCCTTCAATTTCAAAGTCTGGTGTGAAGGTAGGGGTTGAATATCCAAGGGCAGTGTTAACATGGTTCCAAAATTGTCTGGGTTTTTTTGTGAGACGAGGCCAGTTGTGTTTTATAGAAGTTGCTTTTGCTCCTTCGAATTTCTTGCTTGGCCTTATTTCTAAGGGCTCTGTATGTGGCCCAGTCTGTAGGGCTGTTGGTTTCTTTGAAAGAAGCCCAACATTTGTCCCTTTCTTTCATGAGCGACATTAGGTGGCGTGTTAGCCATTTAGTCTTACGGCCTCTCACCCTCCTGGTTGTAATTGGGGCAAGTTTATTTTGGTGTGATAGAAATATTGTGTTAAAGTGGGTTAAGGACATGTTTGTCAGTTGTGTTCCAGAGGTCGGACCACTCTTGATTGGCCAGATTCACTTTGTATTGTGCTGTGTCCAGTTTAGAGAAATTTCAAAATCTATGATATGGGAGGTGCTCTAGGTACATTAGTTCGCCAGACATAGAAAACTGAGAGTGGTCACTGAGGTTACCGAGGAGGATACCAGAGCAGGCGATCTTATCCTTAACTGGTGCTAGGATCCAGTCAGTGAGGGTAGCTGTGGTGGCATTATTGGATAGTCTAGTTGGTTGAGTAATGATTGGTTAAGCAATAATGTATTGAGGTGTGGCTGTGCATCTTTTCTAGCTTGGCCTAACCAATTAATATTGAAGTCACCGAGGATCACAAAGTCATTATTTCTAATAATCGGGGTGACTACGTCTATAGGGGAGGGGAGTCCAAGCTGACTTGAGGGCTAGGGGGAGATAAACACAGAAGATCTGCAGCTTCTTTGACCTGCCTAGGGTTAGTGTGCCATGACATATTTCGTAGGCAGTGGAAGTAAGGGAGTAGAGAGGGGCAGAGGTGGCAAAGTTAAGGTGGGATTTAAAATAGATCATTGTACCACCTTCCCACTTGGGAGGGCCTGTCATTTCTAATGAAGCTGTAGCCTGCTGTATTGCATAGGTTATCTGCAGTTGAGGGCTTTAACCAGGTTTCTGAGATACACAGTCTGTCAGGCTGGTAGTGTGAAGTCTGCACTGTGAGTTCAGTAAGGTTACGGAGTAGGCTCCTAATATTTAGGTGAACTATTTTGATACCCTTCACTTCCAGCCAAAGAGGGGAAGTGAGAGAGTGTGGTATGGGCAGGTCCAGGGTTACGTTCTATGTCAATATCGATCATTAGCAGCTTGAGCATCCATAAGATTAGGGCTATGAATTTTAGTCTTTTTACATTCTAGTATTTGGGCAGGGGATGCCACCAGGCTTTAGATGTCTGCCGTCTTATAAAGGTCGGTCCTGAAAATGGCTTTTTGCCTGGTGTCCCTACCGGTTAACAAATTTAAAATAAATAAATAAATAAGGTACCACCTTTCAAGTAAGATGACCATGAATGTAAGAGGGGTTGGTGAGGGTCGATAAGAGTATTGTACATCCTAAAATATCGTGTGGGGGTTCACATAACAGGAGATGAAGGTACAAGAATAGTCTCTGCTAGGTAGAGTGCAGTGAGGAAGGAAGGAAAGAATGGCAAGTAATATGAGGTGTAGTTAATTTTGAGCCATTTGAGGTAAGGTAGGAGCTCTGTGGCAGAGTGAAGATACCAGCGAGAAGTAGGCAGGACCTGCCAACTGGGTGGTGCTAGATGTGGAGGGTACCTCTGCTGGTCCTACTTCTTATCCTGTAGAAGGAGGCTCAGGGAGAATGAAGCTGGGATGGGGGAGAGCAGGATTAAGCAGCCGGAAGGCAGCTGTCCTCTCCTGGGGTGGTTGTCACCCCCTCCCCCCAGTAGTTCCGCTGCCATCCGGTGGTCAGTGTAGGCCAGAGGGGGTGGCAAGTAGTGGGAGGGCACCTCAAGACATGGCATGGACGTGCCTCCGAGGTACGGGGAAGGGGGAAAAATGGGGAAAAATAATCTGGCAAAAAATCTGTATGGGAAATAAAAAGAGCTGCCTATAATACAAGGAGGCACACCACGGGATTAGTGGGTCAACCCAGGAAGAATGAAGGGTCAAGGCAGGAAATGGGACTGGAAGGGGGTGGGGGATGGGACAAGACTAGTTCAACTGCAGCTGACTGATCTGTAACTGACTCAGCTACACAGCAGGCTGAACAATACCTCCTACACAAACAGTTCTGATCATTACACACAGGCTGAAATAAGTGTCCCAGCACTAGATACACTCCTTAAAGCTCCCTAGTTACTCTCCCAACAGCAGACTTACAAATATCCCTTAATGCACCAGCATGATAGAGCTAAAACTTTGGGCATGGACAGAATAAAACAGCATGGAAATAAAACAATCAATTGAGACCCTCCGACAGAGCACCCTTCATACACTTTTGGCCAACACCTTGTTCGTCACGTGCTTCTGTAATGGCAGGTGCCGCTGCTCCGATGCAGAAAGGGGGGGGGCTGAAGGTCTCTGGCGTTGAGCTGTAAAGAGAGCTGCGTGCTTCTGCAGTAGCAAGTGCCGCTGCTTTGATGCAAATTAATGTATTTGTAAGTCTGTCACATTAGCCCTTTCTCTCCTTTTGTCACGGGAGTAACTGTTTAGGTCCTGCAGCCTCTCCTCGTACGTCTTGTACTCAAGGTCATGGACCATCTTAGTTGCCCTGCACTGTACTGAATCCACCTTGTTGCAGTCCTTCCTCAGGTGTGGGCTCCAGTACCTTATGCAGTATTCCTGGAGCGATCACACTAGTAACCTGTACAGTGGCTGGATCACCACTTACCCTCTACTTGCTTATTCCTCTCCCTGTCTGTATTTCTCACTGCCCCGTTGCCGTGTGTAGACATTTTTAGGGTCTCCAATATCATCACCCCCTAAATCCTTTTCCACTGTGCAGTCTGGCGCCACTCCTATCTCTTATTACGCCCTTGGGTTCATTGTCCCAGTGTGCATTACTTTATATTTTGTAGCATTAAAGTTCAGCTGCCAAATCATGAACCAGCTCTCCAGCCTGACCAGATCTTCCTTTAACTCTCTTCTCCCTTTCTTTATGTCTACCTTTGCACAGATCTTTGCATCATGTGCAGAAAGGGAGATCTTACCCTTGATACCTTCACTAGTGTCACAGGTGAAAATGTTGGAAGAGGACCAGTCTGAGTACTGAACCTTGAGGTGTCCTGCTAGTCACTTCCCTCACCTGTGAAAACTCCTTATTGACTACCACCCTGTATGTTCTACATCCCCCCCCCCCCCAGCAGCTCTCTACCCAATTTGCCATACTATCGTCTCTCCCTGGGTCTCTAATCTTTTTGACCAGTCTTTTGTGGGGGACTGGGTCAAAGGCGTTGCTGAAGTCAAGGTATACTGTATCAGTTGCTTGCCCGTTGTCTGCTGCTGTGGTCACCCAGTCGAGGAACTTGAGTGGATTAGTCTTGCAAGACCTTCCCCTCATGAACCCATGCTGTCTGGGGTCCTGCAGCCCATTCATTCTAGGTGGTTCACCAGATCCTCCCTCAGTGGTGACGTGATTCTCCCTCTCTAGGCGTCACACTGACTGGGCTTTAGTTCCTGGCTCATCCCCTTCCCAAGTTTGTACAGCTGTACCACATCCACTATCTTCCAGTCTGTACTGACCATGCCCATGTTAAGAAAAGGTCTGCTAGTGGCCTGCTGTAACCCCTGCTACCTTACACAACATTCTCAATATAAGACGTCAGGTCCCCGATTTTTTACTTGCAATCCTGCTTGCTTTTCCAACACCTAGTTCTCTTTTAATCTGGTCCTGTCCCCCACTGTCTTTGTTCCCCCTTCCTAACCCCACAATCTGGCAGCGGCCTATCCTTCTTATTTGTTACCAAGCAAAACTATTTGTTTTGTATCTCTGCCTTCCCCTTGTCCCCCTCCTTCCACCCCTCCCTACTCTTAAGTCTCACTATACCCACTTTGATCATGCCCTTCTCTTGGATGTATAGTAAGAATGCCTTCTCCCCGTTCTTTATTCCCATTGCCAAAACTCCTGTTGCCAATTGGAGTTCTGCCTCGTTACATTACAAGGAACATGAAGGCAAATGCTGACTTCTTTGAGACGGGTACTGTGAACATCTTTTTTCCCCACTTATTATGTCATTTAATACAAGTCCTGTATGTTGGCATCTGGAAGTGTTCTTCATGGCTGTTTGTAATGTGTACACTGTGTATATATTATGACTCAGGGTCCACTTAAGACCCCCTGAAACTGAAACCTACCATATGTAAATAACTATGACATGGGGTCTACTGTTAATGACCATTACAGCTGTAACCTTCTAATTGTATATATTCCCTGTACTGTATTACCTATGTAAATATCCTGTTATTTTATGTATATGTATCTATCTGACGTGGAGCCTTTGCCTCAAAGGATTGTAATCCCAGTTTCTCTGTTAAATAAATTAAAATAAATAATGAATAGCAAGTTTGTGGACTGACTGAAAGGAAGAAATGGAACACTCAAGACACCAGTATTTCATTCTGCTATGCACAGCTCTAAATACTATAGGTGTAGAACAGCACTGATATATAATCTTCATAATATCTCCCATTCATTATTTAACTGTTATGAGTTCTGTTGCATGATATGTGATATATGCTTCAGTCAGTGTAAACCTATGCAAGTAACATAAGAGCTAGATGAGTTGATGATGTTGAACCCTTGTTTTGTGTATGTATATTCGTCATTTTGTTTTATGTATTTTTTTTAACAAAATTTCAGTGAAAACATTTTGATCAAAAAAGCAGCTATAACTATTCAGTGAGCCCCTGGTCACGGTGCTTGTTATCTATATTGTAAGTAATTCCGATCGACAACATTAGAGTTAACAGAAAAACTAATGGTAAGTCTGATAGACTTTCTTTTTCTGTTACAGAAACACATAATCTAAGCAATGTTGAAGCACTCCAAACGAAATCTGAAGACGTACAAAACCAAGAAAGTGGATATGCTGCTGCAAATGCATTATATACTCCTAACCGATTTCTGTACGAAGCTGCTAGTAATAATCGTCCAAATGGGGAGTTTCCTGCTGGCAAAGCAAATATAAAACCAGAAGCTCAGAAGAAACTTAAAGGAAAGCGAGCAGCTCGGAAGATGTAAGTTTGCTCTTGCCTTCTTGCCCTCCTGCCTTTCTTTTGCCAAGGTCATACTTTATTCTGTAGTCAGGAGGGTGGGCAAGCACCTGTCCGTGCATGCAGCTATAAATCAGCTTTGTATGCAGCCAGAAGAGGCTGTGTAAATACCTGGGGGCGGCCATCTCCCTTCCTGTGAGCCATGTACTTTCCCTCTTTGACTCATCCAGCTCCCTGCCAGTCTCTGACTGGGACATCCTTGTCCACAAATAAACCCAGATCTGTCAGGCGGCAGCGCACCAATGATATAGTAACCTTATTTAAATAGTAACCTTGATGCCATTTATGTCGCCTGGAATGTGCCTATAAGTGGAGTTCTGTATCTCAAAAGCTTAAGCCACTAATTACCTGGGCAGTTTTCACACAGTTGCTGATCTTTACTGTATATAAAAAAAAATGAAAAAAACCTGCTAAACTTTTTTTCATGTTTTATTTGGGTTTAAGAACAAAAAAATCCACTGTTGGAGTGTCGAGCAGTGTTTACCATGTGGCGTTTTACTGCTCCACTTTTTGTCTTATTACTGGGAGCCTACCACACTGGTTTCTTCCACGATCAAGGACCTTGTCCTGTTTTGCCTTCATGATCAGGGCTGCAGCTGCTGCTTTCCTTGAGTGGGGGCGTCCTCAGTCTCATGCCAGTTTGCTTTGCCTCTGACTCATGAGAACAGGCCCATGCTGGAATGTCCTCTGCCGTATCCAGCAGCATCTTTACAGGACTGGAGGCAGGGTTAACTGCGTATACTTGTAACAACCTTGCAGGATTAGTTCGAGAAATTTTGGCTTTTACCTGCATGCTTTCCTCCCTGGAGGTGACTGTGAATTGGCAAAAGCTAGCTTCCATCCTCAGGGGCATACTGTCTCCCTGAAACTGCATTTCAGCTCCTGCAAGCCTAACTAGGATACCAGATTCTGGAATCAAACTTGGATCCTGCCCACTTTCATCAAGAGCACTCACACTTTCATTTGGGGCCCTTGTGGTATGTGGTCACCCCTACTCTCGTCACTGTCAGATTACACCATCCACCTCCAAGTGCTATTCCAAGAGCAGTGCAGCCCACCCCAGGAGGAGAGAATCCTCCCAGACACTGTTGCCCTACTTGCTGACATTTGCCATCTTAGGGTCGGGATGAAAACCTGGGTAGCTAACGTGCCAGGCACTGCCATGAAATTGGCTACTCATTTAAATAAACTGTTCAGCCCATCCCAGTTGTGTTTTCTGGCAGTGTACTGCAGGAGATCCAGGATCCCAACTCCCACGCCCAGGTGAGTAGAACTTCGAGAATGTCATAGGTAGCAGCCAACCTCACCCTGGCATCTTTTGAATTTTTTTAAATGGAATTAAAGGACAACTAAACAGTTTTTTTTCTGGGGTCATGATCTAAAAAAAAAAAAACAATCGATGGAGAGGTTGAACAGGAGCTGACATTTTACATTATAGTGTTCCTTTCTTAGATTTGGTGGCGATTTGTGTATTTTCGTGCTGTTTGAAAATGTAAACAATTTTCCTCAGTTTAAAATCGACACTACGATCCAGCCTTAAGATGGCGCTGACATCAGACGTGATGTTCACAGGAACAAGACCTCTACTAAAGAACCATAGAAGCAGCATGTACTGACCCATTTCTGTTCATAATGTGTGACATATAAAGCATACCAACATTGTAATCGGCACTTACTAAATGCTGATTGCCATGTTGGTGTGCTTTAGATGTAACAATATTATGACTAGAAGCTGCCCAGTACATACTGCTTCTATGGCTGTTTAGTAGCTGTCTCACTCCTGTGATGTAATCACGTCTGACATTGGCGCCATCTTCTAGCTGGATCACAGCGCCAATTTTAAAACCAGGGAGAAGTTTGTTTACGTTTTTTAAACAGCACGAAAACACAAAAGCACCACCAATGATGTAAGTAGCAGTATAGTGTAAAATGTCAGCTCCTGCTCCTTTCTATAATTTTTTTTTTTTTTTTTTTATCGTAACCCCTGGAAAAAACCTGTTTAGTTGTCCTTTAAATGGCCTTTTGAAAAAAAATTCAAAAACGGGTTTAAGATGAGAAGAGCCTTGTTAGTTGAACCCTGGCTTTGATTTTTACCAAAACCTCACTTAAATTTAGTAAACAAATGTTTAGTTCAAGGACTTTGGAAAAAAATAATAATAATTAATGACCACAGAGGAGGCCTGTGCAGGTCAGAGAGCTTCCTCTTTCTTGTTTGGAGCACTGAGAAAGGTGCTGTTTAGGTCCACAGCTCAGCGCAACAAAGCATGTGGAAAAGCAAACAGGATGCTGGGATGTATTGGAAGGGATTTGGTAGTAGAGATAGGTGATACAGCTCTTGTAGAGGTCCTTGTAATACTGCGCACAGTTCTGGAGTCCGCACCTCAAGAAGGAAAAGGGACTGCACAGAGACCATAAAAGGAGGGTCATGAAGATAATCCAGGTACAGCAGGGGAGGCTGCATGAGGAAGGTGGGCAGACCTTAATGTGTGTACACTGGGAGCCAGTAGGGAAAGAGGGATATCACTGAAACACACAGGTTCTTATGAGGAAGCAACAAGGTAAACTGTAAGGACTTGTTTACAGGGAAGGAGGGGACAGTGACTAGAGGACATGAGTGGAGGGTGTGTGTGTATATGTGTGTGTGTGTGTGTGTGTGTGTGTGTGTGTGTGTGTGTGTGTGTGTGATTCAGGAGGGGCATGAAAAAGTTCTCTTTCTTGGAGTGGGTGATAAACAAATGCATTTATTTATTTAGTTAGTTTGAATTTACCTGGTAAAGTACACTAAACAAATAAATGCCTGTTTTCAGGTATGACTCACAAGGGTACAACAGTGAAACAGTAGCACGAAAAGAATATATAATACAGGTGACACCAGTAACAGCTAATTAATGATAAATAATGAAATTGTGGACTAAAGTACAGCGATATATGCAGCCAAATGGAACAAAATAGGATGTTAAACTATAATTAGAAGTAAACCTATGATTTCACATGGTAACCTGGGATCAGGAGTCCATATCAATGGACTTTATCAAAGAACAATAAAACCTAGGATCTATTCAGCACAGTGACAGGCTGCAACTCAGCACATGCCTATGTAGGTCACTTTTAAAGAACCCATGTGAAGGAAGACACTGAATTTCAAGGGAAAGGAGTTCCAGAATTTTGGTGCGAAGATGGAGATGTCCTGTTCACCCATCTTGGATGTAGATTTTGGAACATGTAGAAGAGCTGACTCTGGAGATCTAAGAGAATATACTTATCGTGGAGTGAGGTCTGAATAATTTATCAGTAAACTAGCCAAGGAATATGATTAGACACCAAGGGGAAAACCAGTCCTGGGAGGCATACAGGGGTCAGTGGTGCCTGAGGCGGGACCGGGAGAAACAGCACATTATTAAAAGACACCTCCCACTTGTTAAAGGCTGATTTGTAGGCATGGGAATAGATAATCTGACTATGTTGCAGGCGGGGGAGGAGGGTGCCCTGGGTAGATTCAAGCCTAGCCTTGGTTATGAGGGAACATTTGGCGCGGTACTCTTGGTCAAGCCTAGAGTTGAGTGCTTTGCAGGTCTGGGAGATATTTATTTACAGTGTTTTATCAGGAAATGCATACTGAACAAAAGCTCGTTTCCAGATGCATCCTGGGGGAGAGGGAAAGGGATATGGGGGGAGGAGTCCAGGATCAAGTCGAGGGTGACCCCAAGATATTTGAAAACCTGTCACACGTAGTAGAGGGGAACCCATCCATACAAAGGATGGAGAGGGTGCTGAGCAAGACTGAATCCTGGCTTGTAATTTCATATAGCATAGCTTGGGTCTTTTGAGGATTTAAGATCACTTTATTTCTGATGAGCCATAATTGGATTAGGGAGAAATCCTCCTGTGTTGAGAATGAACCGTAGTGATGGCGGAGAAGCTAACATGCAGAACAATGTCATTCGCGATACATGACGGAGGAGCAGCAAGATGGAACAGAGGGAAAGTCATTTATAAAAATTGAGAAGAACAGGGATCAAGAATGGACCCCTACATTTATTGGGGCGAAGGATGAGGCAGTGTTGTTGAAATGGACAAATTGCTGTCTCCAGAGAGATAGCTCTCAAACCAAGAGAATGCATGAAGGGAGGCCCAAGGCAAGTAATTTGGAGAGGAGCAGCTTGTGGTCAGCAGTGTCAGAAGCCTTGGAGAGGTCAATAGAAATGGCTCCAATGAGGGAACTAGCATCCATGGCATTTCTGCTGCCACTGATTAGATGTGTCGGGCAGTAGCGGTACTGTGTCCCTTCCTAAACCCATGCTGGCTAGATGAGAGAGGGTTGTGAGACTGGAGAAATTGTCAGTTTGGAGGCAGTGACTCTTTCCAGCAGTTTACTGAGGACAGGAAGGAGAGTAGTTTTAGTAGTTGTTGGAGCTTGGGGTCCCGTTTTTTTTTTTTTTTAAGCCCAACATAATTTTGCCAGTTTTCCAGCTGCTGGAGACCATGCCAGATGAGAGTGACAAATTTTAAAAGATATGCATGATGACAGGACAGGTTAGGATGGAGTCCTGAGATGCAAGCTGGGTGGATCCCATTGGGGCTGTGCTGTCACTAGTGGGACCTTAAGAGTTTAAGGGCTTCCCCAGAGCTACTAGCTTTAGATAAAAAGATGGAATATGGGGTTCTTTGGTTGAAGGGGGACGGTACTGGTTATCAGCTAGGATATCTACAAAGTGAGAATTAAAGGTGTTATTGGTAATAGTTTCGAGTTCATTGCACTGGAATAGAATAAGCAGCGCAGAGAGGTGATTGAAACCAAGACTTATGGGGTTTAAACTTGTGTGGGAGAGATATAAATGAATACTAGAACCAGCAGGCAGAAGAAAGAAAGGGATGCCTAGGGAAGGGGTGATGATAAGCCATTAATGCTATTGGATCTTTAAATCCAGCCAGGCGTTGGACTGAGCATGGAGCTAGGTAGGAAATGGGCAGACTTGTTGGACCACAGGGTCTTTTTCTGCCAATACAGTCTGTGTGTCTGCAGGTGTTCGGGAGCATCCCTCAGGAATTAGCGCTGGGAGCCTGCTGTTAAGTTTCATCAGTGATCCGAGCTACGGTCTCTAACAGGCTGTGTCAGTTTGCGGACTACACTAAGCAGGCCAGGGTAGTGGACCGTCTGAGGATGGAGACCTATTTCATGAGGATTGGAACAGGCTGGGCAACTGATTGGACCCTGGAGTCTTGTGTTCAGTGTAACCAAATGCAAGGTGCTATGTTTGAGAAGGAAAAATAGTGGTGTGACCTACACTCTGTATGTGGTTCAGTCTTGTTGCAGTGCAGGAAGAAAAGGACCTGGGAGGGGTGTCACACTAGGCAAGGTGCTGAAATGCAACAATAGTGTGCAGCTACTGGCAAGAGGGTTGAAAGAAGGTTGGTGTGCATCAAAATGGGGTGAACCGAGAGCAATGGAAGTAATCCTGCTATTTAAAAGGCTCTGATCAGGCCCTGCCTGAAGTATATGGTGCCCTTCTAGGCTCGACAATGCAATGGGACATTGAGGCAGTCAGAAATGTTCAACACTGGCCAATCCAAATGATCAGTGGTGTGAAGGACAGAAGCTGTGAGGAAAGGTTGGAGGCCCTTTACAGGTTCATGGAGAATTAAAGGCTGGGGGATTATATGTTCTGAAGTCTACCCCATACTCAAGGGTAGTGACAAGATTACATTAATGGAGGTGATTTTTTTTATTAATCTGGTATTCATCATCAGGACTCTGGGCTAGGCCATGAAACTCTGAGGTGGTAAACTCAGTTTAATGTTAGAGGTAGTTTCCGGAGGGCGTGTGAACTGATGGAACAGCCTACCAGAAGAGATAGTGGATATGAAGACAGTACAGACCTTCAAGGTAGACCTGGACAAATGTTTGGTTACCACAGTCCTAGGCTCTGTGGCTAGTTGAGTAGGTAGAGAATTCCTTTAAATTAGTACGTATATGTTTGCACAGCGACTTAAATCATGCTTATGAAAGGGTGTGGTGGTTCTGATGGAACTTGTTCCTTTTTTCTTAAAGAGCCCTGAGACCATTTGGAAAACATTGAAAGATGTACGATTTAGACACAATTCAGTTTAAATTTTAAATACTTTCTGTAAGTCAGTCCCCTTTTCTTTATTATGGATGATAGTTGGATGGAAACAAGTTCATTGTCCCTAGATTTTGTCTATTTTAGCTACTTGCTTGCATCTGGTATCATAATCCCATTGATGACATAGTCATCTTCACAACAACAGATTGAGGTGTCATAAATAACATTGAATATCCGTGCAGACAGGCAGCTAGAGAGATAGAGCAGAGGTCTTGTGTTCATGCAAATGGCCTTAGTAGTTATATAGAAGAGGTGAGAATTTTAGGAAATTAAATACAGGCTAAATTTTCAAGTTGCCCCAGCTATGTCAGGTCTTTTAAAATGCTGTCTTGCTATGTATAGTTACTGATTCATTACTGGAATAAAAGTTCCTTATGTTTTTCTTTGTTCAGAGTGGAAAGCAGAGGTGCACAGAATAGAAAAGTTACTGATTATTTTCCAGTTAGAAGAAGTTCAAGGAAAAGCAACGCAGAGTTAAAGGTGAGTACATAGAAACATAAAAGCATAGAATTTGATGGCAGATAAGGACCGCTCGGCCCACCCAGTATACCCATTTTCCTACTTAATGGATAAACTGCAGATCCTAGTTAACCAACTGGCTACTTCCTTCTACCCCCACCCGCTAGAATTGCCTTATGACCAGGGCCACTGGAAAATTGCGGAAAATTTTACAAAAAAATGCGGGGATTTTCTTGCAAAAATTGCAGGAAAATTGCGGGGGGGTTCACTATACATCCCCACTGCCCCCTAATAAATATTTTATTGTTTGCTGCAGCATGTATTGATCACATAAATTGTTAGATAAATGCATTGCCACTTGTAAATGCTTTTATACGAAGAAAGATGTGTGTTTTTGAAATGCACTGTAAACTAATCATTATGTAGCATATCTTCTAAAATCAAGACATCTAAGTCATGCAGTGCTAACTAGATTTTATTCAGTAATTTAGAGTTAGTCTGTACAGAATACATCCTGAAACAACATATTTTGCCAATTTCTAGATGTTAAATAATGAAGCTTGTTTAAACTACTTTTTTGGTGCAAGAAAAAATAAACAGATAACCAGGGTGCCTAATAAAGGTCTTGTAAAAAATATTTATTTTGTTAAAATGATTACTGTTCTTAATCAGCACTGTCAGTACATTTTAAAATCACATGATAAAGTTTCAAATCATACCAATAGCTTTTCATTGCATCATACAATAGTTTTTAATACATTGTACTTTTGTTCTACTGGTTTGCAGTGATTTTACTTGGGTTTGCAATTATTTTGTCTATTTGAAGGTAACTGTTTAACTATACTTAACCTGTTCAGCATGTTTTTCAGAAATGTTTGCTTTTGTAGGCTTTGTATGTGAGTATGCAGTTGTGGCAGACTGACATGTAAAGAATCACTGTCACCAACCCCTCAGACAGCATTCAAGTTAATAATCAGCAGGGCCATCAAACTCTTGACACATTTGAATCAAAATCTTTTCAGATTGAAAGTATTTAGACAAGGAAAATCTACTCTGCCATTCAAATATAAGCACTGTGGCAAGGCTTCATTTAGGTGAATGGGCACTTTGCACCTCTTCTCACAACTATTGTTTCAGTCTCTGTGTCAGCAAAAAGTTCTCTGATAGTCTGCTTTAACACAGATTTTAAGTGTTCAAGTCTACATATGCATGACCAGAGGATTCTGACACCAAAGCAGGGAAGTGAATCACATGAAAGCAGAGTCACATTTGACCCCTTCTCACCTCACACTGTACTGTTTTGGTCAAATCCAAGTCTGTGTACCATATCTGAGTATATTTCCTTGAGAATTTAAATGTTTTATACAATTTCAGTGAAAAATTCCATAAATGTAAGAAATTGCAAGAAATCATGGATTTTAAAGCGGAGAAGGTGAAAATTATGAAATTATGGAAAAATTGCACCCGCGACCTTCCAGTGGCCCGCGCTTATGACCGTCCCATACATTATTGAATTGCACCACTGTTTTTGACTCCACAGCCTCCTCAGGAAGGCCGTTCCATGCATCCACAACCCTCTCTGTGAAAAATACTTCCTCACATTACCTCTGAGCCATCCCCTCTCATCTTCAAATTGTGCCCTTGTGTACTTGCACACATTTTTTTGTGATAGACGCTTCCTCTTGGACTTTGTTGATTCCCTTGAGGTACTTGAACGTTTCTATCAAGCCCCTCTCCTCCTTTCCTCAAGGCTATACATATAAGCTCCTTAATTCTCTCTTCATATGTCCTCTGTTGCAGACTCTGCACCATTTTAGTTGCCCTCCTCTGGACTGCCTCCATCCTATCTATTTCTTTTGTAGAGATTGGGCTCAGAACAGCACACAGTACTCCAGATGGGGTCTCACCAGCTGTCTGTACAGAGGGATAACAACTTCCTGTTCTCTACTGGTGATGCCTCTCCTATGCATCCCAGTATCCCCCAGCCTTCCTTGCTGCCCTCTCACATTGCTTGCCCACCTTTAGGTCATCTGATATGACTACCCCAGGTCCCTTTCCATTTTGTTGTTGTTAGTATCTCACCCCCATTGTGTACTCTTCCCGGGTTTTGTTTCTCAGGTGCATTACTTTGCACTTCTTAGCATTGAATCTAAGCTGCCATACTTTTGACTATTCCTCCAACCTTGCCAAAGTCCCTTCTCATCTTTTCCACCCCACCTTGTGTATCAACCCTGTTGCAGATCTTTGTGTCATCTGCAGAGACATACTTTTCCTTCCAGTCCCTCTGCAGTGTCACTTATAAAGACATTGAAGAGGACCGGTCCTAGTACTGAACCCTGCGGTACCCCACTAGTAACCCCTTCTTCAGAGTGGACTCTGTTTACTATTACCCTCTGTGTCCTGTTCTCCAGCCAGTTCTTTACCCGGGTTACCATCTTGGGACCCACTCCAAGTTGTTCTTTAGTTACTTGGCGTTAAACTGCATACAGTTGTCTTGTGTAAATAGAGAGGAATAGGTCAGAAAGATACAAAGAATATTTTACTGTGAAATCAAACTGCCTTTTTTCTGTTCAGCAGTTGCTTGTACACTTGAAAGAAGTAGTGATAATTCCACTTATGGTAAAGTAATTATAAGTAGCGTTTTGTTTTAGTAGCTGGTCAGGGGCTTCATTAATTACTGGACATACAATAGTCCAGGGGTTGACTTGGGTATGGCAGCAGCGTCTGGACTCCCCTGTAAGAAAATGGTAGGTTCAAAACTACTGTAACTCCTTTGGAACTGAAACCTCTTGTTGCGTTGGTTCAGTTACCGGTGTATAGAATCACCCAGAAGCTCAAAGTCAGACCTCATTTGAAAGAGCATTTCGGTTGACAGCTTGCCCCTGCCAGGGGATTCCCCAAACTTTTCAGAGCTATGTACTCAACTGTGTGTGTTTGTAATACCTTTGTCCAAGTATTATGTAAGGTTAACTTATTAGTAGCTCAAGGAATCGTGGGCTCACTGGAAGGGTTCCCTGTCTGAAAATGTCGAGCAACATAGTTGATGAATAGCTTGCCCTAGTGATGAGATGATGGATATTGTGTGTGGGAGTACCTTTCTGCTCACTAACCTTGGCCTTCCACCTGACAGTGGATCCCTTGGGCTGGAGAGCCCACATGGGAGGGTAGGACATCCTTAAGTCCAGTTCACATGTCAGTCTCTTGGAGTTCAGGGTCATATATCTGGCTCTCAAAACCTTGTGGTCTCTTGTCTCTGACAAGTATAGGTCAACACAGACAACACCATTACCATGTTCTACTTGAGCAAAGAGGCTTCAGGTTCTCCATGATTTAAAGAGGCTGTGTAAGTGTGGAAACTAGTGTTCACCTAAACTCATCTTAAAGAGCTAGTGTACTGCCTAAAACTAATATTTCTTTTTAAAAGCAGTCAGGCATTACCTTTTATATCAGAGGTATTTTCTCCCTTCCCTTTAGTTAATTAAAAGATCGTTTACCTGATGTTAGCAGGTGTGTTGTGTGGGACAGCACTCTGCCTGGCAGCGGACATATCTCTTTTCTCCCCTCACTATATCATCAGCATTGTGACCCAACTGACCATGACATCACTGCTGCTAGGAACAGCCTCTCAGTAGTTGCCAGGTCAGTCACCTGTGATGTCACGGTCAGTGAGATCACAGTTGATGATGAGTGGGGGATGGAGCAGATATGTCAGCTGCCAGGCTGAGAGGTGTTCCACACACACCCAGCACAATATTATCACATGAAAACTTTCTATTGATCAAAAGGAAAAGAAAAATTCTTTAAAATGAAAAGTTACAACTGACTACTTAAATGTGTATTATTTTCCTGTCTGTTTTGGTTCCACTAGCTCTTTAAAGCAGTTCATGTGGTAAGAAAACAGAACTGTCTTGTGGACAGTCTGAGGCAGCTGGGGCAATCTCTCCTTCATTTCGGTAGTCTCTTTAAAGGGACACTGTCAACCACCTTAGGCCTCAAAGTGTCCCTAGTTTAAAAAACACATTTTATGATTGCCAACATTCTGTAAAGAGTGCTGATGTAGCTGGTAGTTTGATTCTGACTCTTATTTCTTTAAAAAAGTGAAAAATACACTGCCCACCATACTTGTGTTACCACACAAAAACAGGTTTGTTGACATTTCTTGATAAGCTCCAACTGCATCTTTCCTGGACTTGGGAACACCCACAACACAGTCTAGCCGCTCATGATGCAGTGGTAGAAAAGGAGCCTAATGAATCATGAGTAACTGCACTGTTTTGGGTGTGTTTCTGATGCTCCGGATGTATGCAGTAAGAACAGATCCAGGATCGTAAACAAAACAAGGTTGTTTATAATTATACATTAGCATGCATTTCAGTTCTACAAAACAAACCGCAACATCAAGTAAGGATTAAGCCATGAGAAAGATGGGTCTGCTGTGGAATTAATCCATGGTTTTGGGGCACGAGGCTGAAGGCCTATTGCAATGAATTTTAGAGAGGTAAGCAATCATAAAATGTGGGATTTTAACTAGAAATAATATGATGAAAAACAGGTTGACAATGTCACTTTAAGGTTTTGGAAGCATCCCAGTAGACCTCTGTTTTAAGAAAACGAAAACTTTCTGTCCTACACCACTGCAAATGAGGAAAAGGAAAAATAGAGGTAAAGTAGTAGTGAGGTTTGCTGTTGTTTTGTAGCAGACTGTGGAGTAAAAAGTTAAATCAATAATTCTTGCCAGCAAAATATAATTTCCATAGGGCATCTAGGAATAAGCTTTTATTTTGTTCATTTTAACAAACTGGAAAATGGGTGGGACGCAAGATAGTAAACTGGGTAAGAAACTGGCTTCAGGCCAGAACTCAGAAAGTGCAAGTAAATAGCGCACTATCAAGGAGAGGCAGGATCAGTGGAGTCCCTCAGGGTTCAGTACTGGGACCCATATTCATCAGTGACATTGCAGATGGATTAAAGGGAAAACCATGCCTGTTTGCAGACGACACAATGCTCTGCAACAGGGTAGACACACTGAAAGGGGCCGCAAGGATGGAGTCTGACCTGAAGAAACTGGAGAAATGATCCAGAATTTGGCAGTTGAAGTTCAATGCCAAGAAATGCATGGTCATGCACCTAGGAAGACTCAATTCAGGGACAAGTTGCTTCCGAGATGGGGTGCAGCTAGCCAAAACAAAACACGGACATGATCTTGGGGTGATCATCATGGCCGATCTAAAAGTCAGCAAGCAGTGTGAAAAGGTGGCACAGAAAGCCAGCAGCATCTTGGCTGCATAGGAAGAGGCATAACTAGTAGAAAGAGAGGCGTAATTATGCCACTGTATAGGTCACTGGTGAGGCCTCACCTGGAATACTGTGTCCAGTTCTGGAGGCCTCACCTAAAGAAAGACAAAGATAGACTAGAGACGATCCAAAGAAGGGCAACAAAAACGATGCAGGGTGTGCACCATGAGCCATATGATGCAAGGCTAAAACGCCTCAACATGTACTCCCCGTAACAGAGAAAGAATAGGGAGGATATGAGCGAGACGTTTAAATACCTGAAGGGGATCAACAAGGTACAGGCACAGGATCTCCTGCAGGTAAATGGTTGCACCTGGACCAGGGGGCACGATATGCACCTAAAGGGGGGCAGGTTCAAAAGCAACACAAGGAAGTTCTTCTTTACAGAAAGTGTGGTGGAGTCTTGAAATATCCTCCCTACACAGGTGGTAGGGTCAGAGATGGTCAGTGAGTTCAAACTGGCATAGGACAGGCATTGTGGAGAACTTGACACAGTGGCCTTAACGGGGTTGGGGGCAGTATACATTGGCAGACTAGATGGTCCACATGGACCCCATCTGCTGACACATTCTATGTTTCTATTTAATCTGGAATTTTGTCAGCAATGCTGCTTAGAAATGAGTGGCAGAGCAGAGTATAGCTTGAGTTCCAGGTCAGCATTGTTGGCAACATTCCAGAGTGAATCGAAGCTTATTTGGTTCACTATTTACACTTAGGCAGACTTCCAGTGAGCAAGCTCAGTGACTGGAACAGTTTCAAGCTTGACTTCTCATACTACCTGATCATGTGGTCATAGGGCTCACCCATCTGCACGCACATCTTTTCTTCCACTGAAAGGAACAGATCTCCTCCCTCACAGCTCTTGCTAGTGTGTGGGGATTATGATACTTTTCAAGTGGTATTCACATTTCTTTTTCTGAAAAAATGTGGACTTGTTCTCCCTCCTGATTCTGTGGCTTCTGCTCCACTGTGGATTTTGCCATGTACTGGACTAGAAAAAAAAAGCAGAGTTCAAGAACTGTATCCTGTGCAGACAGAAGGTTCCGATCACCGAAGAACATGACGCCTGCATGTACAGCCTATGACCGAACCATAAAGTGGTGTATTGCTCATCACTTCAATGACGAGCCTCCCAGTACCGCCTAAGCACAAGAAGAAAGCAACTGTTAATCATAGGAGCTTAGTCTGTTGAGGGGCTGTTCCCACAGCCAATCTCCTCTGATGGTGGTTGAGGCAGTCAGTGAGCCCTTTGGACTGCCAGCGGAGATCTTGCTGGAGTAGCCAACTGGTCCATTAGGGATCGACGGACTTGACGACCCTGTTGGGTCGAGTTGAGTGAGGATGAAAATTCATCTCACTTGTATGCCGGTGCTGCCTGAGTGGGTTGGACTCCACTAGGTCCCCAGTCAAGATGCCTCCAGTGCAGCCACCCCTGGTTGTTCTAACATGTAAGCACAGCAGGATTCCAGTCAACCTGCCACTGAGATTCAATCTGCTGACTCTATCTCAGCGCAGAGTACGATTCCCAAACCTCAGAACACTATGTCTGAGGGCATTGTTCTTGAAGAGCTACAGTTGTCAGGTTTGAATCTGTCAGAAGAGATGCTGAGGGTGCTGAAGGTTTTCAGGAAACCAGCAACAAGGAAAGCATGCTCCTGTAAGTGAAGAGATATTCATACTTGTGCCCCCAGGAAGACTGTCATAATGCAGGAAGGGCTGCCTACAGTTCTGCACTACCTGGCACACTTACAGTCCTTAGGTCTCTTCCAAAACCTTTGCATGCCTCCCTTAGTGGGGACTGTCTTGGGACGTACTAGCTGTTCCCTGGAGAAACAGATTCCTGTATGCATTCCATTCATTTAAATTCATAGTGTGTTCTCAACACTAAAAGTAGACCGCCATGTGGATTCTGGTAGCAACAGACTGGCCTGGGCAATATGTAGTCTTGGTATTCAGTGATGCTGACAGTGTAGCAGAAAATAACAATAAACCTGCCACATAGCCAAGACCTGCTTACTCTGCCTCAGGGCAGGAGGTGGGGTCTAACCCAGACTTTCATTTGAGAACATGGTTCTTGAAGAGTTAAGAATAGTCTAACTCAAACCCTTCAAACCAGGTTCTGGAAGTTTTTAAAGTTGTTAGAAAGCCAGCAACTGGGATAACTTATATTTCCGCATGGAAAAGATTTCAGTAAGTGTGTCTCCTGTCATGCCACTTCAAAAACTGTGTATATATCACTGGTTTGGGGCTGTTTACTACTACTGCTAAAGTCAAGGCCACCTGAAACCATGGATCAGTTTTCCAAAAGACATATACTTCTCATCTTTCAGACCTTCAGCTTAGAACCCCTTGGTTCAGAGACCACTCATAAGATTTCTGCCCCATCCTACTGAGTGAATGTGCTAGGAGAGGCTCCTTCTTGCTAGGTGTACAGCAGAGAGATTTGCATTTAAGCTGTAAACTAGATTTCAGATCATCATCGACTGTACAAGCGTTGTCATAACTTGGTGCCTCCCTGTTATTTTTATGTCATGAGTTGTTGAATTGTCTGTCCATCAGGACTGTTTGGTTCTGCAATAAGGAGGAGATGCTTCATGAAACAGTTTAGCTTTGAGTTCCAACAAGTTGATGTGCTCCTTTCTTTCTTGAAGGACCCAAAGTCTGTTTACTGCTCGCTTCCAGACATCCTCACCATTCTAGCAGGGGTCATCTGTGGTTAGGAGCCTTGTAGGCAGAGACTGAACAAAGGAATACCCTTTGTGAGGCAGCTTGTTTCTTTCCACCACTCTAGTGCTTATGTTAACCTGCTTGATACTGGTACTTGCTGTTGCAGTGGTGCAATTCTTTATATATTTGGACAGCTGAGAGTAGCTGCACTGGTGGTATCTGGACTAAGGGCACAGTGGATTCTGACCTGTCCTCTTGAGGGCCTCAGGAAGCACTGGCAAACAAGTGAGAGATGAACTCTCATCCTCACTTGACTTGGGTCAGTTGACTACTCCTGCAAAATCTCTTGCTGGCAAACCAGTGGGCTCACTGATTGCTACAACCTCCACTGGAGGTGACTGGTTGCGGGAACGGTTCCTCAACAGACTAGACTCCCATGATCAACAGCTTTTTTTCTTCTTGTGCTTTAGATAGTAGTGGGGAGGCTCATCATGAATGTTATGAAGAGACAGTCACAAAACTTTTCATTGTCCCAAGGAGTTACTGATTTGAGTATATACTTCTTAGATGCTCTCCTCTGGGAGGTAGAGTGGATAATGGTGGCATGTCAGTTGGCATGGTTGACTATGTTCTGCCCTTCACCCCCTGCCTTTAGGATGCTGACATGGGACACTCCCGAGGGTAGGGAGTGGAGAGAGGGAGCCAGGGAAAACTGCAGCCCTGTTGGGCAAACGAAATGACAGTCATTGGTCCTCCCATGCCACCAAGTCCCTGTGCATACTGCCGTGATCTTCCTCGTCCGACACTCCCAGTTTAGTAGGTGCTTTCCTCCTCCCCGACTCTCTTCGGGGGTGGGGAGGCACACCAGTAATCGGGTAATGGAAGTTGGATGTGAACACGCTAACAGTGAAGTGGGTTACTGGAAGTAACAGTAAAAGTAATGTTTTTCAGAGTGAACTAAAATGCAAGATAATTCTGAGGGGGATGTCAAATAACAACCAGTGCTAGTCCAGCAACAGAAACTCTTAGGAAAAAGGTACATACATAATCTTCTTTCATTGATTAGAAGCCTCCCTTAATTAGAATATGCAGCTAAAAATTTAATTGTTAAATAGAAACCACCCTGATTTTAAGCCATGGCTTCCAGTTGAGTGCAGCTACTAATCAGCAAACTGTATCCTGCAGATGGCCTGACTATATATCCCTTGCTAGAGTGTGAGTAAATTAGCCATAGCCACAACAGGGTGTGGGTTTATAGGCATATAATGCATGCCTGGGGTGTGTTGACGCACGAAACCACAGGCTGAGTGTCCTCACAGCACCTCAAGTGTGCATTAAATGCCTATAAACCCATACCTTGGAGTGGGTTATTGCACTTATAACATGGGTTTTGGAAAACATCCGATTTGTCTCCCAAAAAGTGATTTTTTTCCCCCATGTCTAAAGACAGAAAAATGGAGTGTATCTTGCCATGTGGAAAATAATCCCTGAAAATAAAACCACACTGCATGGATGCTCTCTGCACAGAAATGTGACCATACACCACTAATGTGATGTCACATTTCCTGCATGTCACAGAGCTGCTACTGATTGAACAGGGTCTCACCCCCACCACCACATACTGTGCAACTCAGAGAAGGACTTTCTGCTTATATGGACTGGTAATGACACTACTATGTAAGCACTTAGTGCATACTGTGCTGCTGTGCGAAGGACTGTCCCACAATCCATGCACACACACAGAAGCAAGCAAGACACTCACAACCCGCGCCTCGCTTCTGAAACTCCTGTCCAGATACAGAATGCTGAGAGAGAGAGAGAGTCAAACCAGACACAGCAGTGGTCAGGAATCTTACTCCAGGGTGCTCTCAGTCCTTCCACCCTGTCACTACTCAGATGTGCTCTCTCTGTTTGTCACTGCGGCAGCCATGATCGGGATGCAATGCATTGCTGGGTGAACGTCAGTGACTGTTCCAGTCTCTCTCTTGGGTGCCTGCTACGGTTCAAGCAGGCAGCAATTTGGCAGTGCATGTCCTGATCTTGGTGTGTTGTGTGCTGGCTGGGGTTGCTAGCAAGCTTTCGACTCGCTGTCTCTCTCTTACTGTACCTCTGTGTGTTGCTCGGTGTTCCCCTGTAGGTGGCTACTCCTCATTGCTCGCTCTGCTTTGCGACCTGCACCTCCAGAGCACGACAGCGTACCAGACAAGGCATGGAGAGATCAGAGAGACAGCTGCTGCTAACTACTGCAGCACATGAGATGCAGGTCTCCTCTCTGTTACTGTCTCTATCCCTGCTGTGGCACTGGGGATGGGGAAGAAGGAGCACAGTGAAACAGACCACTGTCCGGTACCAGGCACAGGGACACTTGTCACTTCTGAGTGCTTGCTTCGGTCCCTGTAGTCACTTCATTGTCGGGGGGGGGGGGATTTGCTCCAGCTGCCTCTGTTGCACAGCAGATAACCACACAAAGACACAGCACAACAATGTGCCCAACTGACATCTACTAAAACACAGAGACCAAGACAGACAGACACCACACTGTAGTAATTGTTAATTAAATCTCCTGCCCACTCTTGCTATGTCTGTCTTTTTCTCTCTCCCACTATCGGTGGTGTATTGGCAGTCACACTGAGAACATAGCTTGGGGAAAGCAGTTATACTACTACTGACAAATGATCAACTAGCACAGCTGACAACAGTACACCAGGGCCATTACAAAGTATGTTGCCTGCTGGGGCTTTCTCGCATCTCCACATCTAGTAACGGCTGCTGGCATCACTTAAGTTTCACAAGTCAGGAACAGGAGGCAACAGCCCGTGCCCTGAGCCTCTTCGTGAAACCGTGCAGGGAATTTAATGCATGGCCAACCAAGGAACTCCAGCAATGGGCTTGCATGGTTTAGGAACCCATGTTATAAGTGACAGTATTAAGTGACAGCCTAGGTGGCTTGCTCCAGTTTCAGATTACTGGTACTGGCTAGTGTTTGAGCCTGACCTTACTCTTACCTTTACCAGACCTGTGGTGTCTGGATGCGCTAATGCTTAGCGGTATGTTGCTACTTCTCCTTTAGTTGCTTTGTAGTCTCTGGGTATAGGGCTAGGACTGGAGACTGATAGGGGCAGGGCTCAGATAAGATTTTTGGGATTACTGTACTCCTCATTTTGAAAGTGAGGTAAGTAAAGCCAAATTCAGATGCGTACAAATGTTTGGACTGAGTGGAGTAAGGAGTACATTTTTAAAAACAATGTAGTTTTTTTCTAGTAAGAACTGATCAGGTGCCAACAACACTCCAGACAGTGTTGGCAGGTAGGAGTATTGTATTCACCAGTTTTAAAATATAATGAGTAAAATAAAATTGGGATGGGTATGCGTGCTGTAAATCTGGAAACAAATGCTCCTTTTGAATCACCAGTTATGTTACGAAGCACTAGTCTTTGGGGTGTGGAGTATTTACAAATGTTGGATGAGTATTGGTACTCATTGAAAAACAATTCTGAAGAGTATTTCCTAAAATTAGGTGAGTAAAACAGATCAATACTCCCCTTATCTGGAGCCCTGATAGGGAGACTGATCAACTGGTTTCAACCTGAGCTGAGTAGGCAGAATTTGGAATACAAGGTGTTTCTGCTGTTCTGTGGTTGTTATGAGAGGGTAGGTTGTACTTCTGTAATTTATGCTGTTCTGTACCTCTCCTTATCTGTTATTTAGCCGAACTGGGAGCAAGTAAAAACAGCAGCACTGGCTTGTTTTGGAGGCTTTTAAATACAAGCTGTCCTCAAAACAAGCTGCCCTCTATTAGCAGCCGTGGCAAAAACTAAAAATTATACAGTGGCAAGGAAAGAATCCTGGACTGTGATTGGTCAGTGCCCACCTTCACCAGTGATGTTATCTCAGTATAACATCACTGTATGAAAATCCAGCAGCAAGACATCTCAGTAAAGGAAAAAAAAACATCACTGCGCCTTCTTCTCGGGCTGTGGGCTTCGCAGATATTGCCAGGTGTTGCGTATTTGACCCGTGCCATGTGCCCAACCACCTGAGGTGTGACGTTATCCCAGCATGACACTGTGGAGGGATTGTGGGATAACATATGGACCAGACACAAAACTTCAGGTTCAACACACAATCTCTGTGTGACGTTTATTCAAGATACAGGAAATAAGCTTCAGCAATGGCATATTCCTTCAGTACATCAGTTTGCAGCAACAGACTACGAATGTCCTTTTTCTGCACTTAGCCAGCACCTACTGACACTGATCTCTGATCTCAACATTTTTAGTAAAAACCCTTCATCCCTATGAGGGCCTTGTTTGCTTGGGTAGTGGGGCTCAAAAGGAAAAAAAACAAACAAACAAAAAAGCTATAGACAAAGAACTTCAGTGCAGAATCACTGAAAAAAGGGTTACCCCAAAGGGCACTGGCAACAAATCAGGTTTCAAAGAAATACAACATTATACATACTTCCACGAGGGGTATTGATACCTGAAATATTACTTACAGCAAGCCATAAAATAAGTATAATAAACTACCACCAGTGCTGCTATAATAAGGGCAGTGGTGGGAGCGACGTCACTAAATGGGTGGAATACCCATGAGCACTTGCACCCACTCAAGCTGGACCCATGTAGCGCTTCCGCGTTCGTCTGAAACTTTAGGCAATTTATTAAAAATAACCTGTGGATTTAAAATAATAATTATTGTAGCCCTGACTCCGAGCAGCATTGTAAGGTATGTGGGGGTGGGGGCAGGAGCGGGCTGCATAGCTTCTTTACACATCACCTTTAAATGCAGGCCATGGCTTAGATGAAATGTGGTAAATCCCATTCTGGTGCCTGTTGTTCCAGGATTAAATACGGGGTTTGCGTAACTGGGACTGGATTATGATCCAGAGTCCTGTCTGGTGACTTTTGAAGGTGTTGCTGCTTTCAACCACTGTTTAGAACCAAAAATCATAATGAGACTCTTTGGTTCACTATAAACACTGTCTGACTCTGGGGGAGGGCGAGGAACAAGGAGGTGGAAAATGTTAAAATTGTGTGCATCTCACATTCACTTTTGTCTTTCCTTCTGTACATTGTCTCTTTGAAGCCCTTTGTTCTCTTGAAATAACCCATTTCTTCTGCTTTATTGTATTGCCTTTGGCAAAGCAGCCCATCAAATGTGTAGCCAAAACCCTGTTTTCTTTGCAGATCCTACATTCTATGCATTACGAACATACAAAATTTGCCAGCAGATAAAGGCCTAGAGGTCTATCAAGTCTGCTTGAATGTGCAGCTAGCACCCCTTATTCTGCAGTTGCTCCTCCCTTTCACCCTTCCCTTCATTAACCCTCCCCTTGTCCTGTCCCATCCCTTTTGAAGCAGTCCACTGTTCTACTGGATACCACTTCTGCAGGTAACACATTCCACCCAGCCATCCACCCATTTTTTCTGTAAAAAAAAAAAAAAATTAAAAGTGTCTCCTATCTCTCTCTGAACCTTCCTCCCTCCAGTCTCATATCATGGCCCCTGGTGTCCCTCCCCTGCCTTACTTTGAACAGCCCCTCTGTAGCTGTCTTGTTTATTCCTTTCATGTACTTAAAGGTTTCAATCATGTCCCCAATGTCCCTCCTCTCCTCCAGTGAGTACATGTTCAACTCCCTCAGCCTCCTCTCGCATGATAAGTTCCCCAGCCCCTTGATCATCTTTGTCACCCTGCGCTGCACCCTGTCCAGTAACTTAATGTCCCTCTTCAGATACGGGCGCCAGTACTCCACGCAGTACTCCAGGTGCGGTCTGACTAATGACCTATACAGTGGCAGAATCACCTCCTCAAGGATATACCCCTTGCAATACAGCCCAGCATTTTGTTGGCCTTTGCAGCTGCCTTCCTAATGAGCACCCCCAGATCCTTCTCCTCCTCTGTCTGGGCTAGCTGCACTCCCCCAGCTGGTAACTCCTCCAAGGGTTCTTCATCCCAAAATGCAGCACCTTGCACTTTTTGGCATCAAACCCCAGTTGCCAGGTGTCTGACCAAGTTTCAAGCTTTGCCAGATCATCCTGCAACCCTTGCCATCCACCACTGCTCCTACCTTGGTATCATCAGCAAACAGACTGATCTTGCTCTTGATGTCCCATGATATGTCTGCAGTGAATATCCCAAACAACACTGGTCCCAACACTGAGCCCTGTGGAACACTGCTCATCACTACCCTTGGGTGTGAGCTCCCCACCCACCACCACCCTCTGTTGCCTTCCCTGAAGCCAGTTTCCTACCCATCTCACCAGCTTTGCACCCGCCCTGTGCCTACCTAACTTACTTCCCAGCCTTCCATGTGGCACAGAGTCGAATGCCTTACTGAAGTCTAGATACAGGACATCCACTGCATGGCCCTGTCCAGTTGTCTAGTTACCCAGTCATAGAATTCCACCAGGTTGGTTTGGCAGGATCTGCCCCGTATGAAGCCATGCTGTCTGCTGTCTTGTAGTCCTTTGGCCTCTAGGAGGGCCACCAGCCTCTCCTTCAGGATAGTCTCCATTAGCTTACCCACGATGGATGTGAGGCTCACCGGTCTGTAGTTTCCTGGTTCATCCTAGGGCCACTTTTGTTTAGGGGCACCACATGAGCCATCCTCCAGTCCTGAGGTACACACCCCGAATGTAGTGAGGCATTAATGCCAATGCTATATGCCAAGGACAGGTTTCATCTTGCCCCATTAGGGAAGGAAGTCCTTAAACAGGGATGGCTGACTACATACAAGAAAGGTGGAGTTTAAACTTGTGGGGGAAGGGATAAGGAGGGGCTGACCAAGCCCTCCTCCAGATGAGGGAGTAGCCTTCACGCCCAAGGGGAAGGGGAAACAGATTGGGGATGGAGGTTTCAGGAGGAGCAGAGGAGGATGGAAGTATAAGGAATCTGGGTGGGGTTCGACAAAGAGAATCAGGGATAAGGGGTGGGGTTGGTGTTAGTAAATGCCAGGAGCTTGGAAACAAGTTGCCAGAGTTCCAGGCCATGCTGTTCGAGGGGGTGGATGTGGCGGTGGTCACGAAACGGGGCCAACAAACCATGACTGGGACCTAAATCGATGGGGGTACACTATGCTCAGGAAGGATAGAAAGGAGGGCAGAGGGGTGGAGTGGCTATGTTCATTAGAGATGACATAGAAATTGCTAGGTAGAAGAGGCAGAGGGAAGCGTGGAGGCCTTATGGGTCACCTTACGATCCTCAGCAGGAAATAAGGTCAAGCTGGGTGTAGTATAGGCCCCGGGATGAGTGAGGTTCTAGAGGATGGTTTGCTGAACAACATCATTGCCCAGTGTGGACCAAAAGGGAAGGAGTGGTGTTGATGGGGACCTAATATGCCAGGTACAGACTGGGAGCCATGTCCTCTAAGGTGGCCAAGGAGCAGAGGCTGCTGGATGGCTTCCAGGATGTGTTCTTAACACAGCATGTGATGGAGCCCACAAGGAGGGGCATGTCCTGGATGTGGTTCTGGCAGATGGGGATCTGGTAAGGGACATGGTTGTACAAGACCCCTGACTGGGAGCACACAATACTGTCTGGTTTCAAATAAGCATGGGGGAGGGGATCTAGGACACTGGCAGTGGACTTCAGGGGCAGACTTCATGGGCATGGGAAATATTCTCAAGGATCACTTGAAGGGGATTACCTCAATGACAAGTGTGGAAAGGAGATGGAGGTCATAAAATGGGGACTTCATGAGGCAGTCAGGATTCTTAAGTTGAACGAAGGGAGCAAGGTCACATAAACCATGCTGGTGGTCCAGTGAGGTACAGGTGGCAGTCAGAGAAAAGAAGGCGGCCTACAAAAATATAAAACAACAAGAGGGATAGGGATAAGAAATGTACCAGCTTACATCTAGAAAAGTCACCCGTATGGTGAGGGGAGCAAAGTCTAGTAAAGAGCAGCGGCTGGCACAGGGGATACATGGAGGGGAAAAGGGGTTCTTCCGGTACATTGGGGAGCAGAGAAAAACTAAGGGCCATCTCAGCATATTGAGATCAGAAGGAGGGTGGGTGGAAGAGGCGAGGGACCAGGCAGAGGTATTTAACGGGTGCTTTGCCTCTGTGTTCACTAGGGAAGGGGATGGGATATCTACAAAGCAAGGCACGAAGGGGATAGAAACATCAGTAAGTGGGATCAGGGGAGCAACAAAAATGGAGCAAGAGGGGGAGAGAGGTATCCCAGGGGTGTTACATCTGGGTAAAGATAAAAAGACCAGTAAGGTGGAGGGGACGGATGATGCTATCTCCACCAAAAGGGTGTGGTTAGCCCTCAAGGCCCTAAAGAAAGACAAATCTCCTGGGCCGGATGGCATTCATCCGAGAGTACTATGGGAATTGGCGGACATACTGGCTGCACCACTGGCGGAGCTTTTCAGCAGGTCACTTGAGACAGGGAGGGTACCTAGGGATTGGCGAGAGGCACATGTGGTACCAATCCATAAAGGGGGGTCGAGGGAAGTACCAGGTAACTATAGACCCATCAGTTTGACCCCTCGGTGGTGGGAAAATTAATGGAGAGTATACTAAAGGAACATTGGGGTGTACTTGGAGGAGGTGGGAGGTCTGGATAGTCGGCAACATGGGTTTGTGCCAGGTAGATCATGTCAAACCAACCTTGTGGAGTTCTATGAATGGGTAACATCAGAACTGGACAGGGGTAAGCCTGTGGATGTATTATTCTTGGACTTCAGCAAGGCGTTTGACTCTGTCCCCCACAATGGTCTGGTGGAGAAACTGATGGGGTTAGGAGTAGGCCCTTTGATGGTCAGATGGATTGAAAACTGGCTAGCTGGACGCACTCAGAGAGTAGTGGTCTGTGGGGAGCTCTCGAACCCTAGAGAGGTTGGTAGTGGGTACCGCAGGGCTCGGTCCTGGGTCCGATCCTGTTTAATGCATACATACGGACATCAGGAGGGTATAGGGTGAAATGAGTCTCTTCACAGATGACTCCAAGATGGGAGCAGTAGTTGAGGGAGAAGAGGAGGTTGGCCCTGCAAGGACCTGGACACCCTGGAAAGCTGGGCTCACACATGGAAATTAAATTTCAATATCACCAAGTGCAAGGTGTTGCATCTTGGTCGGGGAAACCCTAAACACAGGTACACCCTGGGAAGGGAGGCGCTGGAGGCCTCAGTAGGGAAAAAGACCTAGGGGTCATGGTGGATGCATGTATGAATAACTCTGAGCAGTGCAGGAGAGCGGCTAGCAAGGCAAACAGGATGTTGGGATGCATCATAAGGGGGATCACCTCTAGGAGCAAGGAAGTGATTCTGCCACTGTACAATGGACTGGTTAGACCACACCTTGAGTACTGTGTACAGTACTGGAGACCACACTTGAAAAGGACATACAGCTCCTAAAGAGGGTACAGAGGAGGGCAACAAAGATGATACGAGGGCTAGGGATTTGACGATGAGGACAGACTTAAGGAACTCTGCCTGTTTTCACTGGAGGAGAGGAGAGACAGGGGACATGATTGAGGTCTTCAAGTACCTCAAGGGAATAAATAGGGTAAACATGGAGGATCTTTAGACTAAAGCAGGAGGTATCACCAGAGGGCATGGTTTGAAGTTGGAAGGTGGAAGGGTGAGGGGAAAAGAGGAGGTTTTTCACTGAGAGGTGGTGGACCCTTGGAATGCACTGCCTGGTGAGCTAGTTCAGAGATCCACAGTGGAGGGCTTCTAGAGGGATGGGACAGACACAGAAAGTGCATGTATCAGATGATGGCCTGTCCCAGGGGAGGGATGGATGATATGTGTTTCTGGAGCACAAGGGATGGGAGGGTCTTGGCACCCAACTAAGGATCTAAAGTTCGAGCAGACTCGATAGACCGTAAGGCCTAATCTGCTGGCAAATAGTATGTTAGTATTAAATAGGTCTGCCAAAGGTCCTGCAAGGACCTCTGCCAGCTCCTTCAGTACCCTGGGGTGGATGCCATCTGGGCCTGGCACCTTGTCTACCCTCAGTGCCTTCAAACCTCCCGAACTCTGCCTCCATGATTTCCTCATCTGTCACCCCTCCTCCCCGTTTCTGCCATTTCTCCCCCTTGGGTGTCACCCCCTCTTCTCTTTAGTAAATACTGAGCAGAAGTACTCATTTAGTGCTTCTGCCTTATCGCACCCTGCTTCCACCCAACGCCCCTCCTTCCTAATCCTTACTATGTGGTCCTTACAGCTCCTTTTCTCCCTGATGTACCTAAAGAAGTCCTTCTCCCCTTCTTAATGCCTTGTACCAGCCTGAGTTCCGTAGATGCTTTGGCTCCCCTTACTGCCCTAGTCACCTCCTTAGAGTCTGTCAAGTACTCAAGTACTCCTCCCTGTCCTCCCCTTCCCTGTTTTCTTGTACTTCCTAAAGGCAGCTCTTTCCTCCTTACCTTTTCCATGACCTCCTTGCTCAACCGGCTTGGTTTCTTAGCCTCAGCTTCTTGCTCTGGGCCTTGCAGCAGTTTGGTTGCCTCCACTATCCTCAGCTTTATGAGCTCCCACCTCTGGTTAGTGTCCATACTAGACTGAATTCTGGCCAGGTACCCTTTTACCACTTCCCCCATCCTCCCAAAGTCTGCCCTCCTGATGTCCAGCACTCTTGTGCCAGATTCCATTCCTTCCTTTCCCATATCCAATGTGAGCTATACTGAGTGGTGGTCACTCCCTGACAGCGGGTCCTCCACTGTAAGTTCTCTCACAAAGTCCCCATTTGCCAGCACAAGGTCAAGAGTATTCCCTAACCTGGTTAGTTCACTGACCATTTGCAGCAGGAAGCTGTCCTGGAAGGCATGCAGCAGTACCTGCTCCCTTCTGTTCCTGGTTGTTGGGGTACTCCAGTCCACTCCTGGCATGTTGAAGTCCTCCACAATCACCAGACTACCCTTCTTGCAGGTCCCCCTGATCTGTCCCGCTAGTTCCCTGTCTAACTCTTCCATCTGCGATGGTGGCCTGTACACCACTCCCATTCTAAGAATCCTGGATTTGCATCCAAAGTAACTCTGTCCTACCCTCCTCCCTTACACACTTCAGTCCTTCCTTCACATATAGTGCCACACCCCCTCCTTTCCCAATCACCCTGTCCCTACGAAATAACCTGTACCCTGGTACAGACAGGTCCCAGTTATTGTATTGGGTGGCCTATGTTTCTGTGATGGCTGCAGTGTCCCCTCTCCCTCTGCCATGAGCACCTGTAACTGCAGTTTTCCTCCCAAGGCTCCTAGCATTAAGGGTAACCATCTTCCACCCCCATCCTGCCCTCCTTTACTAGCATCACCAATAGTACTTGCCATTTGACCTTTGTCACTTTATTATGAGGTGAAGCCTTATGGTTTCCCAACCTGTGGTCTCTGCATATCTCTTGCCCAATTCACCCCCCACTCTTAGTTTAAATTCCCAACTTCCTCAGTGTACTCCTCCATCCTCTGTTTCAACACTTTCTTTCCCTCCTCACTCAAGTGTAGTCTGTCCTTGGCATAGAGACTACTGTCCTCCCCACCCCCCCAACAGCTCATACCCTTTAGCACAACACCAGGTTCTTAGCCATCTGTTAATTCCTCTATTCTCAGCTTTCTTGTTGTGCTTGCCTTGGGCACTGGAAGTATCTCTGAAAAAGTTACTGATCTTCCTGTCCCTCACATATTGTGCTAGTTCCTCAAACTTCCTCTGGACTATATCTACTGTCTTGTTAGCCAGGTCGTTCGTCCCAAGATGTATAATTAAGCGAGGCTTGTCCCAGCCCTTCTAGCATATTTCAGAACAGATTGTCCCACCCTTTCGCTGTCATTCCTGGCATGGCCTCCACCCAAATGTGACTGTGCCTCTCCCCTTGCTACCCCACCTGACTCCTCTTAGTATTGAGTCCCCAGCACTAAGATTCCACCACTCTACTCCTGCTTGCTTCCATTCATCTCCCTCATTTCCAGCTCTCTTCTTCCTCCTGCACATTATTTCCCCTTTTGCCCTGTTGCAATTCTCCCAGTAGAACTTGCCCCAGCTCAGGTTTGGTCCGAACGTCAGTTACTCCTCTAATTTCATACTTCCCTCTCCACCTTCTTCCTCTCTAGCAATGCAAAACTGTTTTGTGAAGACCCTTCACAAATGCCCGCCTCTCTCTTCATAGTAACCTGTTCTCTCCTTTCCACTCCATGACTTTTGCCACTTCTTCACCTCCTCACAAGTCCCTATCTCCTCCTTCCATTTGTCTTTTGTCTCTGACCTGGTTTCCCCAGCAATCGTTCTTCTTGGCCTGGGCCCTTTGTCTCTGCTTCCTCCTTCTGACCCTCTCCTCACCACTGTTGGCTTAAATCGCCTCCTCCTATCTCCCCTTCTTCCTCCTCCAGTATTGGGCCAAACCAACCCCCAGTCTGCCTTGCCTGTCTTAGTCCTCCTGCAGACCCTCAATCTCCTTTCTAAGTTGTACACTAAACATCCTCCCACACTCCAGGCAGTTTTAGGAAGATTGGTGCACGCGGTTGTTGCAGCCTACCACCCTACCCATTGCTGTCATTGCCCACCAGAGACCCCCTTCCAGATGCAGGATACCAAACACCCCCAAGTCTCCCCTCTCCCCCTCTATCAGTGCAAAACATTCTTTCTTAATTTCCCTTACCCCTTTGTTGTACACGTTTAGATAGATTGAGCAACTGCTTTTTATATTCCTATCCTTCCTATCCACACTAAAAAAGAGACTTTAAGTAGCTATTGCATAATATTCTTCAAACTTCTACTCCTCCTTTCCCCAATGCAATAGCAATGCAAAAAAATAACAATGAAAGCTCCTAGGTTTGCAGTTACTTCCCTTCCGCTGAGACAGCAGTCACCTCTTCACTTGCTGCTGTTCCTTTCCTGGATGTCTGCTTCTGCTATGACAGGTGCATATCCTTTGCCCGTTTGAGGAAGTGATGTCAGAACCCTGGTATAAAGCAAATAATGGACCAGTGATGGGTGGGGTGAGGGGTAGGCGGGTGGGACCAGACCAAGTCTTCCAGAAACAGTCAGGTAGCTGAGGCCCCTGAGCAGACAGTTAGCACCCTTCCCCCACTCTGCACTAAACTTTGCAGCTAGTGAAGCTAGCAAAAATGAATCACAGTTCTTCTCAAAGTCCCCAAAATAGGTTTGCTACCAAAAGAAACAGGACTCCAATTCAAACAGCTTCCAACAACACATCAAAACAGGCTTGAAATTAGAAGATATACAGTGACTTGCAAAGTATTCAACCCCCTGAAAGTTATCAGATTTGTCTGGATTACAAATGAGACTTACATATATTATTCCAGTCAATATTTGTACTGCAAACTCATATGCTCTAACAGTATATTGTCAAAGCCAAAATTAATTATCCGTCAGCAGATCTTTTAAAGAAAATTAAAAGTGGAAAATGCTGCTTGCAAAAGTATTCAACCCCTACACATTAGTATTTGGTAGAGCCACCTTTTGCTGCAACAGCTTTAAGTCTTTTGGGTAAGTATCTACCAGCCTTGCACACTGTTAGGAGTGATTCTTGCCCATTCTACTTGGCAGATCTGTTCCAGGTTGTTCCAGGTTGGTTGGGTGACGCTTGTGCACATAAGTTTCAAACAGTGCCACAGATTCTCAATGGGATTGAGATCTGGACTTTGACTTAGCCACTGTAGGACATTCACCTTTTGTTGTTTAACCACTCCTGTGTTGCTTTGGCCTTGTGCTTGGGATCATTGTCCTGCTGAAAGGTGAAGTTTCTCCCAAGCTTCAGTTTTTTAGCAGACTGAAGCAGGTTCTCTTGCAGTATCTCCCTGTATTTTGCTCCATCCATTCTTCCTTCAATTTTAACAAGATGCCCAGTCCCTGCTGATGAAAAGCATCCCCACAGCATGATGCTGCCACCACCATACTTCACTGTAGGGATGGTGTTTCTCGAGGAATGGGCAGTGTTAAGTTTGCGCCACATATAGCGCTTTGAATTGTGGCCACAAATCTCTATCTTGGTCTCATCAGACCACAAAACCTTGTGCCACATCTTAGCTGGGTCCTCCCATGCTTTCTGGCAAACTCAGATGTGCTTGATATGGTTCTTTTTGAGTAATGGCTTCTTTCTAGCCACCCTCCCATACAGGCCAGTATTATGCAGAGCTCTTGATATGGTTGACTGGTGCACCTTCACTCCACTCTCAGCCACTGAACTCTGTAGCTCCTTCAAAGTGATTGTTGGCCTCTCTGTGGCTTCCCTCACTAGTCTCCTTCTTGTTCAGATGCTGAGTTTTGAGGGACGGCCTTGTCTAGGTAGTGCCTGGGTGGTGTGATGCAGCTTCCACTTCCTCACTTTGATCCAGCAGTGCACACTGGGATATCCAAACACTTGGATATTATTCCGTACCCTTTTCCTAATTTATGCATGTCTATTACTTTATCTCTAACTTCCTTAGCATGCTCTTTAGTCTTCATTTTCACACCCTTCCTTCAGATTCACAGTCTGACCAATGGTCATTAAACTGAGGGGGGGTTTTATCCAGAAAATGTGAGCTACTTTAATGTTTCAGAGGAGGTGAGGCCAATTGTAAGCCCATTGTGTCCTCGTTAGGGCAATATTTTTCATCTGTGTACACTTGGAGCTTCCAGAGCACAGGGGTTGAATACTTATGCAAACAGCATACTTCAGTTATTTCATTTTCTTAAAAATATATTCTAACATGAAACCAATGTCACTTTACAATAATTATTTTGAGGTCAGTCTTTTAAATAAAATATTACACAGAACAAAATCTCAATGTATCATTTGTCATTCAGACAAATCTGACAACTTTCAAGGGGGTTGAATACTTTGCAACGGGAAGAATTACGGGTAATAACTGGATTTATTGTCAAGTTCCATGCCAATATCTGTTAAATGGAACTCTGGACCTCAACTATGTAGAACCTAAGAAAAGGCCATGAGGGTCAAATTACATACTTGCCTGTTGAATTCTGTACCAGAACCACAGTCCTCTCCATCCATGGAGCTATGATCACCCAGAGGAAGGGGTTCTGCTCATAGTGAGCCCTTTCTTTCCATCACATACAACTTGAATCCCTTCCTTAATCACCCGGCTAGGGTCACATAAGCAATACATCAGGAACAAGTCAACATGTCCAAACATCTACTGTACTCTGATGTGTGCAGGTATATACTACCTTGGCCCTATGCATTATAAGATGAGAGTTCATGAGCAATAAATGCCTGGCAACCGTGAGCCTCCCGGCTGAGCTATCACAGACATGAAAGAAACACAGTTAGAAAAACAGGACTAGCCGCATAATCAAGAGTGACCCTACACAGGACGTATGACATCCAGTGCAGGTACCATGGAGGTGAAAAGCCAGTCCCGCTAAGTACTTAGGAGAAGGAAACAGGATTTTTTATTTACTGAATTTTGTTGACTGGGTAGGCACACTGAGACTAGAAGTCCCTTTTTGAGGGGCAACCGGGGGGGGGGGGCAGATGGTAACCAGCTGAAATTGAACCAGATGAAGCCAACACTGCACCAGACACTAGACCCCCCAGAGGATGCTCAGCCCCAGGTCTTGTCCACTTCTCCTGCAGAAAAGAGGGCATTAGAGCTTGGTAGCATAGCCTTGATGGGTTGAATGCACTAAACTCTGGTGCAAAGGAAAAATGCCAAGAAAAATACCCACCGGGCACCTGTGGACCCCCAAATCTAAAGTCCTCTCTCTGCAGCCTGACTGACACCATAGCACATCTTTATAACCCCCAACCGAGTAGGCCACCTTGCCAGGATGGTGCCTGCATGAACAAAGACCATACTGACAATCCTGACATCTTGATCACTCTCTCTTGACAGGTGAAGGATGCTGCACCCTGGGCAACCTTGGAAAAACAACACTGAAAACAGCTACACTCCATTAGCATCCCACTGCTGCAATGACACATCCACCGCTTCTGCCCACCCTGACGCCAGAGAATTTTCCTTGATGTCAATAGGATGATCTGAGGGTGATCGCGACCTCCTGTATAACACAGCAGAAAACTCTGTGATTAATAACCACTCCCCGGCCTGGTGGCGCCGAGGGTTGAGGTGCTGGATGCCACATCTCGCATCATGCCGGCGACTCGGGTTTGGAAACAGACCTGGGCCTTCGGAGGTCGGCAGGGGATGGAGAGGATCGAGCATCCGGAGGACTGCTCTCCTCTCCTGGGGAGGGATGCAGGGGGCTCCCAGCACAGTTGCGGCCTCTGGTGGAGACCTGGGCAGGCACAGAAGTCTGGACACAGAAAGGGGGCAGGAAGTTGGCAGGCTCCAGCGGCATCAAACTGCACAGGATGCCATTGCATGTCACGTCCCGAGGGGAGAAAAAGCACAAGAAATACCCCTACCTCAGTAGTAGGCGATAGAAGGGATCAGTGGCTGGGCCCCATGTCCAGTGCCGGGCCTTATCGGACCTGCTCCCGGTCACCCTCCTCCTCTCCGGTCGTGCCACTGGATTATAGATAGAGCGCTGGAGAAGTTGGTGGCCCCACCCAAGGGGGTTCAGAGCTGGGGGGGTCATTCGCTGGAAGAGGTTGGGGGTGAGGCCGAACCGGAAAGTAAGGAGTGTCCGGGGCCGGAGGTGAGAGCACTGAACAGTATCCCGCCCAGAGAGAGTCTGCCTAATGTAGGTGAATAAACACAGTATAACAAAAAAATTAATAAATAACCACCCCGGAAATTAGTCTTCCATTCAGAACATTAAGCTCCTTGCTAGGAGAAATGTCAGAAAAAAAAAAGTGGTCTCCTCCATCCGCCGAGGTGCTATAGATGGTTCCAAGAGCAGTCTATGTTTCTGCACCTCACCAGCAGGACCAAGATGACTGTCGCTTAGAACCAAAGTAGTCCTGGAAGGGAATCAAGGCTAAATATATTGATTTCATGCGGAGGAGATACATGGACACTGCACTGGTCCAGCCTAGGACCACCTCTCCAGGCCAAAAGATTGGCAACGGAGTGCAGTAGAGTCAAATTCCGGCCCTGTGGGGGAATTCTGAGGGCTCTTCTAGCCTGGATAACTGAAACACTGTAGGGAATCTTCTGCGGCAATAACAGAAACATAGAAACATAGAATTTGACGGCAGATAAGGACCGCTTGGCCCACCCAGTCTGCCCATTTCCCTACCTACTGGATAAGCTGCAGATCCTAGTTAACCAGCAGCCTACTTCTTCCTACCCCCACCCCCAGAATTGCCTTATGACTATCCCATGCATGCTTGAATTCCACCACTGATTTTGACTCCACAACCTCCTCCGGAAGGCCATTCCATGCATCCACAACCCTCTCTGTGAAAAATACTTCCTTAAATTACCTCTGAGCCGCCCCCATCTTCAAATTGTGCCTCTTGTTCTTGCACACCTTTTTTGAAAGATGCTACCCTCTTGGACTTTGTTGATTCTTGAGGTACTTGAACGCTTCTATCATGTCCCCCTCTCCTCCTTTCCTCGAGGCTATACATATTAAGCTCCTTAAGTCTCTCTTCATATGTCCTCCGTGCAGACCCTGCACCATTTTAGTGTCTCTCCTCTGGACAGCTTCCATCCTGTCTATGTCTTTTGGAGATTGGGTCTCCAGAACTGCACAGTACTCCAGATGGGGTCTCACCAGCTGTCTGTACAGAGGGATAATAACTTCCTGTTTTCTACTGGTGATGCCTCTCCTATGCATCCCAGTATCCCCAGCCCTCCTTGCTGCCTCTCACATTGCTTGCCCACCTTTAGGTCATCTGATATGACTACCCCAGGTCCCTTTCCATTTTTGTTGTTGTTAGTATCTCACCCCCATTGTGTACTCTTCCCCTGGGTTTTTGTTTCCCAGGTGCATTACCTTGCACTTCTTAGCATTGAATCTAAGCTGCCATACATTTGACCATTCCTCTAACCTTGCCAAGTCCCTTCTCATCCTTTCCACCCCACCAACAGCACCAAGAAAAACAGGTAGCCTGTCTGCTGTAGAGCCTGGTGCCATGGAGAACACATGTAGAAAATGACCCATGAAGAAGAGATCATTTCTAGACCCCATCGCTCAGAGCAGCTTTGGGGCAGCCAGGTCATCTGAAATTTCAGCCCCAGACTCTGTCATTACAAGCTTCCCCAGTGCTATTCGAGAGCCTACTCTGTGCAGATGCTAAGCTCACTATAAATAATGCGCTTCTAGATTAAATGTCTTCGGAAGGTTTTAGTTTGAATGCTGGCACAGCATGAGATGGACCACTCTCATTTGACAGATGCCCGAGACAGCCTTGCTAGACTGCTTGAATGACAGCCTGCAGAAACTCTACCCTGTGCACTGTGTGCGAGATATCTATTCCAGAATACTGTCCATTGTCCTATTTGGGTCTGGAAGCCTCTAGCATCTCATTTGGGGTCACACTAAAGGCCAACTCCCTGGCCAAAAGAACATAGCGCTGATTTCACAGTAGTCCAAATATGTGGTCCAGTGTGACCGGCACACACCGTGAATGGCCCTTACAGAGGACATGAACAAACCGATGAATGCAAACTGTCTGCTGCTACATCTCCCAGATGAGGGAGGCCCACAAAAATAAAGTGGCCACAAATATTTTGTCCTTCTGCATTTCTCTGACCTCTGAACCTATGGGTGAACTGACCCAAGGCCGAGATCCAAGAAGGCTAAGGCCCCAAGAACGAGTAAGGCAGAATAGTATACACAAATTGGTGCCATTTGAACAGCATATTTGTCTGCAAACTGCACCCACTGGAAGGCCATGAGTACCTCCCAGAGCAGCCAGGCACTGCTTTCAAAGCACTGCCCCCTGAAGGAGTAACACCGAACCTCAGTTCTGGGTAGCTGGGTTTGCTTGCCCACCATGGCCCATGCCTGATCTCACTTAATCTCCGAGATTGAACTTTGGACTTAATCATGGAGATTGAAGTGGAGAACATTTCATAACCAGGGTAGATGTGGACAGCATGGGGTTCACAGTTAGAATCTCAATGTTGTGAGCCTTCTTGAGTTGCAACCCATTAAAGCCTCAGTAATAAACCATGAAAGTGACATTGAAACAAGTAAAGAAAAAAGGGTGGAGTGGAGGGACAGGGTGGGTACCACTCCTCCCCTTCTCCTCAGAGAAAGATAAACTCCTCCATTAGACAGATTTTGTTCTGCCTGGTCAGGATTCTCCAGACCCCTCCCTCCCGTATCTACTTCTTGACCACGGAGGGGCCGCCTGCAAATCTGGGTGAGAAGGATCACCCTGCCCTGGCATACCTGGACATGCCTGTTTGCTCCCCCTGACCTGAAGAGCCCTCTTGGATTTGGGCATCCTCACAGGAACATTGCAGGTACATTGCAGCAGAGGGACTGTAAGGAAAGGTATGTCTCTTTGCAGACGACACAAAAATCTGCAACAGAGTTGATGCACAAGGTGGGGTGGAAAGGATGAGAAGGGACTTGGCAAGACTGGAGGAACTGTCAAATGTATGGCAGCTTAGATTCAATGCTAAGAAGTGCAAAGTAATGCACCTGGGAAACAAAAACCCAGGGGAAGAGTACACAATGGGGGGTGAGATACTAACAACAACAAAAATGGAAAGGGACCTGGGGGTAGTCATATCTGATAACCTAAAGGTGGGCAAGCAATGTGAGAGGGCAGTAAGGAGGGCTGGAGGATACTGGGATGCACAGGGAGGGGCATCACCAGTAGAAAACAGGAAGTTTTTATCCTCTGTACAGACAGCTGGTGAGACCCATCTGAGAACTCATGCATGTTCTGGAGACCCAGTCTCCGAAAGACATAGACAGGATGGAGGCGGTCCAGAGGAGGGCACTAAGATGGTGCAGTGTCTGCACCAGAAGACATATGAAGTGAGACTTAAGGAGCTTAATATGTATAGCCTCGAGGAAAGGAGAGATATGATAGAAACTTTCAAGTACCTCAAGGAATCAACAAAGTCCAAGAGGGTAACATCTTTCAGAAAAGGAGGTGTGCAAGAACAAGGGGCACAATTTGAAGATTGGGGGGCTGGGAGGTAATGTGGAAGCATTTTTCACAGAGAGGGTTGTGATGCATGGAACAGCCTTCCTGAGGAGGTTGTGGCCAAAACAATGGTGGATTTCAAGAATGCATGGGACAGTCAGTAGGCTGTTGGTTAACTAGGATCTGCAGCTTATCCATTAGGTAGGGAAATGGGCAGACTGGGTGGGCCAAGCTGTCCTTATCTGTGCCAAATTCTCTGTATCTATGTTTAGGTATGGCCTGAGGCCTGACCTGTGGGTCACCAGCTTGGAGTATCTCAATTAAGAGAAATAGTATGGCCAGCAACCCAGCCTAACACTGCCAGATGGTGCCACAGGTGCACCACCCCACCCTCTGAGGGTCCAGTTCGAAGGGAACACACTAAACATGTTAGACTGCATTATACATAGCGGCGACAGTATGACTCCATAGGAGAAAGGAGTCATAGTCCTCCTGCAGGTCTTACATCTCTAGAAAAGGGTCTATGATAAACCGTGGTGCCACCAACCTTTGCCAAACTTTGCCGGAACTTGTCAAACATGATGTGGCGGAGTTAGGCTACACCCTCGGCTGTGACTGATGGCCCACTTTTCTACCTCCTTATTTCCTAGCAACAGTTAACGCTCTTCTCTTTACTCTTCTTCTTCCCCCCCACCACCCTAGGTTGGCCACCTAGCTTAGCTCTTTACTATCCCTACTAAACTTGCTACTAGTTCTCTTTTCATTCTTTTTCCATTTCCATCCATCCAGTCCCTGTAATGACACCAAACACCCGGAGAGGTGTTGTGTAAAGTGCATAAGTGCATTGTGTGTAAAATAAATATGAAGGCTATTTTAGATAGCAGGAATGAATACAGTTAATAAAGCCTTTTTAAAGAAAAAGGATTTAAAAGTCATATAAAACAATAATAATGTCATAATTAGTACAGTTATAAGAAATCCTAAAGGTATTTTCATGAATTCACATTATAAACTTGTTACTGTATAAGGTTCTATGTATAAAAGTGCTTAGTCACTGTGGATCAGAGATATAGAGAGTCAATATCGGTGGATATATACTGTACCTTTAACTGAACCAGGAAGTCCCCTGAAATAAGCCTTCCCCCCTTGGTTTTGAAACAACATGTTCAGACATGAAACAGCATGTCCAGACTTGTAAATAAAAAGGGTTTAATCAGGCGACCCCCCCCCCACCAAAATATATAACTACCTCTTCACAGAGTTTACTTCAGTTCAGCCCAGTGGGGGTCAGCCCTGAAAGAGGAGGAGATGTTCTACTGCTACTATAGACAAGCTGTTGAATGCAGATGAGAAGGGTCTTAGGAGCTCTAGAATCCAGGACTGTACTAAGCAGAAACTACTGATGTTAAGTAGTGATTTTCTTTTGCAATTTTTGTTTTTATTTGTTTTTTTCGAAAGTTTGAAAAATAAATATCATGCCAAGGTGTGTTTTAAACCTGTAAATTTGCCTCGTCTGAATTTATTACCACACACTGTGACAAACCTGGTGTTAGACGTGGATGGTACTGGTTGTCCAGAGAAACAAGTGAGAGACCAGTACCCAGATACCAGCCCTGATATCCAGATATAGGGGGCAAAGAGCAGGATGACGCACCTCCAGGATCTCGTTGATGCCAAGGATCTGTTGAAGGAGGAGGGGCTTACCCATGTGCATACCACAGCCCAGGTGAGGAGTACTGGAGAGGAGCTATTGCCTGGATTGGAGTTCGATGGAACGCCGAGGTGGACCAGTGCCAGAGAGAATCAGAGTACCCCCGCCAGGTGCTGATGGAAGGTTCCCGACTGGAGGATTTCGTGGCCGAAGCAGAGGACCAGGATCCATGGGTTCTAGAGGAGGAGGAGCCCCTGATGGAACCTTTGTTGCCAGTCACTTCAAATCCCGTTGTTGCCCATTTTTCCGGGCTGCTGCTACTTGGAGGACGATGAGATGAAGGCCCTACGTAAGACTGTTTCAGGAAATTTGCATACTGGGGTGAAGACTACAAGCAACAGGGAAGACACCATGGTGGTTGAATGGACTTTCCCATGTTTTGAACCCCTGTGATATGGTATGAAATGTTTGAAACATGTAATGTTTAAAATGAATATAGCATTAAGGCTGGTGCTGAGTAGTCAGTTGAGGATACTAGAACAGTGTAAGGGTTGAAAGGAACCCCCGGTATGTTAAAAATAAGGGTTGAAAGGAAACCCCAAAGGTTTTGGGAGCTAGGAACTGGCTGGTTGATGTTCGGCATGAGAAGGCTCCTTGTCTACCAGAAAATATATGAAAGGGAAATGGATAAATGAAATGTATGAAATCATTACAAAAAAAAATAACATAAAAGAAATGTCTATACTGTATGACATAAAATGAGGAACCTAGGGTCATGGAGGATCTACGTATGGGGTGGAACCTATGATTGGGCCCCTGAGTGGAAGCAAGTGATGGGTATGGAGGAAGCTCAAAGTCAGCATAAAACTGCTGTGTATTGCTTCCTCTTTTTTAATGTACTGATGAAGATACAATAGTGGGTGCACAGGGCTGAAACAATGCCAAGTGATGGGTATGGAGGAAGCTCAAAGTCAGCATAAAACCGCTGTGTTACTTCCTCTTTTAATGTACTGATGAAGTACGTGAAGTTGGTGCACAGGATTTTGAAATGATGCCAAGTGATGGATTCTGAACGATGCCTATTGATAGATGCCTGATATTACATATGAAATGTCTGAGTTGTAGTAACCAGAGTGAAATAGAGGACAGATAGTCACTACAGACTGAAGTCCTCTGAGAGCACAGATGGTACTGTGCTGAACTGTATGACAGCCCGAGGGTAATGTGAAAGTATTGTCATATTGCAGTAACTTGGTATGGCAGACAATACTAAAAATAGCTGAATTAAGGGACCCTGGGTGAAGCTTCATAGTGGGTGACAGAAAGTTTCACCCAACCCCATTCTACTGTTTTGGTACAATATTTATGACTGAGGGGTTCTTGAAAAACAGTATAGTTTTGAGAACTGTTTTTACTTAAGGAGGAGAGTGTGTGGCGAGTTAGGCTACACCCTTGGCTGTGACTGATGGCCGACTTTACTACCTCCTTATTTCCTGCAAAGTTAATGTTTAATGCCTCCCCACCCTAGGTTGGCCAACGAGTGTAGCTCTTGCTATCCCTACTAAACTTACTACTAGTTCTCTTTTCATTCTTTTTCCATTTCCATTCATCCAGTCCCTGTAATGACACCAAACACCCGGAGAAGTGTTGTGTAAAGTGCATAAGTGCATTGAGTGTAAAATAAATATGAAGGCTATTTTAGACAGCAGGAATGAATACAGTTAATAAAGCCTTTAAAAAAAAGGATTTAGAAGTCATATAAAACTATAATAACGTCATAATTAGTGCAGTTATAAGAAATCCTAAAGGTATTTTCATAAATTCACACTATAAACCTGTTACTGTATAAGGTTCTACACTGCACCTTTAACTGAACCAGGAAGTCCCCTGAAATACCCCGGTTTTGAAACAACATGTTCAGACATGAAACAGCATGTCTAGACTTGTAAATAGAAAGGCTTAGTCAGCGACTTCACCAAAATATATAAATACCTCTTCAAGAGTTTACTTCAGTTCAGCCCAGTGGGGGTCAGCCCTGAAAGAGGAGGAGATGATCTACTGCTACTGCTACTGTACACAAGCTGTTGAATGCTGATGTTAAGTAGTGATTTTCTTTGCAATTTTGTTTTCATTTATTAGTTTTCGAACTTTTGAAAATAAATCTCTCACCAAGGTGTGTTTTAAACCTGCAAATTTGCCTCGCCTGAAGTTTATTACCACACGCTGGACACATACCAGACTGCATTAAACACAAGGAGGACAGCATGACTCCATAGAAGAGAGGGTCACTGTTCTCTGGCAGGTCCGTTACTGGCCCTGCTGAACAAACCTGTCAAACATACTAAATTGCACTATACAAAGAGAGAACAGTATGACTCTATGGAACAGAGGGGTCATAGCTCTCCAGCTGGTTCTGCTGCTGACCCAGCCGAACAAATACCAGACTCTAGCACCTCAGGATGCCCAGTTCAACACACTGTCCCTCAGAGTCCAATCTACTCTACCCGACACCTCGGGGGGGGAGGGGGACCTCACTGTGTTCCCTAAATAGACAGCCTGCTCTTCTCTGTTCACTCCAAACAAGAAAAGAAAATGATCTTATCTCTGCTCTGCCAGAGTATTGCAATCCTGCTCCACGTTGTAATGGCGACATCCACGAATGACCAACCCCTCTTTGCAACTCCTCGCCTAGCTGGCGCTTAAATACATGGCTGGGGAGGCACACTGACCGAACCGAAGTTCATTTCCAGAAGGGATTGCTGTGAGAAGGAGGCACATGCCATGGTCACACCAAATGTGAGCTTCAAATCTGTACCTGCTAGATCTCCACGTTCACTGCTCTGCTCCAATCATCAGGGTATAGTTCACCTTCGCGAGCTAAGGCAGTGACAAACCACTCACACCACTGGAGATTAAACACTCACCCACTCAGCCCCCCTACCCTTGGATGAGCAATGTGGTGGAAATAGTTAAGGAACACTGTTTGGGACAGGCATGAGTGCATGTGCACAGAATGATGTTATCTGATCATGTGACATCAGAGAAACAAATAAATTACCTTATCTGTGATATTGCTTGTGCTGTTTGGATTAACACAACAAAACCACTCCAACATTCTTGCAAATTTCCTACTCATACATGTTACAGATGTGACCACAGAGTTCCCTGCCTAGCAGCAGAGCCCAGTGGGTGGGACATGCATGGGGCAGAACATGAGAGAATGAATGGGTGCAGCCAAGGGAGAAAAACAAACTTTCCTATCTGCGACATGGCTTGTGCTGCCTGGATTAACAAATCCAAACCAAATCAAACCACTGCAACACGTCACATGACATAACGAATGGACGTGCCTAAGGGAACAAATAAATAATCTAAATCTGTGACAGGGCTTGTGCCATTTGGATTAACAACACCACTCCACTATTCTGGCAAATTTCCTAACCATACACGTTACGGCCGCGCTCACAGATGTCCCACTTAGTAACGGAGCTCAATGGACAGGATGCATGAGAATGGCGCTGAGAGGGAGGTGTTGGCTGGCCCACCACGTGTCTTTGTCAAACGCGGAACATGGCTGCACCACGAGCCAGCTAGAAACTGAAGGCTCGCTTCTCAAAGATGAGAAATGTGGCCTGTAGGAGTCTCAAACTGCAAAACTGGGAGCTCTAGCTCTGTCCCCCATTCAACAGAGATGCTTAATGTGACAAAAACAGTCATAATTTGAGACAGAAGTTTGCAGACAGTCAACCATGCAGCCAGAAAGAGCACCCAATGGTGTGAATGTCTCCTGCGCTAGCTCCTGCTCTGAGTAGCTGTTCCCATGGCAAAAACACGGGGAAAAGGAAAAACAAACCAAAAACTGCCTAATACAAAAAAGCAAAGACAGTCTGGTTTGCAGATGACACGAAGATCTGCAACAGAATAGATGATCCAGATGGGGTGGGCAGAATGAGAAGAGATCTAGATAAACTAGCAAAATGGTCGGAAGAGTGGCAACTGGGGTTTAACACAAAGAAGTGCAAGATCATGCACATAGGGAAGAGAAACTCTGAAGCCACCTATAGGTTGGGAGAGGAATTGCTGGCAGTCACACGGGAAGAAAGAGACTTGGGCATCATCATCACAGATGACCTGAAATCATCCAAGCAGACCACTAAGAGTAGGTAGGATAGAGGGATGTTGGGGTGTATTAGTAGGGTATCAGTTGTAAGCGGAGGTAATATTCTCTTTACAAGACACTGGTTAGGCTCTCATCTGAGTACTGCATGCAGTACTGGAGGCCACACCTTCACAAGGATATTAACAAAATGGAGGCAGTCCAGAGAAGGGCAACCAAAATGGTGCAGGGACTGCATCAGAAAACATATGAGGACAGATTAATGGAGCTCAATATGTATACCCTAGAGCAAAGGAGGGAGAGAGGTGATATGTTCGAAACATTCAAACACCTTAAGGGCATTAACAAGGTGAAAGAGTCGAACATGTTTCAATACAAGAAAACTAGCAGGACAAGAGGACACAGCATGAGAGTAGAGGGAGGCCGATTAAGGGGTAATGTGAGGAAGTTCTTTTTCACAGAAAGGGTGGTGGATGCATGGAACGGCCTACCCAGGAAGTGGTGGATATGAATACGGTGCAGGGCTTCAAACAGGCATGGGATAAGCATAAGGGAGCAATACAGATGAGTATCAATAGGCAGGCCATTGACAGAGTAAAGGCCTATGGCACATTCATAAGGCAGAAAAAGAAATGGACAGACTAGATGGGCCTTGCGGTCCTTATCTGCTGTCAACTTCTATATTTCAATGTTTTAGTAACCATGTTGCTGGAGATGTTGCGGGGGAGAAAAAAAAAACCTGACCTAACCAGCTGACTAAGCTACCCCACAAGAAATTAAAGAACAGTTTTACTTACCCGAGACACCAGGCTAAAAATCCCCACGTAGACCTATAATGTAGAAAACACCCTGCTATGGCTAGTGGTCCCCATCCAGGCACTGTAATCGAGTTTTCTAGCAGATTAGTCAATTTCAAAGCCTGAGCTTAACAGCCAAGAATTGTAAATTTAGGGTACTTCCTGCAAGCAGGCAGACCCAACCTGCCCAACAGTCGCACAATCTGAGAAAAAAAACAGACAAATCTTCCTCGAACTCTGTCTATGCTTCCTTCCCTTGAGTGGTACAAATGTTCACATCCCTAGGGTCCATGCTAATATGACAGCTTTGGGTTGTACCACTAACCCCAGTGGGGGAGCAATTTATCCACTGTATTAACTACCTTCCCCATTGACAACGTGGCGTGATACAGAAAAGGTTTAAGGACTGCCCCTTCATTTGGCCATAGATTTTTCTGCGATACATGGGCTCGCAGTAATGAAACACATCTGCTTATCAGAACTGGTGGAGGCACACATTTCTGGAATCTGCTAAAACAGATGATTCTGTTGGCATGGTGATGGTAATTTAAATGACTGTGATACCGTGGGGTTCTTTAAACCTTGAGTTTGGAATACAAAACTGTCGGGATAAAGAATGTTTTCCTTTCTGTAGGTTCCAAAGATGACCATCCTTGTAGGATATTTGTATCTTCTTCCTCACTGTAGTAGCTGAGAGTAAGGCAAGCAGCATAAATAGTAAGTTTTCAGCTGCCCAGATGGCCCAGTGCCCTGCCGTGCAGACAACCTGGGTTTGGAAGCGAACCTGAGTCGCCATGCTGGAACGCAAGTCAGGCTATGGTAGCTGCTGTCTGGTAATGTGTCTCAGTCTGGGAGAGTCGATGGCAAGCTTCAGCGACCTCTGTGGGTGGGCCAAGGAGCTTGCTCCTGTTGCAGGGGGATGTGCTGCATGCAAACCAGAACAGGCTCTGCTCATGTCAGGGGAGGTTGAAGGGACTAGAAAAATGGGGAGGGGGAGCATGGCCATCTAAATGACAGTCGGTGTCCTGTGTTTCCTTGGGTCCTTGACTCTGCTGGCACTGTATCTTAGTACATATGGGACTGTTTTGAGGGGTGGGTGAGAGGATGGCTCCTTCTCTCCCAAGCCCCTACTATGGCAGGCAAAGCAGGCCTTGAACAGGGTATGTGCCTGGGAGCAGGGTTTATCCCTGACAAGATGTATGCAGCTGTGGAGAACAAGCTGTATAGAAAACAAAAATGTAGCCGGCCTGGTGTCGCTGAAGGCTGAGGCGCTGGATGACTTATATTTGCTACACCAGCAACCTCGGGTTGTTGGGGAGACGGCATGGGGAGAGGCGGAGCAGGACTGAGCTGCATAATGGCAGCTCCTCTCCTGGGGGTCACTGCCCCGCGCCCCGGGTGGGAGTCTGAGGTGGCACAGGGGTAACGTGTGACTGGTAGGGTGGGGCGTCCTGCAGTGTGTGGCATGTATGTGCCTCCACATGCACGTGCTAATGCCAAGGACACGAGGGTGGGCGGAAAAACAGGGAAAATGGATAATTAAATAATAGAAAGAAAAAAAAAATGCTACTCTTTCCAGTTAATGGGAATCTGTAGGTTCATACTGTCAACTCTGTATATTGCTCATACCTGCCCCCCCACCCGATCTATTAATCTCACCTATGGAGAGGTCTAGTGTTAACGTTGTGCTGAATTTTCATATTAAAGCACAGCGGCATCCTTGGTTAGCCAGCACCATTTTGTCATGTGCAGGCATGCCTGGTGATGTCAGCACCTCGCCAGTGTCCATTCATGCGTACAGACGCTGGTGAAGATTTCTTTCCAGATAGTCCTGTTGACTTGGAGGTTTGTGTTCGGGGACACTTTGCATGCCCATTTCCCTAATGCGATAAAACGTTTTGGAAATGGCACATGAAGGATATAAACTGTGTTGTTGAACAGATACCCAAGGCTAAAGCTTTAAAATGCAAAGCATGGTTATACAGTACCTGAAGCAACTCATAATGACCAAGGGGTGACCCAAAGTCAATTTGTAGGAGACTGCTTATTAAAAAAAACCTGACCTTTCAGGACTACCTCTTCATTGTAGTGCAAATGGAGTTGCAGGGAAACCCGACATTTTCTTTCTGATGATGAGAATCAGGAGACTTCCAGGTTTATTTTTCCCTGTTTTGAGTTGGTCTAGTACCACACTACTTACGTAATCTACCCACTTCGTGGATTCTGCCACCATGTCACTGGTCCAGACAGCACTTATTAATTGTAAAACACATACAACAACATTTTCTATAACTGGAACATCCAACATGTCTTCAAAATAAATGTATTTCTTTAATCACTAAACCCCAGTGTTTCACCAATATGGCTTCTTCATGCAGTGCTTCTTTTTTTTCTGCTACACGTCCTGATTTACATTTTGTTTGTTATGTATCAGTCTCTTGGTTGCCTGGCTCTGTGTAGAAAGCTTAAAGTACAATATTTCAGTTTGGCTCTTATCAGCCGAATAAATCTTGAATATACTGGGCCTTGCGTTACAGAACGCTCACCAGCAGAAGAAAGGAGCAGTCTCCTAAAGAAGCCTTACTGGCAAAACAATGGGGTTTAGTGATTACAGAAATAAATGAAATGTATCTTAAAGATGTGCTGTATAATTTTACAAAAAAAGCTGCATGTGCACCACTCCCCTTTTAAGATATGTGGTTTCAGTCTACCTGGAATCTGCTCACAAACAAGAATCCTGTATCAAAACTGGCAATTTCCTGTGCAACCCCCAGTTCTACTTTAACTGGGAACAAAAACTATAATGCGAAAGAAATGATGTGACCTAACCGGGGATTTAATCCATGCCCCCAGAACACCGTCCCAGTGCTCCACCACTGAGCTACTGGGCTCAAATAGCAGCCTGAGGGTCCTACAGTCGCTTTCTTTCTCTGACTGAGTATTCTGCAACTAGGAACAATTGAGGCTGCCACGTGAACCTGATAACTTAGTGGTAGAGCACCAGTGGATGGTGGTCTGGAGGCCAGGGTTCAATTCCCAGTTAGAGCATGTTATTTCTTTCTCATTACAATTTGTGTTCCAGTTGCTGAGCAGTGGCTAATACTGGCCACTAACTAATAATAACTATCTAGATTACTTATTATACACCTCGCCTCCCTTGGCCTTTTAAATTCCTGCACCTACCTCTTGTAACACTGCAGCTCCTCCTGACAACCAGCAGCCGCGCTTTGAGTTGATTTGCGCTCCTGCAGCACCTCCCTCAGCTCCTGCAGTGTAAACGAGGGCGGTTGGGGTCCTTCAGATCAATCATGATCTTGTCTGTTTCATGGTTAGACTGTAAAAGACAGCATCTTGTCTTCAGGCCAGCAAAAAATAAAGCATATACAAAGCTAATCCTCTGCCAAACAGTACAAAGCGCAGTCGCTTGCTGCAAGAATTGAATATCCTTGTAAGCAGCAATGACTTAATCTCCTTTTATTCCTGAATGTAATATTTATGGAAGAGTTCTAAACCGATTTCAAACCAAACTGACAAGACTATGTGACTACTCACTACTGGTTTATAATATTTCTATCCTGACTTGTACCCTTTTCTGGTTCTCCCTCATGTTCTTTAGAGGCTGCTGCATCTGTGTTGGTGTGACGACAGTGCCACTGCGTGACCAACAATCTGGTGGCACATGCACACCTGAAGACTTGAGGCACCATTTTCACATTGTTAGCGTGGCACAAGCCGTGTTTGTACTGCGCTAACCTGGAATAGCGCCAGCAGTCGAGGGCGTACCCATATTCAAAGGGCACGGATACACAATGCACCCCCGACAGTGCCATCACCCACAATATTGTGCTGCAGCGATGCAAATGAGGGTTCCCTCATGCATATGTGGCGCAGCACAATGTTGAAAGTATTCAGAAGCGCTAAACGGCCGCCAGCAGTGGTGCAGATTAATTCTTCTGAAACCCAGCCCTTAACAGTGCGCAGATCCGTCTGCCCACTATGAAGGGCTGGGCACCCTAGTGGATCAGTGTCCCTCCCCTGCCCCGATCCCTGTTCACAGACATAAGAAAAATCTCAGTGGAAGTTCAGCTCCCCTGCCCCAATCCCCGTTCACAGACATAAAAAACTCTCAGTGGTAGTTCAGTGTCCCCCCAATTCACCGACTGATGCCGTCTCTCTCATACACATCCCCAGTGGTCCAGTGGTCCCTCCCACCTCCTCAATCCATGTCAAACGAATAAAAAAACTCCCCAATTCCCTGGTAGTCTAGTGGTCCCCCTTCCTGAGACCCAATCCATGTCAAATTAATAGGAAACTCCCCATTCCCTGGTAGTCTAGTGGTATCTGCCCCCAAACCCCAATCTGTGTCAAATGAATAAAAATCTCTCCGATTCCTGGTAGTCCCCGGACGTGTTAAATGAATAGAAAACTCCCGATTCCCTGGTAGTCTAGTGGTCCGCCTCCCCTGCCCCGATCCATGTCAAATGAATTAAAACTTCCCATTCCCTGGTATTCTAGTGGGCCCCCAGCCCTGATCTGTGTCAAATGAATAGATCATTATATATTTTATTAGAATTTTGTTAACAGGTAAACCAATGAGACAATTGAGTCCTTTTTCAGGGCGAATTCAATTAGTTACATACAACAGCAGCTCACAGTGACAATATACTGCGTAGGCATTTCAGTACATAAAATTATACAGTTGGTAAGGACACAAACAAAACTAAAATTACACAACAGGTAAAAACAGAGGATAGGAGCCAGTTATGAATACCAACCACTGTAGTAATTAGTTACAGACATTTAAGCACGGAAATACATAAGTGGTTTCATTCAGGTGTGCTATTTAATTAGAATAGGAGACTTGCATTCAGATCAAATCAGCTAAGGGCTAGGGAACTTCAGGGCTGAAGACAGCACTGACAAAGTGCTAGAGCCCAGGGAGCATTTTGAGTTTTCTTTAGAACTGCATGATGGTTGAACTTGCATAAACTTCTGGGGTAGGGAATTCCAAAGTGGTGGCGCAGCTGCAAAGAAGGGATCTACTGCAGGCGGCAGACTGGACCCTAGGGGTATCAAGCAGCAAGTTAGTAAGTGATCTCAGTGACTTGGCAGGTCACCTATATTGAAGTAGGGTGGAGAGGCTAGGAAGAGGAGCAGTAGGTTGTAATAGTTTATAGGTCAGACACTACATAGGGAACCACAGTCTTACCTCCCAGGAGGGCCACCATAGTGAGGTATGGACATTGCAGTGGTGTTCTCGCGGATGGGCACCAGCAGGAAAGCATGCTGTTCTGCTGCAGAGTGTCCTTAATTTAGCCAGAACAGCGTTTGAGCGGATTATAAGATTGGGGCTGCATAAAAGAAGGTAGTTAGTAGTGCACTGTTATTTACTGCGAGCCACACAGGAGTAGAGAGGTAGGGAGAGAGTCTGTATAGTAGGCCAAGCTTAGGTTTAGAGTTTTGGAGAGGGAGTCTACATGGGGTTTGAAAGACATATCTTGGTCTAGTACCACACCTAGATATTTAAATGACTGCACTACTTCCAAGTTCATGCCTGAATTAGCAGAAAGTTTGAGGAGGTGGTCTTATTATCTCCTGTCATATTCATTTTTTATTGTGACTGTACCTGCTGCCCCCGTGCCTTGACTGTTTTGACTCTGCTGCTTCCTGCTCCCAGGAGAGTTCCGAATGCCTCATCGACGAGGGATTTTGCCGCTTCCTGAGGTGTATCCAAGGCGTTTCAGGTTCGTGTTGCCCTGTTTGCTCTTCCTGGATTACTTGACCCGAAAGCTGGGGAGAGCTCCTCCAGGTCGGCGCCCCCCTGGTGTGTTTCGTGGGTCGGCTGCTGGAGGGCAGTCATCGGTTCGTTTGGGACTGGGGAAGTGCTTGGCTCAGGGGTATTCTTTTTTAAACTCTGTTTATTTTCAGTCATTTATCAATGAATATGAAAGTACATTATCTGATTTCAGGTATAGGATACATCACAGGATACATTATAGTAGGTAACACGTAGCCCTTCATTCATTGTTACAGCATACTGGCGGTAAAAACACTATTCATTACTTATCCAGAAAATCTCCAAGATTGGCTTATACAGCAAGACTATGGACAACCATTCCTAAATATTTTGAAAAGTCCAAGAGTCCTTTCTTTTCAGATAGGCTTGTGTCTGACGAGCTCAGCCATGCCATTAAACAGAATGCAGAGAGTTATTCCTAAATAAAAATAATGAAGATGCCCCTCAAGTTGCTCACAGATATTCTAAAACGCTTACCATACATGTTTTAAGGAAAGGCTTAAGCAATAAAAGACCCTGATCAAGCTAGCTATCCCTACCCAAACCACACCGCTAGATGGAAGAAGACTTTCTCACAAAAAGGTATTCTAAATATAAGAAACATTTTCATCGAATTTAATATATTCTCTCCCCCAACATTTGAACAGGTCCATTCTGCAACAGACTTAAAACAGAATTTTACTTATGTTTAGAACATTTCCTCAAGCTTGCTTAAAATAACTTAAATACCAGTGCTAAACAATCACTGAGTCCCTCAATTAGGTTAGTCCCAACTTTCAGGTTTCACAGTCCTCTTCCTCCATATCTGGATGACCAGGTTTAGCAAAGTCCGCTCGGATAAAGTCTAACTTATGACCCGCCTCAGCTGGATCATTGTAAAGATAAGTTTTCCCGGCGTAAATAATCTTCAGCCTCGCCGGCATCTGGAGAGAACGGTTAATGCCTAACTCTCGTGGGCCAGCACGAACGGCATCGAATCCTTGCTGCCTCATCCTCGCGGAGTAACTGAGATCAGGAAAGCAACTGCTCCATCTGAGAGTAAGTGCTCCTGCTGTTTTGCTTTTTGCAATATCTGGTCTCGGACATGTACCCCAATGGTGACAACTAGGACAGTAGGGTAACTTGGGGTTGTTAGGTTATCGCTGTGGTGTAATGCGATAAGCTCAGACAATCAAATTATCTGTACTTAGCTAGAATAACTCCTGTAGAAGCCGATGCATGTAGTCCATCAAATTTGCTCCCTCTACTCCTTCGGGTAGTCCCAAAAACTGGAGATTACAGGCTCTATTTTCAAGGAATTCCAGTCTTGTACACAGTATTTTATTTTCTTTTAACCCCCATCTGTCACGGTTGCTGTTTTAGAAACTGTGGTAGTAAGGTCAGTGTAGTTTGTTTCCATAACTGATACTTTGGTTTCTACTTGAGACAGTTTGCTATTATAAGTTTCCAGCTTTTTATCTATTTGTTGAACCGCTTGCAAAATAGCATTGACTGTGGCCTCTAAGTCCCCAGGTTTCCTGTCCGGGTGCAGGCCATGTGTAGGAGTACTGGCAGATGGCGTGGTGCCTTTCCCTCAGCCCGTTTCTTTAGAAGAGTCTGTTTTATTCTTCCCTATCGTAGGATTTGGCTGAAATCTCTCCAGTAGCTCCGTAAAGACTTTCACTGTCCAGTAAGATTGGTGGTTAGGTAGGTTTCTGCCATTTTATAGGTAGTTTTAACTTTTTATTGCTGCAACAATCCGGAGCAACTTGAGAAGCATCTACTGCTGTTGGCTGCTAGCCATGCCCCGGCTCAGGGGCATTCCTTTTTTTTTTTTTAAACTTGATTTTTTTCATTAATTATTCCAGAAATTGGGAGTTCAGTTTTAACAAGTCCATCTGTATACACAAATTAAAAGTAGAGAGTAAACAATCAAGTACATATCTGATAAATAGCTGCCAAGACATGAATTTTCATTTAATTTCTTATACAATAAAAATTAATGGGGGGGGGGGAGGAAGAAGGCACCATACTGTCACAGTGTAAAGCATAGAGGAATTATATAAATAGAACCATAGGTGAGGGTAATTACTATTTAAATTGGCTAACTGGAGATAGCTTTATCCATGACAGCTAAATAGTGAGAGGAGACACCTGGGAAGGGGATACAGGTCTAAGGTACCAGATCTTGTCTATGAATGACGATCTGCAGCCACCAGGGAGACCAATAACCCTGTATCAGGATAGTTTTTTCCTGTATTTTTGCCGTCATACTCTCCATCAAATATATATCATGGAGTTGATCTTCCCAAGCCCTAAGAGTGGGGGGGGACCATCAGCCAACTTTTAGTAATAATATTCTTGGCCTCGGTCAATAGAATCAAGGCCAAATATAATTTAGATTTATTTTTAAAATCCGGTGGGAAGTGTAGTAGTATTGCTGTGGCAGGACTAAGAGGAGTCAGTTCCAGCCATAAGACTGTTATGACCCTCTCCACTTCCCTCCAAAAGCCATTGAGGATGGGGCAGCCCCAGAAAATGTGGAAGTGGGTGGCCTCATGGGCCCCACATTTTCTCCAGCATGAGGCATCTCGTGAGGGAAGATATTTGGAGGTTATATGTGGAATACGAAAGAAACGGGAGGACACTTTCCAGGAAAATTCACGCCAACTATATGAATTGGTTATTTTATGGTGTCTCCTCCATATCCACATCCAGTCCATCCTGGACAAGTCCACCTGCATCTCTCTTTCCCAGATCCCTTCAATCCTCCTCCAGGGATCACCTGGTGAGGAGATGTATGCCCGGTAAAATCTGGAAATTAAGTGTCTGGGCTCTGTCTCTGCCTGTATTAATAGTAAAAGTGTAAACAATGGTGGAATCTCCTCCTTCCACTGTTAAGGACACTACAGTCTCATGAAAGTGTCTAATTTGAAAATATCGAAACCAGTCTGTGCTTGGGAGGGAAAATTCCTCCTTAATTGCATAAAGGTTTTAAAGTTACCATTTGAATAGAACTGATTGTGTGGGAAAGCCCCATAGAGGACCATTTATTAAAACCTTTATCTACACCCAAGGGGTTAAACCTCCGATTCTTCCAAGGGACCCCTATCCAGAGAGCACCAAATGAGTTTGCAGATAGAGACAAGAATCTTGACCATGTTCCAAGATAACTCCTAAAATAAACTGATATCTCCGAATCCAGATCAGTCATAGAGGGAGGCTGGGAAATGGCTGACGCATTTAATTGAATATCTGATAGTTCTTGTTCTATATCTCTCCACCATGGCCCAGACCCTCTTGGGCACAGCCATTCACTAAAATGATTTAGCATAATAGCCATCGCATACCCGGACCAACTGGGTAGTGATAGGCCTTCTCTTTCTTTGGGGGCATACAGTTTATCTAGATCTATCCGGGGTTTACCTCCCTGCCACAGGAAATTTGAAAGCAGTCTATTCCATCTCTTCTCATCTCTCTTGAGAAGCGACTGTGGAATTGTCTATAGTAAATACAGTATGCAGGGAAGCACATTTACCTGAACTATCTGAATTCTATTCATCAGGGAAATCAGGAGAAGGGTCCAGGTCTCCAAGTCCCACTTAATTTGTGCAAATAGCTCAGTATAATTTTTGTTATAAGTCTGTGTTGGTGTCCTGAAAATTTGTATACCTAGATATCTCAACGAATCACATTCCCAATTATATGGGAATTTTGCTTGTACATTTATGTCTGGGAAATTTCCTATATTTAGTGTTTCTGTTTTCTGGGTGTTAATCGGCAAGGAGGCTTCGGGTTTGGTAATATATAACAAAAGATCATCTGCATATAAGGCAACCCTGTGCTCCCTGCCCCTTGCCCAGTAGCCCGACATCTCCGGTAGTTGACGAAGATACTGGGCCAGTGGTTCTGCATATGTAGCAAAAAGGTATGGGGAAAGGGGGCATCCCTGCCGGGTTCCCCTGGATAGCAGAAATGTCAAGGAGCATGAGCCATTAGCTTTAACTACAGCCTGGGGGATGGAATAAATGCCTAAAATATTGGCTATAAACTCTGTTGGAAAAAGCAGCTTTTCCAGGTTTTTTTTCAGGAAAATCCAGGAGACTCTATCAAATACCTTCTGGGCGTCGAGTCCCAGGATAAGTAAATGGGCTTGAGCACGGCAGGCACGTTCTGTTAAGTATAAAGTCTGTTTAATGTTATCAGACATTTGTCTGGTGGGTATAAAACCTGCCTGATCAGGATGAATTAGTAAGGGAATAATGATATTTAGTCTATGAGAATACTTGTGTATATCTTAATAGTTCTGATTCAAAACCGAGATGGGCAGATACAATTCACATTTATGGGTTTTTTTTTTCTAGGTTTTAGGATTACAGAAATTGTGTATATGACCAGGATCTTGGATATATGCCCTTCGATGGCCTTCCTCCATCATTCGGTTTAATGGATCGGAGATCCATTCCCAAGCTGACTTGTAAAACTCTGCTCCATAGCCGCCTGGACCAGGGCTTTTCCTGTTTTAAGTTTAAGAATGGCATTTTAACCTCCAAGCTGGTAATAGGACGATTAGTGTTTGCTTTTGTTCCTCAGTAAGTCTAGGTAGAGCTAAATCCTCAGGAAGGCATCAACCTCGGCCGTCCGCTGGGAATCATCTTTATATAATTTGGCATAATAAGATTGGAAAGCCCCACTATTTCAGAGGTGTTAAAGCAGACCACTCCTGGAGAAGGGTGTTTAACCTTGGAAATTATAGATTGTCTGATTTGTTTTCTGAGTCTGTGTGCCAGAATTCTGGTAGTTCTAGGGCCCCCCTCAAAGTATTTTTGTCTGAGCCACAGTAAGGCCTGTTCTGTCTTTTCCATGAGTATCTTTTGAATAGAATGTTGAGTGGCAGTGATTTGATCTAGTAGAGAGGTGTCTCTCTGCATATGTGCAGATTGGAGGAAGCTCAGCTTCTCTTGAAGCCGATCCAAATTAGATTCTAATCTATGCCTTTTTCGCGAGGAATATACTATTAAATATCCTCTCAACACAGCCTTCAGAGTGTCCCATAGTAACTGGGGAGAGGTCTGCGTGTTGTTATTATCTGCCAAAATCTCCTTAATCTTGGCTTGCATCAGGTCTCAACATTCAGGATCTTGTAATACAGAGTTATTTAGCCACCAGTATGTATTTTCTTCTCACCCTGTGATTCCATCTCTAGCAATATGGGGGCATGATCTGATAGACAAATATTATGAATTTCAGCTCCCTGTATCAATATGGCATGTTCCTTTGAAACAGAGAAATAATCTAAGCGCGAATAGTGTTTATGAGCATGTAAACAAAAAGTAAATTTTCTGGTCTGAGGATGTTGCCACGAGTCTACCAAGCCCAATTCCCATATCAATTTCCTCAGGTGACGCTGTCCTGAGGATTGCAGCAGGGGTCTAGAAGCTGAAGTGTCCCTAGATGGATTAAGGAGGCAATTATAGTCTCCTCCCACTATCAAGACTCCCTTCTTAATAAGTAGGATTTTTTCAAATAATTTTTGAATGGATGAGGCATCCGTCCCAGGTGGGATGTATATATTTGCTATAGTATAGTGTCTGTTCCCCAGTGTACCGACCACTACCACCAGTCGTCCTTCCGAGTCCGAATAGTAATGGGATACTACAAAAGCAGAACTTTTGGAAATCAGAGTCACCACCCCTCGGCGACATCCCCTACGGTATGCCGACTCATAAATCTGTCCAAACCCAAATTGAAGTAGTTTTTGGTGCTCTCTGGAGTCTAAGTGAGTCTCCTGTAGAAAACTATCGCTGCACTACATTTTTAAGTGCTTTAATTGTTCTATATCTTTTCACTGGTCCAGTCAGCCCGTTCACATTATGTGACAGGAGCTTCAGTGACTTACCCATTCATATGAAATTGCAGGTAATGTAATTCCATAACTCCTGATTTCCCTTCATCCCCAACCCCCCATCCCCCAAACTGAGTCTTACCCAGCATTGATAAGTAGATAATCCCAATCCTGGAAAATATTTAAGAGAAACCTCAACCCAAACCCAACTGGGGAACAAGGGAGGAAAAGATAACAACAAACTATTTACATCAGTGACTTCCAATTTGTAGGCGGTTGTTTTAAACCTGCCTGTATTAGGCAGATACGACTGCCTAGAGAGCAGTGCACATACATGCAAAGGTAGGTTTTCTTTGGGTACTTTGACCCAAAACAGGAGGGTATGGAGGGCGGTATTTAAAACAAAAAGGATCAAAAACTTATAAGATGGGGAGCTATCCATCTTGGAAGCTATAGGAAGAAACAGGGAAATCTAAGGCGTGGTTTCCAGGCTGTGGGTCTCTGTCTCCCTCCTGAAAAAGGAAAAAGAAAAACTTATAATTATGGGGAATGGTATATTGGTATTATCACTATCCCCCAAGGGGGGTAAAGGACCACTTAAAAAATCAAAACAAACATATAGAAGTCTCTTAAATCAAACTGCCCCAATGGTATCAGTAGGATCTGGTCAATGTTCCGCTATGCCAAAGGGGAGGAGGCCTGTATGTCCTGATCCTTTCCTTCAGGATCAGAAAATGTCCCCGATAATGATATAACAGTACATTAATTATAGATGAATATCTCGAGTTCTCCTCCTGATCTCCCTATTATCTGGCCCATCCTCCGAGTTCCGTCCCCGACTGTCCGTGAGAGACAGTTCACCTCAGCCACCCGTGTCGCTTCGGTCTCCGAATCCCTCACCGCATCTAGCCGGGTGCCACGTAGGCGGGCAGGAGATAAACAGCCCTGCCTCCACCCAGGCCAGTCTTCTCTTAATCATTTAGCAGTGTTCCCTCTCAAGGGAAGGAGCACCCAGGAGAGCCGGCCCTAACGACCAGCCTTATTATCAGAGTGTTGTAATCCCTTATTTAGCTCCATTTTCTGGGAGCGCCCTCTCCCCCCATCTTATGACCAGGCCGCAGGACCAATCCCATGCCTTCGGTATCTTCCCTCTGTATAGTCCCAAGTCTAGAGAGATTCGAATGAGGCCTTCGTCTCGAATCCAGCAGCCCCCAAACTTTATGCAGGATTTTTTGACCACATATTATTAAGTACGGAGATTCATTTAAGATCTCCCCTCCCTAACAAACAAGTAGAGGGGGAGTAGGATAAGTTTATGTAGTATAAGATTCCGTCCCTCTAGGCCAACCGGGAAGGGGAGGGTGCCCGCCTCTCTGTCAGTACCAAGTCCAAAGGAGATATCCCTGAGGTCAAGTAATCTAGGAGCCAATATATCAAGGTCCCAGGTGCCCCCGAGATGATAAAATAATGCTTCTCTAAGAATTCAGAGAGGCCTGGGAGGAAAAAGGGGACTCCCACCCCGGCTTGCCCACAGTACCACTGCCAATGCGGATGCGTCAGAGACCTACCGGACAGGGGCAGGTGAGGTAACAAGCAATTTCTCACATTCATACAGGGAGTTACTCACTCAGGTAGGGTACACCATAGCTGGATCGCAGCAAGAAGGTGCTCTCACTCTGAGGAAGCCCCTTGGTAAGTAAACTTTTTGAGGCAGTCCAGAGCCTGCTGCAATTGAGGATCTCTCGCATTAGAGTCTTTAGAGGAGGAAGTGAGAAAGCTCTTGTGAAATTCCGCTCTACTAGGCATCTGGAGTCCTCTCTGCCGAAAATCCTTGAAGGCTTCTGTCAGCGAGTCGTAGGTTGTTTGGCCACTCGGGTATTGTACCACTTGCAAAGCTGGATAAGGCGTTCTGAAGGTCAATTTATTTTGGCATAGAATCTGGAATAATGGACTATAACTTCAACGCCTTTTAAGCGTTTGCGGTGCATAGTCATTATCGAAAAATATTCTGGTCATGCCATAAAATAAATACTTTCTTTTGAGCCCATGCTTTTTTAAGGATTGCCTCTTTAGTGATATATCTGAGAAAGTGGACGATCACTGATCGGGGCCTGGCTGTGTTGGTGTTAGGTTTAGGGCCTAATGCCCGATGAACTCTCTCAAATTCCATAGGGAAATCTGTATCCAACATCAGGGATGTTCGTAGAAGTGTCTCACCAAAATCAGTGATATCTTTTCCCTCTGCTCCTTCTGGTAATGTATAAATACGTATATTATTTCTATGATTTTGATTCTCAGAGTCCTCTTGTCTCTCTGAGATGACTTTACAGATTTGAGTAATTTGTTTCATTTGGTCCTGGAGTTGAGCTATCTGTGAAGATGCATTCGTGTGATCGTGTTCCAAAGTATTAATTCTCTGTTCCATATTCTGCATATCCGTACACATTTCGGAAACTGTTTCTTTAATTGTTCTGACTTCTGATTTAATATTACCAAGTTCATTAACGTTTAATAACAAATTGGATAAAATCCTTAAGTTGGGCTGTTGGTCGCCTGAAACAGTGGCAGATTTTGCTTTGCCCTTGAGTCGAGATCCCCTTTTAGGAGTTGGAGTTTTACTTGCTGCATACTGAGAGTGGGCCGAGGTGCCAGAGTCCGAGATTTCTGTTTCTATTCCATCGGGATCATCCGGTAAAGCTGCAAAGCGATTAGAGACTTCCATTCCCCTTGTCTTCTCAAATAATCTCCACATTAGCTTGGAATATGTGAATTGTGAAAACTGTTAATTAGCAGGAGAAATGGGAGAGATGCACTAAGCGGTAGAACCAGGCAGCCATCTATGAGGGTGATGACACCAAGTCCAGGGCATTCTTAATTAGCTTTAGTGCTCTTGGAGGAGTTTCTGGAGTATTGAAGCTGCCCTTGGACAATTCCTCTTGGGCTTGATTTGGTTTATTTCGATCCAGACCTTGGTTTCTGGTGAGTGCAGTGACCCGTTCTGTTTTGGGAGGCACATTAGCCCCTGAGGGTTGTCTCTCTGCACAGACAGCTGGTGTTTTTCCCAAATCTGGCCCTGAAACCTTGATGGGTGTGTTGCCTCGCTTCAGTGGTTTAACATCATTTGGATGTCCTGCTGTAGGAGCTGAAGGGTATTATGAAGGACTTTACAGTGGGGATCTAAACAGGTTACTGGTTTATTTATGTTCGAAAAATGTTTGAGCAGTGAAAGTGCACTTTATCTCCATCTTTGCAACTGTTACATGCTGGTCAAAACTGCGAGAGGGCCTTGGTCTGCCTGCTTCTGGATTTGGGCATTGGAGGCGAGAGCTACTTAGGCTCCATACTGCTACTGAATTTTGTCTTGGTGACTTTTCTGGAACATTCGTATTTTCTCTAATATTGTTGGTGGGAGCTGCATCTTGAACTCTGTTTAACTGGATTTAAATGAGCCTAAGGGGGTGAGAGCCCTGGAAGCTTTTTTATTTAAACTACACTGTTAAACTGTATGCGATTCTTTTTTTCATCATATAAATGGACAGCTTTTTATGTTGGACATTTCTAAATTTTCATAGTTGTAACAGGCGCTGGATTCTCCTATTGTATTTTTGCTGAGAGTAGGGTCGGGGGGATTTTTGATTTATTAGTGACTGGTGTGTGTTTGGTGTTTATTGGTTGTGCGCTTGTGGTTGTATATTTATTGTTTTTTTTCCTATTATATTGCGTTTGAATTGTAGTTAGTCATGTGTAGAGGCACACAGGTAGTTAGGCTTACCTACTCGTCCGACTTCCTACGGTCATTCTCAGGGCTCCCATTACCTCTACTGGTGGGGGTTCTCAGCCACTGTCGGAAGCTGGCGGTCCTAAGGGCACGATGCAATTACCATAGTGAGGGTCCCAAGTACAGTTATGTGGGGGGTAGGATTGGGGTAGTGTGGACCAGGAGACACCCAGGGAGGAGAAGGGGTCAGGACAGAGGACCTTCATACCTGGTTCCCCTCCCTAGGGCTATGCTAGATGTCACCAGCCAGCAGGTACAGCATCCAGCCTGCTCAGTTCATCCCCTTTGGGTCGTTCTTTGTAACACAAGATTGATGAGGAATAAGACTGCGGTGATGGAATCTTTCATCGCCGATTCCTCAGCAGATTGTATTTGCATTATTGAGACCTGGTTAGGTGATGATGCTGGCCCTGTGCTGGCAGCTTCTGTCCCTCCTGGCTACTCGGTCTTGCATTACCCGAGGAGGGATTGTAGAGGTGGCAGGGTGGCTATTTGTTTTAGATACATCCTGGGCCTCACCACACTCCAAGTGCGAACACCAGTGTCCTTCGAGTGTGTCATCGTTACATGTGCCCGGGAGTCAATTGCAGAACATTTCTCGTTTACCAGCCTCCGGGTGGTTGGAAGTCTATTTCTGTAGGAGCTGGCAGACTTCGCGCCAAGCAGGTGCTGGAGTCCCCTAGAATCCTTGTTCTGGACTTCAGTGCCTGAGTAGACAATGAATCCTGCCTTTTTGGACAAGAGCTCCTTCAGCTGATGTTTCAGCTGGGATTGATTGAGGCAGTTGCCTCCGGGACGCATGTTCATGGCCACACTCTGGATCTGATCTTCTCACTTGGACTTGACATTTCGGCAGTCAAGGTTGATCTGGTTGTTTGGTCGGATCATCATGTGGTTGAGTTCCAGGGCGGGGCCCCCTGCAAGTTAACCTTCTCTGTGGAAACAATCCGGTGTCATCTGAAAAATAAACTGGAACCTTGCCAACCCCAGAAGTCACTGGCTGATTAGGGCTTGATGCTAGCCTGTGCTCAGGATCTGGAAGCCGGGGTCAATGCTTATAATACGGCCTTGACCGAGGCTCTGGACCTGATCACACCTTACTGTGTTCACCCCTTGCCTTCCCGGTGTCATTCACCATGGTATTGTGCTGAGTTGCACCGGTTGAATATTGAGAAGCATAGGTTAGAGCCCTCCTGGAGGCGGTTGCGCTCTGAGGAGGACAGGCTGGCGCTGCGACTCCATTATTTGGAGTATCAGTAGGCAACTGATCATAGGAAGACTGAATTTTGTCACGATCAATTGCTGTGGAGAAATCATCCAGCTATGTTGTTCCACTCTGTTGACAGTTGGGTAAATCCCTCCTGTCTCCAGTCTGGGGCAGCTCTTTCCACAGAAAATTGTGAACAGTTTGGACAATTTTTTCCCAAGAAAGTTGCCTGTATCAGAGCATGTATTACCTCCTCCAGCCCAGTTCTAACTGGTGGTGATTGGTTTACTAGGAGACAACATCTGTCATGTTAGTCTGAGTTTCGACAGTTTGCCAGAGGTGGTCCTTCGGTGCTCACTACTTTGCGCCTCACCACCTGTGCCTAGGACCCGGATCCGACGTGGCTTATTAGCAGCTGCATGGACTGTTTCAGTCCAGTGTTTGTTGAGATCATCAAAGGGTCATTAAGGGAGGGAGTTTTTCCTATGTCTCTGAAAGAGGCTGTGGTTAGACCCCTTCTGCAGAAGCCATCTCTTGATCCTGACATTCTTCAAACTATAGGCCCATCTTTAATCTTCCCTTTTTGGGGAAACTTATTGAGAAGGTGGTGGTTGACCAACTCGTGGAGCGCTGGAGTCACTTTCGTCTATGAACCTCTCCAGCCTGGATTTCAGCCTCGGCATAGCACAAGATCTATTCATGACAAGGGACAGAGGGCACTATACTATTCTGGTGCTCTTGGACTTTTCATCAGTATTTGACACAGTTGATCACAAGGTGCTGTTGGACCATCTGTGGGACTATGTAGGCACTACTGGCACTGTATTGCACTGGTTTTGCTCATTTATAATTGGAAGATCGCAGTGTGTGGTCCAAAGGATTCTTTCATCAGGCTCCTTCGTACTGCCGTGTGGTGTCCCACAGGGGTCTATCTTGGCACCTCTGTTGTTCTCCATGTATATGCTATCGTTAGGAGAGATCATTAGATGGTACAATCAGGGTTTTCAGTTATGCAGTTGTACAGTGGTAGTCATCTAAAAGTTTCCTCCCTCAAGTTATCACTTAGGTACCACTGAGGTTATTTGCATTTACTGTAATGTGATCCTGCCTCATTCTGCCCCAGTATACCCAGGTATACCTCAGTACTGAGAAACTTTTCTATGACTACGACTGTACCTGTCTTGTGCCCCTGATGATCTGTCTGCCTCGAATATGCTGAGTCGTTGTTTAGCTGAGATCACTGACCGGACATCTGCTAACTGGCTGTGTCTCAACCCCGGCAAGATGGAGGTTATGGTGATCGAGCCGGGTCAAGGGGGCATTTTCGCCTACATGAGGTTGCCTCCCCTTATGGTGGATGGTTGCCCTTTGTCGGTGAATGGGGTGGTGAAGGATCTTGTCATTATTCTTGATTACCGGCTGAACCTTAAAAACAGGTTGTGTCATCATCAGGACTGTCCCCATCTCTAGAATATCACCAGGATCTACCCATTCTTGACTCTTTCTGACCTGGCTACGGTCATCCATGCCTTTGTCACTAGTTAACTCGTTGCTGTAACGCCAGATACCTGGGCTTATCTAGAGGTTTGATTGCACCCTGCAGTTAGTGCAGGATGCTGTAGCCAGGAAGTTGACTGGCACCTCTATGAGAGACCACATCACTCCTGTCCTATGCTCTCTGCACTGGCTGCCTGTGAGTGCACATATCACTTTCAAGATTGGCTTGTTAACTTACAAGGCCCTAGGCGGTTTGGGACCCGACTACCTTAAGGAGCTCCTGATTCTGTACTCCCCGGTCTGCCCCCTACGCTCCACTGATGATGATTTATTAGTTGTTCCACCTTCCTGTTTAAGGAGATCAGGAGACAGGACCTTTGGTGTGGCCTCTCCACTCCTTTGGAACTCCCTTTCTCCATACATCAAGGCTGCTAGCTCGGTGGAGGCCTTTAAAGCCTCTCTCAAAACGTATCTTTTCGAAAAAGCTTTTGATTTGATTTTAATTTTATGCTGGGGTTGTCTTATTCTTGGTCATTTTATTCTCTTATTTGTATTGTTTTATGTGAAGCACTCCAAGCCCTTGGATAGGGCGCTATATAAATAAAACTTGCCTTGCCTCTATAAGGTCCCAAATTTGCTACCAAAAAGCACAACGTTGTTGGTTTTTTTTTTTTTGCGTTTAGTACTAATTTATTGTCTGAGAACCAGCTTTCTAGGAGTTGAAAGTCTTTACCTAATTTGTGGTCGATCCAGCTGACGTTAGCGCTGGACCTGTAAAGAATGGCATCATCAGCATACAGTTGTATGGAGGCATTACCACAATTGAGGGTTAAGTCATTTATAAAGAGAGAGAACAGTAAGGGTCCTAGAATGGAGCCTTGGGGTACCTAACCTCCTAACCATTCTACACATTGTTTCCACTGTGATAAATAGTTTGTAAACCACTGGTAGGAGAGATTATCTAGCCCAAGGTTTCACAGTTTCGCTAGAAGAAGGTCATGACTGACTACATCAAATGCCCTAATAAAGTCTGCAAAGACTGCCCCGTCACCATCCTTGCATCCATGGCTTTGAAGATGTCTGTGGAAAGCTGTAACAGGGCAGTGTCAGTGCTGTGGTTTTTTCCAAAACTCATGTTGAGTATGTGTTAGGGAGTTGCTGCGATTAAGATATTCCTGACGATGTTCAAAGACCAGTCTCTCCTGAAGTTTTCCAAGTATACCAAGAACAGAGATTAGCTGGCAGTTATCAAGCAGCTCATTATGTCCTCCTTTGTGAGCTGGCTTGAAAGTTCCCGTGATGCAATGCTGATGTCATCGTCGAGTTCTCGTAATTACGCGAGATCGGTTGCTGAGCAACCGAAAACATCCACTGCCCCGTGGAGCTCATTGGAACTCTGGTCTGTGTGCAGACCCATAACATTGCAGCAATCTTTTAGGCTGCACACAGACCACAGTTACAATGAGCCCAGTTGGAAAGCTCCCATGGCAGTGGATGTTTTCCATTGCTCAGCAACCAATCTCTTGTAATCGCAAGAACTCGGCGATGATGTCAGCGTCATGCCACAGACACGTTCAAACTGGCTCAAGAGGGTGAACCAGGAGAGTAGCAGTTCCGCATTCGGAGTAAGCAGAAGTGCCATTTTTCCTGGGCAGCACGTCCAAATAACATAACATTGCAAGGTAAATACGCAAAACACTGGTCTTGGCTTTGGTATAAAAGAATATGTTTAAACGAAATTGATGTTAACAATTTGAAGTAAGAAGCTGTGTAATTTTTTTTCAAATTTTAGTGGATTTTAGAGTCCCACCCCAAAATATAAAAGACTGTCAAAAAGTACTAAGAACTGAGCACCGGACAAGTATGCACTCTTCTGGGTCAAGTGGGAAGCAGGCTCTTTAGGAGCAGTACATAAAAATTATAACACTGGCAAGTGGTGGTGACACCTACATAGATATGAAAAATAAACTGAAATAAGCTAAAAGTTTTTTCTTAGTGACCTTTGCAGGCTGTTACAATGGGACAAGATTTAACATTACAAGAAAACGAAAGAAAGTGAAGCAACATGGTAATTAATGTACAGACATTAATGTAAAACACAGTAAAGCATTAATGAATGGAATTTGAAATATATACTTTTTGTTATGTGTTTATATTAACAGAAAATAATGAATACCCGTGAACAAGCACCATTTGGGAGCAAAACTGTTCAAAGTAAGAGAGGAGAGGGACACCAGGGCCATGATATGAGACTAGAGGGAGGAAGGTTCAGGAGGGAGATGAGGAGACACTTTTTTACAGAGAGGGTAGTAGCTGGGTGGAATGCATTACCTGCAGAAGTGGTATCCAGTAGAACAGTGGACTGCTTCAAAATGGGATGGGACAGGACAAGGGGGAGGGTCAATGTAGGGGAAGGGTGGAAGAGAGGGGCAGCTGCAGAATAAGGGGTGCTAGCTGCACATTTGAGCAGACTTGATAGACCTCTAGGCTTTTATCTGTTGGCAAATTTCAGTATGTTTGTAAAATGTAGGGAAATAAAATTGAAATTAAAGAATGAAAAAGAGTGAAGAATGTATTTTCAACAGAAGAGGCCCCAACTACCTATTTTGTATAGTCTACAAGCACCTTGGGAGCCAGTAGAAAGACATAGCACCCTGTATATGTTGTGGCATGAGTGGTAGCCTTCTAGTGGTTTGCTGATGGGCCAGTACCTTAGATACTGTTAAGACAGGCAAATCTGGATAGGAACATAAGAAGAAGCCAGCAGAGTAAGGCCATTTGATCTATCTAGTCTGCTCTTATTACAGGGTCCCAGCTTATGTTTCTGACCCTGACCCCCATCCCCAACTCTCCAATCCTTTCCATCTGCCCCTCCCATGACCCTAACTTTCCCTTTAAGTCTGTCCCATCCTCTCCTGGAGCTGCCCACTGTCTCAAAGAGACCACCTCTTCCATCAGCGTATTCCAACTGACCACCACCTTCTCTGTGGAGAGATGCTTCCTAACCTCCCTCCCCAACTTAAGACTGTGTCCCCTCGTGTTTCGGTTGCCACTCAGCTTAAAACAGCACCTCCTTATCCACCCTATTTATCCCCTTCATGTACTTGAAGGTCTCAGCTCGTGTCCCTCTCCTCTTCTCTAGGGAGTACATGTTCAGAGCCCTCAACCGCTCCTTGTTTGCACTAGACTGTTGGCCAATGATCATCTTAGTTGCCCTCCTCTGGACAGTTTCCAGCAGGTTAATGCTCTTTCTAAGGTGTGGGCACCAGTACTGTACGCCATACTCTAGATGTGGCCTCACCAGTCACCTGTAGAAGGGCAACATAATCTCCGCTTGTCTACTGCTGATCCAACTGGCTATGCAGCACAACATTTTACTTGCCCTTGCTGCTGCTCCCCTGCGCTGCATGGACTGCATCACATCACTAGTGATCATCACCCCCCAGATCCTTCTCCTCCTCTGTTGCAGATACCTGGACTACTCCAAAGCTGTGCGCTGTCCTGAGATTCTTGACTTCAGTGTGTGTAACTCTGCATTTCTTTCTGTTGAAGCCAAGTTGTCAAATCCTGGACTACCTCTCAAACTTTTCCAGGTCATCCTGTAGGTCCTGTATTCCTTTGGCTATGTCCACCCTCCCACAGAGCTCGGTGTCATCCACGAATAGCCACATTCTGCCCTTGTTACCATCCCCAATATCACTGATGAAGACATTAAACAACACCAGTCCCAGCACTGAGCCCTGTGGGAACCCATTGATGACCTCCCTGGTGCTAAATAATTCTCCCCCACCACCACCCCCTGGGTCCTGTTCCATAGCCAGTTCTCTACCCATCTGGTCATCTTCTCCCTAAACCCAAGATCCACCAACTTTCTGATCAACCTCTTGTAGGGCAGAGAGTCAAAGGCCTTGCTGAAGTCCACCACTTTTCCATGTCCATAGTTTTAGTAACCCAGTCTAAGAAGTCAATCAGATTTGTTTGACACGACCTCCTCCCATAAGTCCATGCTGCCTTGCATCCTGTAGACCATGCTCCTCGACACTGTACTAACCTTTCCTCAAGTATGGTCTCCACGAGCACACATGATTGAGGTCAGACTGACCAGTCTGTAATTTCCTGGTTCATCCCTGGAGACTGCTGTTATATAAAGGGCCCACAGGTGCCATTCTCCATTCCTGCGGTACCACACCTGACTCCGTGAACAACTGAACAGGCCTACCACTGGCCCCACAAGCTCCTCTGCCAGTTCATTCAGCACCCTTGTATGTACGCTGTCCGGCATGGTGATGTTTTCACCTTTCATGCTAGTAGCCCTTCCCTCACTCTATCCTCATCTACCACCACATCCATCCTCCCTCTCGCCTCCTTTTCCCCTATGGGCACTGGTCCATCTTTCTCCCAGCTGAAATGGAACAAATGTAACATAGAAGTTAACAGCAGATAAGGACTACAAGGCCCATCGAGACTGATCATTTTTTTCAACCTTATGAATGTGCCACAGGCCTTTATTCTGTCAATGGCCTATCTATACATACTCATCTGTATTGCTCCCTTATGCCTATCCCATGCCTGTTTGAAGCCCTGCACTGTATTCATATCCATCACTTCCTGAGGTAGGCTGTTCCATGCATCCAACACTCTTTCTGTGAAAAAGAGCTTCCTCACATTCCCCCTTAATCAGCCTCCCTCTAATCTCATGCTGTGTCCTCTTGTCCTGCTATTGTTCTTATATCAAAACATGTTAGACTCTTTCACCTCATTAATACCCTTAAGATGTTTGAATGTTTCGATCATATCACCTCTCTCCCTCCTTTGCTCTAGGGTATACATACTGAGCTCCAATAATCTGTCCTCATATGTTTTCTGATGCAGTCCCTGCACCATTTTGGTTTCTCTTCTCTGGACTCCATTTTGTTAATGTCCTTGTGAAGGTGCAGCCTCCAGTACTGCACGCAGTACTCCAGATGGGGCCTAACCAGAGTCTTGAAAAGAGGCATTATTACCTCCCTCTTACGACTTGTGATACCCCTACTAATACACCCCAACATCCCTCTAGCCTTACCTACTGCTTTAGTGGTCTGCTTGGATGATTTCAGGTCATCTGTGATGATGATGCCCAAGTCTCTTTCTTCCCTTGTGACTGCCAGCAATTCCTCTCCCAACCTACAGGTGGCTTCAGGGTTTCTCTTCCCTATGTGCATGATCTTGCACTTCTTTCTGTTAAACCCCAGCTGCCACTCTTCTGACCATTTTGCCAGTTTTTCCAGATCTCTTCTCACTCTGCCCACACCATCTGGATCATCTACTCTGTTGCAGCTCTTGGTATCATCTGCAAACAGGCAAACCTTATCCTCCAGTCCATCTGCAGTGTCACTGATGAAGATACTGGAGAGGACTGGCCACAGGACTGATCCCTGAGGTATCCCACTTGTGACTTGTACTCCTTCAATACCTCTGCTTTTCCCCACATTTTCCTCCACCCGCTCGTCCCCTTTCTGAAGCCTAACAATCCTGTCTTTCTTATCCCTTTTTTCGCTTATATAGTGAAAAAAAAAGCCTTCTCTCCCTTAATCCCCCCAGCTTTCTGCAGTTCCTTCTGAGCTTTAGCTTGCCAGACTACCTTACTTCCCTTCATAACCATCTTTAGGTAAGTCTCCCTGTCCTGCTCTCTCTTGGTCTTTCTGAATTTCCTATAGACTAACTTGAGTAAGCAGAAGGAAAACATTCCAGGATATGACTTATCGGAGAGCAGGACAGCAGGCTAGCTAGACCAATGGTCTTTTTCAGCTTTAGAGTTTGTTTCAGGAAAGTTATTAAAGCATTTCAGTGTTCTCAGGAAAACACTTTTTTCAAATTCCAGTTGTCCTTCATAGTGCTTTAAATACACTGCTCGCAATTATCCATGATTTTCTGACCTCGTTTTCCATGACAACAAAGTATGATGTCACATGCACAGCAATTGTGAGGTTAGTTAGCAAGCTGTTTTGATATATGCAGTGAAATAAGTACTAGCTTACATAGCAGAATTATGTCCAGGAGGAGGGAGGTGATCCTCCCTCTATATAATGCCTTGGTCAGGCCACAACTCGAGTACTGTGTACAGTTCTGGAGACCTCATCTAAAGAACATAGCACTGCTGGAGAGGGTCCAGAGTACAGTGACCAGGATGATTCAGGGAATGGAGGGGAGGCCCTATGAGGAGAGACTGGAAGAGCTTGGGCTGTACACGCTGGAGAAGAGGAGAGGAGAGACAGGGGAGACATGATCGGGGTCTTCAAGTATGTAAAAGGAATAACCAAGAGCGGAACCAAGGAGCTGTTCAGACTAAAGAAGGGGGATAAAACTGGGGGCATGAGTGGAAGCTGGAGGGGGAAATTACAGGGGAGACATAGGAAACATAATTTCACTGAGAGGGTGGTGGAGCCGTGGAATACGCTGCCCGGGAGGCTGGTGGTAGAGGGCACAGTGGAGGGCTTCAAGAAGGGGGGGGGCAGGTACAAGGGGAATCTGAAGCCAAACAAGATCCTCTCGGGGGCTGGGAAGGCGAGCACCCACTAGGGGGCTGGCTACCAAGCAAATGTGACAGACCATCTGGCCTATTCTGCTGACTTTTAGTATGTTAGTATTCTACATAAAAATATTTAAGGAGCATCTTTCTTTCTTGATATTTTTCAATGCTTGTAATAAAGAGCCTTACCTGGATTGGAGCTCCCCTGGGATGTGAAATCATTTTTTTTCTGCAGTCCCCAAAAGAAGGAAAGGGATCGTAATTTGTCCCCAACTGGCTGGCAGCATGATTCCTTTCCACTTCCCACTAGCCCGCTTCGTCCTCATGCTCCGACATTTTATGATGTCTGTCTAGGGAGAGTGTAGGGGCACGCGCCATTCACTTCTATGGATCATCATTTCTAAAGCAGATTTACCAATTTTAAATTGGGGTTTGGGAATGATCGATGCCAGGGTTCAACTAATAAGGCTCTGGTTAGCTGAACCTGGCATCAATCTTCCCCAAAACCCAATTTAAAATTGGTAAATCTGCTTTAGAAATGATGTTCCACAGATATGAATGGAGCACGCCCCCGTGCTCTACAGACGTCATAAAACGGTGGAGTACAGGGGCAGAGCATGCAAGTAGAAAGTGAAAATGGATCGCGCTACTAGCCCCTCGGGGGTAAATTATGATCCCTTCTCTTGAGGACTGCAAAAACAGATCTTTTACACCACAGAGGAGCTCCTATTCAGGTAAGGTAACTCCTTGTTCTTTGTTAACAGCATCGAGAATGGTGCTCTTTAAACCAGATTATAAGTGGGAGAAAAAAAAATCTGAAAAAAAAAAAAAAAAAAAGGAAACATTTTTAACTTGCCTGGGCCCCAAGATATTATTCCCCATGTCAGATGGGACAATCTGCACTGTAATGATTATTATGATTACGGACACTGTATATAGCTCTGCTCTTCCCACACCTGTAAACCACATAAGATGTATCCTAAGTACCTGCAAACCTCAATAAATTTTAAGTTACAAAAACTTACATTGTTAATATGATGCATTTCAAACTTCTACAGCTTGTAAATATGTTTGCGTAGAGTTATAAACAAGAACTGGCTGTACGAAACACAGGATAAACAACAGAAATAGTATTCATGTAGTGGGTCAGCATACACACAGTTCACATACAGCGCCAGACTCCCATGCTGCATAAATGATTCTACTCCTAGGCCACTTCCTTGCACAGGTGCATGGTGGTAGCCTGGGTAAAACATTGGCTGGGCAACAGGACACAGAAGGTAATTGTAAATGGAGTCCACTCTGAAGAAAGGGGGGGTTACTAGTGGGGTACCACAGGGTTCAGTATTGGGTCCAGTCCTTTTTAATGTCTTCATCAGTGACATTGCAGAGGGACTGGAAGGAAAAGTATGCCTTTTTGCAGATGACACAAAGATCTGCAACAGGGTTGATACACAAGGAGGCGTGGAAAGGATGAAAAGGGACTTGGCAAGGTTGGAGGAATGGTCAGAAGTATGGCAGCTAGGATTCAATGCAAAGAAGTGCAAAATAATGCACCTGGGAAACAAGAACTCAGGGGAAGAATACACAATGGGTGGGGAGGTAGTAACAACAACAAAAAAGGAAAGGGACCTGGGGGTAATCATATCAGATGACCTTAAGGTTAGCAAGCAATGTGAGAAGGCAGTAGGGAGGGCTGGGGGTATACTGGGATGTATAGGGAGAGGCATCAGCAGCAGAAAACAGGAAGTTGTTATCCCTCTGTACAGACAGTTGGTGAGACCCCATCTGGAGTACTGTGTCCAGTTCTGGAGACCCCATCTCCACAAGGACATAGACAGGATAAAGGTAGTCCAGAGAAGGCAACTAAAATGGTGCAGGGTCTGCAAGAGAAGCCGTATGAGGAGAGACCAAAGGAGCTTAATATGTATACCCTTGAGGAAAGAAGGGAGAGGGGACATGATAGAAACTTTTAAGTACCTCAGTGGAATCAACAAAGTCCAAGAGGGTAGCATCTTTCAGAAAAAGAGACTTGCAAGAACAAGGGGACACAATTTAAAGATAGAAGGAGGGCGGTTCGGGGCAATGTGAGGAAGTATTATTTCACAGAGAGGGTAGTGGATGCATTGAACAGCCTTCCTGAGGAGGTTGTGGGGTCTAAAACTGTGGGAGAATTCAAGAATGCATGGGACAGACATAAGGCAATTCTTGTGGGGGTAGGAAGAAATAGGCTGTTGGTTAACTAGGATCTGCGGCCTATCCTGTAGGTAGGAAATGGGCAGACTAGATGGGCCCTAGTGTCCTTATCTGTCGCCAAAGTCTATGTTTCTAGGTGTGGAAGGAGGAGGCAGCTGTGTGTGGCAGAACTTGGCCAGATCTTTCATGTCTCTAAACATTCCAGGTACTTATAATTGTAAGAAGGTGTCTTGTGCACATATGGTAGTTCTGTATGTTCTAAAGTTCAGTTAGCATAGTCTATTTCCCACTAAAAGGATTTGGTAATACCCTGCAAAAAACATAATTTGACAGCAGATAAGGACTGCCTGGCCAATCCAGTCTGCCCATGCCTCCTTACCGAAACTATTACCGCAGACTGTACCTGATCTATAGCTCTTTCTTTCCCCTTCCTTTCCACTGTGACTGCCTTGTGCTTATCCATGCATTCTTGAACCCTACACGGTTTTTGACCTTAACACCTCAGCTGGAAGGTTGTTCCAGGAATCCACTACTCTTTCTGTGAAAAAGTACTTCCTCACATCTCTCCTCAGTCTACCCCCTCCAGCTTCACAGCATATCCACTAGTTCTTGAGCACCCTTTCTTCTGAAAAATTCTTCCCTTCGATACCTTATTTACCCCCTTGAGGTATTTTAAAGGTCTCTACCATCTCCCCATTTCAGGGTTTACATATTGAGGTCCTTTAGTCTCTCCTCGAAGGGCTTTTGATGCAGACCCTGCACCATTTTAGCTGCCCTCCTGTGGACCACCCTCCACTCTATGTCCTTCTGGAGATGTGGTTTCAAGAACTGAACAAAGTACTATTGGTGATCTATACCAAGGCAACACCACGTCCTCTTTCTGCTGGTGATACTCCTTATACACCCCAAGATCCCTCTAGCCTCCTCCTGACTGTCTTGTCACACTGCCTGGTAAAGTAAAACAAATTACTTTTACTGCAAAGTAAAACATTTTAGTTTTAAACTCAAATTCCATTTTTTAAAGAGTTTTTAATATGATTTATAATATGTTTATATGTACAGTTCCTGTGCCTTTTATGGTTATAAGAGTTTCTTCTCAAGTCCTTTGTGTGATTTCAACTGATGGCTTCAGTGCTCTACCAGGCAATTATGGTGTCATCAGTATTGTGAAAGCTGCTCTCAGATTGGTTCGGTATTCAACTGGAATGACAGTAACCTTCAAAACAGCCACTGTGACAACAGGGACAGCAACATATTTTTGGCACCTTGCTATTATTGCAGTCACCAGCCAAGAAGATAGGTCTTTTATCTTGTCATTTGTATCCCCCACTTCTGTTGCATAAAGGAAAGGTTATCACCAAGGGGAAACAAAATAGTACGAGTATATGGGATTTTGTCATCAGCTATTTTATAGATTACATTCATCTGGTCATTTTTAAAAAATAACCTGTTTCAGTACTTTCATCAAGCACCCACCCCCCCCCACCACCACCACCCACCACCACCACCACTGGTGGCTTACCTTAACTGGACTTAGAGCAGCGGTGCATGATACTGGTGAAAACTGTGAACTATACTATTTTAGATTTCTCTTTATCTCCAAACTTTTATGATAACCTTTTTCCCCATTTTGAGTCTGCTTTACCACGTCTTCTTCTTCATTTTGTTTTTATTGTTGCAATAAAAAAAGGAGCGCTCATTTTAATATGGTTTGGACCAGGTTTTCATCACTATTCTCTGTTGTGTTTAAACACCCATTATTTAAGATCACTTTTCATGTGACTATAATGAACTAGGATGCAGTAGACACTGCTCCTTGACCTTACCGGACAACAGGTGTACAAAAACAGCTGAGAATACTGCTGAAAACCTGGTCTGAGCCCTATTGAAAGGGGCACTCCTTTTATTATTTCAAATGTGAAAAAAAAATATTAAAGCAGAATAAAAACGGAGAAAGAAGGGTATCATACAAGTCAGAAGATAAGGGACAATCTAAAACAGAACAAAAAAGTATACGTCAAAAATGTCACCGCTATCAGAGTGAAGCGAGGGTACTTTGCACCATGCAGTTTAATGAATGGTTGAAAAAATGGTGTGGAACACAGGGGTTTGGCTTCATTGGCGACTGGGGTTCCACCTGGAGGAACACCAGCCTATACTGGCAGGATGGTCTGCATCTGTCCAGGAAGGGAACAAGTCTTTTGAACAATCGGTTTAAATGCTTCATTGGCAAGCTTTTAAACTAGTCAAGGGGGTAGGCACTGATAAACAGCAGGAAAATCCCAGCCTCCCTACAAAACAGGGTACTAAATGAGAAAAAGACCAAGGTAGAAAGGTCAATGGGGATGCTGCAACTGAAGGTAAAGCCATCAAAAATGAAAAGCAATGAGTACCAATGCCCGTAGTCTGAGTAACAAGCTTCCTGAATTAGTGGCCTTGATGGAGGAGGAACATCTGGACATCGTGGCAGTCACAGAAACATGGTTCACAAAAACCATGACTGGGACGTAAACATACCAGGATACACTATCTACAGGAGGGACAGAGAGGGTAATAGAGGAGGAGGAGGAGGAGTAGCTCTTTACATAAGGGAAGGAATCAAAGCAGCAGAACAAAAGGGAAAACAGGGAGGAGAAGAAGCACTGTGGGTAAATTTGGAGACCAGCAATGGCACCACAATCTGCACAGGGTTGTATACAGACCCCTTCTCAGGGGAGGAAATGGACAAGGAAATGATAGAAAGTATACTTAGTAAGGCAGAAAAAGGGAGATATTGCTGATGGGTGATCTGAATATGCCAGATGTTAACTGAGTGCAGTTGCAGCAGCCACTTCAAGAGTGGGTTATTCTAGATGCCCTACAGGGGCATGCCTTAGACAACTAGTATTGGAGCCCACTTGAAAGGGAGCAATCTTAGACCTGGTTCTCTCAAATGGAGATGAAGAGGATCACAGATGTAGAAGTGGGTAGCCATCTGGGAACTAGCGACCATCGAACAGTATGGTTCACAATAAACACAGCAATAGAGTCAAGCCACAAAGGCAAAGGTACTGGACTTTAGGAGGGCTGACTTTGCTAAATGGGTGAGTGCCTAAGGAATGCACTAGCAAATAGGCAGGAAGGAGGGGTGGAAGAACAATGGGGAATAATAAAAACGGCCATCACAGAGGTAACTAGCCTTTGTGTGAAGCAAATAAACAAAACTAAACGATGTAAGAAACCACTATAGTTCTCAAAGGAAGTGGCAGTGAAGGTTCAAGAGAAAAAGAAAGCTTTCAGGAAGTACAAGGAATCACAGAAGGAGCAGGACAGAGAACTGTATCAGTTAAAGCAAAAGGAAGCTGGGAAGGCAGTCAGAACAGTAAAGGCCCAAACTGAGGAAAAGATAGCCAACTCAGTTAAGAAAGGGATAAAACCTTTTATAGGTACATCAGGGAGCGAAGGAAGACCAAGGGAGGGATAGTGAGGCTTAATAAAGGGGAAGGGGGGCAGAGGGTGACTGTGAAAAGGCAGAGATACTAAACAAATATTTTTGCTCTGTATTTATAAAGGAAGAGGGAGAGGTACCTAAAACAAACAGTAGAAACACTCTGGATAAAGAAGTTGATACCAGCCCATTTACAGAAGAAAGGGTTCTGAAATAACTCTTAAAACTGAAGGTGGACAAAGCAGTGGGGCCTGATGGGATTCATCCCAGAATTCTAAAAGAATTAAGGGTGGAATTAGTGACACCACTGACTACCCTGTTTAACAAATCATGGGAGGATGGGGTGGTACCCGAGGACTGGAGGAGGGCAGATGTGATTCCCCTTCACAAAAGTGGGAGCAAGGCAGAAGCAGGAAACTATAGACCTGTTAGTTTAACCTCAGTGGTAGGGAAAATGATGGAATCACTTCTGAAGGAAAGAATTGTCGAGTATCTAGAGGCCAGAGGGCACAGGACTCAAGGCAGCATGGATTCACAGTGGAAGGTCATGCCAGACAAATCTGATAAGATTTCTTTGACTGGGTGACCAAAGTAGTAGATTAGGGAGGGCTGTGGACATGGCCTACCTAGACTTTAGCAAGGCATTTGACACAGTCCCACACAAAAGATCAATATACAAGTTAGCTCAGCCTGGGAGTGGGTCCCAAGATGACAGCCTGGGTAAAAATTGGCTGGGGAATAGGACACAGAGAGTAATAGTAAATGGAGTCCACTCTGAAGAAAGGGGTTACTAGTGGGTACCACAGGGTTCAGTATTAGATCGGTCCTCTTCAATTTCTTTATGTTACATTGCAGAGGGACTGGAAGGAAAGTATGTCTCTTTGCAGATGACACAAAGATCTGCAACAGAGTTGATGCACAAGGTGGGGTGGAAAGGATGAAAAGGACTTGGCAAGGTTAGAGGAATGGTCAAATGTATGGCAGCTTAGATTCAATGCTAAGAAGTGCAAGGTAATGCACCTGGGAAACAAAAACCCAGGGGAAGAGTACACAATGGGGGGTGAGATACTAACAACAACAAAAATGGAAACCAGAGTTTTATTTAACTCTAAAAATTGATTAGCGTTTTGCTCATAAAAGTGCTAAAACTTTGTGAAAATGCATAGCTCTTGCCTCACTGTGTTTAACAAACACAGCACTTCTAGAAAATCTATATAAATACTTTCTGTACAGTTAGTATCGTCCCAAGAAAAAAAACTGCTAATCAATTATTTAAAACCCTGGAAAGGGACCTGGGGGTAGTCATATCAGATGACCTAAAGGTGGGCAAGCAATGTGAGAGGGCAGCAAGGAGGGCTGGGGGATACTGGGATGCATAGGGAGAGGCATCACCAGTAGAAAACAGGAAGTTATTATCCCTCTGTACAGACAGCTGGTCAGACCCCATCTGGAGTACTGTGTGCAGTTCTGGAGACCCAGTCTTCGCAAAGACATAGACAGGATGGAAGCTGTCCAGAGGAGGGCACCTAAAATGGTGCAGGGTCTGCACCGGAAGACATATGAAGAGAGACTTAAGGAGCTTAATATGTATAGCCTCGAGGAAAGGAGGGAGAGGGGGACATGATAGAAACTTTCAAGTACCTCAAGGGAATCAACCAAGTCCAAGAGGGTAGCATCTTTCAAAAAAAGAGGTGTGCAAGAACAAGGGGGCACAATTTGAAGATAGAGGGGGCGGCTCAGAGGTAATTTAAGGAAGTATTTTTTCACAGAGAGGGTTGTGGATGCATGGAACGGCCTTCTGGAGGAGGTCGTGGAGTCAAAACAGTGGTGGAATTCAAGCATGCATGGGACAGTCATAAGGCAATTCTAGGGGGTGGGGGTAGAAAGAAGTAGGCTGCTGGTTAACTAGGATCTGCAGCTTATCCAGTAGGCAGGGAAATGGGCAGACTGGGTGGGCCAAGCGGTCCTTACCTGCCGTCAAATTCTATGTTTCTATGTATCATGCTCTGCTGATTTCAACAGTCCATGCTTTGAATTTTTCCGCACTGATGTTTTTGCAGGGGAAGGGATCGTAATTCCTCACCAGATCCCTTCCCGTTCCTGGCGCCAATTTCTGAAAGCCCAGCCCATGTGATCACACATTTTTTGTAATGTACAAGTTTGTAAAGTGCAGAGGTGCAGCCCATTTATATTAGTTTTTATTTACCAGGTAGGTGCACTACATATTTGCCTATTTTCAGGCACGACCCAGGAGAATCACAAAAACAGGAGGTAAACAGAAGCAGCATACATATTAATAGAAATGGGTTTTAAATTGCCTCCTTTTTTTATATATATTTTAGAGGTCCATTGGGTTCAAATCAAAGCCACAGCTCATAGAAACATAGACTCTGATGGCAGATAAGGACCGCTTGGCCCACCTAGTCTAGCTCGGCTAACAAGAACCACAGGACTGGCGGCAGCTCCTTCAGATGACAATATAAACTGACCATAATCATGGCATGGCCACACACCCCGAGGAAGAGACATGCAGCCTCAAAGTGCTAGGGTTATCTTACGATTTTTTTTTGTACTACCTTCACTACTGGTGGCTACAGGTACTTAATAAAATGCTACTGGATACATTTCAGCATGTGAACTGTGACTGAGTGTGGCTTTATTTTGTTTGTTTGCTTTGTGTCTTTATTAGTAACATTGACATTTAGGTTTTCTGTAAATCTACAAGGCACAAGCAGCCTCTGGCTTTCTTTGACTAGTACTGCCATGGAGATTGTGATATCTTCCTGATGCTACCTAGTGCTGCTGTGACCTTATTTTAAACATTCTGCCAGGTTACAACAGCCCTTTTAGACAGAAGGCTAGCAGCTCCTGTTACTGTCTTCTGTACTGTCCCAACTGTTATTAATGCTCTTTAGTGAGTTCTGTGGCTACTAGCATCACGTGGTGCTGAACCTTTTTTTTTTTGCATGTGTAGTAAATATACTTTATATGCACAGAGTTGGAAATAAATTCTTAAAATCAGAAAGTGAGAGTAAATCATGTAAAAATGGGAGTGACAAACTCCTTTATACCTCTTATCTGTTCCAATGAGTGTCACCTCACAGGTCTGTGATTAGCCTCAGGAGGGCAGCGGAACCGGTGACTAGCATTTTGAAACTGTAAAAAGCTCTGGTATACAACTGGCATAACCATGTTCCACAGCTGACCCCCACTGCTGATGTCAGCTGCAGTGTATTCTGATATACCACTGCTGTGGCTGCCTGCTTGAAATGTCGGGGCAGGGGATTGCAGGATCAACCCGATAAATGATAAATACACAAGAATGCAGTAAGTAAAAATGTACTTTTGCACACAAAGTGCAAATCGAGGCATTTAAAGCACGAACGTTGTCCTTTAAGGGTCTACAGCCTATGTTGCCCATACTGCCCAATCATTTTGGTGACCTCCTGAATCGCACCTCTCAACTAACTCAATATCCGTTTATATTGAGGAGCACAGCTCTGTATGTGTGTTCCAGGTGGGGCCTTACTAAGGCACTGTGAAATGGCATCATTATGAAATTATGCATTTGCTTATTTTGTATATTGTTGTAAACGGTCTGAATTATTTTGTATATTGTGCAAATTGTCTGAATTTATTACTGGAGTTTCATTTTTTGCTACTAAAGTTCATACATTGCACCTTGTCCTGTACCCATTTTGACATACGTCCCTGTAAGTTTGTTGCACTGTATTATTCCACGTGCATCTTGTCCTGTATGTACTTGTCTTGCCTCTATGTACTTTTGCCTTGACCTATAATGTACCATCTTGATAGCCCAGGTCATGCCTGAAAACGGCTGCTGGGACCAGTGCACCTGCCCAGTAAATTAATTAATAAAATAAATAAGAATTACTTCTGCTCTGTTGGTAGCTGGCCCATTGACACAGTGGTAGAGCTACCTGCAATACTGGCACCCAGTTTGGGAACAAGTCCGGGTGTCGGGGCAACCTGGGTGGTGGAGGACTGAGCATCCCAGCAGGCTTCTCCTCTTCAGGGGAGGGAGGAGGCTGCAGGTTCTGTCATTCAAGCGCCACTTGGGTGACTACAGGCATCACTACTAGAGGAGTTGGGACGTCAATGGCTGGCACAATGCATTAGCATAGCTGTCTGCACGCGTGCACACCCTCACTGTCGACATCCTTGAGGAGTGGGCAGAAAACAGAAAAGCATCCTGAATGACACAGGATAAAGCTGGCCTCCTGTAGGCTCCACACAGGCATCCTTGGCACTCACCGGATTCGGTCCCCACAGTGACGTGGGCAACACAGATGGTCCAGCCATGGGGGACAGAGGCAGGAAGAAGTTTGGAAGATGCTGGGTGATAGGGCTGGGGAGGCCAGCGAAAGAGGGAAGATGAGAGGAATAAGGGGGCGTAAACAGAAATTCAAAAAGGTCTCCTCCTTTTGAGGCACCCAGCTTTCTGCCTGCACCACTGATTGCAGCCACACACTGCCTGTCATGCTTCAGCTCCTTGTCTATTATGCCCCAAGGTCCTCGTCCTTTCTCTACTACACTGTGGCAAGAGGATTCCCTGAGTATGTCCTGCCTCTGCGTTTCCTCCCCAAATGACTCCCCTTAAAGAGCTGGTGACACGCTCGGGAGAACTTTAACAAAACATAATATTTAGCAGGGGTCAGCTTTGGGGGAAAGAAACTACTGGCCATCGGGCCAGAGACTTCCAATAATTTGCTGGCCCGCAGCTGATTTTGAAAATTTAAAGTGGAACACAAGATGTCGGCGTCACGCAAGTGGTGAATTATTCTATTAAATTGCTCATTTATTCAAAATAAACCTGAGTATATGGTTGGCGGGGACAATGCAGAAGGTTGTGGTTAAACACAAAATCAGAGCAGAGTGGGGTCAGGGTGACACATTTCTGGTCACACATTATCAGAATCAGTGTCTTGGCACACTTCAACACCCTCAAGGGCTGTCACACTGTCATCGGAGTCCATGCTTGAATCAGAGCTGTCTACAGTTTCAGTAGCAGCTGCATCTGTTCTTCTCGTGTGAGATCCACTGCATGATCTTCTAACTCATTGCCCAGAGGCTAGCCACAAATTGACACCTGTTGCATCAAAATCCTCCATGGCCGGTGAGTGAAGTTTAATTCGTAACAGATCAGTGAGTGTAACACTTCTGAGTTTACTCCTCCAATCTGACTTCACAGATTTCATATGTGAAAATCCACGTTCATACTCCATGGAAGGGCTTGGCAAGGATAAGAGAAAGTCAACAAGGGACAGAATATTTTGGTGTCCATCTGAAAACCTTTTATTTATCTCTTCCCATGTAGTGACACTTGAGGTACGAGGGCTCAGGGAATTTTTTGAAGAGGCCCACTCAATCTCCACTTCTTCCACTTTTACACCATTTTTTGAAGACCATCTCGATATTCACTAATAAGTTCTTCAATTTCACTATCACCAAAATCAGTGCTATTTGTCAAATTGGGCCACATTTTGGGGTTTAAAAGTGTCACACCAGCTTTCCTTACAACAGACAGGTCATTGTCTGAAACCTGCTGTTAACCTCTGTTAAAATACATAAGAAGAGACTAAAGGAGCTTAATATGTATACCCTCGAGGAAAAGGAGGAGAAGGAACATGACAAACTTTCAAGTACCTCAAGGAGTCAACAAAGTCCAAGATGGTGGCATCTTTGAGAAAAAGAGATGTGCAAGAACAAGGGGGCACAATTTGAAGATAGAGGGGGGATGGCTCAGACGTAATGTGAGAAAGTATTTTTTTCATGGAGAGGGTTCTGGATGCATGGAACAGCCTTCCTGAGGGGGTCGTAGAGTCAAAAACAGTGGGGGAATTCAAGAATGCATGGGACAGACATAGGGCAGTTCTAGTGGGGGTAGGAGGAAGTAGGCTGTTGGTTAACTAGGATCTGCAGCTTATCCATTAAGTAGGGAAACTGGCAGACTAGGTGGGCCAAGCGGTCCTTATCTGCCATCAAATTCTATGTTTCTATAAGAGATTCTATAAATCTTGTAAAGGAGCTGGTATCTTTTTTTCTCTCTAGATATTTCCTTTAAGGGACTGCCCTTAAATGTCTCCTTTGTAAACATTTGGATCATTGGTTCCTATTTGGTTTTCAACTTTTCAAGGCACTGTCAATCCCTCCATCGCTTTGCTAATATTGACCTGTTCTTCCTGCAACAGGGAAAGTCTCGCTATTACAACAATAATGTCATTAAACTCCAAGGCACTCTGCACAAACTGTTCTGATGCGAGCTTTTTCAAAAATCCTTGAGCGCTAGCACTGGCTGTTGAGTTTTGTGATGCAACAATATTTTCAAGATGTGAAATAACTGCAGGATAAATCTCCCAAAAATGTTCAAAGGCATATTTTAGATGCAGAACCCATCTGGTGCCTCCTACCCTAGTTGGGATTAAACATCGGACCTCTGTTGCCTGGCAAAAATTCCTCAGTTCAGTTCTGTTCAAAGGGCTGTTATGGTAGAATAAGTAAATTTGCAGCATCTCGTCCCCTACCTTACTGTAACAGGGCATTGATTTTACAGCTTTTTTAAAGGCCAGCTCCAGCTGATGAAACATACAGTCCGTAACAACTATCAAAGGCTGTACTTCACAAAGACGTACTGCGACTCCAGTTCTGTTGCCCTTCAGGACCGCTGCCCCATCTGCTGTAAAGCTGACTAGTTTTGTTAGAAACTCTTCCCGAGTTATTTCAAGTACTGCAGAGCACTCACAAGACTTTTATATATATTTTCAGCATTTGGCTTCTCAAGTCTAACCACACTTATAAATTTAAAAGACAAAGAACCTCAGTGTGCAAGCACTGAGGCAATGGTAACCCCAAGGGCATTTGGCCAGGAAGCCAAGTTTCAAAGAAATAAAAAAACACACACGCCCCCACAATTCGGGGGCATGTGTGATTTTGTATTTCTTTGAAACTTGGCTTCTCGGGTCAAATGCCCCTTGGTAATTCATTGCCTCAGTGCTTGCACACTGAGGTTCTTTGTCTTTTAAATTTTTTGTTTTAATTGGGTTCACCACACCATAACCCAAACAGACCATCTTTGGGTAGCTGGTTCATTCCACTGGGGAGCCAAACAGACGAGGCACACTGATGAGTCCTGGTAGGATGAAACACGTGTCTGTCTTCTGTTGGCACCCTTTGCAAACTATGTGAGAGGCCTTTCAGCACCATGCATTTCTGCTTAAAGTTGAACCAGCATAATATTCCGTGGTAGTTTGCATATGCAGCCCATGATACTTATAAATGCTGTTTTTATAACACCTTTGTACGCATGACGGATATAAATTATAAGTTGTTCTGCAATGGAGATATCAGTCGCTTCATCACATAGAACAGAACAGAATGAGGAATTCTTGGCTTCATTCATAATTTGAAGTCATTCGTATTCTGCAATGGCAGCACAAAATCCACTGCAGTACTTGTCATTGACATAGGTGCTTCTTGTCTCCAGATCCTTCATTTGTTCCAGTTTACTCATCCAAACAAAATCTGTGAATGGATGAGACTGCTTGGCAATTGCATGACTGTTCCTCATTAGAATACTAAGCCTACTGATCTGAGCATTGTTTAAATTCTGTAGAGCACTACCAGCCTCACTACAGAAGGATCACTAGTTGCAGCTTTAAGTTTGTTAGCAACTCTCTCATTTCCTGCTGGTATGGTGCGATTTTACAGAATGCACTTTAAATGTTCCACACCGTGTACAAAGGAGGAATCTTTATCTGCAGCATCAGATCCTTGACACATGGAACAGAACATAAGTTTTTTCTCTGTATCATACCTAACCCATGGACAGTTAGTTTGCTAAGCTGTCTCAAATGTCCTGCATCTGACATTTTCTTCATAAGCTCTATCACTTTCCAATTTTTCTACATTTGCTTTGTTGCTTTTTTTTGCAGGAGGGGGCTCAACATTTGCAAGAAAACACCACATGATGTGTTCCTCGTGTAATAAGACCTTTTTCAAAGCAAACTGGCTCTGTGTTTTTTATTTACAGTCAATTATGTTTTTATTTTATTTTTTTCACAAAGGTTGGATAGACACTGAACAGAGTGTACGTCAGAAATTAGGACAAAGGACTTTATTATTATTTTTTTTTTCACAAGACGGATAGCTGCAAATGCCCTTAAATGTGTGCCAACCCCCGACTATCACCACAGACTGTTAGACACATCGGAGAACAGTACGACAGTAAAAATTCGCAAATATGGACTTTTTATTTATTTATTTTTTTACAAATAGGTGCAAGGTCCCTAAATGTCTGCCAGCCCCGACTTTGATCACAGACTGCTAGACACTAGTGACCAGAAAGTACGACTGTAGAAATTAGGAAATACAGACTTTTTAATTTTTTTTTTCAAAGGCTGGATAGCTGCAAGGTCCCTAAATGTGTACCAGCCACCGACTTTAACCACAGACAGCTAGACACTAGAGACCAGAGAGTACAACAGTAGAAATGAAGAAATACAGACTATTTTTTTCACAAAGGTTGGATAGCTGCAAAGCCCCCTTTAGCTGTGTGCCAGCCCTTGATCCCCCACAGACTGCTAGACACTGACAAGAGTACAACAGCAGACCATAGAAATTAGGATAAAGCAAAGGACTTATTTTTCCACCTGCACAGATGACAAATATATGCAAACAGCAAGCAGAGAGGATAGCTAGGATATCCCCCAACAAGGCAACAGAAAAGCTGCAAAATGTATACCCTGCTCCCAGGTTCACCACAGAATGCTTAAGACTGTCAGACTGAGTTAGACAGACAGACTGCTTTTCGTTTTGACTTCTTAGGCTGACAGTATTTATCAAGTTTAAATGTGAAAGATATTTTTTTGGGGGTTATATTTTCTAGTCCTGCACCACAAAGGCAGCAATCTGAGCTAGTCCTCTTCCCCCACACGACGTCTGCCCCTGCTGGATCGTCTGATTTATTTCAAAGTTCAGAAACAGCCAGTCAGTTTTGCATCAGACTGACTGCACTGTTGTGTCCCAGTATTCTTTTCTACGCTGCAACAGCAGCAAGCTGAGCCATGCCCTTCCCCCACACGGCCTCTGCCCAGTGATTTATTATTCAAAGTTCAGAAACAGCTTTTCATCAGTCTTTCCTCAGACTGACTGCAATCTGGTGCAGTACCAATAATCTTTTCTACGCTGCAAAAGCAGCAAGCTTAGACAGTCCCTTTCCCCACACGACGTCTGCCCCTGCTCACTGGATCGACTGATTCATATATTTAAAATTATGTGGTACAGATACACAATAGTAATCAGTTTTTAGATGATTGTTGACTTTTGTTTTTAAATATAACTAAAGGATGGACAGAGACCAACCGATTTCTCCTCGCCGACAATGATTATCCGACTTGCAGTCAGAACCTCTCCACAGCAGACAAAAGACAAGTCTGATAAGGGCAGAAGGACAGCACTATATTACCTCCTTATTGTGCTCCTTCATTGGCTGTCTGATCTTGTTCGTCACTGCAGTGCCCGTGGATTGGCTTATGGCTTTCGTGCCACGACTGTTGCCACTTTCCCATCACGCAACATGTGATAGGCAAGTGGGGGACCATGTGGTTTACAAAGTTACAAGTTGTAATGGGCTCCCACTTGTAAGTGTGCCACCACGCTCCGCGCTCTGTTGAGTCAGCTGGAAATGTGAATGAGCGGATGTTCAGCACACGTGTGTACATCTGTGTGCCTGCTCTTAAAGGCACAGCACCTACAGGGACTTAAAAGTTTGCTGGCCAATCGGGCCAGCCGCCACAGGTTCAGCAGTGGCCCGAATCAGTTTCTGGTGGCTGGGCCACCGCTAAAGTTGACCCATTTAAGCACTGTCCAGCTTGTATTTCCCATTAGTTCTGTATTCCTCCTTCCCATTATTTAGTAGTGAGGTCATCTGCATGAAAACAGGATCTTTGCTCCTGAAGAGTTTATCTATTCCTGTTGCCTTCTCCCTACCTGAGATCATAATGCACTGCTTGTGACATCACAGTTGCTCCCATGGCAACAGACTGTGATGTCACAACAAAGGATTATGACTTGAAGCAGGGAGTAAGCTATAGAGGCAGATGAACTCCAAATAAACTCTAAGGGACAACAATCATATAGTCATACACATTTCTTTAGTAATAAATTATGCAGAGAAGAAATACATAAAATATAAATAGAATGCAAGCAGAAGTGTACCTAATTATTATGTTTTTTTTTTAGTTTTCTTTGAGGCGTCAGTAGCTCTTTAAACGTGGCTACACTAAACCTGACAATCCAGCATCTTTGACTTTGAAAAAGCTGTTTCAAAGACTAAATGCAGATAGTTAAAAAGAAACTTTTCAAAATAACCCCATGGCTATGGAGAATACACTGCATTTGATACTTACCGCTCCCCTCGATCCACTCTGCCCTTCATTTAAAAGTCTTTCCACTTCTGCTTTCAGATTGTCCCTTTCCAGTTTGAGCTCCTCAACGGTCAGGTTGTATTTGTTCACCAGGGTCTCGAACATTTCTAAAACCCTCACTATCCTGAACTGCAGCTCCGACACCTGGCTGGCTGTGCTGGACCCGCTGGTAACTTTCATCAGATCCCTACCGATAACATAAGAAATGTCATAAACATCTTCAACAGAGAGTTTGAACGGGTCTCCGCAAGCAGATTCGGGTCCGAGTCCAGATCGTGCTCCATTCTCACTCCTGTCGTGATTCCCAGCCTTGACTAAAAGTGCCGGAATAAGGTTGCAACAAACAAGCAATCCCCGTTTACTTCAATCGGAAGGGTAATCTGTTTGTCAAAACTTACTTCCCAACAGCCTCTCAAACTTCCTGACAGCGTAACTTTTCGCCCAACTCGCACCGTACAATCGGAATGCAGGTAGAACGTTACAGGCGCCCATCCAACGAATCAGGAAGCAGACTCCGCCGTCAGTTACCGAAAAAACCAATCGGCGTTAAAGAAAAAGGCGGACCTTCGTAAAGCTGGTGACATTTCGCCAGGTGTGGTCACATGGTCAGCACGTGATAGGGGCCATTCTCCTTTCTTCAGCTCTTTCAGGAACGAATATCACCCGGAGCTGTTTGCAGCAGTTTAGCCCGGAAGGATTTTGATGCTGCACTGGGACGGAATATGGTCGTAAGTACCACCCTACTTTTTTCATCTAAGCATAATTTTTTTCAGTTATTTGTTTTCTTTTATGTGTAGCATCGTATACTGTTATATACAGGATGGGCCCAGTGATCCGTAAGCACTAAAATTAAATACCATTTAAGTACACGCAAGAGAAAATCTAGAACATATAGTTGAATAAAAGCAGTAATTTAGACGAACAGAAAGAGATTAAACACATTAAAATAAAATGCATTTATAACTGCTGCAGACACATGTTGCAGATTAAGGTGTCTGCCCTTCGTTGAGGCAAAATATAGTTTTTTTTTTTAATTTGCGAATCTTTTCATTTTCTACATTCCTAGGTCTAATGTGTTCTGGAAAATACTGCTTGTAGAGGTTCATTGTCAGTGGTATAAACTCCGGGCCGTAGCAGCCTGTGGAGAATAACAATAGACTGTTGAACACTGGAGAGTGGTGAGTAGTTGATGTATTTGATCTTTGGCAACAGTGTTATTTTGATGTGGTGATGGTGAAAATACATCAGTCTATATCACTAGCATGTGGTGGTGGAAATGCATAGAAGTGCAGTTTGGGCAGGAGCTGAACATCTGACTGGTTTCTGGGAAGGGGGATCAGGAAAGCAGTTACTGCTAATGCTGTGTGGGTAGGAGGGGAGAAATTCAAGAAGATAACACATACCCAGTTTCATGGAAAATGTTTAAAAGAGCACAGAAGAGTCAGCATTTAAAATGTAATGGGAAGATATGCCCCAGGCACGTCTAAAGATTTTACTTCTTGGACCAAAGATAAAGGGGGTAGGTTCCTTCAGTAAATTTTTTTTTTCCTCGATTTCCTCAGAGTATGCAGTCCCCTTTGGGGTGCCCACTGCTTTTGATGCTAGCTCTGATACTTTTGCTATACCTCCATGCTTCCAGTCTTGCTGAAAGTAGAGCCTCCAGCACACCAAAATTGTTATAGAAACATAAATTTATGGTAGCAGAAAAAGACCCAGAGGCCCATGCAGTCTACCCAGTTCCCTCCGTAGCCCCATGCTTACCTTAACACCAGGCTGGATTTCAGTATCGGATAGCCCTAGTTACATAGTGATTTACAGCAGATAAAGGCCTAATGACCTGAGTCTGTCAAACTCTATCTAATTTGTGAATTGTACCCTATTAGATGTTCACTCATTTTCCATGTTTAACCCCACGTTCATTTTCACAGTGTCCATGTTTGTCCCATCTGTGCTTAAATTCATTTACGTGTTAGAACACATTACTGTCTTCAGAATTTTCTTCCAATTTTCCACCATGCTTTCTGGCATCTTCCTTGAACATTCCTCGCACCAAATTCATAGAGTGTCCCTTTGTGCTAGTGTTCAATTTAATTTTAAATATTTCTTTGTATTCAACTTTGTTTATTTAACTGCAGTAGGGGAAAGGGGTAGGAACATGTTGATTGGGGATTTTAACATGTCAGGAGCTGACTGGAGCACCATCGTGTCCACATCTGCTAGGGGAGCAAAGGATTCTTGACACCCTCCAGAATGAATTTCTGACTCAATTAGTTGGGGAGCAAACTAGGGAAGAAAGCATCCTGGACTTGGTGCTAGTGGATGGAGATCAGGGTACTAGCTTGGTGGTAAATGATCCATTGGCTGGTAGTGACCAGTCCACGGTATGGTTCACTTTAGACCTGGGAAAGGAGTGGAATCGGACAAAGACCACAGTAGTTGATTTCAGGGGGCTGATTTTTCAGGGAGATGGCGGGCATCCTCAGGAATTGTACAGGGGGAATCAAGTCTGGGATGAGTACGGAATTGACGTGGGAGATTCTGAAGCTGGGCATCTTGGAGGCCATGAAAACCTGTACTAGATCCCAAAACAAAATGGCCAGAGCCAGGAAACTTTGTAGGTGGTCAAGGGTAGTGCAGGAGTGGGTGAGGAACAAAAAAATGGCATACAGAAGATACAAATGCTCTCATAGCAAGGTGGACCAGGATGAATACCACAGGATATCCAAGGAAGTCAGCAGGAGGGTTAGAGCTGCAAAGGCTGGGATGGAGGTTAAACTAGCGTAAGGGATTTTGGGGGGTAATTCTACAGATACGTCCAGTGAGTGTAAGACAGGTGGGGTGGATCAGTAGGCTGAGGAAGGAGGGGATGGGTAGGGGTGGTAGAGCAGGCTGAAGTGTTAATTGATTACTTCAGTTCATTCTTTACTAGGGAAAGGGATGGGCCACTGCCTCAGGGCAAGGGGGATGACACTCACCGATGGGGAGATAAAGGTAGGGAGGTTGTTGTATGTTTAGGTCTAATGATTGAGCTTACGCTCATTCACAATGGTGACCATGATGGAGGTTCTCAAGACATTGAGGACTGATAAAGCCCCACGTCCAGGCGGCATCCACCCCAGGGTTCTGCGGGAACTGGCGGAGGTCCTGGTAGCTCCATTGACTGATTTATTTAATTCCTTCCTCCAATTGGGTTACATCCTGCAGGATTGAAGGATGGCACATGTAGTGCCTCTCCACAAGAGTGGGCCTTGGAAGAAGCTGGAAACTACAGACCAGTCAGCCTAACCTCCATAGTGGGGAAAGTGATGGAGAAAGGATGGTGGAGTTTCTGGAGGCATCTGGTGTTCAGGCTGACAACCAACACGGGTTTGTCCAGGGAGGTCGTACAGACAAACCTGGTTGAATTCTTCAACTGGGAGACAAGATCCTGGATAGCAGAAAACCTGTTGATGTTATATAACTGGACTTCAGCAAGGCTTTTGACTTGGTCCCGCATGGGAGACTGATCTGGAAATATGCGAAACCTAGGGGTGGGAGAAATTGGTGGGGTGGGTGGCAAACTGGCTTGAAGATGGACAGCAAAGGGTAGTGGTAGTGGAGTAGCTCTACTCAGAGAGCAGTCATCAGTGGAGTCCCACAGGGTTCAGTGTTTGGGCCAATCCTTTTCAACGTTCATTGCAGACATAAGGGAGGAGTCGGGAGTAAGATGAGCCTGTATGCGGATGACTCTAAAGTGGGCGCAGAAGTGGACAGCGAGGATGTAGGAGAGCATTGCAGGACGATTTGGCAAAGCTGGAGAATTGGGCACACACCTGGCAATTGGGGTTTAATGTATGTAAATGCAGCATTCTGCATCTGGGTATTAGAAACCTTGGGTATAGCTACCAGTTGGGGGGGGAAGAGAGTTCAGTTGGCAGTCTGTGTGTGGAAAAGGATCTGGGGTGGTGGTTGGCTAAATGGGACAACTCTGAGCAGTGCAGGAGGGCAGCAGCTAAGGCATATAAAATGCTGGGTGCATATCTGGGGATAACGTCCAGGAGCAGGGAGGTTATTCTTCCACTGTACAACCATTGGTGAGGCTGTACATGGAGTATTGTGTGCAGTTCTGGTGTCCCCACCTAAAGACGGACATTGCACTGCTGGAAGAGTCCAGAAGAAGCGACAAAGATGATCAGTTTGGAAAATGACCTATGAAGATAGACTTAGAGAGCTAAACATGTTCTCCCTGGAGGACAGGAGGGGACATGATAGAGACCTTCAGATATCTGAAGGGAGATGGGGTGAAAACGGAGGATCTGCTCAACCTGAAGGGAGAGGGGACTGTGAGAGGCCATAGTTTAAAACTGGTAGGGGGAACGGTACAGAGGGGAGGTGTGAGGACACTACTTCACGGAGAGGGTGGTGGCACCCTGGAATGCACTTCCTGATGAGCTGATAAAACTGGATACTATAGAGCAGATTCAAGAGTGTCTGGGACAGACACAGGGCTTCGTAAAGGTTGGAGTTAAGGAAAATGGCAGGGGCAGGCGGGGATGGGTTAAAGCTGTGAGGTAGAGCAGCTGTTATCTTTTCAGTGTGCTGTGTTCAGGCAGATGTGAGAGACCATTTGGCGTAATCTGCTGGCAACAGTAGTAAGTAAGTAAAACTTTATATTAGGCACCCTTCCAGAGCTAAAGCGCCTTAACAACATGAATAAAACAATATACACAACTTTTAAAGTATACTAAAACAATAAATATAAAATTCTTACAGTGTATGTATATACGTATATAATACATTTAAAAAAAAAACAAAAACGTAAATGTCTCCAGCATGTCACCCTTCTCCCTTCTGTTGCTCAGTTTGTACAGAATCTGGTCCAATAATCTTTCCTCGTATTACTTGCTCTGTTACTTGGATATCATTTTTGTTGCTCCCCTCTGCACTGCCTGAACCCTGTCCCTATGTTTTTTAAAGTATGGATTCCAGAATTGCACACAGTACTCCCAAGTGTAGCCTCACTAGGGATTTCTATATGAGTAATAATAGTGACTTGACATCACCCCTTCCACTTGTATCCTTTCCTGTCTTCTACTTGTGGGTGCGACTATTTCCTTATATCTGTTCCCACCCAAGTTTAAACCCTGTCACAGTCTTGGTTAAAAGCCACTTCTCTGAGCAGTGGTTCCTTCTGTCCACCAGCTGCTCCATAAAAGGAACTGCCGTCTCTCCCCTCCCTCCCAGTCTGCCTCTCCACCAGTCCCTCTAGTCACTGTGCCCTTGTTCCTGGTGAAAAAGACCTTAAGATCCACCCTGTTGATTCCTCTCAAAACTGTGTTTCAGCCACATCTCCCCTTTCTGTCTTGGCCTTCAGTGTATACATGTTAAGGTCTGCCAACCTTTCAGTTTACAAGCCACCTTGCTGCACCTGGATCATCTTCATGGCCCCTCCCGTACAGTCTATCTTTCACGGGGTGTGCCAGTTACACAAAGTTGCACCACCAACATAAATAAATGGAGTCCTTACTGTTTTGTCAGAAAAATGAACACTTTTATTGTGAGTACAAATAAAGGCCTCTGCCAGTCACCAAACGTAAACCCTCTACCCCAGCACTTTGCCTATTAAAAAAATACTTCATCGGGTGTGGGTCTATGGAGACAGTTCCTAGCTTATATAGTCCTGTGAAGATTAGTGGGTGAGACAAATGCACAAACTCGGGTAAAAGGTGTAGAAGGCACTTTGCAATATTTATTTTCCAAAATAAAAAAAGTAAACATACAGAAAGGAAATGGTTGGTTAGTCTTTCAGTTCGAAACAGTGCACAATTCCTGTGGTGCACAACTTCCAGGCTTAGTTCTAGCCAAATAGATTCCTAACACATGAAAACTTGCATGTACTGTGAGATGCTTCCTCCACGACAGTCGGGTCTCGACTGACTCCTCTGTTTTGCATCTCTGGAGGTAGGCTTTTATACCTACCTACTGATGATGTCAGCACCATGTGACCTGTCTTACTCACGATTCTCTAACTAAACAGACTGGCTGACTCATCTGACATGAGAGCATGATATTTCTTTAGAAAATGGGGTATAACATGTTTATACACTTAGATTATTACAGCATCTCTCTTCATTTTCGTTAAAATCAATGTTACTCTCTAAATTGGCACAAGCCCCCTCTTATTCAAATGACATCCCATTTTATGGTAACATTAGAAAAGAACTGGCTTTTCATCCGACTGAGTGGTCTGCTGTACAGCTTGGGGACCGCTACAGTATCTCTGTAGCTAGCTGCCCCTTTTATCTTCATTCCCCGCCAATTCAGAAGAGAGAATGAAATGATAAAAAAACAATGTTGTCGGTCCTTCATTCATCAGATAGGGCCTCCCTATCACAAGGCCCCACTGATGACATCACATATTGCATCATATACACACTTACAAATAGATTTAGAAAATAAACAGTAGTGAAACAGTGGATTACTAATTAAATACAGTCAAGCCTGCAGTACCTTGGAATATTTAGGTATTTCTCCGTATTCAGCTTAAATGTGGTTACTCCCAAATCAATTATACATTTATGTTAGTTGTAAATTAATAGAGTAGTGGGGGATTCCATTTCATGTCCGTGTCTTGTGATCACCCATATCTTTCCCTGGCAAATCCTGGGGAGCTACTAATACATCATGTTGGCTTAAGTATTCTAGGTTGTTTACATAAAGAATCCACCTGTCCTGGAGAGAAACCAAGAAAAACATGTTTGGTAAAAAAAAAAATATTTCAACTGTATGTATCTTCCAATAAGTGACTTGTTTACAGTTTTAACATAAATCAAATTACCCCAATCAGTGCAATTTGATTAAACTCTTTAATTGCAAAACAGTATCCAGGCTCTAAAGAGAGGTGTCAAATGATAAACCCATGTAGGCAAAAATACCCTTTCTATTCTAGAAGGGTTGGGGGCCTGAGAAGGCTGTCCAGATGCGCAGATGTGTGGTTCACAGTGACAAGGTTGATTGGTATTGGAGCTACAAGGGTAGGGGTAGTGGGGGGATGATGGAGTCTATCTGGTAAGTCCTGGGATTTTTTTTTTTGTAATTTTTTTTTTTTAACTTTCAGAAAAGGTTTTAAAGCCCACATTTCGTTCAGTCCATACGGATTTACTGTATTTAGTCTATATTTTGCCCTCTGTCTCTTATTGTTACCACAGCCAGCTGCCTACTCAAGCTGCTTGTTATATGGATATTATCTCAAAGTATGTTATAACCGAGTATCTTTATTTTTTTTTTTCAGTTGTTTTGGTTGTTTATTGTGCATTCTTTTACTACCTCTGTATGTATGTTGACCTCATCCTTTGAGCGTGAAACTTTGTAAATGAGCAGTTTCTGCTCAAAGTTATTTGTAATCCGAGAATTTAATAAATAAATAAAAAATAAATAAAATATTACATATCCAGTAGCTTTTCTATTTAAGAGGTAAATTCAACTGGACACCCACTCTGTTCCCACATCTGGCAGTTTCAATCCCCCTGCACCTCACACCACTGGGTTTGCAGTTGTGTTTCTCTGCATAGTGTCTACCCACAGCTTTGTCCAGTCTTCCATTGATAATGTAGCGGATATGCTCCTGAATCCGCTGTTTCAGTGATCTTGCGGTTCTCCGCACATATCCAAACCCACATATGTCCCATTGTTTTCAATCACTCCATTGCTGCATCTGAATAAACAGTGGTACAGCAAGTGAAAATTTTGCTTAACAGAAATGAAGGTTGCTGCAGACAGAATATTGCCCCTTAGAGACGAGCCTTAAATGAACTTTCAAGTATGAACAACATAATAATTAAGCTTGGGGCAATACTGTAGTACTTAGGATAAATATAAAAACGGTATATAAATTGCTAAATGTAGTGGCTAGCCAAGAAATTGCCAGGCAATCCAATTCCATCTTTTAAAAAAGAAGTGCTAAAACTGTTACAGGATGCTGTCACTGAAGGAGAGATCACAGAAAAATAATTTGATTTTATGTGGAACGCACATCCTATTACACCAACATTCTATGCGCTACCAAAGGTGCACAATAGTGTTACTGACCCAACCAGGAGACCAATAGTCTCAAGGATCAGGTCATTAACAGGAAAAAATGGGGTGTTTTATTTATTTATTTTTTTGTCTGTTTTCTACAGTGTTCAGTCACTACTTTGCGTTCATTTCTTAAAGATACTGGGGACACTTATCAATAAACTTTCAGACCTGAAATGGCATGAACAGCATTTATGGCTTACAATTGACGTTGAGGCTTTGTAGTCCTTGATTAGACACAATGATGGCATCAGAGCATGCAAATATTTTCTAGAGCATAATAAAATCCGCAGCATAACACCAGTGAACTTCCTTTCAGAGGCATCAGCATTTGTTCTAACTCCTAATGCCTTTTGAGTTTGACAACCATTACTACCTCCAAATCTGCGGGACAGTAATGGCCCCATCCTATGCCAACCCTTTTTTTTTTTTTTTTTTTAGGGTTTTGGGAGCTCAGCACTGTACAGATTCCCGCAGTAAACCCCCTTTTTTTTGGGGGGGGGGGACAGTGAAATGGTTTAGATACATTGATGACTGTGTGTCTGGGAGGGGAGTAAAGAATCGGCAGAAGTGGTTGAATAACAATGATTTGAATCTTAGGTTCACCAATACTATGGGAAACAATGTGAACTTCTTGGATATCACACTAATGGGGTGATGCAGCTTTTAAGAAAGATCACCACAAAAGGATTTATTTATTTCAATTCTAGGATTACAATTACCTCTGAGCCCTGGGCTCTTTTACAAGTTCCACGTCAAGACATAGGTAACACATGACAATAGACAAAATTGTTACACAATAAGGGTAAAGGATATCAAAATTAAATTCAAACAGACAGGGAGAGGGTAGAGTGGAAAGGAAGAGGACGGGGGGTGGTAGAAAGAATGGGAGGGGCACAGGGGAGGTAAGAGAATGAGAGAGAGGAGAGGGGGGGGTAGGTAAGGATAAGGGGTGGGCTGGAGCTGCCAGGAAGGTGGCATTGTCAGGTGCTGTAGAGTGTGTGGGGCAGAGGCCAGACTATGGCAAGTGCTTTATGTAATGAGCTAGATATAGGAAATGTATAGGGTTTAGGAAAAAGACTGCTACAAGTGCAGTTCTGCGATACGAGAGCGCTCACCCAAGGAGTTTAAAACAACTCCATCCCATATTGTCAAATGCTTCTTACATGTAGGAACTGCTCTGATGACAAAGAATTAGAATCACAAGCATTTGAACTAGAGCAGCATTTGTTGCAGAGGGGCTATAATGGTAACACAGTGAAAAAAGCATACAGTGATGTTAAATGCAAGAAACAAAGAGATTTAGTTAAAAATGACAAAGATACACTGAAATCGAGGGATTGGGGCCCTATAAGTTTTTCCACAGAGTTCAGCAGTGTGGCCGGAGCCATTGGCAATATTATCTGGAAAAATTGGCCCATCCTTTTTGAGGACAACACAGTGGGAGGGACACAACTCTCCCGGTGACATTCAGAATGGCACCTAATATACGGGATAGGATAATACACAGCCAATTTGGCAGCACAGAGAAACCAAAACAAAACACATGGCTCCTTACCAGACCTTCAGGGAACTACACATGCTCCAGGTGTAGTGTTTGCCAGTATGTGAATACGGGTAAGGATCTTAGCGCTATAACAATAACACAGGCATGAAAATCAGAGACCTGATCACATGTAGTACCACTTTTAGTGCACCTTGAATGGTGTGCATGCGGTTTGATATGTGGGTAGAAATGTAGGATCACTGACAAGAGTGGATTCAGCGGCATATCCACTACATTATCAATAGAAGACTGGACAAAGCTGTGGGTAGACACTATGCAGAGAAACACAACTACAACCCCAGTGGCTTTAGGTGCATGGGGATTGAAATTATCAGATGTGGGAACAGAGGGGGTGACCGTTTGAATTTACTTGTTAAATGGGAAAGCTACTGGATATATAGACTAAATACAGTAAATCCGTATGGACTGAACGAAATGTGGGCTTTAAAACCTTATTTGAAAGTTTAAAAAAAAAAAAAAAAAATCTCAGGACGTACTAGATACACTCCAACCCCCCCCAACTACCCTACCCTTGTAGCTCCCAATACCAATCAACCTATTCAGAGCTTAACCTCGTCACTGTGAACTACACATCTGCTCCATCCAGATGGCTCCCCAACCCTTCTAAAATAGAGAGGGTATTTTTGCCACATGCGTTTATTATGTGACACCTCTCTTTAGAACATAGATACTGTTTTACAATTAAAGAATTTTATCAAATTACATTGATTGGGATTATTTGGATTTATGTTAACTGTGAGGGACTTATTGGAAGATATATATGAGTTGAAATATTTTTCACTAAACATGTTTTTCTTGCTTTTTCTCTACAGGACAGGTGGATTTTTTTTTTTCTTTCTGTAAACAAGCTAGAATTTCTATGCCAACGTGATGCATTAGTGGCTCCCAGGTTTGTCCGAGAAAGATATGGCTGATCTGAAGACACGGACATGAAATGGAATCGCTGCTCCTATTAATTTACAGCTAAAATTAATGCATACTTGATTTAGAATAACAGCATTTAAGCTAAATACTGAAAATGCCTAAATATTCCAAGGTACTGGAGGCTTGACTGTATTTATTTAGTAATCTGCTGTTTACTGGTGGACTTGTTTGACTGGGTGATGAAGGAAGGGGATCAGTGGGTAGCGCTGGATATTGCCTACCTCGATTTCAGCAAGGCCTTCGACACCGTTCCACACAGAAGACTGGTTAACAAGTTGGGTAGCCTGGGGCTGTGCCACAAAGTGGAGAACTGGGTAAAAAATTGGTTGGGGGACAGAAAGCAGAGGGTGGTGGTTAATGGGATCCAATCCAAGGAAAGTGGGGTGACCAGTGGGGTGCCTCAAGGATCAGTCCTGGGGCCAGTCCTTTTTTAATGTCTACATTAGCGACATTGCTGAAGGGGCGGAGGGGAAGGTTTGCCTATTTACAGATGACACCAAGATCTGCAACAGGGTAGACATTCCGGGGGAGGGGGGGTCGAGAAAATGAGGGACCTAGGAAAGCTGGAAAATTGGTCCAATGTATAGCTATTTAAAATTTAATGCAAAGAGTGCAAAATCATGCACCTGGGGTGCAGAAGCCCTGTGGAGTTACAGGATGATCGGGGCATTGCTGGCGGTTACCAGGAAGAAAGGACTTGGTCATAATCCTCTCAGATGACCTAAAGGTGTCCAAACAGTGTACTAAGGGTGTGGAGAGGACCAGTAGCATGTTGGGGTACATAGAAAGGAGTATCACTAGCAGAAGAAGGGAGTGAGTGATTCCACTGTACAGTGTAGGCCTTATTTGGAGTACAGTGTACAGTTCTGGAGGTTGCATCTTTTGAAGGTCACAGACAGCATGGTGGTGGTTCAGAGAAGGGCAGCAAAGATGGTGCAGGGCTTTTGCCAGGAGACATATGAGGAGAGATTAAAAGACCTCAACATGTGTAACACTGGAAGAGATGTGGGAATGGGGAGATAGGATAGAAACCTTCAAGTATCTTAAGGGTATAAACAGAGTGCAAGTGGATGACATCTTTCAGCATGGAGATGTACAAGGACAAGGGGCATGATGTGAAGTTGGAGGGAGGCAGGAGTAAGGGGAATGTGAGGACATTTTTCTTCACAGAAAGGGTGGTAGATGCATGGAATAGCCTAACCCAGGAAGTAGCGGAGTTAGCACAGTGGGGGGATTCAGACATGCATGGGATAGGCACAAGGGAACCCTAGAGGTGGGTAGGAAAAACTAATGCCAATGACCAAATAGGGAATGTGACCACTGATGCGGGCAGGGAATACAGGCAGACTGTGTGGGCCTAGTTGTCCTTATCTGCCATCAAATATTAGAGTATGTTTATTTTCTGAATGTATTCATAGGTGTGTATGTGATGTCATCAGTGGGGACTGTATAAGCTAGGAATCATCTCCATAGACCTGCGCCCTGATGAAGCCTTTTTTTATAGGCAAAGTGCTGGAGTAGTGTTCATGTTTGGTGACTGGCAGAGGTCTTTATTTCATTTGTATTCACAATAAATAAGTGATCCAATTGTAGAAATGATAGGAAAAGTGTGACTTTCACTGGGATTTGAACCCAGGACCTCAGCAATCCGTGCTTTAGCTCTTAACCAACTGAGCTATGAGAGTTCAGCCAATTATGGCCCCTGAGTCAATAAATAAGTGTTAATTTTTTCTGACAAAACAGTACAGCCTCCATTTGTTTCTGTTGGTAGTGCAACTTTGAGGAAAAGACTTGCTTGCCGGGGTTGTCCGTCCCTTGTTTGCACCCCTTTTGCTCACTTGAGCGCAGTAACAGTTTTGGGAGTTTCTTGAGGTGTGGACTCCAGAACTGTATGCAGTATTCCGTATGTAGCCTTACCAGGGGCCTGTACGGGAGCAGTATCCTCTCCTTCCTCCTCCTAATAAATCTCTTTTCTATACATCTCATTTTGTGTTTGTATACATCCCAACATTCCTGTTTGCCTTCCCGTTTACGATGAAGCCTGCCAGGATGAAGTACAGTGTCACAGTTTCCTGCATGACAAAAGGGATTATTAACTTCCACTGAAGCTGTACTGTTTTCTGCAGTAACTCTGCTACAGAATACTGCAGAATTGGGTTTCATTATGGTGAGCTTCACTGTAGTTGCACTGATTGGTGCTTATGAAGCTGTCACTGATGATGACTCCCAGGTCTCTCCTCCGTATTTTCATCACTGTTACTCTCCTCATTCAGAGTCTGTTTAGGGTTCTTTTACCAATGTGGATCACTTTTCCTCCTTTTGCATTGAACTTTAGTTGTCATAATCTGGACAACTTTTCCAGTTTTCTCCGGTCTCCCTTCATTTCTCTAACTCCCTCCTCTGTGTTCACTCTGTGGTAGACCATAGTGTCATCAGCAAAGAGATGCACCTTATTCTGGATTCCCTCCCCTGTATCACAGATGAGGACACATTGAAGAGCACCAGTCCCAGAACAGATTCCTGCAGTACCTCATTCACGGCTCCCCTGGGCTCTGATTGCACCCCATGGGCAACCACCCTCTGTGTCCTGCCCCCAGACAGTTCCTTTCCGCTTGGTCAGTTTGTCCCCAACTGCTGGGTGTCCCAGTTTTCTTTATTAGCCTTCTGTTTGAAACTGAATCAAGGCCTTGCTAAAGATGAGATACAACCTGTCCCCACCCTTTGTGGTGCAATCAAAAATGTCGATCAAGTTAGTTTTGCAAGATGTCATGGCATACAAACCCATGCTGTCCTGTAAACCATGTGACTTTCAGAATTCCACTATCTGGGGTGGCGTGGCTTGGCACCTGACAAGATGGGCACCTAGTTTCCAAGCTCTTTCTACCCATCAAAAGAATCCTTCAGAAGCTGCCTAAAAGCTTGCAATTACTTCTTCAGATGGTGTTTAGTCCAGCTGGGCAGCATCTCAAGAGTATCCTGAGCTGAGTCTGCTCTGGATCGTCTTATGTCCTCCAAAGTTATTGCTGACCATGGCTCTCCCTTAGCATTCCTGTCAGTAGGCTGGGACCCTCACAAATGGTGTTCAACAGCAGTGGCTCGACTCCCGCAGCCCTAGGGGAAAAAAGTCTTGTTTTAGCAATTGGTGCTTCAAATCAACAAATTCGAGGTGTCTTGATAGTGGATAAATGCGGACATTGTTCAGACTGCACATAGAGTTAATGTGGCTGAGCAGCGGGTAGCTGACACAAAGGACCGGACCGAGAGGCTTACTGTGCACATCGGAAATCGAGATCAAGCAGTTTGTCTATTATGGCAGAAAATAGAGTAGCTTGAGAAAAGGGGCCGATGGAACAACCTCTGTTTAATTGGCTCCCTTAAGGGATGTGAATGCAAAAACACTAATTTGTTCCTTTGAAAGATGCTTCCAGAACAGCTTGGGAATCGGTGTCCAGACACCTTGGAGGTTGACAGATCTCATCGTTCTCTTGCCCTTCTCTCCAGTCCCAGTGTCTGGCCTAGGCCTGTAGTAGCCCATTTTCTTTCTCTTTTGCACTTGCCATTCGTTCAGCCGCACTCTTTCTGGGCGCCAGTGGCCCCATCTTGGCCAGGCTCGTCCCGCAACCGCTAACCCGCTGCTTCCGATTCCCATGTCCTCGGTCAGCCTGGACATATCCCTTCACTGGGAGGGCTTGTGGAGGAGGAGAGACTTAACTTCCATTCTGTTTCCAAGGCATGGGGCTACGGAGTGGCCGAGAGGTAGCCTGCTGGGCACTTGTGGGGAGGAGGACCCAGTGGCTGTCATCTGGTCCAGCAGATAGCTATTTTCTAGTTTCCTCGTGGAGCATGACATGCCATAGCGTCCAGGTTGAAGCCGACATCCATCACTTTCCTTCCCACAGTGGAAGCCGGTGTATTGCTGTGCCTCCGGCCTCCGCCAGGGACCAGCAAATGCCAAGGCTCAAACCTCTCTCCCTCCCTCGAGAAGATGAGCAGTCGTGGGACACGCGAGCCTTCTCCCCGTTGGCCCTCTGACTCTTGGGTTTGTTCCAGTACAGGTCATCGGCATTGCAAATGGAAATCCATCTGCTGCGCTGGCAGGCTGGCTGGCATAGCCCATTTTCACAGTAATCAGATAAGGATCTGATTAGTGAGGGCAGGCAGCAAGACAGTTTTAATGTGGAAGAACCACAGCATTAAAATATTCCTGGACATCTCAAGAACTGTTAGCTTGCTGGAAGTCTTATACCCCAGTTATGAAAGCCCTCATGGACTTTGGGAGTTCCTTACAGTTTCTGATACCCCATATACTTAACTTTTTTTTTCTTTCTTTCTTTGTAGTTTTAAAAAGTCTCATGAGCAGACACTCCTGCCCCACAAGTCCTGCTGCCTACCAGACTCTCCTCCTGCTGCAACAAGTGACCTCAGTTTCCCAGCAACCATCAGTTAGAAAGCTTGAGGCACATTATTTTCCACTTTTTCTCTGTCCCCCTCCAAGTCTCTCCCATCTCGTCAACCTCATTCCATGCCTCTGGTGTGTTAGACGTTGCAGTGCAGGGTGGATGCCACCCCTCATGAGGCAGTGGGCTAATGGTGAGGGGCTGCTGTGATGCCAGAACTTGAACATTTCCCTCCCCAGGCTGGCTTGCACTGTGTTCGGCAGCACTCCCCAGCGTACTCCCAAACTGTTGGATTCCTCAACAAAAGGAACGCGACTGACCGTTGCAAAGATGAAACCAACAGTGACTGCATTGCAGAAATTTGGCTACCTTCTGCAAGTGGACAAACAGCTGTCAGCAACATGCCACACTACTGATACAAAAAGTAAATGGAAAGAAAGAGTAAGCATAAAGCGACAGTCAAGGGGCCACAAATAAGACATGATGGGAGTGGTGCAGTGCAGTGGCTGTGGAGCAGCAGTCTTCTGGGAAACGTTCTGGAGGATGCGGTCTTGTCCCATCTGCAGGCACCTCTCTGGGCTGAGGAAGAGGTTGCTTGTCTCCAGGCTGAGTTGACCAGGATTTGGGGACCTCCTCTCCCACCCAGGGACCACCAAGGCCGACGCCACTGCAGCAGAAGTTGCCAAGAAAGAGGAGCAGTTGGAGCGGTGGGATTGGGGAGGTGAGGGTGGAGAAACAGAGACACATCCTCCAGTTGTACCTCTCCACAGTTCATATGCCATTCTGGCAGAGCGTGGTTCCTCTGGAGGCACCAGCAGTGGAGACAAGGAGGATGCAGGGAACCTTCACAAGGAGACCTACAGGAAGAATGGCATCGCGGCCCCACAGAACAGCTCCAGTGGGGGACTCAGTTGTTGGGGGTAGAACTTGGGGAGAAGGGAGGGTAGAACCGGGAGGGAGGGAGGGAGGTAAGGGTGCCTGTCTGGCACCATGGCTTGGAGGGACAGGAGGCGAATCCTTAGGATTGCGAGGTGCAGTTGCAGGGGAGGGAGCTGGATGTCATTGTCCACCTAGGTACAAATGGCTGGCCAGAGATGGGATCAGAGTAGTGCAGGAGGATTTGTGAGTTGGGTGGGGGAGGGCCTTGGCTAGACGCACGTAACCTTCTCTGAGGTGCTGCCTGGCTATGGCATGGGTAAGGTTAGGGTGCGCCACACCATGGGATTCAATTAGTGGTTGAAAAACTGATGCAGAGCTCAGGGTTTTGGCTTCATTAGGAACTGGGGGTCCACCTGGTGAGAGACAGTCCTATACTGGCACAATGGTCTGCATCTGTCTAGGAGGGGAACCAAGATCCTAGGTGATAGGTTTAAATGCTTCACTGGTAAGCATTTAAACTAGCCAAGGGGGGAAACACTGAAAAGGAGCAGGAGAATCCCAACAGCCCCCCCCCCCCAAAGATGGAGTAGTTAGTGAGATGAACACCAAGATAGAGAAGTTGATGGGGAGAAGGGCAGGAGTAATTGGAGAAATTGGCAAAATGGGCAAAGGCAGTAAGGACAGGGATGGGACTAAAAGGGGTAAGGCCATCACAAAATGGAGAGCAATGAGTACAACACCCGTAGTCTGGGTAACAAGCTCCCTGAACTAGTGGCCTCGATGGAAGAGGGACGCCTGGATATTGTGGCAGTCACAGAAACATGGTACATGGAGAACCATGACTGGGATGTCAACATAACAGGTTACACAGTCTACAGGAGGGACAAGGAGGGTAGAAGAGGAGGAGGAGGAGTAGCTCTCTATATGAGGAAGGATCAAAGCAATGGAACTAAGGGGTAAACGGAGGGAGGAGTCACTGTGGTCACCCTGGAGACAGGAAATGGGACCACAATCCACACGGTGTTGTATCAGACCCGTCTCATGGGGAGAAATGGACATGGAAATGATAGAAGGCATTCTTAGGATGGCAGAAAAAGGGAGATACTGTTGATGGTGGACCTGAATATGCCAGATGTTAACTGGAGCACTTTGCTGCAGCAACATGCAAAGCAGGGTCATTCTCAGTGTCCTACAGGGGGCATGCCTCAGACAGCTAGTGTTGGAACCCACTCGGGAGGGAGCAATCTTAGACCTTGTACCTTCAAACGTGGATGAAGAGAGGATCTCACATTTAGAAGTGGGTAGCCATCTGGGAACAAGTGACCACCAAACAGTGTGGTTCATGATAAACACAGCTGTGTAGTCAAGCCATACAAAAGTAAGGGTACTGGATTTTAGGAGGGCTGACTTTGTCAAAATGGGAGTGCGTCTCAGAAAAGCACTAGCAAACAGGCAAGAAGGAGGGGTGGAGGAACAATGGGGAAACATCAAAACTGCTATCACAGAGGCAACGAGCCTTTGTGTGAAGCAAATAAATCAAAACGAAGGAAAAAAAAAACCCACTGGTTCTCAAAAGAGATGGTGGGGAAGATTAGGGAGAAAAAGCTAGCATTCAGGAAATATAAGGAAACACAGAAGGAGCAGGACAGAGAACTGTACCAATTAATGCAGAAGGAAGCGGGGAAGGCAGTCGGAATAGCAAGGCCCAAACCGAGGAAAAGATAGCTAACTCGGTTAAGAAGGGGGATAAAATCTTTTTATAGGTACATTAGGGAATGAAGAATGACAAAGGGAGGTATAGTGAGGCTTAATAAAGGGAGGTTGGTGGGCAGAGGGTGACTGAAAAAGCAGGGATACTGAACAAATACTTGTGCTCAGTATTCACAAAAGAAGCGGAGGGGGAGGTACCTAATCCAATCACTAGAAGTACTCTGGATGGGGGGGTCGATACCAGTCCATTCACAGAAGAAAGGGTTTTGAAAGAACTCCTAAAACTGAAGGTGGACAAAGCAGTGGGCCCTGATGGGATTCACCCCAGAATCCGAAAAGAACTAAGGGGAGAACTAGTGACACCACTGACTACCCTTTTTCACAAATCATGGGAGGATGGTGTGGTACTTAAAGACTGAAGGAGGGCGGATGTGATTTCCCCTTCACAAAAGTGGGATCAAAGCAGAGGCAGAAAACTACAGACCTGTTATTTTGACCTCAATGGTAAGAAAATGATGGAATCACTTCTTAAAGAAAGAATTGGGTAGCTAGAGGCCAGACGGGACCCAAGGCAGCATGTATTCATAGCAGGAAGGTCATGTCAGACAAATCTAATAGATTTCTTTGACTAGGTGACCAAAGTAGTAGACCAGGAAGGGGCTGTGGAAAATAACCTACCTAGACTTTAGCAAGGCATTTGATACAGTCCCACACAAAAGATTGATAAATAAATTAGCCAGTCTAGGAGTGGGTCCCAGGGTGGCAGCCTAGGTAAAAAATTAGCTGGACAACAGGATACAGAGGGTAATAGTAAACAGAGTCCTCTCCAAAGAAAGTTGAGTTACTAGTGGGGTGCCGCAGGCTTCATTACTGGGTCCGGTTCTTTTTAATATCCTTGTAAGTGACATTGTGGAGGGACTGGAAGGAAAAGTATGCCTCTTTACAGACAACACAAGGATCTGCAACAGGGTTGATACACAAGGGAGGTTATGGAAAGGATGAGATGGGACTTGGCATGGTTGGAGGAATGGTCAAAAGTATGGCAGCTGAGATTCACTGCAAAGAAGTTCAAAGTAATGCACCTGGGAAACGGAAGCGCAGGGGAAGAGTACACAATGGGGAGGGGGTACTAACAACAACAGAAATGGAAAGGGACCTGGGGGTAGTCATATCAGATGACCTAAAGGTAATCAAGCAACGTGAGAAGGCAGTAAGGAGGACTGAGGGGGATGCTGGGATGTATGGGATGAGACATCACCAGTAGAAAACAGGAAGTTGTTATCCTTCTGTACAGACAGTTGTTGAGACCCCATCGCGAGTACTGTGTGCAGTTCTGGAGACCTCATCTCCACAAGAACATAGACAGGATGGGCCGACCCGGTGGTACTGAGGGTTGAGGTGCTGGACGCCACACCTTGTGCCACGCCGGTGACCCAGGTTCGGGAACGAGCCCGGGTCGGCAGGGGAGGACTGGGACTGAGCATCTGCAGGCTGTGTTCCTAGTCCTGGAGTGGGCTGGAGAATTTCACCATGCTGTAGTGGCCCCTGGGGACGCTCGGGGGCACTACTAGCGTCAGTGATACTAGAAGGGGAGCGCGGCGGACATTGACACCTTGTGCCTGGATGTCATTGCACATCCGTGCTCCAGGGGCCAGTTGGAGGAAAATGGCTGGGCGTGACCGTGCAGCTTGATGGCTGTGCTCCGAGTCACCCAGAGGACTTTGGTGGAGTTCTGTTGGGGAGGGTCCGGGGCTGTCCTGGCTGGTTGAGGGAGAGGGGGAGCCCTCCAACAGGATGGCAAGACAGCTGTCTCGGATCCTCCTGGGTGCAGTTTGAGTTACTCAGCTCTCCGGGTGGGCAGAGCTGGCGGCTGGATGCCCTAAGCCGGAGTGTGCTGCAGCAGGAGAAGAAAAAAATATATGTTTAACAAAAAAAAAAAAGGAACATAGGATGGAGGCAGTCCAGAGAAGGGCAACTAAAATGGTTCGGGGTCTGTACCAGAAGCCATATGGAGAGGGACTAAAGGAGCTTAACATGTATACCCTCAAGGAGAGGGGGGGCATGATAGAAACTTTCAAGTACCTCGGGGGAATCAACAAAGTTCAAGAGGCCAAGAGCGTAGCATCTTTCAGAAAAAGAGATGTGCAAGAACAAGGGGACACAATTTGAAGATAGAGGGGGGACGGCTCAAGGGCAACGTGAGGAAGTATTTTTTCCATGGAGAGGGTTGTGGACGAATAGGACGGCCTTTCTGAGGAAGTCGTGGGGTCAGAAACCATGGGAGAATTCAGGAATGCATGGGACAGACATAAGGCAATTCTGGTGGGGGGTAGGAAGAAGTAGGCTGTTGGTTAACCAGGATCTGCAGCTTATCCAATAGGTAGGGAAATGGTGGGTGAGCCAAGTGCCCTTATCTGCTGTCAAAGTCTGTGTTTCTATGTTCTGTGTTACTGGAGCAGTGGCCTTCTCTGAAACTGTTATGATGCTGGAGGAATCGGACAAGATGTCAGACCTCGTTAAAGCCATAAAGCAGACAGCCAGAACTGTATCTAAAATAGACAAAACCCTTGCACAAATTAAAATAGATCTTGGAGAAAGAATGGGTGCTGCGGAAGAAAGTGTGGCAGACTTCACGACTACCATGGACTTTCACGATCGACTGATGCTATACCTCCTGGCAAGGGAATGTGAACTAACAACAAGCTGGATGACTTGGAGGGCTTCAGCAGGAGGCAAAATTTCTATATATTGGAGCCACAAAATCAGTAGAAAATATTGTCTCCTTCCTGCAGTTCTTACTAAAAGACATGTTACACCTTTCTGATGACTACATTCTCAGCATGGATTTCACCCATCAAGCTCTGGGCCCAAAACCTACTGGCCTAGGTGCCTGCCCAGATCCATCCTTACAAAACTTGCCTCCTACACTAGCAGAGAAGATATCCTGAAATGAGGCTGCCAGCGAAAGGAGCTCCAATGCAAGACCCACAGAATTACTGTTGATAATGACTGTGCCACCATGGTCTGGGACAAAGCGAGTTATTTGGGAGGGAGGGGTAGTTAAACAATTGTGGGCTACAAATCTAACGGCACAGTTACTGTGCCTCAAGAGACTGAGAATGGGTGCACTGAATAGCACAAAGCTGTTTGCAGGGGTTCTGGATGCATCAGCCTACCTTGAGAGCCTTGGTATCCAGTTCCAGATAAGGACAGACTAGAAGGAGATTTCTTGAGGCGGATCGGAACAACAGACATCCGAACAAGGTGAAGCCCTCTCCTCTTCATGCCAACATCAGATTGATACTCCTTTCTTATTCCTTATCAGGACACTGAAGAGCTGAGAGTGAGGAGCCCTAGGCAGACAGCGGATCCAATGAAAACAGTGGTGTGTGGGGAAGTGAAACGGACTGGAACACTTTGCTACTTGCATGGTATTGGACTTCACCATTATCCGATCAGATGGTAGTCTTTGACATGCAACTGCATGCTGAGCAATGATTAAAAAAAAAAAAAAAGGCGCACTTTAAAATATTAAAATGTACTGGACTGAAATAGATTGCTGTTGGGAGGTAGGGGGCAGGGAGTGGTTGTTGTACAGCTCACTGGAAATGATATCAAGGAGCTCACCTTAATCAGTTGTGAATGCAACAGAACAAGGGGAAGTTCATGTCCTGTTTGCTGGGATACAGCTGGAGAAAAAATTAGGTTATTGAACTCTAAAAAGTGTTAGGATCCTATTTAAGTACCTGTCTGAGCTTTGCAAGGGGAGGGGAAGGTGCTTACATGGCTACTGATAAGGGGCCAACAAAGGCTCAAACATTCCACGAAAGGTCAGAGAAGTAAAGAGACCAATGAGTGGGGAGACACATGCCACCCATGGAACCCTCGTGATGTTATGGCCACCAACTCTGTCCGTCTCGGTCTCCTTGGAACTTTTGTCTTTCAACCTGATTGGCTGTTTCAGCTCATCTGCCTAGCTCTGATTGGACCCTGAAGCCTCCAGCTATAGCGCTATTGGTTGCTTACTAGCCTGCTTTTCCTCAAACTTGGGCAGGCTCCTGTCTGCCGAATTTTATTTTCTTTATTTATAGAAGTTTAAAGTCTAATCAGTGTAAAACGTTTTAACCTTGAAATGCAGTGCCTCTGATTAACTGTTGTAAACTGTTAGGAAGCAGATCGTACTTGTAATTTTTAGCCCTGTTATTTCAGTGCCTTTATCTAACTGTATAAATTGTTTTAGCAAGCAGTATGGCGCTGTGTATTTGTACCTGATTCTAGTGTTCTGTTTAGCTGGGTATTTATTTTTGGATATAAGAATATTGCTTGATAATTGTTTTTTCTCCTGCCTCCTTTCACATGCCTTCCTCTTCCCTTTACTCCAAGTTCTGTCCCTCTCCAGTCCCTCATTCTTAATCGGCTTTCCCTGCTGAAATCCCCCTTACTCTATGATCATGCTCTCTGTCTTTTTCTCTCTCTCTCTCCCCCCCCCCCCAATACCCTCGCTCCTACTCAGCTTTTCTCCTCAGTCAGTGATCTGTGCTAGGAGACTGTGCTTAGATTTCCATTCCCTCTCCAGCACTTCTTTCATTTCAACCCCACCAAATCCTGCCACGCTTTGTTCTGCTAATTTCTTTCTTTGCCGTTTTCTCCCTGTTCCCCTCTCTGAATAATCTCATTGTGTGTAATCAAAGTGGTACCAGCAGTCTAGCAGACAGTTTCTCGGCGTTGACCTCTGGCTTTCTCTCCCTCCACCTCCTCGTAATCCTTTTGCTCCCACCCTCTCCCCATCCACTGCCTGTATTTACCTAACCTTCCTTCAACCCCCGGTCTGCAGCCTGTGACTTGGCTGCGCCTCTGAGGCTGGGGCCGCTTCTAATCCCACGTGACACTCATCCTGCAAGCCCTGCCTGCCTCTGGGGCTGTCCTGCTCGGTGGCATTTCAAGGTATGTCTCGGTCTCCTTGGAACTTACGGCTCTCCAACCTGGTTGGCCTTTTAGGCTCATCTGCCTAGTGCCGATTGGACCCTGAAGCCTCCGGCTATAGCGCTATTGGTTGTTTACTAGCCTGCTTTTCCTCAAACTCGGGCGGGCTCCTGTCTGCCGAATTTTATTTTCTTTTATCTATAAAAGTTTCCCCCCACCCGATCCAACCCCGACCGCTATTAAATACAGTTAGGCTCTGCCTTTGTTTTGTTCATTGGCTGTCCTGCCTCTACCCCCGCCACGCAGCTGTCTTTTGCTCTCAAGTCTATCCCATTCGCTATGTCTGTGGGCATGGTCACAATGTTATGTTTTATACAATTACCTCTTCTACTTGTTATCCTGCTCTCTTCACTTGCTGGTAATACAGAATACCCGCCTCCAAATTATACAACTCCTCAAAGCGTAACTGTAGTTGAAACACTTCACTACCCTCCTGGCTGCGTTACAGGAAATTTCTTTCACATCATTATATGTTCGTGGTCACAGCTTCTCGCTCGCCCATGGCCCAACTCCTGTCCTACCTACTGGGGTGCTGGCCTTGCCTACTCCCTCTCTGGGATCATCCTGACCTGCACTAGGAGTAGAAGAAAGATCAAACGTAATTACCTCAAGGGAAAAGTCTGGCGTCTTACCAAACTACAACGCTTACACCTCCTGAAATTAACCCTATTGTTGCTGATGCTGTCAGCCAATATCCACCCAAACCCGGACCCAAGTGGAACTACCCCTAGGAACCTGCCAACAAAGCTGGGGTCCATCACACTAGCCACAATGAATATTTGTAGCCTACTAAATAAAATTGATCTTAAAGGTAGCCACACACAATCCTGACATGTTATCTATCGTGGAAACATGGCTGTCTCCTAAAATCTTGGATAATGCAGTTGCCCTCCTGGGCTATTCCATTTTTAGGTTAGACCGCACTCCTAAGAAGGGCGGTGGTTGTGTAATTTTCCTAAAAAATTCATTTTGTGGGCTGGTTATGCCTCCAGTTGATCTCGGTTGCTCTGCACAGGCTATAGGGGTTAAAGTACTCCTGGGAGCCCAAAACAAAGCCCTCACTATAATCACAACTTACATACCTCCTAAGGACCCGGCCGCTGGCCTACATAGTTTGCTGGACTACCTATGTGCTCAAAAAAAAAAACCTCCCTGAGTTGATTTTAATGGGGGATTTCAACTTAAACTGGCCGTCTGGGACTAGTGGTATCATAAAGGACACAATGGTATCTCTACACCTTATGCAACTTGTAAACTCGCCGACCAGGATAAACTACAAAACAGGGACCCGTACCACCATAGACTGGATTGTCTCAAATCGCCCTGATCGCATATCAGATGTTACGGTTCACCCTGATTCTATTAGTGACCACTCCCCTATCACCTGCAGATGGTCAAATAAATTTAATACCTCCCCCACCTCGTACAATCTACAACCGTGTATTGAAAAGCGGTCATTTGGATCTCCTAAAAAAATTTCGCTCCCAAGACTGGTCCTCCCTGGATACAGTGGATGATATCAACACCGCATTTCAACACTTTGTCAGTGTTTTCAGCACAGCCTGCGACACCTAAGAAAATGAAAGTCTGTGGGATGGTTAATTCATGGATTACTCCCAAGATAGTAAACCGGATGAAGCTAAGGGACCATCTTTGGAAACTGGCGAAGTCATCATTGAAGCAACAGGATCTGTAGGCTTACAAAGCTGCCAGAAATAGCTGTACTAGGGAAATTAGACAGACAAAAAGTAGGCTGTACAGAGAGCTACTCTCCAACTCCTGGGGTGACAGTAGGAGTTTCTGGGCCAATATAAAAGACATCACAGGCAAAGAACAAAAGACCTCACCAACAGTTCTATTGGATGATGGCCATCCTGTCACTGATCTACTCCAAATCGCTAATTTTTTCAACACAGCTTTCACTAATCTGTCGGGTGTACTCCCCAAAGAATTCTTCGTTGATGCTCCCGTGACATCAGCAGGGGGCCACTGAATCAGTTCTTTCTGAACACCCACCTTTCTACTTCTAAAAGGTCTCCCAATCCCTAGTCCGAAAATTCCTGACTAAAGTCCTTGGCAAATCCAGACATAGTGGAGACTTGCTTGATCTCAAACTCCTGGCACTGACTTTTGAAGAAGTACTCTTACCGGTTACCAAGATTCTAAACTTATCACTTTCCCTTTCACAATTCCCAGAAGTCTGGAAATCTGCGTTGGTCGCCCCTGTGCATAAATCCGAGAATCCTACACAGCACTCTAACTACAGGCCGATATCAATACTGCCCCCGCTGTCAAAAGTCCTTGAATGCATAGTTTCCAATCAGATAGTTGATTACCTTGAAAAGTACGACCTACAGTGTCCCCAGCAACATGGTTTCAGTAAAAAACAGAGCACTATCACAGCTTTACTTGAATTTGTCGGCTACATGCATCAGTCCTTCGACAATAACAATGTTGTTGGTGCTGCATTCATCAACCTTATGAAAGCTTTCGACACCGTAAATCACAATCTGCTTCTTACTCGGCTTGCCTCAGTTGCTGTCTCTCAAAACGCACTGAAATGGCTTGGAAGCTACCTCGCTGATAGGTCTCAGCGGGTAAAAATATCTAATATCGTCTCCGAACTACAATCTGTCCGATCTGATGTCCATCCTTGGCTGTCTTGTGTAGTATCTTCCTAAACAACCTACCCCAATCCTGTCAACTTAGGACACGCCTCTATGCTGACGATATCGTCATCTGCACAAACAACACTGATCCCACTGTGCTCGAGGACACTCTTCAAACAGGTTTCCTTGAAGTTGAGAAATGGTTCTGTATGCATAAACTTGTCCTGAACTACAAAACAAAAACAAAGCTTCTGCTGTTCTCCTCCCCCCGACATAAGCACAGGTCTTATGTTATGCTAATAAAAAACAACCTCTGAGCCCCCCTTGAACAAGTTCAACAATTCAAATGTCTTGGAATAACAGACAGCTGCCTCTCCTATGCATCCCACATTGAGACCATTGCTAAGTCTGCAAATGTGAAACTAGGCCTGCTGTTTAGACATAGAGAGAATCTCACCCCGGAAGCACTTAGACTTGCGGTCTACAGTTCAGTGGTATCCACCATTGACTACGGCCTAGCAATATATGGTGAAGCCACCCCCACATCTCTAAAAAGGCTGAACTAAACAAAGCTTGTAGACTCATCACGAACTCTGACCGTTTCACTCACATGTGATCGTACGCAGAAACTGGCTGGCTCAATCTACAAGGTCAGATCAAGTATCATTCATGTATACTAGCAAAGAAAGCGCTCAGTAAGTAAGTAAGTAAAGTAAGTAAAAATTTATTTTTAAGCGCTTTTCGATATCAAAGCGTTGTACAAATAGAACAATTTAAATACATACAAATTTCATACATATAAACAACAACAGAAATAACGATATAATTACAATAAAATACAACGAGTCACTACCCATAAGCTATTTGAAATAAATAAGTTTTAAGTTCTGACTTAAAGCTCTCAAGTGGAGGTCTGCCTACCGGAACCTCTTGCTTTCTACCCAGAGCCCACTAGGTCCGCCATACCCGGGCTTCGGACTCCGAGCTTCTACTAGTACCGAGGTTCTGAACTACACAGTGCCAGTGATCTTTCCTTTACTTAGCCCCTATCTGGCTAAATGGCCTTGGCCACGATCTAACAAGTCATACTGGGATGTCCAAGTTTAAACGCCTTCTGCACCAACACATCCTGCTACAGAGCTGTTGTGACTGCCTAAGTTGAGAACTGCTTTGCCCACTTGAACCTAATTTCGGTTCCTTTTCAACTCTTTTGCCACTAGCTTTGACTCCTCTCCTTTGGCTCATCCTCCTCTTATCCTTCCCCACTTTTCTGCTCTCCTCTCTCCCCTGCCACCTCTTGACAAAGCCCTGGGCTGCTACCCTCCTCACTTCTCTCACCCTCCCTATTTCCTCTACCCCTACTTCCCCTCCGCTCCCTATCTGTTGCATCAAATGTGACTTCTAATCTTATCTGTGAATGTATTTACAATTTTTGACCATGCTGTTTTGTTGTTAGCCTTGAATTGTTTCATTTTGCCTTCCTGTGTCAGTTTGTTTTTGTATTTGTTTTCCCTCCCAATCTATGACGTGGAACCTTTGTAAATGAACTGTACTGTACTGTGCTCCAAGGTATTGTCAATCCGAGAATGAATGAACTACTCTGCATGCGGCCATGTAAGACCAACGGGACTTCACCCAGGACCCACAAGGGAGGAAAAAGAAGCATTCCTTTAATCATGGTTGTTATAGGAAATTACTTAACAGGAATATGTAGGGACAGTATAATGAGTTACTGAATGGGGATCTAGTCCCTCCCAAATACCAGCAAAGGGACTCTGGGTCTTGGAATGAGCACTTCCCTCGAGGGCCCAGAGACTGAAACAGGATTAGATATTCGTCGTACAAGGGTGAGAGGGTTCTTATCTTTCCGGAGGCGGGCTTTAGCCTGAGCAAACCTAGCCAAGCTGTGACTTGATTGCTTTCAGTGGGTGCAAGTGGACTGCCACAAGGATCCAAATCTATAATGCATACTGGATCCTCAGGAGTGCTTTTGGGCCTGGGGGCTAGAGGTTTTGAGGGACCACGCAGCATGGTCACGTGCTGCGGATATCTGGCGCAAGGGTGCCAGAAGATGGTAAAAGCTGAGGGGGCTGAGAATCAAAAGGGCAATTATGAGGGTACAAAGGGCACTTTTTCTGTACTAGTTTTTGCCATACAGAAATAAAAAGTGCAGTGGCTACCTCCCCTTTCGCCCTCCAGTTCCGACACCTATGGTCTGGCAGCCAGTGGGACCTTCTGACCTGGGGGACGCTGCAGGGATTCAAGCAGAAGGGCACTGCAAAAGGAGATGGGCTTGGGAGTGCGAGTCTGCTTCCGATATGACATTTAACGGGCTCAGGAAATCCAGCAGTGCCCCACACCACAGCTGGGTCTGGTGGTAAGGTGCAGTACCCCATACATAATTTACTGTGGCATGTGCCCCACATATCAAGATGTGCATGATCTTGGCTTGGGGATGGGGGTCTGGGGGGGGAGTTGGACTGGCTCCACCCCTGCCATGAGACAAAGCTGTGTTATTTCTGGGAAGGGAACCCAACCAACTTTCAGGAACTGCACACCAGCCTCCTTAATAGAGGGTTACTCCCAACAAAATGGATTGGGCAAATTCATCTGCCATTTATTTACAGCACTGACCAGGGTTTCAACTTCAGAGGGAGCACAACTGCCCCCATGCTTCTTCGGGTCCGAAGAGGGGCAGACTTCGGGTTCCCTGATCACATATTTAGCATCACGCTTTCCGGGGTGGGGGCATTCAGAAAACGGACCAAGCTAAGACTGATATCTGTAACATGTGAACAGAATGGAGACTCACGTGGCTGTAAGTGCCAAAAGAATGACTTGCCACATGTGGGTAGACACCTCAGCAATGGGGGATGCACTACCCCCAGTTGACCTAGGAAGAGTGGGGGGGGAGCAAAAGGTGGTCAAGCCCCTGAATTTCGAGGGGAACCGGGCGAGGAATGCACTAAGACTATTATTAGACAGAAGCCACCAACGTTGTACTATGCCAGGGCAGTCACTGGAACAATGAATAGTCCACACTGGTTGTTATAAATGTTTTATTGTTTCAGTTGCTGTTGAATGAATGTTCTTTGGTTTAAGGTTCAGGGTGCAGGTACATCAGGCAGTAGATATCTCTGTCATCTTTCAGGAGAGCACAAAGACAGCGTCCCACAGGGAAAAACACAAATAGTTGTGAACCAAAAATGGGGACACTAACAAAGATTTTAACTCTCAACATAAATGGCACAAATAACCCGGTCAAACATAAACAACTATTAAAATACTTGAAAGAGAAAGGAAATTAATTTATTCAAGAAACACGCTTGACCTCACAAGAGGCACAGAAATATCAGAAATGGAGATACTCTAAAATATATCATTTCTCCTGGGCAAGAAGGAGAAAAAAGAGCAGCATTACTCTAATAGCAAAGTCCTTGCCATTTGAGGAAGGAGAGGTAATCACAGACCGAGGCAAAGATCCTGGTGTACATATAAGCCTACCAGGCTCCCTTACACATTTTATGTCAAATTAATAAAGGTAGTGGAGGAAAAAGCAGAGGGCCTGTTTATTATGGAGGATGGAACTTAATTTTTATCCGTTTCTGGATACCACACCCGAGTTCTAGGGCTGAATATGTCAGTCCCCAAAAAAGTAGCAGGTCTAATGAGGGAGTTGGGGACGGGGGACATCTGGAAGCAAAAACAGCTCCAGCCCAGGGACTGTTCTTGCTCCAGTTCAAATTTTACTCTCATCTGGATACATTTGTGGCACTAACGTATGGAGTCTTAAGATTTGAGTTCATGTGGGTGGGTAGCTCCGCTCTCTCGGACCACCAACCAGCATTTGCAGAGGTGGAGCTCCATGCCTCATGGAAGAAAACTCAGTGGAGACTAAACATCTCCCTCAGAGATAAAACACTGGTTGAGGCCCTCTAAGGGGACTTTTACAACGTGGTGAGGGAAAATTATAGTGACAAGGTTACCCCATGGATGTTATGGGACACTGCCAGAACAGTGCTGCAGGGAAAACCAATATCTGAAGCAACATGTAGGAACTGGGAACATACAAAAATACTCACTACGCTCACTCAGAACCTCCAAGACCTGGAGACAGTGCAAAAAAGATAAGTGGGAACTACACAGGGATAGAGACATTAAACAAATTCAGACTAAAATACAGGACTTACAGACAGCAGAGACAGAAAAAGCTCTTCTCTACCCCAAAGATACTATGAAGGAAGGGCCTGGGCCACTAAGTTGCTAGCCTATGGATTAAAACAGCACACTGCTAGAGCGACCATAATGAAAATAATTCACTGAACCACAGGAAACTTAATGCATAGAACAGAGCAAATAATCCACACACAGAAACTACAGACCTGAACAAAAAAAAAAAAAAAACTTCCTACAGTCCCTAGCTTTACCTAAATGGACTGAAGAGCAAAGTGCCTTGCTAACAGCCCCAATTTTGGAACAGAAAATAGTCAGTTCCATTAAAAAAACTTGAAACCGCTGGCCCGGTGGTGCTGAGGGTTGAGGCACGGGATGCCACGCCCGAGACCCAGGTTTGGGAACAAACTCGGGATGCCAGGGGTTGGCAGGGGAAGGAGAGGATTGAGTATACTGCTGTCCTCTCCTGGGGTGGGTTGTTGGGGTTGCTTTGCTCTGTAGCGGCCCCCAGTAGAGATCGGGGACACTATAAGAGTGGCGCTGTAGATGGGCAGAAAAACGTGGAAAAATTGCCACTTCGCAGCCAGATGAAATTGGTCCCTATCCTTATGTCACCGCGGTAGCTGGGATAGCCCCTATGCTGCTGTGACCCATATGGCGAAAGGCATCTTTGGACGCTGAAATCTCCTCTCCTGGTTGCTCCCACGGGTAGGCCTCCCCTCACATCGAAGGGATACAGCAGGACAACGGAGCAGCAGGCTGAGGAGGCAGGAATGGAGGATTGGGGCGGCGCTGGAGACTGGCCACCGAAGGAGAGGTCGTCGAGGGTTGGCTGCTGGCAGGTGGTAAAAAAACAAAACAAAAAAAAAAACAACAACCTTGAAACAAGTGCTCAGGCCCTAATGGTTATAGCGGACAGTTCTGTAAGACTTTCCTGGAGGAAGTGACCCCCCTACTTAAATGGGTAATTAATGAGGTGGGGGGGAATCATGCTGCCCACCTTGAATTATGCCACCATATTAGTAATACCAAAATATGGGATAGACTCTAAACATTGTAGCTCTTACCACCCTCTCTCGCTCCTTAATATGTATTGCAAGTTGCATGACCATATTGGCCAGTCTGTTGAATCCCATACTGCCCTGTATCGTTGACCTAGATCAGACTGGCTTTGTAGTGGACAAGCAAGTCCCAGACCATGTCCGTAGAACTATATGTAATATTCCCCGACTGGCCCTCTTATTTTTCCACCAGAAGGGGCTGCTTCTCTCATATCTAGGTGCCACCGAGAGGGGTGGGGGTAGTCGCTGCTAAATTTATCTTTTGCAGAAACTCTGTGTGTGGACCCATTACTTCTACTACTGAGCCTGCCATCCTTCAGACAGGCAAACCAAGTGTGGCAACTACCTGGCTCACACATGGGGGACCATTTAGCATGGCCATCAGCCTGGGTCCTTGGGAGAAAGCGGTTGCTCAGCATTGTGCTAGGTTTATACTTCTGGACAGGGGCACCCAAGTAACTCCGGACATAGGAAGCAATAACTGAAATGTCCAAACCAGGAATGGGATTCTAGAGTGTGGCTTTTTTCACATAACACAGAGAATAATAAAGCAAAGATGGACCCCCACAGGGCTACACTCACTGGTAATGCAGATTACATGGGTACAGAGCACACTTCCTCACAGTCGAACCCTCGGGTTCTGAATGACTCTGGGCACACACGACTCAAATTGGTACACTTCTCTTGGTTTCCTTGACTTGGCACCCCGGCCAGTACTAGGACACTTTTCCATATGGCATGGAGGTTGATGGTGGCTCCCTAAACCACCCATGAGCATTCTCTAGCTCTAAAGGAAAATCCACAATCCCACGTCTGGGTGCTTTCTTCAAACACTGGCCAAGCGCCTGAGAGAAAACCATAGGTGCCCAAACTGAACCCGGAGAGGTAAACCTGGTTACTCCAGATTGGGGGTCTCTCTCACCTCTTGCTCCCAAATCTATACTCTCCCATTCATTTTGGATTCAACACCTTTCTTTGAACTACAATTTGTAGATGCTCTCTCGAAATGTTTTACACATTTAACATTCTACATTTCTGGAGATGTCCTGACTTTAAAAGTACTGTAAGTGACTCTGTCTTTAACCTATACCCCCACTGTTGCAGATGCTTCTAAGCCATACACAGTTTAAAAGGTCTGTACTTGGCAAGTCCCTCTTTGACCCCACAGTAGGCAGATACTTTTACTTCAAACTCTGTCTCATTGAACATTGTCTCTGTATCAGAGCAGACTCGCCAAAGGTATGCAGGTGCCCCAGGGCTTCTTCCTACAAATTTCTCAGGTACTCACAAACCAGATGGCTTTCAGTCAGCTTCTCCCTCTCTAGGCTGGACCAGGGGATTGCCCCTGAATTCATGGAATTTACCCCATCCCTTCAGGGATGGGGCACTGGAACAACTCTAGAACGGTCTCTAACACTTTCTATGGGTCTCTTCTGTGTTCCTCTCTTGGGTGGGAACACACAACCCAGTTGTCTGAGGTAGCTCTATATCAGAGCTTGGCTCTGAGGGGCTGCCAGCTGTAGCACACCTCACTCCTGAGTCTCCACACCAACTGCTCTCTGAAGACGGACTTGAATTCCCCAACGTTCTACTGCTAACCCACCGCAGCTAGCATTTCATTGTGGCTTATGCTGCTGTGAGAATTCTATGGTGACATCTTCACTCCAGCTCAGCTGAAACTGAAAACGGAGTGAGACAGTGTGAAACCCATTTAACTGGCATCTCACAAGCTGCCTTTCCCTGCCTGCCACTGATTCTAAGTGGGATTCTAGTAACCACTGAGAACAAGGGGGTTACACCCACCCTCGGCCAGGAAAATGACTGTCTGCAGTCATTACTTACTCAGCTCCTGGCCATCCTACCCTATGTGTTGACGACGGGGAGGTAGCGCTGCCTTCTCCCCTACCATGTGCCAGGCACAGGCAGACAACACTAAGGGCCCAGAAGCCATTGGCTGATGCATCAGCCCCTACACTACGATGTTACTATGGTAACCAGTGACCCTGGAGAAACTGTCCAGAGTATAGCCTTAATAGATCAGCACTGTGGCCGCTGCTGCAGGTCAGGACCACAGCCTGTCTATTTCCCGCTAGCCCTCTAGGGAAAAAAGCTATCTGACCAGAAACCAAACTACCCAAAACAAGGGAACCTCCACCCATCCCTAGACACTTGCAACCAAACCAAGGAGATAACACTACACATAAACATTACACTCCCTCACAACTACACCTGTGGAAGGAAAAGTTAAAAACAACACTGTACTTTAAACACATCTACTTTAAAGCACAACTTTTGAACTCCGAGGAGTCCCTCCAATCCTCTTCTTGTCTTCTCTTCTATCTTCGTCAGGAATCACCTGCAAGAGAAAAGACCCCCCCCCCCCAGTCTGCAAACACAGTGCACAATCATAACCCTTACCATCAAAACACTGGAGAATCCCCAAAATATTTTTTTTTAGAAAATAGTAAAAAAAAAAAAAAAAAAACATTATATATGACACATTTTTTTGGGATGGAATGCCCTAAATATCCCATCTAGTGACAACAGTGCCCGAAGGCAAGTCCAAGAAAGAGTCTCTCCTGGGCCGGAGCCCGGTGAAGCACAGTTCTTGTAGGATACTGTCTGTAGTCTGCCAGGTGTAAGATGTGTATTGCAATGTCAATAAAATTAGAAAAGTCTGGACTTACTAGTCCCTTGAAGAATGAAAATGGTATGGCACCTGGATCTCCAGCTGAAGACTCTCCCTGGCAGTATTTTTTCGGATACAGCTGGGCAGAAATCTTCCGGAAACGACAGGTTGGCACATCTGGAAACTGCTGGGATGATGTCATCTAGGAGATGGAACCTTGGAACAGGAAAGGAACAGCTGGTGTGAAGTCATCCGAAATCCCAGGCGATGAATCGGGAAACAGCTGGGCTGGTGTCCTCTCTGGATGATGTCCTCTGGAAGGCCAGGTGATGGAAATGGAAGGCACACTGCAAGGCTGACGGATCTGGGGCACCTGGATCCTGGAACACCAGACTTCCGGAACAACATAGGTATGGCAACGGCTGGATGACAGCTCTGCTCTCCATTTGGTAGGCATGTGCACATTCACAGGAAGTTGGTTGCATTGAGGGAAGTGCCACAGTGGGTCAGGTGCTAGAATTATTACTCCGTCTGAACGCTCATAATTCACATTGTAGAAGGTTTCATGTCCCTCTCCATCCACGATCCGTACATTATGTATGAACAGTGTCCTGCCCACTTTCCAGTATTTGAATTTTTCTGTAATTACTCTAGCTCTGACAAATCGACTTGCACCTGGCTGCACATATTTTGTTGCTTCTTCCACAATCCAGGATTTAATGTTCCTCTCAATCTCCTCCCAGACTCTCCGGGGAAAGGTAGGAAAGGCTATCCCATAAATCTCATTCACCTTCCTACGAATCAGTCTTTCCTCTTTACTACACTTGGTCAACTTAAGACCTCTGGCTTGGCTTGGGGGCGGCCAGTCCTGGCTCTGTCAGTGACGCATGCTCAATGCAACATAAACTGGATCACTGACTCCTCCTTGTAGGGACAGGGCTGTGGAGTCAAGTCTTTCCAGGCAGCCTTTAAAACCACTAGCTCACCTTTATGGCAGGAGACCACCTGGAAGGACCCACTACTTCTAAACCCCAGTGATACAGGGACATTGGCTGTCAGATTCCTTGTCGGACTGTTGGAGGCTATGCATGGAAAACAAAGCACACTACACACACATTTTTTGATCATACCTGAAACTGGCAGGGTTTTGGAGAGCAGTAGAAGAAACACTTGTAGACCTATTCACACTTGACTCTCTCCTGATGATCACACACTGTTCCAGGGTTCTTACCAACTGGACTGCGAGGTAAAGATGCCAGTTATCTTTGGCATGTTCTTCTGGTGGCAACACAAATAGCAACAGTAAGAAACTGACTGACACCAGACCTTCCCAACGCATCAACATTGGATAGGTACATGGAAAAACTGACATTCTGGGTAAAACTACATATACCTACCTTTATGACTGGATGGCTGCGGTCAACACAGTATCTGGCTGAAAGGGGCCATGATTATACCCCATAGGCACCCTCTATAGCCTGTAGTCCTCATGATTGTTCCTGCAGTAAACGTAACTACTTGTCCTAGAGGAGTGTACAGGGGATTTTATATATGGGGGTAGCATGCCACATGCTGGTTTCCTCCTATAAACATCAAGATGTGTTTTTAGACACCCCGTATAATCTGTGCTGACATGCTAGTCATTGAATTTCATCAATATATGCTGTGAATTTGTATGCCTGTACTGTTTTGACCTGTATACATGTTGTGCAGTAAACTTGAATAAGAAGGGGGAGTTGAGGCCATGTAGAGGATGGTGCCTCAGCACAGGTAGATTGGGACCAGCAGACCGCCTTGGGGAGTCTGACGGGAGATTGGGAGCAGAGGGCAAGGGAGTATAAACGTGAGATCAACAACAAAAACAATTAAACAATTTCGGGGGGGCTGTTGTGGCACTGAGGAGGCGCTGAAATAAGAGTACTAGCACAAAGAAAAGTAATGTTACGGCACCTAGAGCAGGTGATGCAAGTTTGTAGCAAACTAAAAAGCTGTACCACAGAAAGATGCAGAGGCAGTCTGACCTTTGAACCCTGGTACAACCGCTTTTTATTTTTTGTTTATTTTATTTATTTATTTCAGTTTGAGATTAAATGCCTTTGAGCCAATGGCTCCTTTACAAAGGTTCCAAGTCAGACATAATACAAAACAGATAAACCAACAGCAACAGTATATACAAAGAAAATACACATGCATACATACAGATACATTGGTGTGCAAAATACATTGGCGTACAAAAGACTGCTTTGGTTTCACGGTTACGTAAAAGAAACTATTGTGCTTATTTGGCTAGTTACTCATTTGTTACAGTTTGTCTTGAAATTCACAATGAGATTTCACCGTCGGTTCAATAAATAGACAAGTAGTACCAGAGTGTTCTGAGGAGTAAGCTGTGCTGTGCTAAGTGCCTAGGTCAGCAGAAGGATTTCAGGATCACGGGCTTGGGTAGTGTAAAGCAGCCAGAAAGAAGGCTTTGTTCAAGGTGTGTACGAGTGGCAGCCTGAGAAGGCTTTGCCATGGGTGGTGGAGGGTCAGTGGCGAGAGATGGGGGATATGAAGTATAGGGAGGGTGGTTGAGGGGTTTGGCGGTGAAGGGGAGGAAGTAGCACAGGTGGGGAGTGAAATGAAGTAGGGAGGGTGAAGGGGATAGTACAGGGTGGGGGTGGAACAAGGAGAGGGCAGTAAAGGGGTGGGGTAGGAGAGTGTGAGGAGGTAGTGAGGATGACAACAAGGAGGGGAAAGGGTGGGAGGGATAAACCTGTAGTAATGTTACTGTGGGAGATTGGAAGGGGCATTCAGAGACTCTCCAAGTGTTTGTAATAGGGTTATGTTATTTTGGGGCACTCAGAGATACAAGCGAGTGCTAGGTGTGATCCGAGATGAGCTTTGAATTTGCAGACCTTATTACATTCAATAAGGTCAGGGGGAGATCATTTACCCACTTGGGTCCTCTAAAGGAGAGCGATCTCTGAGCTATCGAAGTATGCTTAAATGGCACCACCAGCCCACCCTTTGATGACCTTCGTGTACTGATAGTTGGTTGGTCTGATATGAATAGACAAGAGGTGGATTCAGGAGCTTGCCCAAATATGACTTTAGAAACATAGAAACATAGAATTTGACGGCAGATAAGGACCGCTTGGCCCACCCAGTCTGCCCATTTCCCTACCTACTGGATAAGCTGCAGATCCTAGTTAACCAGCAGCCTACTTCTTCTTCTTACCCCCACCCCCCAGAATTGCCTTATGACTGTCCCATGCATGCTTGAATTCCACCACTGATTTTGACTCCACAACCTCCTCTGGAAGGCCGTTCCATGCATCCACAACCCTCTCTGTGAAAAAATACTTCCTTAAATTACCTCTGAGCCACCCCACCATCTTCAAATTGTGCCTCTTGTTCTTGCACACCTCTTTTTTTGAAAGATGCTACCCTCTTGGACTTTGTTGATTCCCTTGAGGTACTTGAAAGTTTCTATCATGTCCCCCTCTCCTCCTTTCCTCGAGGCTATACATATTAAGCTCCTTAAGTTTCTCTTCATATGTCTTCCGTTGCAGACCCTGCACCATTTGAGTGCCCTCGTCTGGACAGCTTCCATCCTGTCTATGTCTTTTGGAGATTGGGTCTCCAGAACTGCACACAGTACTCAGATGGGGTCTCACCAGCTGTCTGTACAGAGGATAATAACTTCCTGTTTTCTACTGGTGATGCCTCTCCTATGCATCCCAGTAACCCCAACCCCTCCTTGCTGCCCTCTCATTGCTTGCCCACCTTTAGGTCATCTGATATGACTACCCCCAGGTCTCTTTCCATTTTTGTTGTTGTTAGTATCTCACCCCCATTGTGTACTCTTCCCTGGGTTTTGTTTCCCAGGTGCATTACCTTGCACTTCTTAGCATTGAATCTAAGCTGCCATACATTTGACCATATCTCTAACCTTGCCAAGTCCCTTCTCATCCTTTCCACCCCACCCTGTGCATCAACTCTGTTGCAGATCTTAGTGTCATCTGCAAAGAGACATACTTTTCCTTCCAGTCCTTCCGCAATGTCACTTATAAAGACATTGAAGAGGACCGGTCCTAATACTGAATCCTGCGGTACACCAATAGTAACCCTCCTTTCTTCTGACCCACTCCCAGGCTGGCTAACTTGTATATTAATCTTTTGTGTGGGACTGTGTCAAATGCCTTGCTAAAGTCTAGGTAGGCCATGTCCACAGCCCCTCCCTGATCTACTACTTTGGTCACCCAGTCAAAGAAATCTATCAGATTTGTCTGGCATGACCTTCCTGCTGTGAATCCATACTGCCTAGGGTCCTGTGCCCCTCTGGCCTCTAGATACTCGACAGTTCTTTCCTTCAGAAGTGATTCCATCATTTTCCCTATCACTGAGGTTAAACTAACAGGTCTGTAGTTTCCTGCTTCTGCCTTGCTCCCACTTTTGTGAAGGGGAATCACATCTGCCCTCCTCCAGTCCTCGGGTACCACCCATCATCCCATGATTTGTTAAAAGGGTAGTCAGTGGTGTCACTAGTTCTACCCTTAGCTCTTTTAGAATTCTGGGATGAATCCCATCGAGCCCCATTGCTTTGTCCACCTTCAGTTTTAAGGGTTCTTTCAGAACCCTTTCTTCTGTAAATGGGCTGGTATCAACTTCTGTATCCAGAGTGTTACTACTGTTTGTTTTATGTACCTCCCCTCTTCATTTGCAAATACTGAGCAAAAATATTTGTTTAGTATCTCTGCCTTTCACATTCTCCCTCTGCCCACCCTCCCTCCCCTTTATTAAGCCTCACTATCCCTCCCTTGGTCTTCCTTTGCTCCTGATGTACCTATAAAGGTTTTATCCCCTTCTTAACTGAGTTGGCTATCTTTTCCTCGGTTTGGGTCTTTGCTGTTCTGACTGCCTTCCCAGCCTCCTTTGCTTTAACTGATACAGTTCTCTGTCCTGCTCCTTCTGTGATTCCTTGTACTTCCTGAATGCTTTCTTTTTCTCTTGAACCTTCACTGCCACTTCCTTTGAGAACCATAGTGGTTTCTTACATCGTTTTGTTTTGTTTATTTGCTTCACACAAAGGCTCGTTACCTCTGTGATGGCAGTTTTTATTATTCCCCATTGTTCTTCCACCCCTCCTTCCTGCCCATTTGCTAGTGCATTCCTTAGGCGCTCACCCATTTTGGCAAAGTCAGCCCTCCTAAAGTCCAGTACTTTTGTCTTTGTATGGCTTGACTCTATTGCTGTGTTTATTGTGAACCATACTGTTCGATGGTCACTAGTTCCCAGATGGCTACCCACTTCTACATCTGTGATCCTCTCCATCTCCATTTGAGAGAATCAAGTCTAATATTGCTCCCTCTCGAGTGGGCTCCAGTACTAGTTGTCTAAGGCATGCCCCTGTAGGGCATCTAGAATAACTGCACTCTTCAAGTGGCAGCTGCAACTGCACTCCAGTTAACATCTGGCATATTCAGATCACCCATCAGCAATATCTCCCTTTTTGCCATTCTAAGTATACTTTCTATCATTTCCCTGTCCATTTCCTCCCCTGAGAAGGGTTCTGTATACAACCCTGTGCGTATGTGGTGCCATTGCCTGTCTCCAAATTTACCCACAGTGCTTCTTCTCCTCCCTGTTTACCCTTTTGTTCTGTTGCTTTTATTCCTTCCCTTATGTAAAAAACTACTCCTCCTCCTCTTTACCCTCTCTGTCCTTCTTGTAGACAGTGTATCCTGGTATGTTTATGTCCCAGTCATGGTTTTGTGTGTACCATGTTTCTGTGACTGCCACGATATCCAGATGTTCCTCCTCCATCAAGGCCACTAATTCAGGAAGCTTGTTACCTAGACTACGGGCATTAGTACTCATTGCTCTCTATTTTTTGATGGCTTTACCTTCTGTTGCAGCATCCCCCACTGACCCCCACTGACTTTCTTTGCCAGTAGGCAGGCCTGGTATTGGGCATTGAGGTGAAGGGGTAGTCATCCAGTTGCTTTATAGAGGTCACATGTATATGTCCAGTGATCAGCTCCCAGTTGCTGTATAGAGGTCATATGTACGTGTCCAGCGATCGGCTCCCAGGACCAACCAACACGCTTCATTGAGAAGGGTTTTTACCTGTTTCAGGGCGGTGTCAGTTCCTGCGCCGTAGATTATAAGGCTGTAGTCTATGGCAGATAGAACTGAGCAGCTTATGACAAGCTTTAAAGCATGAGAGGGCATGTAGTGACGGTGTCGATAGAGAACACCTAGTTTTGCATTGGCAGTTTTGATTACATTGTCTACATGTGTTGTGAAAGAGAGGGCGTTATCCATGTGTACCCCGAGATATTTAAAGGTGTCAACCTGCTCCAATATATCCCCTTTGCAACTCTGTACCTGCAGTTTCCCGAATTTCTTTCTGTTATGTGGAAGTGTAAAAAGCATGCTCTTAGCTTTTTTTTTTTTATTGTTGAGCAGCAGTTTATTATTAGAGAACCATGCCTCTAGCCTGTGAATTAGATTCCAGTTCATAGGTGATAGCAGATTTTTCCACTTACGGAGACTACTGCATCATCTGCATATATCACGATATACGCTGGGCAAACTGAGGGCAAGGGGTTTATGAAGAGGCTGAAAAGGAGCAGCCCCAGTATTGAACCTTGTGGGACTCCCAGTAGTCACCTCCCTGGGCTCAGAGAGAATGCCTTTGATTTTGATGCATTATGTCCTGCATGAGAGGTAGCTCTTGAACCAGGTAACTGTGTGTCCTTGGACAGGCCAATTGAGAGTAGGTATTGCAGGAGGAGGTGATGGTTGATGGTATCAAATGCCTTTGTGAGGTCCATAAAGATAGACCTCCATTGCCAGACCATCATTAAAGGCATTGTATATTTGGGTGATGTAGTCAACCAAGGCAGTGATTGTGGAATGATCTTTATAGATCCCGTGTTGCTGGGCACAAAGTAGGTTGTACTTCAGTAGGTAATTCATTCGAGGGCTTTAGACAGGGGAGGGAGAATGGAGATGGGCCTGTAGTTAAACAGATTGGTAGCATCACCTGTTTTGAAGGCGAGGTGACAGGTGCCTTCTTCCACTTGTCAGGAAGACTCTGACCTTAGCAGGGCATTGAAAACTTTAGTGAGTGGATCCACCAGCTCGTTTACAGTAAGTGCCACCAGCTTCATGTCTACAAGGTCACTCCCCATCATTGTCTTCCCTAATACGCGTTTGACATATTTGATGGTGTCGTTTGTAGCAAGCTGCTTGAAGTAGAAGGGGGGGCATTGCCCTTGGCCAATGGAGGCGAAGGGGTGGTGAGGTCTTGATTTAGAGTTGAGGGGTTTAGGTAGTCACTGGGAAGTATCAAGCTTAGATCTGTGAAGGCTAGGTTGAAGGCATTTGCAGTGTCCTCTGGCAATGTCCAGGTTGCAGTGACTATTAGACCTGGTTGAGCTTTGGAGGCTTTACCTGTGAGTGATTTCACTGAGTCCCAGAATTCCTTTCCACGTCCCCAGCTCCTTTTTAGTAGATTGTTGTAGTAGGTTGCCTTAGCCTGACGGATGAGTTTGGTACATTTGTTTCTGGCAGTCTTACAAAGCAGTGAGATCTGCCTCTTTGCAAGTAACTTTGGACTTATGCCACAGATCATCCTTTTCCTACATGAGCTCAAGGTGAGAGCCTGTGGGCCATGGGTTAGTAGTAGCCCCTCGTGTTTTTTTGGTTTTATAGGGGGCAAAGCTGTCACAGGCCTTAGTAAAAATTGTAATGAAGAAGTTAAGGGCTTGGTTGCTGTCCACGGCTCTGTCAAGTGGCGACCAGTCCACCAGCTGCAAATATTGCCTAAAGGAATCCAGTTGCCCAGTTCTCAGAGAGCAGTTTCGTGAGACCTGGGGGGCACTAATGGTGGCCTTATTCGACCATGTGCACATTACTGGAGAATGATCACTGAGGATATCTGCATGGACAGTGACCTCAGAGATGTGCTCTGGGCAGCTTGCAAGGAGTCAATCAGTGTACTCACGCCTGTTTTGTAATTAATTCTGGTGGCTTGTGAGACCAGTTGAGTGAGGTAGAGACAGGACACCTGGACTCGATCTGCTAAGATGTTATGGGACAGCCAGTTGGTGTTGAAATTACCAACAATAATATGCTCCCAATTGTGCTTTAGCTGCTCCAAGTTGCTTAGTACTTGCTGGATGACCGTTTTACGGGTGCCAGGGGGTATGTACACTGTGGATAGTAATACAACTTTGTGTTGCTGCCCCAGAGTGAGTTTTAGGCTTAAAGTTTGCACCTCCTTGGTGTGAAAACTCCTAGGCAGTAGTTGAGCTTTAATCTCACTTTTCAGGTATGCTAAGCAGCTTCCACCCCGCTTGGACAATCTGTCCTGACGGAACACTGTGTAGCCGTCTAGGGAGATGATAGCATCGCTGTCCTTTGGCGAGAGCCAGGTTTTGGTAAGAGCTATTACATCTGGTTGAAGCAGCTCCACCCAGGCCTGGAACCAAGTGTAGTTTGCTAAGGAGACTGTGAATGTTTAGTGAGACTATCTTGAGATGACCCAGTCTCATGTGTGGTCTGACACGAGGTGGCCCTGGGTTTGGGTGGACATTTCCAGAAATTAGTAGCAGTAGTAGTAGCAACTTTCTTAGTATGTGTGCTGAATGAACCCAGCTTAGCCCTTTTGCTTTTACTCTGTTCGGCTTAAGAGTATTAGAAGCAGCCATGGTGGTATGGCAGCATAGTAAGGCCGCTATAGGGATTTTGTGAGGTACTAGGGGTGTGTAGATTTTGGGTGGAATTCTGAAATCATGCTTTAGGCATAACTCAGTCCTGGTACCTCTTGACTTAAGTCTGATGGGGAAGTGTAACCAGGACTGGAGACAGGGTTAGTCATGGGTCCAGTAGTTTTCCAGCCTACCTCCAGCACAAGGTAGGAGATAAGGAGGATTAGTCCCATTCTAAGGGGTGACAGCATTTTTTAGAATGTGTAGGAAGTAAGGGCCTTTTCCTACAAATCAAGATTGCAGCAGCAATATAGAGTAGAAGTTGCCACCTCCCTGCTTCAGTACTGTTTGGTAGTCCCTGTACTGAGAAGTGTGGGCCATCGCACTACTGAGGGGAGATGTATGTGGGCAACGATTCCTTGGCTGCAACTTCAAAGAGAATGCTGAGGTGAATTAAATAAAAATTACAGCTGCCCTTCACGGCACAGCGGTTGGATTTCTGCTTATACTGCCTACAGCACCCAAGTTCGGGAATGAGCTCGGGTCGTTGGGAGGGCCAGCCGGGGGGAGACAGCTTGAGCATCCCACGACTGCTCGTTGTCTTCAGGAAGGGAGGAAGGGCTGTGACCCAGTGTTGGGCGACCGCTGGTGGAGGCCAAGGTAGGGCAACACATCGGGGTCATTGCTGGGAGGTGCGTGGCAGATGTCAGCTCTTGCCTTGAAGTCCGGATGTCATGCACCACAAGGAGACTAGGAAAAATCGTTCACTGGCTGCCGGATGACGTCTCTCTGTTCCTTGAGTGCCTCCAGTACCTTTCCAGGGCCTCCTGTTCCTCGGCAGCATCCCGGACCCTAGAAGTATGTGCTGGGGCCATCCCTCTCCCTCTGTGCCTTCCCCTCGGAGAAGGGGACCCGCCCCGAAGGGATGGCTGGATATCCTGGGATCGGCTGTGATCACGAGGTCCAGAGGAGGGCTGGGTAAGGACAGTGGGGCTGGGGGAACATGTAGAGCCTGAAAGAGTGGGGACCAGCGAGCACTGGGGTGGAAGGAAAAAAAAATAATAAAAATAATAAAACTACTGTAGAGTAGGGTGTAGGCTGCAGAGCCCTCTAGAAATGGGATAATAGCTCCTGCTAAAGGGGAGGTATGAGAGCAGAGAGTTACAGGAACAGAGAGATCTTTAGCCTAGTGGAGATGTCTGTAGTGCAGTAGGGGAAATGGAGGAGGGTTGAGGTAGGAAAAAGTGACTAGGAATAGGAGACTAGGAGACTAGAAGACTTATTGGGCAGGAGTGAACAGGAATTTGGCCCAGAAGAGGGAGAGAGCAGCCAATTGAGATAAGCCCCAAAACAAAAAGAATTGTTTCGGATCCTTTAAGGGGAAGCTTGTGTCATTCCCTTTAAGGGAGGAGCCAGAGGCTGTCTCCAGACACCGATGAAAGGAAGTGGAGTGAGCAGGGGGAGGAGGGGTATTTAATAGAGGCCAGGTGTCTGGGCGGGTGAAACAAAAATACTGTTGCAGTAATAAAGAGCGCAGAAACTAAATACAAGGTAGAAAAGGGCACCTCTGAGGTTCCTTTTGCATAAAACAGCTGCCGAATCGAGACAGTCCAGAGGCAGGCAGGTTGGCAAAAAGAGGAAGCGGCCAATAGCAGGCCTGCTTCAAGCTAGTGGAGCCAATCAAATCTGCAGCATATAAGCCGTGGCTTCTCAGAGGATGAGCTTACCTTTTTGATGCTGGGCAGGTGGGCAGGAGGCTGTGAGCAGCCGCTGGGATTCAGTGGCGGGCGCTACCTGCTTGGGCAGTGGTCTTTTTGATGCTGGGCAGGTGGGCAGAGGCTGTGACCCGCTGCCGGGATTCTGGTAGCAGCTTTTCGCTCGGGGCAGCGGTCTTTTGGATGGTGGGCAGGAGGCTGAGCGTGGCCGCTGGGGTTCTGGCGGCGGCACTACCCGCTTGGACAGTGGTCTTTTTGATGCTGGGTGGGCAAGAGGCTGTGAGTCTCAAATCATTCTGAAAGGGATTCTCCATCTGAAACCTCCCATCCGCAGACCAACTCCTCCTTGGGATTTTAACTTCCTTTTGGAAAAGCTCACCCTTCCTCCTTTTGAGCCGGCTATGAGTTGTGATTTGTGCTTCCTTTCATGGAAGGCATTGTTCCTGGTTGCCATCACGTCAGCCCGAAGGATTTCGGAGCTTCACGCTCTGGTTTGTAAGGAGCCCTATCTGAATTTCCACAGGGACCGGGCGGTCCTCAGAACGAATCCGAAATTTCTTCCCAAGGTGGTGTCAGAAGCCACGTTGAACCAATCAGTAGAGCTTTCTGTGTATTATTCGTCCCCCTCTAATAGAGGTGAGGCACTCCTCCATACCATGGACGTACATCGGATTCTTGGGTGTTACACTCACCGGAGTAAAGAATTCTGTAGCTGTGATCAGCTTTTTGTTTCTTTGGCCCCCAGATTGAAGGACAAACTGGTTTCTAAGCAGGGCCTTTCCAGATGGTTAGGCAACTGCATTAGGTATTGTTACCAGAAATATGAAAACCTCTGCCGGGTACCATCAGAGGTCATTCTACTAGGGGCATGGCTGCTTCTGCCTTTTTGTGTAATGTCTCTGTGGCTGGCCACTTGGAGTTCTGTCCATACCTTTACTAAATACTACAGTCTGGACATTGCTTCTAGGCGGAGGGGTGGTTTTGGCCTAGCTGTGTTACAGGGATGAAGAGGCGATAGTGAAGGATTACAGCCAGATCGCTTCGCTGCGCTGCTTCCAGAGACTGCTCGGTAATGTGTTTCGTAGTATATCTTTCATGTCTGCTTGCGCTACTGGCCGTGATCGTTCACTGTGACTACCCAACCATGCAATTATCAAAGCGCGGAATTAATATCGCAGACAGAACCAAACTGGCATGTTAGCCATGCGGTTTTGGGTCCCGATCATTTTACCAGAAGTTTGCGCATGCGTGAGTTAGAGAGACATGCATGCGCAAACACATACAGGAACCAATATCGGTCCCGGAACCGATCTGTCATGACACTGGCAGGCTGTGCTGTTGTTGTTCTTTCTTTTGAAAAAAGATCTAAGCATTTGGTCTGTATGCCATTTTGTAAACACAGTGCTAGAGTATATATGTAAAAATATTCTTTATTCTCAAGTAAGATGTTATTTGTTCATCAGAATTTACTTTTGAGTAAATGTACGAACCATGGCTGTTTTCTTGTTTCTGTATAGGCTTTTGTCTCTGGCCCCAGCAGTTGCCGACATGCGGGGATGTAGCCTGTGGACATAGATATACCCTGCTTAGGCTGAAACCGTCATATAGACCGCAGCCAGCATTATAGAAAATAATCCTTGAATAGCAATTTTAATAATGGAAAATACATTTCTCTGTCCTTATGCTAGTCGCAGGTCTTCATAATAACCAATGAGATCTTCCCTCTTAGGCTTCTGAGAGGCAGGAAGTAGATTTCTAACACAGTAACACAGGTTGGTCCCTCTATGGAATGCGGCAATCTTCTGCCTCCCTTTACGGAGTAGGCAGCACCTAGACACAGGTTGCCACTCTGTGACAGCAGCACAGGTTACCATCTTTAGTAAGGTTTTTTTTTTTTCTTGCTCAGGTGGTTATTTGCTCCTGAACCCTCCTCTGCAGAGTTCCCTACAAGTATATTCCTTGCATAGCAGCTTTAATAATGGAAAATGCGTATCCCAGACCTTGTAAATTAGGTTGTAGAAATGGAAAAATGTAATTCACTGAGTATTCCAGTCAGTGTTTTTATCTCTCCATATTTACACTATTGGGGGTTGTTAGACTGATAATTTTGAATGTAAATGGAAATAGCCTATAAAAAAATACATGCTGGTGATTGTCATACCCCCAAACTAGCATTCCTCACATTCTGCTCGGATACCTGTGTCCGTACCTCCTCAGCTCTCAACATTCACATTGCCATGCTTCACAAACTTCATTTATATAACTCCCTAGTCCTGCTTTTGAGGGTGGGGTGGGTAGGGTCATACAGTGGAAGTAAACCAATAGCGGCAAGGATGGCCACTTCCACTAGACCACCAGAGACTTGGGAATTGGATTGGAACTTTAGAAGGTACTTGGGACAGAGATAGGAGCGTGTATTTCACCGTAGTTGCTGGCTGTGCATCCAGCAGCGTACTCGGCTGACGCTATCGAGGGCTGGCGAGAGGAAAACTTGTAAAATATGTGATAAAGAGTTAGGTGGCATGTATCCGATCCACTTTACTGATCTTTTTTTTTTTTTTGGGGGTTGGATCATATTGGTATTGGATAGTGCAACAATCTGCAGATAATTGTTGGATCAAATATTGTGTTTGAGTAGCCCTAATTGTAAGGAGCTCTGAGAGCATTTCCAGCAGGGTGCTCCGTAAATATAGGTGGTGGTTATACGTTCAGTTCGCCAATATTGCATTTAATTTCAACATGCCTTATATTAAATCCAAGACAGGTATGTATGTTATCAATACATAAGACATAATTCTATCGTTGTCTTTAGCAGGGAGAATGCATTTCCTGTTCAATCCAAGTTTTATACCTCTTGCACCTGAGTCCTGTGAAATCTGTTCCTCACAATCCACTTGAAGAAAATTTGGCCTCTCTTCTTGAAGTGTCAAAAGAAAATAGTTAAGTATATTGTCAAACTAAGAAAAAAGACTTATTCGGTTAAACATATGATGCGCTTTTTGACTTGTATCTATAGTACAATTGCATGTTTCTGCATTTGGAGTGGTTGATTTCTTTAACAGTACTATTCTGTCAGAGCATGATATTTATAGTTCCTTGTGTGTTAAAGCAGCAGTTCATTTTATTTTGTGTATACATATACTTCATTATGCACTGCTTTCAAACCCCTGTGTTGATCCCTATTGATGGTTTTCCGATTCATTCATATGATGCCACATTCAGGGGGTCAGAATTGGGTTTTTCGGCTGCTAGCCTGCAGGGCTGCTGACTGGGACAATCCACTGGTCCATCTGTTTGACGTATTGAACTGTTGCCTTCTCCAATACAACCCAGCAGGGCTAGTTTAAGGAAAAGTGAGCTGGTGCCAGTTTCAACACTCGTGCATTTCATTTTATGTTGAACTGTGTTAGGCCTGCATATTCAGAGCTGTCCATTTGCACTGCATACCCATAGGAACGTATGGCTGGCTCGGGGGCAGTATTCAAGACTGCGTGCTCCATCTGGAGTGCACTGAATGTCTGAGTATGGGGCTGTGCCAGGGCAGCACACAGTGACTGTGTGTGGCACACACACAGCCCTCCTACTGAGTATGGCCCACAGGAGGAATGGAGACAGCGCATCCTAAACTTGACTGCACCATTGCTTCTGTGAGCAGTATTCAGCCATGACGTGCTAATAAGTCAGTAGGGCATGCAAGGTGCTAAGTAGCCAACTGAATGTCCATTATGGGTTTATTAGCATGTCACACAATTCCGCTGCACAAGACTGTGTGCAGGCATTGTGCAGAGCTGTGCCCTCCCCCGGTAAATGTACTTCATCTAATCCCTGTCTCTAGTGCCCTCCTTCCCTGATTGCCGATCTAACAGCTTAAACCCAACATAACCCATTCCCTGGTGTCCAGTGGTCCTCCACCCCTCTGATCACTGATCTGACAGGTTGCACTCAAAATAATCCATTCCCTAGTGTCCGGTGGTCCCCACCCCTCCCAATTGCTGGTTCACAGGTTACACCCAACATAACCCATTATCTAGTGCCCCATGGTCCCCAACCCCTCCGATCGCTGATGTGACGTAACTCATTCCATGATGCCCTGTGGTTCACCTCCCAACTTATTGCTGATCTGACAGGTTACACCTGATATAACCCATTCCCTAGTGTCTAGTGGATCCCACACCTTGCTGATCACTGATCTGACAGGTTGCACCCAACGTAACCAATTCCTTGGTGTCCAGTGTCCCTACTCCTCCAATTGTTGATCTGATAGGTTGCACCTGACATATCCAGTTCCCTGGTGTCCAGTGGTCTGCCTACCCCTCCGATTGCTGATCTGACAGATTGCACCCAGCATAACCTATTCCCTGGTATCCAGTGGTCCTCCATTCCTCTGATCGCTGATCTGTGACAGGTTACACCCAACATAACCCATTCCCTAATATCCAGTAGTCCTCCTACTCTTCCTGTCACCGGTCTGATTAGTTACACCTGACATAACCCATTCCTTGGTGTCCCATGTTCCCCCACGCCTCCAATCATTCATTTGTCCGGTTACACCTGGCATAATTCATTCCGTAGTGTCCAGTGGTTCCCCACCCCTCCAATTGCTGATCTGACAGGTTACACCTGACATAACCCATTCCCTAGTGTCCGGTGGACCCCCTCACCCTGCTGATTGCTGATTTGACAGTTTGCACCCAATATAACCAATTCCCTGGTGTCCAGTGTCCCCTACCCCTCCAATTGTTGCTCTGATAGGTTGCACCCGACCTATCCAGTTCCCTGGTGTCCAGTGGTCTGCCCCCCCCCTCTGATTGCAGATGTGACAGGTTGCACCCCACATAATCCATTCCCTAGTGTCAAATGGTCCCCCACCCTCTGATCACTGGTTGACAGGTTACACCTGACATAACCCATTCCCTAGTGTCCTTTGGTTGCCCACCCCACTGATAGCTGATCTGACAGGTTATACTCCACATAACACCTTCCCTGGTTTTAGTGGTCCCCATCCCTGTCTCAGTCCAGTCCCCCCCAGTGATGGACAGTCTGACCCCTCTCCTGTCCTGACCCCCACTCACCCAAGTAGTCCATGTAGCTCAAGAAAAGCATCCTATTTAAACCAGTTTTCTTTTGCTGTTCTTTATTAGGTACAAAGGAATTGCTGAAACTTGAAGAAGAAAAACTCTGAGGGAGCTGTAGAGAGGAGAGGAACAAAAACGGTGACAATGAATAGGGTTAGTATTCTCTTTGCAGATGTGGTGCACATTGAAGATTATTATATTTGATCAAAGGGAAGGCTAAAAAAATTGTGCTATTAAGAAAAAGCTAATGAAAAATGTTTAATAATTTAAAGACATGAATATAGATATTGTGATATATTAAAACTTCTGCCCCCCTCCCCCAATTTTAGGCTGAACAAATGTCACTGCTTCCTGTTAAAGCCAGTTCCCACTGCTGTTCTTCACTTCCAGGCTCCCCAAGTTGTTTACCTCTCTGTTGGCTATGGCATATCCCTGCCTGGGGCATTCCAGCTGTTATCGAAGAGGGAGAGGTTTGCTGAGGTCAGGACAAAGGGTCTGGGGGACAGCAGTGTGCTGAATGTTTGGGTAGCATGGGGTGACAAGGGGAGCTGTCATCTGATTCTTTGCAGATGTGAAATTTCTTTCTTCCTTCAACCCACCTACCAAACATGGGTGTGGGTGGTAGACATACTGTTTTTTTCCTCCTGAGCCAGAAGTCTTCCCCTCTGGCTCCACCGGCAGCTGCCTAGCCAGTCGCCCCAGAGGTTCTTCATGATTTGCCTCTGCTGGTGGGCTGGTAGACAGATGAGCGTTCCCTTCCCCCGACTGGAGCATGATCAGATGTGGGTACAGGATGGCGTAAAGACTGAGTGTGCTGGAGCCCTCATCTTAGCAGTCAATCTTATTCTGTTTTTCTTCTTTGCCAAGACAGCATCTGCCATGGCTCCCAAGCACATGCACGTTGAAGCGTGACATCGTAGGAGCGATGCTGTCCATGCATTCTGGTGCACTATGCTCGTACTGTGACTACTTATTGCCTCCAAGGAGGAGCTGCAGGGTGGGCAGCGCAGCCCTCCCTTGCCAGTCCTCTGCCAGCCTGTAGTGATGGTCCAGGCAGGAGGCGCAAACCCAGGTCGCTGGCGTGGCAGACAGTTCCACAACTGCTGTTCTGTCAGGCCGGCGAAGTTCAAAACTTTTAAATATTTCAATTTTTTATTTTGAGAAATTAAACTTAAAACATCAGCTAAAGCTCAGTCACAGTTCAGCAAAAATCAATAAGGGTAATAAGAGAAAGCAAAGGTTAACATAAATCTATTGCTATTCAGATTAATTAGATACTGCTAAGCATTGGTACATTTACATTGAAACAAACTTAGAAGTGGATGGTGAGTTCCCTAAATTAAAGTTTAAAACTTTGAAAATCTATTTTAATTTACCTGTATAGATGCATACATTGTTGCACACAGTGTGTCGTTAGAAAAAGACCCAGCGGTACACTATTTTCATGCTCATTACCATTACATGCTGCAAACTAGTTCAACATATATTTAAAAAAAAAAAAAAAAAAGTACATTGGGTCTCGAACCTCCCAAAACGATTCCGAGATTGGTAGACGATGCTTATATTAAGGAATGGGCAGACTGGATTGCACAGTTTTTTTTAATTTAAGGCATTATTTCTATACTGTATTAAGATTTTTTATACGTAGTTCAGTTTATTTTCATTTAAAAGGAACACAAATAATGTTTAAATTTTATAATATAGTTGTAAATTTGGGCATTTCTGAAGTCTGTTTTTTTTTTTTTCCACCCCATAGTATTGTTTTGTGTTTTTACTTTGAAATATTTCTTTTTTTCATTTCAGAGGCCCCATATTAATGTAGCCTTTTCCTCACCCAGGATTACTTAGCAGTTGCAGAACCCAGTGACATCAGTTGAGCTGAAGACTGTAGTAAGACAGAACATAGTGACCTAAAGCTTAGCCAGTGTCACTGTGTTTCACTTCTTTTGAGTTAATATTAAGGAATTAACATTAAAAATATTTATTTTAAATACTGTATGAAATTTAAAGCAGAGTCCAACAGAAAAAAACAGATTTTTATATATAATAAAAAGAAAAAGAAAAACCTGAGGAAATCACAAGTTGTTAGTTAGCTCATCTTAGTTTATAACTAAGGACTGTAGAAAAGAAGAAAATAGTTAATAATTCCCTATGAAAGTAAAGGAAAAGGAACCGGCCCAGTGGCGCTGGAGGTTGAGGCACTGGTCGCTACACCTCGCACCACACTGGCGACCTGGGTTCAGGAACAAGCCTGGGCTGCTAGGGGTCTGCAGGGATGAGAGAGGATCGAGCGTCCAAATGACGGCTCTCCTCTCTCAGGAAGGGAAGGATTGTCCCCTCTCTGACTGCCCTCTGGCGGTAGCAGAAGGGTAGTACAGATCAGGAGGACACAGCGCCAGCATCCTTACATCAGTGGGAGGGGACAGGAAAAAAGGCCTGCAGGTTCCATGATGGCGCACCAGCGCCCCAACCGGTCCTCTGACATCTGGATTTCCTCTGGGGGTGGGGCTAAAAGCCAGCGCCTTACTCAACCGGGGGACTGGGGTGATTAGGGGTTGCGGGTTGGGGGCAGTGCTACAGAGGCAGAGTTCCTCCAAGGGAGGATCGGAACCACCTGCTGGGCTCAGAGGCTGTAAAATTTATATGAAAAAAATAAAAAAAATAAAGCAAAAGGAGCCAAGGGTTTTCTCTTAGATGGAAATTCTCCATAAAGAGGGGTGTGAGTAGCTGGCCCATTGGCGCAGTGGTAGTGCTGCCACCCACGACACCCAGTGACCCGGGTTTGAGAACGAGCTTTAGTTGTAGGGGGCCATCCGAGAGCTGCCTCATTGCCCTATTACTGCCTCCTGTGGATGCACAGGGCGGCAGCACAGGACTCGCACTGTGGGGAGGGGAGGATGCCGTTAGGCACTTGACCGAGATGCGGCAGCACATCTACAGCCTGGACTCACGTCCTTCATGCCGGCGTCCTCGGGTGGGGTTTCGTGGAAAAAGCAACAGCAAGAACAAGGTAACAACCAACCCCCCACTGCCATGCAGCATGATCTTTGACAGTTGGAGGAGCAGACCACGGATGGTTGGTGTAACTGCCACCAAGCCCCAGCAGCAGTGGGAGATAAAATATGTTGTTTAAAAAAAAAAAAAGGGGGGGGGGACCAGCAGAGCAAGGGATGTATCCATGCTAGTTAAAAAAAATAAAAAAGGGGGGTGGTAACCAGTGGAGCAGGGAATGTAATCCTGCCAGTTTAAAGACTCCTTAATCAAGCCCAACCTCAAGTAATGTGTGCAGTTCTGGACTTCTCAGTATAGAAGGGACACGAAGCAGCTGAGAAGGAGCAGTGCAGGGCCACCAAAATGATCAGGGGTACAGGGGACAAAAGATACGAGGCAAGGCTGGAGGCCCTTACCATGTTCTTCCTGAAGAAAAGATGACTGAGAGGTAACATGGTCCCAGTCTTCCCCATACTCAAGGGTATCTACAAGATGGAAAAGTCTGAGATGTTTTGTCTGGTGTCCTTCAGTAGGAAGGATGAAGGGATATGCCTTGAAACTCAGAGATGGTCAATTCTGATAAAATCAGTGTTTTGAGAAAGCTCTTAAAAAAAAAAAAAAAAAAAGTATTCTAGTAACACGTATTATACGTTAACAAAACTCAAAATGGAGTATCATGAGATCAGCTCCAGAGAGATGCATTTGACAGTAACATACCAGAAAGCCCCCATTTATGAAGTTAGTAATAAGCATAGGAAGATATTGGCGGACCAGCTGAAGCAGGAGGAGGCAGCCAGATGTATTGTTGAAATAAGAGACACAGGCAAGGGTTGAAACCAGCAATTAGGAAGCTGTACCTTTCAGATTCTACCAGTGCCAGTACCCTGGAGCTTCTTTACAAATTTAAGATTAAGCATAACTTACCTGGTTTTGGGCTCATAAGACCCCTAGAAATATGTTTTATCAGGTGGTTTTGGTGCCTGCAATGGAGGTTCCAGGGATCCCAGATTACGAAAAATATTAGCGCATCTGGCTGGATTAAGAGGCTGGTACGATGTCAGTTCCGTTGTAAAAGCTATTCTTTTTTTTTATACTTCATTTATTACGATGTTTCTCACATCTTGATTTACAGATTATATTGCTTTTTACATCCTTATACAATACTGCTGTTAACAATGTATGTTCTCCTGCTTTCAGTCACCTTAAATGAATCTCATCTGTCTTTACAGTTTTTGTAGTCTAAACTGTTTCCCTTGTTAAGCAGATGGCTAATTCACAGGAAATCAGATAAGCAGTCAAAATATAAAACATACATTTGTAAGAGCTATTCTTATGGAAAAAGGGGTTATAGGTTAGAGTCGTCTTCTTACTTAATTTATGGGCCAGGGCCTAGAAATCACGCAGTAACCAATGGAAACAGTATTTATGCATTTATTGTCTAGCTGGCACATGGTGCACGAAAAGCTTAAGGTGTGCTCACAGTACATCTCTTTGATCCTTCTTTGGCAAAGCCCACTGTTCTTGAGATATCCTGGATATAGGCTCTGGGAGCAAAAGGAATAGCAGTGCTTGGGCACCCTTATTTATTTTATTTATTTATTTATTTATTTAATTAATTTAATTTAATTTAATTTCATTTTATATGCTTTTTCTCTCTTGCCAGCTGATCCCCATTGGTCCAACCCACTCACGCAACCTCCTCACCTGCCTTCCTTGGTACCCTCACCTCTTACTGACACTCTGGCTTACCCCAGGGTTGGGCTTTCAGGAGGGGACTCTACTCCTGATGGAGACTCGCTCAGTGCTTCAGAGGAGAGTGCCTTGGTCGGTGGTGGTGGGGCCCGCAGTGAGTGGCGGACTTCCTCCTGCAGGGCCTAGCCATTTCTTGTTTTCTGTTGCAGCCCCTGTAGGATGCCAGGAGGAGCCCTCGATGTGTGTTGCGTGTCAGAGTAGGTCAGTATCCTTCCTGTCTCTGCAGCTTCACTTGCACTGCCACCTGTGGTCACCTAGGTGGCAGTAGTACAGCGGAGTCTATCTTCCCTCCCTTCCTCCCCAAGGTGGAGACCATCCTCTGGGCTCTCAGCTCACCTCCCCCAGCTGGCCTTCCAACGACTCTCATTCCCAGATTGACATTGTCCCGAGTGGTAGTGCTACTGCAGTGCTGGCGGGTGGCCCCTCTGGATCACCTTTATTAAGGGGGTACACTCCTGAGTTTTGAAGCCCTTGAAATAAAGTTAAGCATCCCAGAATGTCACAGGTTTAAATGTATTCAGTTGAAGCATTTTCTGAGTGGTAGCTTGGCCCCGCATGTATGCCCCAAGAACCATCGGGGATTGCTAGAATTTTGGAGGGAGCCAGTGACTCTAAATGTCTACTAACCAGTTTATACAGGCTTATAATCACTGAGATACCTGCTCGTAGATTGGATATGAGACTTAAATGGCAGGAGGATTTCAGGCACAGGATAACGGAGGAGGACTGGAGAGAGCTGGCGGAAGATAGATGGTATGTCCCAATGCAAAGCAAATTTAAATTGATAAAATATAGGACTGTCCAACAAGTTTACTATGCTCTGGCCAGGATAGTGACATTTTCAACCATATGAATGGCAGACATCCCCAATGTGAGCAGGAAAATGCGAATCTTATCCACGTGATATATGCCTGCATGGAATGGGTGCCTTCTGGGCAAATGTAGAGCAGGTGCTATCAGCAGTACTGAAAGTCCCAATTAAGCTAGAGGCTAGAATGGTTTTGTTTGGGGTATCTATCAAGTTTGGCCATGTCAAACCCAAAATAGGGGCAATCATGATTCATTTACCTAGCAATAAATTGTGCCAAACTAGGCATTCTCACCAGTTGGAAAGAATCAGACGCACCAGTGAGCCTACTTTTGCTTAAACAGCTAACAGAATGTGCAACAGTTGAACGGTTTATATATGAATCAAGAGGGAGGTTACAGGTATATGATGCCTAGTGGCCAGCATTAGAAGAGTATTTTTTTTCCCCACCAATTCTGAATGTACTTCTTTCTACCACCAGCCAGGGCCTCCTTTGGTGTCGGCCAGAGCCACGTCCCGCACTCCTGAGGCCCTCCTGTCTTGCCTACTTGTCACTCTTGGTCACCTGCAATACACAGAGGCCGTGCCCCCACCCCATCTTCCATGGTGGACACCTCACAACATTCGGTTGGTCTTAGCGGAGGTGAAGCCTGTGGAGAAAATGGGGCAGTCAAGCAGGAGGCCTGTAGCAGATGTGAGGGGCGGGCAGCATGTCATCTCCTTAGCTGGCGGTAGCATTTCCACTTTTCAAGTCCTCGGGTGGAGCAGACGTGCATTGATATCCTAGTAATGTCAGACATACTCCCCCTGCTGATGTCCACTACTCCCACGTATCTCTCCCCGCCCCCGCTTACCTCTTGGGGTGGGGTTGCGTGCTGCTCCATGGTGGACACCCCACAACATCCAGTTGGTCTTGGCGGCGGTGAAGCGTGGGGAGAAACGGGGGCAATCAAGCAGGAGGCCTGGAGCAGATGTGAGGGGCGGGCAGCATGTCATCTCACCGGCTGGCAGTGGCATTTCTGCTTTTCGAGTCCTCAGGTGGAGCAAATGTGTAGTGACATCCTGATAATGTCAGGTGCACTCCCCCTGCCAACATTCACTGTTTCCATCTGTCTTTGCAGCTGCATCGGCCCCATGTGCACCAGTCCTAAGCCACCACCAGGAGTCTGACTACAGCCAGGCTCTGAGTCCCTCCCTCCCCAGAGGAGGAGCACTGTCCTGGATTCTCGATCCTCCTCCTCCTCCCTGCAGCTGACCCTGTGATGCCCCAAGCTTGTTCCTGAACCCATGTTGTCGGTGCTGCAAGCAGTAGTCCTACTGCTGTGCTGGCAGTATAGCCTAGAGGTTAGAGCAACACACTGTGAATGAGCTTGGTACATCCAGCACACCTAGGTTTGAGTCCCATAACCTCCAGTTGCATCCTCGTGACCTGGGGCAAGTCACTTAACTTCCAGTGCTCCTGGATCGCTCCTGTGAATGGTCCTTGTGCCCATTAGGCCATACCTGGGTACTGAAAAAGAAAACTTAAAGACAAAAGTTACAGTATTTCAACTCCCATCTCATACCCACTCTCCAGGAAGAAAGTAATAATTCACACAGAGACTTGGATAATCTTTCTCTTTTATTCCATATGTGTAATAAAGGCAGTATTATAAGATAAACAGAGGCCAATTTTATTATGCATCTATCATGCAGTCAGTTCCATATGAAGCTTTTTTTTTTCTTTTTTTTTTTTTTAAGGAATCACAGCTTTATTGTTGTTTGGTTGTCTGCCATACATTTACATAGGTACTGTTTTTAAAGTTGTTGTAAATGCATTTTATGTTATATGGTGTAACTGCAAAATGCTAGCAGGATTGTAAGCAGTTTACGAAAATGACAACAAAGTTTGTTTGGGGGGGAGAAATGTAAATTCTGATGGAATGTTAGGCACTTTTTTTTTTTTTTTTTTTTTTTTTTAAAACGGTGAAGAACCTTAAGCTGGCCTAGTGATGTAGAGGGCTGAGGCGTTTGATGCCTTGCTTCTTAACCACGCTGGTGACCCAAGTTTGGGAATGAGTTCGGGTTGCCAGGGGTCAGCCAGTGGGAGTGGGCTGGGAGAGGATTGAGTGGCTGCTTGGCAGCTCTCCTCTTGTGGATTAGGGAGGTTAGCCTTCCTGGCTCTTGGCTGCCACCAGGTGGAGGCTCGGTGGTAACATCAAGCAGATGGGGACTGGCATTAGGCCAGGTGGGTGGAAATAGAGTTGCTGGTTCCTGAGCACATATGCGTCTCCACACATACGTGCTTCTGCATCCCTGAGGCCTGGGGGAGTAAGGGGAGAAAAACTAGAAAAATATGTCCCCTGTCACTGTATATGATGGCCCTTAAGGACTTTTGGGTCCTGCACCTGCGTGGATCCCTGTCGGCTGGATGGCTAGGGGAGTGGATGTCTGGGCTGGGGGCGCGCTGGACATGGCCTGGCGAAAGGCGTGAGGTGGCGACAGACGGGTAAAAAGCTCTTTGGAAAAAAAAGAGGGAGTAAAGAACCCATGGAATAGCTTACCAGAGGATGTAGTGGGTAAAAAAACAATACAGACCTTTAAGATAATCCTCGACAAGTTGCTGCTTACTGAGGGAATTACGGGGTGCTCTGGTACCCTGTGAAATGGTACGTGTGTGTACAACATCATTTCTTTCAGCCCTGTTTGTGAAGTGGGGTGGGGTGGACCTAGAAACCCTTCCAAACTTAAATTACTATGTTGGGTTTAATGCAGGAGAATCTTCATCTTCCCCTCCTCGGATCCTTCCATTAGTATTGAGTAGGAGTTTCTGGTTGCTGTGTTTGGTTTTTTTTTTTTTTTTATATATATATATAATAGCTTTTTATTTTACTTTGAGGTAGAATATCACATACATGATCATATTTTATGCAACATAATTGTTGAGGTTCCATAGAACAGCTTATACAGGCAGTTAATTTACAGGCATTTGATGTATACACATTGGACTGTTTAACATATCCCTGTGATAACATTTTATTGTCTTTCATTATTTGGTTTTTAGGCCAAAATAAGATCTCATAGACTATAGTCTTAAATAAATAAATAATATTCCCTTGCTTCCCCCTTCCCTCTTTTCCAGATCAAAATCTCTCTCGAGCTGGGTCTCCTCCCCTTAGCATCAGAAACCCCAGGATAATATACTAACCCAACTGTGATTAGCATGAAATACCTATGATGATCCTTTTTTGGTTTCATGGTACAAAGTCTGAGTAAGTCTGTAATTGGTATGCAACCCATAGTCCCCATCTGGTATTAAAGGTGTTAATCCTGTTATTTATCTTGTATGAGAAACGTTCCAAGTTATATACTTCATAAGTGAGGTTTCTCCAAGAGGCCTTATCAGGAACCATTTTAGTAAGCCATAATCTGGTAATAACTTTTTTAGCTATTAGGATTAAAAGTGTGACCAGTTTATATTTAAGCCAGCTAATCTGTATGTCCTGTGGAGGTGTTGCCGTCAGGATAAATCCTGTAGTAAATAGATCAGGCATGCCAGATATATTATTAAGTTCCATTATGATATCTCTCCAAAAGTCTGATAAGAGGGGACAGGCCCTAAATATATGTTCTTGGCCTGCAGGAGAATACCCACATCCTCTCCAGCAGAAACTACCATTTGGTGTTCCCAATTTTAGATGAATGTCTGAGGTTTTAAAGAATCTAACCCTGGTCTTCCAGGCAAACTCCCTCCAGTAAAATGATGATGAGTTTTTAGAATAAAAGTAGGTAGATTGTAACCATCTGTCTGGGTCTAGTTCTATTTTAAGTTCTCTTGCCCTTCTGGCTCTCACTTGGTCATGTTCCTGTGTGGACATAGGGCGCATTGCCAGATAAATATTACTAATAATGTGTTCCTGAGATCTACCTTCTATAGCCTGGATAATCAATTGTACCCTCTTAGAGGGAGCTTTTGTTATCTCAGTTAAGAAGTCAACCATCCCAACTAAAACAGCATGTAGTGCCTTATAAGTTGAAAGTTCTCTCTGGGGTAATCCATATGAGGATTGTAAATATGTGAATGGATGAATTCCCATACGGCTTATCAGTTGGAATACATATCTGATGGAATAGTGTTCCCATCTTAATAGATCTGTCTCCAATGAGGAGGGGAGGAAGTCTTTATTACAAGTTAAGACTCTTAAAAAGTATTTCTCTTGGGAGGTTAATCTATACCGAGTGATATAAAGCCAGTTTTTTAAAAATTCCGCTGTTATTTTCAGAAACCTGTTCAAGGGATAACACCTGTTGTGGTCTCCCAATAGGTACGCTGGTAGGGATTCCAGTCCATTTAAGGTTATCTCTATTGTTTTCCAGTGTGCCCTATAAGAGGGGTTAATGAGTGGTAGGGCTGTGCGGGTTTGAGTTGCTCTAGAATATTCTTTCAAGTTAGGTAAATGTAGCCCTCCCTGTGATCTAGGAAGCTGTAATAAGGTGTATTTTTACCCTTGGGGGTTTTCCTCCCCAGATAAACCTCGAGATAAGCTTGTCCCAGGATCTAAAATAGAAGTCTGAGGGAACAGTTGGCAAAGTTTGTACGAAGAATAATAAACGAGGGAAAATATTTTGTTGGATTGTTTCTACACGATTAATTAAACCTAGGGGGAGCTGTGACCATCTAGACATATCTGAGGTGATTTGCTGTGTAATTGGTTCCATATTTACCATTTCAAGATGTATTAGCTTAGCTGGGATTTTCTGGTTGCTGTTTTTGGTTGAAGATAGCATCAGTATTGTATTTGAATATTTTTACCCTCCTGTTAGTTTTTTCCTCTGTGACTAGATCTAGACCATTTTTTGGTGGGCTTTAAGCCTGATACTCGCAAAGGTAACTGCTTTATCTGGGTGCCTTATCTACCAGTGCCACATTCAGGATGGACTTGGCTCCCTCTTTGCCATGGGCCCTTCACTGTCTACAGCTTATACTCCCCTTCTCAGCCAGTTTACTGCACACTGGTAGATACCCTTGGGGGACTCGCACTGCTTCCAACCCTAGTGGGTGTAGTATGAGACCCCTGAGAAATTTTGGCTCAAATGAATGCAAGCTCCTGCAATCCATGAGGCACGCTGAAAGACTAGAATGACCCTTGGTGGTGTGGTGGCAGGTGGTCACATCACTTGCCTGGCCCCTACTATTCTCTCCTATCCCTCCCTGGCATTATTGATTTAATATTTTGTGACTTGGATAGGCACATTGAGCTGTGGCATATTTCTGTTGTGACCTGCAGCATCAAGGGAAACGGCAATAACAAATCGAAAACAACAGGTGCTTATATGTGAACAGTAATATCACAGTACAAGTAATGAACTCCAGAGAGAGAAGAAAAAGCAGAGTAAAAAGTGTGCAAAGTACATTAGTTATGGAGGTGGCCAGGATGAGTGCTAAGGGAATGTGCTGCTGACATATGGCAAGATACTTGTGTAGAATCATAGTGGCGTAAAATTCAGATTACCCAGTACATTGAGTTTTTAACTATACATCAGACCTGGGTTTGGGAACAAGCCTAAATCGTTGGAGGGCCGGCTGGGGGGAGGTGTGATGTCCATCTCAGGGTGGGAGGGTTGACGTCCGCCTCTCTGCTGCTGACACCTGGGTGACCACAGGTGGAAGTGCAAGAGGAGCCGCGGAAGGTAGGGGGAACACCGATGACGTGAGATGCATGCAGGGGCGGGCTGTCATGTCACCAGGCTCTCAGCCTCCTGTAGGGCTGCAGTTAGAATATAGGGGCAGAGAAAAATACATCCACAGATGCCGCTGGAGGACGTATGCGCTGCATGCTCCTCACTGCTGACCTCGGCACTTCTCTCCACAGGGAGCAGTACCTAGTCTCCGTCAGGGGTCTAGCCCCCCTCCTTCTCCTCCCAATGGTCTCGCCCGGGGGGGGGGGTAAGCCATGGTGTCTGTAGGGAGATGGAGGCAAGTCCTGGAGAAAGTGGGTGAGGGGGCTGGGTGCAAGGGCTGGACCAATGTCACGCCATCCGGGGAAGGGGAAAAAAGTACACTAAATCAAAACAAAACAAAAAAAACTATACAGTAAAAGTGAGAGGCATGGTTGGGACAAGCTCATAAGCCACACACACAGTAACTGCATGCCATCTGTCTCTCCATACTCTGCCACAGTGCACTGGCTGGAGTGCCAGGTGGGGATCTGAGAGTGTTGCAGGGCTCTCTCCTTTGCCTGGTGGTGTATATCTTTAGGAGTGCTTGATCCATCACCTGTCGCACTGCTGCAGTCTGATCTTGGACCCCATACTGAGATATCTTGTTGAAACATATGGGCCTCCCCATTTCCAACTCGTTTGTAACAGTAGAATTGTTAAAAAATAATGTTAACAGAAACTCCAACAGAAAAACAATTTTGAGTACTTGAGAAATGAGAAGGTTAGCATATACTGATATATTAAAGACAGATAAACAGTCTACATATTTATGAACTCTGTACTGTGTACACTGTCTGCAATGTTTAATTTTTGAGAAACGGCAAAATCCAAGGATCATTGGTAACCCACTGTTTCCAAGGATAACCCTTCATTCATTCTAATATACAGTAAAATGAAAGAGCTGGAAATGCAGATCTAAGACTTGTAGAGATTTTGTTATCTTACAGGAGAATGTATTTTTACCAGCCCAACATCTACTCCTTCTGGACTTCTTTGAAGTCATCTGCTTGGCCTCCACCTCAAGAGGAAAACAGAGTCTTACAACATGAAGTAGAATATCAAGGAAAACCATCTTTAAGTGAAACACAGAGAAAGGAAGGTTTGTATTCCAGATCTGTAATGACTCATGTATGCCTTTTATACCCCAGTCACGTGAGTGTTAAAAATACACATCTATTTGTCAACATTAGACTAGGTAAAGAACCATATAATATTTTGAATGTAATTTTTGTCCACTTTGGAAGTCGGAGATATGTTTTCATTTCTGGTTTTGATGTGTTGGTTTTTTTGCAGTATTACTAGTGTAATATTCTTGGTTTAACCTTGTTGGCCTTATTTCCAAAGATGCTGGGCCTAGCAGTTAGGCATAAGCCTTCCTTAGACAGGTTAGAGGCTTGACTGTCCCACACATTAGGTTAAACTTCTGGGTGACCCACATCTGATGTATTTTACTTTGTCTAGGCAGTACCTCCAAGAGCTAGCTGGGTATAGAAAGGGAGCTCTTCTGCAGTCTGAACATTATTTCTGCCATGTATAACATTGACAAAGTGTGTGTCCTGGAACTTAGCCCTTGGCTTCAACACCAGGCTAAAACCTGGTACTCAATATGATGGGCGCTACCACTCACCCCTTTTATCTCCCTGGTGTGCCCTATAGCCCTCCAGGAGAACTTCCACCTAGCCCAGTTAGACTTTACATGTTGTGCTTTGGAACTGTACTCCATACAGTATATATTCCAACTGATGTCTGGTGCCTACCTCCTTTTTTTTTGTTTAATTAACTCAGGTTTATTAAATTAAAATGAAGATATAGTCGATGCTTTTACGATGCCAGAAAAGATGAACGTAGTATGAACAACAAAACATGGGTAGTTGGGTATATACTGTACAACAGAGAAAAATAGTGGGCAATGAGGGTATAACGGGTAACATAAGTAAATTTGTGTGGAGAGTCTGATCACACCGTCATGTGCAATGCATGGCAGGAAGAAGGGGCGCTCACGTCACATACTTGACCCCTTTCTTACTTGGAGATTACTGCGGAGGAAAAGGTCCAATGGTTGCCAGAATTCCAGGACGCAATCCATTCGTTACAAGTGTTGTTTTGCAGCAAGTTTTTCCTTCTCTTGAGCGTCTTTCTAAACCCAAGAGATCACCTGTGGAGTCACATATGGCAACCAGAGTATTGTAATACATTTCCAAGCTACAGTGAGTAGGATATAAAATACCTCAAGTTTTTTGTTTTTAATGGTAGAAGGTAGAATTCCTAGGCCCAGGCTTCTGAAAGTGAGTGGTATTGTAAATTGAGTGATTTGCTGTACAATATCTCTTACAGCTGACTAATACTGACTTAGTTTGGGGCAGGCCTAAGACACACGAACATGAGACCCCCAGCCGCACAGTCTCCAGCATGCATCACTGTTGGTTGCCTGATAATGCATGGTGACTGTTGGTGTATGAAAAAAAAAAAAATCACACTAAGACTTTCCATTTGAATTCTCTCCATGTTGGAGACAATGTAGCTTTCCAGCCCTTTTACCAGGGAACGCTTCCAGGCATGGGGGGGTGATATATTCCCCACTGTCTTATTCCCATTTATCTCTGAGCGTGTCCATGGGGGTGGGGTCTGCCTTTTTTAGTATAATGAAGTACATATCAGAAATGTAACGGAACCTTATTTTAAGAGTTGCTCCCTGAGCCGGCCTGGTGGCGCGGATGGTTGAGGCGCTGGACGCCACACCTTGCGTCGCACCGGTGACCCGGGTTTGGAAATGGACTCTGGTGCCGGGGACTGGCAGGGGGAAGGGAAGGGAAGGATTGAGCATCCCATGACTGCTGTCCTTACCTCAGGGAGGGTGTGGATTATGCACCGCACTTGCTGGCACATCTAGCGGAGGCTGGGTGTTCCATAGTCGCGGGGCACATGTAAAGGAGGGGAGCATGGCGGGTGGTGGCATATCAGTGTGATGCCATTGCACGTCCAGCCCTCATTGGGAGAAAACGGAAAATGCTGGTGGGGTGACTACGGTGGCTAATGGCCAGCCCTGCGCCCCCAGAGTCAACTAGGCATCTTTGGCAGCTCCGTGCCGCAGGTCCCCATCGGGGGGGGGGGTGCTGTCTTGGGCCGGACAGTCCAATGGGGTGTATAAATTCGCATGCCAGGCTCAACTACAAGGGTGCGGGTGCCAGTGGCCGGAGGTTGATTGGGGACTGCTCCGACCATAGGTGGTAAAAAAGTGCTGTGATTTAAAAAAAAAAAAAAAGAGTTGCTCCCCCATAGGAAAGATCCTCGGGTGGGGGGGGGATCATTTGTCTGGTCAGAGCATGAGAGTTACCATTATACTGAATGAAGTTTCTGATCTGTAAAAAGTAAAAACATTCGGTCCGGGGTAAGTGGAATTGTTGGGCTAACTCTTGAATGCTTTTTACCTGGGCTTCTGACATACATTGCGTGAAACATGTCCTACCCTTCTGTTCCCATAGCTTGTACCAATTATCTTCCTGAGGGTGCTGAAACTGTGTGGTGTCTCTTATTACGGAGAGGGGTCCTAACATGGTAGGTGTTTGAGTGCATTGTCGTAGTTTTTTGGAGGCTTTTCTGATCAGGTTTTGCGTTATAGTGACTGAGAGTAATGCAAAGGGTGGGAGTCTCATCCCGTTGTCGTATTCCATTGACTACCATTGTGAGTCCCTTCTTTGCTTTGACCGGGTAGTCAGTGGGCTGCCTGTGCAGCCATATAATAAGCTTTGAGGTCGGGCATGGCTGACCCTCTTTCATCCCTTGGGTTACTTAAAGGAGAACTGTGCTGAACCTGTAAGTCATTTTCCCTGTAGAAGGTGATTTTTAAGTAATAGTTCAAATTTTCTTACTGTTCCATCTCCACAGGCTTTTTAGTTTTCCTGTTTGATGTTTCTGATTTGCACACTGGTAAAAAAAAAAAGTGCCATTTTAGAACTATATAATGTAGTTTATGTCCCCTGCTCAGCCCTTCCATTGTTGGAACAATACATTCATGTTCTACTACAGAACTCCGTGGTTGCAGAGGGACATAAACTACATCATACAGTTCCAAAATGGCATTCAACACCAGACTCTCAATCAGAAACAACCACAAAGGCCACCAACAGGCAAGTGCAAGTATAGATGGAACAATAAAAGAATTTGAACCAGTTCTTAAAAACTGCTTCTAATGGGAAAATTTACCTTCAGGTTCAGCGCAGTTCTCCTTTAAAGAGCAATTCTCCACTGTAGTACCAAAGCTTGAAAACACTAGATTTTACACCAGTTATGTTTTAACTTTTTCTAGTTCTTTTTTTAACCTTTCCCTGTCTGTTGTCACGGTGAGCACTGTGGCATCATAAAGACACTGTGAGGTAAACAGGAGAGGCAAATGTCTTTTTTATATAGACATTTTAGACAGACTACCAAGATGTGCTGTAAACCTTGGAAGGGAACATTGTAAAGGAAGAAAAGTATTCTCTAGTAAATTGGGCTGTCTGAAGCGTCTTATTTAAATACATGGTGAAGTGCAGAGTTGCTGTTGGCTAATTCTGGGCTTATGTCCACCCCCTATGAATTTAGTTAGTTCTCTTAAAGCGAGTTACCAAGTTTGTATTGGCCCGGTTTTTCTTGTCATAGTCAGCCCCGTGTTGATTGCCATCCCAGTCGCTAATCTTGCGCCTTCTTTTTTAATATCCAAACAGCTGAATTTTTTCCAAAAATGTAGCTGGCGTTTCTTGCATTTTTTTTTCTTTAACTTTTTCGCGTGTCCAGTGTTGCCACATGCTTCCGTGACGTCAGCCTAGGGAGGTGGTACCTTCGCATACCATGCGGTCCTCAGCCGGCAAAAGCTGTTTGAACAGTTGCTGTGCTCTGAACAGTCACCCGCTCTGAACAATGGCCCAGTTTGACAGTCCACAGCTATGTCTATCTTGCCATCAATGAAAGTGCTGCATAATTAGTGTTCAATTTATAAAAATTGCACCAGTGACGTAGTCAGCAGCATTATAGGGACTGGAGGCACAGCTGAGTTGGGAAGCTCCTAATATCAAATTCTTTGTGCTCACTGGTGGACATAAACATTTTAATTGCTGCATTTTGTTTGGTGCTGCCTATATCCTCCAAAATATTCAGCATACAGACCACGGATTGGCAGCTAAATGTTGTTTCCTGCTGGCAGTCACCCCGTTCACTATTGTTTTCCCAGTCTGGGTTTGCCTCTTGCTACCCCAATCAGTGTGTTAATTTTAATGGTTTGCAAAAATAGTACAAATCAGTCCTGCCAAAACCCTTGCTGACAACCTGTGTTTAAAGGTGCACCGAATATATGCGTACCATGATTTCATATTGCTAGTGGCTTACATTGAAAGACAGTACCGCTCCTGCATGCTACACTGAGCTTCACCAACCAAGTGCATAATTCTATTTCGGTGTTTTTAAAGTACTGAAGTGCAGCTGTTTAATTCTTCTTTTCTCCCCAACAATTTTTGCCCAATCAATTTTTCTGGTGAGCTGTGATTTGGGCTTATTGCTACATTGCCCTGCACGATGAGGCTAAATATTTCAATCAAATCAAAATTGAATCAAATCAAACTTTATTTCTTTAAATGGCACCTTTCTTAAACCAAGGCGCCGGTACGTAAATTATCAATCTCCAATAAAAACATTTAAAACCATAACTATAGAACAATAATCAAATTAATCTGAATCATAGCTTTGTCGACACTGTTAATCTTCATCCATAAATGCCAGGCTGAACAGGTACGTTTTAAGTTATTTTTTAAAGCTTTGGATGGTCAGGCAGTCCCTTATCTGACAAGGTAGAGAATTCTTCAGGGCCAGGGCTATATAAGCAAAGGAACGGGCCCCAGATGTTTGTAATCGCACCCTGGTAATCTGTAGCGGTCCCTTGTCTGTGGATCGAAGTGGTTGGGAGGGACAGTAGGGAGAAAGGAGATCTTGCAGGTAGCAGGGTCCCTGGTTGTGTAGGGCTTTATAGGTCAGCAAACTGACCTTTAAGGTGATACGCCATCGGACTGGCAGCCAATGCAGTCCGCAGAGCACAGGTGTTATATGACTGTCCCTAGACATACCAGTCAATACCCGGCAGCTGCATTCTACACTAGCTGTGGTAGAAGTGTCTTTTTTGGTGTTGTAAAAGTATTGCAGTGCAGCTGTTTATTTTTTTTTCCCCACACAAAGTTGGCAATTTCAGTTTTTGGGTGAGCAGTGATTTTTGGCTGATTAAATAGATTTCTCTGCAGGATACGGTTGAATACTTTTAAGTGCATCACCTAGCCATTTTCTTCCTGTAGTTCACCAACAGGATAATTTTCTGCATATAGAAACATAGAAACATAGAATTTGATGGCAGATAAGGACTGCTTGGCCCACCTAGTCTGCCCATTTCCCTACCTAATGGATAAGCTGCAGATCCTAATTAACCAACAGCTTACTTCCTCCTACCCCAACTAGGACTGCCTTATGTCTGTCCCATGCATTCTTGAATTCCCCCACTGTTCTTGACTCCACAACCTCCTCAGGGAGGCTGTTCCATGCATCCACAACCCTCTCTGTGAAAAATACTTCCTCACATTACCTCTGAGCCGTCCCCCCTCTATCTTCAAATTGTGCCCCCATGTTCTTGCATATCTCTTTTTCTGAAAGATGCCACCCTCTTATATATAGTTATATATAGTTGTATTTAACTGCTTTCATAGGGAGTTTACCCGACCACGTGGACAGCTGAACAGTCTACCCACTTGCAACACACAGGAGGACTGACCCCAGTCATTATGGAGCACAGACAGCCACGCTATGCATCAGTTTGGGCCCAAGGGATGATAGTGGACTCTTGGACCAGTTTTGTGGTGGGTCAAAAAGGAATAACAAAAAACTCTTTCTGCATCCCAGGAATGGAGAAGACAGATTGCTGGGACCTTGGCTGGGATCTCAGTAGGGGACAGTATAGTTTGAGGACAGACGGGAGTGCGTTAAGTGCCATTTTGGTGATTGAAAATATAACTTAACCTGTACATAAGGCAAATCCCCAAAGGTGTTCTCTGAACTGATGCAGCAGCAAATTATATTGTAGACGAGGTATAAGCGCAGTATCGTAGTTGAGTCTCGGACAAAATCTATACATTTCGGCTTCTGTCTCTCAATTCTTTGTATTCACCCATGCACATGTATTGCAGTCATGCCATTATGTGGTTCCCCTATTTTTCCCAATGAAACAGGCGCATACCATGAGACACAGTTGGGATGTTGTAGGCCCCCCCCAACACACAAAAGAAACAACAAAGGTGTGTAAAGCCATCTTATCAAGGATGACTTTCCAAGCATCTAACCATACCTCGAAGCTGCTCCATAATAAAATGGAATCCTTGATTTTTATTTATTTATTTTCAGGCAATATGTACGTTTTTCACCGATTTTATAGAACGTGTCCAGCTCCTAACCTGCTCAATCAAATTCATGCAGGAAAAGTAAAAGTGTCTCTATCAGCACTTGCAGGACGTTTCAGATTTGATCCCTCGAATTTGAGAAGTTATAAGCAGAACAAAAACAAAATTGGATCTATGGGTCAAGCTGTGACTATGGGGGAACTACAGCCACCCAGCAGCACTCATCTGGATGTGCAGTCTTGGTGTACTTGTCTGTGAGCAACCAAGGAATAAACACGTGAATGTACAGTATGAAGTTTACACTTTGTTCCTCGTAGTATGTTATTACAGGAACAGTGACTGGGCATGCAGCTGTGCAACAAGTATTAGGTCTTACTTTGGGAGAACACTACTGGCAAGTTGAATTTACACCAGATAGTGCACTTTACATGGAGTGGCCAAAAAAAGAGAAAATTAATGCATTCCTATGGGCAGCTGGTACCAATCGAAGCAAAATTCTCACAGTAATGAGCACACTTGGGGAGCTGTCAAAACCAAAATTAGAATGAATGCTGTGGGAACTTTGGAAATACACAGACTCTCATCAGAGAGCATACACATGTCACAAAATAGGGATTTCGCCTATTGTATCTCATTGTGCAGGCAGCATAGCAACAAATATGTTATTGAAACATAGACTACAATTGGAAGACTGCACACTGTCAGCGTGCCGATTTCTGTGCTTGGTCCTAGTGTGCTTGCTAGTCTAATTCTGTTTTTCATGTAAGGTCACATATAACGGTCTTTGTAGTGTCCTCGTTCCAGTAGCAGTCATTCTGATTTCCCTTTTGGAGCTGTCATTAAGCAGGACTGCAGAGCAAGGCAGTATAAATCCCTGTCCTGATGCGATACAGGTAATTAGTATCATAGGTCAATAATTAAACAACAGATGTAAACAGTGACCGACTTCTGGGATTGCGTCTCAGAAAACAAAGTTTTATTTATGAAACTGAAGCAGTGGGATGAAAACAAGAGTTGAAGAATGATTACCGTACTGCATGATTCAAAAACAAACAGCCAACTAGCACAACATGGTAAATCATTTTAAAAGTCTGGTTCCAAAAGGTTATTGGGATTGGGACTTGCAGCATTTGTAAGAGAGAAAGGTATCTCGGTAATAGGTTCTCTTTAAAGGTGTTAATGCATCCCAGCAGAGAAAGGGGTAGAAGTTTCCATCAGGCTAATTCTGATTGCATGGCCTTACATAAAGCAATGTAATTTAATTTGAAGAGTTTATAGACTTGTGGAGTTACTTGGACCCCCAAATATCTAATCTGATTATTATGTGCCCATGTAAAGGGAAGGCTGTTTCTGTATTCCAGTGTGCAAGTTCCACTCAATTTAACGCTTTCTGACTTGGTGTAATTTAATTTATACCCAGAAAGTGCCCGAATTCTGCCAGGATGTCCAGCAGAGCATGGACTGGTGTTTCAGTTTGGGAGAAAAAAAGATGATGTCATCAGCATAGAAGGACACTTTGTGTTCTGCCTGACTTACTCGAACACTAAGAATAGTTGGACTTTGATGAACTGCTATCACCAATAGTTGTAAGTTTAGAACAAATAGGAGAGGGGACAGGGGCCACCCTTGTCAAGCCTCCTTCCCCAGCTTGAACCACTCCAATTTGCAGCCATTCACTTTAACTGTTGCTTCTGAGTTAGCGTTTAGTGTGTTTACTGCGTGTAGAAAGTTAGAGCCAAACTGGAAGGAATGCAGAGTGAAATTTAGAGAATGCCAATTAACCCTATCAAAGGCTTTCTCTGCATCCATAGAGATGGTTAGTTGCAATGCAGGGTTATTGTTTTGGGAGGAGAATTCCTTTTTTTCATTTACAGATATTTGAACAGCCTATGGTCTCCGTCAGACAGACTTCTCTTGGTTCTTACAACTTGGACATTATATACTGTCCCTCCACGTGGGGGTATGCACCTCAGAAGCTTATCTGGCAGTGGTGCAGTACTTTATCTCTTCTTTAAATCTGGGCCCTTGACCCACATGATTTCCCATATTTATCGGGCTTTATAAATAACTCCCTAGATACAGTACTGAAGTGGGAAGAAGAAGTGGGTAGGCATGTCCCTGCCATAACTTGGCCCTTATCATGTGTGGCATTCTGTAAGGTCACTAGCTCCCTTCAATAGAATGGGAACTCCTGGAAGCACGCAGTCTTATTTTTTTTTTTTTTTTTTTTTTTTGCACCTCGGTCATGTCAGCACAGTATCTTTCATGCCAGGGACTCTTCCTGCTGGTGTAGCTGTGAAGAACCATGAGCCACCCACAGCCACATAATGTGGGACTGCCCCCCTTCTTCCAGGAGCTGGAAAGAGAGCTTGAGGAGATATACCGTAGACCAGTTCCACTAACCACGGACTCTATATTTGCTACTCCAGTTCCTACGAGGTATTCACAGCTCATATGCCTACTGTTTCTTGAGCTGTCCAATAGCTTCTGCTAAGAAGACAGCAGACTCTGGCTTATGCCCCATGGCCCAGATTTACATATCTGGTGCAGTAAAGTAAATCAGATATATACAAGATGGAAAAAGTAGCGCATTTCCTAAATGACAGAGCAGTGGTCTGGACTTGCCATTGGACAGGGTGGCTCTTGCATGTGCTGAGTAGGGACTACGATTTTGTATCCTAAGTAACAGAGGGGATCACTCAGGTGAGACAGAAAGGCCTGATTGTTGGGTAGCCTGTGACATGGACGTCGGCGATTGAGCGCTTACATAGCTGCGACTCAGTCCCAGCGCATGTCGATGAGGCTACCGCTGAGAAAGGCGACTGGATGGGGAGGTGGGCGCTATGGCGACAGGATGTTGCTATGTATACATGCCTGAAGCGGCGTGCCGGAAGAGAGGGAGGGTTGGCCTGGCGTGAGGCTGCTGAGCTGGCCCCGTAGCGTGGTGGGTAGGTGGCAGCCTAATGCTGCGAGGATTCCGGGTTCTGATCCGGGTGCACTTACATTTTTGTGTGCCTGGCCGGAAATATTTATTTTTGCAAGATTTTAGCCCCCCGACATGCACCCTCCTGTAGTTAAGAATCCTTTAGTAGGGGGGGTGCCCCCCGCATGAACAAATAAAATCTAAGTCCCACTGTTTTCTTGTGCGCCGGGGATGTACATCGCTGAAATTGATTTTCGTCAATGTACGGTCGCCCTGCCGCTGATCGTGATTGGGCTTTTGCCCATATCACATAGAACTGATTGTTGGGGCTTCAGGGGTGCCCCAGGAATTATTTTTTTATACCAACTAGCATGGGTACCACTCCTGGCCTCAAGGTGCTGTCCTCCACCACTCAGTATTAGGTTGCTAAAAGCTAAGCAAGTATATAGAGAGTTTATTTTGGTCATATTAATGTTTATTGTGCCTCAGTAGGCAGAAGGATCCCTCCTTGTGCTGTATGTTAGAGTGGGGGAGAAAGTATCTATATTAGGCTAGAATATCTTCAGACTGTGACTATGTAATTATGAATTGAAGACCTGACTCCACATATGTACTTCAGTATGACACTTTATTGTGTATATTTGTTTGTGCAACACTTGTGAGGATATTTTTTGGACACTTCACTGTGATGTTTTTGCTCCCTCTGGACCCAGAGTGAGAATATTGAAATATTCTCACTCTAGGTCCCCATGAGTAAAATAGCCTCACTGTAGCTTTTGATTGGTTGGAGCTAGCAGCTCGAGAGCACTGCGCCCCTGCTGACTTGGTGTGCCAGCTCCAACTTAGTCTCTCACAGAAACTCATACTGGGAGCTTGCCTCCCAAAACAGCCATGCTTCCGCGTAAATTCTTTTCTTTTTTGACACTCATTTCCTCGTTTTGATCAGTCAACCCCCGCTTGTCCTCCTACTTGTGTCAGCAGTCCAAAAGTCCATTTTAATACGTTCCCAGCTGGCACTCTCACTCACCAACCAGCATATCATCACTGTGCCGGGAACAGCAGCGCCTATTCCAAGATGCACTTTAGACCGCCACCTGGCATGCCAAATTGCAATTTTATCCACTCAGTTGCACAACACAAACGCATGAATGTGCTTACACAAAGACAGCACGTACAAGCATTATGTGATTCAAAAAGTGAAAAAAATAAAACACTATGTCATTCTGAACCATCGCTCGCTCATCCAAAAAATGCATTTTTAAACAAACACAGGCACAGAAACAACTTCTTGGCTAAAAAAAAAAAAAAAAAGGGAAAGTGTTACATAATTTGAGTATGCCATGGCCCTAACAGAAATATCCCAGCTATTTTCCACTCGTGCATTTTGACCTTTAACATCACTTGTGGCTTCGCCACTCATGATATCATAAGGTCAGACTACATTCAGGGAAAAATATCAGCAATATTTCTGTTAGGGCTGTGGAATATCCCATGTGTACTGGTTTGGATTTGTTTTAACAAGTTACATTTTCTAGGCCTGTAGAGAAATGGAAAGATATTTATATGACATTGTGTGGTGTAGACCAGAATCAGAGCCTAATATAATTTTTTTTTTTAAGTATGTCTCTTTTATAGCATTACTTGGAAATAAGCTATGAATGCATATGATCTCTTATTAAACTCTTAATTATTCAGGAACACTGTGTCTCTCTTTCCTATAGCTCTCCTTTCTTCTTTCTACTTTATAGTCTATTTTAGCCTTTCCTTATTTAAGAATAATATTGCATTACTATCTAATGTTTATTTATAAACTAATTTATCACGTGATCTTTTTTGTATTAATATGATACAAAATTTTAACAAAATGTTTTATTTTCACCTATTTGAGGTGTTTAAGTAGATGTATATGTAAAACTAAAGTATTGATTACCTCTGAATTTACTGGTAAATCGAATGAATCTCTATTTAATTCAGATTAGAACATGTACGTTTGGTCCTATAGTACATCTGTCTGTATCTTTCACTTGAGATATATGGATTAAGAAATTACATTTTTATACATTGTTTTTAAACTGTATGAGAAACAATAAAAATTATATTGACAAAAAAAATAAGTATTATATTAACAAACAAAGACACAAGCCTTCAGCTTGAGGGACCTGGGGTTCAATTCCAGAGCACCTGTCCAGTTTGGCTGTGGTAAGAGGAGCAGATATCCTTGAGGGATGATTTCTCCTCCAGATGGGTCTCCTGCCTTATAGCTGTATGGTTTGAGGCGGAAGCCATTCTGCCCCAAATGTCTTAATCCAGCCTTCACCCTGTTGACAGTCTTTGAGGGTGTCTGTTGGTTGGAAATGTCACTCTGTCAGTAGGATGTCGCCTACACTGTCCTCAGCACTCAGTCCCCCGTCAAGGTCTGTTGACCAGTCACAGCCTCAATTAGCTGTGGATCCTTGAGTGACAGTCAGCAAAGCAGGGAGGGTCTAGGAGCCTGACCTCACTGCAAGTTCCTTGTGAAATGAACTGCAGCCCAGGAATGGAAGGCCCAAAGCCTGTCAGCTTCTGTTTCATTGAGCAGGTGGGGTGGCCATGTTGTGGGTTACTTCATTAAAAAGAATCAAATACTAAATAAAGATTATAATAAAACGAAGTGTTATGTATGCATGCAAGCTACTTTGTTTTTCTTATAAAAAATAGGAAAAAGAAACTAGGTAAAGCTGATGAAAAAATAAGCTTGTAATAGGCATTATGTACCTGCTTTTAATCCATTCTATGTAATTGTAAAAACGTTTGTAGTTTTCCATACAGGTTCTGCAATAAGAGTTAATAATACAGGTAGTGCCTTTCCATAATCATGGAGTTCAGTACTGGTGCCCACACCTCAAAAACCTGCTGGAGAAGGTCCAGGGGAGGGCTACAAAGATGATAGCTGGTCAGCAGGGTAAGGCATACGAGAAGAGGTTGAGGGCACTGAACATGTACTCCCTAAAAGACAGAAGAGAGAAAGAGGGGACATGATTGGGACCTTTCAAGTACTTGAAAGGGATAAAAAAAATAAGGTTGATAAAGAGAGTCTCTTTAAGCTGAGTGGCAACCATAACACGAGGGGGCACAGTCTTAAGCTGGAGGGTGGGAGGTTTAGGAGGGAGGTCAGGAAGCACTTCTTCACAGAGAGGGTGGTGGACTCTTGGAATGCGCTACCAGAGGAGGTCATCTCGTTGAAGACAGTGGGCAGCTTTAAGAGAGACTGAGATAGGCACAGGGGGAAGGTAAGGATCATGAGTAGGGAGGATGGGAGGAGTGGGAAGGGAGGGCAGGGACATTAGCTTAAGCTGTGGACCCTGCAGTACAAGCAGAGTAAATAGACCAAATGGCCTTCTTCTTATGTTCATATAATTCTTAAGTGTACTGGGAGGGCGAGTGGTACTGGCAGTTTCATCAGCATTCAGTGTTGCGCTATGCCCTGATCCTGACAGCAGCTAATTTCAGGAACTAGTATACTTTGATGTCTGTAGCTCATATAAACTGTGTGGACTTATAGTATTTACATTTGGATGGCAAGTAAGGGAGGGTTTGCAGGTTCAACCAGATAACACCTTAAAAATAAACAAAAGTATATAAGAAGAAAAAATTAAACGGGTATACTTTGCTAATAGGGACCCACTAGTCCCACTACATGGAATCGTTAGTGAGCTTTTCCCTTTAATCACTCAATCCCATAGCACATATATGAGTTGAAACGTTCTGTGTTTAACCTGATTGAAAATGACCACCGCTGGCTGAGTTAAAAAAAATGTTTGCAGGTTGCCTTGGGGGAATGAATGCCTGTTAGTAATATCATTTTTTAATATGCTATAATAACTGGCCATCACTTTTTTCAATGGGCCAAGTCAGTTGATATTTGCTGTAATAACCATCCAGTTATTACGGCAAACATGCGCTTTTCAGCACAGCATCAGCAGCGTTTGAGACTCGCTGTGTCACTATTTCTCAAGCGCAGCAGTCCGTTTGGCAATTGTAATGGTTTCACTTTTAAAAGTGAACATTTTTGGGTGGTGGAAAAGAAAAAAAATTAATGGCCAGTGAGTATATAAAATATGGGATGGTGGGATTACTCAAATTTAATACACGCTCTCGGTGTGTGATACTTCAATAAACCCTGAGAGCTTCACTCTCGGGGTTTATGTAGCATCACACACCTTGGGTGTGTATTAAATTCTGGTAATACTCACCATCCCATATATTATTACCTGTGTACCACTCCAATGGGCTGGCCCGCCTGTGCAGTGGTAGCAGTACCACTACCTATGCTGGTGACCCAAGTTCAGAAGCAAGCTCAAGTCATCTGATGTTGGCAGGGGGAAGCAGCATTGAGCATCCAGTAGACAACTGTCCCCTTGGGGAGGGAGGGTCTTCCTTCCCACTGCTTGACAGCCACATAGTGAAGCCTAGGTTGCTGGTTACCTCAGAGTCTCGAGAAGCCTAGGCAAGGAGTAGCCCTGCTGGATGGGAAGGTGACTGTGGCTGAGGGTGGTTCTGGGGAGGCACCCAGGTGAAAACAACATTGGGGGGGGGTATACTGCTCCAGTACCTTTGTGAAGCTACTCTGGGGGCCTAGCTTTTTATGTGTTATAAAGCAGCATATTGCGATGATAGATTTCTTTGGCGGGGGGCAACTCCTGACTGCCCCATCTGTGTGTTGTACAGCAGCAGATTACAATGGTGTTTTTTTTTGGGGGGGGGAGGGGCGCCAGTTCCTGAGTGCCCATTCCCTAACTGACACACTTTTCTGAAGTCACAGTATGTTCAAAATAGGCCCAGTACAAGGTTGTTAGAACACTGCAGAAAGTAAGTAAGTGTGTACGCGTGCACGCAGTGGTGAAGTTTGAACGGTTACTTTATGTTTGAAAGGCCTAAAGTGCAGATGTGTACCGTAGTGGGCACCCAGCTCCTTGTTTCCAACACCTGTGACCTCTGTGCTTATGTCATCACAGTAGAATTTCAGGACACCACTGCATCGTGTTGCCCACCTACCCACCACCTTTGGAGCGGTGGCTGCAACCCTTCAAAATGAAATACTCCTGTGGCTTACCAGAGGTGGTTCAGTGGTCTAGTTATTACATTTTCATATGTAGATGTTGCAGGTGAGCAAATGATAACATGTTTTCTGTGTTGCTTCATATTGTCAGTGGGAAATACGTACAGTATGGGTAATTTGCTACCCCAACCAGGGTCTCACTGATACAGCTATAGCTAAAATATTGTTATGGAAATCGAAGGTGTTTCTGTCAAACCTCACCTCACACAGTTTCAGATTCATCGGGGTCAAAACCTCAGTGGACTGAGAAATGTATTGCAGCCAGGTTAAGCAAATGACTGCCACAGTAACCAGAAGTTGAGTTTATCCAGTTTATTTCATAAATATCAGTGTGCTTTTGTAAACAAGTCTTCGCCACATAGCAGTACACTCACAGTTTTGGTCCCTAATACTGGAGCTTTGTCTGTAGATGTGGTCCAGTAAGGTACAGATGTACAGAATTCCAACAATCTGGGTTTATGTACCTGCTTTTAACTAAATCCATGGTTAATATAAATGTTCAGTGCCCAATACTAGTTTACAGTTACAATTCTTTTTCAAGGTAAACTTACTATTGGAACTATTACATGGAGGTCTCAACAGTATCTTGTATCCAGCAGTTCAGCTGTTCTGCTGATAGTGCCATGCCCAGCACCAGGCTGCATGCTTGTGATGTCACATGTTGTGCAAGGATGCATTCTAGGGGCATGAACTCCACATAGCTCCTGTAAACTCAACGTGGTTATGTGCCTAGGAGGGCGTGCCGTGACCCTGGGGGTCCCTCGGGACATCCCACTCAAAAAGAACCTTGAACCTAAAGCCTGATATTATTAAAACTTTTAATTTTTTATTTTTTTTATTCAGGTCTAGGATTACAAATACCTTTGAGCCAAGGCTGTTTTACAAAGGTTCCACGTCAGTTACAGTAATACAAGAAAACAATACAACAGTATAAGCTAAAACAGGACAATAATCTGAATACAGGTAATTGCACAGAATATTGAACAAACAATTTGGGAAACTAAGTTACAGAGACAATGAATGAGGTGGAGAGAGGTTAGAGGACAACAAGGGTGGGGGGCACAGTAGGGTCAGAGCAGCCAGGAGTATTGTCAACATAGCAGGGGTGCAGGCAGCGGGGGCAAGGGAAGATAAGTGCTAAGTGGAAGGAGAATGGATGAGGCTTGGGTAATGTTCAGGGGCCGTTTAGATGAGGCAATCACAGGAGCTAGTGGCAGTGAGAAAAAGGTGGAGCCTGGATTTGAATGTGCCAAGCGTGGGAGTGGAGGAGATGTCACTGCAGAGACCGTTTAGCCATCTAGGCACCCTATGAGCAAAAGATCTTGACCTTGTGTGGAACGACAATGGGGAACCTGCAGGAGCTGAGATTCGGATCCCCTGGTGGTGTGAAGATTTTTGCTTGGGTGCAGGAGAGCTTGGACTTCAGGGGATGCAATTCCCATGGTTATTCTCTTTGCCATTATGCAGGTTAGGTACTTTATACAGTTGGTGAGTGGAAGCCAACCATTTTGTGCATAAAGGTCAGATGTATGTGTGAGACGGAGAAGTCCAGTGATGAGCCGACAGGCCTTATTGAGGGATGTGGATATGCATCGGAGAGCAGTGGCAGAGGCAGACACATAGATAATCAGGCCGTAGTCAGTAATGGAAACGACAGAGCTCTGAACAGCGACAGTCAAAGCTTCCGGGGTTAAATGTTGCTTGTGCTGGAAAAGAAGGCCAAGACGAGTATTAGTAGCTGTGGCTACACAATCAGTGTGGGCATCATAGGATAGATTAGGGCCAAGCGTGATCCCAGGGTATTTAAAGGATTGCACCTGTTCAAGGGCGACTCTGTGGCTGGTTGTGGTGGTCAGGGGGTGCAGCCTATGCTTGTTATGAGAGCTACTGAAAAGCATAGACTTTTTTTTTTTTATAATTTAAGACCAGTTTGTTTTGCAAACCAGTTTTCAACAGAAGCAAAGCCAAGCTGAAGGTTGTCTTGTAGAGGTTGGGGGTCCTAATGAGAAGTGAGAATTACAGCGTTATCAGCATAGAGGATGATTTGTTCAGAGCAAGATGTCGGAAGGGTGTTCAGGAACAGGCTGAATAGTAGGGGGCCCAGTATGGATCCCTGGGGGATGCCTGAGCGGACAGGCCTGGCATCAGAGAGGACATCTGCGATTTTCACTCTTTGCGACCAATTTGTCAAGTAACTTTTAAACCAGGCTGTAGAGTCAGGAGAGAGCCCAGCATTCAGTAGCTGCACAAGCAGTAGATGATGGACCGTATCGAACGCCTTAGTCAAATCGATTAAAACAGGCCTGGTTAGCTGACCATTGTCCAGCGATCTGTGTAAGGCACCAGTGAATTCCAGTAGGGCAGATGAGGTGCCACGTCCCTTCATGAAACCATGTTGTTGTGTACACAAAATATTGTATTTGTCCAGGAAGTCAGTGAGTCGATCTGCTGCTATACGTTCAAGGGCCTTGGAGATAGGAGGTAATATAGAGATCAGTCGGTAGTTCCCATGGATGGCCCTGTCACCACTTTTATGGACCAGAGTAATAGTAGCAGATTTCCATTTGTCGGGAAACTGGCTGAGGCTAAGGGAGAGAGAGAGAGGTTGAGAATCCTCGTTAAAGGCCCTAGCATTTCTTCAAGGGTGAGAGACAGCAACTTAAGGTCAAGTGAGTCACTGCTAGATATGGATTTGGAGATTGCTTTGGTAATATATTTGCGAGCATCGTGCTTCTTGACTGCTTTGAAGTAGAAAGGCGGGTGGCTAGAAGAGGGGGAGGAGCTTGGGGGAGAGATGGGAGAGTCATATTCCTTGAAAAAGTCAGAGGGGAAAACACTGCAGAGATCAGTGAATGCTGTATTGAAAGTATTAGTGATGATATTTGGGTCAAGTGTAGTAGTCCCATCTATGTTTAGCAAGGTTGGGGAGGTTTTGGGCTGCTTCCCAGTAATCTCTTTAATGTTGTTCCAGAACACTCTCCCATTTCCCCAGGTATCAGTGAGAGCATTCTTGTAGTAGGTAGATTTATTTTGCCAGATAGATTTGGTGCAGTCGTTTCAGGCACATTTGTAGTTTTGGATGTCAGTTTGCGTACCGGAGGCCCTGGCCAGCACCCAGAGGTGATCCCTTGATTTTAGCTGAGCTAGGAGGTCGGCTGAGAGCCAAGGGTTGCAGAGGGCTTTGACTTTGCGCTTTTTAAATGCAGCATAGGAGTCACAGGCCGCCTTGAAGGTGTTGACAAAGTAGTCAAGTGCCAAGTTAACGTCCATTGCTTTGTAAATAGGAGACCAATCATGTAGACTGAGGCAAGATTTAAGGTGTGTCAACTGCCCACGACGTAGGACTCTGCTAGTGATGACTTTTGGAGGGGGCTTGCAGAATTTGTTTGACCATTCACAGATGACCGGAATGGTCGCTGAGTGAATCCGGGAGGACTGAGGTGTTGGAAATATGAGTTGGATGGCTGACTAGAACCCAACCCAGGAGGGTGCTAGTGCCTGTTTTATAGTTTTTCCTGGTTGGGGAGTCGACCATCTGGGTAAGTTTGGCTGAAGAGATGGCATCCTTATGTCCCCCTGCTTCTGGCGCAAGCCAGTTTATATTAAAATCGCCTAGCAGGATAATCTGTCAGGTGGTTGAGGATCTGGTAAAATCCAGGACAGCGTTTAGGCCATTCCCTTGTTCTTTTGGAGGGATATACTGTATACTGAGACTACTGTGAGGGCTTTGTTGTGGGCCCCAAAAGGATTCAGATTGGAAGAATCTGCACAGTTGTGGCAGGGAGAGGGGTGGTAATGGGGTGACCCAAGAGAGTGAGTGTCTTTAAGGTAAATTGCATGTCCCCCTCTTCTTTTGGACTTCTGATCCAGCCTGAAAATATTGTAGTCGGGAAGAGTAATTGCCAGATCGGGGACTTTGGGTGTAAGCCAGGTGTCAGCAACTGCCAAGATATCAGGGCTGAATAGGTTAGACAAAATATGTAGAGCATCAGGCTTAGGGAGTAGACTGCAGATGTTAAGAGTTGCAGTTGAGAGAGCCTCTGAGGGTTTTGCCTGGTTGGTAGAGCAGGAAGTATTTGGCCAGGGTTTGGATGAATGTTTCCAGACAGCAGGAGGGGGATCAGGAGCTTAAGGGCGCACAAACGTAGCTCTCTGAGTGAGAGTTTGTTTATTTATTTATTTTATTTTAGTCTTTGGTAACCGGGTAAGGCCCACTAAGCACAAGTGCCTGTTTTCAGGGGCGACCTGGGAGCACTGGGTGGTTAAGTGATTTGCTCATTCACACAGTATGCAAGTGGAGGTTGTGAGAATCAAACTCTGGTCTGGTCTGCTGGATGTACCAAGTTCACTCTCACCTCGTTCCTCTAACCTCTAGGCTATACTTCCAGCAATTTACATGCCTGTTTTGTGCAGAAACGTATATGGAGTTGCTGGCGATGATCCCAGAGCGATGGCATGTGTGAGAGAGATGAGTGAGCCCAAGACCCATATACAGGAGTATTCAGGAGTGGAAAACAAAAGTCTGTTTTTCCAACAATTCATTAATACAAAAATAAAGAAATATCCAAAGTATAGAAATAGGCTTTTGTTAGAGCCTGATGCTTTTCATGATCTCCATTAACACCCCCAGGTCCACTTCCTCTGATGGGCTCTCCACTACTACCCCATTCATTCTATACCCTGTTCTTTGGATCTTGGCTCTGTGTATATTACCTTGCACTTTTTCGTGTTAAATTTCAGCTACCATGCTCTCGGCCACCTCTCCAGATTTTCCACACCTTTCTTAATGGTCCTTATCCCCTTCTTTGGTGTCCACTGTTCCATAGATCTTGGTCTCACCTGTGAAGAGGCATATTTTTCCCTAAACCCCACCCCTTATATCAAGAATAAATATTTATTTTTTGTAGGTGATTTGTTTCTCTCATGCCGGGAGCTCACGTTCAGGCGGGCATCCCAACCCTGCCCCCCAATGTCCACCGCCACTCAGCTTCTGTCCCCGGGGCTTGATCCCCTGTGACGGGGTCAGCGGGGGGGAGAGCCCACCCCCGCCGCACACAGGACCTGGTTCTGCTGAGTCCGACTGGCCAGGGGTGGGGCCTGTGGGAGCCACCATCATCCAGCTGTTGGCAGTTTTTCTTCTTTCTCCCAGAGAGGGTATGCTGGGGCACGGTGGCAGTGCCATGCAAGCTCTTGTGCATGGCATGCCAAGCATCTGCCCACCTTCTTGCAGTGTCAGTGTATCAGCCACCCCTAGCCTCTGTTGGGGCCAGGCTAACACTGATTCTCTCCCCGGAGGAGAGCTGTCTTGTGGACGCTCGATCCTCCTCTTCTCTGGCTGACACCAGATGACTGCTTGCATCGTGGACATGGGTCGTCGGCATGGCAGGAGGTAAGGCATGGATGCCTCAGCCCTCCATGCCACTGGGTGGTCCTAAGAATAAATAATTTAAATAGAACCAGTCCTAGAACTGATCCCTAGGGCACCCAACTTATGACTTCCCTTCTCCTGAGGATTTTTCAGTTAGGATAATCTTCTGGGTTCTCTGTTAGCCAATTTTTCACCCACCCCATAATTTTGTGCTCCACCCCCAGGTCACCCAATTCTTTATCTGTCTTCTGTGTAGGACAGTTGAAGGCTTTGCTGAACTCAGGTACAAGACATCAAGTGCCTGACCCCTATCGATAGCCTTTATCGCCTAGTCAAAGAGTTCAGTTGGGGTCGTTGGCACAACCGTGCACTGGTAAATCTGTGCTGTGGGTTGCTTCCATTAGCTGCCTGGCTCCTGAGAGGAGAAGGTTTTTAAAACATGGTGTCTCTGCTAAAGTCCTGGGCACCCTTATGTCATCCAGAAAGCTTCATTCATCACCATACGACAGGACATGGAACTTTTTTGCTTCCTGGGCTAAGGCACAGGGCTTCAAGCCTGCTTAAACCACCATCTCACAAATTTTAGATTTCTTGTAGTCAGGCGTGGACAAGGGTTAGTGCTTGGCACCCTCTCTTGTCAGGTATTGGCTCCAGGGTCCATGCTGGATCTCTTGGATATGTTCTCCCTGGGTACTCACTATGACGTCATTTGCTTCTTTTGAGCACTTGGCCATTTAAGACTTTCCTACTGAATGTAGTTCTTTCATCTCTCTGCATACTGACTTTTGAGCCTTATCCTGCATTCCTGAAGAGATCCTCTCCTACAGAGTTGCTTCTTGCTAGCTTTCTACTCTGCCAGACACATTGGTGAGCTTCAGGCCCTCTCTTGCAAGGAGATGTATCTCATTATGCATAAAGACAATGTCGATTTCCAAAATTCCCCTTTTTTCCTGACAGCTTTTTATGTGAACCAAGAAGTATAGCTGCCTCCCTTCCCTCTCTCCGTTCCTTCTCTTCCTCCCTCCTCCTCCTTACCTCCCTAATCCAAAGAAAATTGTTATGAAGCTTGACCTCTAGCTGTTGGAACCGACAAACTACTTGGGCCAGCATCTATGTAGCACACAGAAGTTTACAAAGAAAAAGCTCTTGGCACATCAGACTGCCCACCCTTTGTTGTTGCAGTCCTTGCCTTTTCTACTGTCCCCCCAACTAAACCCACCATCCTGTCCTATCTCTGCTTGAAGCTGCTGATCAATTTGGCCTGTACCACTTCTTCAAGTAGGTTATTCCACTTAACTACAGTTCTTTCTGTGAAAAGTGCTCATGAGCGTCCTTTTGACCCCACCTTGGTGAATGTTCTCTCAGCCCTGTGTTTGAATTCAAGGAGAATAGTTCCTTGGTTTCTACTCTATTAATCCTATGATTATTTATTTATTTTATTTTTTGTTAACTGGATAGGGTGCACTTGGCAGTATTTTGCCTATTTTTAGGCACGACCCGAGAGAGTACAGACATCAGGGTATTGCATGGTTATAGAAACAATAACAGGAAATTTTACAGGGTTCATGAGGACAACGCAAGTTGGTACATTTTAGTTCTACGAATACAACAACAGTGCAAATTTAGAGAGAGTGCATAGTTGCACGTACAGTTGACAGTACATCAAGAGTTGTGCAAGAGGCTACAAAGTAACGTGGAGAGAGGTACAGTCAAGTTAGTCATTTACACTGGTAATATCTTTCTCAATGATTTACCATCTGTCTGCACATCTGTCTCTATTCCTGTGTATGCTGACGACACCATCCTTTACACCTCCGGCCACTCCCCCACCGATGCTGCAACCAGACAACAGAATGATTTCAACAACGTTCAGCGCTGGTTTTTCTCACATCAGCTTTTCCTAAATGCTAAGAAGACTGCCTCCATGACCTTCGGCACTAGCAGAGACTTTCAAGGCTCCCCTCCCTACCCACTTTCCACATCCTCAACTGGACGGTCCTCGAGGACACCTCCTCATGCAGATATCTGAGGGTTTGGCTTGACCAACACCTCCCCTTCTCTGGTCACGTGGACGCCATCCTTAAAAAGCTGTGTTCAAGTTAGGTGTACTATTTAGGAACCGGAACTGCCTCCCTCTCCTGGCTAGGCATGAACTTATCCAGAAGATGATCCCCCCCCCCCCATCTTTGACTACTACAGCGTAGTCTACAGTGCCATGCGTAAGACCTCCCTAGCCAGATTGGACACCCCTTTTAACTCCTTTTGCTGCTTTGCACTGACACTCATACCCTCCTCACTCATCACTTTCAACTTTACCACACTTTGGCTTTCCTATCTCTTGATAACAGAAGTCTCCTCCACTGTGCTAAATTCATCTCCAAATTTTAGTTAGCTCCTCTCTACTTATCTCAAGTCTTCCCTAGCAATCCACCCACCATCCACCTATTCACTTGGGTCCTCAGTTTCCTGTACTTTAGGTGTCTCGTACCCGTCTACCTACTGTCGGCCAGGCAGCTCGTACCGCTTCCTAAACTGTGGAATTCCTGATTCGCTTTTCTTCTTCCCTTCCTCTTATCTCTCTCAGCCTTGCACAATTACCTGTCTGTGAATTGCACCTGCATTTGGGCAGACCATGTTGCATCTAAATGGGCTGTAATAGTTATCCTATTACTGCACTTGTGGACCTTCTGTTCACTAGGATGTACTGGAATATACATACCAACTGTAATTTCTTGCTGCCTGTTACTGCTTATTAATTGTTCTGTACTTGATAATGTACCCTATGCATAATTGGCACTATATACTGTTTGTTGTTTGCCTATGACTTATCTGTCCAATTCCCATATATTGGCAGTGTATACTGTTGTATTGGTTACATTTATTGTAGCCTTCCAACTCCCCACCCCCAGGATGCACTGTGAGACCAGCAACTACTTGTTCAGTGTGCCCTTCCTGGTGAAACTCTTAAATAAATAAATACATATAGTATCTGTTAATTACAGGTAGTTGCTAGTCAGAGTAGCTACAATGCAAGTTGTCACTATAGGAAGGCAGTATGGTACCATGTTTTAGTCCTTTATTAAGGAGCAGTTAAGTGTACCTATTTGCAGGAGGCAATACAGGGTGAGTTGTCGGGTTGAGTAGTTATTAGCATGTGCATTGGGAACATTGCAGCGTATGGACTTGAAGGTGACTTGAAGGTGCTAATTCTTTGCTCTGTCCAGACGTTTCCAGGTATGTTGTTCCAAAGCTTGGGGGCTGAAGAAGAGAAAGACTTCTCACATACCTGGTGCGTGATCTGGGGACCTTTAGTAGGTCTGAGACAGAGGATCTTGCGGTGTAGCTACTAATATTGGGTACGAGACATGACGCTAGGGTGAGAGGGATTAGGCTTTGAAGTACACTGTGGACAGTGTAAGGTCCATGGGGGCTGAGGCCAACCTAGCTTACTGCACAGAAGACTGTGATGCGTGAGGTGATTACATCCAAGAGCAAAGTTGCAAATATTATTGTATCCCACTGTCCATTTACATATAAGGGCATTTGAGGTGTTGGCAAAGGTTGGTAGTCCATGTGTGAGTTTCGATAGTAGTAGAGAGCCTGCTATGGTAATCCTAGCAGTAGAAGAGAGATTATTACAAGCTCAATAGGCTATACCCAGACTTGAGTTTGCAGCCTTACATGTAGAGGAGGTGTGCTAGGTGAATTCAAGGGAAGGGTCCCGGGTGATTCCTAGGTATTTAAAACCTGTGACAGTGTCAAGGAGAGAGCCATTTGCGTTGGACACTGAGAGAGGAGTGCATAAGTTGTGTAACTGAAAAGGTGTACGGAAGAGCATTGCTTGGGTTTTGGTAATGTTCAACAGGAACTTATTTTCATCAAGCCAGGATTGTACTACATGGATGTCTGATGATAGAGCGCTATTTATGTTGCTGATGCTGGGAGAATGACAGTTGAATACCAAATCATCTGCGTAAAGGAGAGAACTACTGTTCTTGAAACAATGATGCATTGAATTTATATGAAGGGAGAATAACAGTGGCCCAAGGTTTGAACCTTGAGGGATGCCAAGTGTGGTAGGAAGAAAGTCAGAGTAGGATGAGCTGATCTTAACTCTTTGCTTCCTATTAGTGTGATAACTGGTGAACCAAAGTAGAGTGCGTTCAGGAACCTTAAAAGACCTTAATTTACTAAGCAGTAGCTGATGATTGACCATATCGGCCTTCGTAAGGTCAATGAATACTGCCCCAGCATATTCCCCCTCTATCAGGGGAGGTGTAGATGGTACTAGTTAGTGTGAGTAACGCAGTTGTGGCACTGTGATCTTTACAAAAGCCATACTGGGCTGGGAAGAGTAGGTTATAACTGTCCAGGTATGTGGTAAGTTGGGAGGAGACAAGTTTTTCTAATACTTTGCTTAACACTGGAAGATTGCCGATGGGTCTATAATTGGTTATGATTTTTGTGTTGCCTTTTTTTGAAGACAGGGACAATGTTGGCTTGTTTACAAGCAGTGGGGACAGTGGAAGTAGAGGGGGGGAGATGTTGAGAATCCTTGCTAGTGGCAAAGCCAACTCCTTGTGCTGCTATTTTTATTAACATAGGTTCCAAACCATCTGGTCCTGCTGACTGAGATTCAGGAAGCTGTGTAAGTAGTTTGAGAACCTCCTTTGTTGAAATTTTTTTGAAAAGGAAGGAGGGTGCCCGGCCCGGTGGCGCTGGAGGTTGAGGTGCTGGGCGCCATCTCGCGTCCACGCCGACAAACTGGCTTCAGGAATGAGCCCGGGCTGTTGGCATGGGAGAGAGAGGATTGAACATCTGGAGGACTGCTCTCCTCTCCGGGAGGGGAGGTATTGTTACTCCTGCCTGTTGGTCGCCCTCTGGTAGGGGCTCGGGGTGGTGCAGGCTGGGAGGGCAGCCAGCTGGCGTCGCGTGCTCATGTCAGGGAGGAGGGGTCACCAGAGAAGTGGAAAAGGGTGACTGGGCTTCATGAAGCCCCTGCCCTCACCATGAGTCCACCTCCTCCCCAGATTTGGATTGTGCTCCAGAGGCGAGAGTGGGGAGGGGTCTCAAGGTTGGTTGGAGGTGGTCAGGATCGCGGGCGGGAGGTTTGGCGTGGAGTTCCGTCCCCGGTGGGCAGGAGTAGAAAACTGTAAATAAAATTAAAAAAAAAAAAAAAGGGGGAGGAGGAATGATTAGGGACTAGAAGTGGGAGGAGGGCCTCCTGTATTTTTCTTTAGTTTGTCAAGGATTTGGTAGAGATCTGTGAATAACACATTGAAGGCATTGGAGATGATGAGGGGGTTATTATAATTCACTCCTTCAATTTCAAAGTCTGGTGTGAAGGTAGGGGTTGAATATCCAAGGGCAGTGTTAACATGGTTCCAAAATTGTCTGGGTTTTTTTGTGAGACGAGGCCAGTTGTGTTTTATAGAAGTTGCTTTTGCTCCTTCGAATTTCTTGCTTGGCCTTATTTCTAAGGGCTCTGTATGTGGCCCAGTTGTAGGGCTGTTGGTTTCTTTGAAAGAAGCCCAACATTTGTCCTTTCTTTCATAAGCGACATTAGGTGGCGTGTTAGCCATTTAGTCTTCTGACCTCTCACCCTCCTGGTTGTAATTGGGGCAAGTTTATTTTGGTGTGATAGAAATATTGTGTTAAAGTGGGTTAAGGACATGTTTGTCAGTTGTGTTCCAGAGGTCGGACCACTCTTGATTGGCCAGATTCACTTTGTATTGTGCTGTGTCCAGTTTAGAGAAATTTCGAAAATCTATGATACGGGGAGGTGCTCTAGGTACATTAGTTCGCCAGACATAGAAAACTGGAGAGTGGTCACTGAGGTTACCGAGGAGGATACCAGAGCAGGCGATCTTATCCTTAACTGGTGCTAGGATCCAGTCAGTGAGGGTAGCTGTGGTGGCATTATTGGATAGTCTAGTTGGTTGAGTAATGATTTGGTTAAGCAATAATGTATTGAGGTGTGGCTGTGCATCTTTTCTAGCTTGGCCTAACCAATTAATATTGAAGTCACCGAGGATCACAAAGTCATTATTTCTAATAATCGGGGTGACTACGTCTATAGGGGAGGGGAGTCCAAGCTGACTTGAGGGCTAGGGGGAGATAAACACAGAAGATCTGCAGCTTCTTTGACCTGCCTAGGGTTAGTGTGCCATGACATATTTCGTAGGCAGTGGAAGTAAGGGAGTAGAGAGGGGCAGAGGTGGCGAAGTTAAGGTGGGATTTAAAATAGATCATTGTACCACCTTCCCACTTGGGAGGGGGCCTGTCATTTCTAATGAAGCTGTAGCCTGCTGTATTGCATAGGTTATCTGCAGTTGAGGGCTTTAACCAGGTTTCTGAGATACACAGTCTGTCAGGCTGGTAGTGTGAAGTCTGCACTGTGAGTTCAGTAAGGTTACGGAGTAGGCTCCTAATATTTAGGTGAACTATTTTGATACCCTTCACTTCCAGCCAAAGAGGGGAAGTGAGAGAGTGTGGTATGGGCAGGTCCAGGGTTACGTTCTATGTCAATATCGATCATTAGCAGCTTGAGCATCCATAAGATTAGGGCTATGAATTTTAGTCTTTTTACATTCTAGTATTTGGGCAGGGGATGCCACCAGGCTTTAGATGTCTGCCGTCTTATAAGGGGTCGGTCCTGAAAAATGGCTTTTGCCTGGTGTCCCTACCCGGTTAACAAATTTAAAATAAATAAATAAATAAGGTACCACCTTTCAGAAGTAAGATGACCATGAATGTACAGGGGTTGGTGAGGGTCGATAAGAGTATTGTACATCCTAAAATCGTCGTGTGGGGGGGGGGGTTCACATAACAGGAGATGAAGGTACAAGAATAGTCTCTGCTAGGTAGAGTGCAGTGAGGAAGGAAGGAAAGAATGGCAAGTAATATGAGGAGTGTAGTTAATTTTTGAGCCATTTGAGGTAAGGTAGGAGCTCTGTGGCAGAGTGAAGATACCAGCGGAGAAGTAGGCAGGACCTGCCAACTGGGTGGTGCTAGATGTGGAGGGAGTACCTCTGCTGGTCCTACTTCTTATCCTGTAGAAGGAGGCTCAGGGAGAATGAAGCTGGGATGGGGGAGAGCAGGATTAAGCAGCGGAAGGCAGCTGTCCTCTCCTGGGTGGTTGTCACCCCTTCCCCCCAGTAGTTCCGCTGCCATCCGGTGGTCAGTGTAGGCCAGAGGGGGTGGCAAGTAGTGGGAGGGCACCTCAAGACATGGCATGGACGTGCCTCCGAGGTACGGGAAGGGGGGAAAAATGGGGAAAAATAATCTGGCAAAAAATCTGTATGGGAAATAAAAAAAGAGCTGCCTATAATACAAGGAGGCACACCACGGGATTAGTGGGTCAACCCAGGGAAGAATGAAGGGGTCAAGGCAGGAAATGGGACTGGAAGGGGGTGGGGATGGGACAAGACTAGTTCAACTGCAGCTGACTGATCTGTAACTGACTCAGCTACACAGCAGGCTGAACAATACCTCCTACACAAACAGTTCTGATCATTACACAGCAGGCTGAAATAAGTGTCCCAGCACTAGATACACTCCCTTAAAGCTCCCCTAGTTACTCTCCCACAACAGCAGACTTACAAATATCCCCTTAATGCACCAGCATGATAGAGCTAAAACTTTGGGCATGGACAGAATAAAACAGCATGGAAATAAAACAATCAATTGAGACCCTCCGACAGGAGCTTCCTTTAGCACTTTTAGCCCAACACCTTGTTCTGCACGTGCTTGCATAGCAGGTGCCGCTGTCTGGATGCAGAAAGGGGGCTGAAGGTTCTGGCGTGAGCTGTAGAAGAGCTGCGTTTCCTGCAGTAGCAAGTGCCGCTGCTTTGATGCAAATTAATGTATTTGTAAGTCTGTCACATTAGCCCTTTCTCTCCTTTTGTCACGGGAGTAACTGTTTAGGTCCTGCAGCCTCTCCTCGTACGTCTTGTACTCAAGGTCATGGACCATCTTAGTTGCCCTGCACTGTACTGAATCCACCTTGTTGCAGTCCTTCCTCAGGTGTGGGCTCCAGTACCTTATGCAGTATTCCTGGAGCGATCACACTAGTAACCTGTACAGTGGCTGGATCACCACTTACCCTCTACTTGCTTATTCCTCTCCCTGTCTGTATTTCTCACTGCCCCGTTGCCGTGTGTAGACATTTTTAGGGTCTCCAATATCATCACCCCCTAAATCCTTTTCCACTGTGCAGTCTGGCGCCACTCCTATCTCTTAATTAGCCCTGGGTTCATTGTCCCAGTGTGCATTACTTTATATTTTGTAGCATTAAAGTTCAGCTGCCAAATCATGAACCAGCTCTCCAGCCTGACCAGATCTTCCTTTAACTCTTCTCCCTTTCTTTATGTCTACCTTTGCACAGATCTTGCATCATGTGCAGAAAGGAGATCTTACCATGATACCTTCACTAGTGTCACAGGTGAAAATGTTGGAAGAGGACCAGTCTAGTACTGAACCTTGAGGTGTCCTGCTAGTCACTTCCTCACCTGTGAAAACTCCTTACTGACTACCACCTGTATGTTTCATCCCCCCAGCAGCTCTCTACCAATTTGCCATACTATCGTCTCTCCTGGGTCTCTAATCTTTTGACCAGTCTTTTGTGGGGGACTGGGTCAAAGGCGTTGCTGAAGTCAAGGTATACTGTATCAGTTGCTTGCCCGTTGTCTGCTGCTGTGGTCACCCAGTCGAGGAACTTGAGTGGATTAGTCTTGCAAGACCTTCCCCTCATGAACCCATGCTGTCTGGGGTCCTGCAGCCCATTCATTCTAGGTGGTTCACCAGATCCTCCCTCAGTGGTGACGTATCGATTCTCCCCTCTCTAGACGTCACACTGACTGGGCTTTAGTTCCCTGGCTCATCCCCCTTCCCAAGTTTGTACAGCTGTACCACATCCACTATCTTCCAGTCTGTACTGACCATGCCCATGTTAAGAAAAGGTCTGCTAGTGGCCTGCTGTAACCCCTGCTACCTTACACAACATTCTCCAATATAAGACGTCAGGTCCCCCGATTTATTTACTTGCAATCCTGCTTGCTTTTCCAACACCTAGTTCTCTTTTAATCTGGTCCTGTCCCCCACTGTCTTTGTTCCCCCTTCCTAACCCCACAATCTGGCAGCGGCCTATCCTTCTTATTTGTTACCAAGCAAAACTATTTGTTTTGTATCTCTGCCTTCCCCTTGTCCCCCTCCTTCCACCCCTCCCTACTCTTAAGTCTCACTATACCCACTTTGATCATGCCCTTCTCTTGGATGTATAGTAAGAATGCCTTCTCCCCGTTCTTTATTCCCATTGCCAAAACTCCTGTTGCCAATTGGAGTTCTGCCTCGTTACATTACAAGGAACATGAAGGCAAATGCTGACTTCTTTGAGACGGGTACTGTGAACATCTTTTTTCCCCCCACTTATTATGTCATTTTAATACAAGTCCTGTATGTTGGCATCTGGAAGTGTTCTTCATGGCTGTTTGTAATGTGTACACTGTGTATATATTATGACTCAGGGTCCACTTAAGACCCCCTGAAACTGAAACCTACCATATGTAAATAACTATGACATGGGGTCTACTGTTAATGACCATTACAGCTGTAACCTTCTAATTGTATATATTCCCTGTACTGTATTACCTATGTAAATATCCTGTTATTTTATGTATATGTATCTATCTGACGTGGAGCCTTTGCCTCAAAGGATTGTAATCCCAGTTTCTCTGTTAAATAAATTAAAATAAATAATGAATAGCAAGTTTGTGGACTGACTGAAAGGAAGAAATGGAACACTCAAGACACCAGTATTTCATTCTGCTATGCACAGCTCTAAATACTATAGGTGTAGAACAGCACTGATATATAATCTTCATAATATCTCCCATTCATTATTTAACTGTTATGAGTTCTGTTGCATGATATGTGATATATGCTTCAGTCAGTGTAAACCTATGCAAGTAACATAAGAGCTAGATGAGTTGATGATGTTGAACCCTTGTTTTGTGTATGTATATTGCGTCATTTTGTTTTATGTATTTTTTTTTTTTTTTAACAAAATTTCAGTGAAAACATTTTGATCAAAAAAAAACGCTATAGCTGTTCCAGTGAGCCCCTGGTCACGGTGCTTGTTATCTATATTGTAAGTAATTCCGATCGACAACATTAGAGTTAACAGAAAAACTAATGGTAAGTCTGATAGACTTTCTTTTTCTGTTACAGAAACACATAATCTAAGCAATGTTGAAGCACTCCAAACGAAATCTGAAGACGTACAAAACCAAGAAAGTGGATATGCTGCTGCAAATGCATTATATACTCTAACCGATTTCTATGCGAAGCTGCTAGTAATAATCGTCCAAATGGGAGTTTCCTGCTGGCAAAGCAAATATAAAACCAGAAGCTCAGAAGAAACTTAAAGGAAAGCGAGCAGCTCGGAAGATGTAAGTTTGCTCTTGCCTTCTTGCCCTCCTGCCTTTCTTTTGCCAAGGTCATACTTTATTCTGTAGTCAGGAGGTTGGGCAAGCACCTGTCCGTGCATGCAGCTATAAATCAGCTTTGTATGCAGCCAGAAGAGGCTATGTAAATACAGCGGCCATCTCCCTCCCTGTGAGCCATGTACTTTCCCTCTTTGACTCATCCAGCTCCCTGCCAGTCTCTGACTGGGACATCCTTGTCCACAAATAAACCCAGATCTGTCAGGCGGCAGCGCACCAATGATATAGTAACTCCTTATTTAAATAGTAACCTTGATGCCATTTATGTCGCCTGGAATGTGCCTATAAGTGGAGTTCTGTATCTCAAAAGCTTAAGCCACTAATTACCTGGGCAGTTTTCACACAGTTGCTGATCTTTACTGTATATAAAAAAAAAATAAAAAAAAAAACCCTGCTAAACTTTTTTTTCATGTTTTTATTTGGGTTTAAGAACAAAAAAATCCACTGTTGGAGTGTCGAGCAGTGTTTACCATGTGGCGTTTTACTGCTCCACTTTTTGTCTTATTACTGGGAGCCTACCACACTGGTTTCTTCCACGATCAAGGACCTTGTCCTGTTTTGCCTTCATGATCAGGGCTGCAGCTGCTGCTTTCCTTGAGTGGGGGCGTCCTCAGTCTCATGCCAGTTTGCTTTGCCTCTGACTCATGAGAACAGGCCCATGCTGGAATGTCCTCTGCCGTATCCAGCAGCATCTTTACAGGACTGGAGGCAGGGTTAACTGCGTATACTTGTAACAACCTTGCAGGATTAGTTCGTAGAGAAATTTTGGCTTTTACCTGCATGCTTTCCCTCCCTGGAGGTGACTGTGAATTGGCAAAAGCTAGCTTCCATCCTCAGGGGCATACTGTCTCCCTGAAACTGCATTTCAGCTCCTGCAAGCCTAACTAGGATACCAGATTCTGGAATCAAACTTGGATCCTGCCCACTTTCATCAAGAGCACTCACACTTTACATTTGGGGCCCTTGTGGTATGTGGTCACCCCTACTCTCGTCACTGTCAGATTACACCATGCCACCTCCAAGTGCTATTCCAAGAGCAGTGCAGCCCACCCCAGGAGGAGAGAATCCTCCCAGACACTGTTGCCCTACTTGCTGACATTTGCCATCTTAGGGTCGGGATGAAAACCTGGGTAGCTAACGTGCCAGGCACTGCCATGAAATTGGCTACTCATTTAAATAAACTGTTCAGCCCATCCCAGTTGTGTTTTCTGGCAGTGTACTGCAGGAGATCCAGGATCCCAACTCCCACACCCAGGTGAGTGGAACTTCGAGAATGTCATAGGTAGCAGCCAACCTCACCCTGGCATCTTTTTGAATTTTTTTTTTAAATGGAATTAAAAGGACAACTAAACAGTTTTTTTTTTCTGGGGTCATGATCTAAAAAAAAAAAAACAATCGTGGAGAGGTTGAACAGGAGCTGACATTTTACATTATAGTGTTCCTTTCTTCGTTGGTGGCGATTTTGTGTATTTTCGTGCTGTTTAGAAAATGTAAACAAACTTTTTTCCTCCAGTTTTAAAATCGACACTACGATCCAGCCTTAAGATGGCGCTGACATCAGACGTGATGTTCACAGGAACAAGACCTCTACTAAAGAACCATAGAAGCAGCATGTACTGACCCATTTCTGTTCATAATGTGTGACATATAAAGCATACCAACATTGTAATCGGCACTTACTAAATGCTGATTGCCATGTTGGTGTGCTTTAGAATATAACAATATTATGACTAGAAGCTAGCAGTACATACTGCTTCTATGGCTGTTTAGTAGCTGTCTCACCCTGTGATGTATCATCGCCTGACATTGGCGCCATCTTCTAGCTGGATCACAGCGCCAATTTTAAAACCAGGAGAAGTTTGTTTACGCTTTTAAACAGCACGAAAACACAAAAAGCACCACCAATGATGTGAGTGCAGTAGCATAGTGTAAAATGTCAGCTCCTGCTCCTTTCTATAATTTTTTTTTTTTTTTTTTTATCGTAACCCCTGGAAAAAACCTGTTTAGTTGTCCTTTAAATGGCCTTTTGAAAAAAAATTCAAAAACGGGTTTAAGATGAGAAGAGCCTTGTTAGTTGAACCCTGGCTTTGATTTTTACCAAAACCTCACTTAAATTTAGTAAACAAATGTTTAGTTCAAGGACTTTGGAAAAAAAAATAATAATAATTAATGACCACAGAGGAGGGCCTGTGCAGGTCAGAGAGCTTCCTCTTTCTTGTTTGGAGCACTGAGAAAGGTGCTGTTTAGGTCCACAGCTCAGCGCAACAAAGCATGTGGAAAAGCAAACAGGATGCTGGGATGTATTGGAAGGGGATTTGGTAGTAGAGATAGGTGATACAGCTCTTGTAGAGGTCCCTTGTAATACTGCGCACAGTTCTGGAGTCCGCACCTCAAGAAGGAAAAGGGACTGCACAGAGACCATAAAAGGAGGGTCATGAAGATAATCCAGGTACAGCAGGGGAGGCTGCATGAGGAAGGTGGGCAGACCTTAATGTGTGTACACTGGGAGCCAGTAGGGAAAGAGGGATATCACTGAAACACACAGGTTCTTATGAGGAAGCAACAAGGTAAACTGTAAGGACTTGTTTACAGGGAAGGAGGGGACAGTGACTAGAGGACATGAGTGGAGGGGTGTGTGTGTATATGTGTGTGTGTGTGTGTGTGTGTGTGTGTGTGTGTGTGTGTGTGATTCAGGAGGGGCATGAAAAAGTTCTCTTTCTTGGAGTGGGTGATAAACAAATGCATTTATTTATTTAGTTAGTTTGAATTTACCTGGTAAAGTACACTAAACAAATAAATGCCTGTTTTCAGGTATGACTCACAAGGGTACAACAGTGAAACAGTAGTACCGAAAAGAATATATAATACAGGTGACACCAGTAACAGCTAATTAATGATAAATAATGAAATTGTGGACTAAAGTACAGCGATATATGCAGCCAAATGGAACAAAATAGGATGTTAAACTATAATTAGAAGTAAACCTATGATTTCACATGGTAACCTGGGATCAGGAGTCCATATCAATGGACTTTATCAAAGAACAATAAAACCTAGGATCTATTCAGCACAGTGACAGGCTGCCGAACTCAGCACATGCCTATGTAGGTCACTTTTAAAGAACCCATGTGAAGGAAGACACTGAATTTCAAGGGGAAAGGAGTTCCAGAATTTTGGTGCGAAGATGGAGATGTCCTGTTCACCCATCTTGGATGTAGATTTTGGAACATGTAGAAGAGCTGACTCTGGAGATCTAAGAGAATATACTTGTCGTGGAAGTGAGGTCTGAATAATTTATCAGTAAACTAGCCAAGGGAATATGATTAGACACCCAAGGGGGGAAAACCAGTCCTGGGAGGCATACAGGGGTCAGTGGTGCCTGAGGCGAGGACCGGGAGAAACAGCACATTATTAAAAGACACCTCCCACTTGTTAAAGGCTGATTTGTAGGCATGGGAATAGATAATCTGACTATGTTGCAGGCGGGGGAGGAGGGTGCCTTGGGTAGATTCAAGCCTAGCCTTGGTTATGAGGGAACATTTGGCGCGGTACGCTTGGTCAAGCCTAGAGTTGAGTGCTTTGCAGGTCTGGGAGATATTTATTTACAGTGTTTTATCAGGAAATGCATACTGAACAAAAGCTCGTTTCCAGATGCATCCTGGGGGAGAGGGAAAGGGATATGGGGGGAGGAGTCCAGGATCAAGTCGAGGGTGACCCCAAGATATTTGAAAACCTGTCACCGTGTAGAGGGGGAACCCATCCATACAAAGGATGGAGAGGGGTGCTGAGCAAGACTGAATCCTGGCTTGTAATTTCATATAGCATAGCTTGGGTCTTTTGAGGATTTAAGGATCACTTTATTTCTGATGAGCCATAATTGGATTAGGGAGAAATCCTCCTGTAGTTGAGAATGAACCGTAGTGATGGCGGAGAAGCTAACATGCAGAACAATGTCATTCGCATACATGACGGAGGAGCAGCAAGATGGAACAGAGGGAAAGTCATTTATAAAAATTGAGAAGAACAGGGGATCAAGAATGGACCCCTACATTTATTGGGGCGAAGGATGAGGCAGTGTTGTTGAAATGGACAAATTGCTGTCTCCCAGAGAGATAGCTCTCAAACCAAGAGAATGCATGAAGGGAGAGGCCCAAGGCAAGTAATTTGGAGAGGAGCAGCTTGTGGTCAGCAGTGTCAGAAGCCTTGGAGAGGTCAATAGAAATGGCTCCAATGAGGGAACTAGCATCCATGGCATTTCTGCTGCCACTGATTAGATGTGTCGGGCAGTAGCGGTACTGTGTCCCTTCCTAAACCCATGCTGGCTAGATGAGAGAGGGTTGTGAGACTGGAGAAATTGTCAGTTTGGAGGCAGTGACTCTTTCCAGCAGTTTACTGAGGACAGGAAGGAGAGTAGTTTTTTAGTAGTTGTTCGGAAGCTTGGGGTCCCGTTTTTTTTTTTTTTTTTTTTAAGCCCAACATAATTTTGCCAGTTTTCCAGCTGCTGGAGACCATGCCAGATGAGAGTGACAAATTTTAAAAGATATGCATGACAGGACAGGTTAGGATAGGAGTCCTGAGATGCAAACGCTTGGGTGGGATCCCGTTGGGGCTGTGCTGTCACTAGTGGGACCTTAAGAGTTTAAGGGCTTCCCCAGAGCTACTAGCTTTAGATAAAAAGATGGAATATGGGGTTCTTTGGTTGAAGGGGGACGGTACTGGTTATCAGCTAGGATATCTACAAAGTGAGAATTAAAGGTGTTATTGGTAATAGTTTCGAGTTCATTGCACTGGAATAGAATAAGCAGCGCAGAGAGGTGATTGAAACCAAGACTTATGGGGTTTAAACTTGTGTGTGGGAGAGATATAAATGAATACTAGAACCAGCAGGCAGAAGAAAGAAAGGGATGCCTAGGGAAGGGGTGATGATAAGCCATTAATGCTATTGGATCTTTAAATCCAGCCAGGCGTTGGACTGAGCATGGAGCTAGGTAGGGAAATGGGCAGACTTGTTGGACCACAGGGTCTTTTTCTGCCAATACAGTCTGTGTGTCTGCAGGTGTTCGGGAGCATCCCTCAGGAATTAGCGCTGGGGCCACTGCTGTTAAGTTTTCATCAGTGATCCGGAAACTGCGGTCTCTAACAGGCTGTGTCAGTTTGCGGACTACACTAAGCAGGCCAGGGTAGTGGACCGCCTTGAGGATGGAGACCTATTTCATGAGGATTGGAACAGGCTGGGCAACTGATTGGACCCCTGGAGTCTTGTGTTCAGTGTAACCAAATGCAAGGTGCTATGTTTGAGAAGGAAAAATAGTGGTGTGACCTACACTCTGTATGTGGTTCGTCTTGTTGCAGTGCAGGAAGAAAAGGACCTGGGAGGGGGTGTCACACTAGGCAAGGTGCTGAAATGCAACAATAGTGTGCAGCTACTGGCAAGAGGGTTGAAAGAAGGTTGGTGTGCATCAAAATGGGGTGAACCGCAGAGCAATGGAAGTAATCCTGCTATTTAAAAGGCTCTGATCAGGCCCTGCCTGAAGTATATGGTGCCCTTCTAGGCTCGTCAATGCAATGGGACATTGAGGCAGTCAGAAATGTTCAACACTGGCCAATCCAAATGATCAGTGGTGTGAAGGACAGAAGCTGTGAGGAAAGGTTGGAGGCCCTTTACAGGTTCATGGAGAATTAAAGGCTGGGGGATTATATGTTCTGAAGTCTACCCCATACTCAAGGGTAGTGACAAGATTACATTAATGGAGGTGATTTTTTTTATTAATCTGGTATTCATCATCAGGACTCTGGGCTAGGCCATGAAACTCTGAGGTGGTAAACTCAGTTTTAATGTTAGGAGGTAGTTCCCCCGGAGGGCGGTGAACTGATGGAACAGCCTACCAGAAGAGATAGTGGATATGAAGACAGTACAGACCTTCAAGGTAGACCTGGACAAATGTTTGGTTACCACAGGAGTCCTAGGGCTCTGTGGCTAGTTGAGTAGGTAGAGAATTCCTTTAAATTAGTACGTACATGTTTGCACAGCGTACTTTAAATCACTGCTTATGAAAGGGTGTGGTGGTTCTGATGGAACTTTGTTCCCTTTTTTTCTTAAAGAGCCCCTGAGACCATTTGGAAAACATTGAAAGATGTACGATTTAGACACAATTCAGTTTAAATTTTAAATACTTTCTGTAAGTCAGTCCCCCTTTTTCTTTATTATGGATGATAGTTGGATGGAAACAAGTTCATTGTCCCCTAGATTTTGTCTATTTTAGCTACTTGCTTGCATCTGGTATCATAATCCCATTGATGACATAGTCATCTTCACAACAGCAGATTGAGGTGTCATAAATAACATTGGAATATCCGGTGCAGACAGGCAGCTAGAGAAGATAGAGCAGAGGTCTTGTGTTCATGCAAATGGCCTTAGTAGTTATGTAAGAAGGGTGAGAATTTTGGGGGAAATTAAATACAGGCTAAATTTTCAAGTTGCCCCAGCTGTGTCAGGGTCTTTTTAAAATGCTGTCTTGCTATGTATAGTTACTGATTCATTACTGGAATAAAAGTTCCTTATGTTTTTCTTTGTTCAGAGTGGAAAGCAGAGGTGCACAGAATAGAAAAGTTACTGATTATTTTCCAGTTAGAAGAAGTTCAAGGAAAAGCAACGCAGAGTTAAAGGTGAGTACATAGAAACATAAAAGCATAGAATTTGATGGCAGATAAGGACCGCTCGCCCACCCAGTACCCATTTTCCTACTTAATGGATAAACTGCAGATCCTAGTTACTAGCCTACTTCCTTCTACCCCCACCGCTAGAATTGCCTTATGACCAGGGCCACTGAAAATTGAAGTATCCTACAAAATGCGATTTTCTTGCAAAAATTATGTAAAATTGCGGGGGTTCACTATACATCCCCACTGCCCCCTAATAAATATTTTATTGTTTGCTGCAGCATGTATTGATCACATAAATTGTTAGATAAATGCACTGCCACTTGTAAATGCTTTTATACTAAGAAAGATGTGTGTTTTTGAAATGCACTGTAAACTAATCATTATGTAGCATATCTTCTAAAATCAAGACATCTAAGTCATGCAGTGCTAACTAGATTTTATTCAGTAATTTAGAGTTAGTCTGTACAGAATACATCCTGAAACAACATATTTTGCCAATTTCTAGATGTTAAATAATGAAGCTTGTTTAAACTACTTTTTTGGTGCAAGAAAAAAATAAACAGATAACCAGGGTGCCTAATAAAGGTCTTGTAAAAAAAATATTTATTTTGTTAAAATGATTACTGTTCTTAATCAGCACTGTCAGTACATTTTAAAATCACATGATAAAAGTTTCAAATCATACCAATAGCTTTTCATTGCATCATACAATAGTTTTTAATACATTGTACTTTTGTTCTACTCGGTTTGCAGTGATTTTACTTGGGTTTTCAATTATTTTGTCTATTTGAAGCAACTGTTTAACTATACTTAACCTGTTCAGCATGTTTTCAGAAATGTTTGCTTTTTGTAGGCTTTGTATGTGAGTATGCAGTTGTGGCAGACTGACATGTAAAGAATCACTGTCACCAACCCCCTCAGAAGCACATTCAAGTTAATAATCAGCAGGGCCATCCAAACTCTTGACACATTTGAATCAAAATCTTTTCAGATTGAAAGTATTTAGACAAGGAAAATCTACTCTGCCATTCAAATATAAGCACTGTGGCCAAGGCTTCATTTAGGTGAATGGGGCACTTTGCACCTCTTCTCACAACTATTGTTTCAGTCTCTGTGTCAGCAAAAAGTTCTCTGATAGTCTGCTTTAACACAGATTTTAAGTGTTCAAGTCTACATATGCATGACCAGAGGATTCTGACACCAAAGCAGGAAGTGAATCACATGAAAGCAGAGTCACATTTGACCCTTCTCACCTCACACTGTACTGTTTTGGTCAAATCCAAGTCTGTGTACCATATCTGAGTATATTTCCTTGAGAATTTAAATGTTTTATACAATTTCAGTGAAAAATTCCATAAATGTAAGAAATTGCAAGAAATCATGGATTTTAAAGCGGAGAAGGTGAAAATTGCGGAAATTATGGAAAAATTGCACCCGCAATTTTCCAGTGGCCCTGCTTATGACTGTCCCATACATTATTGAATTGCACCACTGTTTTTGACTCCACAGCCTCCTCAGGAAGGCCGTTCCATGCATCCACAACCCTCTCTGTGAAAAAATACTTCCTCACATTACCTCTGAGCCATCCCCCTCTCTATCTTCAAATTGTGCCCCCTTGTACTTGCACACATTTTTTTGTGATAGACGTTTCCCTCTTGGACTTTGTTGATTCCCTTGAGGTACTTGAACGTTTCTATCAAGCCCCCCCTCTCCCTCCTTTCCTCAAGGCTATACATATTAAGCTCCTTAATTCTCTCTTCATATGTCCTCTGTTGCAGACTCTGCACCATTTTAGTTGCCCTCCTCTGGACTGCCTCCATCCTATCTATTTCTTTGTAGAGATTGGGGCTCAGAACAGCACACAGTACTCCAGATGGGGTCTCACCAGCTGTCTGTACAGAGGGATAACAACTTCCTGTTCTCTACTGGTGATGCCTCTCCCTATGCATCCCAGTATCCCCCCAGCCTTCCTTGCTGCCCTCTCACATTGCTTGCCCACCTTTAGGTCATCTGATATGACTACCCCCAGGTCCCTTTCCATTTTTGTTGTTGTTAGTATCTCACCCCCCATTGTGTACTCTTCCCGGGTTTTGTTTCTCAGGTGCATTACTTTGCACTTCTTAGCATTGAATCTAAGCTGCCATACTTTTGACTATTCCTCCAACCTTGCCAAAGTCCCTTCTCATCTTTTCCACCCCACCTTGTGTATCAACCCTGTTGCAGATCTTTGTGTCATCTGCAGAGAGACATACTTTTCCTTCCAGTCCCTCTGCAGTGTCACTTATAAAGACATTGAAGAGGACCGGTCCTAGTACTGAACCCTGCGGTACCCCACTAGTAACCCCTTCTTCAGAGTGGACTCTGTTTACTATTACCCTCTGTGTCCTGTTCTCCAGCCAGTTCTTTACCCGGGTTACCATCTTGGGACCCACTCCAAGTTGTTCTTTAGTTACTTGGCGTTAAACTGCATACAGTTGTCTTGTGTAAATAGAGAGGAATAGGTCAGAAAGATACAAAGAATATTTTACTGTGAAATCAAACTGCCTTTTTCTGTTCAGCAGTTGCTTGTACACTTGAAAAAGTAGTGATAATTCCACTTATGGTAAAGTAATTATAAGTAGCGTTTGTTTTAGTAGCTGGTCAGGGCTTCATTAATTACTGGACATACAATAGTCCAGGGGTTGACTTGGGTATGGCAGCAGCGCCTGACTCCCCTGTAAGAAAATGGTAGGTTCAAAACTACTGTAACTCCTTTGGAACTGAAACCTCTTGTTGCGTTGGTTCAGTTACCGGTGTATAGAATCACCCAGAAGCTCAAAGTCAGACCTCATTTGAAAGAGCATTTCGGTTGACAGCTTGCCCCTGCCAGGGGATTCCCCAAACTTTTCAGAGCTATGTACTCAACTGTGTGTGTTTGTAATACCTTTGTCCAAGTATTATGTAAGGTTAACTTATTAGTAGCTCAAGGAATCGTGGGCTCACTGGAAGGGTTCCCTGTCTGAAAATGTGCGAGCAACATAGTTGATGAATAGCTTGCCCTAGTGATGAGATGATGGATATTGTTGTGTGGGAGTACCTTTCTGCTCACTAACCTTGGCCTTCCACCTGACAGTGGATCCCTTGGGCTGGAGAGCCCACATGGGAGGGTAGGACATCCTTAAGTCCAGTTCACATGTCAGTCTCTTGGAGTTCAGGGTCATATATCTGGCTCTCAAAACCTTGTGGTCTCTTGTCTCTGACAAGTATAGGTCAACACAGACAACACCATTACCATGTTCTACTTGAGCAAAGAGGCTTCAGGTTCTCCATGATTTAAAGAGGCTGTGTAAGTGTGGAAACTAGTGTTCACCTAAACTCATCTTAAAGAGCTAGTGTACTGCCTAAAACTAATATTTCTTTTTAAAAGCAGTCAGGCATTACCTTTTATATCAGAGGTATTTTCTCCCTTCCCTTTAGTTAATTAAAAGATCGTTTACCTGATGTTAGCAGGTGTGTTGTGTGGGACAGCACTCTGCCTGGCAGCGGACATATCTCTCTTTTCTCCCCTCACTATATCATCAGCATTGTGACCCAGCTGACCATGACATCACTGCTGCTTAGGAACAGCCTCTCAGTAGTTGCCAGGTCAGTCACCTGTGATGTCACGGTCAGTGAGATCACAGTGCTGATGATGTAGTGGGGGGATGGAGCTAGATATGTCAGCTGCCAGGCTGAGAGGTGTTCCACACACCCAGCACAATATTATCACATGAAAAACTTTCTATTGATCAAAAGGAAAAAGAAAAATTCTTTAAAAATGAAAAGTTACAACTGACTACTTAAAATGTGTATTATTTTCCTGTCTGTTTTGGTTCCACTAGCTCTTTAAAGCAGTTCATGTGGTAAGAAAACAGAACTGTCTTGTGGACAGTCTGAGGCAGCTGGGGCAATCTCTCCTTCATTTCGGTAGTCTCTTTAAAGGGACACTGTCAACCACCTTAGGCCTCAAAGTGTCCCTAGTTTAAAAAACACATTTTATGATTGCCAACATTCTGTAAAGAGTGCTGATGTAGCTGGTAGTTTGATTCTGACTCTTATTTCTTTAAAAAAGTGAAAAATACACTGCCCACCATACTTGTGTTACCACACAAAAACAGGTTTGTTGACATTTCTTGATAAGCTCCAACTGCATCTTTCCTGGACTTGGGAACACCCACAACACAGTCTAGCCGCCATGATGCAGTGGTGAAAAGGAGCCTAATGAATCATGAGTAACTGCACTGTTTTGGTGTGTTTCTGATGCTCTGGATGTATGCAGTAAGAACAGATCCAGGATCGAAACAAAACAAGGTTGTTTATAATTATACATTAGCATGCATTTCAGTTCTACAAAACAAACCGCAACATCAAGTAAGGATTAAGCCATGAGAAAGGGATGGTCTGCTGTGGAATTAATCCATGGTTTTGGGGCACGAGGCTGAAGGCCTATTGCAATGAATTTTAGAGAAGGTAAGCAATCATAAAATGTGGGATTTTAACTAGAAATAATATGATGAAAAACAGGTTGACAATGTCACTTTAAGGTTTTGGGAAGCATCCCAGTAGACCTCTCTGCTTCTTAAGAAAACGAAAAACTTTCTCTGTCCTACACCGCCTACTGCAAATGAGGAAAAGGAAAAATAGAGGTAAAGTAGTAGTGAGGTTTGCTGTTGTTTTGTAGCAGACTGTGGAGTAAAAAAGTTAAATCAATAATTCTTGCCAGCAAAATATAATTTCCATAGGGCATCTAGGAATAAGCTTTTTATTTTTGTTCATTTTAACAAACTGGAAAATGGGTGGGACGCAAGATAGTAAACTGGGTAAGAAACTGGCTTCAGGCCAGAACTCAGAAAGTGCAAGTAAATAGCGCACTATCAAGGGAGAGCAAGGTGATCAGTGGAGTCCCTCAGGGTTCAGTACTGGGACTCATATTCATCAGTGACATTGCAGATGGATTAAAGGGAAAACCATGCCTGTTTGCAGACGACACAATGCTCTGCAACAGGGTAGACACACTGAAAGGGGCCGCAAGGATGGAGTCTGACCTGAAGAAACTGGAGAAATGATCCAGAATTTGGCAGTTGAAGTTCAATGCCAAGAAATGCATGGTCATGCACCTAGGAAGACTCAATTCAGGGACAAGTTGCTTCCGAGATGGGGTGCAGCTAGCCAAAACAAAACACGGACATGATCTTGGGGTGATCATCATGGCCGATCTAAAAGTCAGCAAGCAGTGTGAAAAGGTGGCACAGAAAGCCAGCAGCATCTTGGCTGCATAGGAAGAGGCATAACTAGTAGAAAGAGAGGCGTAATTATGCCACTGTATAGGTCACTGGTGAGGCCTCACCTGGAATACTGTGTCCAGTTCTGGAGGCCTCACCTAAAGAAAGACAAAGATAGACTAGAGACGATCCAAAGAAGGGCAACAAAAACGATGCAGGGTGTGCACCATGAGCCATATGATGCAAGGCTAAGCGCCTCAACATGTACTCCCCGTAACAGAGAAAGAATAGGGAGGATATGAGCGAGACGTTTAAATACCTGAAGGGGATCAACAAGGTACAGGCACAGGATCTCCTGCAGGTAAATGGTTGCACCTGGACCAGGGGGCACGATATGCACCTAAAGGGGGGCAGGTTCAAAAGCAACACAAGGAAGTTCTTCTTTACAGAAAGTGTGGTGGAGTCTTGAAATATCCTCCCTACACAGGTGGTAGGGTCAGAGATGGTCAGTGAGTTCAAACTGGCATAGGACAGGCATTGTGGAGAACTTGACACAGTGGCCTTAACGGGTTGGGGGGCAGTATACATTGGCAGACTAGATGGTCCACATGGACCCATCTGCTGACACATTCTATGTTTCTATTTAATCTGGAATTTTGTCAGCAATGCTGCTTAGAAATGAGTGGCAGAGCAGAGTATAGCTTGAGTTCCAGGTCAGCATTGTTGGCAACATTCCAGAGTGAATCAAGCTTATTTGGTTCACTATTTACACCTAGGCAGACTTCCAGTGAGCAAGCTCAGTGACTGGAACAGTTTCAAGCTTGACTTCTCATACTACCTGATCATGTGGTCATAGGGCTCACCCATCTGCACGCACATCTTTTCTTCCACTGAAAGGAACAGATCTCCTCCCTCACAGCTCTTGCTAGTGTGTGGGGATTATGATACTTTTCAAGTGGTATTCACATTTCTTTTCTGAAAAATGTGGACTTGTTCTCCTCCTGATTCTGTGGCTTCTGCTCCACTGTGGATTTTGCCATGTACTGGACTAGAAAAAAAAAGCAGAGTTCAAGAACTGTATCCTGTGCAGACAGAAGGTTCCGATCACCGAAGAACATGACGCCTGCATGTACAGCCTATGACCGAACCATAAAGTGGTGTATTGCTCATCACTTCAATGACGAGCCTCCCCAGTACCGTCTAAGCACAAGAAGAAAAGCAACTGTTAATCATAGGAGCTTAGTCTGTTGAGGGGCTGTTCCCACAGCCAATCTCCTCTGATGGTGGTTGAGGCAGTCAGTGAGCCCTTTGGACTGCCAGCGGAGATCTTGCTGGAGTAGCCAACTGGTCCATTAGGGATCGACGGACTTGCGACCCTGTTGGGTCGAGTTGAGTGAGGATGAAAATTCATCTCACTTGTATGCCGGTGCTGCCTGAGTGGGTTGGACTCCACTAGGTCCCCAGTCAAGATGCCTCCAGTGCAGCCACCCCTGGTTGTTCTAACATGTAAGCACAGCAGGATTCCAGTCAACCTGCCACTGAGATTCAATCTGCTGACTCTATCTCAGCGCAGAGTACGATTCCCAAACCTCAGAACACTATGTCTGAGGGCATTGTTCTTGAAGAGCTACAGTTGTCAGGTTTGAATCTGTCAGAAGAGATGCTGAGGGTGCTGAAGGTTTTCAGGAAACCAGCAACAAGGAAAGCATGCTCCTGTAAGTGAAGAGATATTCATACTTGTGCCCCCAGGAAGACTGTCATAATGCAGGAAGGGCTGCCTACAGTTCTGCACTACCTGGCACACTTACAGTCCTTAGGTCTCTTCCAAAACCTTTGCATGCCTCCCTTAGTGGGGACTGTCTTGGGACGTACTAGCTGTTCCCTGGAGAAACAGATTCCTGTATGCATTCCATTCATTTAAATTCATAGTGTGTTCTCAACACTAAAAGTAACCGCCATGTGGATTCTGGTAGCAACAGACTGGCCTGGGCAATATGTAGTCTTGGTATTCAGTGATGCTGACAGTGTAGCAGAAAATAACAATAAACCTGCCACATAGCCAAGACCTGCTTACTCTGCCTCAGGGCAGGAGGTGGGGTCTAACCCAGACTTTCATTTGAGAACATGGTTCTTGAAGAGTTAAGAATAGTCTAACTCAAACCCTTCAAACCAGGTTCTGGAAGTTTTTAAAGTTGTTAGAAAGCCAGCAACTGGGATAACTTATATTTCCGCATGGAAAAGATTTCAGTAAGTGTGTCTCCTGTCATGCCACTTCAAAAACTGTGTATATATCACTGGTTTGGGGCTGTTTACTACTACTGCTAAAGTCCCAAGGCCTGAAACCATGGATCAGTTTTCCAAAAAGACATATACTTCTCATCTTTCAGACCTTCAGCTTAGAACCCCTTGGTTCAGAGACCACTCATAAGATTTCTGCCCCATCCTACTGAGTGAATGTGCTAGGAGAGGCTCCTTCTTGCTAGGTGTACAGCAGAGAGATTTGCATTTAAGCTGTAAACTAGATTTCAGATCATCATCGACTGTACAACGTTGTCATAACTTGGTGCCTCCCTGTTATTTTATGTAATACGTAGTTGTTGAATTGTCTGTCCATCAGGACTGTTTGGTTCTGCAATAAGGAGGAGATGCTTCATGAAACAGTTTAGCTTTGAGTTCCAACAAGTTGATGTGCTCCTTTCTTTCTTGAAGGACCCAAAGTCTGTTTACTGCTCTCGCTTCCAGACATCCTCACCATTCTAGCAGGGGTGCATCTGTGGTTAGGAGCCTTGTAGGCAGAGACTGAACAAAGGGAATACCCTTTGTGAGGCAGCTTGTTTCTTTCCACCACTCTAGTGCTTATGTTAACCTGCTTGATACTGGTACTTGCTGTTGCAGTGGTGCAATTCTTTATATATTTGGACAGCTGAGAGTAGCTGCACTGGTGGTATCTGGACTAAGGGCACAGTGGATTCTGACCTGTCCTTTAACGGGGCCTCAGGAAGCACTGGCAAACAAGTGAGAGATGAACTCTCATCCTCACTTGACTTGGGTCAGTTGACTACTCCTGCAAAATCTCTTGCTGGCAAACCAGTGGGCTCACTGATTGCTACAACCTCCACTGGAGGTGACTGGTTGCGGGAACGGTTCCTCAACAGACTAGACTCCCATGATCAACAGCTTTTTTTCTTCTTGTGCTTTAGATAGTAGTGGGAGGCTCATCATGAATGTTATGGAAGAGACAGTCACAAAACTTTTCATTGTCCCAAGGAGTTACGGTTTGAGTATATACTTCTTAGATGCTCTCCTCTGGGAGGTAGAGTGGATAATGGTGGCATGTCAGTTGGCATGGTTGACTATGTTCTGCCCTTCACCCCCTGCCTTTAGGATGCTGACATGGGACACTCCCGAGGGTAGGGAGTGGAGAGAGGGAGCCAGGGAAAACTGCAGCCCTGTTGGGCAAACGAAATGACAGTCATTGGTCCTCCCATGCCACCAAGTCCCTGTGCATACTGCCGTGATCTTCCTCGTCCGACACTCCCAGTTTAGTAAATTCTTTCCTCCTCCCGACTCTCTTGAGGTGGGAGACACCAAGTATCGGGTAATGGAAGTTGGATGTGAACACGCTAACAGTGAAGTGGGTTACTGAAGTAACAGTAAAAGTAATGTTTTTCAGAGTGAACTAAAATGCAAGATAATTCTGAGGGGGATGTCAAATAACAACCAGTGCTAGTCCAGCAACAGAAACTCTTAGGAAAAAGGTACATACATAATCTTCTTTCATTGATTAGAAGCCTCCCTTAATTAGAATATGCAGCTAAAAATTTAATTGTTAAATAGAAACCACCCCTGATTTTAAGCCATGGCTTCCAGTTGAGTGCAGCTACTAATCAGCAAACTGTATCCTGCAGATGGCCTGACTATATATCCCTTGCTAGAGTGTGAGTAAATTAGCCATAAGCCACAACAGGGTGTGGGTTTATAGGCATATAATGCATGCCTGGGGTGTGTTGACGCACGAAACCACAGGCTGAGTGTCCTCACAGCACCTCAAGTGTGCATTAAATGCCTATAAACCCATACCTTGGAGTGGGTTATTGCACTTATAACATGGGTTTTGGAAAACATCCGATTTGTCTCCCAAAAAGTGATTTTTTTCCCCCATGTCTAAAGACAGAAAAATGGAGTGTATCTTGCCATGTGGAAAATAATCCCTGAAAATAAAACCACACTGCATGGATGCTCTCTGCACAGAAATGTGACCATACACCACTAATGTGATGTCACATTTCCTGCATGTCACAGAGCTGCTACTGATTGAACAGGGTCTCACCCCCCCCCCCACCACCACATACTGTGCAACTCAGAGAAGGACTTTCTGCTTATATGGACTGGTAATGACACTACTATGTAAGCACTTAGTGCATACTGTGCTGCTGTGCGAAGGACTGTCCCACAATCCATGCACACACACAGAAGCAAGCAAGACACTCACAACCTGCGTCTGCTTCTGAAACTCCTGTCCTCATACAGAAATGCTGAGAGAGAGAGAGAGAGTCAAACCAGACACAGCAGTGGTCAGGAATCTTACTCCAGGGTGCTCTCCAGTCCTTCCACCCTGTCACTACTCAGATGTGCTCTCTCTGTTTGTCACTGCGGCAGCCATGATCGGGATGCAATGCATTGCTGGGTGAACGTCAGTGACTGTTCCAGTCTCTCTCTTGGGTGCCTGCTACGGTTCAAGCAGGCAGCAATTTGGCAGTGCATGTCCTGATCTTGGTGTGTTGTGTGCGCTGGGGTTGCTAGCAAGCTCGACTCGCTGTCTCTCTCTCTTACTGTACCTCTGTGTGTTGCTCGGTGTTCCCCTGTAGGTGGCTACTCCTCATTGCTCGCTCTGCTTTGCGACCTGCACCTCCAGAGCACGACAGCGTACCAGACAAGGCATGGGAGAGATCAGAGAGACAGCTGCTGCACAACTACTGCAGCACATGAGATGCAGGGTCTCCCTCTCTCTGTTACTGTCTCTATCCCTGCTGTGGCACTGGGGATGGGGAAGAAGGAGCACAGTGAAACAGACCACTGTCCGGTACCAGGCACAGGGACACTTGTCACTTCTGAGTGCTTGCTTCGTCCCTGTAGTCACTTCATTGTCGGGGATTTGCTCCAGCTGCCTCTGTTGCACAGCAGATAACCACACAAAGACACAGCACAACAATGTGCCCAACTGACATCTACTAAAACACAGAGACCAAGACAGACAGACACCACACTGTAGTAATTGTTAATTAAATCTCCCCCACTCTTGCTATGTCTGTCTTTTCTCTCTCCCACTATCGGTGGTGTATTGGCAGTCACACTGAGAACATAGCTTGGGGAAAGCAGTTATACTACTACTGACAAATGATCAACTAGCACAGCTGACAACAGTACACCAGGGCCATTACAAAGTATGTTGCCTGCTGGGGCTTTCTCGCATCTCCACATCTAGTAACGGCTGCTGGCATCACTTAAGTTTCACAAGTCAGGAACAGGAGGCAACAGCCCGTGCCCTGAGCCTCTTCGTGAAACCGTGCAGGGAATTTAATGCATGGCCACACCAAGGAACTCCAGCAATGGGCTTGCATGGTTTTAGGAACCCATGTTATAAGTGACAGTATTAAGTGACAGCCTAGGTGGCTTGCTCCAGTTTCAGATTACTGGTACTGGCTAGTGTTTGAGCCTGACCCTTACTCCTTACCTTTACCAGACCGTGTGGTGTCTGGATGCGCTAGTATGCTTAGCGGTATGTTGCTACTTCTCCTTTAGTTGCTTTGTAGTCTCTGGGTATAGGGCTAGGACTGGAGACTGATAGGGGGCAGGGCTCCAGATAAGATTTTTTGGGATTACTGTACTCCTCATTTTGAAAGTGAGGTAAGTAAAGCCAAATTCAGATGCGTACAAATGTTTGGACTGAGTGGAGTAAGGCGTACATTTTTAAAAACAATGTAGTTTTTTTCTAGTAAGAACTGATCAGGTGCCAACAACACTCCAGACAGTGTTGGCAGGTAGGAGTATTGTATTCACAGTTTTAAAATATAATGAGTAAAATAAAATTGGGATGGGTATGTGCTGTAAATCTGAAACAAATGCTCCTTTTGAATCACCAGTTATGTTCTGAAGCACTAGTCTTTGGGGTGTGGAGTATTTACAAATGTTGGATGAGTATTGGTACTCATTGAAAACAATTCTGAAGAGTATTTCTAAAATTAGGTGAGTAAAACAGATCAATACTCCCTTATCTGGAGCCCTGATAGGGAGACTGATCAACTGGTTTCAACCTGAGCTGAGTAGGCAGAATTTGGAATACAAGGTGTTTCTGCTGTTCTGTGGTTGTTATGAGAGGGTAGGTTGTACTTCTGTAATTTATGCTGTTCTGTACCTCTCCTTATCTGTTATTTAGCCGAACTGGGAGCAAGTAAAAACAGCAGCACTGGCTTGTTTTGGAGGCTTTTAAATACAAGCTGTCCTCAAAAACAAGCTGCCCTCTATTAGCAGCCGTGGCAAAAAACTAAAAATTATACAGTGGCAAGGAAAGAATCCTGGACTGTGATTGGTCAGTGCCCACCTTCACCAGTGATGTTATCTCAGTATAACATCACTGTATGAAGGTCCAGCAGCAAGACATCTCAGTAAAGGGAAAAAAAAAAACATCACTGCGCCCCTTCTTCTCGAAGCTGTTGTGGGCTTCGCAGATACTTGTCAGGTGTTGGGCGTATTTGACCTGTGGCCATGTGCCCAACCACCTGAGGTGTGACGTTATCCCAGCATGACACTGTGGAGGGATTGTGGGATAACATATGGACCAGACACAAAACTTCAGGTTCAACACACAATCTCTGTGTGACGTTTATTCAAGATACAGGAAATAAGCTTCAGCAATGGCATATTCCTTCAGTACATCAGTTTGCAGCAACAGACTACGAATGTCCTTTTTCTGCACTTAGCCAGCACCTACTGACACTGATCTCTGATCTCAACATTTTTAGTAAAAACCCTTCATCCCTATGAGGGCCTTGTTTGCTTGGGTAGTGGGGGCTCAAAAAGGAAAAAAACAAACAAACAAAAAAAAAAAAAAGCTATAGACAAAGAACTTCAGTGCAGAATCACTGAAAAAAGGGTTACCCCAAAGGGCACTGGCAACAAATCAGGTTTCAAAGAAATACAACATTATACATACTTCCACGGGGGGTATTGATACCTGAAATATTACTTACAGCAAGCCATAAAATAAGTATAATAAACTACCACCAGTGCTGCTATAATAAGGGCAGTGGTGGGAGCGACGTCACTAAATGGGTGGAATACCCATGAGCACTTGCACCCACTCAAGCTGGACCCATGTAGCGCTTCAGCGTTCGTCTGAAACTTTAGGCAATTTATTAAAAAATAACCTGTGGATTTAAAATAATAATTATTGTAGCCCCTGACTCCCGAAGCAGCATTGTAAGGTATGTGGGGTTGGGGGCAGGAGCGGGCTGCATAGCTTCTTTACACATCACCTTTAAATGCAGGCCATGGCTTAGATGAAATGTGGTAAATCCCATTCTGGTGCCTGTTGTTCCAGGATTAAATACGGGGTTTGCGTAACTGGGACTGGATTATGATCCAGAGTCCTGTCTGGTGACTTTTGAAGGTGTTGCTGCTTTCAACCACTGTTTAGAACCAAAAATCATAATGAGACTCTTTGGTTCACTATAAACACTGTCTGACTCTGGGGGAGGGCGAGGAACAAGGAGGTGGAAAATGTTAAAATTGTGTGCATCTCACATTCACTTTTGTCTTTCCTTCTGTACATTGTCTCTTTGAAGCCCTTTGTTCTCTTGAAATAACCCATTTCTTCTGCTTTTATTGTATTGCCTTTGGCAAAGCAGCCCGTCAAATGTAGCCAAAACCCTGTTTTCTTTGCAGATCCTACATTCCTATGCATTACGAACATACAAAATTTGCCAGCAGATAAAGGCCTAGAGGTCTATCAAGTCTGCTTGAATGTGCAGCTAGCACCCCTTATTCTGCAGTTGCTCCTCCCTTTCACCCTTCCCCTTCATTAACCCTCCCCCTTGTCCTGTCCCATCCCCTTTTGAAGCAGTCCACTGTTCTACTGGATACCACTTCTGCAGGTAACACATTCCACCCAGCCATCCACCCATTTTTTCTGTAAAAAAAAAAAAAATTAAAAAGTGTCTCCTTATCTCTCTCCTGAACCTTCCTCCCTCCAGTCTCATATCATGGCCCCTGGTGTCCCTCCCCTGCCTTACTTTGAACAGCCCCTCTGTAGCTGTCTTGTTTATTCCTTTCATGTACTTAAAGGTTTCAATCATGTCCCCAATGTCCCTCCTCTCCTCCAGTGAGTACATGTTCAACTCCCTCAGCCTCCTCTCGCATGATAAGTTCCCCAGCCCCTTGATCATCTTTGTCACCCTGCGCTGCACCCTGTCCAGTAACTTAATGTCCCTCTTCAGATACGGGCGCCAGTACTCCACGCAGTACTCCAGGTGCGGTCTGACTAATGACCTATACAGTGGCAGAATCACCTCCTCAAGGATATACCCCTTGCAATACAGCCCAGCATTTTGTTGGCCTTTGCAGCTGCCTTCCTAATGAGCACCCCCAGATCCTTCTCCTCCTCTGTCTGGGCTAGCTGCACTCCCCCAGCTGGTAACTCCTCCAAGGGTTCTTCATCCCAAAATGCAGCACCTTGCACTTTTTGGCATCAAACCCCAGTTGCCAGGTGTCTGACCAAGTTTCAAGCTTTGCCAGATCATCCTGCAACCCTTGCCATCCCCCTAGGTCATCCACCACTGCTCCTACCTTGGTATCATCAGCAAACAGACTGATCTTGCTCTTGATGTCCCATGATATGTCTGCAGTGAATATCCCAAACAACACTGGTCCCAACACTGAGCCCTGTGGAACACCGCTCATCACTACCCTTGGGTGTGAGAGCTCCCCACCCACCACCACCCTCTGTTGCCTTCCCTGAAGCCAGTTTCCTACCCATCTCACCAGCTTTGCACCCGCCCTGTGCCTACTAACTTACTTCCCAGCCTTCCATGTGGCACCGAGTCGAATGCCTTACTGAAGTCCAGATACAGGACATCCACTGCATGGCCTCTGTCCAGTTGTCTAGTTACCCAGTCATAGAATTCCACCAGGTTGGTTTGGCAGGATCTGCCCCGTATGAAGCCATGCTGTCTGCTGTCTTGTAGTCCTTTGGCCTCTAGGAGGGCCACCAGCCTCTCCTTCAGGATAGTCTCCATTAGCTTACCCACGATGGATGTGAGGCTCACCGGTCTGTAGTTTCCTGGTTCATCCTAGGGGCCACTTTTGTTTAGGGGCACCACATGAGCCATCCTCCAGTCCTGAGGTACACACCCCGAATGTAGTGAGGCATTAATGCCAATGCCTATATGCCAAGGACAGGTTTCATCTTGCCCCATTAGGGAAGGAAGTCCTTAAACAGGGGATGGCTGACTACATACAAGAAAGGTGGAGTTTAAACTTGTGAGGGGGGGGAAGGGATAAGGGAGGGGCTGACCAGAAGCCCTCTCCTCCAGATGAGGGGAGTAGCCTTCACGCCAAGGGGAAGGGGAAACAGATTGGGATGGAGGTTTCAGGAGGAGCAGAGGAGGATGGAAGTATAAGGAATCTGGGTGGGGTTGACAAAGAGAATCAGGGATGAGGGTGGGGTTGGTGTTAGTAAATGCCAGGAGCTTGGGAAACAAGTTGCCAGAGTTCCAGGCCATGCTGTTCGAGGGGGTGGATGTGGCGGTGGTCACGAAACGGGGCCAACAAACCATGACTGGGACCTAAACGCATGGGGGTACACTATGCTCAGGAAGGATAGAAAGGAGAGCAGAGGGGTGGAGTGGCTATGTTCATTAGAGATGACATAGAAATTGCTAGGGTAGAAGAGGCAGAGGAAGCGTGGAGGCCTTATGGGTCACCTACGATCCTCAGCAGGAAATAAGGTCAAGCTGGGTGTAGTATATAGGCCCCGGGATGAGTGAGGTTCTAGAGGATGGTTTGCTGAACAACATCATTGCCCAGTGTGGACCAAAAGGGAAGGAGTGGTGTTGATGGGGGACCTAATATGCCAGGTACAGACTGGGAGCCATGTCCTCTAGGTGGCCAAGGAGCAGAGGCTGCTGGATGGCTTCCAGGATGTGTTCTTAACACAGCATGTGATGGAGCCCACAAGGGAGGGCATGTCCTGGATGTGGTTCTGGCAGATGGGGATCTGGTAAGGGACATGGTTGTACAAGACCCCCTGACTGGGAGCGACCACAATACTGTCTGGTTTCAAATAAGCATGGGGAGGGGATCTAGGACACTGGCAGTGGACTTCAGGGGGGCAGACTTCATGGGCATGGGAAATATTCTCAAGGATCACTTGAAGGGGATTACCTCAATGACAAGTGTGGAAAGGAGATGGGAGGTCATAAAATGGGGACTTCATGAGGCAGTCAGGATCTGCGCTAAGTTGAAACGTAAGGGAGCAAGGTCACATAAACCATGCTGGTGGTCCAGTGAGGTACAGGTGGCAGTCAGAGAAAAGAAGGCGGCCTACAAAAAATATAAAACAACAAGAGGGATAGGGATAAGAAATGTACCAGCTTACATCTAGAAAAGTCACTCATGGTGGGGGAGCAAAGTCTGTAGAGAGCGCTGGCACAGAGGATACATGGAGGGAAAGGGGTTCTTCCGGTACATTGGGGAGCAGAGAAAAACTAAGGGCCATCTCAGCAGATTGAGATCAGAAGGAGGTGGGTGGAAGAGGCGAGGGACCAGGCAGAGGTATTTAACGGTGCTTTGCCTCTGTGTTCACTAGGAGGGGATGGGATATCTACAAAGCAAGGCACGAAGGGGATAGAAACATCAGTAAGTGGGATCAGGGGAGCAACAAAAATGGAGCAAGAGGGGGAGAGAGGTATCCCAGGGGTGTTACATCTGGGTAAAGATAAAAAGGCCAGTAAGGTGGAGGGGACGGATGATGCTATCTCCACCAAAAGGGTGTGGTTAGCCCTCAAGGCCCTAAAGAAAGACAAATCTCCTGGGCCGGATGGCATTCATCCGAGAGTACTATGGGAATTGGCGGACATACTGGCTGCACCACTGGCGGAGCTTTTCAGCAGGTCACTTGAGACAGGGAGGGTACCTAGGGATTGGCGAGAGGCACATGTGGTACCAATCCATAAAGGGGGGTCGAGGGAAGTACCAGGTAACTATAGACCCATCAGTTTGACCTCGGTGGTGGGAAAATTAATGGAGAGTATACTAAAGGAACGATTGGGGGTGTACTTGGAGGAGGTGGGAGGTCTGGATAGTCGGCAACATGGGTTTGTGCCAGGTAGATCATGTCAAACCAACCTTGTGGAGTTCTATGAATGGGTAACATCAGAACTGGACAGGGGTAAGCCTGTGGATGTATTATTCTTGGACTTCAGCAAGGCGTTTGACTCTGTCCCCCACAATGGTCTGGTGGAGAAACTGATGGGGTTAGGAGTAGGCCTTTGATGGTCAGATGGATTGAAAACTGGCTAGCTGGACGCACTCAGAGAGTAGTGGTCTGTGGGAGCTCTCGAACCCTAGAGAGGTTGGTAGTGGGTACCCAGGGCTCGGTCCTGGGTCCGATCCTGTTTAATGCATACATATCGGACATCAGGGAGGGTATAGGGTGTGAAATGAGTCTCTTCTGATGACTCCAAGATGGGAGCAGTAGTTGAGGGAGAAGAGGGGAGGTTGGCCCTGCAAGGGGACCTGGACACCCTGGAAAGCTGGGCTCACACATGGAAATTAAATTTCAATATCACCAAGTGCAAGGTGTTGCATCTTGGTCGGGAAACCCTAAACACAGGTACACCCTGGGAGGGGAGGCGCTGGAGGCCTCAGTAGGGGAAAAAGACCTAGGGGTCATGGTGGATGCATGTATGAATAACTCTGAGCAGTGCAGGAGAGCGGCTAGCAAGGCAAACAGGATGTTGGGATGCATCATAAGGGGGATCACCTCTAGGAGCAAGGAAGTGATTCTGCCACTGTACAATGGACTGGTTAGACCACACCTTGAGTACTGTGTACAGTACTGGAGACCACACTTGAAAAGGGACATACAGCTCCTAAAGAGGGTACAGAGGAGGGCAACAAAGATGATACGAGGGCTAGGGGATTTGACGTATGAGGACAGACTTAAGGAACTCTGCCTGTTTTCACTGGAGGAGAGGAGAGACAGGGGGGACATGATTGAGGTCTTCAAGTACCTCAAGGGAATAAATAGGGTAAACATGGAGGGGATCTTTAGACTAAAGCAGGGAGGTATCACCAGAGGGCATGGTTTGAAGTTGGAAGGTGGAAGGGTGAGGGGGGAAAAGAGGAGGAGGTTTTTCACTGAGAGGGTGGTGGACCCTTGGAATGCACTGCCTGGTGAGCTAGTTCAGAGATCCACAGTGGAGGGCTTCTAGAGAGGATGGGACAGACACAGAAAGTGCATGTATCAGATGATGGCCTGTCCCAGGGGGGAGGGGATGGATGATATGTGTTTCTGGAGCACAAGGGATGGGAGGGTCTTGGCACCCAACTAAGGATCTAAAGTTCGAGCAGACTCGATAGACCGTAAGGCCTAATCTGCTGGCAAATAGTATGTTAGTATTAAATAGGTCTGCCAAAGGTCCTGCAAGGACCTCTGCCAGCTCCTTCAGTACCCTGGGGTGGATGCCATCTGGGCCTGGCACCTTGTCTACCCTCAGTGCCTTCAAACCCTCCCGAACTCTGCCCTCCATGATTTCCTCATCTGTCACCCCTTCCTCCCCGTTTCTGCCATTTCTCCCCCTTGGGTGTCACCCCCTCTTCTCTTTAGTAAATACTGAGCAGAAGTACTCATTTAGTGCTTCTGCCTTATCACACCCTGCTTCCACCCAAGCCCCCTCCTTCCTAATCCTTACTATGTGGTCCTTACAGCTCCTTTTCTCCCTGATGTACCTAAAGAAGTCCTTCTCCCCCTTTTTAATGCCTTGTACCAGCCTGAGTTCCGTAGATGCTTTGGCTCCCCTTACTGCCCTAGTCACCTCCTTAGAGTCTGTCAAGTACTCAAGTACTCCTCCCTGTCCTCCCCCTTCCCTGTTTTCTTGTACTTCCTAAAGGCAGCTCTTTTCCTCCTTACCTTTTCCATGACCTCCTTGCTCAACCGGCTTGGTTTCTTAGCCCTAGCCTTCTTGCTCTGGGCCTTGCAGCAGGTTTTGGTTGCCTCCACTATCCTCAGCTTTATGAGCTCCCACCTCTGGTTAGTGTCCATACTAGACTGAATTCTGGCCAGGTACCCTTTTACCACTTCCCCCATCCTCCCAAAGTCTGCCCTCCTGATGTCCAGCACTCTTGTGCCAGATTCCATTCCTTCCTTTCCCATATCCAATGTGAGCTATACTGAGTGGTGGTCACTCCCTGACAGCGGGTCCTCCACTGTAAGTTCTCTCACAAAGTCCCCATTTGCCAGCACAAGGTCAAGAGTATTCCCTAACCTGGTTAGTTCACTGACCATTTGCAGCAGGAAGCTGTCCTGGAAGGCATGCAGCAGTACCTGCTCCCTTCTGTCCTGGTTGTTGGGGTACTCCAGTCCACTCCTGGCATGTTGAAGTCTCTCCACAATCACCAGACTACCCTTCTTGCAGGTCCCCCTGATCTGTCCCGCTAGTTCCCTGTCTAACTCTTCCATCTGCGATGGTGGCCTGTACACCACTCCCATTCTAAGAATCCTGGATTTGCATCCAAAGTAACTCTGTCCTACCCTCCTCCCTTACACACTTCAGTCCTTCCTTCACATATAGTGCCACACCCCCTCCTTTCCCAATCACCCTGTCCCTACGAAATAACCTGTACCCTGGTACAGACAGGTCCCAGTTATTGTATTGGGTGGCCTATGTTTCTGTGATGGCTGCAGTGTCCACCTCTCCCTCTGCCATGAGCACCTGTAACTGCAGTTTTCCTCCCAAGGCTCCTAGCATTAAGGGTAACCATCTTCCACCCCCCCCCATCCTGCCCTCCTTTACTAGCATCACCAATAGTACTTGCCATTTGACCTTTGTCACTGTTATGGGGGGTAGGCTTATATGGTTTCCCAACCTGTGGTCTCTGCATATCTCTTGCCCAATTGCCACCCCCCCCACTCTTAGTTTAAATTCCCAACTTCCTCAGTGTACTCCTCCATCCTCTGTTTCAACACTTTCTTTCCCTCCTCACTCAAGTGTAGTCTGTCCTTGGCATAGAGACTACTGTCCTCCCAACCCCCCCAACAGCTCATACCCTTTAGCACAACACCAGGTTCTTAGCCATCTGTTAAATTCCTCTATTCTCAGCTTTCTTGTTGTGCTTGCCTTGGGCACTGGAAGTATCTCTGAAAAAGTTACTGATCTTCCTGTCCCCTCACATAATTGTGCTAGTTCCTCAAACTTCCTCTGGACTATATCTACTGTCTTGTTAGCCAGGTCGTTCGTCCCAAGATGTATAATTAAACGAGGCTTGTCCCTAGCCCTTCTAGCATATTTCAGAACAGATTGTCCCACCCTTTCCGCTGTCATTCCTGGCATGGCCTCCACCCAAATGTGACTGTGCCTCTCCCCCTTGCTACCCCACCTGACTCCTCTTAGTATTGAGTCCCCCAGCACTAAGATTCCACCACTCTTACTCCCTGCTTGCTTCCATTCATCTCCCTCATTTCCAGCTCCTCTTCTTCCTCCTGCACATTATTTCCCCCTTTTGCCCCTGTTGCAATTCTCCCAGTAGAACTTGCCCCCCCCCCCGCTCAGGTTTGGTCCAGGCATTTATCAGTTACTCCTCTAATTTCATAACTTCCCTCCTCCACCTTCTTCCTCTCTAGCAATGCAAAACTGTTTTGTGAAGACCCTTCACAAATGCCCGCTCCCTCTCTCTTCATAGTAACCTGTTCTCTCCTTTCCACTCCATGACTTTTGCCACTTCTTCACCTCCCCTCACAAGTCCCTATCTCCTCCTTCCATTTGTCTTTTGTCTCCTGACCTGGTTTCCCCAGCAATCGTTCTTCTTGGCCTGGGCCCCTTTGTCTCTGCTTCCCTCCTTCTGACCCTCTCCTCACCACTGTTGGCTTAAATCGCCTCCCTCCTCATCTCCCCTTCTTCCTCCCTCCAGTATTGGGCTAAACCAACCCCCAGTCTGCCTTGCCTGTCTTAGTTCCTCCTGCAGACCCTCAATCTCCTTTCTAAGTTGTACACTAAACATCCTCCCACACTCCAGGCAGTTTTTAGGAAGATTGGTGCACCGCAGTTGTTGCAGCCTACCACCCTACCCATTGCTGTCATTGCCCACCAGAGACCCCCCCCCCTTCCAGATGCAGGATACCAAACACCCCCAAGTCTCCCCTCTCCTCCCTCTATCAGTGCAAAACATTCTTTTCTTAATTTCCCTTACCCCCTTTGTTGTACACGTTTAGATAGATTGAGCAACTGCTTTTTATATTCCTATCCTTCCTATCCACACTAAAAAAGAGACTTTAAGTAGCTATTGCATAATATTCTTCAAACTCCTACTCCTCCTTTCCCCAATGCAATAGCAATGCAAAAAAATAACAATGAAAGCTCCTAGGTTTGCAGTTACTTCCCTTCCACTGAGATAGCAGTCACCTCTTCACTTGCTGCTGTTCCTTTCCTGGATGTCTGCTTCTGCTATGACAGGTGCATATCCTTTGCCCGTTTGAGGAAGTGATGTCAGAACCCTGGTATAAAGCAAATAATGGACCAGTGATGGGTGGGGTGAGGGTAGGCGGGTGGGACCAGACCAAGTCTTCCAGAAACAGTCAGGTAGCTGAGGCCCCTGAGCAGACAGTTAGCACCCTTCCCCCACTCTGCACTAAACTTTGCAGCTAGTGAAGCCAGCAAAAATGAATCACAGTTCTTCTCAAAGTCCCCAAAATAGGTTTGCTACCAAAAGAAACAGGACTCCAATTCAAACAGCTTCACCAACAACACATCAAAACAGGCTTGAAATTAGAAGATATACAGTGACTTGCAAAAGTATTCAACCCCCCCCCCCCCCTGAAAGTTATCAGATTTGTCTGGATTACAAATGAGACTTACATATATTATTCCAGTCAATATTTGTACTGCAAACTCATATGCTCTAACAGTATATTGTCAAAGCCAAAATTAATTATCCGTCAGCAGATCTTTTAAAGAAAATTAAAAAGTGGAAAATGCTGCTTGCAAAAGTATTCAACCCTACACATTAGTATTTGGTAGAGCCACCTTTTGCTGCAATAACAGCTTTAAGTCTTTTGGGGTAAGTATCTACCAGCCTTGCACACTGTTGGGAGTGATTCTTGCCCATTCTACTTGGCAGATCTGTTCCAGGTTGTTCCAGGTTGGTTGGGTGACGCTTGTGCACATAAGTTTCAAACAGTGCCACAGATTCTCAATGGGATTGAGATCTGGACTTTGACTTAGCCACTGTAGGACATTCACCTTTTGTTGTTTAACCACTCCTGTGTTGCTTTGGCCTTGTGCTTGGGATCATTGTCCTGCTGAAAGGTGAAGTTTCTCCCAAGCTTCAGTTTTTAGCAGACTGAAGCAGGTTCTCTTGCAGTATCTCCCTGTATTTTGCTCCATCCATTCTTCCTTCAATTTTAACAAGATGCCCAGTCCCTGCTGATGAAAAGCATCCCACAGCATGATGCTGCCACCACCATACTTCACTGTAGGGATGGTGTTTCTCGAGAATGGGCAGTGTTAAGTTTGCGCCACATATAAGCGCTTTGAATTGTGGCCACAAATCTCTATCTTGGTCTCATCAGACCACAAAACCTTGTGCCACATCTTAGCTGGGTCACCCCATGCTTTCTGGCAAACTCAGATGTGCTTGATATGGTTCTTTTGAGTAATGGCTTCTTTCTAGCCACCCTCCCATACAGGCCAGTATTATGCAGAGCTCTTGATATGGTTGACTGGTGCACCTTCACTCCACTCTCAGCCACTGAACTCTGTAGCTCCTTCAAAGTGATTGTTGGCCTCTCTGGGCTTCCCTCACTAGTCTCCTTCTTGTTCAGATGCTGAGTTTTGAGGGACGGCCTTGTCTAGGTAGTGCCTGGGTGGTGTGATGCAGCTTCCACTTCCTCACTTTGATCCAGCAGTGCACACTGGGATATCCAAACACTTGGATATTATTCCGTACCCTTTTCCTAATTTATGCATGTCTATTACTTTATCTCTAACTTCCTTAGCATGCTCTTTAGTCTTCATTTTCACACCCTTCCTTCAGATTCACAGTCTGACCAATGGTCATTAAACTGAGGGGGGGTTTTATCCAGAAAATGTGAGCTACTTTAATGTTTCAGAGGAGGTGAGGCCAATTGTAAGCCAATTGTGTCCTCGTTAGGGCAATATTTTTCATCTGTGTACACTTGGAGCTTCCAGAGCACAGGGGTTGAATACTTATGCAAACAGCATACTTCAGTTATTTCATTTTCTTAAAAATATATTCTAACATGAAACCAATGTCACTTTACAATAATTATTTTGAGGGTCAGTCTTTTTAAATAAAATATTACACAGAACAAAATCTCAATGTATCATTTGTCATTCAGACAAATCTGACAACTTTCAAGGGGGGGTTGAATACTTTTGCAAACCACTGTAGGTCTCCAATTCAAAGAAACGGCCCCAGTTAAATCACACCAAATAGGTTTTAAATCAGAAGAAATAGTCCTCTACAAATGCAGGCTGCTACACAGTGAAACATCAAACAAATGAGCCCACTTACAGCTGCCAAAACAGGTTTCAAAATTCCAACAGCCCCAAACAATACCCTGCTAGCCCTTAGAAGTAGTAAGAAAGAAAAGAAATAACCTTCTACCAAGTAGAATCCACAAGAAACAATGTAAAAACAACAAGAAGAAGCTACTGTACTATAATATATGGATCATGAAAATAATACTATTGAAAACGGTGCAAAAAAATCCTTGTAATAGATACCATTTCCCCATAATAGCACACTTCACTCCCAATAATTCACTCCCAATAATACTATCGTTCAGACTTTAGTACAACAGTATTATCACTCCAGCAGAAAAGCGCAAGTACGCCCTGCCACCTCGTGCTCACCGCGAGTCAGCGTCTTCAGCAGTTAGCATGAAGAATTAAAAAAACTGATCTGCGGGAAATGGTCACCACAAAACTTTCCGTCTGCGAGAATAATACCTCTGTCAAAGCCACAAACTATTACTGAAAACAGGCTACAGTTCATCTCTGACCAAGAAAATCAAAATACCTTAAAAAAAGACAGCCTTTAGCTATTACTCTTACAACAAACAGTTTCCTGCACTTTGCTGATGACCTCTTCAAACAGCTTCCTGATTCCTCATTCAAGCCAATCTTCAGCCTATACAACACTCCAACAGGTAAGAACTCACCACCTTCTCACATCCATATATTACAAAAAATAAGAAATAGGTTACAGTGAATTACTTTGCTAAAATTCCATCTCGAGGTTCTGGGGACATAGAAACCTCTCTAGCTTTGCTCTCAAGGTAATTGTCCCCAGAACCTCTCGATGGAATTATAGCCTTGTAATTCACTGTACCCTATCTATTACTCTGTTTGTAACAGATCTGATCCTGTCCCCTTCTAGTTCCTAGCATCGTACCATAGAATGTATTGTACCATAGTTCATGCAATCAACTTACTGATTTAAGAAAGGGACTGCCCTGCCTCTGCTCTGGAACCACAGAATTGGTACCTTTTACTAATTAGATTCAGGTTTTGTCCAGTCTTTTGAAAACATAGCAAGTTTTGAGGACCTCATTCTTTAAATATTTTGTTTTTGTAGTCTGAAGAAAAGAGGAAAATTGATGAACTGATTATCAGTGGAAAGGAAGAGGGACTGAAGGTAACGTCTGGCACCCCATCTGCAACTAATTTGTTTAACTCTGCTTTGTTTAGCACTGACCAATTACTAAAGTGGCTGTCTTTTTTTTGAACCATGGACTTTCATCCTTTCTTATAGTTAAGGTTTTTTCTGATATATCGATAATATACTGCTGTTTTTTTTCCCCACTGACGAACATAAAAAATATTAGTATCACCTATTTTTTCTGAATTGCTTGCTGAACACGTAGTATGCTGAAATATAACAGATTTTTTTTCTAACTTTAGTTTATTGAAATCCAGATTACAGTACAAAACACATTTTTCAGATGAAGACATACTACAATCATACATAATACATTTCATGCTTCTTTCTGTGACAATAAATGTACCATATTTAACATTTAACTCGACAGGTACTCCACTTTTTAAAACTTGTATAACACTAGTCAAACTAGTTTAACACATTTTATAAAACCAATCAGTTCTTCCTATATGGGATTTCTGTTCCTTATTAGAGGGTTTAATTGTTGTTGAGTTCTCGTCTGAGCTTTGCTTTAGTCTCTGTGACACTAATTTCAGACCTATACGGTGGAGGCATTCAGGAGAAGGCGAAAAACTCAAGTGCTAAGCTAGCATACCCTGAAGACATACTGTAAGATTTTTATGCTGGTTGAATTTGTGGATTTTATTGTGTATTCAGTAATTTTCTCCTGACTCTGGTTGGTCCAGCACTATCTATCAACTTTGCAGCTTCCCCTATTTTACTTCTCATGTATTATGATTGTATGTTACTGGTAAAACATGTAATTCGTGCTCACTGCTTCACTATGCTGAACCATACCATATCTTGCCTGTAATACATGTAAATCATGCTCACCATTTCACTTTCTCTTTCATGAAAATCCCGGGTCGCCCCTGAAAAAGGGACCTCCGGGGCCCAGTGGGCTCACCCGGTCACCAAAATTTAATTAATAAATAAAAAATAAATATTTTATTTGATTTTATGTCTGGAATTTTTTGTATCGTGCCCAGAGCCTCCGGGATTGGGCGCCTAAGAAATCAACTTATTTACTTACTAATGTATGTCCCACAGGACGCATTCCCACTCCTAAGGTCGAAAGGTATGCTTGTTATTGGCTAAGTGCACCCCCCACGCCCAGTCTTGTCCTATCTATTTTATAACTTGTGGGATCTCATGTTCAGGGAAAATGTTAGAGCAGCTGACTCCTTCAGTAGAAGTTTATCCAAATATAATATTTTGCCGCAGTCCAGCTTGTATTTCACATTCGTTCTGTATTCCTCCTTCCCATTATTCATTCCTTAGGTCATCTGCATGAATACAGGATCTTTGCTCCTGAAGTGCTCATCTATTCCTGTTGCTGTCTCCCTACCTGAGATCATAATGCACTGCTTGTAACAACACTGTTACTCCCATGGCATTAGACTGTGATGTCACAACAGAGGTTTATGACTTGAAGTAGGGAATCCGCTGTCACGGCAGATGAACCTTAACGGATAAAGATTATGTATTCATGCAAATGTTCTTAGTAATAAATACTGGGGAGGAGAAATATTTAGAATATACATGGAATGGAACCTGAATTGTACCTAATTATTATGTTTTTGAAGGCGTCAGCAGCTGTTTAATTTTCCCATTGTGTAAATATCCTGAACCAACGCAGCCTGGGTAGTGAGCCTAGGAGGATCTACCTGCAGCAGTTTTTCAGCATGCCTTTATTTGCTACTGAGATTAGGATTCTCCTTAGATATTTTGTCTACATTGGGATTTTTTAATTGTTCTATGGAATTGCTAACACACGGTGGGATTTGGCAAAGGGACATCTGTCTGCCATTGATTCTTGGCCAGTTGGAGTGTTAGCTGCAGCCAGCATTGTTACTGTCTCGCCGGGAATCATCAAAAAGGCTCAGTAAGAGCCCACTCCATGTGAGCAGTACTTACATCTGTAGCTTTACTAAGGGTGGCTCCCACTGCGCATGTCTGCAGAGCCATACCAGGGAAGTGTTCACACTGTCACTGAGCACTGTGCCTTGGATTTCACCCCAGAAAACATGTAAGTTTTGTTGGTACTAAAGTGTTTTGCTCCCTGCACGGGTCCTGCTGTCTTACCGACCACCCTTATCTGGGGGATGGTTACTGTTTGCCACACAACCAAAGAGTGCGCGTCCATGGAGGGATTTAAACGATCTTTAAAAACACATCTTTGGCACCAAGCATTTGGCGACTGACTTGTGCTATTTATTTAAATTTTGGTGGTTTGTTTGCTGCATCAACTAAGCCGCTGCAGTATGTGTAATATGTGATATGTTTTTAAATTTCGTTTGGCGCCTTGGTTCTGGAAAGAAGCCATAAAAAGTTTTTTTATTATTATTAGAAGATAGGCAAGTTGTTTACCTGTCACTCTTTTTTTTTTTTTTTAATCTTGTTTATTCTGTAGGCTTCAGGCCCCTTGTCAGACCCCCATAGTTCCCCCACCTGGCATCCCCTCCAGCTGCCCTGTAGCTTACCCTCTATGGTGGGGCTCCCCAGGGGCAGTGACCAAGATCCTCCTGTAGTCCAGCAGAGTCTTAGGCCGGGGCGTCTTCCGGGGTGGGGGTGTGGGGATGAGGTTTTATGTGGTGCTGATCCTGGGTTTACATGCTCTGCAGACATCTGCCATCGTCTCCTTCCCTACAACGTGGTCCTAGCTGGTGTACTCCCAGCCTCCGCTGGGTGTCACTAGTGTGCCTGACGCAGATGACCCCCATGATCATCCTACCTCCCCCTGGCCAGCCCTTTCTGAACCCATATTGTCAGCATCACAGGCCCTAGCACTACACATGTGACATGTACTATATGTGTATTGTCTGTCTGCTTCTTTATTCATTGCAGTTTATAGGCTATATAGGCCCTTATAGGGGCGATTAAGGCCGTCTCATGTGTTTATTGTGTAATAAGTATATGTAGTGTTTAAACACTTCCGATAGTGCTTTTAGAAGTCTGAACATTCAGTTGCTTAAAGAACAAGTGTTTACTTTCAATAAATAGACAACTAACTATTTATTGTATTTTGAGTTTTAGCCCCAGCCTAAGACTCTGCTGGACTACAGGAGGATCTCGGTCACTGCCCCTGGGGTGCCCTACCATAGGGGATAAGCTACAGGGTCGCCAATCAGGGCACTGTTGACCTGGTGTTCACCTTGATTGTTCGGTGCTCTATTTCAGAGGAGGTCTTCCCAGATGCCTTGAAGGAGGCACTGGTTAGATCTCTTCTGAAGAAACCATCATTAGACCCTGACGTCAACTCAAATTACCATCCGATCTCCAACCTCCCATTTTTAGGGAAGGTTGTTGAGAAAGTTGTGAGGCAGCATCTTGAGGAGCACCTCGTGGCCTTTGATCTTTTCGAGCTCCTCCAGTCAGGGTTTCGTGCGAGGCACAGCATGAAAACCGCACTAGTTTGGGTGCATAATGACCTCCTCGGGGCTAGAGATCGTGGGGAGGGGTCAATTCTCGTTCTACTCAGTCTCTCTCTTCAGCTTTTGACACGGTAGACCATTGTGTGTTGCTTGACTGCCTGAGGGAATTTTGTGGACTCGCTGGCACTGTCATCTTCTGGTTTGAGTCCTACCTCATGAATAGGAGGCAATGGGTAGTGATAGGGAACTTCTGATCCTCCCCAGCCTCCTGTTGTGTGGAGTACCTCAGAGTTCGGTCCTGTCACCAATGTTTGCCGTGTATAAGCTGCCCCTGGGAGAGACCATTCGGAAATACAGGCTGGGTTTTCATTGCTATGCGGATGATACCCAGCTGTATTTTTTCTTTGTCCCTGGGACACCCAGTGTGGTGGAAGTGCTAAATAACTGCCTTGCCAAGATCAGTGACTGGATGTCCTCCAGCTGGTTGTGACTGAATCCCGATAAGAAGGAGGTACTGTTGGTTATATGAAATAGCAAAAACAGCTCAAGCTGCCAAATGGTGTGTGCAGGTACTGGTGGTGGAGTCAAACAGGGGGCATGACAGGTTGGCCTCTGGCGCAGAAAAAGGTTTATTCCTGAAAACTGTACCAATGAAGGCCTCCTCTAGGGTGCATGATCTTGGTGTGACCTTTGACAGTGGATTGACATTTGAAGCCCAGTTGTTATCCGTTGTCCGGACCAGCTTTTACCATCTTATGAATATCACCAGGATCAGGCCCCTAGTTCCACCCATGAACCTCCCCACCTCGTTACATGCCTTCGTGACATCAAGGCTTGACTACTGTAATGCGTTCTACCTTGGTGTCTCAGGAGGTACCCTCCGCCAGCTGCAGCTAGTGCAGAACGGGGCTGCTAGGTTGTTGACTGGGCAGTCGAAATACTGCCACATCACCCCGGTGCTGCGTGAACTGCACTGGCTGCCAGTCAGGTGGAGTATCCTCTTCAAGGTGGGCTTGCTGACCTTTAAGGCCCTACATGGGCTGGGCCCTGGATACTTTTCTGACCTTTTGCACCCGCCACCTCGGTCCTCTTACTCTAGGGGCCTCGTTGCGATTCCCAGGATGAGGTTAAAAACTGCTGGCGACAGAGCATTTAGTGTTGCCGGCCCTATCCTGTGGAATTGGCTTCCACCATCTGTGAGGGAGGCCACTTCAGTTGAAGTATTTCAAGGTCTGCCTCAGGACCTTCTTGTTCAGTCAAGCTTTCCCAGACACTGTCTTTTAACTCTTACAAAGAAACATAGACACACAGAAGTTGTCGGCAGATGGGGACCATACGATCCATCAAGTCTGCCCTTGGCTTCCTACCCCCCCCCCCACACTTAGCTGCCTGCTTGTATATCCCACAGTGTCTGTCCCATGCCCGCTTGAATTCCCCCACTGTCTTGACTTCCACCATCCCCTCTGGTTGGATATTCCATGGTTCCACAACACACTCTGTGAAGAAGAATTTCCTCGTACTGCTTTTGAACTTTTCTCCCTTAAGTTGAAGGTTGTGCCCCCTAGTCCTGCTGTAGTCCTTTACCTGAAAGAGGTTCTGCACGTGCACCCTGTTGTTGCCTTTAAGGTATTTGAATGTTTCTATCATGTCCCCACGATTCCTGTGTTGTTCTAGGGAGTATAATTTGAGGTCATCCAGTCTTGCCTCGTACAGTTTCTGATGCAAGCCCTGCACCATCTTTCGTTGCTCTTCTCTCTACCGTCTCCAGCCTATCTATGTCCTTCCTGAGGTGTGGCCTCCAGAATTGGACACAGTACTCCAGGTGAGGCCTGACCAGGGACCGATACAGGGGCATGATTACTTCATGCCTTCTGCTTGTGATGCCCCTCCCTATGCATCCCAGGATACCACTAGCCTTTAGTGCTGCCTTTTCACATTGTCTACTGACCTTGAGATCATCTGATATGATCACCGCTAGGTCTCGCTCCTGCCTGGTAGCCACCAGCTGCTCCCCTCCCATTGAGTACAGTTTCCCTGGGTTATGCTTTCCCAGGTGCATGACCTTGCATTTTTTTAGCATTGAATTTCAATTGCCAAGTCTTGGACCACTCCTCCAGTTTTCGTCAATCAGCTTCCATGCTTTGCTGTCCCTCTGTGTCTACTCTGTTGCCGATTTTGGTGTCATCTGCAAACAGGCACACCTTTCCCTCCAGTTCATCCACAGTGTCACTGATAAATATGTTCAAGAGGATCGGCCCCAGAACTGAGCATTGTGGGACCCCGCTAGTCACCCTCCCCTCCACATACAGAGTGGCATTTACTAATACTGTCTAAGTTCTCCCATGTAATCAGTTTCTTACCCAGTTCGTAACCTTGGGTCCAGTTCCCATGTTCTCCAGTTTTTGACTAGTCTCCTGTGTGGAATGGAGTCAAAAGCTTTGCTGAAGTCCAGGTAAACCACATCCACTGCCCCACCCTTATCCACTATTTTGGTGACCCAATGGAAAAAATCAACCAGGTTTGTCTAGCAGGACCTCCCTGCCGTGAAACCATGTTGATTTTTGTCGAGCTGACCAGTTTGCTCCAAAAAAGCTATGATTCTTTCCTTCAGCAGGGACTCCATCAATTTTCCCATGACTGACGTTAGACTAACTGAACGGTAGTTACCTGGCTGTTCCTTGCTTCCACTCTTGTGGAGTGGTACTACTGTTGCACTCTTCCAATCCTCCCCGTTCCTTAATGATTTGTTTGAAGAGCACTGCTAAGGGGACTGCCAGTTCCCTCCCTAGTTCTTACAGTATTCTTGGGTGTATCCCATCTAACCCCATAGCTTTATCTACCTTTTAACTTATCTATTTCTATTTCCTCCAGGATCCTTTCCTCTGTGAAGGGACCCGTGTCTATTCCTTCAGTCGGACACTTCTTTATGCCTATTGTTGGTCCGTTACCATCTGCTTCCTGTGTGAAGACTGAGCAGAAGTACTCATTGATTGCCTCTGCCTTCTCCCCGTCTTGCTCTGTGGTTTGTCCGTCTTTTTTTGCGACTCTAACAATGCCCCCTTTGGTCTTCCTTTTTTCACGTATGTACGTGTAAAAGGTTTTGTTACCCTTTTTTACTTTCTGAGCTATCCTAACCTCTGTTTGAGCCTTTGCATTTCTTATCACTTTCCCTGTCTCTTTTAGTTTCTGTTTATATTCTGTTTTGTCTGCCTCGTTCCCCCGACTCCTTGAACTTTGTGAAGGCTGTGCATTTTTCTCTCACCATGGTTGCCACCTCCTTGGAAAACCATAGTGGGTTTTTCCTCCTTTTGTTCTTACTAACCTGATGGGCACACTGTGATGTGACCATGGTTATTGCATCCTTCAGCCTTGTCCAGTATTCCTCAGTGTTCCCTTCTGTCGAGTTACTAAGGTTGTCTCTTATTCAGGCCTTCATGTTTGGGAAGTTTGCCCTCCTGAAGTCAGGGACCTTCAGTTTGAATTGTGTGGCGTCTACCGTCCTTTTTACCCTGACCCATACTGTGTTGTGATCACTGTTGCCCAGGTGGTTCCCTGCTTCGACACCCGTAACCCTATTGCTATTTGTGAATATCAGATCTAGAACCGCATTACCCCTTGTGGGTGATGTCACTAGTTGACTTAGGCCTGCTTCCTCTAGTCTGACTAGGAATTCCCTGCTCTTCTGTGATGCTGCTGTATGGGTATTTCAGTCTGTGTCCGGCAGATTGAAATCCCCCACCAGCACCATGTCCCCTTTGCCTGACATCTGGAGGGTGGTTTCCAGGATTTCCATATCCCTGTCTTCCTCCTGATTTGGAGGTCTGTAGATTATTCCTACCCAAATGGGTTTCTGGCTTCCGGACCCTATTGTGATCCATAGAGCCTCTGTTTCCCCTAGTGCCTGCTGCATTTCTGTAGCATTGATGGTATCCTTAACATAAATAGCTACCTCCTCCCTTTTTCCTAGTCCTGTCTCTCCCAAACAAGTTGTACTCCGGGTTAATCACCTCCCAACCATGATTATTTGTGAACAATGTTTTGGTCACAACCACCCAGCCTAGTCCTGCCTCAGCTGTTGTGGCAATGAGGTCGGTCATCTTGTTAGCCAGCCAGAAATCTTATTTCAAACAATATGAAGTCTTGCTGTATTCTGACAATAGCAGTGAGTCCCAACCTTCGAACTGCCCCGGAGATGAGAGTTAACTTTCCATGCCAGGCATGGAACACTGAGCTCGAGCTCGGTTGAGACTCTGTCTGTTGCTGTTTAAACTCAAACCGTCAGATTCTTTACTCCACCTCACTGAACAGTCGCTCCGGAGATTTCTCCTTCTGCTCGGTTCAATTTGTCGGTTAAAGTACCGCTTTTCTCGGTTTTCGACCGAATTTAAACTGTAACCTGTCGGTTCAGTCTCTGTCTGTGGTATTTGTGAGTACTAGATAGGTTTATATTACTTTATTCTGTGTGGAACTTGTAAACGGTTCATCGGTTCAGTTTGAACCAATCAAGTTGTTAAAAAATCTTTATTTGTACTTTTAGAGTGTGGTTACCGGTTCTTATCGGTTCTAAAAAACTGGATTTTATTACGTTTTTTTCCATGACCCGTAACATGGTCAGGAACCGATAAGAGGGTCTTGCCTGGTGGATTGCCATTAAAAGGGTAAGTTTGGTTAGGACTGGCACAATGTCTGAGAAACCCAAAAGAAAAACCGGGCCCACTGGGTTTCAACACTGCAGTGTGTGTGTGGGGAAGTCTTTGCTAAGGCTGACCCCCACACCACCTGTGTTTATTGTCTGGGGTTTGACCACCTCAATGCAGACTGCCAGATTTGTAAAAATTTTCCTGCAGCTACCCTAGAAAAGAGCCTTGGTAGGCTCGGGGAAAGGGAGGCCAGAAAGTCCGCTGAACCGGATGGCCAGCCCGGTTCGGTTCAGACCGAACCAGAAGGAGTGCCCTCTGACCAGGGCGAGACTTCTTCGGGCAAAAGGAGAGCCAATTCTGAGGAGTCGGTTCCGGCTAAGAGAACAAGAAAGGAAAATCAGCTGGTGTGGATCCAAACTTTCTTCTCCAACCGCTGAAGAAATAGCCAGCGATAAAAATTGTGCAGTCGCTTTCAGCCTTCCGACCGAACGGCACCATCAGGGAGGCGCTCGTTTCGGCTGGTTCCACCGGTTCAAGAGTATGATTTAGAGGAATATTATGAACCGGAGGAGGAGGAAGAGGAGTATGAGGAAAGTGAATGTGGTTTTGAAAGTCTGGATGTGCCCATTGACCCAGACATCTCCCCAGACAGACCTTCAGGAGTGTCTCCTCCTAGGCTTTCTGAGTCCCCGTCCCATTTCATGTTTTATAAAAAAAAGTGGCTGAAACCCTCCAGCTTCCTATGGAAGAAGCTGTGGATGACCAGGAGGAGCCTGACTATGTGGAAATGATGGATATCCCAGAGTCCAGGAGACTGTCTATTCCCTTACACAAATCTTTTGGGAAACAGACATTTAAGATTTTAAAGACTCCTAATACAATACCTCCTGTGGATAAAAGAATGGACAAGAGGTATACATTGTCAGGCTCTGATACGGAGTTCCTTACACAACAATGCAGCCATGTTGGGGTAGTGCAGGCTGCAGCCTGTGATAAGGCAAATATTCCCTTGGCTTCACACCCCCCCCAGACAAGGACTCCAGGAGGATTGATGCCATGGCAAAGAAACAGTACATGGCAGCATCCTTGGGACTCAGACAGGCCAACTATATGGCCTATACTGCGAGGTATCAAAAATCCAGATGGGACACTGTCATGGCTTTAGCAAAACAGGTCCCCGGCCAGCTTGCCAAGGAGCTGGAGCAGGTGGCTGCTGATGGTATTGAGGCATTCAAGGTGCAATTCCATGCTGCAGTGGACTCCAATGATGTGTCATCTAGAGTCATGGCTACATCTGTGGCACTTCGTAGAATGGCTTGGCTCAGATGTACTAGCCTGTCACAGGATACCCAGACTAAGGCCATGGATTTTCCTGTTGTGGGTAATTCTCTGTTTGGGGAGCAAACAGAGAATTACATGAAGAAAATGGACGAATATAGGACCACCTATAGGAGTGCACAGGCCAAGGAAAGGCAGGCCACTCCTCAGAGGCAGCACCCCAGGGGCAGGCCTTTTCATAGGCCTTTCTACCAAGCCCAGGCCTCCTCTTCTGCCTATGCTCAGAGGGGGTTCTTTAGAGGGAGAGGCAGAAGGGGTACAAGCAGACCTGCTTCCACCCCTCGGCCAAAACCCCCTGCCAAACAGGCACCCTGATGGGTTTGCCAGGGCCGATTCTCCACTACCTGTAGGGGGCAGGCTGGCTTACTTTGTCCAGGACTGGGAGTCTCTAACATCAGACGAGTGGGTCCTGGAAGTAGTTAGGACTGTTCTCAGCTTCAAAAAATTTCCAAAGCTGAGAACCAGATCCTTTCCCCTGCAAATCCTCAGAGACACTTGCCCTAGAGGCAGAGGTCTCTTCCTTCTGGCTCTCAGAGCTGTGGAAAGGGTTCTACCTCTACACCAGGGCAAAGGATTGTACTCAGGTACTCCTTACCCCAAAAAGACAGGAGAATGGCGGCCCATCCTGGATCTCAGATACTTAAACAAGCACCTTTTAAACCAAAATTCAAAATGGTGACTCTGGGAATTATTCTACCTCTCTAAGGCCAGGGACTGGCTAGTTTCCCTGGACCTCAAGGATGCCTGTTTCGTATTCTCATCAGAAGCTCCCATCGAAAGTACCTCAGGTTCAGAGCTGCCCTCAGGCCATTACCAGTTCAGAGCAATGCCCTTCGTCTAACCTCTGCTCCAAGGGTGTTCACAAAATGCCTGGCAGTAGTAGTTGCTTCTCTAAGAAGGCAAAGCATTGCCATCTTCCCATACCTGGACGACTGGCTCATAGTAGGCCAGTCCCCAGACCAAGTCAATTTACACCTACAGATAACTCGGCAACTGCTCACCTCTTTGGGTTTCCTTCTGAATCTTTCAAAGTCAGTTCTAGAGCCTGTTCAGCTCCTCACCTTCATAGGCGCAGAGCTAGATACAGAAAAGGCTACAGCTTTCCTTCCCCTGGACAGGGCAAGGACCCTTATCACACTGGCCTCCTCATTCACCCTGCAGGTGTCTCGACCAGCAAGGCATTTTCTGCAGCTCCTGGGGCACATGGCTGCTTCCACAGCAGTGGTGCAGGGAGCAAGATTTCAGATGAGGGACATTCAGTTCCATTTGAGAGCCTTTTGGTCTCAAAAGAAGGACCCTCTGACCAAATTGATCCCAGTGACTTCTAACCCTGATCCAGGCCTTACAGTGGTGGCAGGATCAGAACAGTCTAAGACAGGGAGTTCCCTTTGTCACTCAGTCCCACTCTATAATCCTTACTACAGATGCCTCCCTCTTGGGGTGGGGGGCTCACTTGGGCGACCTGACTACCTAGGGGTTGTGGTCCCCTCAGGAATCTCTGCTTCACATCAATCTATTGGAACTCAGAGCAGTATTTCTAGCACTTCAAGCTTTTTCCAAATCTGTTCAGAACAAAGTTATTCAGGTCAGAACAGACAATACCACCACAATGTGGTACATCAACACGAGGAGGCACTCGGCCTACGGCCTTGGCACAGAAGCAATGAAGTTGTGGTCTCTGGCTTATTCCTGAACACCTCCCTCACAGCAGTACACCTCCCAGGCAAGGACAATGTCCTGGCAGATGCTCTCAGCAGGATATCTCAGGGCCATCACGAATGGTCACTGGATCCCCTGGTCTTGGAGGTGATATTCTTCAGATGGGGCACCCCACAGATAGATCTTTTTGCAGCCCCAGACAATCACTAACTTCCCCTTTTTTTCTGCAGGCCCCCAGTGTTGGGCTCAGTCCCCCTGGATGCCTTAGTTCTCAGTTGGGAAGGGAAGTTCCTGTATGCTTTTCCCCCCTTCCCTCTCCTGTTCAAAGTGCTAGTCAGAATCAGGTCTCAACCCTGCAAGGTGATTCTGATTGCTCCAGACTGGGCCAGACAGCCCTGGTATCCTCTCCTGTTCTCCTTAGCAGTCCATCTTCCCCTGTGTCTTCCCAGGAATTACAACCTGTTAACCTGTGCTCAGGGGAGGGTTTGGTACCCGAATCTCAAATCTCTCAATCTCAAGGCCTGGCTCTTGAAGAGTTAGTTTGCTGATTTACACCTCTCCCAAGGTGTAATGGATATTCTGAAGGCTTCTAGGAAACCTTCCACCAGGACTACTTATAATTCCAAGTGGAAAAGATTTTCCATATGGTGCTCTGGAAGGAATGTTTTCCCAGAGTCTGCTGATCTGCCCACAGTCCTTGAATATATGGTCCATTTGAATAGCTTGGGGCTTAGACCAGCTACACTAAAGGTGCATCTGGCAGCTGTTTCTGCTTTCATTTCAGCAGGTAAGCCCTCTTCTCTTTCAGCTCACCCTGCATTCTCCAAGTTTTTTAAGGGATTGCTTCATACCAACCCTCCATTCAGGGACCCTGCCCCTGCTTGGGACCTTAACGTTTGCATTGCTCAGCTTATGCAACCCCCTTTTGAGCCTTTGTCTTCAGCAGAGCTTAAGTACTTGACTTGGAAAACTGTGTTCCTGGTAGCCATCACTTCTGCCAGACGCATAAGTGAGTTACAAACCCTGTCAGTGGAGCCTGATTTTATCTCCTTCCATAGAGATAAGGTGGTCCTCAGGACTAACAGGAAGTTTTTGCCTAAGGTGGTTTCAGATTTCCACCTTAACCAATCTATGTATCTTCCTGTGTACTTCACTGACCATTCCTCCTCTGGTGAGAGGAGGCTGCACAGTTTAGATGTGAAAAGAGCCCTTAGCTACTACATAGAACGTACCAAGGGTCACAGATTTGACTCCCTCCAACTGTTCCTCACTTGTGGTGAGGTTGGTAAAGGGAAACCTGCCACTAAAAGATCCATTGCCAGGTGGATTGTCTCTTGTATTCAATTTTGTTATGAAAAACTGGGTAAGGTTCCACCCTCAGGCCTGGGGGCTCACTCTACCAGAGGTACAGCTGATTCCCTGGCTGCTGCCAGGGATATTCCTATTCTAGGGAGATGTCAAGCAGCTACCTGAAAAACAGTTCACACTTTTACCAAGCATTACTCCCTGGATATCCAGGCTAGGAGTGATGCTCGGTTTGGCACAGCTGTGCTTCAGAGTCTATTTTCTAAGTAGGTTCTGTCCCTCCTCCATGGAGGTACTGCTTGGTAGTCTGCTATTGTCAGAACACAGCAAGACTTCATGTTGTTTGAAGAAAAATACCACCTTAGTAATGTTGTTCTTCTAAAGGAGTCTTGCTGTATTTCTGACCCCCCCGCCTTCCCTCTCAGAACCTATGTTTTTGGAATGTGGTGGCAGTGGCAGTGTTGGCACTCAGGAGGTGCCCCACCTTGTTGTTTTCACTTTCTTTTTCTTGGGTGAGTGGGTGTTGTGTTTTTCATTTTTGGGTCTCCTGACTTGAGTCTTTGTTTTGGGACCAAAAAATTTGTTATTATATTTAGTAGCCAGTTGGCTAGTGTAGGTTTACAGCTTCCACACAGGACCTTAGTGAGTTTAGCTCGTAAAGATCTGACGGTTTGAGTTTAAACAGCAACAGACAGAGTCTCAACCGAGCTCGAGCTCAGCGTTCCATGCCTGGCATGAAAAGTTAACTCTTTCATCTCCGGGGCAGTTTGAAGGTTGGGACTCACTGCTATTGTCAGAATACAGCAAGACTCCATTAGAAGAAACAACATTACTAAGGTGAGTAATCTTTTCTTCTGGGATAATCTATTAGCAACTGTTTTTAGCTTTGACTGCTTTATTTATATGATTTGTTTAATTTATTAATAATGTTGTTTATGTTTTTGTTTCCATTTTATGAATAGTTTCTGTTTTTTGTATGGTGCCCAGAGCCTCTGGGATTGGGCGCCTTGAAAAATAAAATTTGCCTTACCTAATTACTTTCTACTTTTGTAATAAAGTATTTGTTTGTGTGAATGAAACAAGTGGGTTTTCACCTTTGCTTTTCACACTGCTAGTAAAAAAGAATTTAATAGAATTCTGGTATTGTGGTGTCAGAAACTGCCTTTGACTTTGAAGCTCAGTGTATTTCAGTAAGAAACTAAATATATTTTCTATCTTTTCCAAAAGAAATAGGATACTTCTTTCAGCAAAAAACTTTGCCTTTTATATGTTCATAGGTCCATCTGTATGATTTTGTAGTTTTTAAAACCATTAAGTGGCTTCTTTTTTCTTCTTCCCGATTCAGATTTGGTTATGAAGAGAATGTCACCCGCTAAATTACAACAGAGCACAAGTTATCAAAAAACACACATTTCTATTAAATATTTGATATTTTGGTAGTTGAATGTGTTATTTCTCTCTAAAAATCTGAAAACCGTTTTGTGTTTTCTCATTAAAATACACTACCATCCTTGTTTAGTAAAGAGTTTCTGACTTCGTAATGCAAGGGTGTCATTGGATACTTTTTTTTACTGGCAGTTGGCAAAATGCAAATAAACTGACGAAAAGGTAAGTAAAGAAATAAATGAAGACAAACTGAATGATTGCAGAAGCATCTAAAGGCCACAGACCTTCATTCTTTAAGATATACACCCTTACAAAGTACTTGCACTTTCACCTTGATACAGAATGGCCATCTAGGCAAAAGTGAGTTCAAAATTGTTGATTTTTTGTTTACATTTTTTTGTGGTTTTTGCCCTGGCCCTGCCCAGGTCGCGTGTGGTGGCACGCACACGTCGCAGCTGTGGGTCACCCTCCTCATTCCATGCCGCCCCGCCCACCTATGCTACCCGTCGGACCTCCACCCGACAGCGAAACTGCTCGGGGGGGGGCCACGCAGATCCTCCCCAGGAGAGGAGAGCTGCCAGTATGGCTGCTCAGTCCTGCTTCTTCCTTCCCCCTGACGATCCAGTCCCATTCCCAAACTTGGGTCACTGGCGGAGTGAGAGGTATGCGTCCAACGCCTCAACCCTCAGCGCCACCGGGTTGGCTTAAAATTGTTGATTTAAAATTATTTAAAATTGTTTTCAAAGCTGTGGTGTTCAGGTCAATACTTAATTAGTGTGGAAGGTTAGGATGGTAAAAGTCTTGTGTATATAGTTTGGCCCCGATGAGGTGGCCAGCTGATCCTTCCACTTCCCAGTTGATCTGATGTGCATAAGGAACTTGGGCACTGGGGACAGATTCAGGGGATCTAGGGGTTAACGCTGGATGTTGCCCATCAATGAGGAGTATGTGGGGGCCACCAGAAGGGTGCAGAAACCCCAGTGGGTTTCTCATCAAGGATGTACGGTTGGCCTGTGGAGGGTTCCCCTGAAGAATGTCTCTCTCAATGAGAGATATCGGGGGCGAGGTGGGCGACGATGACGGAGACTGCCCCAAGCAGTGTCATTCATGAAGATGGCAAGCGAGGTTGTAGTAGAACTGAGGACAGCAAGAACAAGGTAGGAGACTTATCTCCAGGGCACAAGGAGGGATGGAGGAAGCAAAGTCTTCCAGCAGTGGCATAGTGAGCCTATCCCACAGGAGAAGAGATCCACGTGGGAGGGTCATTGGTCGCCATTGCAGGGCACACTGCTGTATGTGGCTCTAATGTGGTGGGCCTTCATTTGATTCAGACAGAAAGAGAATAGAGGGTACTATGTGGGGTACTGTGGGGGGAGACACCCGATGGTCTCCTCTGGTAGGCACGGAGCTCACCAGTGGGACCTGCGCCCGCATGGCATGGCTGATAACAGAGGACGTTTAAGGCACAGCAAGGGGGCGTGCTACAAGATAGAAATGGAAATCACAGAGGGAATTGCGATCAGAATCAGATAATTTCCGACCCATCAAATATGGCCAGTCACAAAGCATGGCAAGAATAAGTGAGGAGATAAGGATCCCCTGGCACAACTCCATTCTGGCAGATGTGGATAGGCCAGTCCATGTGGCGCAAAGCGCCTGTGGAAAAAGGACCGAAAAAGTTAACAGAGGAGTCAGACAAAATAGGAAGTGCAGGGAATGAGGCAGGGTTCACATCTATCTATGCAGTGAATTGGCCAAGCCATTAGCAAGCCTGGGACACCGAGAAAACTATCGTATAGTTTTGGTACAGGCGGGGAACAGTGTATAGGAATCCAGATATGGGATAGTGAAGCTTGAATGTATGTAGAAAATGAGTTGCGATCCTTGGATCAATGAAATATGTATAAAGGAACATTCATAGTTTAATCACTAGTATATATCAAATGCTAAGAAGCTTTTGAGTGTCCTTGGTTTAGCTGAAACACCAGATAAGGTATCGGTGTTTCCTGAGGATTTTCAGGCCAGGGTATGTGTGTCTGATTACACACATAGCAGAGTGCAAGGGAACTGCCGGTGAGCAAAATGAACCCCTAGATGCAGGAGGTTTTTTGGGTCATGCCTACCCCTATTCCAGGGCAATGTTACCGCAGGGTGTACCTACATCTTCGGGGGGGGGGGTGCATCACTATCCTTTATTTTAGACAGCATTTACATAAATGCTGAAGGCCATTTGGTTTATGAAGTAATACTCTTCATTTTGTTCTGTTTGCCTGTTGCTAGAATATGCAGTTTGTGTGACTGGCATGTTTCTTAGATAAAACCTGTACCTCATGACACCAGCGACCCTTGTTTGGGAACGAGCCCGGGTCACTGGAGAGACAGCGGGTGGGAGAGGGAGTGAACATCCCAGTGGACTCTCACCCTCTGTGAGGAGGGCGGCTGACTGAGTGGCTTTACGACTGCCTTCTGCAGTAGCACGGGTTGCGTCATGCGCAGCAAACAAGTGAGCATGGAGACAGTTGGCTTGCACATGTGCACACCTGTTGTGTTCTTGTTTATGCGTCTGACTTCTGGGAGGATGAAAATGGAGGAAACAGCCAGCCAGTACACAGGATAGTTTCAGCATCCTGCACCCACCGACCAGATGTTGCTCTGATTGCAGACTTGGTCACTGTCGGGGAATTGCATCCCCCCACCCCACCCCGGTGGCCTCAACAGGGAGGTATGCCATGGGTCAGCTGTAGCAGATAAGTTCTGGAGATGATAGTGTGATGGGGCTGGGAGTGCCAGCTGATGTGGGCACCAGCCAGAGTTGGGAGGAAAAACAGAATTAAAAAAAAAGGAACCCGCACAGAACCTACACTTCATTGGAGCAGAACTTGACACATTTCAGGCAAGGCCCTTTCTTCCATGAGAAACAGTCCAGACACTGGTACAGTATGCAGCCTCCTTTCACTTGGGGACAAGAAGGACTACAAATGATTTTCATAGACAGGTGGGTCTCATGTCTACCACAACCTTTGTGAAACCATGGGCAAGGCAGCACATGACAGGAGTTCAGTGATACCTGAAAGAAAACTGTTCTCATCTCAGGGGTTCTCTGACTGCTCTGATACCAGTACAGAAAAGGGTCTTAAAGGTGATAGAAAAGTATTTGTACATAGTTAACTGCCCTCCCATTTTCCTTTTAGTGTTTTAACGAGTTTTTGATAAATTTACATTTGGTATACACTAAGATATACATAGAGTTCCACTCTCCTCAACAGCTGCAGTTCTTTGCTTTCATATTTTTAAAACATTCCATGACATCTGTTACACCATTCTGTGCTATTCATCTGAACGGTGAGGAATGATGTTATTGATGTCATAGGATGTTTAGGCAGTGTGGAAAGAGAGAGCAGCAATTGCTGAGGAGAGAGGAATTCAGGGTACTTATAGAGGAAAAACATTTGATTATTAATTTAACAGATTAACGGTCAACACATAGAATATTGGATAGACACTGTAAGGAAAATGGGGAACATCTGAAGGTGTTAAAAAAAAAAATATATATATTTCTTATCACCTGCAAGCTGCCGCCTACCTACCTCTCATCCTCTCTCTCTCTCTCTCCATTCCTCCTCCCATTCCCTCAGATCTAGTGACTCACGCACATTGGTGGTCTCACGCCACTCCTCCCTTATCGGCCAGACCGGCTTTGCCTATCAATTCCCTAAAACCTGGAACTCCCTCCCCCCTCAATTACGACATTCCTCCTCCACCTATTCTCTTGGCACTGCCCTCCACAATTTCCTCTCTCCCTGCTGTTCCTGCTTTAATTCTCCTTAACTCCTGTAATTAGTTCCCGACTGCCAACTATCTACCCCTAGCAGGGTTCATAGCATCCTGGAGGGTCAACTGGAGTTGGCAGCCAACACCCCCCACCTCTCTCCCCTTCCAAACTCACCTCTCCTTTTCCCCCTACGTATAGCACTTGCGTCCTACCTTGAGCCCTGTCTTGGTATTTCATACTAACATACTACTAACATACTAAAATGCCAGCAGAATAGGCCTAACGGTCTTTCGTGTCTGCTCGTTTGGTCAGCCCCCACCCTGGGTGCTGACCTTGCTGTCCCCCTCGCCTTCTCTGGCTTCTCCCTTCCCAGTTCCGGATATTCTTGTTGCATTGGATTTTGCTTCCAGAACCCTTCCCCTGTACCTGTCCCACCCCTTCTTGAACCCCTCCACTGTGTCTGCCTCCACCAGCCCCCTAGGTAGTGCATTCCATGGCTCCACCACCTCTCAGTGAAGTAGCACCTCCTCCTTTCTCCCTGAATCTTCCCCTCCAGCTTCCACCCATGCCCTCTAGTGGCCCCTTCCTCCTTCCTTCAAGCACCCTGACTGTTCCTCCCCATTTACCCTCTTCATGTACCTGAAGACTCTATCGTCCCCCGGTCCTTTCTCTTCCAGTGTGTACATATTTAGCTATTCGAGCCTCTCCTCATGGTCCTGTCCCCAAGCCCCAAATCATTTTGGTTGCCCTCCTCTGGACCCTCTCCAGGAGGTTAATGTCCCTCTTAAGTGTGGCCTCCAAAACTGCACGCAGTACTCCAGGTGCGGCCTCACCAAGCAGTTATACAGAGGAGTATCACTTCCTCCTTCTGGAGGTGATCCCTCAGCGATGCATCCCAGCATCCTGTTGGCCTTGGCTGCTGCCCTCCTACAAGTCTCAGGTTGTTCATCTTGACATCCACCACCACCCCCAGGTCCCTCTCAGCCATTGAGACTTGTAGTATTTCCCAGGGTGTACACTTGGCCTGGGTTTCTGGCCCCCAGGTGGAGTGCCTTGCATTTCCTGCATTGAACCTCAGCTTCCACTTTCTAGACCATCTTTCCAGAGCCTCCAGGTCCCCCTGCAGGGCCACCCTACCCTCCTCCCCATCCACCACCGTCCCCAGTTTTGAGTCATCTGCAAAGAGACTCATCTCACTCCTGATTCCTGTCCTTATGTCAGATAGGTGGCGTTGAAACAGAAGGGGCCCAGGACTGATCCTGTGGGACCCCACTAATGACCCTCCTTGTGGATGAGACTATCCCACTAACTACGACCCTCTGGGTCCGGTCCTGGAGCCAATTGCCTATCCATCTGATGATCTGGTCTCCCACCCCATTTCTCCTAGCTTATCCAACAGGCCCACGTGAGGAACAGAGTCAAATGCCTTGCTGAAGTCTAGAAGAGGACATCCACTGGTCTACCCAGGTCCAAGGCACTTGTCACCCAGTCATAGAACTCCACCAGGTTTGTCTGACATGAGTTCCTGGGATGAATCCATGCTGTCCATCGTCCAGGCACCCTGACTTATCCAGGTCCCCCTAGCCTCTCCTTGACAATGCCCTCCATCACCTTGCCCACCACCGATGTCAGGCTGACAGGCCTGTAGTTCCTGCCACCTCCCCTTGATCCCCCTTGTGGATAGGCACACATGCGCCACCTTCCAGTCTTGGGGCACCCACCCTGTCCTCAGAGAGATGTGAAAGCTCTGCCAGGGTTTCACCAGGACATCTGCAAGTTCCTTCAGCACTCTAGGATGTAATTTATCTGGCCCCGGTGCTTTCTCCGTCTTAAGGGAGCTGAGGGCTCTCACTCTCTCTGCTGTGATTTCCATTTCCGTACCCCTCTCCTGCTTAGCCCTCCCCCACCTGCCAGTGATGCCTCCCTCTCCCCAGACCTGCCGATCGGTAGGGTCCCCCCCTCCTCATTATCTCTCTCCTCCCATGTATGATGCAGCATCCCCATTTTCCCTGGTGAAAACTGAGGTGAAGTACTCATTTAGTACCTCAGCCTGCCCCCGGGTCTTGTGCCCATCTCTCCCTGATTTAATCCTGCTAATCTGCCCTTCACCTTCGTCTTTTCCCAATGTATCTAAAGAACCCTTTTCCTCTCCTAATTTCCCTGGCCAGGTTCTGCTCCTTCCTTGCCTTAGCTGCCCTCACCACTCTAGTGGCCCTTCTAGCCATCAGCTCGTACTCCTCTCGATCCCTTTCCTCCTTGAGCACTTGAATTCTTATAGGCTGCTTTCTTTTCCCACACCACCTCCTGGACCTCCTGGTCCACCAACAGGGTTTTTGGGCCCTACTGCATTTTGTCCTTACCTTGCACAGGTGCTGGTAGCATCCTGCACCCCTGTCCTGATGATTTCCACCTACTATCAGCCTCCATGTCTGACCCAATCCCATCCAAATGCTCATCAGGATCCTTCCACTTCCTTAAAATCCGCCCCCTGAAGTCAGTTACTTCCGTCTTTGTGCAGCCTTCTACCCTCCTAGGTCCAGGCAGAACCAGACCGTGGCATGGTCACTCCCGCTAATGGGTCCCTTACCTCCAGGCCCAATCTGGTCACTGTCTGCCAGGACCACATCCAGTACCCGTGCCTCCTGGTCGGTTCCTCACCTGCTGAGTTAGGAAGCGCCTTGAAAGACATCCAACAACCTCTGTTCCTGGTCACAGAGGATGTCATAGTCTCCCAGTCTGTTCCTGGCATGTTAAGTCCCCACCACCACCACGGTTCCTCTGCCCAGTCTGCAGTGTCTCCTAACATCTGCCCCAGACTGTCCTCCAGCTCCTCCGCCAGAACAGGGGGTCTATACACCACTCCTATTTTACTCTCTTGCCCCCCTTGTTATCAAGGTGACCCATCGCCTCCATGGTTCCTCCGCCTCCTCTACTCCCCTATGCCAATGCAGTTTTTGACTATCATTGCTACCCCTCCTCCCTTCCCTCCCCTGTCCTTCCTGAACATAGTGTAACCTCCAGGTTCAGGTCCCAGTCATGTCTTGCAGTGGCCCAAGTCTCAGTGACTGCTGCCACATCCACTGCTCCCTCAGTTAACATCGCCTGGAGCTCAGGCATTTTATTGCCCAAGCTCCTGGCATTTAGGACTACCTTCCACCCTTTCCCTATAGTTCCATTTCCCTGCTCGTGTTCCCATGGGATTCTGCTTTCTCCTGTCTGCACTTTGCCAGTTGGCCTTTTCCTGCAATCCTCCTGGTCCCCCAGGGGTGGAGACAGAGTCCTCCTTTATCAGCACCCCCTTGACAGCCTTTTCTCCCATCCCACCCCTTCACAAGTTTAAACCCCACTTTTCACCAATGAACTCCTCATTTTCAACTTAAGGATTCCCTCCTCCAATTGAGATGTAGTCTTATCTCTAGCATACAGCCCTTATCCTCCCAGGTCTCCCCCAATCCCCCATCAACCCATACCCTCTGGCCTCACACCACCCCTGAGCCACTGGTTTTCTCCCTAATTTTCCTTTTGTGTTCCCCACTAGCCCTTAGCACTGTGGGATTTCTGAGAAGGAAACTGTGCATCCTATGTCATGACAGACCTGGCGGAGCTCCCTGAATCCTGCCTGTATCTCTCTGGCTCGCTTTTTCCCTCAATGTCATTTGTACCGGTGGACCAGTATGTCTGGGGAACCCCCACAGTCCTTTGCCAGCTGATATACCTCGTGCTTAGCCCTGTGCACCGTTAGTCCAGGGAAGCATCTTGTTCTAACTGGCCAGGCTTCTCCCTCCCTATCCCATTTGATACCCCTGATCATAGAATCCCCCAGCAGGAGCACTCTGACCACTCCTTTTCCTCCATTCCCCCCCTTCCATGTCCCTCATCCTTTCTACCGGCCCCTCCACCCAGCTGGCTCCTTGTTCCTCCCCCTATCTGGGTGCCACATGCCACCCCCTCCTTATTTACCATGGCCACCCCTCCCCTCCAATCCTATGCCTCTTCTCCTCCTGAGTATCCTTCTGTACCTTGCTAATTCCCCCTCACTGCTTGCAACTGGTCCTTCTCCCCATCTGCTAAACTAGCCTGGCTCATCCTCCCTTCCTTCCTGTCTCCATTTAGTGCCTCCTTGCTCGTCGTGCTCCCCTGGCCTAAACCCTCAGCTCCCTTTACTGAATCCTCCTTGTACTTCTGGTCCTTCTCCTTTACCTTTCCTCCCAACTGTTCCTTCTCCTTGCGCTTTCCTCCCTCTTCCCCCTGCCCATACTGCTCTGATTCACTGCTCCCCCCATTCTCCTGCATTCCAGGTCCCCCCCTGTTCTTCCTGCCTCCTGCCTCCCACTCCCACTCCCTTTCCGTCTCTAACCACCTCTGTCGTGGCTACATCACCCCCCTCATCCTTGAGCAGAAGAAGAGAGCACTGTTCATAGCACTACAGTTGTTCTGCTAGTTTATATTGTATCGCCAGTTTTAATGTTTCCTATTCTGTTTAATTCGTTTGCTGACTTATCACAAACTGTATTACCTGCACTGTGTATTACTGCTGCATTATGTTGTCTTCACTCCTGCACAGTTTGTAACTGTTTTCCTGCCATTCAGTGTATGTACACACTGTATCTGTCATATCCTCATGTTATCCCCCTCCCCCAGGTCACACTGTGAGATGAGCAACTTGTTGTTCAGTGTGCCCTCCTGTTGAATCATTACAATAAATAAATAAATGTAGCACCTAAGAAAAGGGAGTCTGTTTTCTACAAGCCCTGCACACTTTAACCCTGATAACAGATGCTCCATTGCTAGGATGGGGAGGGCATACTCACACCACACAGTAAATGGAGTCTGGAACCCAGCAGAGAGATACAGAAAGAGAGTGAGCGAGGAACACATCAGTATGCTGGAGCTCAGAACAGTGTTTCTATCACTGAAGTTCTTTTCAGCATTGTCAGGGACCATGTTTTACACATAAGTGCAGACAGTACCACAACAATGTATTACATTAACAAGGTGAGGACAAGATCCTCAAAACTGTCCAAGTATGCACTGAAACTTTGGGATCTGGCATATGCTCTCAGCGTATCTATATATATATATATGTATCATATATATATATATATATATATATATATATATATATATCTGTAGTCCATGTTGCAGGGAAGTACAATGTATTGACAGACTCCGCAGGATGGGACATGTCACACACACAAGTAGTTTCTGAAACATTCTGCTGTGCTAAGTTTTCTGGAACTGGGGTGTTCCAGAGGTGGATCTTTTTGCCTCATGGCAAAACAAGGAGCTGCCACTGCTGTGCTGCAGAGCCCTGTGTCTGGGAACAGTCCCAGAAGATGCTCTCAGCATATACTGAGGAAACAGGGTTCCCCTATGTTTCCTCACACTTTCCTTACATACAAAATACAGAAAGTTGTTCTGAAAGCAGGAGTGGAACAGGTAATCATGATCCTGGTAGCACCAGGCTGTCTAAAAGGACTCGCACTCTGTTTTTGTGTTGAGACCTTCTGATAATCTCAAGAGGTGAGTTGGACCATCCAAGCTTGGAATCCCATCACTTGAAGTATAGTTCCTGAAGAGAGTTTTTCTGAGTTCATTCTCTCTTAACCATCTTATAGAGATTCTTAAGGAGACCAGGAAGCCATCCACAAGGAAACCTTACAACTCAGAATGGAAAGGATTCTCAGACTGGTGTGGTAACAAGTTCTACTCATTCAGCTGAAGATGCAGAGATTTCATTAATCTTGGACTATTTACTTAGTCCCTGGGCTTAAGACTAGCATTTGTAAAGGTGCATTTGTGAGCCATTTCTGTATTTAGGTCCAAGGCCTCAGCGGTATATTTGTTTGCACATCCAGTGTTTGATATTCGTTAAAGGTCCTCACACACACACACATATCCACCTCTGCAGAAAGCTACCAGCTTGGGACCTGAACCTGGTACCTACACAGTTAATGGCCTACCCCTTTGAACCTATGGCCACTACTGAGCTAAAATACCTCAGCTGTAAAACATTATTCTTGGTGGTTGTAGCACTAGCAAAGAGGGTCAGTGAGCTACAAGCTCTCTGCATTGACCCCTCATACTTGATTTTCTAAAAGAAGGAAGTGGTGTTAACAGATATACAATTCCTCCTAAAGGTAGTGTCAGAATTCCACTTGAATCAGATTATTACCATGCTAGTGTATTTCACAAGGCCATATGCCACTGGAGGGGAGAAGCAGCTTCATACATTGAATGTCAGAATGATCCCTAGTCTGTGCAAGTCTAGAACAGAGGACATTAGGAATACTGTAATAACAAAAAAAAATTTCACTTGTGGTGTCCAAGGTACGCCCAGTCTCTAATCAGACCATAGCAAGGTGGCCAGTATACACAATAGATTTCAGCTGTACAGAGGCAGGGAAAGTACCTCCAGATGGCATTAAAGCATACCCCACTAGGAATACAGCAGCATCATTGGCAGCCTGAAGGAATGTTCCACTCCAGATAGCATTAAAGCACACTCCAGTAAGGCCCTGTCCACACTACACTGCTCAGACCCGGTAACGGATGCAATCCGTTATGGCCAGGGAGTGGTGCAGTGCATCCACACCACGGCGGTGTCCGTTACGGGACCGGCACCGCCAGTCCACACTGGGAGACGGGTGCACCGCTACGCGGCGCCCGATCCCATTAGTAGCTCAAGGCTGTAATTTTGGGCCCTGTAGGACAGTTTCCATTGCCCACACTACCGCCAGTAAGATTACTACATGGACCGGTTTTATATCTGTTGTTGAAACCACCTCATATGTGGTTTCAACAATGGTTATGAAAACGCCTTCTGTAACGTTACAGGTGTAAGCGCAAACCATTGCGGTAACGGTTTGGGCACTCTGTAATGTTACAGAGGCGAAGTGTGGACAGGGCCTATGAGTACAGCAACATTAGTGGCAGTTAGAAGGAATGTGCCACTGGCAGAGAGTTGTAAAGCTGCCACCTGGTCCACAGCCAACACTTTCACATTTCATAATTGCCTGGACAGAGGCAAGAGAAGATGCTAGGTTTGGGATTTCTGTACTTCAGTACCTATTCCCAAAGTAATCCTAAAACCCTCCACCCAGGGCACTGCTTGGAGTCTGTACAAGTTTGGCTAAGCTGTTCTAATTTATGCGGTTAAGAGGAAAAGTTACTGTCCATAGTAACATCTTTTCTTCTAATGAATTGAAACAGCCAGTCAAACTTAACCCTTCCTGCCGCCCCTTTTTAGGATAAGGTAATTAGGTTCTTCTGAATTATTTATTCTTATTTAAAGCTTGAACTTTTAATGATTTTAGCTGCTTGTTCTGTCAACAAAACCTTTTTTAAGCAGACCAGCCCATTGGCATAACATTAGAAGTACCACTTGTGATGCCGGCGACTTGGGTGGTGGTGGGGGGAAGGATGGAGCGTTTCACAAGAAAGTCTCCTTCCTTGGTGAGGGAGGGTTGCAGTCCCCACACTGTGACCTGGGTGTCCACAGGTAGAGGTGCAGCAGGGCATTCCACAGAAGAAGCCAGACTCATGTTGTGCAGTGGCATGCATCGGCATACTTACAAGCGCTTGTCGCTTCTTGTGTCCTGGCCACCTTGGGGGGGGGGGTAAGAACACCTAAACACCCCAGAACACTGGGATGACTGGGCACGCTAAGGCCTGGACTCTGTCGACTAGCCATTCCCCTACTTTGGAGGTTCTCAAGTGTAGAGGGACCTACTACTCTCCAGACCTAGATGCTGTAGGGTGGGACCCTCCACAGGGTATAAAGGGGATGTAAGCACTACAGAAACTGGTGCCAGTGGGGGCCATTCTAGAGCTGGGAGTATAAATAAAAAACAAACTTCTTAATCTGAAATTTGCATTGCTAAATTGGAATATTATGTTTTTCTTTTCAAACGTGATCTCAAGTGTCCTGGCCTCTTCAGCTCAGAAGATCTACCGCTTGGATGCTTGGAGGCTTGAGAGTGCATCCTTTAAAAACATTCTAGGTTCCAGAGCACCATGCACATTGCGGAGATGATGCACAAGTTTGACTGTTTTAATCCATCACAAGAAAAGTTACTGTGGTGAGTAACTTTTCCTTTTCTCTTTTCCACTTGTGAGAAGCCTTTGCTACTTCGTTTGCTTTTATTGGCATTACAGCAGCAAATTAGTACAGCAGTACGTTAATGTCATTATTTCTGTAAGTGCAAACTATTCAGAACTGGTTTTTCCCCTAACAGGTTGACATCATTGATGGTAAAGGCAGAGGAGTCATAGCTGCTAGACACTTCCATCGAGGGGAATATGTAGTAGAGTATCATGGGGACCGCATTGAGTTTCTGGAGGCTAAGAAACGAGAAGCACAGTATGCTCAAGATCCTTCCACAGGCTGCTATATGTACTACTTTCAGTACCTGGGTAAAACCTATTGGTAAGCTGTATTTTGTTTTGTATGGAATGTATCGAATCTAACTCCAATGAGAGTCATCATATCTGACATGATATCAAAGTGAGGCTTTTTACCCAACTGTACAGCTGGGTGGTGAGCTTAGGGTGTCCTACACTCCTAATGGTATCTAAGAAAATAAAGCTGTAGAGAAGGGAGAGCAGAGTGGGACATGTATCCAGCAGGCTGTAGGTGCCCTGTCCACAGACCCAGTACAAAACCACAACCAACCTTGAATACTGTTCTCTGTTCCAGATATAATGTTATGGGCTGAGTTAAGCAATAAGGCATGACGGGGGGTGTTATGGTGGGATAACGGCCCACCTCGGGGTGGTTGAAGCACGAGGCATAGCCAAGGGCTTCCACCACCCGAGAAAGCCGTTAGCCCACCATAACACACCCCCTTGGAGTGCCTTATTGCGATTATGAAATGGGTCATTTTTAGAAAATTTCATGCATTTTTAAACATAATACTTTCAACTGGGCCGTTATGCTGGGATAATGGCCCAGCTGAAAGCAGCTCTCGGCCAATCAGAATTCAACATTCTTTCTACCCATTTCATAATTCACCATATCTTGTAGAACAAAGCTGTCATATAACAAGAAAGCAGCTTTGGGCTTGTGATAGCAGATCTTCGAGGCTGTCTCCCTCCATTGAGCCACATCATGGAACTGTAAGCCGTCAGAGTGAGGACCAGCTGAAAATGTTTTGGTGGCTAGGGCCACCCATGTAGATATGCCTCATTGGTACGTGTATAACGTGGGCGTCTCCAACATGCCTCCATTCTTTCTCCCGCCATCAAATGCTCATCTGTCCATGGCTGCTGAAGAACGCTGCCGAACTTGGAAAGCTTTGCTCTCACTACTTACTTCAAGTGCTTTATTTTATAATTACTTTTATACCACCAACAGAAAAGGAACCGTTGTTACACTGTTGCTGTTGCAGTGATGTTAAAATTTATAAAGAGGACGACCACTCCGTTTGTATTTGTTGCCTTGGTACAGACAATGACATTAAAGCCTGCTCAGTTTGTCAGAGCTTTAACCAAGCAACCAGGAGACAATGCAGGAAAGCTTTAGAAGTACATGTAAAGCTTATGGAAATGAAGTAACGGGTTGCGTCATAAGCAGCTTCACGGTCGTCAACCGCTTCTGTTCTCGGTTCATTGTTGGGCCGTTGATCCCTGCGATCGAAAGTGCCCATTACTGATTTGTTGAAGAAAAAGGATAAATCCTCCAAGTTGGCAGGACAAAAAAAAAAACACCACTACTCTGAGAAAGAAAAGTGGCACAAGGACAAAGCCACTTCCCCTTACCATTCGCCTCTTAAAAGAGGTAAGTCTACTGAAAAAGACTAGTCCCTGGCTGCGGTTATGGGTCCTGCCACATCACCCTCCAACCCGGCTGTCTGTCAGGAACCAAGGTCAGGGTCCAGCACCAGCTTACCACCTCTGCGCGGGGATTTACGGCCTATACTGCCATTGGACACAGTCCCGTTAACGGTTCAGCTATTGTCAACCCTTTTGAAGCTTATCGACGCACAGCTCATGTACAGATAATGTCTGCGCTGTTTCAGTGTCTGTTGCCACTATCGCAGTCATTGCCAGCTCAGTTGGTGCCCACTGTTGGCTAGTCATCAAACTTACCATCAACATTTTAGTTCTTGGTCCTCGTGATAGTACTGGGCCCTGAAAGGCCTCAGTCAATGGGACCCCTGTTGATGGCTCCTTCTCACTTGTCTCCTAATCCTGTCGACTCTCAGCCAGTGACGAGCTGGAATATAATCCAGAGTATGTGAGGAAGAGGAGAAAGCCATGGATGATGAAGCGGAGGAGGCAGTAGATGTTGTGGGCTCAAGCTCAGCCCCCTGTCCTGCTGCTCAGAGGAGAGTATGAAAAACACCCCAAGGCCTCCACCTGAGGATACATCATTTCAAGCCTTCCTGAAATGGGTACAGGCTAAACTGGGGTTTCTAGCAGAGGAAGAAGTTTCCTCCAACAGAAATCTCTCCCAGTTCTTGGAGGTTTCTGCCTTCCCAACAGTCATTAATCCCCCAGTACATTCTGCACTTGAGGATGCCACTTTGGCTGCCTGGCATAGGTCAGCTCAATAGCCAGCAGTTCCAATAAAGGTTGATGAACAGTATCCAACTCTCACTGCAAAGCCCTGTTACTCACCACAGCCTGAAACAAACCTGGTGACTGTGGCTGCTCATGCCCGATCAGAAGCTCCCAAATGCACAAGTTCTCTTCCTCCTGATAAGGGGTCAAGAAAACTGGATGTGATGGGGAAGAGATCTTTTGATTCTGCTTCCCTGAGCTTAAGGATTGCCAGCTATCAGTTTCATATGATAAAATATCAAAATTGCCTTTGGAAGACTACGGGCCACCCTGGCTGAAAAATTGCCTGAGGGCCAGGATAAAATATTGGAACAACAAGACTATTGCTTATAGCCAGGAAACTGGTAAGTACCAGCTAAGGTCTGCTTGTGATGCCTTTGATGATGATGCTAGGGCTTGTTGTCTCTGGCATCTGCATTTGCCACCACTCTTGGCTAAGGGTGGCTGGTTTTGCCTCAGATGTGCAACAGTCTGTAATAAGTGCTGCATTCAGAAGTAAACAATTGTTTGGCAGTGATGTAGAAAATGCATTGAGGGATTTACAGTCCTCAAAAATGAATATGAGATCCCTGCATACTTGAGCCCTAAACCATGGGGAAGGGGTGGAGGTTATTTTTGCAGGCCCTGTGCCTGCGCAGGCCATGGCTGTTCAAAGACGTGGTTTCCAGAGACCTCAGCCTTCCACTTCCCAGGCTGCAAACCTGCCTCCCAGTGCTCATGCTAGACTTACAAAAGGTCAGTCCATTACCGCACCCCTTGCCCTTTCTTACTCATCTCCCCTTCCTCCTGCCTCAGGAAGTCTTGATGGGAGGCCGAATCTCCCTCTTCCTACCAAAGTGGACAGAGATCACTACAGAAGCCTGGGTCCTGGAGGTGGTTCGACAAACACACACCCTAAAGCTCATTACTGTTCCTCCAGTGACCCCTTCCCCCAGTTGCTCAACAGATATCCTCTGGGTCACCTTGCTCTTGTGCTGGTGGAGGCACAAACCCTCCTCTGCAAGTGGGTTATGGCACTTGTCCCAGTTTCGGAACAGAACCAGGGCTATTACTCCTGGTACTTTTTGGTCCCAGAATGGACCAGGGGTCTAAGGCCCATACTACACCTTCGAGGACTGACTCTATTTATTGGATACAAAAAGTTTTGAATGGTGTCTCTGCAATCTCTCCTTTCGTGTTGCTAAAAGGGGATTGGGTGGTTGTTCTGGACGTGAAAGACACATACTTTCATGTAAAGAGCCAGAATCTGCACAGAAAATACCTGTGTTTCATGTTCCAGGGCTCACACTACCAGATTCAAACATACATACATACAAACATACAAAGAAGCCAGCAGAAGAAGGCCATTTGATCTATCAAGTCTGCTCATATTACAGATTCCACAGCTTGAGCTAATGTCCCTGCCCTCCTTCCTGTTCTCCCTACCCATGATTCTTACCTTCCCCTTATGCCTATCCTAGCCCCTTTTAAAACTGTCCACTGTCTTCAACGAGATGACCTCTTCCGGCAGTACACTCCAAGTGCCCACCACCCTCTCTGTGAAGAAGTGCTTTCTGATCTCTCTCTCCTGAACCTCCCACCCTCCAGCATAAGAATGTGCCCCCTTATGATATGGTTGCCACTCCGCTTAAAGAGACTCTCCTTATCAACCTTATTTATCCCTTTTAAGTACTTCAGTGTCCCAATCATGTCCCTTCTCTCTCTCTCTCTCTCTCTCTCCCCTGTCTTCCTCGGAGTACATGTTCAGTGCCCTCAACCTCTCCTGGTATGCCTTGCCCTGCTGGCCAGCTGTTATCTTTGTAGCCCTCCTCCGTACCTTCTTCAGCATGTTAATGTCCTTTTTGAGGTGTGGGCACCAGTACTGAACTCCATACTCTACTCTAGATGCGGCCTTACCAGTGACCTGTACAAGGGTAGTATAACCTCCTCTCTCCTACTACTGATCCCCCTAGCTATGCATCCCAGCATCTTGTTTGTCTTTGCTGCTGCTTTCTTGCACTGTGTGGAGTGCTTCAGGTCACTAGTGATCATCACTCCCAGGTCCTTCTCCTCGTCTGATGAAGATCCTCGGACTCCACCCAGGTAATTCTCTGTCCTGGGATTCTTGGCTCCAATATGCATAACTGCATTTCTTGGCATTGAATCCAAGCTGCCAGATCCTGAACCACCTCCTCAACTTTTCCAGATCTTCCCGTAGGTCCCATATCCCTTCAGTTGTATCCATTCTCCCACAGAGCTTGATGTCATCTGCAAATAGACACATTTTGCCTTTAATGCCATTCCCAGTGTCATTGATGAAGACATTGAACAACACCGGCCCCAGCACAGAGCCATGTGGGATCCCACTGGTTACCTTTCTGTTGCCAAATAACTCTCCTCCACCACCACCCTCTGGGTTCTGTCCCTCAGCCAGTTTTCCACCCATCTGACCATCTTTTCCCCAACTCCAAGATCCACCAACTTCCTGATCAACCTTTTGTGGGGCACAGAATCAAAGGCCTTGCTGAAATCAAGATGGAGGATGTCTACCGCTTGGCCCCTGTCTACTGTTTTAGTGACACAGTCAAAGAAGTCAATCAGATTTCTTTGACATGTTCTCCCCCTCCCCCCCAATATGAACCCATGCTGCCTCTCATCCTGGAGACAATGTTCCTCTAGATATTCCACCAACCTTTCCTTTAGTATGGTCTCCATGAGCTTGCCCACAATGGAGGTCAGACTGACTGGTCTGTAATTTCCTGGATCATCCTTTGGACAGCTTTTGTGAAGGGGCACTACATGTGCTGTTCTCCAGTCCTGTCTTGCCCTTTGGCTTATATTCTGTACCGTGTGTCTTTAACAAAGTTTTTGCAGCAATGGCAGCTGCTCTTTGCAGGGAGAGCCTCTTATATTTTTCCTGTATGGATGACTGGCTGCTGAAAGCCCATCTGAGGAAGCCATTGTCTGTGCACTGTTTCAGACCAGACAGTTGTTCGATCAATGAGATATACTGGTCAACACACCAAAATCTGTCCTTACCCATTGCCAGAGGCTCCAGTACATTGGGACTGTTCTGGACACAAGTCTAGGATGGGCATTTCTGCCCTTCAGCCATGCTATGGCACTGGTGGCCCAAACACAGCTGGTATCATCCAGTGACTATGTCTCGGGCCAGATGCCTTCTAAGGCTAAAAGGCTTCGTGGCTGCTGCAGTACTGCCCATCCCGTTAGCTCACCTCCATATGAGGATCCCTCAGTGGCACCTTAGTGCACAGTGGGCAGAGCATTCCAACGAGTTGGTGGGTCTGATACCAGTGACTCCTTCACTTCATTGTTCTCTGCTTTGGTGAGACAGGGTCCATGTTCCTCCAGCCATCCCCCACTCCTGGTGATGACCACAGATGCTTCAGATTAGGATGTCTATTTTGGCCCCTTCAGAACTCTGGGACAATGGACTCCTCTGGATACAGTGTGGAGTGGAGGGCTGTTCTGTTCACCACCCTCCTCCCAGGGAACCAGCTGCTTATCTGTACAGACAACATGTCGGTAATATATTAATCAGCTAACAGGGCAGAGTACATTTGTACACTATCTGCAGAGAGGCAATGAGTATTTGGTGCTGGGCGATTGACTGCTGCATATTTCTGTTGGTGGTTTTCCTGCCCAGTACCCTGAATGCACTGGCAGATTGCTTCTGTTGGTCTCATGCACTGTGAACGAATGGGAACTCTCAGACTTTGTCGTGGACAGCCATTTCGGCAAATGGGGTCATCCGGACATAGACCTGTTTGCGTCCCCCTTCAGTGCGAAACTGTTGTATTTCTGCTTGCTTGCTCCAAGGCCTGGAGTTTTCTGCGAGACACATTGTCCATATCCTGGAAAGGGAGGTTTCTATATGCTTTCACCCATTCCCTCTGATAGAGGGTTCTGGTCAAGCTACAGGCCAAACCAGCTTCCTTAATTCTGGTGGCCATTTACTGGCCCAGACAGATTTGGTTTTCCTCTGCTCCAGCAACTGGCAATGGAACCCCCTGTCCCACTCTCCCTGCAAGCGGACCTTCTGACACAAGAGCAGGGTGCTCTAGTAAGATATAGAACTCGCCCGCTTTGGGGTCTCCACAGCAGTTGCTGATTTTCTATTAGTGGCTAGAAAGACATCTACATGTTACACGTACTCACAAAAATGGAATCATTTTACAGTGTAGTGTACTGTCCATGCCTTTGATCCCATTATGTGTCCAGTGCCTACTGTGTTGGATTTCCTCTTGTCCTTTAAGGACTTGGGACTGGAGTATTCCTCTATTATTAAGGTCCACCTGGCTGCAGTGTTGGCTTTTCATGCTCTCCCAGAAAGCAAGACCATGGCTCAATTCGCGATCCGGTTCCATGTGGGACTTTAATTTTCTCCTAGACACCCTGACTGCACCTCCCTTCAAGCCTGCCGCTACTTATGAGCTGTGCTTCCTCTCTTGGAAGACACTGTTCCTAGTAGCTGTAATGTCTGCTAGATGCATATCTGTTACAGGCTGTGGTTGAGACCCTTGTTTTATTATTTCTCACACAAGGATGGGGTTACATCGTGTATTGATTTTCCTGTTAATTTAATGTCTCCCACGGATAGTGGGGAACGTCATTTGCATACGCTTGATGTCTTCAGGATGCTGCGTTGGTAACTGGATCGTACCATTGCTTGTAGAAAATTCTCACAACTGTTTATAGCGTTTGCCCCAGGATGGTGGGTTCCCCAGTTTTGAAACGGGGCCTTTAAAATATGGCTGGCCAGTTGTTTTGTTACTAGAAGCACGATAAGCAGCTTCCTAGTCCTGGTCCCATTCATGCTCATTCTACCCATGGTATGGTTACCTTAGTGGTTTGTTTCCAGAATGTGCCCGCTGCTGACATTTGTGCTGCTGCCACTTAGAGGTACTGTCATTTACTAAGCACTACAGTCTGGACATCGTCTTTCATAGACGTGCCAGCTTTGGCCTTAGTGTTCTGCAAAGCCACCTTATTCAGGATCATTAGATCCTACCGCCTTCCCTCTGTGCCTTGTACTGCTTGGGATTCATTCCATGATGTGGTTCAATGGAGGGAGATATCCTTGAAGAAGAATGGAGGGGGATATCCTTGACGAAGAATACTTACCTACCCTAACAGGAGATCTTTGAGAGAATCTCCTCCATTGAGCTACAGCTCCCCCTCCCCTTGTTAGTGACTGGTGACAATACTGCCTGCTCTCGCAGGCTGCTTCTGTGATTGCTCAAATGGCATCCTTACTCAGGTTGCCATATCCTCTCCTATGTGCTTGGTATGGTCCTGGTCGCCTCAATCCCTGCCGGGCTAATGGTCCTCCGAGCATGTCTCTGGCGAGTAACTGAGGCATGCTGGGGACGCCCACATTACATAGCTGCCAACGAGGCGCATTGTCGTGGATAATCCCAGCCAGCAAAAAATTGACCGGGTGATCCTGAGGCTAACGGCTTACAGTTCCATGATGAGGCTCAATGGAGGAGATTCTCTCAAAGATCTGCTGTTACAGTAGGTAACTGTTCTTTCTTTTGAAAAGGAAAAATGTTTAGCCAGGTGTTCAATTAGTAGGAGGAGGAGGATCAGAAAGAATTTGTATTGGCCTTTCTTTTCAGTGCAGGGACTTATTAAAACCAGCATATTGAAACTGGATGCACAAGATGGGTTATTAGAAAGTCAATGGCAAATACCATTAGCAGACTTTGAGACGCCATTATGCAGATTTTCCCAGTCCCCCTGTATGCTGGTTTTGTAGCTTTGAAGCCATACCTGCTGACCCATGCAACTTTTAGTTGATCTACCATATAAAGCAAGACTTCAACCGGCATAATGCCTTCACAGAAGGAAAAAGGGTCAGGTGTACAGCTCGCCATGATAGTTGGAATCAGCTAAAGCTAACACCATTGGTGAAACTTGAATTAAATAGTAGCTGATTTGTGCACACCCATCGTTTGAATACTTAACAACTGATTTGTTACTTGCTCTAATGCTGCATGAGAAAGTAAGAGCTGTACCTGGTTCCAGGGACACAGGCACCTGGAAACCTACTTGCACATACGGTTATTGCTCCAGAGTATATAGTTATGTGGAAGAGAGATAGTGTGACTAGTCAGAGAGTGAACCTAGTTTCTGAGGTCACAAAACATTTCTTTCATAAAGCTTTATATGCTCCAGTACCAGTCTGCCTGGGGTTCAGTTTGGGGCTACCCCAGATACCTCCCAGTCCCATCATTTGCTACCCATCTTCATTCTCCAATGGAGAACCACACGTAGAAGGCCTCAGAGGGCCTGCAGTCACCATTTAGGTGGCACTGTGGGTTTTTCCCCATTCATTCTCTTCCTCCCTGTACCCACTGGATAGCGCTGCCATGGCCACTGTTATTGACCCGTGACACCAAAGCAGAGCCCCTGGGGGAAGCAAAGTCCATTACCTTCCAGAGGGTCACTGTGGTGCCAGAAGTAGTGTTGTCGCCTCCCTGGTCTGGAAAGCGCTGCAGTTGGCAGAACTGTTTTCCAGGCTTGCACAACCGGAGTCTGCTCCTGAATCCTCACTTGACCACCAGGTGGCCCAGTCACATCACATTTTTTACTTTAGCGTTGTTCCCTATTTTCTCCTGTGCATTTCAGTTTCGCTGAGGATGTGGTTCCCATGGTTGCATGCTTCCTTCAGTTGGGAGGCCAGGGGTGCGGCTGCCTTCACAGCCGACACCAATTTGTGCTTCTTGAGTGCTTAAGTGCTAGCAGCCATGCCATCCCAGGGAGCCAGGTACCTCACCTCCATGATGTGCCTGGCCCCAGTGTGGGATTCTTGGGGGTATCATGTGAACCCTGGGCTTCTGGGTGGTAGCACAACATGCCATGCCTCTGGGACAGTTAGGTGTTGGGTCACATAAACTGTGGTGAAATGGAGAATAATGGATAGGCGACGGTGTGTTATGAAGTTTTTTATACACCCGAAGTGTGTAATGTCCCATAAACCTCGAGGGAGAAACTGGAGAGGTTTATGGGCACATCGTACCCACTAAGGAGTTTAAAAAAAAAAAAAAAACAAAAACACTTCATACCCATGCAGTTGCTTATGTTTTGTTTGTTATAATAACTGGTGCAGGGACATAAGCACAAAAAAAAAGAGCACCAGGAAGATCCATGCTGGTCCAGTTTCCTGCTGTTGAACTGTAGAAAAGGAAAGTGAAGTGCGAGCACACCAGGCGCCATAATAACTGGGTATGACGTCATATCCGGTTATCATGGTGTTTGATATCACTGATAATCAGTGTGATAAAGGGGGTCACCAGTTAGTAGTATTATATAATTAATGTTGAGTCCATTTGTTGACTAGGTTGACACAACTTTCTAACGCCGTAATACCTGGCTAGTTATTATGGCAAGGATGTCAGCCATTCAGACTAAAAGTGAAAGCTGCCACTGCTTCACACTCACAGAAACAAAATGCCACAGAAAAGGAAAAATTACTTTTTTTTTTTTTTAATACACACCACTAAACTGACAAGCAATTATATAAAGAATGGGATGTTGCATTATTCTTCATAGGTTTTACACACACACACACACACACACACACACACACACACACATCAGTGAATTGAGTGTCCCAGGGACTGCTGTTCTCTTCCATGGAGGGGTGGCCAGCTGTCTTGGCCTCTGACTGCCAGTGGGTGGAGGCCCAGTGGTAGTGCAGGTTAGCAGGCAGCTCAAGGTAGGGGCTGTGGTTCTGTGGGATGTGCCGACCTCCAGGTACATGTACTGACATGTCGCCGTGGCAGGGGCTGAGAAGAAGTCTAGGAAAAGTGGGTTGGATGGGCTTCAGGAAGCCCTGCCTGCTCCCAGACGACCTGTGCCGCCACTCAACCACCGGGGGTACAGTCTGGTTATTTGACTGGGGGAGAGGATGGCCCTCCCTCTCCTGGCCCCACCATGGTAGGCAATCCTTGGGGGGACTTGGGTCATGGTGTGATCGAGGGAGGTGGATGCCGGTTGTGGTAGGCGAGCACAGGGATGAGAGGTGCCTGCCACCCCAGGGGGAAAAGCATTGTTTGGGGGACGGGGGGGAGTGTCCAGAAATTCAGTTTTTGGGGAATGTGATGAGATGTGGGTCTTGATCCTAACAGCAAATAGTTTGTTTCAGGACTGGCAAATCACTTTTAAGTAAACCTTCCTGAACTGTAGCCTCCCCCCTTTAAAAACACACACACAGCACTCAGAACCTGAAAAATTGCACTTTACATGAGTCTCTGGCACATATACAGACACGCATACAGCTTTAAGGAGGACTCAAGTTCCACCCTCCCACAGCTCAGTGGGAATACACAGTTACCTTTTTCAAACCCTAAAAATGTAGTTACGAGTTAATTACAGACTGATCTGCACATTGTCACACTGTAAACCAGGGTCTGTGGTGGGATTCAAATCAGGAGGACCTCCTGTGTCAGTCTGCATTCCTAATCCAGTGGATCACACTGCTTTGCTTCATATAAAAATCTCAAGGCTTATACATTTGGAGTATATACAATTATAGTATATGGTTACCCTTTTGTTATGTATAAAAAAATCAGCCTGCTCAAAATCCTTGTTAAGCACATTCTAAACCGTTATGTGTATTCTAAAGTGTTGTTATGTGCATCTGAACAGTTGTTATGCACAAAGGTCATACAATTTTAAATTTCTCATTTATTCTACACCTAGCTACTTACTAACTACCCAGTGCCCAAAGTCATACCTTTTACCTTTCAAAAGTTTGGAAATTTGATTTTGATGTGTGAGTAGAGTAAAGAAATGGCAAGATTTCTTGTTTTCACTTCAGTGGGGCCTGTCACGCTAGTGTAAAAACCATATACTATAAAAAATAAAATATGGTCAACCACACACAACTCTGCATGTGTTTCCATCTCTGGGCTGAGATGACGACATGGACCTCTCGAGCTTCGTTCTCGAGGTTCATATGCTGTCATCTCAACCACTCGATGTAAACACAGCCTTGTTGTGTATGGTTGCCCATACAATATTCTCTATATGCATTCAGTCTATAGAGCTTGGTGGATATCTCCCTCCAGTTAACCACACCTATGAAACATAGACGCCACTGGCGTCATACCTATCCAGAAGCTTTTGCCTAGTGAACTGCCCACGATAACACTTATTGATGGCACCTGTATACCGTGGGCAGCCCCAGACCACCTCAGTTCTTTTCTTTTCCACTGTCGACTCCCTGTGGGACCAGTGGAACTCCCTACTTAGACATCGTTGCTGTATGCTTCACCGGCAATCATCTCTTTTTCTTTGGCAGTGTGGGCCTGTATTTCTGCCTACCTCATGGGCCTTGTCTCCTTTGATGCCAACGCTGCCTGCTGTCCTGTGGCCACTGGCTGTTGGCTGGTGTTTTTCTTCTGTGTATCCCTGCTGGTTTCCAGCTGCTGCAACTGTATTCCTGCTGCCGGTTGTCTTCCAGCCCTTCTGGCCTGGGTCACTGCTGGTGGATGCGTTGCCCCATTGAGGTGGTGAGTACTTGTCATGTACTTGGCCTTACCAGCCATTTCGACAGTCTTCAGACATCAAGATTGGTTTCTGGCTTGATAGCTTAGTGTATTACTGCAAGGCTCATGGCTCCATTTGGCACCATCATCTGACTTTGCCTTGTCTACAGTTTTGCAGTTTGAGTGGGGATCGCTGTTTTTCGGTGACCCCATTTATGCAGGTTGTAGCTTGGTCTGCTATGTCGGCATTACCTGTCCATGTCTGGTCCTCTGTGCATGGCTTTGTTCACTTTTCATTCATCGGCTATACCCATGACTTGGCTTTCCACTTGGTTCAGCTGTGCTGTAGGACACCTTGGTCAGTTCCAGGCCACTTGCCTGGCCCCACTGGTTCTGTGGGGCTCGTGGTGCCATTTGGCTCCACCATGCCTGTCCTTACTTTGTTGCTGTTGGGTTCAGGGATTGCCATTTTTCAGTACTCTCCCTTTCTACTGGTCATCACCATGCTTTGCCTTGTTGCCATCCTGCTTTGTCTTTAGATCTCTGCTTGTCCTTGGCTGTTTCTGCTCTTCTAGCATTGGTTTTGGCCATCCCACCTGATCTTTAGGTTGTTGCGGTTGAGTTCTTGCCTCTGGCTGAGCCTCTGTGATCATGAGGTGTGTGTGGTTTTCTTGGGCCCTGTTGTGTGGCTTTGCTTCACTGGCTGTTTGGGCCTTGGTCGCAGTCTGGCTATGCATCGGCAATATTCTTGGTTTCATCTGGTTTCCTGTCGATGTTGTAATTTGTTCATGGGGTCTAGCTCTGTCCATCTCCCTTTTCATGGATGGTTCCTATAGGTGCTTATTTTGCTCCGTTGTCTGGTGGTGGGTTTCAGACTTCTTGCTCCCATTCCCTGAACTGTGTTATGTGCACATTGTCATGTTGTGGCTCCCATCTCCTTTGGCTTATGGGACATTGGCCTGCATGTTGGTCAGCTAATATGCCTTCCTGATGCGCCCCCCCCCCCAACACACACACACTTGGAATTGTTCCATAGGTGTGGCCTACTGGAGGCCCAAAGAAGATAAGTTACTTACAGAAATAGTAGATTTTCAAGGAATCTCCTCCAGTGAGTAACAGTGCACTCTCCCACCTTACCCTTTGGTCTAGGTGGTACTGTGGGGGGGGGGGGTTGCGTGTCAGCCTTTTCCCCTGTTATCCTTGTACTGGGTTTTCTTTCCTGGTCATCATCACTCCTTTTTGGAGCTTCAATGTGCTGTCTTTGCTGTTTGTTTGTCTGACACAACGTTTTGTCTCCGGCTGACAGACAGAACTGAGGAGGTTTGGTGCTGTCCACTATACATAGGTACCAATGACGTGTCGGTGTAGGTGCATGCTGGCAACACTTTCCGGATAGGTCCAAAACCGGTGACGTCTATGTTCCATAGGTGTGACTCGCTGGAGGAGATTCCCTCAAGGATCTACTGTTACTGGTATGTAACTGTCCTTTTCACAACCATTGTACTACACATTTTTTATTGTTCATTTTATATTTCATTTGTTTGTTTTTGTTCACTGGGAGAGGAGGACTAGGAAGTATTTTCCTGTTTTAGCCGCATCCCAAGGGTGTAGGGCACAGGAAGTTCTGATGATATTGAACCGTTTTTTTTTTTTTTGTTAGTGAATTTACTTGTATTCTCTCCTAAGTATTCAGTGAAGTTACTTGTATTCTCTCATTTTAAGTATTTCCTTGTCATTGCTGCCACCTTCTCCTGCCTTTGGGCTTCTGGCCTGGCAGTCTCCCAGCCCCAAGTGCCTCTCCTTCCCCTCCCCTAACACCAAGCACAGCTCGCACACCTCCACATATGAGCCCTTGCATGCATGTAATGACGCCCTGGGGAGGAGACAAGCTCCCTCTGCCCACCGCAAGGGCTGCTTAGGCGGCAGAACCTGAGCGCCTCCTTCCCCTGCTGGTAGTACTGCCACACAGCAGTACCAGCCCACCCCCGGCCACCCAACCTGACTGCACAAGTCCACTCCCAAATCCAGGTTACCAGTACAGACCACACAGTGCTTTCACTGATCTGACAGATGACCCCTTTTAAGTGTTTTAAGATGCATTTATATGAAAGACGCTATACATAAAAAAAATAAATAAATTGCAGTATAACAATTAGAAAGTCTGTACCAAAAGTTAACGTAGTAGCCCAGCCCTGTGGTGATTGCCGTCTGCTTTATGCTCTCATGTGCTGGCCTGGGTTTACACTGCAGGCCTAGCACTCAGCCGTGGGTCAGTGGAGCCTGGGACCACTGGTCAGGCTCTGGGAATAGGGAAACTCTGTGACGCTTCTTTGTCTCCTGCAGGTGACTCAATGCAGCAGTCATGACCATGTAACATTTCTTTCTCCCCCTCCACCAAAGAAAAGAGCTGGTGCTGCTGCAGGCTGGCCTAGCATGTTCAGACAGACGAGACTTTACAGTGGTAAATGGCTCCAAATTGAAGCATGAGGTTGGCAGCCACTCCCACGTAATCGGTCCCAATCTCTGTCTCTAGTTCCTCCCCCATCAGTACATGCACTGTGGGGCCCACCTTGAGGGAACCTTTCTTGTGGGGTGCAACACAACAGTTGGTCCTGAGGCAGCATTGGCACATAAGCCCTCTGAGGCAGATGGGAAGAGCCTGGTAGAGTGGCTGAAAGGAAGAAGGAAATCAGGAGGACAGTTGAAGAGCAAGGGAAATAATGTATTTAAAAAAAAAAAAAAAAGTTTATGTAAGATCATGATCCTGAGAATGTTTATTTATCCTTAATTCAGAAACAGGAGCAGAATATTACTAATCTGCATACTAGTGATGCTTGTGTATGATTACAAAGTTACATATGAACATTGACTGTATCCATCAAGTCTGTCCATGTCCCTACCTAGCTCCATGCATGGCCTAACACTGGGCTAGATTAAGAAATCCAGTAGCTGTAGTGGCTGAATCATCACCCCTTTCCCCAGGTATTCCTTCCCCTTTTCTGCTTGTGAATCCCACTGTTCCATTATATCTTTCCCACCCAAGTTTAAACCCATTCACAGTCTAGGCTTTAACCACCTCTCTGGGTAGTCTGTTCCATACATCCACCACCTGCTCCATGAAGGGGAACTTCGTCATGCTCCCTCCCCCTAGAACTCCACACCAGTCTCCACCTGTGTCCTCTAGTCACTGTACTTTAATTCCCTCATGAACAAGTCCTTACTATCCATCCTGTTAGTAAGAAGACCGGAGGTGTTCCATTTAAGAATTTACAGCTGAACTCTGCAGTGGTGAGGTCACTGTGGTACACTGATAACCGACGTTTGCAGCACAAGCCCAAGATGTCAGGAGTGGAGGCAGATGAGTAGAGTTCAGAGCATCCAAGAGACGGAAGAGGAGGTGGTCTGTGTACTGCCACAGTTGCAGTTCTTGGTGGAGACGACCTTGGCAGCGTGGGTGACCATGTGCTGCCGGATGTTCCACCCAAGCTGCTATACCATATAAGAGAGCCTGTGACTCACTAGATGATTGCATGCTTCCCACCACCCCCGTCTGTTGAACTCTGCTCCTGCACTTAGTTCTCCCTTTTCGTGCAAGGGGGGGGGGCCCTGGGCAAGTAGAGTTGGACCTATGGGGGCACAGCGGAAGAACAGAGTGAATCTGTAGGCAGCTTTGATAGCAGGCAGCGGGGCATCCATGGGACGGCCTAAAGGAGAGAGGGATATCAGGATGTTATAAAGTACACAAACAAAAATGAAAACAGAATTCACAGCTGAAAGTTAAAGTACTAAAATAAATTCAGGGTTAGATGATGAACATGTTTTTCAGCTGTAGAAGTAGCAGCAAGTATTAAAACATGCACAAGATGTGGCTTATGTTATAAGCTTTTTGCTTTGTCTTTCAGCGTGGGATGCTACAAGGGAGACCCATCGTCTGGGTAGACTGATTAATCATAGCAAAAATGGCAACTGCCAGACCAAACTTCATGACATCAACGGAACACCTCATCTTATACTTGTCGCCTCTCGTGACATCGAAGCAGGGGAGGAGCTGCTGTATGATTATGGTGACAGGAGCAAGGCTTCACTTGAAGCTCACCCCTGGCTTAAACACTGATCCATCCCTTTGTGATCCGGATATACTTGAAAGTTACATTTTACATCTTCTTAAATGGACTGCTCTTGGTGTTTTTAATCCGCCCTTGCAATTGAAAATTTATGAACAGAACTCTGTGTATGGACTGACCCTGAGCTCATAACACATGGTCGAGTTTTTATCTTGGATTTTTTCAATCGCTTGTATATTCTGTATATAGATAGACCAGAGCTTATCAGGCATGCAGTCATGGCACAGATTTCTGTGTTTTTTTTATATGAAATATCTAAATATTTTGCATTGGCAGTCCTGTTTAGCATGTATGCATAGCCACAAAAAATAGATTTATATTTGTATTTAAGCAATTCGGTACAATTAAGCCAACAGCTTTTTTAGAAAACTTCAGTATGCTCAGTGTGCCTGTATTCTCTAACCAGAACTGGAACTGTTGACTATCATAAAACATTAGCAATTAAGCCATGTCTGCTACTGTTATAGACTGAAAATACTGTTTTAATAGACTGAAAGAAAACTTCTATATCTCTGTAAAATAAAAAAAAATCTATTGTTTTCAAAGTCTTGTACATTCTTATCTGCTGCATACAGTGGGTGCAGTTTTTTTTTTGGAAATGTATTTTTCTTCCTCCTACGTCCCTACCAGAGCCGCCCCTTCAGGAGTCGCCAATGGAACCCCTCCCTACCACCGACTTACCTGCTGCCTAGGGTCCCTCATCCTGCTGCGGATTCCCCCCCCCCCGAGCGGGGTTCGGGGTAGGGCGAAACCCCTGTACCTTAGTGTCTTCTCCGGTCCCTCGACAGCGGCAGTCGGTGGCACATCAGGACTGGATTTGGTGCTCCGTTTGCCCGGCTCTGGAGGGTGATTTTCCCTGTTCTGTGGGGACTTTGCTAGCCCATGATGTCAAGGCACAGGTGCCAACATCCGCAGCGTCCTCCCTCCTTAATGATGCAACCTCTAGAGCTGATTGGTTCACCGGCCTCCGCCCATGACCATTCGAACCCCCGAGGTGCCGACGAACTGTTGTGCCCCCAGCCTCTGCCAGAGGTCCCCGTTCGCCGAGGTGGATCCCCGCCTTCCCCCCGGAGAAGGTGAGCTGTCATCGGACACTCAGCCTTTCTCCCCCCGGCCGACCCCGGCAACCCGAGTCCGCTTCTGAACCCGGGTCGTCGGCGTGGTGTGAGGTGTGGCGTCCAGCGCCTCAACCCTCAGCGCCACCAGGCTGGCAGTGGGTGTAGATCTTACTTCGAGTGGGAGCTCTTGCAGCAGGCTATTACAATCAGGACTATGCCGCAGGCACTAGGACCTTCTGGTGAAACTTCTGCCAGCAATACACAGCAGGGACAGCCCCCGATGCCGGCCCCGCCCCGACGTCGGTCACGGTACAAGAGGGGGCGGACCCAGCTCCACCTCAGTTCTTTCCCGCCGCGTACGCGCACGTGAAGCCGAAAGAATAGCTTCTGTCTGCAATTCCAGCGAAAAGAATCTCGTCAATCTGGTCAGTCCACCAGATGTACCGTGGCGACCAGCGACGTCAACACAATAGACGGCCTTTTCGTAAGTCCTCAGGCAGTCAAGGTCCAGCCCGTGGCAACCAACAGGGGCAGAGAGGAGGCTTCCGCAGGAGATCCGGGAACCAGCATTCTGGTGGACCTCCCGCCCGTGGGCCCAAGTCCTCCCAGACCTCTCTTCCCACTCCTGGCTCTGCCCAGTGACTCCCTTACCCCCCCTTTCCACCAGAAGACCCAGGGGAGCTGGTTGGGGGCCGCTTCTCCCTTTATTTCAAAGGGTGGAAGTCTATTACCGCAGACCAGTGGGTCTTGGATATTATACGGAGAGGACACACGCTAGAGTTCAGAGTTTCCTCCACATACTCCGCCAAAGCTCTCCCGTTATCCTCCTTCTCACATCCCACTAATAGAAGGAGAGATACAGACCCTCCTGCAGAAGAGAGCAATAGAGAGGGTCCCCTTGCAGCAGCAGGGTCAAGGGTTCTATTCCCACTTCTTTCTGGTCCCAAAAAAAGACTGGGGACCTTTGTCCCATTCTGGATCTTGGCCTTCTAATCCTCTTTATTGAGTACAAAAGGTTCAGGATGGTGACTCTTCAAGGACTCCTTCCCTTGCTGCACCAAGGGGACTGGCTATGTTCTGTAGACATGCAGGCTGCATATATGCATATCAGGGTCTATCCTCCCCACAGGAAGTTTCTGAGGTTCCACTTCCAAGGGAAGCATTTTCAGTTTCGATTGCTTCCATTCGGCCTCTCTTCTGCTCCGCGAGTCTTCACCAAATGCCTAGCAGTGGTGGCTGCGGCTCTAAGGCGGATGGGACACTGTGTTCCCCTACCTCGACGATTGGCTACTTCTGGCCCCGTCAAAAGTAAGCCTCTTACGAGCTCTCGAAGACACTTATACTCTGTTCCGAGAGCTGGGATCACCCTGAACTTACAAAAATCATCCCCGGAGCCCAGCCAAAAGCTCGCCTTCATAGGAGCGATCCTGGATTCCGTCTAGGCATGGCTTTCCTCCCAAAGGACAGGGAGTTCGCTTGCAAGAGATGGCAGAATGGATCTCCATAACTTCTCGAGTTCCGGCTCGGAACTTCCTCAGTTTACTGGGGCACATGGCGGCGGCCATCCCTGTCACTCCCTTGGCTCGCCTCCACATGAGTCCCGCAGTGGATGCTCAGGGTGCAGTGGGACCAAAACTACAATGATCTAGACTCCCTGGTCAGAATCTCTGAGCCAGTCAGGAGAACTCTGCTTTGGTGGATGGACCCCAACAATCTGGAGAAAGGGGTCAGCTTTCGTCCGGAGCCACCAGGTCAGACTCTGACAACAGATGCATCGGATCTGGGTTGGGGAGTGCACCTGGGTGCACATCGAACGCAAGGGGTCTGGTCACCCGAGGAGCAGTCCCTCCACATCAATGTACTGGAAATGCGAGCGGTCCTCTACACCCTCCAGGCTTTTCGAGAGGATCTGGTGCCAGGCTCTTTTCTAGTTCAGACAGACAACATGGCGGTCGTCTTTTACATCAACAAACAAGGAGGCACTCATTCATATCCTCTTTGCAGGGAGGCGATGAGAGTCTGGTACTGGGCACTGGAGCGGGGCATTCTGCTGTCCGCAATGCACGCTCCAGGCATCCTAAACGATCTGGCCGACAACCTCAGCAGGTCGCATGCCAGAGCGCACGGAGTGGGAGCTACTACAATCCGTTGCGAACCAGTTCTTCGACAGGTAGGGTCTTCTGGAGCTGGACCTCTTTGCATCACCACACAACGCCAAACTGCGAACGTTCTGCTCGTGAGAGCACGTGCCTGGAGTTTTTTGGCCAGACGCGTTATCCCTTTGCTGGGCAGGGAGGTTTCTCTATGCCTTTCCGCCCTTCCCTCTCATTTAGAGAATATTGCCCAAGTTACAGACAGAAGGGGCCCGGATGATCCTGGTAGTCCCCAAATGGCCTTGGCAGATTTGGTTCCCACTACTGCAGCGGTTATCCAAGGAACCTCCAGTTCTGCTGCCCATATGCTCGCAGTTACTGTCCCAGGACCAGGGGTCGGTGGTCCATCCGAATCTTCGATCCTTACACCTGCATGCTTGGCTCCTTCAGACGTAGCTCAACATAGATACAGGATTTCCCTGGAAGTGGCGGCGGTCTTAGTGTCAGCAAGAAAGCCCTCTACTCACTCCACTTATGCTATGAAGTGGAAGCGTTTCTGTCTTTGGGCATTGCCGCAGCGTTTGGATCCCGTCACCTGCCCTGTGAACTCAGCTTTGCAGTATCTCCTCTCCTAGTATGATAAGGGCCTGAGTTACTCCTCTATCAAGGTACACATGTAGGCAATCTCCGCCTATCATGCTCTCGTGGGAGAGAGAGCATTAGCACAATTGGATGTGGCCCGCATCTTTCTTAGGGGAATTCCACATACGAGACCTCCCATTCGGGACCCTGTCCCACCCTGGGACCTCCTTTTTGTGTTGGAGAAACTCACCCTCCCTCCTTTTGAGCCAGCAGCGGATTGTGAGCTGCATTACCTTTCTTGGAAAGTTTGCTTTTTGGTTGCTGTTACTTCAGCTCGAAGGGTTTCCAAGCTTCAGGCTCTGATGTGTAAAGAGCCCTATTTGGTTTTCCACAGGGAAAGGGTTTCCCTCAGAACAAATCCTAAGTTTCTTCTGAAAGTGGTCTCAGAATTGACCCTCAACCAGTCGGTTGATCTTCCTGTTTATTTTCCTTCCACTTCCAATAGAGGGGAGGCTCTCCTCCACACACTGGATGTCCACAGGACTCTGAGGTATTACCTCAAAAGGACGGTTCAGCACCGTAAATTGGAGCAGCTATTTGTGGCCTTTGTACCACATTGCTTGGGTCAACCGGTGTCCAAGCAAATTATCTCTAAATGGATGGTTCGCTGTGTCGCGTTTTGCTACGAGCATCACAATAAACCCCTGCCGGACCCGGTTAGGGGTCACTCCACCAGAGGAGTGTCAGCTTCTTTCGCTGCCCTTCGGAATGTCGCCATACAGGACATTTGTGCGGCCGCGACCTGGAACTCGGTGCATACCTTTATCAAGCATTATAGCTTGGATATCGTCTCCAGATGCTGAGCTGGCTTTGGCCTAGCCATTTTACAAGGGCTTTTGTCCTAAGGCCTCTGGAGTCAGCATATTCCACCTCCCAGGGTCGTCTGCCTCCTTGTTGTGGGACTGCTTGGGACTCAGTCCTGATTGTAATAGCCTGCTGCAAGAGCTTCCACCCGAAGTAAGATAGTACAGTTACGTAAGAACTTACCATAGCAGTAGATCTTCGAGAGGAGCTCTTGCAGCAGGCACTTCTTCCCACCTGCCTTCCCCCTCGAGGTGTGCAGATCCATTTTCATTTTTTCTTCTCCAACTCTCTTCATGGTAGGCTTCGTCTCCTTCTCTTGTCAGGCCTTCTGCTGGGTCTTGGGAGAACTGAGGTGGAGCTGGGTCCACCCCTCTTGTAGTTCTGACCGACGCCGGCGGGCCGGGCGCCGGGGCGTCCTGCAAGGTATTGCCGGCAGAAGTTTCACCGGAGGGTCCTAGTGCCTGCGGCATAGTCCTGATTGTAATAGCCTGCTGCAAGAGCTCCTTCGAAGATCTACTGTTACGGTAAGTTCTTACGTAACTGTACTTTTAAATATGATAGATGTATGAAAGTGTTCTGTACATTACAAGGTTTCATTGGTCTGCGAGCACAGAAGAAAACATTATCTCACCGTGGTAATGCTGTTTCTTCTAGAGGGTGTATTTGTGAGTCGTACAGATAGCTGCATCTCCATCCTGAGGTGTTTTCCCAAAGATAGAAGTTTAGAATATTAAAGTTCATGCTCTGCAGTGTGGTCACATTCCACCTAACATTACATCAGCAGATTCATGGCTGAAGAGCAGAAGAGATCAGGGATGAGGCAACTAACCTATACCATGTATTAAAGAAATGTAAATGTGGAATGAGCCCGATCCATCGGAGGGCCAGCTGGGGGCAGGTGAGCCAAGCATCCCAGAGGACATGCTCCACTTCAGAGAGGGAGGGTTGCCGACCTCTGCTCTGCTCTGCTACTGCCTGGGTGACCACAGGTAGCAATGTAAGTGGAGATGCAAAATGGGAGGGATGCCAATGTGCAACGATCGTGCATACATGCACGAATGTCATGAGAATACTGTTGCTGTCCCATAGGGGATCGAGCCAAGGAAACGGGGGGAGGGGGGGAGAGTGACAGGTACAGTAGAAGAACCTCCGCCATGCACCGCAGGCTCCCCACTGCTGACCGAGGCACTCCTCTCTGACCACACTGACTGAATGTTGGAGGGAACAATCCCCCCCAATGGCCCCTCCCTGGGGAGTAAGTCAGGGTGTTCGTAGGAGAGGTAGGTAAGTTCCAGAGAAGGCGGGTGAGGGGGCCATGTGGGGGGAAGGACTAATGGGGACCACCTGACCTGGGAAGAAAAGTACAGTAAATTAAAAAAAACAGAAATGTAAATATAATATGAAATGACAAATCACAGTAAGAAAAAATGTAAAAACTGCAGTTTGAAATTGTAAAATGCTCAAACCAAAAATGTTAAAAACGTGATCTGACTTGATCTGAAGAGCCTTTATTATGCAGATTTTAGAAGATGAGGTAGCAAGAACTTGCATGACTCACAGATACACGGTAAAAGAAATATATTACTCACCTGTAAACATAGATCTTCCTTTGAGGGGGTTCTTGCAGTAGGCAACACCATTTGGACTTGGCCGCCAGGTGCCAGGACCACACAGAAGTTTTCTAGCCAGCGGTGTACAACAAGGGACTGCCCCCTGACGGTACATCGACGTCCGCACTGGTATAAGAGGGGTGGTCCCCCATGCCCACCTCGGTTCTTTTCCAGCTGTTGACCTGTGCTCATCAGACCTTGCAGATCTTTGCTTCAGTCGACCGTCATTTTCCTCTTAACTTTATTTCTTTCTCTACATTCATAATTTGCTTCGGCTCCATGTTGTCGCCTACTTCTTCTGCGGATTCCCACAAATCCAGGTGTGCCTGTGGCAGGCAGCTCCCTGAGAAAGACGGCCACACCACGTGTGTCATTTGTTTAGGCCTGGACCACGATACCAAAATCTGCAAGGTGTGCCAGAAATTCAACTAGGTTACGTGCCAAAGATGCCAGAAAGTTCTGGAGAACCATCTACTCCAGAAGAGATTGGCCGCCTTGGAAAAGGAGCTGCAGACCTGCGCCACAGCTGAGACTTCTATGGAGATTTTCTCATCGAAGAAGAAGCATAAAAAGCACCGGGACCGGTCCACTCCTGAGCCGCAGTCACCTTCCAGGGCCACAGCAGATTCTGGGTCTCCCCCCTCCTGCAGGGGGTCAATCTCAGTAGCCACATCCACCCTCCTCCCCTCCGGGGCTGCCTGTGGACCAGCCTCCTGCCATTATTTCGGTGGCAGGCAGTGCTTCTGTGGGTTCGGGGGATTCCTCCAATCAGCACCCCTGTTGGCTCAGGCCAGTTCTCCACCAGGGTACTGAGCCAGGTGGCCAGACTGGCTCCTTGGGTGACCCTTCAGCTGTCTCCACCCATCAAGCCTTGGTGTCTTTGCTGGACTCCGGCTTTAGGTCCGACAGCGGTTCTTTGGGCCAACACCTGCTGTCACCCACTCCTTCAGGGCCGCAGCCTGCACCTGCGAGGTCCCCACCAAGGTGCCTTCAGCACTTCAGCCAATGCTGGTGGTTCTCTCTCGGGGGACCTTCCCACCTGGCACTGGTAGGTCCTTCCACTGCCAGTTTCCCATCTTCGGATTCAGCATTGAACCGCCCTTCGGAGCCTGTGGGTCCTCCTTTTCTGGATCTGGTGCCCCTGACTGCCTCGCCTCCGGACTCCTCCTTATTCAGTTCCCCAGGAGTTGGTTGATATCTTGGATCCTTCAGAGTCTTTTCCTGTTCAGCAACCTCCACCAGTTCTGACATTGGGCCGCGCCTCGGATCCCCCTCCTGTCCTAGGCCTGGACCTTCAGTCTGCACCTTCTGGATGTACGGCGAGCCCGTCAGGACTGGTGTCAGGCCCTGTTTACGGCCTTCTGATGCATTATCTAGTGCTGGGTTGCTCCTTTCACCCGACACTCCTCTGCCAGATGTCGGCAGACTACAGCGCTCTTCTTACAGCGTGGTGGGTGTCTGCTCAACGCCTGGCCCCTACCGTGCAGGTGCTGGCCCCAGCCTCTTCCCCAGTGAGGGACTCACCTTCATCTAACACGGAAGCTCACTCTCCTGTGATGGAGCAACAGTTGGGTGCTGGGACAGTCACGACCTCTGGTTTGTTGCCGCTTCCCCACTCCAGACTCTGATGGATCACTGCATGTGGTCTCGGATTCCCTAGAATTTCCAATTTCCCCACCTCACTCGTCCCTGAGGATGTGTGGATCAGGGACACTCCTAAATACCCCCAGGAGGATCCCTCCTTCCTGGCTATGATGAAGACGATCCAGACTTCCCAGGGGTGGCGTACTGAGGAACAAGACCCCAAAGATGCCACTTGGTGCAGCGTTTGCACTTTCCAGAAGTCGAATCGGTGGTTATTCTCCCTTTAGTGGTGCCACACGACAACATTTCTTCGACAGTCTGGCAACAGCTGATGTCAGTCCCAGTTGTTCTGAGGAAGGCTGACCGACTATATCAGACTCCCGATGGCAGACCTCATTTTGACTCCCACCCCAAGGCTAACCCCTCTGTATTGTTGGATGTCCAAACAGAGTGTGGGGAGACCAGAAGTCGGGGTGACTTCCCTCCAGATAGGGAGTTTAAACATTTGGACCTCCTGGGATGCAGGGTCTGTGTCTCTTCGACCCAGGCCTTGCGGGTCCAGAACTACCTCGCAAACATGCTGGTCCATGAGCAATCTCTTTTAGGGCAGGTGGGAGACCTACTCCAATCTCTGCCGGAGTCCTCGGCTCGGTCTCAGTTATAGCAAGTCTTAGATTCTGCCTCTAACGTGGGAATTCCTTACCCTACATGCCTCAAATGACACAGTGGGTGCTGCCACCCACTGCATGGCTTCTACTGTCTGTATCAGGCACCGTGCTTTGCTTCGCCTGTCCGATTTCACCCATGAGGTACAGGTTTCCATTATGGATGCCCCCTTCTGGGGCCCTTTGCTGTTCAGGGAGGATGTACAAGTGTTTCTGTCCACCCTGCAGGAGTCTGAAACAGTCCTTCGCACTGGTTCTTGCGGCCAGCAGGGTGGGGGTTGCACCTGCCTCCAGCCCGCCATCCCGGCCAACGACCCCAGCATCCTCAGCTCTCAGGGTCTTGGGGTAAGCGCCAGGCCTCTTCAATCCCGGCTGCCCCAGCTGTCAAGGCCCACAGGACAGAGGTAGGGGAGCTGTTGGCGCCTTCCACCTCCTATTAAACCCCAGTAACCCCCCCTTTCCCTTCTTTGGGTGTGGAGACCAAGGGGGAGTAGCACAGAGGGGCACAGGTTCCCCTTCCCCTCCTTTTTGCTCCTGTTACTTTTTAGTATTTATGCCCTACTAGGGATGTCTCGTTATGGGGCCTTGACCCAGGGTTCCGCTTGGCGAGTGGCTGATCCAGGTTCCCTTTAGGTAAGGTAGCCAACACCTTGCTCTTTCCTGCTGTTTCTGGGGGGTCAGGTTCTATGTTCCCTCCTCCCTGGCTATCTGGCCTTGAGCCTTTTCTGGACCTTTTCATGCTCTGCCATTACGGCCCCTGTTGGGGGCTTGGTTAGGGTCATATTTCTACCGGCTGGGCCTCCTCCCTTCAGGAGGGAGGCCTTTTTGCAAACTCCCTTTCCTGAGGGGGATGGCCTCTCTCAGTGGAGACGCGGGCGGGACAGATCTCTGGTCCCCCAGTGCTCCTGGGCCGGTTTTAGTTCCCATGTGCATCTCGGGCCTTTCTGGGGCTTGCCATTCTCCCCTAGAGCTGAATTAGTGCCCACCATTGGACCATCACCCCCTTTCCTCGTCCCTTTATTGGGACGTGTCTCGGCTTCAACTTGACAGGTGACCACCACTCCTCATAAAGGAGGGCGCAGTTGCTCACGGAGCGAGCTACGAGGGGTTCTTCTTACCCTCATATTTTGTCATCCGGCCATTCTTTTCTTGACTATGGCACCCTTCATCAGAGGCATGTTGGCACTTGCTCAACCCAACCCCCTTAGGACTTATTTCTTTCCTTGGGGGTGATTCCCCAGGTTTTCGCAGACCGGAAGCTCTCCGATTCTGGTCTTAGTTCGATCCTCTACACCCAGTCAGGGTCCCCCCGAGGTCTTCCTAACTGCTTCATGATGGAAGAAGTTTTGCACGCTTGCAGATCTCTCCTATCCCCGGTCTCCCTGGGCACTCCTCAGGTGGGTGGGTAGATACATGAGTGCTCTGGCACCTGTCTCGGAAAGGGGGAACCTCATTCAGGTCCTCTTCCTTCAGAACCGGATACTTTAGGTCTCAGGACCTAGGGTTCAGTTTTTGCCTGTCGGCACGGGGTACCTCGGGCAGTCTCCCCTATCACCCCTCTGCCTTGTTGGGGTGCCATCTTGACAGCCCCTTTCCATGCCTATCCTGACAGGCTCTCTGACCTGCCTCAACCTGGTGGTGTGGGTTAGCCCTGTATTGGGTTCTTGTTCTGCAGGAGCGTCCCTATGTTGTCAGGCGGATGGCAGGGAGACCCTTCTCCTTGGGGCATAGCATTGGTCTTTGTTACCCTTGCTTGGGTCCTTACCCGTCACCCCTTGTAGGGATGTGATCAGACTCCTTGGTTATCACCATTTCCCAGGACCTCCCCAACTTCCCTTGTGGGGGGTGGGATTGTAGGTCTTTTCGGAGACCCTCCTTCATTTGTTTGAAGGGGTACCTCTTGTCTCATTCTGTCAACAGGAAATTCTTTCCTGGGTCTCTAGGCCCCTTCTTTCCCTAGGCGGATGTTGGCCGGATCCTACTGGGATCTCCCAGGGCCTTTCGGTTGAAGAGACCCCTGTGCCCTTAGGACTCTGAGGTCCAGGGAGGGAGGCCTTTGTTTTTTCTTCTTCACAAAGTCCTCGACTTTGTGCTTCCTTATTCTCAGACACTCTCTCACTTAGGGTCTATACCCCCTTCCTTTCAGGAATGAGGGGTATCTTCCGAGGTGATTCCTTTTGATCTTTCCATCAGAGGTTCTACATCTTTCTTCTGGCAGGATGGACTCCTCCCGGGATTTTACAGCCCTTGGGACCTAGCCCTTTGGCATCCTTGGGTCTTGGGTTGTTCCTTGGCCCATGAAGTGAGTCAGTTTGGCTTCAATGTGTAACTCCTTTCAGGAGATATTACCTTGTCCAGGTTCCATCCTGTGGTTGCTTGTATCCTTGGAGGGACAGGGTGCAGTTGTCTCCTCAGGGGAGACTAGGCTGCTTATTAGGCAGCTGTCAGGCTCGGGCGCATGTTGTGCCCATCCATAAAGGGGGATCGAGAGAAGAGCCAGGAAACTATAGACCCATCAGTTTGACATCGGTGATGGGGAAGGTAATGGAGAGCATACTTAAGGAAAGGTTGGGAGGTTTCTTGGAGGAGGTGGGTTAGCTGGATGACCGGCAGCATGGGTTTGTGCCAGGAAGATTGTGTCAAACAAACCTTGTAGAGTTCTGTGAGTGGGTGACATCAGCACTCAATGGGGAGACTAGTGGATGTGCTGTTTCTGGACTTCAGCAAGGCATTTGCTTTGGTCACTCACATTGGCCTAAGGGAGAAGCTGGGGGGGATGGGGGTAGGCCCATTGATGGGTAGGTGGATTGGAAATTGGCTTTCAGGTTGCACTCAGCAGGTAGTGGTCGGATGGGAGGTCTCATGTCCTAGGGAGGTGGGATCCCACAGGGATCAGTCCTGGGGCAACTCCTGTTTAATACTTACATCTCTGATATCGGGAAAGGTATCAGGTGTGAAATGAGTCTCTTTGCGGACAGCTCTAAACTGGGGTGGTGGTGGAGGGGAAGGAGGTGAGATTGGCCCTGCAAGAGGACCTAGATACTCTGGATAGGTGGTCCTGCACCTGGAAATTGAAATTTAACTCCTCCAAGTGCAAGATGCTACACCTAGGGCGGGAAAATCCAAACTATGTGTACACCCTGGGGGGGATGAGTTGCAGGCCATGGCAGGGGAAAGAGACCTAGGAGTCTTGGTGGATGTTAACATGAATAATTCAGAGCAGTGCTGGAGGGCTGCGGTCAGGGCAAATAGGATGCTGGGATGCATTGCTAGGGGGAATTACTTCAAGTAATGGAGGTGATTTTTCCACTGTACAACAGCCTGGTTAGACCACATCTTGAGTACTGTGTGCAGTTCTGGAGGCCGCACCTAAGGAGGGACATCCAACTCCTGAAGAGGGTGCAGAGGAGAGCAACCAGAATGATCCGGGGCCTGGGGGATATGACATATGAGGAACGACTAGGGGAGCTCAACCTGTTCTCACTGGAGGAGAGGAGGGACCGGTGGGACATGATTGAGGTCTTTAAGTACCTCAGGGGAGTAAATAAGGCAAGCTGAGATAGGATCTTTCGACTGAAGGAGGGTGGAATCACCAGAGGACACAGAAGATTGAGGGTGGTAGGATTTGGGGGAAAAGGAGGAGGAGGTACTTCACCAAGAGAGTGGTGGAACCGTGGAATGTGCTGCCTGGGGAGCTGGTACAGGCAGCTATGGTGGAGGGATTCAAGAGAGGGTGGGACTTGTATAGGCAAGGGGTGAAGCAGAGGCTGGTTTGCCCGTTGGGGGGCAGGACTAGGGGACTGAGTAACAGTGGAAAGAATTCTGAAGCACGAGCAGACTTGATAGACCAACAGGCTTACTCTGCTGGTGTCTAGTATGTTAGTTCTCCTGCCCTTTGTAGCCCTTTTAGACTTTGCCCTGTCTGATCTTAGGCAGGGCTTTCTATCAGCCACCCTCTTTCTTCTGAGGACTGGTTTTGGGCTATGGGCCTTCTTGGGCCTGCTTTTCCTCTCTGCTTACTGCAGTGAGCTTTCCTCCTCCCGGGGGGGGGTTTACCCTCCTTATGCCACTGCTTGGGACTCTGTCCTAATGGTGTTGCCTAGTGCAAGAGCTCCCTCGAAGTAAGATAGTACAGTTACGTAAAAACTTACCATAACAGTAGATCTTTGAGAGGCGTTCTTGCAGTAAGCAAGTTTTTTCCTCCATCCCCTGTTTTCCATCTCGGCTCCAGGAGACTCTGTGTCTCTCTCTCTCTCTCTCTCTCTCTCTCCTGTCGGACCTTCTCACAGGGTCTCTGGTGGGATAACTGAGGTGAGTGTGGGGGACCGTCCCTCTTATACCAGTGTGGATGTCAGGGGGCAAACCCCCATTGTAGACTGTTGGCTAGAAAATTTCCATGTGGTCCTAGCACCTGGCAGCTTAGTCCTAATGGTGTTGCCTACTGCAAGAGCTCCTCTCGAAGATCTACTGTTATGTTAAGTTCTTTTTTTTTTTTACGGCGCCGGCACTGTGGTTCCCCCGGCCTCTGCTAGGGGTCTGTAGCATGCCGGACACACAGTGCCCCCGGAGAAGGAGAGCAGTCCCTAGCACACTCAATCATTCTCACCCGGGTCATCGGCATCGCAGACGGGTGCCCAGCCTCTGTGCCGCTGGGGCGGCATGTTATGGTAAGTTCTTATGTAACTGCACTTTCTACTACTAGTATTACATTCACATCCACATTTAGGCTGTCTTTCACTGAACATGCTAATTTCACTGTAACGGTCTTTAACTTTGGCTCTTCTACCACCCGACCATGTGGACCTCTGGCTCAGCCCACTTTGCACTTTGATCTGATCTTCTTCTGGAACTAACAGTTCTTTTTCTCCTTCCCAGCTCCTGCTAGCGATAAAAAAATTCTGCTAGTCTTCACTGGGGAGCCACCTGGAGGGATGCAGGCCTATACTGGTGCGATGGTCTGCATCTGTCCGGGGGGGGGGGGAACCAGGATCCTAGGTTTAAATGCTTCATTGGCAAGCATTTTTTTTTTTTTAATATACTTTATTTTTTCATTTTGTCTGTTCATAACAAACATTTCTCATATAGCAGACAGTCCATTAAATCACAATGTTACCATAGGGAATAACATAAGATCTTATTTCGAGAGGGCTCTTGCAGTAGGTAATTACATATAGGACTGATGCCAGCCGGCGGCAGGACCCCACGGAAAAATTTCTAACTAGCAGTCCCTGGCGGGGACCGCCCCCATGTCAGGTGACCGGCGCCAAACAACGTCGGTATAAAGAAGCGGTCCCAGACGCCCTTCTTCCAGTTCTTTTCCGCCGTCCGCCTCTGACAGTTGCCCGTGGTTAAGTTCCTATCGCTCAGTCCTGTTACTTCGTCATTTTTTTCCGATTAATTTCAGAATTTTCCTCTTTCTTCAGGTGAACGTCAGTATATGTCGTCCCCTTCAAAGAATAAGTGCGACTCGTGCAGTGCCCAACTGGCTCACAAAGACGGTCACTCCCTCTGCCTCTTCTGTCTAGGCCCCAACCACACAGTCGAGAAGTGCCTGCACTGCCTCCGGGTCAACGCGGCCACCCGCAGACAATGCCAGCAGTCCCTCGAAGCCATCTCCTCAAAAAGAAGATGTCTGCAATGGAGAAAGAGCTGAGAAAACTTCAGCAGGCGTCGACCTCCCCTGAAGGGCACAAAAAGCAAGATAAGGAAAGGCACCGGGAGAAGGCCTCCTGTTCCGCGACTCCGGCCGGAGTCACGGGCAAGGTAACATCCCCTCCGGGGGATCGCCCGACGGCAGACTCCAAGGCTTTGGAGGAGGCTTCGGCCCGCCCGATGGGTTCGAGTTTGAGCCCGCCGGGCGTCTCCGGGCAAAAGGAGACTCCAGCCTCCAGTACTGCCGCAGGCCTGCAGCCTACTGGTGCGGGCACCTCCCTTAAGCCGAACGTCGGCCCCTCCGACATATGCCGAGAGAAGGCCTCTAAGACGTTCGATCCTTCGGGGCGGCACTCGGCAGTGTCTCCCTTGGACCGGGCCTCCTCTCATTCTCGGCCCGCCTCCGATGAGGAACCCCCGAAGCCGGACGCCGGCTCCTCTGGCGTCCGCCGGGACTCGGCCCATAAGTAACAGGTCAGCTCCTCTGACGTGCGCCGGGCCTCTGAGCCTACGGCAGAACTTACTACTTCTGTCGTTCCAGGCTCTCCATAGCCTTCACTGCCGTCAGGGGAGCCCTAGTCCCCCCTGCCTGACCCCGGGGATTTTTCCCCCTCGTCCCCGGACGAGACTCGGGACCATTGGCTACCATCCGATCCTCTTCCTGAAGAGCCAGATCTGACGCCGGTTCCCCTGACGCTGGCTCCGACGCTGGCTCCTCCGACGCCAGCCCCGCTGACGCCGGTTCCGACACCGACCCCTCCGACGCCGGCGGGGGAATTTCCTCTTCCTTTGGGCCCTCCACCCCACGGTCCTATCCTGGCTGATCTGCCCGTGGAGTACCCGGCTGGGCCGTCTGCTCCGGCAGCTCCTCCAGCGCCTGGGTTTCCGCCATTGTATCCGACGCTGGTTTTCCCAGGTCCGCAGTATCCTGCGCCACCGTACCCGGTGCCGGCTCCTTCGACGCCGTAGTACCCGACACCACAGAACCGGACTCCGGGATACCCGCAGCTGGGTTACGGATACTCCCCCTACAGATTTCCTCCGTACAACTATCCCCCTCCTCCTCCTTCACCGCCCCCTAGGCCGCCAGTGGACCTGCAGGAGACTCTTGCTTCTTGGTGGGCTAAGGCCAAGGCTCAGCTCACCAGGGAAGTCGAGAGCCATCTTACAGCGATGGTGCCACCCCCGGCTCCCATATGCCCAAGAGGGCACACTCCCTCTCCACTTCCGGATTCCCGGGCTTTGCCCTCGGGATCCAGAGAGGGGCAGGACACACATTCTGGGATCCCTCCCAAGGAACCTGTTCCTCCCCCTAGACAAGTCAGGGAGTCTTACTCTGCTTCAGATAGATATAATATTAATAGGAGGTGATTTCAATGCTCGGATAGCCTCCTTTGATAATCTCCCAATGTTGCACTCCTATCTATATATATATATAGGTGATTTAGAACAGAGGAAATCATTGGATGCCATTGTTAATTCAGCAGGCATTAAATTTAAAGAATTCATAACTGAGAATAATTTACTAATCCTTAATGGTAGGGGACCAGGAGATCTAGAGGGGAGCATACACATACTTTTCTTCAGTTGGAAACAGTCTAATAGATTATGTATTAATCTCTCCTGAATCTTCTGATTTTGTACAGAATTTTCAAATAAATCTTAGAGCAGAAAGTGATTATGCTGCACTCACTTGCCGCATGATCACCTTTAATGATAAAAAAGGCCTCCTTTGAAAGATATTTATCCTGTTTCATTGGTCTCCATGGGGAAAGCTAAACTATCCTTAAAAAATAACAAAATGAAGAATATTGAACATATCATTTTTTCTACACCAATCTATTCTGAAGATGTTTTAAAAAATGAAAATTTAACCCAAGTTACTATCAGAAACTTTGAGAATCTTTCATCTAGAATTACTAGCTAAATATATGTATACAAGGATCAAACATCATCCCTACAACATGGTTTGATTCCAGTGCCAGTATCAAAAGAAGAATTTAGGTAAAATAATTAGGGAACATCTTAAAAATCCATCAAACCATACTAAAGTAAAATTAAATTATGCCCGGAAAGCATACAAAAAATTCTTAAAGATAAAAACAAACATGAATTTACACAAAAAAGATGGGAATTTATCCATCAAACAATATTGAACAATGATAGTAGGGCCTTTTGGAGTATGGTTGCAAGAGGGGTTAAATTATATCAATCTACACTACCATCTTATATCCCCAAAGAAGCATGGGTTACCTATTATACAGCTTTATTAAACAAAAACATTTTACAAAGAGATCAAATAAATTCCTTACAATGGATATCTCTGCTTCCTTACTACTCTGTAATTTTCACTTCTGATGATGTTCAAATGGCAATCTTAAAATTAACAAACAATAAAGCTCCAGGCCCAGATAAAATCCCAACGAGATTTATAAAGAAAATCTCAATTTTGGATTCCTTTTTACTCAACTTATTCAATATTTGTTTAAAAGAATGTACAATACCATCGTCATGGCAAAAACATACCTATTCATAAAAAGGTTACGTTATACAAACCAAGTAATTACCGCCAATAAGTTTACTAGACATTGCAGGAAATATTCTCTCATATATTGTTAAACAAACTACAAATCTGGATAGATACTAATAGCCCTCTTTCAAAATTTCAAGCTGGATTTCGTCATGGATTTTCCACAACAGATAATGTTTTTGTATTATTCCATCTCCTAGAGAAATACATATTATTTAGGAAAATGAGACTTTATGTTTTATTTGTTGATTTCTCCGCTACGTTCGATTCATTAATAAGACAAACTTTATGGGAAATTCTTAGGATTCGAGGCCTCCCTTCATCTTTACTCCTCCCTATGGTTTTACTTTATACTAATACTTATACGGCAGTGAGATTTGATCAAAGAGAAAATATCACAGAATATTTCCCAACCTCTAAAGGTATCAAACAGGGATGTTTACTAGCTCCCCTATTCTTCAATATCTATATAGATACCTTATTAGATTATGACTTAAATGATCAGTGGGACTCTCCAAAAATAAAAGATCAATACATACACAACCTAGCATATGCAGATGATCTAATTCTACTATCACTGACCCCTAAAGGACTAGAATTAAAATTTAAATCTCTTGTGAATAAATGTAAAGAATTGGAATTGAGAATAAACCTAGACAAAACAAAATAATGATCTTTGGAAATCGGTCATCAAAACCAAGGATTTTCTACAATGATGCCCCTATTGAAATAGTGACATCTTATAAATACCTTGGGATAACATTAGACTCTAGAAACTTCTGGGCACATCATATTAAGGAACAGATTAATAAGGCAAAGTATGCAGCAAAAGCACTGCAAAGGTTTAACCTTAAATATGGAGGTTTTACGGTAATACCTGCTATTAAAGCAGGGGAGGCAAAAATTACCCCACTACTATTATGTGGAGCGGAAATCTGGGGATATAATCATTATCTACAACTGGAAACCCCTCTTTTATATTATTATAAATATATTTTACAAGTTCCCACTTCAATGGCTGGATCAATAGTTAGAACAGAATTAGGTAGATTATCTTTGATTTCCCTTATTAACCTAAGGATAGTCACATATTGGTTGAGATCAATAAATAATATAAATAATGTTATGCCATTGAACTGTATAATGGAAAAGGAATCCTGGCATAAAGAAGGTTTTACCTCTCTATGGTTAAAATCCCTTTTTCAAATATTACACAGTATAGAGTCAACTCACCTATGGAATGATTGGCAAGCGGAAATAAAAATACACTAAAGCTATAAGGTTAATTTAAAAAAACTTTTTACAAAAGCCACACAAATTCAGATGAATCAAGTAAGGAGCCAAAGACAAGCCCTGTGGTTTGCTCAAAACAAAATTGATTCCAACATGGAAGAATACTTGCGACTTCCTTTATCACCATACATACATAAAGCAATAACCTGGGCGAGATTTGAACTTATTACATCAAAATACATTTACTTTAATAAATTAAAATTAATCAACTCAGGATAAATGTCCTTGCAATAGAGGATTCACTGAATCGTTAAAGCATGTATTAATTCAATGCCCTTTATTTAATTATATTCGTTTTAAATATTTGGGGAAAATTCTTAGTAAATATGCAAATTTAACATATGATGTGATATTCATATTGATGCACCCAATGACTGTTCAAGATACAATACTGGTAGGGAATTTTATAATGTCTGTAATAAGTGTTAAGAAAAAAGCATACCGAAAGTGGCTCAGAGATAAATGAATTGTTTTTTATACAATCTGAAGATTTTAACCAGCATACTTTCTTATGAGAGTTATTCTAATGAGATAAGGAGTCTGTTTAATCATATTTTTTATTTATTTCACATTTTGTATTTTTAAATTTAAAAATTGTAATGTCCAGAAATTTTTCTAATTTATTGGAAGAACAATAAACTTTACTTGACTCTGCTTCAGACTCTTCCTCCCCTTCTCTCTCTTGGACTCCTCAGAGGCTTCCGATGGAGGTTCCGAGAAAGACGACGAGCCACGCTCTCCGTCCAAACCCTGGCCGAGGACTCCTCCGAAGTCTCCTCCGGAGGATCCTTCCTTCACGGAGTTGCTCAGAAAGATCCAGGAAGTTCATCAGTGGCATTCCTTAGAACCAGATCCTCAACGGGTAAAACTCACCGAGCATCTGGACTTGCCCCTTACGGCTCCTACCTTAGTGCCACCCTGGATTGAGCCTCACGCCCACCTTGTTTCCACTATTTGGAAACAACCGTCGGCTTTAGCCCCACTTCCCAGGAAGTCGAACAGGTTATACCAGGCTCCGGAGGGTGTTGACTTTTAGACTCTCACCCCATGCAGACTCAGTTGTGATTAGCGCCACGGCCGGTCAGCACATCCGAAGCACTTGAGCTCGTCTCCCCCGGATAAGGAATCTTGCCTTCTGGATCAGTATGGAAGGAAGATCTATGCTTCTTCCACACTGGGGATTAGGGCCCTGAACTATGTTGCACATATGGGGGATTACCAGAAGGCCATCCTTACCCAGGCGGAATCCAAGATTGACTCTCTGCCTGACTCTCAACTCAACCAGGAGTTGGCCGACCTGGTCCGTTCAGCTCGTTCAGCCAGTCATCACATTCTGAGGATGACCTATGACGAGTGGACATTTCTTTGTGACGAGTCGCGCCGGGCCAGAAGTTTCGGAAGTCACGCATGGCTCCAAGTGTCAGGTTTGGTCCCGGAGGTGCAGTCAGCCATCCAAGAAGCACTTTTCAGAGGTTCTGTGCTTTTCGGTGGTAATGTCAAGGACATCATCACTGATTTGCAGGAGAAGGGGACAGCCCTTAAATCTGTTGATTCAATGTACCGTCCCCATCCCCCACAGCGCCGTCCCTTTCACAGATGCAGACAGCCTCAAGCGAAACCTCAGGGAAGGCGGACCACTAAATGTCGGGCCCCCACAGCTGCCAGGCCCCCACTGCCCAAAAAAGCAATGGGTGCCCCAGCTGTGGCGCTACCTCACACCACCTGACTCCTTTCCTCTCCCACTGCCTCCGGATGCCCCGGAGGAACTGGTAGGAGGGAGATTCTCCCTCCACCTTCTGGGTTGGGAGAGGATAAATTCGGATTCATGGGTGCTTCAGATCATTGCAGAGGGGCACTCCATAGAGTTTCTACAGAAACCTCCACGTCACCCCCCTCTGAACTCCACTTACTCAAGGGACCATCTTCCTTTGGTCAGGGAAGAAATCTCATTGCTTCTTGTGAAACAGGCTATAGAACCTGTCCCTACTCACCTCTACAGGACGGGGTACTATTCCCACTTTTTCCTTGTACCAAAGAAGATGGGAGATCTCAGACCTATTCTCAATCTCAGCTCCCTGAACCTGTTTGTGGAGTACAAGAGGTTCAGGATGCTCTCCCTTCAATCCCTTTTGCCCCTGCTTTGGCCGGGCCAATGGCTTTGTGCACTAGATATGCAGGATGCGTACCTGCACATCCCCATTCGCCCTTCGCACCGAAAGTACCTCAGGTTTGCGTTCCAGGGGGTCCACTACCAATTCCGGGTGCTCCCATTTGGTCTTTCCTCGGCTCCCCGAGTCTTTACCAAATGCCTGGTGGTGGTAGCAGCCCACCTGTGTTCTTTGGGAGCTCAGGTTTTCCCCTACCTGGACGACTGGCTCCTGGCGGTCCCATCCAGGGAGGAACTCCTGCATTTCCTCTCCCTCACCCGGCAGGTTTTCACTGGCCTGGGTATTACCATCAACCATTCCAAGTCTCACCTGGATCCTTCACAGAGGCTCCAGTTCATCGGAACAATTCTCGACACAACTTTGTGCAAAGCCTTTCTGCCTCCGGACAGGGGGGCTTCCCTCCAGTCACAGATCTCCCTCCTATTGGAAAACACAGGAGGGTCCCGGCGAGGTCAGTGCTCCATCTACTGGGGCTTGTGGCAGCGGCCAGCCCAACGGTTCCGCGCACACGCCTCCACATGAGAATCTCTCAGTGGACTCTTCGATCTCAGTGGGATCAACGAGTAGATGACCTAGATCATCTGGTTCTGATGTCCTCGCCGATGGTAAGAGACTTGCAATGGTGGATGGTTCGAGAGAACCTCTTCCGGGGGCCCCCCTTTTTTTCATCCTCCCCCGATCAGACCCTGACCACGGACTCTTCAGGCGAAGGTTGGGGAGCCCATCTGGGTCCTCACCGAACCCAAGGCCTTTGGTCAAAGTTGGAGATAGCTCTCCACATCAACATGCTCGAGCTTCGAGCAGTGCTTTATGCCCTCCAGGCCCTTCACCAATACATCCTTCCCGGTCACCTGGTTGTCCAAACAGACAACATGTGCGTGGTGTGGTACATCAACAAGCAGGGAGGGACTCGGTCCTACCCGCTGTGCAGGGAAGCAATGAGGATCTGGGATTGGGCAACTCTTCACAACCTTCACCTCACGGCGATCCATGTTCCGGGAGTCGACAGTGTCCTAGCAGACAGACTAAGTCGCTCATCGGCTCTTCCACATGAGTGGGAATTGGACGAAAAAGTCGTAAAAAGCATCTTCCAGGTTTGGGGGACTCCTCAGATAGACCTGTTCGCCTCCTCCCAAAACGCAAAGCTTCCAATCTTTTGCTTGCTCGCCCAGAGCAAGGCACTTTCTGGAGCGACGCTCTATCTCTAAGCTGGAAGGACAGATTCATCTATGCTTTTCCCCCAATTCCTCTGGTCCCTCTTGTGTTACAGAAACTTGCTCTAGAAGGAGCGAGAATGATTCTGATCGCTCCTTTCTGGCCCAGGCAAATCTAGTTCTCTCTTCTACAACAATACTCAGAGGTTCCTCCTCTTCCTCTTCCTTTATCTCCAGGATTACTGACCCAGGATCAGGGGACCCTGGTCCATCTGGGACTCAAGTCCCTTCGACTTCATGCATGGCTCCTACAGACCTAGCCCAATCTCATTCTGGCATTTCTTCTAAGGTGGCTGAGATTCTGGTGGAGGCTAGAAAACCCTCCACTAGGTCCACCTACGCCATGAAATGGAAAAGATTTTCTATCTGGGTGGCGTCCAGGAATGTGGAGCCCTTTTCCTGCCCTGTGACTTTTCTGCTTGAGTACATGCGTCATCTTTTTTGACCTGGGTCTCAGTCACTACTCTTTGAAGGCCCATATGGCGGCTATTTCAGCCTACCATGTCCCTTTCGCTGATAAGGCATTCGCTCAGCTGGAGGTATCCAAAACTTTCCTCAGAGGGGCCCTTCATCTTAGGCCCCCTATCCAGACTCCAGCTCCGCCTTGGGACTTCAGTTTTGTCCTCGAGAAACTTACCCTTCCTCCCTTTGAGCCTGCGGCTTCCGCAGACCTGAAGTTTTTATCGTGGAAGGCACTCTTCTTGGTGGCCATTACTTCTGCTCACAGAATTTCTGAGCTTCAAGCCCTGATGTGCAAAATCCCCCTACTTGATTTTTCACAAAGAACGAGTAGCTCTTCGCACGAATCCTAAGTTTCTTCCAAAAGTGGTAGCGGAGTCTACCTTTAATCAGTCTATTGAATTACCTGCCTTTTTCACGCAGTACTCCAACCAAGGAGAATACTTGCTCCATACCATGGATGTCCACAGGATTCTGAGATACTACACCGATAGGACTAAGGATCTCAGAAAGACTGATCAGTTGTTCGTCTCTTTCGCTCACAAAAGAGAAGGCAATGCTGTCTCTAAGCAATGTCTATCAAAATGGTTGGCCCATTGCATCACTTTCTGTTATGACAAGTACAACAAGACCCTTCTGGGTCAAGTCAGAGGTCACTTCACTCGTGGAGTTGCCACCTCCGCGGCTTGTTTCAAGAATGTGTCTGCAGCAGACATCTGTGCTGCTGCCACTTGGACTTCAGTCCATACCTTTACTAAACATTACAGTTTGAACATTGCCTCTCGCCGTAGAGCAGGCTTCGGGTTAGCTGTCTTGCAAGGCCTCCTTTCTTGAGTCCTGCTAGATTATTTTCTACTTTTTGGAGTAGTTCCTCCTCCCGGTGCCTTTCGTTTGTTCCAGACTGCTTGGGATTCTGTCCTATATGTAATTACCTACTGCAAGAGCCCTCTCGAAGTAAGATAGTACAGTTACGTAAAACTTACCGTAACAGTAGATCTTCGAGAGAGGCTCTTGCAGTAGGTAATACCTTCCCGCCCTCCATCCCCCTAGGCTTTTTCAGCTCCTTTTCCATTCAGGGAAATATCTGCTTTCTCTCGTCCGGTCTTCTCAGCCTGTGGCGGAAAGAACTGAAGAGCGGGCATCTGGGACCTCCCCTGTATACCGACGCCGCTTTGATACTGGTCACCTGACATGGGCGCTAGGACTGCTAGCTAGAAATTTTTCCGTGGGGTCCTGCCGCCGGCCGGCATCAGTCCTATATGTAATTACCTACTGCAAGAGCCTCTCTCGAAGATCTACTGTTACGGTAAGTTTTTACATAACTGTACTTTCCCTTAATCAAAGGAGCACTTTGCATCTACTATATATTGATACAACATTAGGGAGATTCCTATAGAAGGTTTAAACCAGTATGATAAAAATACTCAGTTTTTGCTGAATAAGGAACCCATGTGCTATGTGGCTTTTGTCAATGTAAGTAAATTGTCCAGCAATTCTAGTCCAGGAATTAGCCATGCCCCTTTAAAAAGGGGCTAATGGGGCTGGCCCGGTGGTGCTGAGGCGCTGGACACCACACCTCACACCACGCCGGCAGCCTGGGCTTGGGAACGAGCCTGGGTCATCGGGGGTTGGCAGGGGAGGAGAAGGATTGAGCGTCCGTAGGACTGCTTTCATTGCCATCGGTGTGCTGGTGGCCTCTAGCGGTGGCTGGGGGTGATTGCAGGATACTGGCAAGACTTTGGGGACATACTGGGGCCAACGCCTGGAACGGACTGTGTGTGGTAGTGTGCACTCTTGACCACTGGCGTCATTGCACGCCACAGATGTCGGGGGAGAATAGGGAAAAAGGGCACTAGTCGCAGCAGCATAATTGCTGTCTTCGTGGAGGGACGTGTTCGGCGCCAAGGGTACACGGTAGTACTGGATCCTGACCTGGTGGTAGAGCATGGGGGTGGGGATCTCAACCTCCCCGCCGTGGGGAGCAAGCCACGGGGGGTAGCTGCGGGACCTGAACAATGGAGCTGCAGAGTCCCCGGGGATGGCTGCCGGAGGCCCGAAGAGGATGCCTGACATGTAGAGATAGACAGACTGCTGGCCCGGGGGCAAAAAGTATAACAAAAAGAAAAAAGGGGGCTAATGGTGCCATGTATCTACCTAAATGCAAGAGAGAAACAACTCTATAACATGTTACATTTTTGCAGCCCTATAATACCCCACATAACTTTGGAGAAGGGAATAAAACAAACATTGCCTTTCTTACTCCTGGCCCAAAATAAGATTAAATAGTAGAACAAAACTTGCATCCCCCCATTAAATACTGAAACATCATAGGTAGCTCAAATCTGATTTAAATGTGAGAATAACTTTCAATAAGAGGACTACAAAAGAGTTCAGTCTTTCTATCTAAACGACTGAGTTAAAGTTCTGTAAAAGAAAGTCAAAACAGAGTTACCACGAGGTAATGGGCAGTGTCCTTCGGATTGCCTTCAGGATATTGCCTCGTCGTCCTCATCGTCTGTACTGTCAGTTCTTCTACGGGATTCAGCTGCCCTCCGGTCCGCCCAATTGCCAGCCTCTACAGGATCTGAAAACAGGTATACTTTGCTGTCGTGTACCACCCGAAGCCTAGCGGGGAAATGATGGTATGTGGAACTCCCCACCCTCTCAGGATGTGTCGGACTCCCTCAAATTATTTCCAGTGCTGCTTGGTGGCAAAACTGATATCTGGGAAGATATGTACCTGGTGGTCATCTTGCAGTAAGGGAGCAGCTCTGCGGGCACATTTAAGAATTTTATTTCAGGCTTCTACACCTGAAGTCACCAGCATTAGGGTTCGTGATTCATCTGTAGTCTGTGATCGGCCCCGCAGATTCACCCAATAAGCTTTCTTCGCCTCCCAAGCTTCTTCTGAGCTTTCCGGTGCTAATTTTTCAGTTAGCCAGTCCTGGATGTTGAATATTGGGTGGTCGCCTTCGACACCTCATTGGCAAGCATTTAAACTAGCCAAGGGGGGAAGCACTGAAAAGGAGCAGGGAAATCCCAGCCTCCACCCACAAAACACAGTAGTTAGAGAGTAAACACCAGACTTCTAGGAAAACATAAACTGAACTTTCAAGCTCAAATGGGCAGACTGGGTGGGCCACAGGCCCTTATCTGCCGACACTGTCTGTGTAAAGAAGTCATAGAAACATAGACTGTGACGGCAGATAAGGACTGTTTGGCCCACCTAGTCTGCCCATTTCCCTACCTAGAGGATAAGCTGTAAATCCTATTTAACCAACAGCCTATTTCTTCCTACCCCCCACAAAAATTGCCTTATGTCTGTCCCATGCATTCTTGAATTATCCCACAGTTTTAGACCCCACAACCTCCTCAGGAAGTCAGTAGAGAGCAGGACAGGGGTAAATGCAGAAAAAGGCAGTAAGGACAGGGATAGGGTTAAAAGGGGTAAGGCCATCAAAAAATGGAAGGTGATGAGTACCAATGCCCACCGTCTGTGTAACAAGCTCCCTGAATCGGTGGCCTTGATGGAAGAGGGATACCTGGATATTGTGGCAGTCACTGAAACATGGTACACAGAGAACCATGACTGGGATGTCAACCTACCAGGATATACACAATCTACAGGAGGGACAGGGTGGGTAAAAGAGGAGGAGTAGCTCTCTATATAAGGGAAGGGATTAAAGCAACAGAACTAATGAGTGAACAGGAAGATGATGAGTCACTGTGGGTCATCCTGGAGACAGGAAATGGCACCACAATCTGCATGAGGGTTGTGTACAGACCCCCATCTCAGGGGGAGGAAATGGAAAAGGAAATGATAGAAGGCATCCTTAAAATGGCAGAAAAAGGGGAGATATTGCTGATGAAGGACCTGAATATACCAGATATTAACTGGAGTACCTTTGCTGCAGGCACATCCAAGAGCAGGGTCATTCTTGATGCCCTACAGGGGGCATGTCTCAGACAGCTAGTGTTGGAACCCACTTGGGAGGCAGCAATCGTAGACCTGGTACTCTCAAATGGGGATGGAGACAGTATCTCAGATCTAGAACTGGGTAGCCATCTGGGAACAAGTGACCATCAAACAGTGTGGTTCACATTAAACACAGCCATAGAGTCAAGCCATACAGAAACAAGAGTATTGGACTTTAGGAGGGCTGACTTTGGGAAAATGAGAGAGTGCCTCAGAAAAGCACTAGCAAACAGGCAAGAAGGAGGGGTGGAGGAACAATGGGGAATAATCAAAACAGCCAGCACAGAGGCAACAAGCCTTTGTGTGAAGCAAATCAACAAAACAAAATGAAAGAAAAACACTATGGTTCTCAAAAGAGGAGGAAGGGAAGGTTAAGGAGACAAGGATAGTATTCAGGAAATATAAGGAAACACAGAAGGAGCAGGACAGAGAACTTTATCAGTTAAAGCAGAAGGAGGCAGGGAAGGCAGACAGAATAGCAAAGGCACAAACTGGGAAAAGATAGCCAACTCTGTTAAGAAGGGGGATAAAACCTTTTATAGGTACATTAGGGAGTGAAGAAAGACCAAGGGAGGGATACAGAGACTTACTAAAGGGGAGGGAATGTGGGCAGATGGTGACAGTGAAAAAGCAGGGATACTGAATGAATATTTCAGCTCAGTATTCACAACGGAAGAGGAGGGGGAGGTACCTAAACCAAACAAGAGAAACACTCTGAATAGGGGGTTGATACCAGTCCATTCACAGAAGAAAGGGTTTTGAAAGAACTCTTGAAACTGAGGGTGGACAAAGCAATGGGGCCTGATGGGATTCACCCCAGAATTCTAAAAGAACTAAGGGTAGAACTAGTAACGCCACTGACTACTCTCTTTAACAAATTATGGGAGGATGGGGTGGTACCGGAGGACTGGAGGAGGGCAGATGTGATTCCACTTCACAAAAGTGGGAGCAGGGCAGAGGCAGGAAACTACAGACCAGTTAGTTTGACCTCAGTGGTAGGGAAAACTATGGAATCACTTCTGAAGGAAATATTTGTTGAGTATGTAGAGGCTAGTGGGGCACAGGACCCAAGGCAGCATGGTTTCACAGCAGGAAGGTCATGTCAGACGAACCTAATAGATTTCTTTGACTGGGTGACCAAAGTAGTAGACCAGGGAGGGGCTGTGGATATGGCCTACCTAGATTTTAGCAAGGCATTCGACACAGTCTCACACAAAAGATTAATATACAAGTTAGCCAGCCTTGGAATGGGTCCCAAGGTGGTAGCCTGGATAAAAAACTGGCTGGACAACAGGACGCAAAGGGTAATAGTAAACGGAGTCCACAGTGAAGAAACGAGGGTAACTAGCAGGGTACCACAGGGTTCGGTACTGGGACCGGTTCTCTTTAATGTTTTTATAAATGACATTGGAGAGCACCTGGATGGAAAAGTATGTCTCTTTGCAGACAAAACAAAGATCTGCAACAGGGTTGATACACAAGGTGGGGTGGAAAGGATGAAAAGGGACTTGGCAAGGTTGGAGGAATGGTCAAATATATGGCAACTCAGATTCAATGCAAAGAAGTGCAAGATAATGCATATAGGAAACAAAAACCCAGGGGAAGAGTACACAATGGGGGTGAGATAACAAAAATCGAAAGAGACCTAGGAGTAATTATATCAGATGACCTAAAGGTGGGGAAGCAATGTGAGAAGGCAGTAAGGAGGGCTGGGGGGATATTGGGATGCATAGGGAGAGGCATCAACTGTAGTAAACAGGAAGTTGTTATCCCTATGTACAGACAGTTGTTGAGACCCCATCTGGAGTACTGCATGCAATTCTGGAGACCTCATCTCCGCAAAGACATAGAGTGGAGGCTGTTCAGAGGAGGGCAACCAAAATGGTGCAGGGTCTGCACCAGAAGACATACGAGGAGAGACTAAGGCAGCTTAATTTGTATACCTTTGAGGAAAGGAGGGAGAAGGGGGACATGATAGAAACTTTCAATTATCTTAAGAGACTTAACAAAGTACAAGAGAGTAGCATCTTTCAGAAAAAGGTGTGCAAGAACAAGGGGGCACAATTTGAAGATAGAGGGGGGATAGCTCAGAGGTATTTTTTCACAGAGAGGGTTGTGGATGCATGGAACAGCCTTCCTGAGGAGGATGTGGAGTCAGAAACAGTGGGAGAATTCAAGAATGCATGGGACAGACATAAGGCAATTCTAGTAGGGGGTAGGAAGAAGTAAGCTGTTGATTAACTAGAATCTGCAGCTTATCCATCAGGTAGGGAAATGGGCAGACTAGGTGGGCCAAGTGGTCCTTATCTGCCATCAAATTCTATGTTTCTATTGCTCTTCATTATGAAACAAAAAGAAAAGCAGGGGTTGAAGAGTATATTTTGTGCAGGTATAAGATGCCTAAAACTTGAGTTATGCTTTGATGCTCAGTGCACAGCTTTCCATAAAGATAGGATGGTACTCTGTACGCATCCTAGAATTCTGCCTAAGGTAGTTACACCTCAACCAATTTTAGCTCTTTGAGTTTTCTTCCGTAAGCCAGAGAATTGAAAAGAAGTGATACTGCACTGTTGATGTTAGAAGGATCCTTAATTTCTACCTTGATAGAGCTAAGGCCTTCTATAGACAAGCTTTTCAACCCAGTTGAAAGGGACTTCCTGTGTCCATTCAGTCTTTTTAGTGTCTGTCAGACTGGATTTTCAGCTATATTCAGCACTGCACCACCACAGTCCACATGTTCATATTTCATTATTACCTGGACACAAAGGCAAGAGGATGCTAGGTTTGGAATGTCCGTACTTCAGAACTTATTCCCAAAGTAATCCTAAAACCCTCCAGCCAGGGTACTGCTTGGCATTTTCGCAAGTTTGACTAGGCTGTTCTAATTTATGTGGTTAGAAGAAAGAGTTACTACCATAGTGACAACTTTTCTTCTAATGTATTAGAACAGCCAGTCAAACTATAACCCTTCTAGGATCATGGATATGTTGTTCTAGCCACACTTGTTGGCATGTCCTTTCCCTTTAAGAATCTTGCCAGAAGGGCTTGAGGCTGGCTCCTCTCACCCACCCGGGTGGTACAACCCTCAGCTCTGCCCCATAACGCCAGCTCTTCCTTTCCACTGGAAGATATAGGTTCCCTCCTTACCGCTCACGGATTCAGTAGGCCCTGGCTTCAAAATCTTCAGATTTGCTTAAAATTAAACTCATCAGAGTTAATGATAATCGCTTCATGATCTCGACCGTCATGGAAGATAAATCTTCTCTAGGTTTTCACCGCTGCCCATGTGGGCAAAAGATGTCTCACACAGACCCGCATGCCGCGTGCGTGTATTGTCTGTCGGCCATGACACCCAGGCCTGAGAAATGTGTCGCACGTTCCACCCGAACGTCTTAGATGATCATCTCGAATGGCTGAAATTTGGCAGACCGGAGAAATGGAATCCACCGGTCAAATCTAAGGAGGCCCGATGGGCGGTCTCTGTGGCTGCGGGGTCTGCCGAGCAGCTCGAACAGATGAAGGCCTTTAAGGAAGAGGCAGCTCGGGCCATGGATCATTCTTCTAAGTCCTTTTTCGTGCCGCTCAACGTGGGCTCCACTTTACCTGATCCTTTCAGGAGATGTGCCAATCCTTTCTCACCAAGGACGAAGGGTCTTCGTGCATGCATGTCTCGATCCCGTAAAAAGGACATGGAACTGAGAGAATCCTCATCTCACCAACGACGTTCCTGGGATCGTGAGAGATCTTGGTCCCAGAAATCACCTGTCTTGACTTCAGTCAAGGTTGCGGCCCTGGCCGCTGGTTTCACTGTCCCACCGTCAGGTCAACTGGCCCAGACACTGGACGACGATACAGTTGAGATTGTTCTCAACCCAGTCAACTCATTGTTGCCCAGTGAGGCCGACAACTCTTTATTTAGGACCCTGGTCCTGGCTTTCCTCGACGAAACCCAGCCCGCTGGGAATCCCATTGGAGAACCGGTCCCTGACCAGGAAGAACCACCAGTCTCCCCGGTGCCTTCTAGTTGACCTTGGTCTCCCTGATGATCAAGGTCAAGGTCTTGGACCCCTTCGACTGACAGGCTGAAGAAGGCACACAAGCGCTCCAAAAAGAGGCATCGCCAACATTCTTCTTCATCCTCCTCGGATGAGGAGAGGTTTCATTCGAAACTCCATCGACGCTATGAAGCTCAAATGTGGCAACAGCTGATTTTGTCCGGCCAAAAGTCGACTCCGGCTTCCACACTGGCCATCACTTGGCTTTCACCTCTCAGGCTGAAGCCAACTCCTTCAGAGCCGGCACTCACCATTCCTCCTCCCATGGAGCCAGTCAAAACCGTTTGGCCAAAATCAACCTTTTCACTGATCTTCTTGGAGCCACCACCCAAACAGCCCCCAGTGGGAGTGCCTGCCGAAGAGTCTCGGCCTGTTCCAGGCCTCCCGCATAGACTTTTTATTATCCTCAATCCTGACCATCCTAGGTGGGTGGAGGGAGACTCAGGTGGTCGGCCGATTTATCCAGACTCCTCGGAGTCTGAGGACTTGGACCTTCACTCCCATCTCTTGGACGAGGAATTGGTTGGCAGTCTCTCGACGGAGAAAGACCCCTCTTCCTTTATGGGTATTCTCCGCCTTATCTCTGAATCCACAGAGATACCTCTCAAACCCGTTCAAAATGGGCCGAATATCCCCTCACAGATATCCTTAAATGGGGGGATTCACCGACGGAAGCCTTTCCCATGGCCGAGGCCACTGTCGGTCCAGCTTTGGAGCCATGGCAGCATCCTGCCTCCTGCCCTGCGCCTTCTGCCTGGATAGCCCGCAAATACGCGGTGCCCATTGGGTCCATTTTGGGGTTCACAGAGCATCCCTCTGTGGAGGATCTGGTGACCAAATCTGTGTTCAGATGCTCAGGCAGCTTGGCATATACTGATAGACTTCTGGACAAGGAGTCCAAAAACTGGACTATTCTGCCCGCAAGGTCTGTGCTGCCTCTACGCTGGGCCTCCATTAGGCAAGCTCAGCTGCATCATGGCGCATTTCTCTCATGCCCTTCTGGGCTCCCTGGATGAGGTGCTCCCTCACCTGCCCACAGACCTTCATACCACGGTCAAGCAGGTCCAGTACCAGGGCCGGGCTGTTGTGAAACAGCAACTCCATACGGCTCTGGACCTCAGGGATTCATGCACCTGTTCAGTGGCAGCCACGGTTGCCATGCAGCACAGGGCTTAGTTAAGGGTCTCCACCTTCACGGCAGACACCCAACACAAGCGAACGGATTTCCCATTCCTGGGTACCGATCTCTTCGGCCCTGGTGTGGACGGTCACCTCCAATGCATTGAGAAGTCCAATGCTACCTTGGACTCGGTAACTTCTGTACAAAAGGAATCTCAGGGTTCCAAAAAGCAGAAGAAGAAGCTATTTTGGCACTCTGCCCCTGCAGCCAAGCAGCCCCACTTCAAAGCGGGACAGCGACAACAGCAGGCACAACCGTGGCGCCCTAAGCCCAAGTCTGGGGCTCAGGCAGCCCGTACATAAGCCCAGAGGATGGGGCTACAGTGGTCCCCAGTACGGACCCTCTTCCATTAAGCCAGCCCAGTGACGGGATGGGGTGGCCACCCCTGTTCCTGTCACGCAAACTCTGGGTCCTCACATGGGGGGTTGGCTCCGCCACTTCCTTTCCGCCTGGTCCGCTGTTACCACAGACAGCTGGGTTCTAGAAGTGGTGGGTCAGGGACTGCCTCTGGAATTTGAGCAGTACCCTCCAAGCCGAGCCCGCACCCCATGGAAGGATATGGTGTCCGCACACACTCAAATGACTCGAGACAACATTGCCCAACACCTCTGCAAGGAGGCGGTGGCCAGTGTCACGGACCCCCCGGTCAACCCAGGGTTTGTATCCAGGTACTTCCTGGTTCCGAAGCACGGGGGGCTGGTGCCCCATTCTAGATCTGCACGACCTGAAGCAGTTCCTCAGGTCATGCACCTTCAGGATGCTAACTCTGTCCCAGATCATACCATCTCTCATGCAGAGCATGTGTTTTTTCTCTCTGGATCATCAGGATGTGTTTATTCATGTCCTGATCCATCCATCTCACCAGAGGTTCCTTCAGTTCTGGGCAGGAGCCCTATTCGAGTTCTGAGCAATGCCATTCAGCCTGTCATCAGCTCCTCGGGTCTTCACCAAATGCATTGCAGTGCTGGTGGCCCATTTTCAGCGTTGAGGGGTCAGAGTCTACCCATATCTCGATGACTGGCTCTTGGTGGGTTCCACCAAGCCAAAGGAGAGATCCAGAGATCTGGCACTCCAGACCTGCACCGACCTTGGTCTCCTGATCAATGAGGCCAAGTCGGAACTCGTACCTTCACAGGTGATATGTTTCATCGGGGCACAGCTCGACTCTTGCCGAGCCACAGCCCGACTCCCGATGGACAGGGCGGAGGTTCTCTCCTCCTTTACCCAGTCATTTCTGGTTGGGCACTTGCACCATGCTGAAACTTTCTGTGTCTTCTGGGGTGCACAGTGGCCTGAACCACTGTGGTCCAATGGGCCCGGTGGCATATGTGCCCCCTTCAGCGGGAGCTGGCCAGCCAGTGGACCCAGCGTCATGGTCACTTTGACCAGCTGGTCATTGTAACCCAGAAGTTGTGGGATGCTGTCCGATGGTGGACCGTCCTAGATCACTTGCAGAAAGGGATCCCGTTTGTCCGTCCTGAGCCGACAGTCATTCTTATGACCGATGTCTCTCTCACGGGCTGGGGAGCCCACATGAGGAACCACAGAGCCCACAGGTTCTGGATCCTCAAGTAATCCCGATATCTTATCAACCTGCTGGAGCTCAGAGCAGTCAGACTGGCACTGTCAGCATTTGCTCCACTTCTTCGGGGTCAAGTGGTGCAAGTCCAGATGGACAATACCACGACCATGGATTACCTCAACAAACAGGGTGGCATGCACTCCCAGCTGCTGTGCAGGAAAGCGCTTCGCATCTGGACCCTCGTGAGCTGACTGGAGGCAGATCTTCAAGCCATCCATGTGACAGGAGCCTCAAATCAACTGGCAGATGCTCTCAGCAGTGTAGGCAAGATGTCCCATGAGTGGTCTCTCCATCCAGAGGTAGTACACAGCCTGTTCTCCCTCTGGGGCAAACCTCAGGTTTATCTGTTTGCCTCCAGGGAGAACACCAAGCTGAGGCTGTTTCACACCCGCCCCCTCAGCAGGGCTCACTGCAGGGGGATGCCTTCTCGAGGCCATGGACCCCAGGCCTCTTTTATGCCTTCCCTCCACTCCCCTTGGTTCACAAGGTGATCCTTAAGGTCATGAAGGACAAGGCACAGGTGATCCTGGTGGCTCCAGACTGGTCTCGCCAGTTCTGGTATCCAGATCTCCTCAGCCTCAGCTCCAGGCCTCAGTGGCATCTACCAGTATGCCCGGACCTGTTATCTGTCAGTCAGGGGAAGGTATTCCATGTGGACCTTCAATCCCTGCACCTGACAGCCTGGTTCCTGAGCGGCTAGAGTTCCAGGCTCTGGGTCTCTCTGAGGATGTACTCACAGTAGTGGAAGCATCCAGAAAGGAGTTGACCAGGAGATGCTGTGTCTTCAAATGGAAAAAGTTTTCCATTTGGTGTCAGGATAAGGGCCTGGACCTTTTAACCTGTCCAGTGGCTAGTATCCTAGACTACCTTTGGTCTTTGTCTAAAGGTGGCCTTCGGTCTACAACCCTTAAGGTGCACCTGGCAGCCATCTCTGCTTATCAAGTGCAGGCTGGTCAGTAGATGGTGGCACAGGAGAAGGTGGTCTGGCATTTCTTTAAAGTCCTCAACCACATATCCCCTCCACTGCATGAACATACACCTCCGTGGGATCAACTGCTGGTATTGGCAAGGCTCATGGGCAAGCCATTCAAACCAATGCACAAGTGTGAGATGTCCCGTTTGTCGTGGAAGACCGCCTTCTTGGTGGCTATCACATCAGCCAGAAGGGCTGGGGAGCTCCAGGCACTTTTGGTGGAGTCTTCTTACCTGGTCTTCCACAGGGACAAGGTTGTCCTGCGCCCCCACCCGAAATTCCTTCCGAAGGTGATGTTGGCGTTTCACCTTAAGCAGATGTTGACTCTGCCAGTGTACTACCCCAATTACACCTCAGAGGCAGAGTACAGGCTCCATACTTTGGACTTGAGATGAGCGCTCTCTGACTATAAGGAGTGGATGGCTGAAGTTCGGGGAGAGGTTCGCCAGCTGTTTGTCACCTATGCTGAAGCCGCACCTGGCAGAGCTGCAGCAAAGCGGATGATTGGCAGATGGATTGCATCCTGCATTGATCTCTGCTATAGGCTGGCGGGCAAGGAGTCTCCCAGAAGTATAAGAGCTCATTCCACCCACCATACTGCTGCATCAGCGGCTGTTTCCAGGGACATCCCTATCCAGGAAATCTGCACGGCTGCTACCTGGAAGTCAGCAAACACCTTCATCACCCACTACCACATCGACCTTGAGTCACGCCGGGATGCTGGTTTTGGGACGTCAGTTTTCCAATCTCTGTTCCCCAAGTAAGTATTTCAGAGGGGGGGGTGCGCATTGCCTCCCTCCTCCCGGAGAACTGCTAGGAGTCTGCTAACAAGTGTGGATAGAACAACATATCCACGATCCTAGAAAAACAGGTTCGTCACCTGTAACAGTAGTTCTAGGAGTGGTATATGTTGTTCATCCTCACGAACCCACACGACCTCTCCGGCTTCGACGCACAACCTGAGCTTCCAGCAGGCAAAGATCTGGTGTCATGGGGTGGAGCTGAGGGTTATACCACTTGGGTGGGTGGGAGGAGCCAACTTCAAGACCTTCCAGCAAGATTTTTAAAGGAAAAGGACATGCCAACAAGTGTGGATGAACAACATCTACCACTCCTAGAACTACTGTTATAGGTGAGTAACCTGTTTTTTTCTACCTCTCTTTTTTAGGATAGGGTAGTTACTGTAAGTTCTTCAAAATATTTTATTTAAGCTTGAGCATTTGATGATTGCTGCTGTTTTTGCTGTGTCTTTAAAAGACCCTTTTTTTAATAACTCTTTAATATCTACATAGTCCTGCATTACAATACATACACTAGGGAAATGGAAAGGGACAAATATACATCAGACTGGCAGGTCTTATCTTGCTTATTTCTTATATACATGAAAAGAGAGTTTATACAATTCATGAAGGAGAGCTAGTTCTAAATTACAAAGGAGGACTATAAGAGTATTACCAGCTTCACTTCTGAGGATCTAAGAAACATACAGAAATAAATGTCATTCATGTATACTGTCATTATCAGATAATGGCTTCAAAATATTCATCCCAGTTCATCCCACCTCCCTCTCCATAGGGTACAAAATCAGCTTGGTGGTTCATAATGTATAAAACCCATCTTCTCCAGTAGATTTCAAAACGATCTTTCCTATATCAGCTTAGGGCTGTAATATTTTCCATTCTGTATAATTCAATCGTCAAGTCTTGGCATTCTTTAATGGTGGGAATCATTACTGTTAGTCCGTGCCTAGTTATGTTTTTTTTTTTGCTATTAGCAGCAAGGTCTGAAGCAGATTCTTTGATGCCGAATCTCCTATTTCCTGAGGGAAGTGTGCAAATAAGCAGAGCTCTGCTGTAAGCTGTAGCTGGATCCTGAATATCTCATAAATAACTTGCTTTAATGCATCAAAGAAAGGGACCAATTTCTCACATCCCCAGAATATGTGCCCATGGGTGGATGGAGACACCTTGCATTTCCTCCAACAGTTGGCTGACATCTGAGAGTGGTACTTAGCCTGGATTTCAGGGGGTTTAAAAAATCTGGTGGTGATCTGTCAGGCAAACTCCTTCCACCTATGGGAAGCAGTACAAGAGTGTAAAAATTGAATGCGCCTATTCCAGACCGGGTCTGCTAGAACTTACCCTAGATCCTTCTCCCACCTCTGTTTAATATATCTGATTGTATTTCCCTTTATTTCTAGTAGTACTTTATACAAATAAGATGATATATGCTGAAGAGGAGCATGACCCCTCAAAATGCCTTGTTTATGAGTTCTATAATAACTGCCTAATAACCTTGTATGAGGTTGCTCTCTAGTGAAGGTTTTGATAAAGTTCAGCACCTGCAGGTATCGAAACCTGTCCTGGGGTTACAAATCATAAAGCCTTTGGAGCTCCTCAAGTGAGCGAGGGACACCATTCTCAAGTATGTGCCACAAGGTTAATATACCCTGCCTTTCCCATCTCCTAAAGCCCAAATCTAGGTTTGCAGGTAAAAAAGAATGGTGTTGTGAGAGGGAAATCAACAGTGGTCTCAATGGTGTAAAGTGTGTGGAGGCCAGCATGGTATTCCAGCACTTCAATGTATTACTGGTGTATGGATTATTTGTAATATCCTATGAGGAGTCCAGGGACTTTTAATAGAATTTGAAGTTATCTACTAGATCCTCCTCTTGAATTTCCACCTCTCTCCACTTAGCATAGTAAGATGTTTGCAACCAAAGAAAGATAATCCGGAGTTGTGCTGCAGTATGGTAAGCAGCTAAGTCTGGTAGAGCTAACCCACTTGATTTCTTTGGTAACTGTAGGGTAGTGAATTTTATCCGTGGGTGTTGTCCATCTCAGACGTATCGAGACATTTTTTAATTTAGATGTTTAAAAAAATTGTGTAGGTGGGCTAATTAGCATAGTTTGTGAGAAATACAACACTTTTGGCAGCAGATTCATTCTAATTGCTTCTACACGCTGAATAAGGGGCAAAGGTAGGGTCCTCCATCTCTCTAATTCTGAACTAAATTTCTGGAGGAGAGGCTCATAGTTATGTAAGCAATAACCCACAACAGGCTGTGTGGTTACTGGGGATTAATCAACACCTTGGGTGCATTGTGAGGCATGAGGCAAAGCCAAGTGTCCCCATAGCACCTAGGGTGTTGATTAATCCCCAGTAACCACACAGCCTGTAGTGGATCATTGCGCTTATAACATGGTATTAAAATATAGTTCTAAATATCATGTAACATTCTACATAATGCTGAAAATATGCTTGGATTTCAAGGTGTCCTTCCACAGAAAGAAGTTCCACTTCTGGTAACTTGCTATTCAGCATTATTAATGACAAAAAGTTTGTTTTTCTGCCATTAAAATTAATGTTGTTTGGTGGATAATTCCAAGTTCAGTGTTCCAATACTGACGAAGACATATACACTTACCTGTATTTCTTGCGATTGGCATGCCATTTCAGTATGGGGCATGACGGCTGGGTCCCGCTTTTCCATTGCATAACTGTCTGCTTCAAAAGACATTACATAGTGACAGTAATGCTGTTCTGAAACAAATAAATTATATACAAAGAGCAAACTTAGCTGGCCGAAGAAACCATTTTATTTGGTAATGGCACTTACAACATTCGTTCCAGCATTACAACAATTACACACTATGCAGTATCTGTTCAAATTACAAATATCTACACACAACTGAAGCATGTTGTAATTATGCAATTAGTTATACAGAAGGCAGTATCGTATAACACATGAATGCAGATAACTTCATTAACATAACTATTAAGTAATTATAGAGTTAGTTACTTTCCAAAAAGCACATTTGATATTTTTTTCATATCCTGCTTTTTTAATTCCTGTAAATTACCACAGCTACAACTATAGAGATATGGAACTTGTTATCAATGCCTTTGCAGTATTAACTTAGGAGCTGGGAAAAACAATAAGGCTTGGATGGCACAGTTTTGCAAGTTGTCTGCACAGAACTTAATTTACTGAACGACTGAATAAGAGCTCAGATATGCACATAACTTCATTAACACAACGCGGTATTACAAGCTCAAACAATTAACACAGCTATGCTGCTGCAGTTTAGGTATACGATGTCACCCATCACAGTTATTACTACTATACTGGTATGCATGTATGTACTACAATATATAAGGTGTAACAGCTAACCTGCTGTTTAGTATTCATTTTTTTACAACATATTTATCATTTACTTCTTACTGCATCTGGTTCAATTGCTCTGTGTTTGTGTGGTTATTAGGGGTGGCTGGATTACTGGAGTGAGTATAATAATTAAAGTTTACAGTTCCGTGATTTTGGAAATATGGCAGATTTATTCCAGATGAGGGTGGTGCGTTGCCACACTGTCCCAAGGGGCTGAATACAGGGAACATTCCTACTGCAGATGGTGTCTGCTCAGACTGCACTGATGGAGACAGTAATGGACTTCCTATGTATGGTGAACTACTACTGTTAGGAATATCAGAAACAGGTTTATCATTTCGAAATTTGGATTCCAATTCTGTACTACTGCTCTTGTTGTTATGATCTCTTTGTGGTACATGTGAAATACCAGCAGAGCTGAGCAGGCTGCTCTACGTCTGCCTATCAGATTTTGATGCGCTCCAGTAGTTCCGGAGACTTGTTTCGCACTGATGGCCTGTTACTGTCATGATTTCTCTGGATGTCAAACCTGCATCTGAGAGAAACTGAACAGCAGTACTCCTAATGCAGTGATTTGTGTACCTTTGTGACAGTTCAGCGGCTTCTGATGTTTTGGGCATGAGGTTACCTAAATAGTTTATCCCCATTTGCTTCGTTGTATACCAGTATAGGTCTTCAGGATGAATAGTTCTCTTGAGATGCAAATACAGTGCTGAGGCAGAAAGGGGACATTTACTGAGATATTGTTTAAACAATGGTGGGTTGTTGACATCAGCAAACAGAAACCCTCGGAGAGACTGCTTGTTAACTTCATGGGGGTTTCAGTGGTTCTTTGTGTGAGGGTTGAAGGCAAATGAGATATACTCACACCCATGCTCATCTTTAGCTACAACAAAAGAATCCTGCTGTAATTCCCTCACTCCTTCCCTTCCGGGCCTTGCCAGACCCAACCGCAATTCAAACCATACACGTCTGATAAGACATTCAGGCATGTTTGGATCAAGTGCTTTTGATGATCTCAACTTCTTTAGGTCTGACTGGCTTATGGGCGGGTGGTACATGGCTTTATCCTGCCTTTCTTTTCTTAACTGCTTTAATAGTGCTACAAATACATTATTTGCTGATTTAAATATAGTATCAGTTGTTATATTCAGGTATCTCCTGATCTTACTTCGAGAGGGCTCTTGCAGTAGGTACTCACAAGTAGGACTAAGCCATCAGGTGTTAGGACCACACAGAAAAACTCTAGCTAGCAGTGTCCAGTGGGGGACCACCCCCTAATGTCACGTGACTGACGTCAGCATGGTGCTATATGAGGAGCAGTCCCAACTCCCGTCGGACCTCATGGAAGAATGCTACTACTGTCGTCACCATTTTGGATGAGTATAACGCTTAACAGTTTTATATTTAATCCATTTATTCTTGTTTTGTATTTTCCAAACATCATCGTTCATGTTATCTCTGACGCCTTCAGAATCACATAAGAACAAGTGCGACTCCTGTGGAACTCAGCTTCCTCACAAGGACGGCCATTCCCTCTGCCTTTTTTGCCTGGGCCCAGGCCACAAGGCAGAAGGGTGTGAGGATTGCCAGAAATTTAATGCAGCCACATGTAAATGTAGGCAGCAGTTCCTGAAAGCCCATCTTTTTTTTTTTTTTTTTTTTTTTAATGTATTTATTCGCCTTGCTGCGACACACTCCGTCTTGGGGCATCCAGCCATCGGCTCCGCCGGCCCGGAGAGCTGGGTAGCTTGAACTGTACCCAGTAGGATCTAGGATGGCTGTCTTGCTGTCCTGCTGGAGGGCTCCCCTCTGCCTCTGCCAGCCAGGACAGCCCCGGACCCTCCCTGACAGGACTCCGCCAAAGTCCTCCGGGCGGCTCTGAGTGCGACCATCAAGCTGCACAGTCATGCCCAGCCATCTTTCTCTTTACTAGGCCCCTTGGAGCGCGGACATGCAATGACGTCCAGGCACAATGTGCTGACATCCGCTGTGCTCCCCCTCTACTGATTCCGATGCCTGCGGTGTCCCTAGGCATCCCCAGGACCGCTACAGCATGGCGAAGATCCCCCAGCCCACCCCAGGACTAGGAGAGCAGTCTGCAGATGCTCAATCCCAGTCCTCCCCTGCTGACCCTTGATGGCCCAGGTTCATTCCTGAACCCGGGTCGCTGGCATGGCGTGAGGTGTGGCGTCCAGCACCTCAATCCTCAGCGCCACTGGGCCGGGCCTAAAAGCCCATCTTTTAAAAGAAAAAATGGCCAGTATGGAGACATAGCTGAAGAAACTCAGGCAATTGTCCTCTCCGGGGGCCATCACAAGAAAAAGGACAAGGAGAGACATCAGAACTGGGAAGGGTCCCCAGCCATTCTACCACCTCCTGTTGGAGTTGCGGCCCTACAGGTAACATCCCCTCTGGGGGATTCACCCTCAGTGACCACTTTGGTGGCTACCAAATGGCTGTCAACTCACCCGTCTGGTCTGGGCTTGGGCCCGCCGGGAGCTTCCCGAGATCAGGAGGCACCCACCTACTTTATGACCTCCAAGATTTCAAGGCCTAGTGGTACGAGTGGGACCGGTAAGTTGAGTTCTGTTTTGTCCGGTTCTTGAATGGCAATGGCTGCTAAGTCATCTGCCAGCCCCTCCGATGGATGCCCAGCCCCGGATTCTCCATCAGGCCCCAATAACAGGCCTGACAAAGAGGTGACAGCACAGCTGACGTTAGATACACAGCTGATGAAGGAGTCCTCTCCTTCCCCTCCCTTACCGCCAGTAACGGTACCTCCAGCCCTCCCCACGGGAGACATGGAGACAAGGGATCACCCGCCGGCTGGGGTTTCATTACCCCCTTCGTCGGTGCCTCAGACACCAGAGCCAGCGTCGGACCAGACTTTAGTCCCTTCGACACCCGCAGGTGTTTCAGCCCCGCAAGGCCTTCCGTTGAACCCGACACCAGGATCTTCGGAGCCCTCTCATCCGCCTCTTCCATCGGGGCCCTCCAAGCACCCCAACGGGCTTGGCGCAAACCTGATGATTCCTCCGGCAGAGCCTCCACTGGGGCCATCGGGCTCTCTGTCAGGACCTTCTGGTAATTCTTACGGACATCCATCGCCGGGCTTGCCTCCTCAGTACCTGATGCCAGGATTCCCAATGCCACAGGCTTCTAAATGTCGGGCTACCCTTTGTCAGGCTTCAACTACCCCTACTACAGGTGCCCTAGCTAAGGGTTTCTTAACCCTCCACCCCAGCCTCAAGTGGACCTTCAAGCAGTCCTTAAAAACTTATGGGTGGAAGCAAAGTCACAGCTCATGTCAGAGCTAGAGAAGCATCAGCCACCGACAGCCCTGACGCTGGCTTCAAAGCCCCCTTCGTCGGACCCTTCTCCTTCATCCAATCCTAAGGGCCAATGCAGGCTTATCATCTTGACTCTAACCCTAGGCCCTGGGAGTTCTCTAAACCTGCAATGGAGTTTTCCAGGTCGGTAGAACTGCTGCTTCCATCCATCAGCTCCTCAAGTGACCAGGATCCTTCTGACTTGGAGAGCAACATGGCTCACTCCAACTCTGATGTGGAAACACCCACGCAGGATGATCAGAGACCAAAGGACTCCCCCAAATCCCTTCCAGAGGATCCTTCATTCTTGGAACTTTTAAGAAAGATCCAAGCGGCCTATGATTGGTGCACAGTTGCCCAGGATCCACAGAGGCAGAAACTGGCAGCCCTCTTGGATTTGGCGGACTCTTCCCCAAACCTCATTCTGCCCTGGATTGAACCACATTAAGATTTGGTCACCACTATATGGAAGCAACCCTCTTCTCTGGCACCAGTGGCCAGAGTGGCTGACAGACTTTATCACTCTCTGGACCATAAAGACTTCCTCAGTCTTTATCCTAAGGCAGATTCTGTAGTTATTAGTGCGGCCCACGATAGGTCCGCAAAAACGAAACACCTTAGTGCCTCTTCCCCTGATAAAGAATCCAAAATTCTGGACCAGTACGGGAAAAAGATTTACTCTTCCTCCACACTGGGTATCAGGGTACTGAATTATGTCGCCCATAGGGGGACTATCAAAAATATGTCCTAGGTCAATTGGAGTCCAAGGCAGACTCCCTGCAGGAGTCTACACTAAAAGATGAGATGACAGATCTGGTCCGGTCAGCCAGATCTGCTTGTCTTCACATGCTACGTGCCACCTATGATGCAGTGGATGCTGTAGGCAGGGGTCGGCCTCTGCGGTTAGTCTCAGATGCCATGCCTGGCTGTGAATCTCGGGTCTAACACCAGAGGTCCAGTCGACCATACAGGATGCCCCTTTTAGAGGGTCTGTCCTTTTCGGCGGGGACGTAAAAAATATCATCACTGACCTTCAAGATAAGGGCAAGGCCTTATGTTTGGTACAATTTATGTACAAGCCTCCACAAAAGCAGAAACATCCATTTTGGAGGCAGCAGCGTCGCCAACAAAAGCCAAATCAGAACCGACATCAGAACAAACGTCAGGCAAACTTGGCTGCTAGAGCCCCCCTGGCTAAGTCCCATAAAGCCTCAGGAGCCATGACCTCGGCCTTGCCCTCCGCCTCCTGACTCCTTAAACCTCCCACCTCTACTGGTTCATCTTCCAGAGGAGCCGGTAGGAGGCAGGTTCTCCTAACACCTCTCAGAGTGGGAGAGAAAAACAACAGACACGTGAGTTCTTCAACTGCTGGCAAAAGGTCACACAGTAGAATTCACAGAAAGACCCCCAAGAAGACCTCCAGTTCATTCATCCTACCTGCCCAGCCACCTACCCTTAGTGAGAGAGGAAATCATGTCCTTGCTGGCAAAGACAGCAATAGAACCAGGCCCTGTAAAGCATCAGGGAAGGGTTACTACTCGCATTTCTTCCTGGTGCCCAAGAAGACAGGCGACCTCAGACCAATTCTGGATCTCAGCTCTCTGAATCTGTGTGTTCAATACAAAAGGTTCGGAATGCTATCTCTTCCCAGCCTACTTCCTCTCTTACAAAAGGGTCAGTGGCTCTGCACCCTGGACATGCAGAATGCTTGCTTACACATCCCGATTTGTCCGCCACACCACAAATTCCTCTGATTCTGATTCCAGGGGGAGCATTTTCAGTTCAAAGCATCACCCTTTGGCCTTTCCTCAGCCCCCAGTGTATTCACGAAATGCCTAGTAGTGGTGGCAGCCTTTTTGCCAAGCAGGGGGTCCAAGTTTTTCCATACCTGTATGACTGGCTGATATCAGCCTCCTCTAGGGAGGTCCTAGTCAAGGATTGGAACCTTACCCTGGACACTTTCATCGGTTGGGAGTTGCAGTCAACCATGCCAAATCCCACCTAGTTCCTACTCAACAGCTCCAATTTATTGGGGCAGTTTTGGACATGGTCCAGGGCAAGGCTTTCCTACTGCAAGACAGAATTTCTACCTAGCAGCACCAGGTACAGTGGCTGGCCTCACAGAAAAGGGTATCAGCCAGAATGATCCTGCACCTACTGGGTCTCATGGCAGCAGCCATTCCTTCAGTCCCCCTAGCCAGACTTCACATGAGAGTCTCACAATGGACCTTCAGAGTACAGTGGGACCAGAGGGCAGATGAACTGGATCATGAGATCATGATCTCGGATCCAGTGGCAAACGGCCTCTTGTGGTGGCTGAATCCAGACAACCTCACCAAAGGGGTTCCGTTCCAATCAGACAATCCCTTACAAACCCTGTCGACAGATGCTTCAGGTCTGGGTTGGGGAGCTCATTTGGGTCCTCACAAGACACAAGGTCTTTTGTTCCACATGGTACTGTCTCTTCATATCAACATACTTGAGATGAGAGCAGTATTGAATGCGCTCGAGGCCTTTCAACATCTTATTCTCCCGAGTCATCTTATGATTCAGAGACAAAATGTGCATATTCTGGTACATAAACAAACAGGGCGGATCCCACTCTTATCCCCTCTGCAGGGAAGCAATGAGAGTGTGGTATTGGGCGGTTGACCACAACATTTATCTGACAGCAGTACATGTACCAGGTGTCCAGAACACACTGGCAGACGCACTCAGTCGCACACAAGCCAGAGGCCCACTGGACGCTCAGACAGTCGGTGGTAAACTAAGTCTTCACAAGGTGGTAAAGGCCCCAGATAGATCTATTCACCTCTCTATTCAATGCAAAACTACCAACCTTCTGCTCGCTCGTTCCAGGGCATGATGTTTTTTGGTGAGATGTGCTGTCTCTCTGCTGGAAGGGGAGGTTCGTGTATGCCTCCCCTCCACTTCCGTTGATCCAGAGAGTTCTAATGAAACTGCAGGCAGAAGGAGCTCTAATGATCCTCATTGCTCCCTTCTGGCCGAGAAAAATTTAGTTCTCTCTTCTGCAGCAACTGTCATTGGAACCTCCCTTTCCACTGCTGGTTTCCCCAAGACCTCTTGACCTCTCAGGAACAGGGGACACTGGTTCATCTAGGTCTCAAGTCCCTCCATCTGCATGCATGGCTCCTTCTGACAAAGAGGCTGCCTGTTTCGGGGTTTCTCTGAGGGTAGCACAGATCTTGATAGAGGCCAGGAAGCCTTCCACCAGGGCTACATATGCCATGAAATGGAAAAGATTTTCCATCTGGGCAGATTTGAAAGGGAGCGAACCCTTTTCCTGTTCAGTCATGAAGGTCTTACACTACATGCTGTACCTTTATGACTTGGGTCTTAGTTATTCGACCCTAGAGGTCCACCTTTCAGCCATTTCTATCTATCATATCCCGATAGGACAAAAGACTTTGGCACAGTTGAAGGTATCCAAAACCTTTCTGAAGGGGATTCTCCATCTAAACACCCCAGTCAGGAGCCCTGCTCCTCCTTGGGACTTAAACGTCATTCTCGAAAAGCTCACCCTGCCGCCCTTTGAGCCAGCAGCGAGTGCGGACATGTGTTACCTTTCTTGGAAAGCACTTTTCCTAGTAGCCATCATTTCAGCTTGAAGAATTTCCAAGCTTCAGGCTCTCATGTGTAAGATACCTTATCTGATTTTTCACAGAGACTGGGTGGCTCTGCAGACCAATCCCAAGTTTCTTCCCAAGGTGGTCTCTGAATCCACCTTGAACCAGTCCCTGGACTTAACCAGTATATTACCTGGAACACTCCAGCAGGGGGGAAGCTCTTCTGCACACCCTGGATGTTCACAGAATCCTCAGGTACTATACGGACAGGACCATGTCCCTCCGTAAATCTGACCAATTGTTTGTCTCCTTTGCAGCCAAAAGAGAGAGGGTGCAGTGGTTTCTAAACAGTGTTCATCCAAATGGGTGGCAAACTGCATTACCTTCTGCTAGCAGAAGTACAGTAAAACCCTCCTGGGTCAGGTTAAAGGACATTTAACCAGAGGCATGGCTGCTTCTGCTGCTTGTTTCAGGAATGTTTCAGCTGCAGACATTTACGCAGCTGCAGCTTGGAGTTCTGTCCATACTTTTACCAAGCATTATAGCCTGGACATTGCGTCTAGGTGCAGAGTGGGCTTTGGTCTTGCTATCCTACAGGGACTCCTTTCATGAGCCCCTCAGAGTGGTTGGGAAACTTTCTGCCCTCCCTATGTCTCCAACCTGTCTCAGATCACTGCTTGGGACTCAGTCCTACTTGTGAGTACCTACTGCAAGAGCCCTCTCAAAGTAAGATAGTACAGTTACGTAAGAACTTACCATAACAGTAGATCTTTTAGAGAGGCTGTTGCAGTAGGTGCTGCTCTAACCCAACCCCGAGTTTCCTTCTGTGGTTTTCATATTGTGCCTTTTTAGGCTCCAGGAGCCCTCTCCTGTGACACCTTTACCGGTCTCCGTTGGGAGAACTGGAAGGTGGGCGTGGGGACTGCTCCTTATATAATGCCATGCTGACGTCAGTCACATAACATTAGGGAGTGGTCCCCCACTGGACACTGCTAGCTAGAGGTTTTCCGTGTGGTCCTAATGCCTGGTGGCTTAGTCCTACTTGTGAGTACCTACTGCAAGAGCCACTCTCGAAGATCTACTGTTACGGTAAGTTCTTTCATAACCGTACTTTTTCTACATTGTTCAAATAACGATTGATACCAGCCCTTAGGCAAGTAAGAGAGCTGACAATATAAGGTTTCCCATACTACCTCTAACACTTGGATAAAAGTCTGTAAGTAAAGTAGACAGCTCTTCTGCGCTTAGGTTTTAAAGTCTACAACAGTATTTTTCATCTGCAGCCAGTCCGGGAACACATATGTAGCCCACACAGTACTTTTCTGTGTGTTGATCTCGTCCTTAGCCTTTTCTAAAGCATCTACTTCTTTAACACAAAGAACAACATGTTGGCAACTTGAGTTTTGTTCCTGATGGATGCATTTCTTGCTTTTACTACCCTGTGAAACATGATCTGTGGCACTGTTCTGCCCTTTCGTTATCATGCTATTATTTTTGCTTGTTTAGCACAACTGATAGAAACATGGAAACAGAGACATAGAAACATAGAATTTGATGGCAGATAAGAACCGCTTGGCCCACCTAGTCTGCCCATTTTCCTACCTAATGTATAAGCTGCAGATCCTAGTTAACCACCAGCCTACTTCCTCCTACCCCCCCACTAGGACTGCCTTATGTCTGTCCCTTGCATTCTTGAATTCCCCACTGTTCTTGACTCCACGACCTCCTCAGGAAGGCTGTTCCATGCATCCACGACCCTCTCCATGAAAAAATACTTCCTCACATTAACTCTGAGCCGTCCCCCCCGCTATCTTCAAATTGTGCCCCCTTGTTCTTGCACATCTCTCTTTCAGAAAGATACAACCCTCTTGGACTTTGTTCATTCCCTTGCAGTACTTGAAAGTTTCTATCATGTCCCAGCCCTCCCTTCTTTCCTCAAGGGTATACATATTAAGCTCCTTTAGTATCTCTTTGTATGTCTTCTGGTGTAGACCCTGCACCATTTTGGTTGCCCTCCTCTGGACAGCCTCCACTCTGTCTATGTCTTTGCGGAGATGAGGTCTCCAGAACTGCACACAGTACTCCAGATGGGGTCTCACCAACTGTCTGTACAGAGGGATAACAACTTTCTGTTTTCTACTGTTGATGCCTCTTCCTATGCATCCCAGTATCCCCCAAGCCTTCCTTACTGACTTCTCACATTGCTTGCCCACCTTTAGGTCATCTGATATAATTATCCCAGGTCCCTTTCCATTTTTATTGTTGTCAGTATCTCACCCCCCATTGTGTACTCTTCCCCTGGGTTTTTGTTTCCCAGGTGCATTACCTTGCACTTCTTTGCATTGAATCTAAGATGCCATACATTTGACCATTCCTCCAACCTTGCCAAGTCCCATCTCATCCTTTCCACTCCATCTTGTGTATCAACCCTGTTGCAAATCTTTGTGTCCTCTGCAAAGAAACATAGAAACATAGACTTTGATGTCAGATAAGGACCGCTTGGCCCACCTAGACATACTTTTCCTTCCAGTTCCTCTGCAATATCACTTATGAAAACATTAAAAAGGACCATTAAAAAGTACTGATAGTGTCTCCTGCTTCTCATGTCTCATGCTGCTGTCTGGTGCTGATACTCTCTGCTGATTCTTACTTCTGACATCAGTACTATTAGAGAGAGAGGTTATTTCTGTCACTCTGTGTTTCTCTGAATTTGTTGATTTTTTATAGGCTGAATAAGGACTGATGCTGGTGTTCTGAACAGCTTTCACCGACTGGCTATGGCTAACTCCTCTGAAAATATTTCTTGTCTTTTCTTGCTTTCTGTATCACCCTCTTGTACTGCTAATATGTTACCAGCACTGCTTTTAGTAGTGTAACTCAGAGGTGCAACATAGTGGCCTTTATTTTGCTTAGGTTCTTCTATGATAGATTCTTTCATGGAGTTCTTATCTATTCCTAAGCAAGCCTCAGCACTATAGCTAATCTTTAGCACTTTTGTGGTTTCTGTTACTGGTTCTTTCTGGCAGCTGTTAACTATTGTGGAAGCACCATGAACAGAATCACTCTGTGACTACTGTCTTTATTTCTACATGGCAGTGTGTCTTAGCTCCCGCGATCACAATACATTTCCTGATAAGCATCTTGAACATCTTGCTGACTGGCATATGACGCTTTGCCATTTGGAAACTTCACTTAGCCACTCGCTTACACTTAAATGACTGCAAATTTTAAATGCATAAGCCATCTCCAATGCTACACCTGCTAAACCAGAAGTACAATACTGCACCGTAAATATTATGAATTGCCCTTTAAAGTGCAAATATTTTTGCAGTGCTACCTTCCTGAGCAATCACTTTACTGTGCGTTTGTGCGACTTCTGAGTCCACTTGGCTGGGCGGGTGGGGAAAACAAATAATGCTAGAAGGAGTTGCAGTACCTGACACACCGCAGCACTGCACGTTTGCATGCACTCAGGATGATGGCTGTCTGAATCAGTGCCGATGCACAGTAAGGTAGAAGCACTGATTTCTCTGACGGTTTGCCAACAGTCAGCATTCATGTAACAGAGATTAATGTCTTCTCATGTGATGTCAACTATCCAGTCACTTTACTGTGTTATAAATACCACGTTATAAATTTAATTAAAAGAGAGGGCCCTGAGGATAAGTTTACCCCTAGGTATGTCATAAAATACATTGATGTATATACCTTATGTTTATGAAACCTGTAAATGTTAAAAATACCATGACACTAGGTGTTTTTGATAAAGGTAAAAGGTACTAGCTGACTGTATTATAGAAATTAAGTTAGTTGTGCTATTTAAAATGCATGTAAATTGCTGTAAGTTGAACAAGTCTGAAAATTCATGGTGATTTGCATATATCTCATGATGCTTTGCATTATGGAAGTATGTGTGATGTTGTGTTTCTTTGAAACATAGCTATATTGCCAGTGCCAGTGCCTTTTGGGGTAACCCTTGCTTTAGTGCTTCTGCACTGAGGTTCTTTGTCTTCAGCTTCTTTTTGTTTTGCGCCCCCACCATCCAAGCACAGAAGGCCCGCATAGGAGATGCTGAATCTCAACTGATAAGTTAGATCAGTGAGTCAGTAGGTGTTGGCTAAGTGTAGAGGAAAGACTTGCGTAGTCTGTTGCTGTAAACTGATGTACTGAAGAATGGATATGCCATTGCTGAAGGTTATCTCTTGCATTTTGAATAAACATCACACAGAGATTGTGTGTTGAACTTGAAGTTCGGTGTCTGGTCCATCTGTTATCCCACAACCTCTCCACAGGCAGTCACCTCACTCCCCAGTTCCTTCTTTCACCATTGACCCGCTTGTCAGACCTACAGAGAAACAAAACCATTGTGTTGTTACACTCTTCATTATTTTGTTTTCTAACTTAAGTATAATTTTCTATTGATATCCCTGTATGCCGCTATCAAAAAAAACTTTGTGTAGGTTTTATACCTGTGGTTACAGGATCTACAAGGACAACACTCCCACTATGTGTGTTGCTTGGGCCTGTTCCACAACATGAGGGCCCACAAGATCTGGCAGGGATTTAACCAGGCCACAAAGAGATGCCAGAAGAAGGCTTTGGAGACTTTCATTTCCCGAAAACCATGGAAGCTCATTCAAAGGCAGTGGGATCCAAGATGGCTTCTCCCTCTCGGCTGCCTGCTACAACTAAGGAGGCACCCCAGCGGTCATTGACTGTATCACTGTCAAGGTCAGCTAGGATGACTGAAAAATCCAAAAAGAAGGCTGAATCATTGAGACCCTTCTCCTCTTCCAATCAATATAGGCATATAGAGAATCATGCTTCACCTGTGAGGTCAAGATCCCTATTGAAGGAGTCCTCACTGGCATCTGCTTTGGCAGTGTCGACTACAGTTCCGTTAGTCATTGTTAAGACACCAAGGTCAGGGTCTGGATGCGGCACTGCTGTACTTACTACTGGTGGTATGCAACCGTTGTTGACTTGTCCTGTCCTGATGACATCAGCAGTCACAACCTCTCAAACGGTAGTTGTTGACCCACAGGTGTGGTAGGACCCTGTTTAGCAGCGCACTATCCCTTCAGGATAAATACATATGTTTGTTTGGAATGAATGTAGGTTAATAAGTGTCTTAAATGTTAATTCGTCAGTATGTCTTATGCGAAATAGTAGTCGACGGACCGTCCACCCATTGCATACTGTTTCATTATCTCTTTGTCCTTCTGTGTTATTCTGACATTTATATTCCATTCATGAGATTCCATAGCTGATAACAGAGTTAACATTTAACCACTCTTCTAGGTATTTTTGCACAGAGGAACCTTTATTAGCAAACCCTATAATGTTATTTTGTGCTAGTCCAAAAGCAGTTTGAGGACCCCCCCCCCTTTTGCAGCAGCGCAACAGCGATGTTGTTACATGAATAAGGAGCTACATAGAGAGAGCTCAGTATTATGGGTACTAGCTGTACAGTACACTGGCAGCTCTTAGAAACACATCCCTTTCACTCGCTACTCAGCCCAGGTAGGCGAAAGCCCTGGAACAAGAGAATGTTTTATTTATGCATAACGGACATATTTTTTTCAGGAAAATCCCTAAGTACAAGCTACAGAGTAGGTTTGGTTGTTAAAAATAAAACATAGCAAACAGTGACATACTGGTAAAGCTTGTAATCCGGAAACGTAGTGGTATGAGCAGCTATGGCATTTTGTTTTACACATCTTGCAGCTGCTTGAAGGTGCACATAGTCACACCAGACCTACACGCCTCAACAAAAAGAACCCTAATAATAGTATGTTGCTGGATCTCATTGTAGTAAGTAAATCTCATCTATTCTTCCATGCTGGAGTTTTATTCTCTGATATTAGTGACCATTGTTTTATTGCCTGTGTAAGAGCTAGCCCCCCAAGTTGTCTTCCACCATCAAGTCCACCCTGAAAATATGCAGAAGATATTTCGATCCATGTGCTTTTACCATGCATCTACGAGATTCTTTGCTTTGGCAAGACTTTTACCTTGCAAAATCTGTGTGCACAGCATACAATATTTTCCAGGATATCGTAGTAGGGGTGATAGACAAGCATGCACCATTTACTAAAGTCAGGGCAAAGACAAAATTTTGCCGGTGGTTTACTGCTGATCTGAAGGCCTTATTGATTAACAGAGTTTGGCTTTGGAAATCTGCATGTAAAACCAAATTACCAACTGACTGAGCCCTTTTTAGGACAGCAAGAAATACTTGCACTAAGATTATCAGAGAGGCTAAGTCAAACTTCTATCGTACTGAACTTGAATCATCCATGAAGTGTTCTTCCAAAGTTTGGAAAACCCTAAAAGAGCTAGAAGGCACTGCATCTGTAAATTCATTGCCGAAGGAAATTACAATTGGTACTGCTACAGTCTCAGATAGGCAAACAATCCTCGATTTGCTCAATAGTCACTTTGCCACTGCAGGTTTAGACTTTGATTCCTCCCCTGCCAGCAATCTTCGTGCTCCACTAGGTGTACAGGACCATGAAGTCCATGGCACTAGTGTGACTTTCTCTCTGCAGCCCGTTACCTTGAAAGAAGTTGAAGACCTGCTGTTACAGCTGGACACCAGGAAAAGTGCATGGGCTGACTTTCTTGACCCCTTTTTTTCCCTGAAGATCAGTTTTCATGTCCTGCCAATCATGCATCCTTTTAATCTATCGCTCTCACAAGGAACCCTTCCTATGATGTGGAAGATGGCCCACGTGGTCCCCCTATTCAAATCCGGAGACCCCAGTGACCTCAATAATTACAGACCTATCTCCCTACTTCCCACCCTGTCCAAACTATTGGAGAAAGTAGTGAGTTCTCAGCTTAGGAACTACTTAGAAAATGCAAATCTGCTTAATCCTTTACAATCAGGCTTCAGACCACGACACAGTACCATCTCAGCAATAGCAAAGGTGACTAATGACTGGCAGAGTGAACTGGATGCGAAGAACTTTGCGCAGTATTCTTAGACCTAAGCAATGCCTTCGATACCATTGACCACGGCTTGCTCCTTTCTTCTCTCCGGAGTATAGGACTGGACCCCCTATCATTGAAATGGTTCTCTAATTACCTCGCAGGCTGGTTTCAACAGGTACAAGCAGAAGGGGAATTATCACCACTAAAACCTCTTTTGAGAGTCATACCTCAGGGGTCTATATTGGGTCCCTTGCTTTTTGCAATTTACATCAACAGAATTGATGCCAGCATTAAAAATGCTAATATACACCTCTTTGCAGAAGATACAGTGCTTTATATCAGCAGACCTACTTATGAAGCAGCCTGTAGTGATCTACAGCAGAAATTCAGTCAGTTGCAGCTACAGCTCCTAAACCAGAAATTACTTCTAAATGCCAAAAAAAACCAAGGCGATGCTTTTTTCACCCCTTGCTCACACAACAAATCCATCAACAAATGGAACTTTTCCACATATTTCTACACTGCTTGGGGAACCTCTGGAATTTGTAGCCAAGTTTAAATATCTGGGGGTCTGGATCAACCACAAACTTTTGTTTAATGATCATATTGAGTAGTTGTCAAAAAAACCTAGACACAGACTTGGTCTCTTCTACAGGATTAAGCACTTCCATACTAAGGATGTGAAGAAGAGACTGGTGCAAACCACGTTCCTTTCTTTGCTTGATTATGCAGACTTTCTATATAATCAGGGTCCCGCTTCAGTGCTTGCTAAATTGGATATGCTCTACCACCAAGCCTTATGGTTTATCACTGGTCTCCCTTACTCTGCACATCATTGCTCTCTATATACAGCTGTGGGTTGGTCTTCCCTATACTATAGATGGCGGAGAAATGCTGAGCTATGGACTTATAGCGCCATCATCCAGAAGCTGCCTCCTTATATTTCAGATTGTTTACCATTGAGCATCTTAACCAGGTGTGGGCTGAGAAGTGCCTTATACATCTCTCTGACTGTGCCCAAAGTCAAATCATGTTTTGGCTGGATAGTCATAAGTTGCATGTTACCACTACTGTGGAATAAGTTGCAAAAAAACTCTGAAACTGCTCTGCCCCATTGGCCTAGCAGCATTTAAATCAAGCTATAATCGCTCCTTCAAGGAATCCTGTAACTGTTTCCCCTGATACCTGCCACCTCCCCAGTTAACGGTGTCCTCACTGATCCTCTCCTTGTGCCCTACAATCTAAATCTTCCTTACTGTCCTCTTATCATTCCTGTCATCTCTGCTACCTTGTTTCATCACTTACTCTACTAGGTTACTGTGTCCGCGTGATTCCTCACCCTCTGCCTTGCACCTAGTCCTTCCTCTCTTGCTGCCCTCTCATCATCCTGTTCTCTCCTCTGCCTGCTCCTACCTCTTCCTATGTACTGCTCTAGCATGTCATACTAATTTTTGGCATAGTGTATGTTGCCCACTCCTTAAGCTCACTCACTATTAAACAACCCTTACTACCCTCTTCAAGTAGACTGCACACTATCAAACGACCTTTACTACCCCCACCTTGGAGAATGTATGCTATCCAATCTTGCACTTGTAGGCTCCACTTTTCCCGGTGGTCTCAATTAGGGTCTCATCATTACAGTGAGCTCTCTTCCCTCATTCTCTCCCCCTCCCTACTTCCCCAACCCTTGTATAATTATCCCTCATCCCTCATCCACTCCCCCTCCCCTTCTCCTGTTCACCCACCCTATTTCAGCATCTAACTTATGAATACACTCTTCCTGTCCTCTGGTCCGATTCAGGTCTACTGTGTAAATATTGTCCATATCTACGGGAATGCTTATATATTTTTTGGTCCTTTTGCTGTTGATGATGTTCTATGCCTTCTTGCTGTTACTGTTAATCTTTTAGTTAATTGTACTGTCTCCAGCTAAATTTTGCGTTGGCTGGTACTGCTGTAACTTCTGTGTCCTGTAATGTATTTTGTTTAATGTCCAGGTCCATCTTGAAAATGAGCTTGCTCAATGATGCTCGCCTGGTTAAATAAAGATATTGATTGATTGATAGTAAATGTAATAAAATATGAAACTGTCAATATTAAATCTGAAAACAAACATCAGACTAACATTAAACGCAGCAATGTTTGATTGATGGATGGGTGGACCTGTGAGTATGTCCAGCCCCCCATATATGTTTGAGCAGTAAGCAATAAAACACGATGGGGTGTGCATTAGAACTGTCTAATGCACATCCCTGGAGTGGCTTATTGAGCTTATAAAATGGGCCTGTGTATTCTGAATGGTGGTTCTAGTTTTAGCTGTGCATTAGACACATCTAATGCATAGCTAACAACCAGATTGCTTGAAATCCTTTCCCCATTTTATAAAAGAAGATACTAGTCAGAAGGGAGCGTGGTGTTGCGCAGTGGACACCTGAGGAGTTTAGCCTTTACTACTCCTGTTGAGATGTGAATTATCTTTTTGTTTTGTACCCCTTTTCAAGTGCTGAAGACAAGCCTGTTGTTTTATTTCTGGAATCCTCTATATTTTTGTTTTCTTTAAGTCGTATCAGTTCACTTTAATTTTGTTTTGCTTTAAATAAAATCTTCCTGCAGAAATACTGCAAGACAGAACATTCCAGTGTGTGTGTGTCCATCTGTTATTCCACAGCCTTTCACAACAGGTTATGCTGGCATTGTTCCCAGAGATGTTAACAAGCCTTTTTCCTTCACAGCAAGTGGCAGTGTCTTTTCCATCAACAGGGCCCCCCCGGCACAGTTGTCAACAAAACCAGAAGGTATACCTGCTGCACTGACAGTACAGCCACTGCGTCCATCGATTGTCCCCCCCAATCATCTCATGAGGTAACAGTGAGGTGGAATATCATCCTGACCTGGTAGAAATGGAGGAGGATTTAGAAGACGAAGGTGGGGATGAGGAACCTTATGATGAAGGTTTCTCTTCCAGCTCAGCCTTATCGACATGCAGTGAGGACTCTGTGATATACAGTATAATCTCAGGTCTCCTCGAGAGGATCCATCCCATCAGACTTTGTTTAAACAAGTACAGGATGTGATGGGATTTGAGGGTGAAGAAGAAGATTCCAGTGAAAGAAACTTAAAAGGGAAAGTCCACCTGTAATCGGGCAATGCTTCCGTATGAGGCATGGCTCAGCATTTTTGTAAAATATTTAAATGTTTTTACTTTCAGCCTTTTGAGTAGTGTAGATTTTATCTGGTTGATCCTGCCTTCCCTGCTGCTGGCATTTTGGACTGAAGTGCCCCTAGCGGTGCACCCAAAACCTCCTGCGCTGTTCCGAGAATGATGAATGAGTCAGGGAGCAGCTGTTGGAGTGCGCATAGAGGTTCTATATAGACAGAGCTATTAATAGTTACAGTTTGCAATTTACATGCCCTGGTGTAATGCCAAGACCATGCCTCTGGGGAATGGGTTGCTCACCTGGGTGTTTGCCAGACCAAGGGGATATGGACAGACCAAGACTCAGATCTCCACATCAGTGTTCTGGAGATGAGGGCTGTTCTTCTTGGGCTCCGGGCCTTTGAAGAGCATCTCTCTGCAGGTCCCCTGTTGATAAGAACAGATAACATTATGTCAACAAACAAGGGGGCACTGATTGGTACACTATATGCAGCAAGGCGATGAGAGTATGGCAGTGTGCACTCTCTCACAGACTACAACTGACAGATATTTTTCTCCCAGGAGTCCAAAACATCATAGCAGACTGATTAAATCGGTCCCAGTCTTGTATATGAGAGTGGGAACCTGCTGGCCTCCATGGTAGATGACCTCTTGACTCTTTGCAAGATAGTGTCTTCCAGGGTAGGACCTTTTTGCCTCTCCAATGCAATGCAAAACTGCTGCATTACTGCTTGCTTACTCCAGGGCCTGGAGATTTTTGGTGTGATGTGTTGTCCCTCTCTTGGAGGGGGAAGTTCCTTTATACATTCCCTCCAATCCCTCTCATTCAGAGGTCCTCCTAAAGTTGTGGATTGAGGGAACCACCCTTATACTGATGCCCTCCAGTGACCTCAACAAATGTGGTTTCCGTTTCTGCAGCATCTGTCAGTGAAACCACCAATTCAGTTGCCTCCGTGTCAGGGCCAGCTGTCTGAGGCCAGGGGGTCCCTAGTCCACCCGGACCTTTGGTTCCTCCACCTGCATGCTTGACTACTGAGGATGTAGCCATTGCATGTTTTGGGGTTTCTCTCCATGTGGCTAAAGTCTTGCTGGTGGTTAAGAAGCCTTCCAGTAGATATACATATTCACTTAAGTGGAATTGTTTTACTGTTTGGTGTGCTTCCCACTCTCAGAACTCTTTTGTGTCCTGCTAGTACTGTACTGGCCTACCTACTGTCTCTATCAGACTCTGGACTGCAGTACTCCTCTTTTTTTTTTTCCTCTTATGTACTTTCTCTGCCGCCGCGCACCCAACAGGGGCTATGACCCCTCCCTCCAGCTCATATCGGCCATCATGGGTCCTGCCAGGTCCCGGAATTTTCCATTTTCTCCTGCACCACGTCTGTGCAATGTGCGAGCAGGCCATCTCCACCTCCATGGAGGAAGCAGATGCGCCTAGATGTGGGCCAACCCTTGTAGGCTGTATGCATGCCAACCCCAGCCACTGCTCGTGTGCAGACAGCATGCAACGATATCCTCAATCCGAGGGAAGGAGTTTAGTCCTCCTTTCTCCCCAGTACTCCTCTTTTAAGGTGCACTTGGCTGCCATATGGGCTTTACAAGCTACTAATGACGAATGCACATTGGCACAACTGAAAGTGTCTGTACCTTCTTGAAGGGTATTTTACACATGCATCCTCTGATCTGCAGACCTGTTTCTGCCACGGCACCTTTTTTTTTTTTGTACTTCTTATTTATAGGTTTTATGACACTAGAATGCACTTAAACACAGTGAGCAAAGCAATACAGTAAGTGTAAAATAACATTTGGAGATATGTAGATAAGAGTCTGCTACATTTGGTACAAGATGTAGGAGGATGACCAGTAGATAAGCAGTATACCCATAGAAACATAGACTCTGACGACAGATAAGGACTGCTTGGCCCGCCTTGTCTGTCCATTTCCCTACCTATTCGATAAGCTGCAGGTCCTAGTTAACCAACAACCTACTTCTTCCTACCCCCCACCAGAATTGCCTTATGTCTGTCCCATGCATTCTTGAATTCCCCAACTGTTTTTCCCTCCTTATGTGCCCGGCAGCCACTCCTTCGGGCTGACAAAGGCTGGGCATTGAGCCATCCATCCTCTGAGCCTCCACCTCATATCGCAGCCAGCCCCCAGGGTGATCCAGCGTAACCCTTCGCTGGATGGGTCCCCCTCCTCCTCCTCCAAGGGGGAGAGCACCAGCCAAGGGGGGGGCAGACCAGCGCAACACTTAGCTCCGGGGGTGCTGCTGAAACAGAGAGCTCGGACAGACTTAGATGGCCTTGGTGAACCAGGCAGCCGTCATCCAGTTGCCGTGAAGCGATATTTCCGCTTTTTCTTGGTGATCCCTCCTGCGTGTGTCAGCAGTGCTCCTGGTCTCCACCAGAAGCCACTGCAGCGTGTCGACACCCTGCTACCCACCCCAGGAGAGGAGAGCAGTCCTATGGATGCTCGATCCTCTCCCACCCCTGCCAGCTCCCGGCGTCCCGAGTCTGTTCCCGAACCCGGGTTGCCGATGTGGGTCGAGGTAAGGCACCAGCGCCACAACCCTCTACGCCACCGGGCCGGCTTCCCCAACTGTTTTTGACCCCACAACCTCCTCAGGAAGGCTGTTCTATGTGTCCACCATCCTCTCTGTGAAAAAATACTTCCTCACATTGCCCCTGAGCTATCCCCCCCATCTTAAAATTGTGTCCCCTTGTTCTTGCACATCTCTTTTTCTGAAAGATGCTACCCTCTTGGACTTTGTTGATTCCCTTGAGGTACTCGAAAGTTTCTATCATGTCCCCCTCTCCCTCCTTTCCTCAAGGGTATACATATTAAGCTCCTTTAGTCTCTCTTCATATGGCTTCTGTTGCAGACCCTGCACCATTTAGTTGCCTCCTCTGGACTGCCTCCATCCTGTCTATGTCCTTGCGGAGATGAGGTCTCCAGAACTGCACGCAGTACTCCAGATGGGTCTCACCAACTGTCTGTACAGAGGGATAACAACTTCCTGTTTTCTACTGGTGATGCCTCTCCCTATGCATCCCAGTATCCCCGCCAGCCATCCTTACTTCCTTCTCACATTGCTTGCTTACCTTTAGGTTATCTGATATGACTACCCCAGGTCACTTTCTATTTGTGTTGTTGTTACTCTTCCATTGGGTTTTTGTTTCTCAGGTGCATTACTGTGCACTTCTTTGCATTGACTCTAAGCTGCCATACTTTTGACCATTCCTCCAACCTTGCCAAGTCCCTTCTCATCCTTTCCACCCCCCTTGTGTATCAACCCTGTTGCAGATCTTTGTGTCATCTGCAAATAGGCATACTTTTCCTTCCAGTCCCTCTGCAATGTCACTTATAAAAACATTAAAAAGGACCAGACCCAGTACAGAACCTTGCGGTACCCCACTAGTAACCCCCCTTTCTTCAGAGTGGACTCCATTTACTATTACCCTCTGTTTCCTGTTGTCAAGCCAATTTTTTATCCAGGCTACCACCCTGGGACCCACTCCCAGGCTGGCTAATTTGTTTATTAATCTTTTGTGTGGGACTGTGTCAAATGCCTTGCTAAAGTCTAGGTAGGCCATGTCCAAAGCTCCTCCCTGGTCTACTACTTTGGTCACCCAGTCAAGGAAATCGATTATATTCATCTGACATGACCTTCCTGCTGTGAATCCATGCTGCCTTGGGTCCTGTGGCCTGCTGGCCTTTAGGTACTCAAAAATTCTTTCCTTCAGAAGTGATTCCATCATTTTCCCTACCACTGAGGTTAAACTGACAGGTCTGTAGTTTCTTGCCTCTGTCTTGCTCCCACTTTTGTGAAAGGGAATCACATCCACCTTCCTTCAGTCCTCAGGTACCATACCATCCTCCCATGATATGTTAAAAAGGGTTGTCAGTGGTGCCACTAGTTTCCCCACTTAGTTCTTTTAGAATTCTGGGGTGAATCCCATCAGGCCCCGTTGCTTTGTCCACCTTCAGTTTTAGGAGTTCTTTCAGAGCCCTTTTTTCTGTGAAAGGATTGATATTGACCCCCTCTCCTTGACTGGATTAGGTACCTCTCCCTCCTTTTCTTTTGTGAATACTGAGAGGAGTATTCAGTCAGTAGCCCTGCTTTTCATTGTCTCTCTCTGCCCACCCACCCTCCTCTTTATTCAGCCTCAGTATCACACCTTTAGTCTTTCTTTGCTCCCTAATGTACCTATAAAAGGTTTTATCCCCCTTCTTAACTGAATTGGCTATCTTTTCTTCAGTTTGGGCCTTTGCTATTCTGACTGCCTTCCCCACTTCCTTCTGCTTAAACTGATACAGTTCTCTGTCCTGCTCCTTCTGTATTTCCTTATACTTCCTGAATGCTATATTTGTCTCTGTAACCTTCCCCTTCACCTCTTTTGAGAACCATAGTGTTTTTTTCTTTCATTTTGATTTATTTGCTTCACATAAAGGCTTGTTGATCCTGTGATGGCAGTTTTGATGTTTCCCCATTGTTGCTTTACTCCTCCTTCTTGCCTGTTTGCTAGTGCTTTTCTGAGGCACTCTCCCATTTTAACAAAGTCAGCCCTCCTGAAGTCCAGTACCTTCACTTTTGTATGGCTTGACTCTACAGCTGAGTATATCATGAAACACACTGTTTGGTGGTCACTTGTTCCCAGATGGCTACCCACTTCTAGATCTAAGATCCTCTCTCGATCCCCATTTGAGAGTACCAGGTGTAAGATTGCTCCCACATGAGTGGGTTCCAACATTAGTTGTCTGAGGCATGCCCTCTGTAGGGCATCGAGAATGGCCCTGCTCTTGGATGTGGCTGCAGCAAAGGTGCCCCAGTTAACATCTGATATGTTCAGGTCCTCTATCAACAATCTCTCCCCTTTCTCTGCCATCCTAAGGATGCCTTTTATCATTTCCTTGTCCATTTCCTCCCTCTGCAACGGGGGTCTGTATACAACCCCTTTGCAGATTGTGGTGTCATTTCCAGTCTCCAGGGTGACCCACAGTGCCTCCTCTCCTCCCTGTTTCCCCTTTTGTTCCATTGCTTTGATCTCTTCCCTTACATACAGAGCTACTCCTCCTCCTCCTGCTCTTCTACCCTCCCTGTCTGTCTGTAGATTGTGTACCCTGCTGTGCTGACATCCCAGTCATGGTTCTCAGTGTACCATGTTTCTGTGACTGCCACAATAGCCTGACGTCCCTCTTCCATCAAGGCCACCAGTTCAGGGAGCGTGTTACCTAGACTACAGGCATTGGTACTCATTACCCTCCATTTTTTGATGGCCTTACCCCTTTTAGCCCCATCCCTGTCCTTATTGCCTTTGTCTCCATTTAACCCGCCCTTCTCCCTATCGACTTCTCTATCTAGGTGTTTACCTCACTAACTACCCTGATTTTTTTTTTGGGGGTTAGGATTTCCCTACTCCTTTTCAGTGCCCCCCCTTGGCTAGTTTAAATGCTTGCCAATGAAACATTTAAACCTATCACCTAGGATCCTGGTTCCCCTCCTGGACAGATGCAGACCATCGTGCCAGCATAGGCCTGTATCCCTCCAGGTGGACCCCCAGTCCTCAATGAAGCCAAAACCCTGAGCTCTGCAACAGTTTGTCAACCATTGATTGAATCCCATGGTGTGGAGCACCCTAGTCTCACTCCTGCCATAGACGGGCAGCACCTCCGAGAAGGTTACCGTACATGCTCCTTGTCTAAGGCCCCACCCCGACTCCACAAACTCCTCCTGCACTGCTCTGATCCCTTTCCCAGCTAGGTCATTTGTCCCTAGGTGGACAATGACATCCAGCTCCCTCCCCCATGCAGCTGCCCTGCGATCCTGAGGATTCGCACCCTGTCCCCAAGTCATGGTGCCAGGCAGGCACCTGCCTCCTCACCCCCCCCCTGAGTTCTACCCTCCTAACAATGGAATCCCCAACAGGAGTTGTTTCCTTCCCCTGTGGGGTCCCATGCCACCCCCCTGTGGGTCTCCTTTGTGGAGGTTCCCAGCATCCTCCCTGGTCTCCACTGAGGGTGCCTCCTTAGGGGAACCACACTCTGCCAGAACAGTATATGAATTGTGGAGAGGTACAACTGGAGGGATATGCCTCTGTTCCATCACCCTCACCTCCCTAAGCCCACCGTGGTCCAACTGCTCCTCTTTCTTGGCAACCTCTGAGGCAGCGGCGGTGGCCCTGGTGGTCCCTGGATGGGAAAGGAGGTCCCCTGAATCCTGGCCAACTCAGCCTAGAGATGAGCAACCTCCTCCCTCAGCCCAGAGAGGTGTCTGAAGATGGGACAACACCACATCCTCCAGAACGTCTCCCGGAAGACTGTTGCTCCACAGCCACTGCACTGCACCACTCCCATCATATCTTATTCATGGCCCCTTAACTGTTGTTTTGTATACTTACTTTTTCCTCTCTCTGTTTATTTTTTTTTTTTATATAATTATTTTTTTTCTCCCTACTTTCCTACTGCTTCCGTGCCCTTAAAGCTCCTGATCTTCCTGTTTTGGGACAGGAAGTCAAATCAAATCAAATCAACTTTATTTTTATAGCGCCTTTCGAAACCAAGGCGCTGTACATCAAACGAATACATAATAATAAAATTTTAAAACAGCATTAAAATGTAACAACCATAACTAAACAAACGCCAGGCTAAATAAATATGTTTTCAGACCTGTTTTAAAACTATCGACGGTTGGGCATTCTCTCAACCAACGAGGTAGAGAATTCCACAGGGTTGGTGCTGAAAAAGCAAAAGCACGAGATCCTGATGTCTGTAATCGAACCCTGGGAATCTCTAGCAATCCCTCATTGGTAGAGCAGAGAGGATGGAGGGGGCAGTAGGAAATCAGGAGATCTTTCAGGTAGCCAGGTCCCTGGTCATGTAGGGCTTTAAAAGTTAGTAAACCAACCTTAAAGGTGATCCGCCACCTAACAGGCAGCCAGTGCAGTTCGCGGAGCACAGGTGTAATATGACTGGTTCTAAGTGTACCAGTCAAAAGCCTGGCCGCCACATTCTGCACCAGCTGCAGGCGGCGGATGTTAACCCCAGGTAGCCCTAGGTAAAGGAAATTGCAGTAATCAAGATGGGTAGTGACAAAGGCATGGACCAATGTTGGAAGATCACCCGGAGGAACCAGGTGTTTCACTCGGGTGATGTTCCTCAGATGGTAGAAAGAGGATTTGACGACAGCTGACACCTGAGATTTTATGGTCAAACCGCCATCAAAAATAACACCAGATTTCGCACCTGATGGGAGGTAGGGAGCGGCATACCACCAAGTAACAAGCCTGATGGTTGTCCAGCTCCCAAACCCGCCCCCGGATGACTTGGGTCCACTACCAATACCTCAGTCTTATCCGGATTCAGTCTCAACCAGCTGGAACCCATCCAGAGTCTGATCTCAGCAAGGCAATTGTTCAGCACGGAAAGTACATCATCCTGGCTGGGCAGAAAAGACAGATACAGCTGGGTATCATCTGCATAGCAGTGAAAACCCAAACTGTATCATCTGATGATTTCTCCCAATGGCAGCATATACACTGCAAACAACATGGGAGCTAAAATGGAGCCCTGTGGTACCCCACAGGGAAGGGAGTGAGCGCCAGAGGAATAAATTCCAGTGGCAACTCTCTGAAACCTGTCTGTGAGGTAAGAATGAAACCATTTGAGGACTGTACCAGACAGCCCACAATAAACCCACAGGCGATCCAATAGCACACCATGGTCTACAGTGTCAAATGCAGCAGAGAGATCGAGAAGGACCAGAATGGTACATGCCTTTCGATCTCTAGCCATTAGGAGATCACTCAATACCCGGACAAGGGCAGTCTCAGTGCTATGCTTCTTCCTAAAACCAGACTGGAGAGTATTATAGACATTATGAGTTATAAGATGATCATCCAATTGCAACACAACCGCCTTTTCAATAACCTTACCAACAAATGGCAGGTTAGAGATAGGCCGGTAGTTAGCTAGACAATCTGGATCTAAGGAGGGTTTTTTAAGGAGTGGTCGAATGACTGCCTCCTTGAGGGGGTCAAGAAAGAACCCCCTCTCCAAAGACTTCCAGACAATGTCAACAAGGATTGGGCAGATAACTTCCACACATCCTACTAAGAGAGGTGTAGGGCCCGGATCCAAACTACAACTGGTTGGTCGCAGTGTTTGGATGATCTTCACAATGTCACTGAACTCCAGCCGGTGAAACTCTGACCAGACAGACCGAGTACATGTCACTTCCTGTCGACCACTGCAATCCCCTATAGGAGAGGTCGGACCGATACCAGACCTGATGCTGGCAACCTTATCCGCAAAGAACCGAGCGAACTCCTCGCATCTTAGCTAAGAAAAAGCTTCTCTGGGCTGGAGGCAGATGGGATTGCACAATCTGTCCACAGTCCGGAAAAGCTCAGCTGGTCGGTTTTGTGCAGCAGAAATCTCCCTGGACAGGAACTCTGCCTTCTTATGGGTGATTTCTGATTGATAGCCATCATAATGTGCCATCAACCTAAGCCTGTCAGCATCATTGCTGGACTTCCGCCAGACTCTCCCCAACCTTCGGCCAATACGCCTTAACTCCTTCAAGGAGCTGTCAAACCAGGGCTCCTTGGGCCGGGCGAGAGAGCGAACACGAACAGGAGCAATCTTGTCCAGAGCATCTCCGACCGCCTTATTATAGGCTAGTATGAGATCATCTGGACTCATGCATTCACTCGACAAGCCCGATAGGTCCAGTACCACCATTAGGTCAATGGGTTTTATACCCCTTAAAGGGCGGAACCGAACCATCTCCATAGGGGCAGTTCCTATATTCCTCAGTAGTCTCCTTCTTACTTGCTCAGAGTCAGACCTCCAGTATCTAGGGGGGATGGAGAACTACTGTTTTCCTTCTAGGATGGTGAGTCTTTTGTGCCTCTGTGATCACTCCCATCCTGCTCCCAAACAGGAAGTTCCTGTTGTCAGTCAAATGCTGTGCCTATAAAAGTAGAACCGGCTAAGGGTGGAGGGAAGGGATGGAGGGCAATATTGTCCCAGTAAAGTTCTAACAGCAGCTCTTTCCTCTTGCTATTCCCAACTCCTGTGCGAATTGTGGTACCATTTCCAGTCTCCAGGGTGATCCACAGTGCCTCCTCTCCTCCCTGTTTACCCTTTAGTTCCATTGCTTTGATCCCTTCCCTTACGTAGAGAGCTGCTCCTCCTCCTCCTCTTCTTCCCTCCCTGTCCCTCCTGTAGATTGTGTACCCTGGTATGTTGACATTCCAGTCATGGTTCTCTGTGTGCCATGTTTATGTGACTGCCACAATATCCAGGCATCCCTCTTCCATTGAGGCCACCAGTTCAGGGAGCTTGTTACCTAGACTACGGGCATTGGTACTCATTACCCTCCATTTTTTAATGGAGTCACAAGTTCTAATAGCAGCTCCTTCCTCTTGCTGTTCTCTGCCAAAAGCTATCTAGGTCATTTTTTAAACGCAAACACCTGGCTTCCTTCTGCTTAAGCCACTCCCCTAATTCACAGTTTTTTCTTCACCTACTTAACTGCACAGATAACAATTCCTTCACCCAACTCAGACAAACACACTTACTCTTTTTTGTTTGTTTGTTCTTAACCCTAAATTGAAGTTCCTAGTAGTAGAGATCTAGTTCTTTAGTCTAGTAGAGTGCTAAAGTTCTAACAGCAGCTCCTTCCTCTTGCTGAACAACTTTAATGCTCACAGTACTATGCTATCCTTTTTGTTGTAAAGTTATTTGCATTTGAATATGGGTAGTACTGCTACTGAGGCCAAACATTCTAAATGAGTTCTGGAGTGATTGTGACATAGCTACTATATGGATACATTTTACTTATTCAACAGCTGTGAAGATAAATGGATTTATTCAGTGAGTTTTCAGCCCACTTCTATTGTATAAATCCCACTCCTATTGTATAAATTTTCATATCGGAAAACCGGCCATTCTGGCCTTTGTGTTATATTCACTAAGAGAAAAACTCCATAAACCCTCTCAGTATACTCCCTCCAACATCCAATTACTTCCACACTAATACCACCCCTTAGTATAAACCATCCCAAATATTATGCATACCAATGTAATTGTAAATCGCTCCAGAACTGAAAGAGAAAGTATAATAAACATAGATTTGCCCTTCAGAAAGAAGGATCTGATACTTGTAAGAACAGGTCTTGCCATCAATAGTATAAGTCCATAAGTCCCTCGTAATGTCCTACTGGCTTTGAGAACAAAAATCTGGATATATTTCAATTAAGTACTAAACTAGAAATATGATTTGCCAGTCACACGCCAGCCAAGGAACAGAGGCCAGCATAAAAACAACTAAACAGTAGATTTGTATCTCCTCTTGAGCGTGAAAGTTCTTAGTAAGTCTTTTAGAGGATCCCTCTAATCACTGTTCCATTAGGGAACATAGTTTAAAGAATCACTTACTGGCAGTTAATGTTCAAGTGTCCCCTGGTTCTGAGTCTGTGGAGGAGTTTCCCTCCCTTGTGGCTCTCTCAGCTTCCAGTCTGGCCAAATGTTTTGCATCCTCTTTAGGATCTGTATAGATGCAGGACTTCCTTCCTCTGCCATGGTACCTTAATTTCATATTTGAGAAGTTGACTTTGGCTCCTTTTGAACCCTGTGCCTCCTTTTTTGGAAGGTGTTCTTTCTAGTTGCTATTACTTCAGCCCACGGGATTTGTAAACTTCAGGCTCTCATGAGTGTACACCCCTAGTGAAGACAACAGTTCAGAATGTCGGCACTCGCCTCCCTTCCTGTTCATTAACCTTTGACCGTAGCATGTACCAATAAGCAGAGGAGAGCATACCTGAATTCCATAAAGTGCTTTATTTTATTATAAAGTGCACACAAAACAGGATCGGAACTTCAATCACTTTTCACTGCTGGCTTGCTCACATCCTCAGTCCCCTCCCTCAAAGTAGACTTGGAGTCTTCGAGAATTGTCTCTGGACAGGCACCGCCATTCCCCAGGCGCAGCCTAGTTTTTATGACTGGAGTATACACCCTACCTGATTTTCTGCAAGGATAAGATGGAATTAAGTATGACTCCTCATTTTCTACCTGAAGTAGTTTCTGACTTCACATTGAATCAGACCGTTAACCTATCTGTGCATTATCCTGAGCATATTAATAGGGGTGAGGAGTTACGCCACGCCCTTGATGTACACAGAACCTTACGTTTCTATGTGAAACACAAGAAAGACTGCAATAAGTCCTCTCAGCTGTTTGCCTCATTCACCCTTGGTAGAGAGGGTGTGCCAGTGACTAAGCAATGTCTGTCCAAGTGGCTGGCTAATTGTATTACATTCTGTTATAGGAAGTATGGTAGGGAACTGCCTGTGGTCATGTGTGGTCACTGTACTGAGGTGCAGAAATGTTGTTCCCCGGATGACTGGTCAGAGACCAGTTTCCCTGCAACCTGGTCTGAGACGTGATCAACTTGGTCTGAGACCAGTTTCAGAGCCACCTGGTCTGGGGCCAGTTTCACCACTGAACAGGAGTTTTCTTTGTTGCCTTTATTTTTTTTCCCCTATACCAACTCCCTTTAGTGTAGATTTACTATTACCAACTCCACGCCGCCATGGATCATCACACCAGTGAAGGATTTATACTTTTTTTTTTTTACGGCTCCTCCGTAGAGCCGATGGATTGCTCCAGCCCTTCCTCGGAGCGACCCATACTCTTACCCGAATGCATTGGGTCATCATGGACCCCGTCGCCTCCTGGGCATTTTTCTGCTTGTTTTCTCCCCAGCACCCCAGCTGTGCAATGGGTGAGGCAGCTACCCCTGCCTCAGTGGAAGCAGCCAGATGCCCTGGACAGGTTCCCTGTCCTCATCTGGGTGACGTGCCTGTGCTGACACCCAGCCACTGCCATGTGTCAGTCCACAGTGTGCCATACTGTCCCCCTTCCCTGAGGAAAAAGAGCTGTCTACAGACACTCAATCCTTCCTCCCCCTGCTCACATGAGTCTGTTCCTGAACTCAGGTCACCAGCGTGGCACGAGGTGTGGCATCCAGTGCCTCAACCCTCAGCGCCTTCGGGTCGGCACTACCACACCAGTGATATTTGGAGTCAAAAGAATTTTAGGAGAAATGAGATTCAAACCCAGACTTTCTAGGACCACAGCCTAGTGCACTAACCACTACACTATGCTGGCTGCTGACTAGGAAGCCTGTGGTTAGACACATATGTGACAATAACTGATCACAGACGAGTTCAGCTGGAAGGAGAAACTGGTCTGAGATCAGATAGCACGGAAACTAGTCTAAGACAAGGCAGCTCTGAAACTGGTCTCAGACCAGTTGTCAGGGGAACAATCTTCCTACACCCACCTCTGTTGCTTGTTTCCAGGGTGTATCTGCTGCTGGCTTTTGTGCTGCAGTCGCATGGAGCATTGGTCATATTTTTTATAACATTACAGTCTGGACATTATTTCAGCCAGATGTACTGGCATTGATATTGCTGTCCTGCAAGGCCTGTTGTCCTGATAACATATCAGTCTTTGCCAGACTCCCTGAGGACTTTATACTCTTGGAAAGGTGTGGCTCAGTGTAGGAGATATTCTCGATGAAAATAGATGTTACTTACGATTAACAGTAGTTCTTAGAGAGAATCTCCTCCACTGGGACACAGCACACCCACCCTCCTTCCCCTTTTGTGAGGTACCAGCTTGCTGGCTGGCCCACTGCCTTTACAGGGACTATGGTTGTCACAAATTCGCTCAGCCGGCCAGCCCTCTACTCCCAAAGTGCCAACCTCTGAGTATAGAATTGTGAACAGTGAACAGTAAAGGTAACCCTCTTGTCTGTTTTGTGGGTTTGAGTCACCTTAGTCTCAAGTTCTGGAGGGATTCAAACTGATAACCTCTTGTTAGCGTACCCAATTATCAGGCTCAGATAATTCTGTCTTTGGGGGGCCAGATATCTTTGCCTATGGGCACCTAATCAGGTATAACAAAATGAACCCTTAGAACTCTATACAAGACCTAGAGAACTCTATCTGTTTCCCAGTTTGGTTTCACAATAAGCTCATACACAGTGTCAACTATAACCTTCAAAGCTTCACTTATATAAAAAGAAATTTCAAGGCACACCAGGCAGTTTCCATTTTTAAAATATATATCTTTACTTTAAAATAGGTAAAATAGGAAAACAGTAAAATTACAGAACAAAATATCCCAACACATACAGCCTTAAAACAAACAGGTTTAAAAGTGCAGACTCTTACCAATAATAACAGACTAGTCTTGTCTAAGGTCCTTACTTCTTAATCTTTCAGTGCTTCGTGGTCTCTCTTCTCTCAGTCAGAAATATGAATGTCTTCTATAAGTTCTGCTCAGTGGTTTAAAAAACAGTCTTGAGCTGGCCTTCTCCCTGAGGTCACGTAACTCCACCTTGGTGTGTAAAAATGAATATTTTACAACACAGGCTGTCCTACTAAGATATTTAAAAAATAATAGATCACATAAGAAATCGCCTCTCTTTATGTGACTGGTCCAAACTGGTCTGTGATCTGCTTTATCCTAGACATCAAAGGTCTCTTTGATGTAAGTCACTGTATATTCAAAGCAAATGTATATTGGCCTCCTTAATTTAGTCTTGGACCTGGTATCCCCAGACATCAAAGGTCTCTTTGATGAAATGAGCTGGCTTCCTGGGAAGTAACCCATAACACTGGACCATGCCCCTTTTCTCAGGACACCTAGTGCACATCAAAGGATTTCCCTGAGGGCATCATGAATGGATATTTTATTTCTGGGGCTTCAAACCAAAATTAACAAGCTAATTGCACCTCAGATCTCTGTAGTTTAAGCTACCTCCTGTCCTTTGAACTTATCCCTGCGGGGTTTGATGTGTCAGTTCCAGCAAGACAGCATTTTCTCTTGACACAGTCCATCACATTTTTTTTTATATCTACAAAAAATGATACAGGGCTCAGAACCAGCTGTCCAAGTGTGACAATGGTTACTTGTGCTTTGTATGTATTCTCTTACCAGTTTCCAGCCTCTCTTTATATGCCTGGTCCTGGTGTGGTTTTCTGGTTCCTAAGTGGCCCTCTGAGCTGATCTGCAGCAGGGAACTGAGGGGTGAGGAAGCCACCCTTGTTTAATAGGCATCAATGTTGTATGCATTATGAGTGGCCCCCAGCTAGGCAAATGTTTTCAGAAGGTCCTGATGCCAACATCATACAGTTCCAAAGGTGTGGCCCAATGGAGGAGTTCTCTGAAAGATCTACTGTTACTGGTACGTAACTGCTCTTTCAGAATGTCTGCCATACATTTATCTTCCTCTTCCCACTTCCATCCTTTGCTTCAACCTGACTGCTCCTTCCTGATTCCTTATGAAATAAAAGGTCTCATCTCTCCTCTTCATACCTTTCACAGTTTTCAATTCTGTGTCAGCCTTCACCCTCCCCACTATCCTGCTGGCCTTTTTTTCACCTAGCTTTGAAACTCCACCCTGTCCCCCTCTTCTTTTGGCTGGTTCTGTAATTTTTAAATGCCATTTTCTTAGCCTTCATTGCCTCTCCTGCTTCTCTCATGAACCATAAGGTATGTTTTACCCCACTTAATGCTTACACTTATACAGACATGTGTGACCTCTGTTATCCCAAAAACTGAGGTCAAGTGCAACTATTAATCTTTTACCCCCTTGTCACAGACGTATTCTGTCACAGAGCTTAGTCTGCACTGCTACCAGTTTTCAAAACCCTTCACATGCCTGAAAGGGTTACCTTGGTATGCTGCCACCTCTAAGTCCCAATCCCGCTAGAGCCAGTGCTCACACAATGCAGTGCTCTTAACCCAAGGGCAAATGACCCACCCAATCTTTCACAGCTGAGAACACTTTGCTTTAGCAATGGTGACTGTAGCCTGTCCTTTCAGAAGTGGATCACAGACTTTCCAATTTACCCCTAGTTATCTATACCTGAAACGATTCCTTTGCAGAAAGCATGAAGTATATAAAAATAGAATTTAACACACCATGATATTTATAATATGTGACAAGATCATACAACTAAAGACTCTGGGGAATAGTATTTTTGCAGGCATGAAAAGAAGCAATTTTGAAAAGCTAGAGATCACACAGAAAAAAACTAATCTAAAGGCCACTCTGAAAAAATTTAATCAGAGCTATCTATATTTTAAGTAGAGTAGAAAAAGCTTACTCCAGCTGGCAACTGGTGAGTTATGGCAGACTTCAACCCATGATAATGCTAGTTCAAATTCTTAAACATAACTCTAAGAGCAAACACATGCAGAAATATCTTTGTATGGCCATTGGACTACACCCGCATCATCATGCATGTCTATATGACATCATACCCCAGATGTTGAAACAAAACACAACTGTGTTTTTCAGCTCCAGGGGGACTGAATCCTCTGTTCAATGTCACCAATGGGTCTCCATATTCAACAAAAGCAATATGTCTACTACACCACTTCTGTAGTACGACAACCACCAGAAAAACAGTCCAAGCACCAATCAATTTGAAAAAGGACAACAGGATTTATTTAGATTCCCACAGGAAAAAAATGTTCATATATGTACACTACTCAAAGCTTCTGTATTTATCAAATAAAGGCATTTTTTTAATTTTGTTTTATAAGTAACAACTTACAAACAGTTACTACAGCCAGCACAGATCACAATGACAAATATCCAAGGCAAATCATTACACTAGTTTATTTGGCAGTCCAGTCTAGGTTTTTCCTCACCTGAGGCCAAAAACTCAATAGTATTATAGTAATTTAGTCAACATTTGCCAAAGTGGACCAGACCTAAGCCATAAGATTGAATTTACACAAAGGCCCAGATATTCAAAAGGGTTTCACATGGTGCAACCCACTGATACGCCCCAGTATGATATTCAAATGGGAATTGTGCCTGGCACAAATCCCGATGTGCCGGAGTGCATCAGTAATGTATGTGACACAGGTGGGGGGGTGTGCCCATGCATACTCTGCACATCCCGATATTCAGCCCAGGATGTGCTGAGTCCATGCATGCACAACCCCTACTTGTGCACACACAGTTGATCCAAAAAAGAACAGCAGCTGGCCACCACAGGTGAGCTGCCATATTGCAGGGTGCACTACGGCAGCTGCCACCTGTGGGTGGCCACCCGAGCTTCAGCTGCACCTGGCGGCGCCCCCATTCCCGATCATGGGCATTTGTAAAATATAATAACTTCCGATATCCCAGGTGGTTCAGTGGACTGCTGTCAGCCTGGTCGTGGGCTTGAGTATAAATAAAGTAAATTCTGCTATCCCTGGTGGTCCAGTGGACCGCTGTCAGCCCAATTGCGGGCTTGAGTATAAATAAAGTAAATCCAATATCTCTGGTGGTCCAGTGGACTGCTGTCAGCCCAATTGTGGGCTTGAGTATAAAGTAAATCCAATATCCCTGGTGGTCCAGTGGACGCTGTCAGCCAATAAGCGGCATTGTATAAGAAAAGTACATCCAGTATCCCTGGTGGTCCAGTGGAACTCCTCCCCACCACCCACTGAGCCCCACCTCACCTCCCCGATCAGTGGCGGGCGGCAGCACCCCACCCGCCTGGCTCCCCACAGCCCGCCAACTGACACCGTAGGCAGGCTGTATGTCCACTGGTCCACAGACAAGCCACGGGCGGCAGCCCGCACATAAGACATTCCAGATATGTGAATGGATCCATTCACATATCTGAATGTGTGGAGACGGCACAGGCTGTGTGCCCTGGCTCACGCTTGTGGACCAATGGGCGACAGCCCTACCCATGGTGTCAGTCAGTGGGCAGGGTGGCAGGCGGTGAGTGCTGCCGCCTGCCGCTAACTGGGGAGCGGGCAGTGGGACTCAGTGGGCGGTAGGGTGGGGGTCTGCTGCTCCACCAGGGATATTGGACGTATGTTTTTATACAAATGCCCATGATCGAGGTGACAGGGTCCACTGGACCACCAGGATATTATTTACTTTTTATACTTAAGCCCGACATTGACTGTGGTGGTCCACTGACCACCAGGGATATAGTGTTATTTTATTTTACAAATGCCTGCGATCAGTCTGACAGTGGTCCACTGGACCACCAGGGATATAGGTGTTATTTATTTTATAAATGCCCGCGATCAGGCTGTGGGGCACATTGCCGCACTGTGCAGGGGGCGTCAGTCCCCGATGGCTGCTGTCTGGCAGGGCACCAGGCATAAGTCGCCAGGGATCGGCACACCTGCATGCAATTGGGGCCATAATGACATGTAAATGGCCCCATTTGCGCCTTGCATACATTATGGCCCCATTTGCATGTGCACTTTTGAATATCGCGGTTGCTGCACATAGCGCAGCAGAACTTGCACTAACGCATCCCCCTGCTCCACTCTGGCCACTTGCACTGGCGCAGTGCCACTGTGCCATGTGCACTGCGGGTGGCCAGGGTGCGATATTCAACGATGCTGTGCCATGGCGCAACTCCGTTGAATAGCACCCAATCAACGCCCCTGCGCAGCCAAGTTGCGCTGCTCCCAGGCTTGCACCACAGCCTGGCGCAATTTGAATGTCTGGGCCACAATGTTTCACAGGCATTGGCACACTGATGCAGTGCAGAGTGTCTATGCATTTGCATTTGATTACAGCAAACTTTGTGTTAACCCCAGGTACCCATGAACCCACGCTCTATCTTGCAAAGAAAACGTTAATTTGAATTAGTGAGTTTCAACCATTTGATTTTATCATATGAAAATTGAGCAAAAAAGAAAAACAAATTCCCAGTATATTCTGCAGACCCGAAGTCCCACCGCACATAAAAAGGTGTCCTTGGCAGAAGCTGCAGTATAAGATCAGGGACTGAAACTTTTAAGGAACACAGTCTGTCTTGTAAAATCAAATGAATAGTTCCAGCATCCACTCTGTTTAAGCGATTATGTGGCTGGCACCATTAATGGTGGTGGAAAAGTAAATTCACCATCTTGTTTGAAGTTGCTTTACCCTAACAGCCAGTGATACTGCCTTGGGGGTGAAGCTAACTGCCAACAAGGGAGGACATGTTTCTCCACAGCTCCAGTGACCTCATGCCAATCTACCAAAATCAATATTCCATATTATAAACTTGTGAGCAAAAATAACTTCACTTCACTTCATTTAATATACAGTATCAGAGCTTCTGGTGTCATTTTGTTTTGTGAAGGGCATTGGGGAATCCCAAAATAAGGCATAGGAGAAGGTAGTGGGAAAAGGGACAGCAAGCTGTGACCATGGTGGGAACTAGTACAGCACTGACCAGGACAGTGGAGCAAGAAACCATCCTCTACAATGTGATGCAGGCCATTAGAGCTTTGGACCTGAGGGTGGCTACACTTGATAGGAAAACAGCGGACTTCTAGACCCGGATCATAACTTGTGAGCAACAACCAGCCATGGCCACAACAAAAGTGGAGACAACAGAAACAGCACTGAGGGTCACCGCAATATCTACCAGCCTCATGAAAGAGAATTGGGAGCACTGATACTGGCTGGAGGCCCCAGAAAATGTTATCAGGCCTCCAAATCTGCATGTGTTGGGGCTTCCAGAGTCCCTAGAAGGGGAAAATTGCCTCACCTTTGCCTTAACCTGGCTTAAAGAAACTTTAAAACTGGAATTAGCTCCTGGGTAATTCAGGTATACAGAATCACCTCTAGAAAGTGCCTTGCTGGGAAAGGGTCTATCTGAGTTGGAATGGGATTCGCTTTGGAGGGGATGGTGAGTGTCAGCCTCTGTATCCTGGAGAGAATTTTGTTGGAAACCTGGAACTCGCTTTATTTTCATTCCATCCATAGTCCAACATTTTGGGCTCCATGTGAGTCACTCATACTGGAGGAATTGTGGCCAGCCTGGTACACATAGTCATGTTTTCTGGTTATGCCCACACATAACTGATTTTTGGGAGGTCATTGGATGGGTGCTGGATAAGATGTGAGGTAGGTCACTGACTCACACCTTTTATATGATGGTGTTAGGGCATCACCCAAAGATATCATCCACTGGAGTGAAAGAAGGCTGTATGATTTATTATGCCTCATAGCCAGTAAATATACAACAGCCATGTGACTTTTCCCACACCTCCAACCCTGGTAGATTGGAAATCTCAAGTACACCAAACCCAGACCATGGAGCATATTACAACTCAGTTCTGTCTCACTCTAGATAAGCACAGGGAACTCTGGGTAACCTGAAATAACCTCTGGTTGAACCAGTCCTTGCTTATGGAAGGGTGGAGATGAATAAAGGACACCTATTACTAGTAATCCCTACAGCTCTCTAAGTTAAGTTATGTTTAATAACATGTTCAGTTTCTATATTTACCCTTGGAGAACATTCTAAGGCTCATTGGGATAATTGCTGCTTGCCCCGAGGCCTGGGACTGCAGTATGAGGCAATTTTTAATTCTACCCATACAACCCACAACTAAAATACTTTACATGCCACTTAACAAGTAAGACACACACAAAAAATGTCCTGGGTGTAACATCTGTCACACCCTTTATTTACACCTTTCTAGAAAAAAAACATTTATGGGGCAGTTTTCATTTCAAAAAATTAATAACTATAATATACCTTTTCCCACTGTTCGAAATTATGGTTATTTTTTGAACTTTTAAGAAATGGTTTGAAACTGCATTTACTTAGTTAATCTGCACATGCAGTACTTGAACAAATGTTCTCAGCAATGAGAGTTTGCTAGTGATGTCATACAATCTTGCATCATCTCAGCCCGGAGTTTATACCCCGGAGATGGAACTTGAACAAATGTTCTCAGCAACGAGAGTTCACTAGTGTTGCCATACAATCTTGCATCATCTCAGCCCGGAGTTTATACCCCAGAAATGGAACTTGAATAAATGTTCTCAACAACGAGAGTCTGCTAGTGATGTCATACAATCTTGCATCATCTCAGCCCAGAGTTTATACCCCAGAGATGGAATTTGAACAAATGTTCTCGGCAACGAGAGTTTGCTAGTGATGTCATACAATCTTGCATCATCTCAGCCTAGAGCTTTCGCCCTGGAGACAGAACTTCCGAATGATGAAGTTCAGACCCTGCTCTGTGGTTTCACTCCCACCCAGCATTCCAATGGCAGATTTTTTTTTCTCCGCAAAACAGTGCAGATGATCCCGAGTCCTACTGTAGTTCTAGTATCTAAGTTTTAAATAAAAAGGTAATTGTCATACAAAGGTATCATTTTCTTTAGAAGTTCAACATGCTGTGTTGGTTTAGTTTTAAGCTACTTTACTGTGTTTTATTATTTTTTTCTTGGTTTCTGGTACCAATGAAATTGCAGTTTAAATTGTTTATTGCTTTTTTTTTTTAATTTAAACTACTTATTTAAAAATGTTTTTCAGTTTCAATTGGCTTGCTTTAAAAAATATTTGTGCTTATTTTTTTTTTTTTAACTTGTCTTTTAATTTTTAGGTATCATAGACATGGTATATCTTTTGTCAGATACAGATAGGTACATTCTTTGTTCTGAAGACAATAGTGAAACAAAGTATAGCAATCCTCTTTATCATCATGCCAATTTTTATATCTTCCCTGAACCCTAATACTGTATCTAATTTCTTCCTTTCCGTTTCCTTCCTTGATCCATTCTATATTATCCCTAAGTTCCAAGATTTAATTCCCCTTCCTTTAGTCTATCTTCTTCCTCTGTGTTCTTTCTTTGTTGCTTCCCCCTTTCTCTCACTCCATTTCAACACTATATCCTTTGAGATTACCCTATTTTATACCATGTCTGTACTTCTCATATTCCATCTTATGTGTCTTAAAGATACCTTTTTATCTAAGTACTAATCTTTACCTTCCATTTTCATAACATTATGCAGGATGTGTCCCCGGGCAATTCATTTTTCTCCAACCCACCTTCGGAATACCCCCATTTCTTCCACCCCTCCAGTTCACCTCTTACTTGTTTGCATCCTATTTTAATATCCTACCTCTTCCTGTCTCCGTTTCTCTTCACCTAATATCCCTTTCTATGTTAAGTATTGCTCTAATACCGTCCTTTGTGTGGTTTCTTGAATAAATTTATAATAGGGTAACCATCTGGCATTAAACCTTTCAGTCACTTAATTGCACTTTTGCTCCTATACTTTCAATTGTTTAATCCTTTCCATGTTATGTTTCCAAATCTCCACTGATGGAGAGGACCGCGTAAGCCATCTCTGTGTAATTGCCTTAGTTGCTGCCGCCACACAGATGTAGAACATATATTTGTAGTCCTTCCTTGACAGATCTACTGGGGGAAGGCCCAAGACCAGATTTTCAAACCGAAGGAGCAAGTGCAAATCAAACATTCTCATTAGAATTTCCTATCTGTGCTTATTTTTTTCCCATTTGTTTCCCTCCTGCTATCCCTGGTCCTGGTGGCACCCCTTCCCTTGCCCCATCACTGACCTTCTCAAGGACTTACTGGGGTAACCACCACTTACACAGGACTTGTAAACCTGCATACACACCCTGACAAAGAGACAGCGAGCCTCAAAGCATCAGGGTAACTAGACTATGCATGCGTTTTAGCTAATTTTGGATTAAACTTTTTTCAGCAGCTTTGGTGTGCACTGGTTTTCCTTTTAGATGATTCTGCGAATCGCTGGTTCTGTGCCGCATACTCTTCCTGTGAGCACGCCGCTCTGTTTCTTTATAGGTGGGTCGACTGTTATGTTGGTTGTGCATTGGCTGCAGGTGGTGCCAGAGGGGGTGGGGGCATTTTTCCTCAATTGTTTTCTCCCCAAGGAGTCAGCATGCAGTGATATGTGTAGTGGTGCACCTGCATGCCAACATCTGCACAGATGCCCACCCCCTCCCATCATCTCAGATCCAGTGACTCCGCCAACTTTCAGTCCCTAGGCGGAAGACCTCTGCCAGTCAAGCTGCCTTCTCACACCGGCTACCCAAGCTCTGGAACGTCCTCCCACTGCAAATTTGGCACGCCTTCCTTCCTACTCTCTGTCTTCCACCCTAGCAAACTTCCTTACTACAGATTGCTCCTGTCCCTGAACCTGCCATGCCCCATTATCCCCTCCCCAATGCCTGACCAGCAGCCTTAGCCTTGCTACAGAAGCTGGCATATAACCCCAATCTTGCACTTATATCCTGGGCCTATTTTGCCCTATGTACTGTGTGTAACTGTAATATATGTCCTCTGTTGTTTACTCTATGTACGGCGTATAACTGTATAACTGTGATTTATGTCCTCTGTTATTTACAGCTGTTACTAGTGTGCTAATTTACCTTGTCTGTTGCTTCTTGTCACAAAATTGTTATTTGATACTATAATATCCTAAGCATTCAGTGTGCACTGCTTGTATATTCATGCAGTCGTGTATCCTTATGCTGCTTTTTATTTGCTTCTGTTAACTTTTCACTTGATAACTAGCATGTTATCATATCCATGTGTACACCCACAAGTCGCACCGGGAGACGAGCATCCTGTTGCTCAGTGTGCCTTTCCTGGTGAAACAATTGCAATAAAGCAATACATCTGCTGACAACCCTGCCACACGTTACTGCTCTCGCCAGTGCTAGAACTTGACCTCTGCCATGTGGCAGTTGGGTGCTGAGACGTAGGATCCTTCCACCATGGGGGGAGAGCCATCCCAGAGATGTTTAGTTCTCCCTCCTCTGGTCCAGTTGTGAGCAGTCATGTGATCGCTGTACCCCCACGGGCTGGGTTGTACTTGTTTTGAAGCAGCAGTGCAATGAAACTGGGCAAAAAATTTCACCTTACCTTTTTTTTTTTTTACTATAAAAGAGTCCAGGTTTCTTCCAGTTTTATTTGGTGGTCAGTATTTTAATTCCACTAAAATTTGAGTATTTTATAAATATTTTCATTTATTTTTTTCTCAGAAAAAAAGATGGCCTCCACATGTTGCATAGAGATAGCATTGCTTACTTGGCAAGGGTTAGGATTAAAAGAAAAAAAAGACTCAACATAGCAGTACATAGAAACTTGGATATGACAGGTATGCTAATAGTGCTGAAACCAGCTTTTCTGGAAAAACAGTGTTTGTTGTCTGGGTAGGTGCACTAGACATCTTAATGCCTATTTTCAGGGGTATACCATCACCGCAGCGACTCCGGCACCACGAAGACCATCACAGCGACAGGAATCAGGCAAAACCTGCCTGTCGCTGTGATGGTCTGTGTAGTGATTGGGACTGCCTCGCTGGGTGTTTGCCCTCCCCCCGGTCCAACTCCGACTCAAGTTAGAATCCTAGAGACGGTGGGTGTGCGGGGCAGAGCCCACCACAGGGGGTTGGAGGCACAGCCCCGATTAAGTGAGCCGACATTCCCGTGGCTACAATGCCGGCAGTTGGCATTGTAGCTGTCACTGTAAGGGATGTCGGCGCTAGCGCTATCGAAGCGCTATAGGTAAACCATTTTCAGGCATAACCTGGGAGAATTACACCACACAAGATAAAATGAGTGCAGCAGAACAATAAAATAAGAATAGGCAGACAGTCAGTATACAAACCAGCAATAAATAATAGCAGAGTTAACAAATACCAGAACACATACAATTAGGTAGCACAGTGGGGAGGGGAAACTACAGTAGGCATCAATGTAAATTACAGTGGTAGTAAACAGCAGATATCAAAACTTTCCCACAGTACCAAAGGTGGACATAATACATCAGATTAGAAGGCACGTAGTGTCAAGTACAGGAACATGTGCAATTGTCAGTAGACATAAGGTGCTTTCAGAGATCAGTCTTAAAGATGGAATGAGATACTGAGGAATGCAAGGTAAGGGATAAAGAGTTCCAGTATCGAGGAGCAATGGAGGAAAAAGCTTGTGTATCCCAGAGACATGGGCCACACAGAACCATGACCAGGAAATGATGATCCCAGGGAAAAGGATATTCAGAAAGGGCAGGACTGGGGGGAAGGGGGGCGTGGTGACCTATGTGGGGGGGGGATAAGGTGTATGAGAGAGGAGGGTGTGGAGGGCAGGACAGAGGCCCTATGGATGCAGTTTCAGGACTCTAAAAGAAACACACTGAGGGTGGGGGTAGTGTATAGGCCACCAGCTGAGGGGGATGACCTGGATAGGGAGTTGGACGAGCAGATTAGAAGAGTCTGTAGGAAGGGGGATACTGTAGTGGTGGGGGGACTTCAACCTCCCTGGGGTGGACTGAAACACCTCAACCACCACGTGTGCAAAGGAGCAGAGATTGCTAGATGTGGCTTAGGACTGCTTCCTGGTACAATTGGTCTGCGAGCCAACTAGGGAGGGTAGGACTCTGGATCTGGTATTAAGAAATGGGAAGGCTGCAAGGGATCTTGGAGTGGAGGACTCCCTGGCTGGGAGCGACCATCATACAGTGTGGTTCACACTCAATATGGGAAGGGTAACAGGAGGAACAGGTACCAGGGTGATTTTAAGGGAGCGGACTTTAAAAGGATAAGGGGAATTTTGGTTGAGCATCTGGTGGGAATTCAGACAAGCATGAGTACCAGCCAAAAATGGAATATCATTAAGAAAGGGCTGGCAAAGCCTACTGAGAACTGCACCAGGACACAGAGCAAAAAGGGGAGAGCATAGAAGCTGAGCTGGCTGACTCGAGAGGTAATGGAAGGGGTAAGAGCCAAGAGAAAAGCATAGAAACACAGAATTTGACGGCAGATAAGTACCGCTTGGCCCACCCAGTCTTCCCATTTCCCTACCGAATGAATAAGCTGCAGATCCTAGTTAACCAACAGCCTACTTTTTCCTACCCCCACCCACTAGAATTGCCTTATGACTGTCCCATGCATTCTTGAAATCCGTCACTGTTTTTGACTCCACAACCTCCTCAGAAAGGCTGTTCCTTGCATCCACAACCCTCTCTGTGAAAAAATATTTCCTCACATTACCTCTGAGCCATCCCCCCTCAATCCTCAAATTGTGCCCCCTTGTTCTTGTACACCTCTTTTTCTGAAAGATGTTACCCTGTCAGACTTTGTTGATTCCCTTGAGGTACTTGAAAGTTTCTATCATGTCTCCCCTCTCCCTCCTTTCCTCGAGGCTATACATGTTAAGCTCCTTAAGTCTCTCTTCATATGTCTTCTGGTGCAGACACTGCACCATCTTAGTTGCCCTCCTCTGGACCCCCTCCACCCTGTCTATGTCTTTGTGGAGATTGGGTCTCCAGAACTGCATGCAGTACTCCAGATGGGGTCTCACCAGCTGTCTGTACAGAGAGATAACAACTTTCTGTTTTCTACTGATGATGCCTCTCCCTGTGCATCCCAGTATCCTCCCAGCCCTCCTTACTGCCCTCTCACATTGCTTGCCCACCTTTAGGTTATCAGATATGACTACCCCAGGTCCCTTTCCATTTTTGTTGTTAGTATCTCACCCCCCATTGTGTACTCTTCCACTGTGTTTTTGTTTCTCAGGTGCATTACTTTGCACTTCTTAGCATTGAATCTAAGCTGCCATACATTTGACCATTCCTCCAGCCTTGCCAAGTCCCTTCTCATCCTTTCCACCCCACCTTGTGTATCAACTCTGTTGCCAATCTTTGTGTCATCTGCAAAGAGACATACTTTTCCTTCCAGTCCCTCTGCAATGTCGCTTATAAAGACGTTAAAGAGGACCGGTCCTAGTACTGAACCCTGCGGTACCCCACTAGTAACCCCCCTTTCTTCAGAGTGGACTCCGTTTACTATTACCCTCTGTGTCCTGTTCTCCAGCCAGTTATTTACCAATCTACCAACTTGGGACCCACTCCCAGGCTGGCCAACTTGTATATTAATCTTTTGTGTGGAACTGTGTCAAATGCCTTGCTAAAGTCTAGGTAGGCCATGTCCACAGCCCCTCCCTGATCTACTACTTTGGTCACCCAGTCAAAGAAATCTATTAGATTCATCTGACATGACCTTCCCGCTGTGAATCCATGCTGCCCTGGGTCCTGTGCCCCTCTGGCCTCTAGGTACTCAACAATTCTTTCCTTCAGAAGTGATTCTAGCATTTTCCCCAATCACTGAGGTTAAACTAACAGGTCTATAGTTTCCTGCTTCTGCCCTGCTCCCACTTTTGTGAAGTGGAATAACATCTGCCCTTCTCCAGTCCTCAGGTACCACCCCATCCTCCCATAATCTGTTAAAGCGGGTAGTCAGTGGTGTCACTAGTTCTACCCTTAGTTCTTTTAGAATTCTTTGATGAATCCCATCAGGCTCCATTGCTTTGTCCACCTTCAGTTTTAAGAGTTCTTTCAGAACACTTTCTTCTGTGAATGGGCTGGTATCAACTACCGTATCTAGAGTGTTTCTATTGCTTGGTTTAGGTACCTCCCCCTCTTCATTTGTGAATACTGAGCAAGAATATTTGTTTAGTATCTCTGCTTTTTCACAGTCACCCTCTGTCCACCTCCCTCCCCGTTATTAAGCCTCACTATCCCTCTCTTAGTCTTCCTTCATTCCCTGATGTACCTATAAAAGGTTTTATCCCCCTTCTTAACTGAGTTGGCTATCTTTTCCTCGGTTTGGGCCTTTGTTGTTCTGGCTGCCTTCCCTGCTTCCTTTTGCTTTAATTGATACAATTCTCTGTCCTGCTCCTTCTGTGATTCCTTGTACTTCCTGAATGCTTTCTTTTTCTCCCTAACCTTCCCTGCCACCTCCTTTGAGAACCATAGTGGTTTCTTACATCGTTTTGTTTTGTTTATTTGCTTCACACAAAGGCTTGTTGCCTCTGTGGTGGCAGTTTTGATTATTCCCCATTGTTCTTCCACCCCTCTTTCCTGCCCTTTTGCTAGTGCATTTCTTAGGCATTCACCCATTTTGGCAAAGTTAGCCCTCCTGAAGTCCAATACCTGGGAAATCGGGAGGGCAAGGGGACAAAGATGAGTACATGAAGAAGTCCAGGGAGGTTACCAGGCTAGTCAGAGCAGCCAAGGCTTCCAGGGAGCTGAGACTGGCACAGGGAATCAGGGATGGGAAAAAGGACTTCTGCAGATACACTGGCAAGAGAAGAAGAAACAAAGACCAGATTGTGAGGATTAAGAAAGATAGGGGGTGGGTGGAGAAGGGGAGGACCAGGCAGAGGCACTAAATGAGTACTTCTGCTCTGTGTTCACAAAGGAAAGTGGGGCAGATACCCCATGGGAAGGGTGGAGTGGGAAGAGGGGAGGTGGGGGTAACTGATATTAGATTTACAGAGGACAGGGTGCTGGACGGACTAAGGGCACTGAAGGTGGACAAGGCGCTGGGGCTGGATGGCATTCACCCTAGGGTACTGAGGGAGCTAGCGGAGATCTTGGTAGGACCACTGGCAGACCTGTTCAGTAAATCACTGAACACAGGATGTGTGCCACAGGACTGGAGGATGGCCCATGTGGTGCCCATTCATAAAAGTGGCCCGAAGGATGATCCACACAACTACAGACTGGTGAGTCTTACTTCAATCATGGGGAAACTCATAAAGTCAATCCTAAAAAAGAGGCTGGTGACCTTTCTGGAAGACAATGGGCTCCAAGATGGTCATCAGCATGGTTTTGTATCGGGCAGATCCTGCCAGACACACCTAGTTGAGTACTATGACTGGGTTACCAGGGAACTGGATAGGGGCCATGCAGTGGATGTCCTATATTTGGACTTCAGCAAGGCTTTCGACTCAGTGCCACATGGAAGGCTGGGAGGAAAACTGGAATACATTGGGGTGGGGACAAAAATGGTCAGCTGGATCACCAACTGGCTGAGGGGTAGGCAGCAAAGGGTGGTGGTGGTGGGGGAACTCTCATCACCAAGGGACGTTACAAGAGGGGTGCCTCAGGGTTCAGTACCGGGACCGATGCTGTTCGGGATATTCATAGCCGATATCTCAAACAGGATCCCGAGTAGGATCAGTCTGTTCTCAGACAATACTAAGATTGGTGCAGCGGTAGATGACATAGAGGGGTGGAGGGGGATGCAGGAAGACCTGACTAAATGACTGGAATGGTCGGAGACATGGCAGTTGGGGTTCAACGCCAAGAAATGCAAGGTACTACACTTCGGACCAAGGAACCGGGGGAGGAAATATCAGTTGGGAGGGGTACAGTTGGGAAGCACAGTGGAGGAAAAGGATCTGGGGTGCTAAATAACAGGGAATATGAACCACTTAGCTCAGTGAAGGAAGGCGGCTGCAAACACAAACAAGATGCTGGGATGCATAGCGAGGGGAATCTCCTGCAGGCACAGAGAAGTGATCCTACCCCTGTACAGGTCACTGGTCAGGCCGCACTTGGAACTGCGTGCAGTACTGGCGTCCATTCCTGAAGAGGGATATCAGATTCCTGGAGGGGGTACAGCATAGGGCAGCAAAGATGATACAGGGACTTGAGGGAAAATCCTATGAGGAGAGACAGGGAGAGCTGCAAATGTATTCCCTGGAAGAGAGGAGGGATGCTGGGATATGATCGAAACCTTTAAGTACCTGAAGAGTATTAACAGGATTAATACAGAAGGGATTCTGCAGATCAGAAGGGGGAGGGACACGAGAGGGCATCAGCTGAGATTGAAGGGAGGGAGATTCAAGAGGGAAATCAAGAGACACTTTTTCATGGAAAGTGTGATAGATAAGTGGAACACTCTGCCTGAGGAGGTGGTATCATGTAGAACAGTGGGAGGATTTAAGAGAGAGTGGGACAGAGTGTGTGGGGGGTGGTTATGAGGAGGGGAGGTGAGGGTGGGGCAGCTGCAAGTTGAGGGGCTAGTTGCACAATTGAGCAGACTCAATAGACCATGAGGCCTATTTCTGCTGGCATTTCATATGTTCATATTAGTGACACATTTAGATGTTGCAAGTAGCTCAAGGTTGGTGGGGGGACTGAAGGGGGTACAATTGATTGGACTTTTGAAACATGGCCGCAAAGGTGGCAGTGGTACCTGACTCAATGAGTTTGTCGATAGTACACCATAGGGCATAGTGCATGAGAGACACAGGAGATAGCCACCTTAGATTACTATAAAGGTCACAGTGGTGTGTCAGCCTATGCGCAGATAAGGCACGTGACAGGGTTGAATCAGGCCTTGTCCCATTTGTTAGGCAGAAAGAGTTAAAAGCAAGGATCTGTTCTATCCTCTCCTTTTCTGTCTCTTGTCTGTCCAATTGCACAATCAAATTTTCTTGTGAGACTTAAGAACTGATCAGTCTGATGGTCTCATAATGTTATTTTGTATTTTGCATTACTTGTTTATTTTTATTCTTCTGTGAGGCACCCAGAGCCTCCGGGAATGGTCGGCAATACAAATAAAATTTGCCTTGCCTCGTGATCCCCCTCCTCACTGTCTCCCTGCCTTCACTTGCTGTTTCTGTCTTTACTCCCCCTTGCATATCTGCAGTTATAAAAATATAAGTGAATCTTTTTGTGAAACTGGGATCCCTTGGTTTGAAAGTTATATAGTTATATTGTTGAAATTATTGTAAAAAAGTTATTTGTAAATAATAAAACGTTACTTGCAAATTTTATAACAGCTCCTGGTTTTCCTTTGCTTCCTGGCCTATGCCTCGATGACAAGGCAAAGAGACAAATACCATTGTAGGCTGTGGTCCATTTATAGAAAATACAGGAACTAGACTGGGAGAGGGGTACTAGGCCGTATGTAAGACTGGACAGCAATACTCCACGAGCGATGGCAAGTCAAGCAGAAGGGAGAAGGGTATCCCTGATTCTACAGGCAAGCCCTAATTTAGAGTGAACTAATTTGCATACATTGGCGATATGAAGGGAAAAGTCTAAGGTAGGATCAAGCATAATGTCCAGATGCTTAAAAGACAACTTTAGTAAAGGGGTAACCACTGGAGCACAAAACAGCTAGGTTAGTTGGACATGCCTTGAGTTTAGGAACAGAGACAAAGCACATGGAATGGGTCTTACTGGTGTTCAAAAGAAGTCTGTTTCATAACAGCCATGAATGAACTCCACCAAAGTCTGCATTAAGCAAAGAATTAACAACATCCATGTCCTTTGAGCTTGTATAGACAACCATATCATCTGCATATAGTAATGCCGAACACTAAGGGATGGCTTTAGGGAGGTCATTGATAAAAATGGAAAATAGCACAGGACCCAGGATAGATCCTTGTGGGACACCAGTTCCAACATTAGCTAGGTCAGAAGTTGAGTTATTAAATTTCACAAACTGCTGCCTGCCACTAAGATAACTAGTGAACCAGGCTAAGGTAGGAGGGGAGCAACCAAGTGCAGTTAGTTTAGATAAGACAAGATAGTGATCTACCAAATCAGAGGCCTTAGTTAAGTCAATAAAGACCGCACCAGTGTACATGCCCTTGTCCATAGCTATTTTAATATCATTAGTGAACTGTATCAAGCCAGTGGAAGTGCTATGGCCTGACCAGAAGCCGTGTTGCACTTCAGATAACAGGTTTTATACCATGGCGGAGAGAGCTTTCTCAGTAGAATGTCCTGTGTTATTTCCACTGCAGTGAGGATAAATCCTGATGACATCAGCAGAGTGAGCATATCCACACTCTGCTGATGTCACCAGAGTGAGGATATCTTCACTGCAGCTTGAATTCTAAATGAAACTGATTCAGAAAAGTTTCTCTTTCTCACTGAAGCTGCAACTTACTCAGCTTTGCAAAACACTCTCACCTGTGTCCCATTGTTTCTAACACTCCTGGCCTATTACTGTGCTGATCTCAGCTTCAAAACAACCTGAATTCTAAATGAAACTCCTTCACACATGCAACAGTTTCCCTTTCTCACTGAAGCTGCAACTTACTCAATTAACTTTGCAAAACACACTCACCTATGCCCCATTGTGTATCTGACTCCCAGTTCATTCAGAACACACACCACACAGGATGAGCAGAAAATACACAGAAACAGAAGAAATGTTCCTAAAGCTCTCACCCCATGGTATAAATTGCACACATTGATTATCTGCAAAAATATATAGGGGATACATGATGTACAGATCGTGGGATATGGAAAATATTCTCAGTCTTGCAGAGTGAGCTGTGCATCCGCACTCGTGAGAATACAGAACTCACTCTGTGAGACTGAGAATATTTTCCATATCCCACTTCTGCCCATAATGTATCCCCTATATATTTTGGCACATAATCAATGATGTATTGTGTGCATAATGTCTTTGTGTATAAAAAGAAAAATCGTTCAATAGAGTACACTAGTTAAAAAAAAACACTGCCAAGCCATCCACGGATACAAGGTGTCCGGTGGGGGAAGCCCTGATGCTAATGGTGGCAAAACACAATCAACTTCTGACCAGCTGTTGCCCTCAATGTCTGCAAAGAAGAAGCACAAGGGGAAACAGAATGGTCCCTCTGACCAATAAGGAGACAGAGCAAAAAGTGCCACAAAGAACAGTGCCCTCCCTGAAGGACATAAAGCAGATGCAGCAGTTTTCCAGGTGGTCAGGTACTTGCTACTGCCCACCATGCTCTTTTCAGAACAGAGTCTGGTCAAGGAACAGGAGGAAGATGAGAACAAACTAATTGATCTGGAGGTGTCCCTTACCAGGACTTCAGTTTCCCCTCCCAGAATCAATGAGAGTTTGCATCATTATTCCTCATTTGTTAACCAGATGGCTAACATGCTGACTCTACCATCCACAGAATAGGAAGTGGATATAGAGGCAGCAGTGTTTAAGTAGCCAGGTCTGACTTCCTTCAAGAGATTGTTGGTTCCAGTCCACAAATCCCTCAAGAAGGCCACTGCTAGCCACACCACATTCAGTACTGCCCATTGATAAAAAAAAAAATGGAAGAAAGGTACAGTGGAGCCAGTCAGGCTGCAACATAATATCTTGCAGTAGGTGACGTCACAAAATACTGCATGACAAAATAGCTTAATAGCCACTTAATTTCACTGTTCCCTGCAGCATACTGCAGCATTTTGCAGTAATACTGCAAGGTTCCTGTGTTGCATCCTGGCTGGTGCCACACTATCAAGTGAACTGTGCTGGTTCAGAGTTCCTCTATGCCCTCCTTTTACCATGAGGAAGTGGTACAACCTGCAGTTGACTAAGCTCTATTGTACTTTAAGGACAACTTCCTTGCAGTCTGGAATAAACATGCTCCTTTAAAAAGAACTCGAGTTTGTGGTAAGCACCTACCATGGGTCACCCCTGAACTTCTGGCATGCCAGCAAGCATGAGACCATGCTTGGAAAATACATAAAACTTCCAAACTACCTCAAGACCTCGTCAAATGCTGGGCCCTATGAATTTCCTGCATTAGTGCTATTAGACTGGCCAAAGCAGAGTATTTCAGCTCCTCATTCCAGTCAAACATAGCTAACCCCTCTAGATTCTGGAAGGTAGTTCACTCCCTTTTCTCCCCACCATCTAAACCTCCAACCCCACTCCTAAATATAAAAAACTACCTAATTTCTGACTACCCCTCCATCGCTGTTGAATTCAATAATTCAATAAATATGTCACCTCTTGTGCTTCCTCCCGTCTCTCATCCTTCCCTCCCTCCCAATCCCACCAACTCTGCCCCTACCTCCCCTACTCAAACTGCTCACCCAACTGCAGGGAATTTCTCCATCCTCCCAGTATCTCCTGCAGAAGTTCAGAAAGCCCTCCTTGCCCTCAACTTAGCCAAAGGAGGGTCCCCTGACCACTTAGACCCAAAATGACTCCACTTCTCTGCATCTGCAATCTCCTCCCCCATAGCTGCCCTTCTTAACCTCTCTTTCACTCTTGCAGCAGTTCCCTCAGAATGCAAACATGCGACTGTTATCCCCCTACCTAAGGGCCATGACTCCTCCTCACCAAACAATTACAGGCCCAACTCTCTACCTTCCTCTCCGAATCTTCCTTCTTCACTTCTTTCCAGTCTGGCTTCAGGAAAAAACATTCCACTACTACATCCCTCCTTAGACTTACTGACTCTACCCTCGCAGGTATGGACAGTGGGCAAATCACCTTGGCCATTTTTGCTGACCTTGCCAAGGCTTCCGACATGGTCTCTCATCCACTGCTCTTCCTGAATCTAACTTCAGCTGGCCTGCCTGTCTCTGTCACTGACTGGTTCAGGGCCTATCTCACAGGTAGAACACAACCGCTCAGGATAGCTGAAACTCTGTCTCCTCTCCAAATCCACACTGGTGTGCCACAAGGCTCTGTTCCATGCCTACTACTTTTCTCCATTTTTCTCAAAGACCTTCCTGCAGTCTGCTCATCCGTGTCCATTCATATGTACGCAGATGACACGGTCCTGTATATCTCTGGCCACAGCTCCACTGATGTAGAAGCCAAGCTCCACCAGGACTTTGACAAAGTTCAGCTATGGCTTCGCTCACACCAACTCTTCCTTAACGCCAAGAAGACCGTCTCCATGACCTTTGGCACAAGGCAAAGACTTTCTACGCTTACTTCCTCTCCTTCCTATCGCACCATCGACGGAACTCTTCTTGAGAACACATCCTCCTTTAGGTATCTTGGGGTCTGGCTTGACCAGCACCTCAGTTTTTCTGTTCACATTGACGCCATCCTGTCAAAACTGTGCCCCAAGCTAGGTGCACTATACAAGAACCATAATTGCCTTCCATCTACGGCTAGACATGAACTGATCCAGAAGATGATCCTACCTACTTTTGACTACTGTGATGTAGTCTATAGTGCTGCCCCCAAATCCTCCCTAGCCAAACTGGATACCCTCTTCCACTCTTTCTGTCGCTTTACTCTGGATGTCCACCCTCTCTCTCTCTCACTGTGACCTCTATTGCTCACTTGCCCTCCCTTCGCTGGACAACTGACATCTCTCTTACTGTGCTAAATTCAGCTCTAAATTCTAGTTCCACTCTCTCCCTTCTTACCCTTCTTCCTCCTCAACACTCCCACCACTCGCTTGGATCCACTGATGCTCATACCCTATCGAACCCTCGCTGATCAACAACCATAGGTCAGTCAGGGTTCCAGCACCACCCCCCCCAAAAAATCTGGAAGGCACTTCCCCCCCAAATTCACCATTCCTCATCCCCTGCATCCATTTCATCCACCCTACTTAACTTCTACTCCATTAACTGTAACCGTATGTAATCCCTCCATCCCTACTCTCTGTCCCGCTACCACCCAGTCAACAACTCCAAAGCATTTAACAGCTCTTTATGTATTAGCTCTTAAGACAGACCAATTGTACAGTCTCTTGATCTCTTTGACTGTATCTGTGACAAATCTGTTGTATCGACTTACTGTACCCTAATTTAAACTGTACTATGTATGTGTGATTAACTTGTATTTCATCAATATTATGTATCCAGCATTCGTATATATATTTTGTACCTGTTATGTATATTGTGTATGTCTGCTTTCCCTACATGTATCCCCCTTCCCCAGCATATACCGTGAGGTGAGCAATTTTGATTGCTCAGTGTACTTTTCTGGTGAAACATTTCAATAAATAAATAAATAAAAGTCTGTGAAAATGCTAAGGCTCCCCTGGCATCTGTTCCTTTGGACAAGAATTCCAGGAGATGACCAAATGTCAAGGAAGACTTACACTACCTCAACCCTTTTGCTGAGGTACGCAGCCTAAGTTATCTGCAAGCCTTGTGGAATGCAGTACTACCACTATGGGACAGTGTGCCTATGCAAGAACCGACTGACCTGGCACACATGATGAGAGCTGGTCATGAAACTGCAAACTGCCAATTCAAGATGGCCACATGTGAATGACGCAGCTCCTAGGACCCTGGCAAATTCAGTGTCAGGAGGTTTGCATGGCTCACGGCAACCTCCCTAACCCAGGACATGCAGAGGAAGGCAATAGATTTCCCATTTGAAGGACCCTGTATTTGGGCACAAAACACTTCTTCAGCTTACCTCTAAACCATCACTCTTGTATACTCGTCTTAGGTGCTAGCCTGTTTTCTCCTCTCTGCCACCCCCCCTCTGTCCTTACGTCCTGCATATACAATAGTCCGCTGTCCCAAAATACCCTATGTCTCACGTCACCTCCTTGCGTCCCATCAGATTCTGCACAAACTCTCAGCCTCTCTAAACTAGGGTCAGTCCTTTGAGTATCTGCAAAATCCATACATTTTCCCAAGGTTTGGGACATGTCCCCTTCAGTTTCTAAACTAGGGTCCACAGCTCTAGCATCAGGGCATTCAGGGTCACTACCATTCCTAACAGTTTGACCACTGGTTATCCCTCCCTCCTTAGAGTAACTTTCTATAGCTGTTTTGTGAACTGCTAAGTTGGTAAGTCCTACCCCCTGTTTCACTATTCTCCATGCCAGGAGACACAGGCTGGGGAACCAGCCTCCCATTGTTTTCCACTGGGTTCTTCTATGGGGTCCAGGGAGCTACAACTGGTCTTTACCATCTGACTGTGGGTAACCGCACATACCACCCGGTTTTGGAGATTGTTCCCCATTATCACATCCAGGATGAGATTGTCTGCCACTGTCACTTTTTGCACTGTTTTTCCTGTCTCACCCCAGTCCAAGAGAACACTAGCAAGTGGCAGAGTTTTCTCCTCCACGTAAATCCCTTTACTGTTATGAACTAATTAGGCATAAGCTGTTCAGGCTCAACCAAATCCTCTTTTACTAAAGTAAGAGATGCCCCCATGTCCTTAACCTATGGGTGTGCACCCCATTTACAGTAACCGGGTGCATGTGCTCCCTCAAGTTTGTAGGCATGCTTTCAAGGATACACAGTGCACTCAACTCTGTTCGAGCACCACTCTGTCCACTCTGTGCCTTTTTAGGACACTGTCTTGCAAGATGCCCTGGTTGTTTGCAAAACCAACGATCATTTCTTTTGTCTGAGAAATTCTTTTTTGTAACCTAGGGCTTCCCCCTTTCTGTGGAGGCAGTGAGGGTTTTAGCTGCCCTGAAGGTGCACTTTTCCCCCCTTCTGTGCTACCATGCCTACCCCACTCCCTTTCAGAGCAGGCCTGCTCCTGGCATACTGGTCCGAGAGCTCAGCAGCCTGCTGTACTGTTTTCGGGTCTCGGTCATCCAACCAGATTTTTAGCTCTGCTGGGCAAGCCCAAAAGAACTGCTCCAAAAGTATAACCTCCTCAATTTTCTCTACAGAGTTTGCTTCCACTCCCTCCCACCGTTTCAAAAACTGACAATGCTTTGTGGTGAGTTCCTTGTAGCTCATGTCAGGGCTTCTTTGGCGCTTATGGAACATAACTCTGTATGCTTCAGGAGTTAACTAATACTTATTAAGCAATGCAGCTTAAAGTTTCTCATAATCACTACTGTTCTGATTGTCCATTTGACCCAATGCTTCACAACCTTTCCCAGTAAGTAGCGGGGACAGCTGGACGTTCCAGGACTCCTTGGGTATTTTTGCTTGAATACAGACCTTTTCAAATGAATTTGAAAATGCATCCATATCCTCTCCTTCTTTAAATTCAGCTATTAATTTAGAATTTAACTTGTACCCCAGTCCTGGAGTTCCAGGTTCACCCCTGCCACTTACCTCCTCTGGCATTGGTCATTGGAGTTTTAGTTTCTGCAGTTTGAATTCCCTATGGTGCTCTCTTTCCTCTCTCTCAGCTTTTCTCTGAAGCATTTGTTTTCTTTCCTCGGCCTCTCACTGAAGCTGTTTTTCTCTTTCCTTGGCCTCTTGCTGCACTGCTTTTCCTGCAGCTCCATCTGGAGCTTCCTCTACTCCATTCTCCTCAGCTCTAGCTATAGCCTGATCCCTTCTGGCTCCAGCTCTGTGGTGACCTTCCGCTGCTGCTATGGCTCTGGGTTCTCTCTGGTCTTGCTGACCTCCTCCCTGGGACTGGACACTGCAACATCCCTTGGCACCCCTACGCCCAAGGTCTGCTCCCCTTCAGTCTCCGGCTGTGACTCAAGGTTCTGAGCAGCCGCTAACTCATCAGCTGTCACAAGAGCCTCCATGAGGTGCTTTTTGACTCGCCCCTCCTACTGGACTCCTCTCTCCTCTCTCCCAGTGCAACTTCTTCAAGTATTCTGAAGTGTATTCACTGCAGATGGAAGTCATCTTCTTCCCTAACTACTGCTACACTAGCTTGCACCCAAGAAAAAAACAAAACAGGCAGGGAACTTGATACTGTAATCAAATTAGATATATTTGTAAAATCTCTGCCTTGATTGTGTGTGGACTCTTTTCAGTTTAACAATCTGATACACTGGACTTGGAATTGAACCCAACTGTTTTGTCTGTGGCCACCAATCTCTTGAATTGCGATGCAAACAAATCTATTGGATTCCACCACTGCACACCAGATCTGTCATGAACCCACTCATGAGGGTCAGATCACTGAGCTCACAGTGCCCACCCCTAAGTGCAATCCGTGACAGGGAGGAGGAAAACAGGGATGCCCTCCTCGTGTCTTTTCAGAGTGTTCTCTGGGTTTACAACAGAACTCTTGCCATGAGGTCCCAGAGTATCCCTCTATACTTTAGATCAGGGTACAATACCAGTCTCAAGCCTTGTGGCCAAATATGAACCCTTTTTCATGGCTATTACACACAGAAGGAAGGTCCAAGTGTTACACTCCCTTTGGGGCAGCAGTGCACCACCTGATTTGGTCTTTGCCCTACAAGACTTGCAATAGCCCAGTTCATACCACTGGCAGACTCGTACGAGACTCTGGTGTTCTTCCAAAATCTGTCTGGATGTCCCCACAGACCCTTTCAATTTGGTTGCTATCCATGACCCTTCTAAGCATAAACAGTAGTCACAGATTTATAATAAAACTTCTACAGTCACACATACAATATAAGGAATCTCACACAGGCAGAATTCTTTGGAAAAACAAAAGTCTTTACTAAGATAAATACATTCAGTTACAAGAAAAAGAGAACATATACTAATTTAGGTTCCAGTACGAGAAACAAGTGAGAAAGTAACATGGAAACATAGAAGCTGACAGCAGATAAGGACCACAAGGCTCATCCAGTCTGCCCATTTTTCCACCTTATTAATGTGCCATAGGCTTTTACTCTGTCAATGGTTTATCTGTTCACACTCATATGTATTGCTCCCTTATGCCTACCCCATGCCTGTTTGAAGCCCTGCACTGTATTCACATCCACCACTTCCTGAGGTAGGCTGTTCCATGCATCCACCACCCTTTCTGTGAAAAAGAACTTCCTCACATTACCCCTTAATTGGCATCCCTCTAATCTCATGCTGTCTCCTCTTGTCCTGCTATTTTTCTTATATTGAAGCATGTTAGACTCTTTCACCTTGCTAATGCCCTTAAGGTGTTTGGATGTTTCAATCATATCACATCTCTTTCTCCTTTGCACTAGGGTATACATATTGAGCTCCGTTAAACTGTCCTCATATGTTTTCTGATGCAGTCCCTACACCATTTTGGTTGCCCTTCTCTGGACTGCTTCAATTTGGTTAATGTCCTTGTGAAGGTGTAGCCTTCAGTACTGCATGCAGTACTCCAGGTGGAGCCTAACCAGTGTCTTGTAAAGAGGGATTATTACCTCCCTCTTATGACTAAGATACTCCTGCTAATACACCCCAACATCCCTCTAGCCTTACCTACTGCTTTAGTGGTCTGCTTGGATGATTTAGGGTCATCTGTGATGATGATGATGCCCAAGTCTCTTTCTTCCCTTGCAATTGCCAGCAACTCCCCTTCCAACTTATAGGTAGCTTCAGGGTTTCTCTTCCCTATGTGCATGATCTTGCACTTCTTTGTGTTAAACCCCAGTTGCCACTCTTCTGACCATTTTGCCAGTTTATCCAGATCTCTTCTCATTTTGCCCACCCCATCTGGATCATCTACTCTGTTGCAGATCTTGGTGTCATCTGCAAACAGACAAACCTTACCCTCCAGTCCATCTGCAATGTCACTGATGAAGATATTGAAGAGGACTGGCCCCAGAACTGATCCCTGAAATACCCTACTTGTGACTTGCATCTCTTCTGACTGTATACTATTTACCACCACTCTCTGTTTTCTGTCCGCCAACCAGTTTGCCACCCAGTTGACCAACTTCTGACCCACCCCAAGCCTAGCCAGCTTATTAATCAATCTTTTATGTGGAACAGTATCAAAAGCTTTGCTGAAGTCAAGGTAGATGACATCAGCTGCTCCCCCTTGGTCCACCACTCTGGTTACCCAGTCAAAGAAATCTATGAGATTAGTTTGACAGAACCTACCTGTTGTAAACCCATGCTGTCTTGGATCCTTCCTTCTCTAGTTGGGAGGGATTTTCTAAAAAAAAAAAAAACAATGGCGGCCAGATATCTTGCTTAGCGAGAAAAGAAATAGATGACGTGACGAAGATTCTTAGTAAAGTAGCATATCTGGTTGATCCTGCATTAAAATGAATGGCGCCCATTTCAGAAACCTGCCGCATTCATTTTTCATGCAGTTGTGAGTAATGTCGATGTGTGGCAGTTTTCTGTTCATGATTTCAACCTGTGGCTCGAGTTTTCAATTCTAAATGAATGGAACACTGTTCTGTATGTACGGTCAGTACAGCATTCCATTCATTTTGCTGACTGTGTTTGAACAGCTTCTCTGTGAGGTGGAATTTCTAGCAAGGACAACATTTCACCATACACTATTGTATCATTCTGTTCTCATAAAGAGTTGGTCATTTGTGTTTCAGTGGGTAACTGAAGTGCTATAAATGAATATTTGTGAGAAATCTCCTGTCTATCACAGCTGAGTTCTTTCACATCAAAACTCTGCATTGTTTTTGGCTATAGCAGTACAGGGTTGTTTAATGGGTATAAAATAAATCTAAAGTTTGTTAAGTCATAGAAGTAATGTGTCTTTGATGTAGTCTCCATACATACCTGTATATTCATGTGAGAACAATATTGTTGTTATGTCTGATTAACCAACAAGTGTCTACCACACTTTGCTACTTCAGGAACATGTGCTGTATGAACTCACAAAATTCAGTTTTCTGAGGGATTCTGTATGGAAATACATCATGTATGTGTGTAACTAGACATACTGTATGTCATCTTGATGCCCTGTCTCTTGCTCCTCAGTTGAGGCTGCTGCACCCTGCTTCCCTCTGCCCCCCTCCCCACAGGCAGGGTCAATGCTCCTTGTTGCCCCCTGTTCCAATCTCCACAGACAGGACTGCTGTGCTCTGCTAAACCCTAGAGTCCCAGGGCTTCTGCCTCCACAGTTGGGGCTGCTGCACCATGCTGTGCAAGGCCACAAAAAGGTGGGGATTTTGCTGCACCCTGCACTGCCCCAAATGGGCAGGGCAGCTGCATCATGTACACCTTGTCTCACAGTCAGGGCTGCTGTACCCTGATGCCCCACTGTGTCCTGCCCCACAGTCAAAACTTCTGCACCAAGCTGTCCTCTGCCTCCTGCCACCACTGTGCCCTGCTGCACCATAGAGCATCTTGCTTCCACAATTAGGGTTGTTGCACCATGCTGCTCCCTACCACCAGAGTCAGATCCTTTGGTACACTACCCAAGCTGCTCGAAAGAAAAAACTAGCACTTTCATGTTGTGTTATAGGGTGGGGATAGAGAGTAGCAGGATGCAGCAGCTCTACCTATGGAGGCATGGGGTTCTATGGCACAGCAGACCACAGCAGCCTTGACTGTGTCAGCATGGCTGCAGGATGCAGCAGGCTTGGATGTGGTGATGGAGACAGAGGACAGCGTGGTGCAGATGCCTCGACTACGTGGCAGGACAAAGGGCGGCATCAGGGTACAGCAACCCTGCCTGTGAGACAGAGTGCACATAATGCAGTGGCCCTGCCCATTTGGGCGCAGTGGAAGTGGGTAGCAGGACGCAGCAAAAGCCCCACCTTTGGTGGCCTTGGGCAGCATGGTGCAGCAGCCCCAACTGTGGAGACAGAGGCCCTGGGCTTAGCAGAGCACAGCAGTGCTGTCTGTGGAGACTGGAACAGGGAGGCAACAGGTGGCATTGGCCCTGACTGGGGGGGCAGAGGGAAGCAGGGTGCAGGAGCCTCAACTGAGTGGCAAGAGACAGGGGCATCAGGATGACATATAGTATGTCTAGTTACACACATACATGATGTATTTCCACACAGATTCCCTTTAGAGAAATGAATTTTGTGAGTTTATATAGTACATGTTCCTGAAATAGCAAAGTGTGGCAGACACCTGTTTGTCAATCTGATATAACAACAATATTGTTCTCACGTGAACATATGTATGGAGGCTACATCAAGGACACACTCGTTCTATGACTTAAACTTTAGATTTATTTTATATCCATTAAACAACCCTGGGTTTATATAGCCAAAAACTAATGCAGAGTTTCGATGTGACAGAACTCAGCTGTGATACAGACAGGAGATTTCTCACAAACATTCATTTATACCACTTCAATTACCCACTGAAACACAAATGACCAACTCTTCATGAGAACGGAATGATACAATCTATCTAGACACACACACCAGATGGGTTAGTAACACACTTGGAGTAAAAACAATTAACCCTACAGATTGCTCTGACTGGGAAGTGCAACAGCTACTACAGGCAATTAAGGACTTCATTGCTGCAGCAACAGGCTGGACAGGAATGATGTCATCACTCACTGATAGGGACAGAAAAATCTTCACTGTTTCTTCACCATTTTCAGTTACTGCAGAGCACATTAACAGATGTTGGTTTAAAGAAAACCATAAAACCAAACAACATGGTATCTTCAGTCATTCACCTGGAATGAGTTACTCCAGCGCCTGTAATTTTATGCTACTTGGAGAATCTTTAGAATGAAGTTCCGAACTCTGCTATGTGGTCACACTCACAACTGCATTCTAACAGATTTATTTCTTTGCCTGAAGGAAGCAGTCTCTCTGAAGCCTTCTCTTCATAAACTGTGATTCTGGTACTTTTCTCCGATTCCACATTGGTTCCCAGGAACTAGAGAAAGGCCTGTTGTGGCACAGTTCCCACTTTCAGGGAACTGCTTAACCTGACCAAATTTATTTGTAAATCTCTTTAAAGAGCACCACTTTGCGGTGTTTTTCTGTAACTTGTTCCCGGTCCCCTTTTTTGGACCTGGGACATCAATTGCCTTTATTTTTCATTGTCTTCACTCTTATTACTGTGGTTCTTAGAAAAAAAAAAAAAGAACCAACCCATATTTTTCCTCATTTTATAGATCGTGTCCCTTTATAGGGAATTTCCTTTTTTATGTCTGTTTGGGAACTGGAGCGCTCCTCTTATGTTGTCAGTGTTTGGCATGACTAACAAAAGCCAAAAGGAGGACAGGACCTATAGGTTTTAAAAACTGTGAAATTTGTTTTCAACTCCTAGCTAAGGCAGACTGCCACAGCTTGCGTTTGAGGTGCATGGGTCCAGATCACAATTTTGTCAAATTCAATTGTGAACTCCGTATTAAGTTTTGTCCTAAAACACAAAAGAAAAAGCCTAGAAAATTCAAAGATATGATGGCTTCTATGTCTGCCTGCACATCACCTAAAGGCTCAGAGGGGGTCCAGTCCCCCTCAAAGTAAGCAGAAGGGTAAAGTTGCTAAGAATGGTTCAGAAGTCAGGGTGTCTGCACAGGGGAACCCATAACCCAGTAAAAATAAGAGTGTCTGAGTAGACACTACAATCGGTGCCTGCAAAGAGAAAAAAGAAAAACGTTGCTTCCCCTCCTCCTGAAGAAGGAAATGAGACACCAGTGTACAAAAATAAGATGTCCTCAATAGAGGACATGAGTCATGACTAAGGCATGGAAATTCTTCCAGGCTTTCCAAGCTATAGTGAATTTCATAAGTATGCCTGCCTCCCCTCCCCAGGCTCCAGAACCAAGTCCATTGCCTGTGGAGGAGGCTGAATTCTACTATGAAGAGGAGAAACCAACAGAGCCTGATGATTCTCCTGAACCAGAGTTTGGTTCCCTTTCTCATTCCTCAGATGTCAACGCCTCACACTACACTTTTGTGAAACAAATGGTTAATGCCCTCAACATCTCATCGGAGGAGACTGCTGAAGAGGAGGATGAGGTGAAGTTTTTGGATATGGGCTTAACTCAAACAAACAGGTTGTTGCCCATTCACAAATCCCTGACAGTACCTGCTTCAGCTGCTGGCATAGACAAGAAAATACAGAAAAAAATACCAGTGGACAAACAGGGTGCTGAGTACCTGCTTATGAGGAGGTAGTCCAGACTGCCACCTGTGATAAGATAAAACTGAACACAAGCAATGAAGATCTGAAACCTAGTGTATTCCCTACATGTTCAACTGTTGGCAGTACATCTGCCAGGGAAAGACAATGTCCTGGCAAATTCTCTAAGCAGAATCAGCCAGGGAAACCATGAGTGGACACTGAACAAGCAAGTACTGGCCACAGTGTCTGGAAGGTGTGGTATACCAGAAATAGATCTGTTCACATCCTGGGAAAACAGCTAGCTCCCACTGTTTTGCTGCAAACCTCCCTTGGTGGGCACAGTCCCAGAGGATGCCCTAGTCTTTGATGGGGCAGAGAAATTTCTCTATGACTTCCCGCAGTTCCCACCTTTGCTGAGAGTGCTGCTAAAACTGAGTGACCCTTTCCTCCCATCCCCCTGAGAAATATTCCAGGAAGCAGACAGTATGGACAAAAAAGTCTATATCTCAGTGTTCCTGCTTTTAAGGCAGGCAGCATACATGGCCTACATGGCTCAGTACTAAAAATCCCTCGGGAGCTCCACTTGGGCAATAAATGAGAAGGCTGTTGGTGATGTGGCACATGATTTGGCTGACAGCAAATACTGCCATGGATGCCACCAAGTGCCAGTTCCACGTGGCAGTGGACACCAGTGACACTGCATCTAGGGTCTTGGCACATTCAATGCTCCTAACAAGGTGTGCTTGGCTTAGAATAACAAACCTCTCTCAGGACACTCAAGCAAAAGCAATTGATTTCCCTTGTGAGGGAAATTCTTTGTTCTAGGGACGTGGATATGGTGTTCTATCCACACTTCTGGCAGTGTCCTTTCCCCTTTAAGGCTTGCAGGAAAGTCTTTAAGCTGGCTTCTCCCACCCATCTGGGTGGTAACTCCCTCGTCACTGCTCTGTGATGTCAAATCTTCCATTCCGCTGGAAGAAGAAGGTTCTCTCCTTACCGCTCTCACACTGAAGAGGCCCTTTGCTTTATTTTCTTCAGAAAATTCAATAAAAAAACTTGTCTTCAAGCTCTTCCTTCTCGTTGCCAACATGGACGATGCAAAGTCTGCTCTGGATTTCCAGAAATGTGCCTGCAGGCAGAAGATGTCCCAGACAGATCTGCAAACCATGTGCATTTACTGCCTGGGCCATGAGCAGAATCCCCAGGCCTGCAGCATTTGCCACACTTTCCACTCATCCACTTTAGAGGATCGTCATGCCCGCCTGCTCTCAGGTCATCTGGATGATTGGGATCCACTGGTCAAATCCAAGAATGCCCATCGGGTGGTCTCCGCGGGTACGGGATCCACCAAGCAACTTGCGACATTTGAGCAGGCCGTGGTTCAGGCAGCAACTCATGCCTCATCGGCTTCAGCTTTTTTGCCACTCTTCTTGGGTGCCTCCTTTACTAGGACATTCAAAGAATTGTTCCTGGCCCTTCCCACTCGTGGGCAGGATCCTTCTAAACACAAATCAAAATCTAAAAAAAGAGACCAAGAAACGGTCTCGCCATCAATCGTGGGATCAGGAGCACTCTCAGGCCCCCAATTCCTGCGCTTCTTTGGAGGTTCCGACTTCGGGTGATACCTCAGTCCAGAACGCTGTCCCCACAGTCTCCCCATTGGGCCAGTTGGTTGAGACGCAGGTTGATCTTCCGGCTAAGATTTTTCTTGAGCCAGTTGACCAGTTGTTGCCCAAAGAGGTCAATACCTCCTTATCCAAGACTTCGGTCCTGCTTCTGACTCGGGACAGATCAATCGGCTGATCCGCTGTCCCTCACTTAGGAGATTCCAGACCTGGAGGCCCCTCGGCATTCGCCGACCCCCTTCGAGGCCCACTATCGGTCCCCCCTGACAGTCGAGGTCATGGTCCCACTCTCCATCCCCCAAGTCAAGCAGCTAGCATCGGCGTCAGTGCTCACAATGCTCGGGGAAGCAACGTCACCACTACTGTTTGTCCTCATCCTCCTCCTCGGGTGAGGAGAGGCTTTGGCACAAGTTGCGTCGATGCTATGAGGACCTGATGTGGCAGCAGCTTGTTTATACCAGGATGAAGCTTGTTCTGCCTTCTACCCCGGCCATCACGTGGCTCTCACTACAGAGGTTGATGCCTTTTCTGCCTAGGCAGGAGCTGAGCTGTCAGGTCCGGTAACGGCTCGGCCTCCACTGGCTTCTCCGCCAATTATGGTGGAACTGCAGCTGAAACAGCCATAGACCAGTGCTCCGACCAAGGAGTCCCACCCCGCCTCGAGTCTTCCCCATCGACTGTCAGTCACCATCACCCCTGACCGTCCCCGGAGGGTCAGTGAAGACTTCCACGGTAGACCCCTCTTTGATGAATCCTCAGAGTCGGAGGGCTTCTCCTTGAGCTCTCATGCAGTGGACATGCAGTTGACTGGGTAAATTCTTGATGGTTGAAGGCTCAACCTCTTTTATGGGCCTGCTCTGTCTTATTTTAGAGTCCACAGATCTCCAAATGGAGCCCATTCAGAAATGGGCACGTTACCTACTCACCAAGATTCTGGACCAGGGTGATTCCCTTGGCGAAGCTTTCCCAGTGGCAGAGGCCATTCTGGGCCCTGCTTTGGAGCTGTGACAGCATCCAGCCTCCTGCCCTACACCGTCGGCCTGGATGGTCTGCAAGTTGCGGCCCCCTTCAGGGTTCACAGAGCACCCCTCGGCTGAGGGCCTTGTGGCAAATTCCATGTTCAGGCACTCGGGCAACATGGGTGATGTTTACAAACTGCCCAATAAGGAGTCCAAGAAGCTGGATCATATGGCCAAGATGGTCTATGCTGCCTCCTCTCCTGGCCTTCATCAGGCGAGTTCGGCCCTCTTGATGGACCATTTTTCCTATGCCCTTCTTGGCATGCTTGATAGGGTTCTCCCTTATCTCCCAGCAGACCTCCAGACCACAGCCAAGCAGGTCCAGGACCAGGGCTGAGCTGTAGCCAAACAGCCCAGATGGCCATGGACATCGATGACTCGTGCCTGGCCTGTGGTGACCACAGTGGCCATGTGCCACAGAGCTTGACTGTGGAACTCGACCTTCGTGATGGATACCCAGCACAAGCTGGCAGATGTCTCCTTCCTGGGTATCGACTTGTTCAGGCCTGAGGCCAAGGGGCACCTCAGCCATACCGAAAAGTCCAGTGCCACCTTGGACTCTGTGACATCCCCCCAAGGGGATCCCAGGGGCTCTAAGCAACCCAAGAAGAAACCCTTTTGACCCCTCTTCGCTCCTGCAGCCAAACCTGCCAGCCCCAAGCTGGACAGCAGGCTCAGGCCTGGTGTTCCCGGCCAAAGTCTGTGGACGTAGTCATCTGCAAGACTGGGCACGAGGCACTGGTGCCTCTTCTGCCGGGCTCTCCTCCGCCTCCAAGCCTCCCAGTGATGGGATGAGAGGTGCCTCCCTCATGCCCATCACGCCTCCCCAGGTTCCTCCTGTGGGGGCCAGCTCCGCCACTTCCTTTCCGCCTGGTTTGCTGTTACCACGGACAGGTGGGTCCTTGAGGTGGTTGGTCAGGGTCTGCCTCTGGAGTTCTAGGCATACTTGCCCTGCCGAGCCCATGTCCCATGGGAGGGCATAGTGTCTGTTAACTTCCTGTCGTCCCTTTGGGACGCCCAGCTGCTCCATAAGAAGGTCATGGCTCCTGTCTCAGACCGTCCAGAACACCCAGGGTTTGTCTCACGGTACTTCCTGGTGCCAAAACAAATGGGGGGGCTGGTGCCCCATCTTAGATCTGCATGACCTGAACAAGTTCATCAAGCCATGCACCTTCAGTACAGTCACTTTGTCTCAGATCATACCATCTCTTGAGCAGAACATGTAGTTTCACTCCCTGTGTCTTCAGGACACGTTTTTTCATGTCTCAATCTGTCTGTCCCATTGCCGTTTCCTCCAGTTCTAGGCAGAAAGAATCCTTTATGAGTTTCAGACCATGCCATTGGGCCTGTCCTCAGCCTCCAGGGTCTTCACTAAGAGCATTGCTGTGGTGACAGCTTACCTGAGGTGCTGAGGAGTCCAGATTTATCTCTACCTGGCTGACTGGCTGATTATGGGTCCCTCCAGGCAGGAGGTGGAGCAGTCCAGGGACCTGGCCGTCCAGACCTGCGTCTTCTTGACCTCCTAGTCAACGAGGCCAAGTTGGAACTTGTGCCCTCGCAGGTGATCCATTTCATCGGGGCAGAACTCGACTCTTGCAAGGCCAAGGCTCAGCTCCCAGCAGACAGCGTGGAGGCTCTTTCCTCCTTTTCCCAGTAATTTTGGGTTGGGCAGTTGCGCCCTGCTTGGGACTTCCTGCACCTCCTGGGATACATGGCAGCCTGCACCAGCGTGGTCCATTGGGCCCGCTGGAGAATCACTCTCTGCAGTGGAAGCTAGCTCATCAATGGTCTCAGTGCAAGGGCCACTTCGACCAGCCAGTCATTGTGACCCAGCCAATGTGGGATGCCCTCCAGTGGTGGTTAATCCCAGAGCATCTGCAGGAAAGTATACAATTTGTCCACCCAGAGCCGATGGTCATCTTGATGACCGATGCCTCTCTCTTGGGCTGGGGTGCCCACCTGGGGGAACACAGAGTAAACGGGCTATGGACCCCGAGAGGTCCTGGTGCCACATCAACCTGCTGGAGCTCAGGGCAATTCGGTTGGCGCTGACTGCTTTTGCTCCACACATTCGGGGTCAGGTGGTTCAGGTCCAAACAGACAACACCACGATCATGTACTACCTCAACAAGCAGGACAAGATGCACTCCCTTCCTCTGTGCAGGGAAGTGCTCCAGGTCTGGACCCTTGTGTGCAGCTTGGAGGCTGATCTCCTGGCCATTCACGTGGCCGGTTTCTCCAACCAGCTGCCGGACGCTCTCAGCCATGTGGGCAAGGTGTCTCATGAGTGGTCTCTCCACCCAGAGGTAGTACACAGCCTGTTCTCCCAGTGGGGCTCCCCTCTGGTGGACCCATTTGCCTCCAGGGAGAACACAAAACTGAGGCTGTACTGTGCCCACTCCCCTCAGCAGGGAATGCAGCAGAGTGATGTCTTCTCAAGGCCCTGGACCCCAGGCCTCCTCTATGCCTTCCCTCCATTTCCCTTGATCCACAAGGTGTTGCTTAAGGTGAGGAGGGACAAGGTACAGGTGATCTTGATGGTTCTGGACTGATCATGCCAGTTCTGGTACCCCAATCTCCTCAGCTTCAGTAGCAGGCTCCTGAGGCATCTTCCTCTCCTCCCAGACCTGCTTTCCATCAATCAGGGAAAGTACTCCATCTGGACCTTCAATCCCTGCACCTGACAGCTTGATTCCTGAGCGGCTAGAGTTTCAGGCTTTGGGTCTCTCTGAAGATATTCTCACTGTGGTTGAGGCATCTTGGAAGGAGTCAACCCAAAAATGCTACGCCTTCAAACAGAAGAGGTTCTCCATTTGGTGCCAGGGCAAGGGGCTGGGCCCTCATCTTTTTTTTTTGTACATTCTTTTTTGCTCCAGTCGCCAGTGGTGGAGCATCTCTCTGGTGGTGTCTGCTCAGCCGCTCATCTATCGCCCCACCTGACCCCCTTCCCTGACCGAGGAATCAGGTGCTGTGTCCCCCCCCGCACAGACCTCATACAGGGAGGCTGGGACTACAGAGAGTGAAGTTGGGTTGGAACCGGCACTGGAGCATGTGGGAGCGACTCTGGAGCATCTGCCATCCCCTTCACCACCAACTGGGGTTTTTACCTTGTGTTGTCCCCCGAGATGCCGGACAAGCAATGACATCTGCACAAGGGATGTGTCCTCACTGACGTCTGCTGGTGCCTCCCCCAAAACAGCATGCTTTTTGCAGTATCTCCCAGTCTCCTCTGGGTATAACCGCAGAGCGAGGCATCCTCACAAAGCCACTCCAGGACAGGAGAGCAGTCCTTCGGACGCTCAGTCCTCTTCTCCCCTTGCTGGTGTGGCGCAAGGTGTGTTGTCCAGCACCTCAACCCTCAGCGCCACCGGGCTAGATTGGACCCCTCTTCTTGCCCAGTGGCTAGCATTCTTGACTACCTTTGGTCCCTGTCCCAGTCAGGCCTTCAGTCAATGACCCTTAAGGTGCATCTAGCAGCATTTTCTGCCTACCGGGTGCAAGCCAGTCAGTAGTAAGTGGTGCAGGAGAAGGTGATTTGGTGCTTTTTTAAACATCTTGACCACATTTCCCCTCCAGTGCATGAACCACCACCTTGGGCGTTGTTACTGGTATTGGCAAATCTCATGGGCAAGTCATTGGAACCGATGCACAGGTGTGAAATCTCTCACCTGTTGTGGAAGACCACTTTCCTGGTGGCTATCACATCAGCCAGAAGGATCAGTGAGTTCCAGGTGCTTTTGGTGGAGAATCCTTACCTGGTCTTCCACAGCGGCAAAGTTGTCCTTTGCCCCAACCTGAAGTTCCTCCTGAAGGTTGCGTTGGATTTTCACCTTAACAAGGTGATTAATCTCCCAGTGTACTTCACCAACTACACCTTGGAGGCTGAGCACAGGCTCCATACTTTGGACCTGCGGTGAGCTCTAGCCTATTATAAGGTGCACATAGCTGCAGTTCTGAGAGAGGTTCGCCAGCTATTTGTCACCTACGCTGAAGCCACACCTGGCAGACCAGCAGCTAAGTGGATGATTGACAGAGGGATTGTATCCTGCATTGACCTCTGCAATAGGTTGGTGAGTAGGGAGCCTCCCATAGGGCTAAGGACTCATTCCACCCATCGTAGTGCTGCCTTGGTGGCTGCTTCCAGGGACATCCCTATCCAGGAAATTTGCATGGCTGTTAACCTGGAAGTCAGCACACACTTTCATCTCCCATTACCACAGTGCCCTTGAGTCATGCTGGGATGCTGGTTTTGGGGCCTCAGTTCTTCAATCTCTGTTCTGTAAACGGGGTGTGCACCTTGCCCCCTCCTCCAGGAGAACTGCTAGGAGTCTGCTAGAAGTGTGGCTAGAATGCCATATCCGCATCCCTAGAAAAATGGGTTACTCTACTGTAACAGTAGTTCTAGAAGTGGTATATGGTGTTCATCCACACTGACCCACCCAACCTCCACTGGAAAGTGGCACACTGATTTTGTTTCCAGTGGGCAAGATCTGATCTCATGGGGTGGTGCTGAGGGAGTTACCACCCGATGGGTAGGAGAAGCCAACCTGAAGACTTTCCGGCAAGCTTTAAAGGGGAAAATACACTGCCAGAAGTGTGGATGGACACCATATACCACTCCTAGAACTACTGTTACAGGTGAGTAACCTGTTTTTTGATGACAAGACAGAGACATACATGAAGAAGGTGGACTAATATAAGACCACGTACAAGAGCAATACTGAGAAGGGAAAGGTCTCCACTTCCAGCAGGCCTTATGGAAGGTGGGGCAGAGGCAGGGGTTACTACACCATGCCTACATTGCTTATGATTTCACCCCTCAGAGGGGTTTCTTCAGAGGTAGGGGCAAAAGGGGTCCCAGGCATATGGATGCAATGCCTGCCCCCAAAGCTCAGGTGACGTGAAACCTCTAACAAATCTGCACAGGTAGCCCAGCCATTGCTGTCGGGGGTGGGGAGGCTGATACACTATTTCCAGGAATGGGAAAGAATAACTATGGACAAGTAGGTCCTGGAAATAGTGAGTCAGGGTCTGACCTTGCAGTTCAGAAAATTTTCGAAACTGCAGGGTCTCAAAACCTTCATCCCTCACACGCCAGCAGAAAAACGGTTGTTGGAGTTAGAGGTAAAAAAGTGGCTGCAAGCAAATGCAGTGGAGAAAGTCCCCTCCTCACAGTGGGGGAAGGGGATTTACTCAAGATACTTCCTGACCCATAAGAAAAATGGGGAGTGGCAGCCCATTTTAGACTTAAGATGCCTGAACAAACATTTAAAAAAGGAAAAGTTCAAGATGGTAACACTGGGATCAGTAATTCTGTCTCTGCAACAAGGAGATTGGCTAGGGTCACTGGATCTGAAAACCCCGTTTTCACATACCAGTCAGACCCAGTTACAGAAAGTACCTCAGATTCAGGATAGGGAACTGCTACTACCAGTTCACAGCCCTTCCTTTTGGTCTGTCCTCAGTGTCCAGAGTGTTCACAAAGTGCCTAGCCATAGTGTAAGCACATTTGAGGAGGCAAGGAGTGGTGGTTTTCCCTTACGCGTACGACTGGCTAGTCTCAGGAAAGTTACAATAGGAAGCCAAATCTCGCTCCTCCTCACACAGCACATCTTGGAGGACCAGGGTTTCCTGATAAATGCCCAAAGGTCTCAGACAGAACCAGTTCAGGTACTGGATTTTATAAGGGCAGAGTTGGATACCCACCAAGGGAAGGCATTCCTTCCTCAGGATATGGTAACAAACCTAATAGTACTTGCAAATGTCTTCAACTCAGGTCAGCCCAGACCTGCAAGGGACTTTCTACAGTTACTGAGCATGTGGTCTCATCCACTGCAGTGGTGCCAGGTTCCAAATGAGAGATATTCTGTACCACCTGGGCAACTTCTGGCCCACTGTCAAAACTAGTGCCTGTCATGGACACCACACTTCATGCTATGCTAGTGACCCAGGTTCGGGAATGAGCCCAGCCATCAGGGGTTGGCTGGGGGGAGGAGGATTGATCGTCCCAATAGATGATCTCCTCCTCTAGGGGAGAGTGGGCTACCGGGTAGCGAGAGCACCTTAGCTTAGCATACGCTGCAAAGGTAGGGATGCCTAGTCCCTAGCAACCACACAAATCCTTTTCATAGTGCTCAGAGACAATTTCTTTTAGTAGGAATAAATGAATTTTATTTTATTGAACTGTAAAGCATCGCAGGAGTTTCCACCATACGCTATAAAAAATACTGGCTTCTCAATCTCGCTAAACCAGTGTGTTTGCAGCCACCTTGGGGTTTACAATTCCATCGGACCTCTCGAGCTTCACTCTCGAGATTCCATGGAATCATAAACCCCTCTGTGAATGAACACGCTGGTTCAGTACAATTGCGCAGACAGTATTCTCTATATCTAATAGACACACACCAGATGGGTTACTAACACACTTGGAGTAAAGACAATTAACCCTACATATTGCTCTGACTGGGAAGTGCAACAGCTACTACAGGCAATGAAGGACTTCATTGCTGCAGCAACAGGCTGGACAGGAATGACGTCATCACTCACAGATAGGGACAGAAAAATCTTCACTGTTTCTAGTTACTGCAGAGCACATTAACAGGTGCTGATTTAAAGAAAACCACAAAACCAAACAGCATATGTTCAGGAAACACTGATCATGACACAGGGACTTGAATTCCTGTGTTTATTGTAAATCTGTAAAACACTGGCATTTGATCTTTAAGGGTAAGTGAGGGATTCCTGGGATTTGAAGAGGAAAACCAGCAGTGAGATTGAAAGGGTTAAAAAGGGAAGGGGGTGCTGTGCAGAAGGGGGCCAGGAAAAGGTAGGCATCCTGAACAAATACTTTTGTTGTCAGTGTTCACAGAAGGGAGGGCACAAAAAAGTAACAGAAACTCTGGAGGGAGGGCAGTGGACACTAGTCCTTTTTCAGAGGGGAGAGTCCTGAAGGGACTTGCTAATTTGAAGGCGGACAAAGCAATGGGGCCAGATGGGGTGGCTCCAAGAGTATTGGCAGAGCTCAGAGAGGTACTGGCTGCACCTCTGACAGTCCTATTTAACAGCTCACTGGAAACAGGAGTGGTTCCAGATGACTGGAGGACGGCAGATTTAGTTGCACTTCACAAAAGAAGTAGCAGAGAGCAGACTGGCAATGGCAATTATAGGTCAGCCAGACATCGGTGGTGGAAAGTTAATGGAATCACTGCTAAAGGAAAGAATTGTGGAATACCTTGAATCCAATGGGGTACAAGACACAAGGTAGCATATGTTCACGGGAGGCGGGGTCCTTTTCATCCTAATCTGATAGATTTCATTAACAGGATGACAAAGGAATTAGATAAGGGTGGAGCAATGGATGTGGCCTACCTAGATTTCAGTAAGGCTTTCAACACTGTTCCACATAAGAGACTAGTAAGCAAGCCAAGTTACTTAGCAGTGGGTGCAAAGGTGGTAAACTGGATAAGAAATTAGTTAGGGGATAGGCGACAGTGGTAAACAGAGTTCACTCTGAGGAAGGGAGGGTGTCCAGCAGAGTGTCTCAGGGATCCGTGCTGGGACTGGTCCTCCTTAACATCTTTATAAGTGACAGTGCAGAGGAGCTCAAAGAGAAGGTCTACCTCTTTGCAGATGACGCCAATAGGTAGACACCTGGGGTGTGTGTGGAAAGGCTGAGCAGAGACCTGAGAAAACTAGAGGAGTGGTCAAGAGTATGGCAGCTGGGTTTTAAATTCAAAAAAGTGCAAAATAATGCACTTAGGGCACAGAAACCCAGAAGTAGAGTACAAAATGGGTGGAGTGGTATTGACAAATGCCAAACAGGAAAGAGACCTGGGGGTAATCATATCTGATGACCTAAAGGTGGACAGGCAGTGTAACAAGGCAGTTAGGAGGGCTAGTGAGATGCTGGGGTGTATAGGGAGGGGTATCACCTGCAAAAGAGGGAGGTGGTGCCTCTGTATAGATCACTAGTAAGACCCCACCTAATATAGTAATGTGCCCAATTCTGGAGACCACATCTCTGGAAGGATATAGACAAAGTGTAGGCAGTCCAGAGGAGGGCAACTAAAATGGTGCAGTCTCTCCATCAAAGACCCTACAAGGAGAGACTAAAGAACCTCAGTATGTACACCCTAGACGAGAGGATGGGTGGGATACAATGGAGACCTTTAAATACCTCACAGGGGTAAATAAGGTACAGGAAGGAAGTAGTACTCAGAAAAAAAAACATGCTCAATAACAAGTGAACATGCCATGAGGTGAGAGGGGGGAAGTCAGCATCAGAGGCTCAGTAGGTAGCACACTCGCCTCTGAGGCCGGGAGATCAGAGGGCTGTGGGTTCAGTTCCCACATCTGGCACTTGGGTTAATATCCCAATACTGACACTGTAGTGCAGCATGAGGGGGGTGCTGCACTTCTGAGGTGCCGTCTTTCAGATGAGACGTTAAACTGAGGTCCCATCTGCCTGGATTGGAGGTAGTTCAGGTGGAGGCTAAAGATCCCATGGCACTTCTCGAAAAAGAGTAGAGGAGTTTCCCCAGTGTCCTGGCCAAATTTCTCCCATTCACTAAAAATACCACCAACAGCTTAATCTGGTTCAATTTCAGTTGCTTACCATCTGCATCCCTGGTTGCCCCTGAAAAAGGGACTTCTAGGCCCAGTGGGCTTACTGGGTCAACAAAATTCAATAAATAAATAAATTCAGGTGAAATGTGAGAAAGTACTTCTTCACAGAAAGAGTGGTGGATTCCTGGAACAGCCTTCCAGCAGAGGTGGTAGCAAAAACAGTGGTGGGTTTCAAGAATGCATGGAACCGGTGCAAGGAAATCATAATGGAAAGGGGGGAGGGGGAGAAAGAGCTGTTGATCAAGTAGAGTTTGTGGTGATAATGAAGTTAGGGGAAAATGGGCACTGGGTGGGCCATGCGATTCTTGTCTGCCGTCAAATTCTGTTTCTGGCAAGCAGCCACAAAAAGGCCTACGGGCACATTCCACTAGAGCTACAGTACATCTTCCACTGTGGCAGCAGTGAGGGGCACGACTCTGCTGGAGGTCTGTAAAACAGCTACATGGACCACAGTGCACCCCTTTACTTCCCATTACTGCCTGGACATCCAGTCTAGAAGGGATGCAAAGTTTGGTAGTTAGGTACTTGAGAAACTTTTTGTTCTAAATAGGTTGTAGACCCTGCTTTCCAAGGTAATGCTTGCAGTCTGCAAGATTATATGACCTTACTAGTAAACACTCATTGCTAGAAGAAAAAAATAACCATAGTGATGTTTCTTCCACAGGGTTACCAGTGGTTCATACAAACCCTTCCCTATCTCCCCTTCTGGAACCTAAGTATAAACGGGTTCTTCAGAATAAATCAAAGTTATTTCATTGCTTGAGCATTTCATTAGAGCAAATCTTGCAGTTTTTACTATTTTCATGTTTGGTGTTGTATTCTTACATTTACATTATTTAAGAATACTTAGCGTGGATTAGAAAGGTGGTCACTACTCTGCTCTGGTCTACAGCTATAAATCTGCCACTAGTGCACTGGGGGAGCGTGACCACAGAGCACAGCTGGAAAGTTCGATCTCCAGGGCAACATTTTAGTGCTGAGATGATGCAAGATAGTATGAATTACTAGTACACCTTCTCGATTATTATTGCACATTAACAGAAGACAGGTTTTGCTCATGCCATTTTAACAATGAAGCGGCCTTTTAGTTCCTCTTCCCCTCCAAAAAACTTATGTACCCCCCCCAAAAAAAATCTTTACACACTGTTTCTGGCATTGAGGTCAGATAGGAACTCACAAATCTGATCAAAATATTGCAGACGAAGTGACAAACGGTTGAGCCACAGCTCATGCATGCACTCTTACACGCTCAACATTATTTTCCAAAAGTCAGCAATTTTAAAAAATAATTTATGGTAGGGGGTGTTAACAGAGATTTTACACAATCCTCAGTATGTGACACTTTTATAAAACCCTCAAGCTTCATTCTTGGGATTTACATAGCATCACACACCTAGGTTGTGTGTAAAACCTCAACACACACCCCTCCCCATACATTATTCTCTATGTATTTTTGTACTGTATTTAGCTTAGGCTTTCTGGCCCCGGGTCATTTCTGAAAATGGGCAGTTTGGCTCAGTGGACCTATCTGGTCATTGGTAACTGCATAAGTAAGTGCAGATCACATAGACTCTGTAAGCTGTGAACAAGCAGCCATTAATGAAAAGTTCCACAAAAAGGAATGCGGCTCCTGGCCTAAACATAGGGGCTGGGATATTTAGACTGCGCCAGACTGTGGCGCAAGCCTTGGCACAGTGCAACTGGGATGTGCCAGGGCGTGATCTGGGCGATATTCAATGGTGCTGCGCCAAGGCTCAGCACCATTGAATATGGCACTGCGGCAACCCATATTGCGCATGGCACAGTGGCACTGCACCAGTGCAAGTGGCTAGAGAGGAGGGGAGGGAAGGGAAGGGAAGGGAAGGGGAAAGTGTTTAACCAGGAAAGGCACACTAAGCCGAAGCTTGTTTCCAGGTGCGACCTGGGAGCACAAGGAAGTTAAGTGACTTGCTCAGGGTCACACAGTATGCAAGTGGAAGCTGTGGGATTCAAACCCAGGTCTGGTCTGCTGGATGTCACCAGATTTGCAGCTCAGAGCCTTAGACCACTGCACTATACTGCCTCCTATATATCAGCGGGCGGCTTGTGGGTGGGAGCGGGATGGTGGGACTGAGTGGGCGGGTGGGAGGGGTGCACGCTGGACCACCAGGGATTGTTAGGTTACAAAGCCCATGGCGGGCTTGGAGCAGGATGCGCCAGGCGCAGAGTGGCGTGTGTACGAGGGGTGTATATGCAAATGGGGCCATAATGCATGCAAGGCGCAAATGGGGCCATTTGCATGTCATTATGGCCCCATTTGCATGCAGGTGCGCAGATCCCCAGCGACTTGCGCCTGGCGCCCTGCCAGGCTGCAGCCATCGGGGACCGACGTCCCCTGCCCCTTGGTGGCAACGCGCCCCAACGCCTGATCACGGGCTTTGTAAAATGAAAAGTTTCCCTGGTGGTCCAGTGAACCTGCTCCCCAGCCCAATCGTGGGCATTGTAATAATAATCCTATCCCTGGTGGTTCAGTGGACCTGCTCCCAAGCCCGATCGTGGGCGTAGTGAAAACAATAGTATCCCTGGTGGTCCAGTGGACCGAATCCCTGCCTGATTGCAGGCATAAATGAAGAATTCCATTCCCTGGTAGTCCAGTGGACCGAATCCAGCCCGATCGTGGGCTTTGTGCAATACAGTGTATCCCTGGTGGTCCAGTGGACCTGCTCTCAAGCCCAATCACGGGCTTTGTAACTCTAACAATCCCTGGTGGTCCAGCGGTACCCCCCTCCCCACCCGCCCAGTCAGTCGCCACCCGCTCCCTCCACCCAGTCAGTGGTGGGTGGCAGCTCCACCCACCGACTGGCAGCATACAGTATGGCTGTACACTCACTGGTTACAGCATGGGCCAATGGGTGTGAACCTACTATACTGTCCCGATAGCAGAATGACTTTCATTCACATATCGGGACTGTGTTGTACAGCACGGTTCGCACACCCATTGGCCCACGCCAGGGACCACTGAGCGACAGCCGCACTGTACGCTGTCAGTCAGCGGGCTGCTTGCGGGTGGGGAGCGGGATGGTGGGACTGAGGGCGGGTGGGGAGGGGGCACCGCTGGACCACCAGGTATTGTTAGAGTTACAAAGCCCACGAGCGGGCTTGGGAGCGGGTCCACTGGACCACCAGGGATACATTTTATTGCACAAAGCCCGCAATCGGATTGGATTCGGTCCACTGGACCACCAGAGAATGGAATTCTTCATTTATGCCCAAGATTGGACGGGGATTCGGTCCACTGGACCACCAGGGAATGGATAAATGTAGTTATGCCTGCGATCAGGCTGGGGGGCGGGTCCACTGGACCACCAGGGCTTCTGTTTTATTTACTAAGCCTGCGATCGGGCATGGGGAGGCCAAACACCCGGCCTGTGCCTTGGGAGGTTGGGTGGCCACCCACAGCAGGCGGCAGCCGTGTTGCGCCCAGCGATACGGCGGCCAGCCTATGGGTGGTCAGTCCTTGCTCCTGTTTTTAAACATCTTTGCGCCTCCAGTGTGCAAGGTGGGTGTGTTCAGACATGCGCCGCACATCCCAGGCTGAATATCGGATGTGCCGATATGCACAGGCATGCCCCGCACTCTGCGCTGCATATTACTGGTGCACCCAGTGCATCGGGATTTCTGTGGAGCAAATTCCCCTTTTGAATATCGCACCGGGCACATCAGTGGGTTGCGTATGGTGCAACACTGTTGTGTCATGCGCAACCCCTTTGAATATCCCGGCCTCAGTGTCTGTTTTTGTGGGTAACGACCACGTAAAATTGTAAGACCGGGGGGGACACTTTTTTTTTTTAAATTAATTATGGGGCGAGGCATTTTGCCACTGTTAACAGTTCACAAACCAGTAAGAAAAGACATAGCTAACCATTCAGTGGCCACCATGTCCCAAAAGTCTAACAGCAGAAGTGAAAAGTACAGTTACATAAGAACTTACCGTAACAGTAGATCTTTGAGAGGAGCTCTTGCAGCAGGCTATAACCATTAGGACTAATGCCACAGGCCTTAGGACCCACCGGAAAAATTCTTAGCTAGCAGTACCCAGCAGGGACTGTCCCCGGACGTCGGCTCCACCCCAACGTCGGTCAAGGTACATAAGGGGGCGGACCCTGGCTCCACCCCAATTTCCCCGCCAAGACCCACGAACGGGCCCTAATGAGACAAAGAAGCGAAGCCTGTAGATGATATGCTGAACACCTCACCCGGGGGATAGAGGGCAGGAAAGCAGTGCCTACTGCAAGAGCTCCTCTCGAATATCTACTGTTATGGTAAGTTCTTACATAACTGTACTATCTTACTTCGAGTGGGAGCTTTTGCAGCAGGCTATAACCATTAGGACTGAATCCTAAGCAGTCCCACACCAAGGAGGTGCCTTACCCCGGGAGGAAGAAGGATGGTAATAAAGCTGGCAACACAGCAAATCAGGACAGGTGTCCCTGAAGGACTGCCAAGCCAAAACCGGCACAGCATCTGGATGCAATGTCCAGGCTACAGTGCTTCATGAATGTGTCCACAGAATTCCAGGTGGCTGCTGCACAGATGTCTCTTATAGAGACATTCTTCAAGGCGGCAAAGTAAGCCGAGACTCCCCTGGTGGAGTGATCCCTAACCGGACCCGGAAGGGGTCTGTTGTGCTTCTCATAGCAGAACACAACACAGTGGACAAGCCACTTAGAAATGGTCTGTTTAGACACCAGTTTGCCCAAGTGTTGTGTCATGAAGGCCACAAACAGTTGCTCCAATTTACAGTGTATAGCTGTGCGCTTGAGGTAGTACCTCAGTGCCCTGTGAACGTCCAGTGTGTGAAGAAGAGCTTCTCCCCTATTGGAAGGAGAAGAAAAATAAACTGGAAGGTCAACCGACTGGTTGAGGGTCAACTCCGAGACCACTTTAGGAAGGAACTTTGGATTTGTTAGAAGGGAAACCCTTTCCCTGTGAAAAACCAAATAGGGCTCTTTACACATCAGAGTCTGGAGCTCGGAAACTCTTCGAGCTGAGGTAACAGCAACTAAAAAACAAACCTTCCAGGAAAGGTAACGCAGCTCACAATCAGCCGCTGGCTCAAAAGGGGGGAGAATGAGCTTCTCCAACACAAACAGGAGGTCTCAGGAAGGGACTGAATCCCTAATGGGAGGTCTCACAGGCACAATACCCTGTAAAAAGGTGCGGGACACGTCCGGTTGGGCGAAGGTTCTATCACCCAAGAGGACATGATATGTAGAAATGGCCCACATGTGCACCTTTATCGAAGAGTAGCTCAAGCCTTGTTGGTATAAGGAGAGGAGATACTGCAATGCTGAGTTCACCGGACAGGTAAGGGGGTCCAGACGGTGAGACGACACCCATAAGCAGAAATGCTTCCAGTTCATAGCATAAGTGGAATGAGTAGAGGGCTTCCTCGCCGAGACAAGGACATTCACCACCTCCTGGGAGATTCCATACCTTGATTTTTCTATGTCTGCAGTAGCAAAGCATGAAGGTGCAAAGACCTGAGATCTGCATGGACCAGCATGCCCCAATCCAGGGACAGCAACTGTGAGCATATTGGCAGTGGAATTGGGGGTTCCGAGGACTACTGCTGAAGTAGTGGGAACCAAATCTGCCGAGGCCACAATGGGGCGATTAGAATCATCCTCAGCCTGTATTTTCAACAGCACTCTCTGAATGAGAAGGAAGGGAGGGAAGGCGTAAAGAAATCTCCCTGCCCAACAAAAGGATAATGTATCTGGCCAGAAAGCACCAGGCGCATGCTCTCATGAGCAGAAAATTGGCAGGTTGGCGTTGCATGGAGATGCAAAGAGGTCCAGCTCTGGATGACCCCATGTGTCAAAGAACTGGTTCGCTACAGATTGTAGAAACCCCCACTCATGTGCCTTGGACTGAGACCTGCTTCGGCTGTCTGCCAAGTCGTTTAGGATGCCTGGAATGTGAACTGTGGACAGAGAGATGTGACGCTTCACTGCCCAGTACCAGACTCTCATCGCCTCCTTGCATAGAAGGTAGGATTGCGTCCCCCCTTGCTTGTTGATGTAAAAGATGACCGCCATGTTGTCCATCTGAACTAGGAGAGAGCCTGGGACAAGGTCCTCTTGGAAGGCATGCAGCATATTGAGGACCGCTCGCATCTCCAGGACACTGATGTGGAGGTCGTGCTCCTCTGGGGTTCAGACCCCTTGCGTCTGGAGGGCTCCTAGGTGCACCTCCCATTCCAAATCTAATGCATCCATCATTAGGGTGTGACCAACAATTCCACACCTGCACAGGTAAATGATTATGAGGGGAAGCTCTCTGTTAAGGTAATATCATACCTTAATCTTAAACCCCTATTCAGCCCGCATGATCGTGCCCAAGCTAAGTCGCTCAGATGATTTCACTGCGTTATGACGTTGCTGCCATCTTAGGGTGCTACTGAGGCGGAGGTTTAAACAGCAGCCAGCGGTTTGTTTACATGTCGTGCATATGTCTAACATCTAGCGACTCTGGATTACCACTGCATGGAACAAAATTAAATAAAAGACTTTGTAGGTAAGCCACTGACATGTGAGGCGATGGGTTTTTGGAGCGCTTTGGGAAGCATGCTGTTTACAGGTCCTTTAAGGAGCTGAGCTCCAGCATGAGCCAAAGATCTTGTGTCTTCTTTGGAACTAGGAAAAAGTGGGAGTAATATCCCTTTCCCTGCTGCTGCAGAGGGACTGGTTCTATCACCCTTCTTCACAAGAGGGTCTGAATCTCTCCTTCTAGAAAAGGTATATGAGAAGGAGGATATCTTGAGGACCTTGGTGAAGTGTCTGGGGGAATTTCGGTGAACTCTAGCATATGTCCCCTCCTTACAATGTCTAGAACCCACTGGTCTGCTGTAATAGAGCTCCACCCCCTTCAGATGAAGGGAGAAGTGACCCCCTACCATCTCCCCTGGAACCACCTCTGTGGGGGGGGGGTTGGAAGGGAGTCATTGGGCGGAGCCGGGAGTGGGCAGAGAGGCTTGGGAGGACTTGGGGCCTTGAAAAGGAGCGCCTCTAGGCTGCTGTTTGCCCGCTTTCCTTTTGAAGCCACCTCTCTGGCCCTGTTGGTTTCCTCAGGCTTGAGCACCTGAGGGCTTACGAAATGACTGTCGTCTTACTCATTTCTGGTCCCCTCTGTACATCTGCCTGACGGACCACATAGATTTGCCCAACTCCTGAAGACGAGAGATAAGAGACTCCGTCTCCTCCCCCAAAAGGACGGAACCCTGGACTGGGAGGTCCCGGATTCTGGACTGCAAATCCTGGTGAAAACCTGAGACTCTCAACCAGACATGTGCCGGAGGCAGAAACTTGACGCTGCCGCTCTGGCTACCGTATACACAGTGTTATATGAGGCACGGAGAACATGCGTGCCTACGTCCGAGCCCGATTTTAATATGTCCAGAAGCTCCGTCTTTTGTGTGGAGTCTGGCAAGGCATTCGCTAGCTCCTGCCCTCTCTCCCACAATGCATCCTGGTACTGGACCATATGCATGAGGAAGTTAAGGGATCTAATGGAGCAGGTGGAAGCAGAGTAGACCTTCTTGCCCACCTGGTCCAAATATCGGGATTCTGGGTCAGGAGGCTGAGAGCTTAGGCTGCTTGGACTTGTCATGAGCAGCCCTAATGACCGATGAGTCCACCTTAGGGGGTTCCACCAGGAAAGGCTCATCCCTCGGGGCTCTATACAGCCTATCTGACTTCTTCGGAACAGCCGGGACAAGTTATCCTGGTAAGATCTTGGAAGGTGTCCACTAGAGGCTTGGGCTCCTTTTGCCTCAGGTACCAGGCCAGTCGACGGTGTTCCGAATCAAGGTCCTCCGTCTCACATTCATTGGAGGCCTGGAACTGCCTCATGACATCCATAAAAGTCGGATCATCAGGAGGTGAGTGGGGTTCGTCCTTCTCCCTTGGGGAACCCCCAACCCTCAAGAGGGATGAGGAAGCAGAAGAAGGAGAAGACGACCTGCTACTGGGTCTAGAATAGCTTGAGCTGCGTCTAGGACTCCCCCCACTTGAGCGTCGGTAGCTACCGGACTGACGTCGGTCCGAGGACTGGCAATGGCTGCGGGACCGATGACGGAGCAATGACTGATGGCCTGGGGACTGGCGTCGGGAGCAGGCCCACCTAGGAGAGTGGGATCGGCTCCTGGGCTGAGACTGGGACCGACAACGGCTGCCCGATTGAGAAGGGGGCCGACGATGGTCCTCAGACTGGGACTGGGAATGAGTTTTTGAGGGCGGGCGAGGTAGAGGCTGCTCAGGGGTCTTCTGCGGAGAAGGAGCAGGAAGGCCCTCGGGTTCAAGGTTGTCTGGCTGGTCAGGAACCGGTATCGGGTCCGGCTTCGGTTGAGTCTCCTCTTTCTTCACCTAACTCCACCAAAAAGAGAAGCGCTCTTGCAGCTCTTCTTTGCTGAAAACAGCGGCTGCTGTTCCTGGGAAGGGACCCGGGGAAGCCGAAGGATCTGGGAGGGCATGAGTGGGGGGAGTCCCCTGAAGAGTCCTGTGGAGTAGAAGATCTGGGGGTCGCTGGAATGTTAGCAGGGACCCCTTCCCCTGGAGCGTCTTCCAGAGGAGGAACCTCCACCGGCGTCGGTGTCATGACCGGTGTTGGTTTCACTGGAGGCGGTGTCTGTACCACCCAGCAGCTTGTCTGAAGCCGGTGGAGTTGAGGCCTTCTTGGGCAGGGCCAAGGCTTGTGCCGAAGAACCCTTAGGCTTCGCTTGTTTTTCGCCGGATGGTTCCGCCTTGACCGGCGTAGGTTTTTTTGTGGGAGGACTCTGCTTCTTAAGGTCCTTACAATGTTCTCCTGAGCCAGAGGATGAAGAGGCTTTTCTTGGGGAGCTGGAACAGGACCGATGATGGGACCAGGTACGGTCCTTGTACCAGGAATGCTTATGGGGCTTGTCCCGGTGTTTACCCTTGTCCCTCGAGGTGTGCAGGACATCCATTTTCTTTTTTAGGAGGTAGGCTTTTAAGGCCTTCAGGCGTCAAATTCTCGTCTTGTTGGTGAAGCCTCTACAAGTGCTGCAGGCCGCGCTGTTGTGCTCTGAACCCAGGCAGAAGACGCACTTGGAGTGGCCATCTTTGGATGGTATCTGGCGGCCACAATCGCACTTGTTCCTCTTTGGACTGGAGGAGGATACCGAAAAGAGAAGAATGGTCAAAATCCGAGAAAAAAATCCAATTCTGCTGGAAACTGCTCTGAGCAAAGAACTTCCCCAACGTGAACAGGTTGCGGCAGGAAAAGAACTGGGCAGGAGCCGGGAACCGCCCCCTTATGTACCGTGACCGACATCAGGGTGGAGCTGACTTCAGGGTGTGGTTGCTGCTGGGTACTGCTAGCTAAGAATTTTTCCGGTGGGTCCTAAGGCCTGCGGCGTTAATCCTAATGGTTACAGCCTGCTGCAAGAGCTCCCACTCGAAGTAAGATCTGCTGATCCAGGATCCAAAATACAGGTCCACTTGATGGCCTAGCATGCCAGCAAACCAGGTTTGGGAGTGAACTAAGAGAGCTGGAATTGTGTTGGCCAGGGCTGGAGTGTTGCTGAGTGCTGTGACAGCCAGCTTGGGGAGGGCGATGGACAGGATCCACCACTGAAGCAGTCCCTCATTTTGGATCGGAGAGTCTGCTTCCTTGCGAGGGGTGGTGCTTGCACACAAATGCACTGCAATGTGCAAGGTCAAACAGTGACATGGCCCATCAGGTGAGGTGGGAGGGAGAAAATAGGGTGTAAAAGCCACATCACCATCATGGTGATGGCCAGCAACTGTCTTGGGCCCCACACTGTCGATCCCTCACCATTAGCCGAATAGGTAGAGGGAAAATGTAAGATGACTAGGGCAGTTGCTAGGGGCATATGTCCCAATCCCGAGTGGGTGAAAGACAAACAGCTATTAAAAAAATCTGAAATACAGCCCAGGCCAACATTTCCTGCCCCTTTACTCCTGATGACTTCAATCCTTTTCTTCAGACACACTCTCCCCCATGGTTAATGGTGAAGAAGCCAGCTTTTGCAGCCATTTCCTCATGATTTTTGGCTCTGAAAAGATATAACATTCTATTGATGTTGTCAATCCTTAATCTGGCAGGCATATTCATAGAATGAAAAATTCCCTTTTCTCTTAATTTGTCTCCTATGAAATCAAACTGTTGGTGTCTTTGTCTTGTTGAGTAGCTTAAGTTTGGGCAGATTTTCAGCATTGCTCGGTCCACTGTAAACCCTTTCTTTTTACAGGCAAAATGCAAGAAGTCAGGTCTCACCGAAGGGACAGAGATTTTAAACATTTACTGTTAAACCTCCCCTTATGGTGCATGTCATATGTAAGTAGCTTGGAACTTCCTCCACAGTTTCCTCCCCTGTGACAGGTTCAGCTGGTCCCCACATCCCGGCAACATATGGATCCAGTTCTCAAAAAGAGCCCTGTCGCTGTTGCGGGACCTGTGAGTGGTCAGACCTCTCATAGTGTTCTGCCCAGCATTTTCCCTCCAGTGTTCTTCCCAAGGGGATGCCAGCTAAGGGGAGTGTGTGCAAGCTCACATGAAAGTGTGGCGCACTAAACTGCTGGCGTCCCCCTGCCCAGGAAGTTGCTTCTGAGCACACTGCCACCTGGGGTCACAATCTGGCAGTACTGTGCCAGAATGGACTACCCTCCCACCCCAGAGGGCAGTGCCCTCTGGGATGCTCGATCCTCGACCCCGGCCGACCTCCAACAACATGGGCTCATTCCCAAACACGGGGCACTTGTGGTAAGTGGTAGCACTACTGCTGTGCCGACAGGCTGGCAACAATTTCACAAATTCATGCTTAAATGTGAACGATTTCTGATAGTGTAGGGCTGTTCCCATTTTATGACCTTTACAGCTGAGTATTTTGTATGTCTTCCTGTTACACTCCTTAAAAGATGCAGCACATTCACATAGGCCCCTATACTCAGAGCCGGCCACGTGCACTGTGCTGACAGGAGCACTGCATGGCAATTAATGCACTCCAACCCGACTCTGAATATGGGGCTGTGGTGGCACAGTGTATATGGCCCACAGGAGCCCAACAGAGATAGCACGACCTAAACAGAATAGTGCCAGGACTCCTGTGGGCCATATTCAGCCCTATCATACTGAGCCCACTGGGCAAGCAAGGCACTATGGGTCATTTACATGCATATGCCGCCCCCCCTCCCCGAGCACCCGTCCTTTAGCATATTGTGCTGTTGTGTCTGGTGTTCTGGTGGTCTTCACACCCCCCAACTGCTTGTTCTTTAATGTGTGCAATATTTCTGGTGGTCTAGCTGTCCCCCCAACCCCATCTCAAATGCTGAAATACTAGTGGCCGGAATCACTAGACCATAAGGGATAATGCACACTTTAAATGACAGTCAATGGGGGGCCCTTATGCCTGGGGATAAGGGCAGGGTTTTGGCAGTGTTAAACAGTGCTGTGATGGAGGCTGCTTAGCCCTGCTGAAACCACTGAATATACCACTGCACCCAGTATGCATGGGGGATTCCTCATTTGCATGGGCTGAGGGGTATATTCTATGTGGCTGTGCTGTCGGGTCAGTGTGGTGCTCAGGGGGCCTTTGAATATAACCCGGTTAGTGCCGTGCTAACTGTTTGAATATGGGGGTCATATGTTCGGTTTAATACAAAACAAATACTGTTTACACTCTAACATGTCTTGCAGCAGTTCGAAAACATCTTTCTTTTTTAGTTGTTTAACCAGGAGTAGCACACTAAGCTGAAAGCTTTTTTTACAGGTGCATCCTGGGAGCACAGGGAAGTTAAGTGACTTACTCAGGGTCACACCGTATGTAAGTGGAAGCTGTGGGATTCAAACCCAGGTCTGGTCTGCTGGATGTCACCAGATTTGCAGCTCAGAGCCTTAAACCACTGCGCCATACTGCCTCCCATCTATCATAAGGATGTCTGAACGGTGTTGCTTCTCACATTACAGCGTAGCACCGTCTTCAGGGAAGCCTTTCAATTTTTGTAATGATGTGTGTTATGAAGAAGATAGTGTTTTAGCTGTTTAACTGGCAAAGTGAGATATTTTAGCGACATCGACTTTTGGTCCCTTGGCATGACTTCTGGAACGATTTGAACATGACTGCTGTGCTTTGCAATACACAGCAGTTTGTGATTTTTCATAACCATGACCATTCTCAGAAGTGCACTTGGTTATATACTTAACTCTTCAAACTTGTTGCACAGTTACTTCGTATAATTCATTTATTTTTTTAGTTCTTACCCTAGTTTGGCCATCAATCCAGTGGGCCCTACTTTGGGCTGCAGAATATCGCTTGCTCTCATCTCAGGAGTCAACAGACACCCACTATTCTGCCACTTGACTCCAGTTTTTCAAAATGTCTCCTCCGGCTTCCCCCCACTGAATTACCCAGTAGGTTAGCTTTGTCTTCCGGGAGTCCAGATCCATTATGGAGTGGCAGGTGATCCTATGTGGACACTAGGGAGGGGATAACGCCTTCATCTGCCCAGGGAATGGCTCTTGTCCTGTCTTCTCCCCTCCCAGTGTTGCTGAGTGGCAAAGCTAGAGGCCGCTCTCCAGGCGGATGCTCAATTCTCCTCCTGCCAGTCCGCTCCTGACATCCTGGGTCACCAACATGCCAGACAGTCCCTAGCATCATGAGGTTGACCCATGTTTTATTTTAACCAGATTCTAAATGAAAAATCCATTCATATTACAAACACGAATACAATTCAGACTTTAGATGAGAAAAACACTTTAATTGATGGCATTCAGTATCCAAATGGCTAACAATAAACACCATTTATGATGTAAAGGAAAAGACACATTTTCCTGCATGAGAAGCAGGAGCCAATGTTTTTAAAATAAAAAGAATATCATTTGGGGAAAAACTGCTCGACTGTTAGGTTATCATACTCTGCAGATTCCCGACAGTTCTGAAGTACAGCATATTGCCAGGCACCATAACAAACATCTTCTTTAAGGCATCTTTTCTGGAATTATTTTTTTTTGAATTAACTTAGTACTTTTCTCAGCTATATCCCTTAAAAATAAATGTACTTAAATAAATCTCTTCCATAAAAAGGGCGGGGTTAAAAAACTCAAAATAAACGGAAAGTGGCATGTATCTACTACAGTGTAGTACACAAACAAAAATGTTAAAACAATCAAGGAATTAAAACAATTATACAGGTACCATACGGACACACACACACACACACCCATTAACAGAATCAATGCTGAATAGTTTTCTAAGTATAAAATGAATAGTTCTGAGTTTATATACATTATACTGATTACAGTCGTCACATCAAACACTGAAATTCTTTCCAGAAAACACACCCAGCACGCACACACGCACACACACACACATACACACACGCAAACATCTTTAACAGAATCAACACTAAATAGTTTTCTATGTATAAACTAAATATTTCAGAGTTTATATACATTAAACTGATTACAGTCCATCACACCATAAACACTGAACCATTCTTTCCAGAAGCTTTGGTCTAAGTACTAAGGCCACTTGTTTGAATGACTTCTGCAAACACACTTGGAAGCTTAGTCATGTTTGTTTTCCTTGCCGGAAAGTAAACCTGCAGAAGAAAAATCAGAAAGAATGGAATTCAAAGTGTGAGAAACACTGAAACCACCATATACTGTGGAGAAGAAAATGCTGTTAGAGTAAGCAAACTTTTATAAAAACCTTTCTGGAAAGAACTGCGTTTGAAGATGCAGAAAAAAATACTGCCTCTTTAATACAGTAGAAGGATATGTTTACTTATTGGGTAGCAAAACAAGTACACCTATAAATTAAGGATATACTACTTTTGTTTTCTATACAGTGCTGCCCCTTGCAAATCCAAACCAGAACTCCGTGATCTACTATCTCAAAGTCTGGTACATGAGACTCTGTGATCTACTGTCTGAGTCTGGTACATGTGACTTCATGACCTACTGTCCATCTGGTACATCTCACTCCATGATCTACTGAGTGACTTGTACACGTGCCCCTTGTGATCTACTACCTGAGTCTGGTACATGTGACTTCAAGATCTTTTTTTTTTTAATTCTGTTTTATTCATTTCATGTTAAAGTGTAACATATACAAACATATCTGTACAAGGAACAGTCAGTTATACATATATCAGTGAAATTATGGCCTCTCAAAATATACAGGATAAAACAGTATTCCTTGTTTACATGATAATTGGAGAGGCTACCTGAAGACAGTTTACGTTAATATCTAAAAATCCAGCTCTGTAGATCTGTAGCCCAAGAGCGTATGACATGACTTCTTTAAACATCCATAAATGCGCCCCTAACATTCCTGTGCCCACTTGGGCTTTAGGTGTCATACGTAAACATAATGTAATCAATCCTCTTGATGGCGTCATAGCCATGTGTACATCTTCTGCTCCCCAGGCTTAAAATGTTTCCTCAACTTGGTAAACAGTAACAGGTATATTAAAATAGCCACTGACATCTCAAGGAAAACTTCAAGAAACGTAATATATTTAGACAAACTATAACATCATTTACAGGGACACTGTCAACCCCCTTTAGGCCTCAAGTGTTTCTAGTTAAAAAAACACATTTTATGATTGCTTACATTTTGCAGAATCTGCTGCTGTAGCTGGTCGGTTTGATTCTGATTCCTTTTTAAAAGTGAAAAACAGACTGCCCACCATACTGGTGTTACTACACAAAAACATATTTATTTACAGTTCTTGATCAACTCCCATTGCATCTATCCAACTTGGGAACACCTTTAACACAGTTTATTCGCTCACAATGCAGTGGGAAAAGAGAAGACCATTGCATAATGAGTGGCTCACTGTTTAGGGGCATTCCCAATTTTCATGAAGCATGCAACAAAAGTAGATGAAGGATTTGAAACAAAACGAGGTTAGGTATAAACAACACCATCATCATGCATTTTAGTTTTACCAAGAAAGGAAGCAGATACAACCCCCACCAATCTCAACAAATTGTAGAAAAAGTAGGCAGTTCTAAAATGTGGGTTTCCAACTAGAAGTATTATGATGCAAAAAATGTTAGCAGTGCCCCCCTTAAATCTTCCCCGCATTATTACGTTGGATACATGCATGAAAATCAAGTACTTGCACTTCAGAGTTCATCTGCTCTTGCTATTCATTCCCTCAATTGATGTCATAACCCTCTCTTTGTGACATCACAATCTGCAGTCATGGAAGAGGCTGTGATGTCACAAGCAAAGGATTATGACTTCAGGTGGGGCTAAACAGATGAAGTATAAGGGACAAAAGTCCTGTATAAACACAAATGTCCTTTGTAAGAAAGAAAAAGGGACAGAGAAATAACAGAAGAGGTGTGCTGTATAAATGGAGCTGTGTCGAAATATTATGCTTCAAAAGTTTTTTTATAGAGGTGTTAGCTGCCCTTTAAAGAATCAGTGAGGTCACTGGAAAAACTCTGAAAATTTTACATCCTTTCAGTTGTATTTCTTATATGTCCTGTTCTTTTCTTCACTTTATTCTCTACCTTATACTGGGATGGTAAGATGTACAGAAGGCTGTTGGCCCATAATGGTACAGCTTCCTCAGGGAGGATCAGTTATTCCCCATACAGTAGCTGGCAGCAAAAAACTGTCCAACTTCTGTTTAAAAACATTGAAGGATTCGGCCTCAACTACATCTCTTGGCAATAAATTCCAAAAGGTAATAATTCTTTAGGTGTAAAAGCTGCATCTTAGAGTCCTCTTAGGGAATGTTAACTTTAGTTGGTAACACTGTCCTCTTAGAGAGTAATCTCTATGGTTTATAGACAATCCCAGATCTGCCATGAGTAGTTTATCTTGTAATAGACAATACAGTTGTAACCCCTAGATGGCGCTATCCCAGGGGCTACTACCCCTGCCTGATTTGCCACTAACAGGTTGAGGGGCCTGGATCCAATGGCGGGTGCCTCCACCCAGAGGTCAGGGTTTGCAATAGTTAAACTAACTTGGTCACAGCCCTCTGGGACACTGCAACCCCCCTTTCTTCCCACTAGTGGCCCACACAATATATCAAATTACCTTCACAGTATACACTTACCCCCAGGTCTGGTTCCGGCACTGGGACCTCCTGTGAAATGAGATACAGTGCAACAATCACAGTACAGTACTTTAACATAGACAAATACCTCAGGCAGTATAACTTTGCTGAAACAAGCAGCTCTGATTTATTTAGGGGGATATAACAAGGACAGGGGGAAATCAGGTTAATCAGCTTATCACTCTAATAATCTACCTATGGCTCTGTGCACAGGCCTATCCCTATCAGTTACTGTCCCTGGGTACCCAAGCCCTAGTGCTAGTCCAAACCGTGGCAGCTGGTAGGGGCCTTTCACACAGAGAAAAGGAGAATTAAACAGTCAGCAGTACAGTAATTCCATTTGGATTTAATGTGGCAATTCAACAGGAAGCGACCCTGAATTAGTATCACGACCTCCAAATAAGATAGGGTCCTTCAATGTCAGCAGGGCTCACTTGAGGTACACAAACCTCTTCACAATCCATATAAAAGAAAGCACTATACCAGGCAGGCTGCATCTGTATCCGATCGCAATTACTGCACAATACCGGGAGAACACACAGCAGATTCAGTTCCTGACAGACGGAGTGCAATTTTCAGCAATTCCTCCAGTCTTCTACAGGGTGAGCCTGGTTTCTACTCTTCAGAGATCCTTTGATTCTTTTCACAGGGACAGATTCAGTCCTAACAAGCTGTTACACAAGCTGCAGACCGGAACTCTGGGCCTTACACGTTTTTGACTAAAACTGCACACTGAAAAGCACAGGGCTCCTTCCTTCTTCACTGCCAAAGCTCAACTGAAACTCCAACCGACAAAACCGGGCACTTCCTTGAGTTCCTCCCAGTTCTTGACTGGATTGGCTGTCACTCACAATAGACTGCTGCTGTTGGTCCAAAAGGCACTGAAGTCTAAACTACATCTCCCAGAGTCACTGCCCATACAATCCTCTTGTGGCTGGCTCAGATTATGAGTCCAAGTTCTGATTCGATCCAAGGCACCATTTTAGAGCTAGCTTACCCCACACTGATTGGTCCAGTTCAGCAGTTCAAAACTAGAATGGGGAACTAGCAGACACAGTTCTGACTGCAAAGAAAGCAGGTTAGACAAACTGTAATTTCATTATTACTCTAAATAATTTCTGGCAAACAGTTACATCTTTCAGATAGGTTCCCTTTGCACTCCTAGTGACTGCAAAAATGAAGTGAATTGGCAGCAGCTTGAGTGGTACTCAATCAAAGAAACACACAGTCCCCCATACAAACTAATTATGTCTGCAAGCAGACAGCTCTTAAAGAGACAGTACCAGAGGTTCTAAAAACACTCACTGATAAATGGCTTAAATGCCAAACACCATTCAGGCTTGGAGCATTCAAGCAAGCTCCTGGAAGTCTTTTGGGAACCCCCATTTGCAGGGGGGTTACACAGTAATAACAGATCGCCTCTTGTCCTTCTTAATTTGAGGGAATACAGATTTAATTCAACTAGTCTCTGGTCATAGTTCTTATTCTGCATTCCGTCCACCATTCTAGTAACCCTTCTTTGTACGCTCTCCAGTCTCTTTATGTCACCTCGGAGGTGAGGACTCCAGAGCGGTGACCAGTAATCCAGATGAACTCTTACATATGCTCTATATATCAGCAAAATGCATGCTCTGTTTCTGGAATGGAAAGCCCTCTTGGTACACCTTATGACTTTATTTGTTTTGTGTATAACCTCGGTACATTGACTGCTGAACTTGAGGTCATTTGTAATAATGACTCCCAAATCTTTTTCACTGTCCACTGATTATATATTTTCCCCATTAATGGTACAGATATTTTTCTTATTTGTTTCCCCAAGATGCATGAAAACACATTTTTCAACGTTAAAGGACATACTGTTATGTTTTGACAAATCGTCTAAGGTTAATGAGTCTTTTTTAAGCAGTTCAACCTTTTCGCTATCTACGTCTGCGGCAATTTTGGAATCGTCTGCAAATTTGACAGTGAAGTTTTTCACATTAGCAGTCATGTCTGTAATACAAATGGTGAATAGTGAGGGTCCAAGTACCGACCCCTGTGGCACCCCACTAGTCACCGAACCTACATTTGATTGATAACCACTCATTTGGACAGTTTGTGTTCTATTCGTTAGCCATTCTTCCACTCATTTTACAATATATTTGTTTATCTTTATACCTCTGAGGATATGTGTGTGGAAACTGAATCCTTGTCCTGTGTTCCTGCTGCTTGTTTACATATGATGTCTTTATCTCCCGTTTCTGTCATTAAAATTTCCACAGCAACCAACTGTGACTCATAAGCAGAGGATTATGATGACATCACATGCAGACAAGCAGCAGGAGCAGATGAAGCCTGAGGGACGGGATCCCTTTTTTCTTCCCAAGCAGCAGTCCTTAGTAATAGTAACACAGATGTTAGAGGAGCAGAAAAATAGAGAAAAAACGCAAAATGTAAAAAACAGAATTGTGCCAAAATTATGTGTTTAAAGTTTTCCAAAAGATGTCCTAGACTCTTCAATATTTGGTTTGTACTGAATGGTTTAAGCGACCAGAGCCCTACAAAAATAACATTGTAAAACCCTCATTAACCAACCTGTACAAATATCTATGAATAAACTACAATTGAGGCTGGTGCTATAAGCTGGCAACTTGACTCGGGTTTGCATCCCTATAAATGAACCCCCCTCCACTTCCCCTGAGATATTAATCTGCTGTTCTTTTTTTTTTTTCAACTTTATTTCACTCCCGTCACGGCCCGAGGTCCTCTCTCAGGCATCCTATCTTTATCCTGCCCGCCTGAGGATCCCTGAACTCTGCCTCCTCTCTCCCCCCTCTCCGCTGCCAGCACCCCCGGTTTAACCCATTCGGGTTGGGTCACCCCCCCTCCTACTTGGGCGCTTTTAGTAAGGCAGTCTCCTGCTGCTGATGAGAGGTGGGCAGGGGAAATTGAAGGCCAGTCGAGGAAGCCCAGCGTGGGGCATGGGGGATAGGTGCCGTTGCCTGATCCTCAGTGCCATTTTTTTTCCTTTTTTCTGGTTACTCCCCGGACGTGGGATGTGCAATGTCGCCCAGCCCATAACCTAGGTGCTCCCACCTACGTCTGGAAGGCAGCTGCCCAACGTCTACCCTTCTTTTACGAGCCTGAGTGCGTAGCAGTGCTGCCGGTCTCCACCGGGGGCCGCTGCTACACCGGACTACCCCTGGATCCTCCCCGAGAGAGGAGAGCAGTCCATCGGACGCCGATCTCCTCAATCCCTACGAACTCTCTGGCGGTCCGGCTCGTTTCAACCCGCCGGTGTGGCATCCAGTGCCTCAACCTCAGTGCCACCGGGCCGGTTAATCTGCTGTTCTTTAAAAGTGTCATAGCACTAATACACACAAAACCTAGTCACTGGCTGACAGTGAAAAAAAACTATTTTACAAATGGAATTAGACATGATAGAATGACTGAAGACAACCCACCAGGTGGTACAGTGTATTATCATAGTATAATACCAATGCTGTCATGTCTTATTCCCTACATATCAACCCCTGCTCCCCCAAAGTGTGTGCATTGTAAAGAATATACTCACATTCCTGGATTATGTTACTGCTCTGATTAAATGGGTTTGTGTTGAGAAAAAAAGTGAAAATAGACAAGTAAATGCCAGCCCAGTGGCACAGGGTAGCGCTACTGCCTGCTACACTGGTGATCTTGGTTCAAGAGCGAACTTAAGTCACCAGAGGTCAGACGGGGGGTTGGAGGACTAAGTGTCCAGAACACTGATCTCCTCTCCCAGGGAGGGTGGTCACACTTCCTGCAGCACACCCGACACCCAGTGGAAGCTGGGTGTTAAGGCAGTCAGGAAGTCCAGTAGGGCGTGCAGGGGTGGGGGGCCCATCAATGCATGCCAAAAGGGAGGGAGGGAGGAAAGTGGTAGAAAAAGCGTCCTGCCGAGCGGGATCAAGATGGCCCTCCAGCAGGTCTGGCAACACCAAACAGGCATCCACACTGGAACCTGCTTCGGGGAGGAGGGAGAGGAAAAGGGCAAGTCCCATGGTCCCCACCACGAGGGGTAAGCTGTGGAGGCACTACGGGTAAGACATGGGGATGGTGGATGAGGTGGAAAAACAAATCTGACATTAGGGGCTACAGTGGAATGTGACCAAAGTGCAGTTTGAACTTTGATTCTAAGTTCCATAATTAGCATAAGGGTCTACCTCCAGGGCACCACTCTCTGCTGAGAAGATGCTGCTTGTGTAAAGCATCAGTGAGGGACTCCAGGGGTTAGAAAATAGAACCATGCATATACAATGGGATATATTATGGTCACACAGTCAGGTACCACCAACTACAAAAATAGCAGTTGCGTAAGAACTTACCGTAACAGTAGATCTTCGAAAAAGGTTCCTGCAGTAGGTCTTCACAGATAGGACTGTGCCCCCTGGTGTCAGGACCACATGGTAAACTTGTAGCTAGCAATCATTGGCAGGGACCACCCCCAGCGTCAGGTGACGGATGTCAGTGTGACTATAAAAGGGGCGGTCCCCTGCCCGCCCTCCAGTTCTTCCACCGGAGACCTCTAAAGAGGAAGCAGAAAAAAAGAGTGAAAGACTCCTCTGACCCTGTGCCCTGGATGAGACAAAGTCCTGGGAAGGGAATAAAGAGAAAAAACACAGGAGCTGGGGGAAAGAGGGTGGGAAATCTACACCTACTGCAGGAACCTCTCTTGAAGATCTACTGTTATGGTAAGTTCTTATGTAACTGCTATATCTTACTTTGAGAGGTTTCCTGCAGTAGGTCTTCACATATAGGACTGAATACCAAGCAGTCAAACAAAAAGGAGGAGTCAGAGATGAGGATCCAGGAAGAGAAAAATGTCTGCCAACTGTAGGTCTTTCAAGACAGGAGACCTTGCAAGACTGCAAGGCCGAAGCCAGCCCTACACCTACAGGTAATGTCCAGACTGTAGTGTTTAGTGAAGGTGTGGACAGAGGACCAAGTGGCTGCTGCACAGATGTCCACAGTGGACACATTCCTGAAAAAGGCAGTGGAAGTGGCCACACCCCTAGCAGAGTGGCCCTTAACCGTCCCCGGAAAGGGCTTCTCATACTTCTGGTAAATGTAGTGAATACAATTTGCCAGCCACATTGACAAAGTCTGTTTCATGATAGCCTTGCCCTGGCACTTAGGAGCAAAGGCTACAAAGAGCTGGTTCCATTTGTGAACCTCCTTAGTCCTTGAGACATATCATCTCAAAATTCTGTGCACATCAGGGGTGTGCAGAAGATACACCCCCCCCCCCCGTTGGAATGTTCTGGGAAGAACACTGGCAGTTCAACATTCTGGTTAAGGGTCAATTCCGAAACCACTTTTGGAAGAAAGGACGGATTAGTCCACAGAGCTACCTGGTCTCTGTGGAAAATTAAGTAAGGCTCTCTACAAACTAGAGCCTGAAGCTCTGAAAGTCTTCGAGCTGAAGTGACAGCAACTAAAAAGAGCATTTTCCACGCTACACAGCGCTATCACAGCTTGCTGCGGTTCCAGCAGGCTTCTACCGTTAGGTCTGGCGATTGGTCAATGAAGGAAAGAACTGGAGGGTGGGTGGGGACCACCCCTTTTATAGATCATGCTGGCGTCAGTCACCTGACGCCGGAGGAGGTCCCTGCCAATGACTGCTAGCTATAAGTTTGCCATGCGGTCATGATGCCAAGGGGCTCAGTCCTATCTGTGAAGACCTACTGCAGGAATCCTCTCGAAGTAAGATCAGGATTTTCCCAACCATTTTAATATACATTCATAGCTTTTTAATTTTTTGATTGTACTGTTTCTACCCTTTGGCAGCCTACCTCCACTCCTGTCTTCAGCTTCTGCTATCCCAGGTACCTTTCTTTCACAACCACTGGGCATGTACGGACGTAGCTTGATGTGGTGACCATCTCCATACAGACCACCACCTCCTCTCCTCCTAACACCCTGTTCAACCTTCCTCCTTATGGTAGAACCTGAGGCAGGGAGAACTCTGGCAGTTCCTGTGTCACTGGAACAAGTCGAATTTATCAGGAGGATTGGGGGAGAACAAGCAATCATTGACCACTGACTCTCTGCAATTTGTCAATCATTGCTTGCAGTTGACTTTTCCCCTTTACAAAGTACTCTCTGGTGTTCATCTATGACATTGTTGTAGGAGTGGGGGAGGAAGCACGTATTACCCAGTTAGTAATGGCACCACAACTAGACACAGCTCATCACCAAGAAGGCAGTTCTGCAGCACAAGGATGATGAACCATCCCATGGGGCTCAGAAGTCTGCCAAGCTCCTAGGTCTACACTGGCCCAGGGCTGACAGCTGGGCTTGGGATTCAAACCTAGGACTCTCACATGGAAGTGCAATGCACTTGTGACGGCACTCCAGGGTTGGGCTATAACTACATGCACCAATACTGAAAATCCAACAAAGCCAGTACCAAAGTTTTGTCAGTCATCAATCACCTGGAATTCTCAAATGCCCCATAAACCAAAGCTCTCTGGTAATTACAGCCTTTTTATTATTGGAATGTTTTCATTACTTCGATTTGTTTCTGTAGTGCTGGTGGCAGCAGGTTCGGTTTCAAGTTCTACAACTTGCTGTTCCTTGAGAGGAATGATCCCACTAGCAAAAATATACAAAACGGTCACTTGAAGCGTTTCTGCTAAGTATGTGTGAGCAATAATGATACAAAGATATCAACTGGCAAGAAGGTGGACAAGTGGACAACATGTGTCTTTCACTACTGAAGAACAGGTTGCAATGTTATCGCAGTCTATAAGACAAAAGAGTTTTTCCACCTCCACTTACCAGGTTTGTATTAGTACTGGGTAATAAGTCACACCATAAAACTATTCCAAGAAAATAACTTAGTATTTATTTTGTGCTGCTTTTTTATTTCCTCTTTTAAATCCTGTGATTTTCCTACTAATCCAGCTGTCTTCTCTCTTCGGCTCACCTGGTGACCGCCCAGGCCTGTCACCTTCTGCCTTGCCCCAGAGATGCTGTATGGTGCCCCCCCCCCGCCGTGACAGGGATGGCAGAGAGTCAGGCATCCCCATGTCCTCACCTGGAGAAAAATTAGATGTGGGGCGGAGGGGGTAAGTGCAAGGCCTGAGCATGCCGGAACCATTATCCTGACACTGATGAATGTCCTTTTCCCTGTCTTTCTCCCTCCCATGGATGGCTGCAAATTCGCACATGCTGTGTCTTGTGTGCCTTGATCATGCAGACTCCCTGTGGCTAACAGGGAGCAGATGCAGAGCGGGCAGCACAGCTCTCCCTCCCCGAAGTCTCTGGTAAGTGCGATGCCTTACCATCCTTCTGCTGGCCTACAGTGACAACTCATATTCGCAATGCAAATCTTTCTTACTGGCATGGCAAAGGGTTTTCCAACCACAGCGCTACTGGACAAGCAAAGGATCTGCACATTTGAATTCATCCTTGTTCTTTTTGTTTTAGGGCTTAATCCACAGAGGCACCCCAGATACGCACAAACTGCAAGTATCTGGGGTGCCTACCTCCACACCCTCAGATGCTGGTGCACTTGCCGGCATTTACAACCCCTGGTCCACCAGGAGAAAGGCATGGAGTGCTGAACGGAATGGCTGTTGGCAGGTGAGGGGAAGGTGCTGTGTTGGACACAGGGCATCCAATCAGTGGATTATGAGCACCTGGGGCTGGTGGGATATGAAGCACAGATATTTGCTTATTAGCTTGTTTTATTGTACAGATGCTAAAAAGGCAACTATAACCTGGTGTGCAAGTGCGAATGTAGGTTTATATAGCACACAGGTACAATTTACCTCATGTAACGCCCTAAACGGGCAAGTTTAGTAGATTTTCCTGATGTATATTTCACCTGTGTGCTACTGTATATACACCTGCACTTTCACTTTGGGTTGTATCAGCTGTTTCTGTACTGCTGAGTGGATCAATTTTTCTGCTCCTGTAGTGCTTAGTGCTGCATTGTGTTTTACCGCATAGGATGTTTGGTTTTAGCCCCCCCTCCCCACATTACAGTACTGCCCCTTGTTTTTGAGAGCAGTCTGTTATGTGCAGTTCTGGCTGGTGGGATAAAGCAGTCCTCACAAGGATCACATGGGGAACACCAACCATTTTCGTTCACTGCTAGACTTTTCCAGTATGACCCTCAGCAGTTTGTACAGGCTCTATGGGCAAGCAGCAGGTGAAGCAAGCATTGATCGAGCCCTGGTTGCTGCCCTGCAACTGGACAGCGGGGGCCCTAAGTGTTGCGGCAGCCTTTCAGGCCCCTCTGCCGGCCTTCCACACTGTAGAGTCTGTTGACAGCACTGAGTGCTTCCATTCTTCCACCCTCTTTCCCATCCCACCAACCTGGCTGGTTGTGTAGCAGTGTGTGAGGCACAGAATCATGTGTGGTTGGACATGCAGCCAGGGCTGGGGATACATGGAGGTCCCCATATGTGCGGGGCGAGTCCCCTGCGTACCATCGGCCTGAGCATGCACCTCTCCACGGGTGTGGATCTCTATGGGGACTAGACCCTAATTCAGTTTTCTGATAAGCTTTTTTTTTATTTTTTTAAGTTAAAACAGTGTTTTTATTACTTTATTGAATGTGGTTTTCTGTTTGCCTTATTAGTGTTTATACTGCTTGCTTCCAGATTTCCTAGAAGTTCTATGTTTTTCCAGTGTTAGCTAATCAGTCCAGAGGCAGAGAATTATGGTAAAAGCATTTCTTTTCCTACTCTCTGGAGAAAATCTGGTTCTCTAAACTCTGAGACCCTGAAAAGTTCCAGCAAACATGGGACCGCTACTGGAAGCCATGGACTCCCTGCATCTCAGAACCTTCCTTTCTGAAGAGGCACCCAAGGCCTAGGTCATTGGGACCAACAATCCCCTCCAATGTGGCTCCTTTGACACATGAGTATGCTTTCTTTAAGTAAGGGGGGAGAGAGAAGGAGATTAATTGGCAGCAGGAGGGGAGGGCTCCAGGGGTATTAGACTGGATCTGGATTAAGTTCATTTCCCTGCCATCTAGATGGTGCCTCTGCAGCACCTGGCGGTAACCCATATGGTATGATGCTAAACCCTGTAAGATATGTACATCTGATCAGTTCGAGGCCATGTACCTGATACCTAGAGAATAATGTGCAGTCTATCTGTAATACTGAATCTGTCCTCTGGCTATTTTGAAAACTTTTACTAAAAAAAAAAAGATGATATCAAGAGTGTTGAAAGATATATAAAATTGTTTCCTATCAGTTTACCCTACCTTGTAGAATTCTGACATTGTTTATTTAAAGCACCCCCACCACAAGGTCCCATTAATTCAATAATAATGTACACTGGCAGGGTGGAGTCACAATTCAGTTCTTCAGCCACTAGGGTTCATCGCTGGGAAAATCCACCAGCCCCACAGACATTCTATTAACCCAACTGGTGTACTTATTGAAGTGCTGTCTATCCCAATACAAGCCAGATGGGCCAGTAAAGGGAACGTTTTACTAGCCCAACACAAAAATCTACCAACATTTGGCTGGTGGGCAAGTGACAACGTCACCACTCTGCTAACATATACTAGACCAAATCTCAGGAAAACCAGCAGTGCTTAATGTTCCCATGCCCTCAATTCATTCACTCTGAAAAACACAAAATTCACCACATAAGCTACATAAGCAGTAAGACATGACAGGGTGTGGGTTACTAGTCCCAAACCACATGCTCAGGTGTGTTGTGAGGCACAAGGTGCTTGCACCAAGTGCTTTCAACCACTTGGAAGTGCAGTTCAGGAGTGGTAACCCACACCCTGAAATGTCCTACTATGCTTATAAAATGGGTGTACTGCTAATAAAAAACAGTAAAATAAGTTTATCAGTGCGGTTAGTATTCCTGAACTGCACTGCGTTGGATCATTCTCCACCAATCAGGAAGCAGGATTTCCCCTACCCATTTTATAAAATTTGTGTAGAATCACACAAAATGCCTATCAAGTAATAATGTACTGCTTGCACAAGGTTTATACCAAAAGGGAGTCTGCAAAATCATCATGGTAGAGGCTAGTGTGGATTTGGTGACCATAATGGAGAATGGGGCATGGCCATACCTGGCTACTGTCTGTTCAGAAGAGACAGGGCAGGGAGGAGGGGCTGTACTATATATGGGGAGGTAATCAGGCCATGGAGGTACAGAGGCACCTGGAGGAAACGCAAAGGCTGGAGGTGTTGTGGGTCATCCTGGAGCTGCTATCCATACCAGGGTAGTGTTCAGACCTCCAACACAGGGAGAGGAGTTGGATAAGACACTTGGGGAAGATATCATCAGAATGGCAATTAAGGGGGAGGTGATGCTGGTTGGTGACTTCAACCTGCCAGATGCGGAGTGGAGCCTTCCAACTGCGGTTTCTGCAAGGAGCTGGGCAGTCCTTCACTCCCTGCAAGGGGCTTTTCTCAGGCAGTTAGTCAGAGAACCCACTAAGGATGGGGCAGTGCTGGACCTGGTGCTTACCAACAGGGACAGCACTGCAGACATGGCATTGGGCAGTCCCCTAGGTACCAGTGATCACCATGCAGTGTGGTTTAACATAAAGACAGAAGCAGAGGCAAACCACACAAGGATGAAAGTCTTAAACTTTAGGAGGGTGGATTTTAATGAAATGGGAGACTGCCTCAGAAACTGCCTCGTGGAGGTGGGATTGACGGGGAGGGGTAGAGGTACAGTGGGGGAAAAGGGAGGACATAATTAAGGCAACCAGCTTATGTGTGAAAGAACTGAGTAAAGGCAGAAGGAAAAAGAGATCATTATGGTTTTCTAGGGGAGTGAGGAAGGTGGTGAAGGAAAAAGGGTGGTGGCATTAGGAGGTATGAGGAAACACAGAGGGAGGAGGACAGGAAGGTATACCAAGTAAAACAGAGGGACGCAGGAAAGGCGGCGAGGGGAGCAAAGGCACAGGCAAAGGACAGGCTAGTCAAATGAGTAGCTAAAGGGGATAAGATTTTCTTCAGATACATAAGTGAGAAGAAAGTGGGGGGGGTGGTGAGGATTAGGAGAGTGGAAGTGAACCAAGAAAAAGCTGCCATCCTGAACGGGGCAGGTGGACACAAGTCAATTTTCAGAGGAAAGAGTCCTGAAGGGACTTGCAACTCTTAAGGTGGACAAAGCTATAAGTCCGGATGGGATACACCCAAGGGTAATAAAGGAACCAGGTACTAAAGGAACTCAGGAAGGTGCTAGCTGCCACACTGACAGCCTTATTCAATAGTTCACTGGAAACAGGTAAGGTTCCAGAGGACTGGAGAAGAACTGACATGGTCCCTCTACATGACAGTGACAGCAGGGGGAGATGGCTACCAACTACAGTCTAGTCAGTCTCACTTCAGTGGTGGGGAAATTAATGGAAACCCTGCTAAAGAAAAGACAAGTAGAGTATCTTGAATCCAGCGGGCTAAGGACCACAGGGAGCAATGATTCACTGGTGGTGGTGGTGGTGGAGAATCATGCCACACAAATCTGATCTGATTTCATTGACTGGGTAACCAGGGAAGTAGATAAGGGGAGGGCAGTGGACGTAGCCTATCTGGACTGTACCAAGACCTTCAACACTGTGCTGTACAGGAGACTGATTAAGAAACTGAGCAGCCTAGGGGTGGGATACAAAGTGGTGAATTGGGTTAGAAACTGGTTAACAGATAGGCGACAGAGTGGTGGTTAATGGCACTCACTCTAATGGTGAGAGAGTGACCAGTAGGGTGTTACAGGGCTCAGTTCTGGGACCAGTCCTCTTCAATGTCTTTATCAGAGACACTGCAGATAAACTAGAAGGCTAAGTATACTTTTTTGCAGAGGATACCAAAGTCTGAAAAATGGCAGACACTCAGGAGGGAGTGGAGAGAATGCACAGGTATGCTGGGAAACTTGAGGAGTGGTCAAAAGCATGGCATTTGGGGGTCAATGCCAAAAAATGCTAAATCATGCACCTAGGGCATAGGAACCCAGGAGCTGAGTACAGGATGGGGGAGGTACTGACAGTCATTAAGCAGGAAAGGGGCATTGTGGTTATCATAAATGACTACCTCAAAATGGCAGGGCAGTGTGACAGAGCAGTGGGTAGGGCTAGTGGGATGCTGGGGGTGTATAGGGAGAGTATCTCCAGGAGGAGGAGGGAGATGGTCTTGTCAATGTATTGCTCGCTAGTGAGACCCCACCTAGAATATTGTGTCAAGTTTTGGAGGCCACGCCTTGGAAAGGACATAAGACAGCATGGAGGCAGTCCAGAGAAGAGCAACTAAAATGGTGCAGGGGTTGCATGAGAAGCCCTACAAGGAGAGACTGAGGGATCTCAATATATACATCCTGGAAGAAAGAAGAACGAGAGGGGACATTACAGAGAGGGAACTTACAAGTACCTCCCAGGGGTGAACAGTGTGCAGAAAGCGAGTCTCTTTCAAAGAAGAAACAGCACCAGGCCCAGGGGCATGCAATTAAGCTGGGGGTTAAAGGGTGGGGAAGAGTAAGAGGAATAAGAGGAAGTTCTACTTCAGTGAACAATGGTAGGCTGGTAGGTGCCTGGAACAGACTGCCCGCAGAACTGATGGAGGTGAAAACAGTGGGTGGCCTTTAAGCATGCATGGGACAGACATGGGGTATATTAGTAAATAGGCAGGGAGGAGGGAAGGTTGCCAGAGAACAGTTAGAGTCTGCAGAGACAGACTAGGCAGGGAACAGCTGTGTAGACTAGGTGAGCCAAGCAGTCCTTTTCTGCTGACAAATTGTATGTTTCTGTTATTATCAGATTCCTAAAAAGTCATTTCTAGTCTCTCTCCTTTGTTAGAGTGGCATCGGGACAGGTCTGACTTTGGTAAAGAAACTGGTGTCCATGAACTCTGTGGATCCCTCATGTCTCATCCCCCTCTAATTCCACCTTCACCACCACAGCAAGACGGAAAGCTTCTGATGATAGTAAACTAAGGAGAAATTCCTTCATACTTACCATAATTTCCTTTTCTGTTAGCTCCAACATTGTCAATGGGGAAGGTAGTTAATACATATGGGTAATGTACCCCCCACTGGGGTGGTGGTACAGCCCAAAGCTGTCATATTAGCATAGAGCCCTAGGGATGTGACTATTCCGAATACAGCATTGCCTCAGTCCACATTTGTCCACGCAGTACAGAACTTATTCACAACTATTACTGAAAAATATACGCAGTATTAACATCCACCTCTCCGGATGAATTCTCATAAAAGCAACATATACACCACAAATTCTGTTATGTCTGGAAAAAACAAAGACCTACCTTGTTTTGAAAGTCGACATGCCTTATCCATGCTTCCTCTCTGTGCTGTAAAGCAACAACAGCTGACTAAATATGTCTGAAAAAGGAACACAGACCTATCTTGCACTAAGGGATGATACCACATCCAACACTTCTCATCTTGACCTCCTCTCTATGACTGAGATCAGCAACAGCTAGTTCTGTCCAGTCTGGTGGGCTTCCAAATGTCAACTGCTTGTCGGGAACATAAGCAGCACATTATGGTAAATAAAAAGCAAAACAACAACTGAACTCTCAATGAATGGTGAGGTCCCACGCTGGATCCCCAGCCAAACTTGACTTCAACAGTCTTGATGTCATAGCCTACTACCTTACTGCGTAAGCTGAAGTTTACATACTGGCCATCTGGAACCACAGATGAATCCTTCAAGTGAAAAACCACAATACACCTACAAATCTATTGGACAATATTCTCCAGAGGAGCAGATCCAGGGTAAGGCCCCATAGGCAACACAGCAGCTAACAGAAAGGGAAATCACAGTAAGTATGAAGGAATTTCTCCTTTCCGTATTGTTCCTCGATGTCAACGGGGAAGGTAGTTAAATCTAAAAAGCAGTACTCATCCAACATAGGGCGGGGAAGAATTACGGGTAATAACTGGATTTATTGTCAAGTTCCATGCCAATATCTGTTAAATGGAACTCTGGACCTCAACTATGTAGAACCTAAGAAAAGGCCATGAGGGTCAAATTACATACTTGCCTGTTGAATTCTGTACCAGAACCACAGTCCTCTCCATCCATGGAGCTATGATCACCCCAGAGGAAGGGGTTCTGCTCATAGTGAGCCCTTTCTTTCCATCACATACAACTTGAATCCCTTCCTTAATCACCCGGCTAGGGTCACATAAGCAATACATCAGGAACAAGTCAACATGTCCAAACATCTACTGTACTCTGATGTGTGCAGGTATATACTACCTTGGCCCTATGCATTATAAGATGAGAGTTCATGAGCAATAAATGCCTGGCAAACCGTGAGCCTCCCGGCTGAGCTATCACAGACATGAAAGAAACACAGTTAGAAAAACAGGACTAGCGCATAATCAAGAGTGACCCTACACAGGACGTATGACATCCAGTGCAGGTACCATGGAGGTGAAAAGCCAGTCCGCTAAGTACTTAGGAGAAGGAAACAGGATTTTTATTTACTGAATTTTGTTGACTGGGTAGGCACACTGAGACTAGAGTCCCTTTTGAGGGAACCGGGGCAGATGGTAAACCAGCTGAAATTGAACCAGATGAAGCCAACACTGCACCAGACACTAGACCCCCAGAGGATGCTCAGCCCCAGGTCTTGTCCACTTCTCCTGCAGAAAAGAGGCATTAGAGCTTGGTAGCATAGCCTTGATGGGTTGAATGCACTAAACTCTGGTGCAAGGAAAAATGCCAAGAAAAATACCCACCGGGCACCTGTGGACCCCCAAATCTAAAGTCCTCTCTCTGCAGCCTGACTGACACCATAGCACATCTTTATTACCCCCAACCGAGTAGGCCACCTTGCCAGGATGGTGCCTGCATGAACAAAGACCATACTGACAATCCTGACATCTTGATCACTCTCTCTTGACAGGTGAAGGATGCTGCACCCTGGGCAACCTTGGAAAAACAACACTGAAAACAGCTACACTCCATTAGCATCCCACTGCTGCAATGACACATCCACCTTCTGCCCACCCTGGCGAGAGAATTTTCCTTGATGTCAATAGGATGATCTGAGGGTGATCGACCCTCCTGTATAACAGCAGAAACTTGTGATTAATAACCACTCCCGGCCTGGTGGCGCCGAGGTTGAGGTGCTGGATGCCACATCTCGCATCATGCGGCGACTCGGGTTTGAAACAGACCTGGGCCGGAGGTCGGCAGGGGATGGAGAGGATCGAGCATCGGAGGACTGCTCTCCTCTCCTGGGGAGGGATGCAGGGGCTCCCAGCACAGTTTGCGGCCTCTGGTGGAGACCTGGGCAGGCACAGAAGTCTGGACACAGAAAGGGGCAGGAAGTTGGCAGGCTCAAGCGGCATCAAACTGCACAGGATGCCATTGCATGTCACGTCCGAGGGAGAAAAAGCACAAGAAATACCCCTACCTCAGTAGTAGGCGATAGAAGGGATCAGTGGCTGGGCCCCATGTCCAGTGCCGGGCCTTATCGGACCTGCTCCCGGTCACCCTCCTCCTCTCCGGTCGTGCCACTGGATTATAGATAGAGCGCTGGAGAAGTTGGTGGCCCCACCCAAGGGGGTTCAGAGCTGGGGGGGTCATTCGGCTGGAAGAGGTTGGGGGGTGAGGGCCCGAACCGGAAAGTATGAGTGTCCGGGGGCTTTAGAAGGGCAGGAGAGCACCAGCCGAGTATCCCCGCCAGAGAGAGTCTGCCTACGGTAGGTGAATAAACACAGTATACAAAAAAAAATAATAAATAACCACTCCCCCCGGAAATTAGTCTTCCATTCAGAACATTAAGCTCCTTGCTAGGAGAAATGTCAGAAAAAAAAAAGTGGTCTCCTCCATCCGCCGAGGTGCTATAGATGGTTCCAAGAGTCTATGTTTCTGCACCTCACCAGCAGGACCAAGATGACTGTCGCTTAGAACCAAAGTAGTCCTGGAAGGGAATCAAGGCTAAATATATTGATTTCATGCGGAGGAGATACATGGACACTGCACTGGTCCAGCCTAGGACCACCTCTCCAGGCCAAAAGATTGGCAACGGAGTGCAGTAGAGTCAAATTCCGGCCCTGTGGGGGAATTCTGAGGGCTCTTCTAGCCTGGATAACTAGCTAACTGTAGGAATCTTCTATGCAATAACAGAAACATAGAAACATAGAATTTGACGCAGATAAGGACCGCTTGGCCCACCCAGTCTGCCCATTTCCTTACCTACTGGATAAGCTGCAGATCCTAGTTAACCAGCAGCCTACTTCTTCCTACCCCACCCCCAGAATTGCCTTATGACTATCCCATGCATGCTTGAATTCCACCACTGATTTTGACTCCACAACCTCCTCCGGAAGGCCATTCCATGCATCCACAACCCTCTCTGTGAAAAAATACTTCCTTAAATTACCTCTGAGCCGCCCCCCATCTTCAAATTGTCCCTCTTGTTCTTGCACACTCTTTTTTGAAAGATGCTACCCTCTTGGACTTTGTTGATTCCTTGAGGTACTTGAACGCTTCTATCATGTCCCCTCCCTCCTTTCCTCGAGGCTATACATATTAAGCTCCTTAAGTCTCTCTTCATATGTCCTCCGTGCAGACCCTGCACCATTTTAGTGCCCTCTCTGGACAGCTTCCATCCTGTCTATGTCTTTGCGAGATTGGGTCTCAGAACTGCACACAGTACTCCAGATGGGTCTCACCAGCTGTCTGTACAGAGGATAATAACTTCCTGTTTTCTACTGGTGATGCCTCTCCTATGCATCCCAGTATCCCCACAGCCCTCCTTGCTGCCTTCTCACATTGCTTGCCCACCTTTAGGTCATCTGATATGACTACCCCCAGGTCCCTTTCCATTTTTGTTGTTGTTAGTATCTCACCCCCTATTGTGTACTCTTCCCCTGGGTTTTTGTTTCCCAGGTGCATTACCTTGCACTTCTTAGCATTGAATCTAAGCTGCCATACATTTGACCATTCCTCTAACCTTGCCAAGTCCCTTCTCATCCTTTCCACCCCACCAACAGCACCAAGAAAAACAGGTAGCCTGTCTCGTGTAGAGCCTGGTGCCATGGAGAACACATGTAGGAAAATGACCCATGAAGAAGAGATCATTTCTAGACCCCATCGCTCAGAGCAGCTTTGGGGCAGCCAGGTCATCTGAAATTTCAGCCCCAGACTCTGTCATTACAAGCTTCCCCAGTGCTATTCGAGAGCCTACTCTGTGCAGATGCTAAGCTCACTATAAATAATGCGCTTCTAGATTAAATGTCTTCAGAAGGTTTTAGTTTGAATGCTGGCACAGCATGAGATGGACCACTCTCATTTGACAGATGCCCGAGACAGCCTTGCTAGACTGCTTGAATGACAGCCTGCAGAAACTCTACCCTGTGCACTGTGTGCGAGATATCTATTCCAGAATACTGTCCATTGTCCTATTTGGGTCTGGAAGCCTCTAGCATCTCATTTGGGGTCACACTAAAGGCCAACTCCCTGGCCAAAAGAACATAGCTGATTTCACAGTAGTCCAAATATGTGGTCCAGTGTGACCGCACACACCGTGAATGGCCCTTACAGAGGACATGAACAAACGATGAATGCAAACTGTCTGCTGCTACATCTCCCAGATGAGGAGGCCCACAAAATAAAGTGGCCACAAATATTTTGTCCTTCTGCATTTCTCTGACCTCTGAACCTATGGGTGAACTGACCCAAGGCCGAGATCCAAGAAGGCTAAGGCCCCAAGAACGAGTAAGGCAGAATAGTATACACAAATTGGTGCCATTTGAACAGCATATTTGTCTGCAAACTGCACCCACTGGAAGGCCATGAGTACCTCCCAGAGCAGCCAGGCACTGCTTTCAAAGCACTGCCCCCTGAAGGAGTAACACCGAACCTCAGTTCTGGGTAGCTGGGTTTGCTTGCCCACCATGGCCCATGCCTGATCTCACTTAATCTCCGAGATTGAACTTTGGACTTAATCATGGAGATTGAAGAGAACATTTCATAACCAGGGTAGATGTGGACAGCATGGGGTTCACAGTTAGAATCTCAATGTTGTGAGCCTTCTTGAGTTGCAACCCATTAAAGCCTCAGTAATAAACCATGAAAGTGACATTGAAACAAGTAAAGAAAAAGGGTGGAGTGGAGGGACAGGGTGGGTACCACTCCTCCTTCTCCTCAGAGAAAGATAAACTCCTCCATTAGACAGATTTTGTTCTGCCTGGTCAGGATTCTCCAGACCCCTCCCTCCCGTCTACTTCTTGACCACGGAGGGGCCGCCTGCAAATCTGGGTGAGAAGGATCACCTGCCCTGGCATACCTGGACATGCCTGTTTGCTCCCCTGACCTGAAGAGCCCTCTTGGATTTGGGCATCCTCACAGGAACATTGCAGGTACATTGCAGCAGAGGGACTGTAAGGAAAGGTATGTCTCTTTGCAGACGACACAAAAATCTGCAACAGAGTTGATGCACAAGGTGGGGTGGAAAGGATGAGAAGGGACTTGGCAAGACTGGAGGAACTGTCAAATGTATGGCAGCTTAGATTCAATGCTAAGAAGTGCAAAGTAATGCACCTGGGAAACAAAAACCCAGGGGAAGAGTACACAATGGGGGGTGAGATACTAACAACAACAAAAATGGAAAGGGACCTGGGGGTAGTCATATCTGATAACCTAAAGGTGGGCAAGCAATGTGAGAGGGCAGTAAGGAGGGCTGGAGGGATACTGGGATGCACAGGGAGGGGCATCACCAGTAGAAAACAGGAAGTTTTTATCCCTCTGTACAGACAGCTGGTGAGACCCCATCTGGAGAACTGCGTGCGGTTCTGGAGACCCAGTCTCCGCAAAGACATAGACAGGATGGAGGCGGTCCAGAGGAGGGCAACTAAGATGGTGCAGTGTCTGCACCAGAAGACATATGAAGTGAGACTTAAGGAGCTTAATATGTATAGCCTCGAGGAAAGGAGAGATATGATAGAAACTTTCAAGTACCTCAAGGGAATCAACAAAGTCCAAGAGGGTAACATCTTTCAGAAAAGGAGGTGTGCAAGAACAAGGGGGCACAATTTGAAGATTGGGGGGGGGGGCGGTTCGGAGGTAATGTGAGGACGTATTTTTTCACAGAGAGGGTTGTGGATGCATGGAACAGCCTTCCTGAGGAGGTTGTGGCGTCAAAAACAATGGTGGATTTCAAGAATGCATGGGACAGTCAGTAGGCTGTTGGTTAACTAGGATCTGCAGCTTATCCATTAGGTAGGGAAATGGGCAGACTGGGTGGGCCAAGCGGTCCTTATCTGCCGTCAAATTCTCTGTATCTATGTTTAGGTATGGCCTGAGGCCTGACCTGTGGGTCACCAGCTTGGAGTATCTCAATTAAGAGAAATAGTATGGGCTTGTGCAACTCAGCCTAAACACTGCCAGATGGTGCCACAGGTGCACCACCCCCACCCTCTGAGGGTCCAGTTCGGGAAGGGAACACACTAAACATGTTAGACTGCATTATACATAGCGGCGACAGTATGACTCCATAGGAGAAAGGAGTCATAGTCCTCCTGCAGGTCTTACATCTCTAGAAAAGGGTCTATGATAAACCGTGGTGCCACCAACCTTTGCCAAACTTTGCGGAACTTGTCAAACATGATGTAGGCGAGTTAGGCTACACCCTCGCTGTGACTGATGGCCCACTTTTCTACCTCCTTATTTCCTAGCAACAGTTAACGCTCTTCTCTTTACTCTTCTTCTTCCCCCCCACCACCCTAGGTTGGCCACCTAGCTTAGCTCTTTACTATCCCTACTAAACTTGCTACTAGTTCTCTCTTTTCATTCTTTTTCCATTTCCATCCATCCAGTCCCTGTAATGACACCAAACACCCGGAGAGGTGTTGTGTAAAGTGCATAAGTGCATTGTGTGTAAAATAAATATGAAGGCTATTTTAGATAGCAGGAATGAATACAGTTAATAAAGCCTTTTTAAAGAAAAAGGATTTAAAAGTCATATAAAACAATAATAATTTCATAATTAGTACAGTTATAAGAAATCCTAAAGGTATTTTCATGAATTACATTATAAACTTGTTACTGTATAAGGTTCTATGTATAAAAGTGCTTAGTCACTGTGGATCAGAGATATAGAGAGTCAATATCGGTGGATATATACTGTACCTTTAACTGAACCAGGAAGTCCCTAAATAACCCCCCCCTTGGTTTAAAACAACATGTTCAGACATGAAACAGCATGTCCAGACTTGTAAATAAAAAGGGTTTAATCAGGCGACCCCCCACCAAAATATATAACTACCTCTTCACAGAGTTTACTTCAGTTCAGCCCAGTGGGGGTCAGCCCTGAAAGAGGAGGAGATGTTCTACTGCTACTATAGACAAGCTGTTGAATGCAGATGAGAAGGGTCTTAGGAGCTCTAGAATCCAGGACTGTACTGTGCGAGAAACTACTGATGTTAAGTAGTGATTTTCTTTTGCAATTTTTGTTTTTATTTGTTTTTTTCGAAAGTTTGAAAAATAAATATCATGCCAAGGTGTGTTTTAAACCTGTAAATTTGCCTCGTCTGAATTTATTACCACACACTGTGACAAACCTGGTGTTAGACGTGGGATGGTACTGGTTGTCCAGAGAAACAAGTGAGAGACCAGTACCCAGATACCAGCCCTGATATCCAGATATAGGGGGCAAAGAGCAGGATGACGCACCTCCAGGATCTCGTTGATGCCAAGGATCTGTTGAAGGAGGAGGGCTTACCCATGTGCATACCACAGCCCAGGTGAGGAGTACTGGAAGAGCTATTGCCTGGATTGGAGTTCGATGGAACGCCGAGGTGGACCAGTGCCAGAGAGAATCAGAGTACCCCCGCCAGGTGCTGATGGAAGGTTCCCGACTGGAGGATTTCGTCGCCGAAGCAGAGGACCAGGATCCATGGGTTCTAGAGGAGGAGGAGCCCCTGATGGAACCTTTGTTGCCAGTCACTTCTGAAATCCCGTTGTTGCCCATTTTTCCGGGCTGCTGCTACTTGGAGGACGATGAGATGAAGGCCCTACGTAAGACTGTTTCAGGAAATTTGCATACTGGGGTGAAGACTACAAGCAACAGGGAAGACACCATGGTGGTTGAATGGACTTTCCCATGTTTTGAACCCCTGTGATATGGTATGAAATGTTTGAAACATGTAATGTTTAAAATGAATATAGCATTAAGGCTGGTGCTGAGTAGTCAGTTGAGGATACTAGAACAGTGTAAGGTTGAAAGGAACCGTATGTTAAAATAAGGGTTGAAAGAAACCCCAAAGGTTTTGGGAGCTAGGAACTGGCTGGTTGATGTTCGGCATGAGAAGGCTCCTTGTCTACCAGAAAATATATGAAAGGGAAATGGATAAATGAAATGTATGAAATCATTACAAAAAAAATAACATAAAAGAATGTCTATACTGTATGACATAAAATGAGGAACCTAGGGTCATGGAGGATCTACGTATGGGGTGGAACCTATGATTGGGCCCCTGAGTGGAAGCAAGTGATGGGTATGGAGGAAGCTCAAAGTCAGCATAAAACTGCTGTGTATTGCTTCCTCTTTTTTAATGTACTGATGAAGATACAATAGTGGGTGCACAGGGCTGAAACAATGCCAAGTGATGGGTATGGAGGAAGCTCAAAGTCAGCATAAAACCGCTGTGCATTACTTCCTCTTTTTTAATGTACTGATGAAGGTACGATAGTTGGTGCACAGGATTTTGAAATGATGCCAAGTGATGGATTCTGAAACGATGCCTATTGATAGATGCCTGATATTACATATGAAATGTCTCAGTTGTAGTAACCAGAGTGAAATAGAGGACAGATAGTCACTACAGACTGAAGTCCTCTGAGAGCACAGATGGGTACTGTGCTGAACTGTATGACAGCCCGAGGGTAATGTGAAAGTATTGTCATATTGCAGTAACTTGGTATGGCAGACAATACTAAAAATAGCTGAATTAAGGGACCCTGGGGTGAAGCTTTCATAGTGGGTGACAGAAAGTTTCACCCAACCCCCATTCTACTGTTTTGGTACAATATTTATGACTGAGGGGGGTTCTTGAAAAAACAGTATAGTTTTGAGAACTGTTTTTATCTTAAGGAGGAAGGTGTGTGGCGGAGTTAGGCTACACCCTTGGCTGTGACTGATGGCCGACTTTACTACCTCCTTATTTCCTAGCAACAGTTAATGCTTTTCTTCTCCCCCCCCCACCCTAGGTTGGCCACCGAGTGTAGCTCTTTGCTATCCCTACTAAACTTACTACTAGTTCTCTCTTTTCATTCTTTTTCCATTTCCATTCATCCAGTCCCTGTAATGACACCAAACACCCGGAGAAGTGTTGTGTAAAGTGCATAAGTGCATTGAGTGTAAAATAAATATGAAGGCTATTTTAGACAGCAGGAATGAATACAGTTAATAAAGCCTTTAAAAAAAAGGATTTAGAAGTCATATAAAACTATAATAACGTCATAATTAGTGCAGTTATAAGAAATCCTAAAGGTATTTTCATAAATTCACACTTAAACCTGTTACTGTATAAGGTTCTACACTGCACTTTAACTGAACCAGGAAGTCCCGTAAATACCCCGGTTTTGAAACAACATGTTCAGACATGAAACAGCATGTCTAGACTTGTAAATAGAAAGGGCTTAGTCACGTGACCCCCCCCCCACCAAAATATATAAATACCTCTTCACAGAGTTTACTTCAGTTCAGCCCAGTGGGGGTCAGCCCTGAAAGAGGAGGAGATGATCTACTGCTACTGCTACTGTACACAAGCTGTTGAATGCTGATGTTAAGTAGTGATTTTCTTTGCAATTTTTTGTTTTCATTTATTAGTTTTCGAACTTTTGAAAAATAAATCTCTCACCAAGGTGTGTTTTAAACCTGCAAATTTGCCTCGTCTGAAGTTTATTACCACACGCTGTGACACATACCAGACTGCATTAAACACAAGGAGGACAGCATGACTCCATAGAAGAGAGGGGTCACTGTTCTCTGGCAGGTCCCGTTACTGGCCCTGCTGAACAAACCTGTCAAACATACTAAATTGCACTATACAAAGAGAGAACAGTATGACTCTATGGAACAGAGGGGTCATAGCCTCCAGCTGGTTCTGCTGCTGACCCAGCCGAACAAATACCAGACTCTAGCACCTCAGGATGCCCAGTTCAACACACTGTCCCTCAGAGTCCAATCTACTCTACCCGACACCTCGGGGGGGGAGGGGGACCTCACTGTGTTCCCTAAATAGACAGCCTGCTCTTCTCTGTTCACTCCAAACAAGAAAAGAAAATGATCTTATCTCTGCTCTGCCAGAGTATTGCAATCCTGCTCCCGTTGTAATGGCGACATCCACGAATGACCAACCCCTCTTTGCAACTCCTCGCCTAGCTGGCGCTAAATACATGGCTGGGGAGGCACACTGACCGAACCAAGTTCATTTCCAGAAGGGATTGCTGTGAGAAGGAGGCACATGCCATGGTCACACCAAATGTGAGCTTCAAATCTGTACCTGCTAGATCTCCACGCTCACTGCTCTGCTCCAATCATCAGGGTATAGTTCACCTTGGAGCTAAGGCAGTGACAAACCACTCACACCACTGGAGATTAAACACTCACCCACTCAGCCCCCTACCCTTGGATGAGCAATGTGGTGGAAATAGTTAAGGAACACTGTTTGGGACAGGCATGAGTGCATGTGCACAGAATGATGTTATCTGATCATGTGACATCAGAGAAACAAATAAATTACCTTATCTGTGATATTGCTTGTGCTGTTTGGATTAACACAACAAAACCACTCCAACATTCTTGCAAATTTCCTACTCATACATGTTACAGATGTGACCACAGAGTTCCCTGCCTAGCAGCAGAGCCCAGTGGGTGGGACATGCATGGGCAGAACATGAGAGAATGAATGGGTGCAGCCAAGGGAGAAAAACAAACTTTCCTATCTGGCGACATGGCTTGTGCTGCCTGGATTAACAAATCCAAACCAAATCAAACCACTGCAACACGTCACATGACAAACGAATGGACGTGCCTAAGGAACAAATAAATAATCTAAATCTGTGACAGGGCTTGTGCCATTTGGATTAACAACACCACTCCACTATTCTGGCAAATTTCCTAACCATACACGTTACGGCCGCGCTCACAGATGTCCCACTTAGTAACGGAGCTCAATGGACAGGATGCATGAGAATGGCGTTGAGAGGGAGGTGTTGGCCAAGTGCCCACCACGTGTCTTTGTCAAACGCGTGAAACATGGCTGCATACGAGCCAGGCTAGAAACTGAAGGCTCGCTCTCAAAGATGAGAAATGTGGCCTGTAGGAGTCTCAAACTGCAAAACTGGGAGCTCTAGCTCTGTCCCCCATTCAACAGAGATGCTTAATGTGACAAAAACAGTCATAATTTGAGACAGAAGTTTGCAGACAGTCAACCATGCAGCCAGAAAGAGCACCCAATGGTGTGAATGTCTCCTGCGCTAGCTCCTGCTCTGAGTAGCTGTTCCCATGGCAAAAACACGGGAAAAGAAAAACAAACCAAAACTGCCTAATACAAAAAGCAAAGACAGTCTGGTTTGCAGATGACACGAAGATCTGCAACAGAATAGATGATCCAGATGGGGTGGGCAGAATGAGAAGAGATCTAGATAAACTAGCAAAATGGTCGGAAGAGTGGCAACTGGGGTTTAACACAAAGAAGTGCAAGATCATGCACATAGGGAAGAGAAACTCTGAAGCCACCTATAGGTTGGGAGAGGAATTGCTGGCAGTCACACGGGAAGAAAGAGACTTGGGCATCATCATCACAGATGACCTGAAATCATCCAAGCAGACCACTAAAGCAGTAGGTAAGGATAGAGGGATGTTGGGGTGTATTAGTAGGGGTATCACAAGTTGTAAGCGGGAGGTAATATTCCCTCTTTACAAGACACTGGTTAGGCCCCATCTGGAGTACTGCATGCAGTACTGGAGGCCACACCTTCACAAGGATATTAACAAAATGGAGGCAGTCCAGAGAAGGGCAACCAAAATGGTGCAGGGACTGCATCAGAAAACATATGAGGACAGATTAATGGAGCTCAATATGTATACCCTAGAGCAAAGGAGGGAGAGAGGTGATATGTTCGAAACATTCAAACACCTTAAGGGCATTAACAAGGTGAAAGAGTCGAACATGTTTCAATACAAGAAAACTAGCAGGACAAGAGGACACAGCATGAGAGTAGAGGGAGGCCGATTAAGGGGTAATGTGAGGAAGTTCTTTTTCACAGAAAGGGTGGTGGATGCATGGAACGGCCTACCTCAGGAAGTGGTGGATATGAATACGGTGCAGGGCTTCAAACAGGCATGGGATAAGCATAAGGGAGCAATACAGATGAGTATCAATAGGCAGGCCATTGACAGAGTAAAGGCCTATGGCACATTCATAAGGCAGAAAAAGAAATGGACAGACTAGATGGGCCTTGCGGTCCTTATCTGCTGTCAACTTCTATATTTCAATGTTTTAGTAACCATGTTGCTGGAGATGTTTTGGGGCAAAAAAAACCTGACCTAACCAGCTGACTAAGCTACCCCACAAGAAATTAAAGAACAGTTTTACTTACCCTCGAGACACCAGGCTAAAAATCCCCACATAGACCTATAATGTAGAAAACACCCTGCTATGGCTAGTGGTCCCCATCCAGGCACTGTAATCGGAGTTTTCTAGCAGATTAGTCAATTTCAAAGCCTGAGCTTAACAGCCAAGAATTGTAAATTTAGGGGTACTTCCTGCAAGCAGGCAGACCCAACCTGCCCAACAGTCGCACAATCTTGAGAAAACAAAAAACAGACAAATCTTCCTCGGAACTCTGTCTATGCTTCCTTCCCCTTGAGTGGTACAAATGTTCACATCCCTAGGGTCCCATGCTAATATGACAGCTTTGGGCTGTACCACTAACCCCAGTGGGGGAGCAATTTATCCACTGTATTAACTACCTTCCCCATTGACAACGTGGCGTGATACAGAAAAGGTTTAAGGACTGCCCCTTCATTTGGCCATAGATTTTTCTGCGATACATGGGCTCGCAGTAATGAAACACATCTGCTTATCAGAACTGGTGGAGGCACACATTTCTGGAATCTGCTAAAACAGATGATTCTGTTGGCATGGTGATGGTAATTTAAATGACTGTGATACCGTGGGGTTCTTTAAACCTTGAGTTTGGAATACAAAACTGTCGGGATAAAGAATGTTTTCCTTTCTGTAGGTTCCAAAGATGACCATCCTTGTAGGATATTTGTATCTTCTTCCTCACTGTAGTAGCTGAGAGTAAGGCAAGCAGCATAAATAGTAAGTTTTCAGCTGCCCAGATGGCCCAGTGCCCTGCCGTGCAGACAACCTGGGTTTGGAAGCGAACCTGAGTCGCCATGCTGGAGCATAAGTCAGGCTATGGTAGCTGCTGTCTGGTAATGTGTCTCAGTCTGGGAGAGTCGATGGCAAGCTTCAGCGACCTCTGTGGGTGGGCCAAGGAGCTTGCTCCTGTTGCAGGGGGATGTGCTGCATGCAAACCAGAACAGGCTCTGCTCATGTCAGGGGAGGTTGAAGGGACTAGAAAAATGGGGAGGGGGAGCATGGCCATCTAAATGACAGTCGGTGTCCTGTGTTTCCTTGGGTCCTTGACTCTGCTGGCACTGTATCTTAGTCTACATATGGGACTGTTTTGAGGGGTGGGTGAGAGGATGGCCTTCCCTTCTCTCCCAAGCCCCTACTATGGCAGGCAAAGCAGGCCTGAACAGGGTATGTGCCTGGGAGCAGGGTTTATCCCTGACAAGATGTATGCAGCTGTGGAGAACAAGCTGTATAGAAAACAAAAATGTAGCCGGCCTGGTGTCGCTGAAGGCTGAGGCGCTGGATGACTTATATTTGGCTACACCAGCAACCTCGGGTTGTTGGGGAGACGGCATGGGGGAGGCGGGAGCAGGACTGAGCTGCATAATGGCAGCTCTCCTCTCCTGGGGGGGGTCACCGTCCGCGGCCCCGGGTGGGAGTCTGGAGGTGGCACAGGGGGTAACGTGTGACTGGTAGGGTGGGGCGTCCTGCAGTGTGTGGCATGTATGTGCCTCCACATGCGATGCTAATGCCAAGGACACGAGGGTGGGCGGAAAAACAGGGAAAATGGATAATTAAATAATAGAAAGAAAAAAAATGCTACTCTTTCCAGTTAATGGGAATCTGTAGGTTCATACTGTCAACTCTGTATATTGCTCATACCTGCCCCCCACCCCGATCTATTAATCACCTATGGAGAGGTCTAGTGTTAACGTTGTGCTGAATTTTCATATTAAAGACACAAGCGGCATCCTTGGGTTAGCCAGCACCATTTTGTCATGTGCAGGCATGCCTGGTGATATCAACACCTACAGCCAGTGTCCATTCATGCGTACAGCGCTGGTGAAGATTTCTTTCCAGATAGTCCTGTTGACTTGGAGGTTTGTGTTAGGGACACTTTGCATGCCATTTCCTAATGCGATAAAACGTTTGGAAATGGCACATGAAGGATATAAACTGTGTTGTTGAACAGATACCCAAGGCTAAAGCTTTAAAATGCAAAGCATGGTTATACAGTACCTGAAGCAACTCATAATGACCAAGGGGTGACCCAAAGTCAATTTGTAGGAGACTGCTTATTAAAAAAAACCTGACCTTTCAGGACTACCTCTTCATTGTAGTGCAAATGGAGTTGCAGGGAAACCCGACATTTTCTTTCTGATGATGAGAATCAGGAGACTTCCAGGTTTATTTTTCCCTGTTTTGAGTTGGTCTAGTACCACACTACTTACGTAATCTACCCACTTCGTGGATTCTGCCACCATGTCACTGGTCCAGACAGCACTTATTAATTGTAAAACACATACAACAACATTTTCTATAACTGGAACATCCAACATGTCTTCAAAATAAATGTATTTCTTTAATCACTAAACCCCAGTGTTTCACCAATATGGCTTCTTCATGCAGTGCTTCTTTTTTCTGCTACCGTCCTGATTTACATTTTGTTTGTTATGTATCAGTCTCTTGGTTGCCTGGCTCTGTGTAGAAAGCTTAAAGTACAATATTTCAGTTTGGCTCTTATCAGCGAATAAATCTTGAATATACTGGGCCTTGCGTTACAGAACGCTCACCAGCAGAAGAAAGGAGCAGTCCTAAAGAAGCCTTACTGGCAAAACAATGGGGTTTAGTGATTACAAAATAAATGAAATGTATCTTAAAGATGTGCTGTATAATTTTACAAAAAAGCTGCATGTGCCACTCCCCTTTAAGATATGTGGTTTCAGTCTACCTGGAATCTGCTCACAAACAAGAATCCTGTATCAAAACTGGCAATTTCCTGTGCAACCCCCAGTTCTACTTTAACTGGGAACAAAAACTATAATGCGAAAGAAATGATGTGACCTAACCGGGGATTTAATCCATGCCCCCAGAACACCGTCCCAGTGCTCCACCACTGAGCTACTGGGCTCAAATAGCAGCCTGAGGGTCCTACAGTCGCTTTCTTTCTCTGACTGAGTATTCTGCAACTAGGAACAATTGAGGCTGCCACGTGAACCTGATAACTTAGTGGTAGAGCACCAGTGGATGGTGGTCTGGAGGCCAGGGGGTTCAATTCCCAGTTAGAGCATGTTATTTCTTTCTCATTACAATTTGTGTTCCAGTTGCTGAGCAGTGGCTAATACTGCGTCACTAACTAATAATAACTATCTAGATTACTTATTATACACCTCGCTCTCCCTTGGCCTTTTTAAATTCCTGCACCTACCTCTTGTAACACTGCAGCTCCTCCTGTGCAACCAGCAGCTGCGCTTTGAGTTGATTGCGCTCCTGCAGCACCTCCCTCAGCTCCTGCAGTGTAAATCGAGGGCGGTTGGGGTCCTTCAGATCAATCATGATCTTGTCTGTTTCATGGTTAGACTGTAAAAAAGACAGCATCTTGTCTTCAGGCCAGCAAAAAATAAAGCATATACAAAGCTAATCCTCTGCCAAACAGTACAAAGCGCAGTCGTTTGCTGCAAGAATTGAATATCCTTGTAAGCAGCAATGACTTAATCTCCTTTTTATTCCTGAATGTAATATTTATGGAAGAGTTCTAAACCGATTTCAAACCAAACTGACAAGACTATGTGACTACTCACTACTGGTTTATAATATTTCTATCCTGACTTGTACCCTTTTCTGGTTCTCCCTCATGTTCTTTAGAGGCTGCTGCATCTGTGTTGGTGTGACGACAGTGCCACTTGTGACCAACAATCTGGTGGCACATGCACACCTGAAGACTTGAGGCACCATTTTCACATTGTTAGCGTGGCACAAGCCGTGTTTGTACTGCTAACCTGGAATTAACGCCAGCAATCGAGCGTACCCATATTCAAAGAACGCGGATACATGCACCCCGACAGTGCCATCACCCACAATATTGTGTTGCAGCGATGCAAATGAGGGTTCCTCATGCATATGGCGAGCACAATGTTGAAAGTATTCAGAAGCGCTAAACGGCCGCCAGCAGTGGTGCAGATTAACTTTTGAAACCCAGCCCTTAACAGTGCGAGATCCGCCTGCCCACTATGAAGGGCTGGGCACCTAGTGGATCAGTGTCCCTCCCCTGCCCCGATCCCTGTTCACAGACATAAGAAAAATCTCAGTGGAAGTTCAGCCCCTGCCCCAATCCCCTTCACAGACATAAAAAACTCTCAGTGGTAGTTCAGTGTCCCCCCAATTCACCGACTGATGCCGTCTCTCTCATACACATCCCCAGTGGTCCAGTGGTCCCTCCCACCTCCTTAATCCATGTCAAACGAATAAAAAAACTCCCCAATTCCCTGGTAGTCTAGTGGTCCCCCTTCCTGAGACCCAATCCATGTCAAATTAATAGGAAACTCCCCAATTCCCTGGTAGTCTAGTGGTATCTGCCCCCCAAACCCCAATCTGTGTCAAATGAATAAAAATCTCTCCGATTCCCTGGTAGTCCCCCCCCCCCCGGACGTGTTAAATGAATAGAAAACTCCCGATTCCCTGGTAGTCTAGTGGTCCGCCTCCCCCTGCCCCGATCCATGTCAAATGAATTAAAAACTTCCCGATTCCCTGGTATTCTAGTGGGCCCCCCAGCCCTGATCTGTGTCAAATGAATAGATCATTATATATTTTATTAGAATTTTGTTAACCAGGTAAACCAATGAGACAATTGAGTCCCTTTTTCAGGGGCGACCCGAATTAGTTACATACAACAGCAGCTCACAGTGACAATATACTGCGTAGGCATTTCAGTACATAAAATTATACAGTTGGTAAGGACACAAACAAAAACTAAAATTACACAACAGGTAAAAACAGAGGATAGGAGCCAGTTATGAATACCAACCACTGTAGTAATTAGTTACAGACATTTAAGTACAGAAATACATAAGTGGTTTCATTCAGGTGTGCGTTGCCATTTAATTAGAATAGGGAGACTTGCATTCAGATCAAATCAGCTAAGGGCTAGGGAACTTCAGGGCTGAAGACAGCACTGACAAAGTGCTGGGGCCAAGGGGAGCATTTTGAGTTTCTTTAGAACTGCATGATGGTTGAACTTGCATAAACTTCTAGAGGTAGGGAATTCCAAAGTGGTGGCGCAGCTGCAAAGAAGGGATCTACTGCAGGCGGCAGACTGGACCCTAGGGGTATGCCATGTTAGTAAGTGATCTCAGTGACTTGGCAGGTCACCTATATTGAAGTAGGGTGGAGAGGCTAGGAAGAGGAGCAGTAGGTTGTAATAGTTTATAGGTCAGACACTACATAGGGAACCACAGTCTTACCTCCCAGGAGGGCCACCATAGTGAGGTATGGACATTGCAGTGGTGTTCTCGCGGATGGGCACCAGCAGGAAAGCATGCTGTTCTGCTGCAGAGTGTCCTTAATTTAGCCAGAACAGCGTTTTGAGCGGATTATAAGATTGGGGCTGCATAAAAGAAGGTAGTTAGTAGTGCACTGTTATTTACTGCGAGCCACACAGGAGTAGAGAGGTAGGGAGAGAGTCTGTATAGTAGGCCAAGCTTAGGTTTAGAGTTTTGGAGAGGGAGTCTACATGGGGTTTGAAAGACATATCTTGGTCTAGTACCACACCTAGATATTTAAATGACTGCACTACTTCCAAGTTCATGCCTGAATTAGCAGAAAGTTTGAGGAGGTGTTTATTATCTCCTGTCATATTCATTTTTATTGTGACTGTACCTGTGCCCCGTGCCTTGACTGTTTTGACTCTGCTGCTTCCTGCTCCCAGGAGAGTTCCGAATGCCTCATCGACGAGGGATTTTGCCGGCTTCCTGAGGTGTATCCAGGCGTTTAAGGTTCGTGTTGCCCTGTTTGCTCTTCCTGGATTACTTGACCCAAAGCTGGGAGAGCTCTCCAGGCCGCGCCCTGGTGTGTTTCTGTGGGTCGCTGCTGGAGGGCAGTCAGCGGTTCGTTTGGGACTGGGGAAGTGCTTGGCTCAGGGGTATTCTTTTTTAAACTCTGTTTATTTTCAGTCATTTATCAATGAATATGAAAGTACATTATCTGATTTCAGGTATAGGATACATCACAGGATACATTATAGTAGGTAATACGTAGCCCTTCATTCATTGTTACAGCATACTGGCGGTAAAAAACACTATTCATTACTTATCCAGAAAAATCTACCAAGATTGGCTTATACAGCAAGACTATGGACAACCATTCCTAAATATTTTTGAAAAGTCCAGAGAGTCCTTTCTTTTCAGATAGGCTTGTGTCTGCGACGTAGCCTAGCCATGCCATTAAACAGAATGCAGAGAGTTATTCCCTAAATAAAAAATAATGAAGATGCCCCCTCAAGTTGCTCACAGATATTCTAAAACGTTTACCATACATGTTTTTAAGGAAAGGCTTAAGCAATAAAAGACCCCTGATCAAGCTAGCTATCCCTACCCAAACCACACCGCTAGATGGAAGAAGACTTTCTCACAAAAAAGGTATTCTAAATATAAGAAACATTTTTCATCGAATTTAATATATTCTCTCCCCAACATTTGAACAGGTCCATTCTGCAACAGACTTAAAACAGAATTTTACTTATGTTTAGAACATTTCTCCCTCAAGCTTGGCTAAAAATAACTTAAATACCAGTGCTAAACAATCACTGAGTCCCTCAATTAGGTTAGTCCCAACTTTCAGGTTTCACAGTCCTCTTCCTCCATATCTGGATGACCAGGTTTAGCAAAGTCCGCTCGGATAAAGTCTAACTTATGACCCGCCTCAGCTGGATCATTGTAAAGATAAGTTTTCCCGGCGTAAATAATCTTCAGCCTCGCCGGCATCTGGAGAGAACGGTTAATGCCTAACTCTCGTGGGCCAGCACGAACGGCATCGAATCCTTGCTGCCTCATCCTCGCGGAGTAACTGAGATCAGGAAAGCACCGTTCCATCTGAGAGTGTAAGTGCTCCTGCTGTTTTTGCTTTTTGCAATATCTGGTCTCGGACATGTACCCCAATGGTGACAACTAGGACAGTACGGGGGTAACTTGGGGTTGTTAGGTTATCGTTGTGGTGTAATGCGATAAGCTCAGACAATCAAATTATCTGTACTTAGCTAGAATAACTCCTGTAGAAGCCGATGCATGTAGTCCATCAAATTTGCTCCCTCTACTCCTTCGGGTAGTCCCAAAAACTGGAGATTACAGGCTCTATTTTCAAGGAATTCCAGTCTTGTACACAGTATTTTATTTTCTTTTAACCCCCATCTGTCACGGTTGCTGTTTTAGAAACTGTGGTAGTAAGGTCAGTGTAGTTTGTTTCCATAACTGATACTTTGGTTTCTACTTGAGACAGTTTGCTATTATAAGTTTCAGCTTTTATCTATTTGTTGAACCGCTTGCAAAATAGCATTGACTGTGGCCTCTAAGTCCCCAGGTTTCCTGTCCGGGTGCAGGCCATGTGTAGGAGTACTCGCAGATGGCGTGGTGCCTTTCCCTCAGCCCGTTTCTTTAGAAGAGTCTGTTTTATTCCTCCCTATCGTAGGATTTGGCTGAAATCTCTCCAGAAGCTCCGTAAAGACTTTCACTGTCCAGTAAGATTGGTGGTTAGGTAGGTTTCTGCCATTTTATAGGTAGTTTTAACTTTTTATTGCTGCAACAATCCGGAGCAACTTGAGAAGCATCTACTGCTGTTGGCTGCTAGCCATGCCCCGGCTAAGGGGCATTCCTTTTTTTTTTTTTAAACTTGATTTTTTTCATTAATTATTCCAGAAATTGGGAGTTCAGTTTTAACAAGTCCATCTGTATACACAAATTAAAAGTAGAGAGTAAACAATCAAGTACATATCTGATAAATAGCTGCCAAGACATGAATTTTCATTTAATTTCTTATACAATAAAATTAATGGGGGGAAGAAGGCACCATACTGTCACAGTGTAAAGCATAGAGGAATTATATAAATAGAACCATAGGTGAGGGTAATTACTATTTAAATTGGCTAACTGGAGATAGCTTTATCCATGACAGCTAAATAGTGAGAGGAGACACCTGGGAGGGATACAGGTCTCAGGTACCAGATCTTGTCTATGAATGACGATCTGCAGCCACCAGGAGACCAATAACCCTGTATCAGGATAGTTTTTCCTGTATTTTTGCCGTCATACTCTCCATCAAAATATATATCATGGAGTTGATCTTCCCAAGCCCTAAGAGTGGGGGGACCATCAGCCAACTTTTAGTAATAATATTCTTGGCCGCGGTCAATAGAATCAAGGCCAAATATAATTTAGATTTATTTTTAAATCCGTGGGAAGTGTAGTAGTATTGCTGTGGCAGGACTAAGAGGAGTCAGTTCCAGCATAAGACTGTTATGACCCTTCCACTTCCTCCAAAAGCCATTGAGGATGGGGCAGCCCCAGAAAATGTGGAAGTGGGTGGCCCCATGGGCCCCACATTTTCTCCAGCATGAGGCATCTCGTGAGGGAAGATATTTGGAGGTTATATGTGGAATACGAAAGAAACGGGAGGACACTTTCCAGGAAAATTCACGCCAACTATATGAATTGGTTATTTTATGGTGTCTCCTCCATATCCACATCCAGTCCATCCTGGACAAGTCCACCTGCATCTCTCTTTCCCAGATCCCTTCAATCCTCCTCCAGGGATCACCTGGTGAGGAGATGTATGCCCGGTAAAATCTGGAAATTAAGTGTCTGGGCTCTGTCTCTGCCTGTATTAATAGTAAAAGTGTAAACAATGGTGGAATCTCCTCCGTGTCCACTGTTAAGGACACTACAGTCTCATGAAAGTGTCTAATTTGAAAATATCGAAACCAGTCTGTGCTTGGGAGGGAAAATTCCTCCCTTAATTGCATAAAGGTTTTAAAGTTACCATTTGAATAGAACTGATTTGTGTGGGAAAGCCCCATAGAGGACCATTTATTAAAACCTTTATCTACACCCAAGGGGTTAAACCTCCGATTCTTCCAAGGGACCCCTATCCAGAGAGCACCAAATGAGTTTGCAGATAGAGACAAGAATCTTGACCATGTTCCAAGATAACTCCTAAAATAAACTGATATCTCCAATCCAGATCAGTCATAGAGGGAGGCTGGGAAATGGCTGACGATTTAATTGAATATCTGATAGTTCTTGTTCTATATCTCCACCATGGCCCAGACCCTCTTGGGCACAGCCATTCACTAAAATGATTTAGCATAATAGCCATCGCATACCCGGACCAACTGGGTAGTGATAGGCCTTCTCTTTCTTTGGGGGCATACAGTTTATCTAGAGCTATCCGGGGTTTACCTCCCTGCCACAGGAAATTTGAAAGCAGTCTATTCCATCTCTTCTCATCTCTCTTGAGAAGCGACTGTGGAATTGTCTATAGTAAATACAGTATGCAGGGAAGCACATTTACCTGAACTATCTGAATTCTATTCATCAGGGAAATCGGAGAAGGGTCCAGGTCTCCAAGTCCCACTTAATTTGTGCAAATAGCTCAGTATAATTTTTGTTATAAGTCTGTGTTGGTGTCCTGAAAATTTGTATACCTAGATATCTCAACGAATCACATTCCCAATTATATGGGAATTTTGCTTGTACATTTATGTCTGGGAAATTTCCTATATTTAGTGTTTCTGTTTTCTGGGTGTTAATCGGCAAGGAGGCTTCGGGTTTGGTAATATATAACAAAAGATCATCTGCATATAAGGCAACCCTGTGCTCCCTGCCCCCTGCCCAGTAGCCCGACATCTCCGGTAGTTGACGAAGATACTGGGCCAGTGGTTCTGCATATGTAGCAAAAAGGTATGGGGAAAGGGGGCATCCCTGCCGGGTTCCCCTGGATAGCAGAAATGTCAAGGAGCATGAGCCATTAGCTTTAACTACAGCCTGGGGGATGGAATAAATGCCTAAAATATTGGCTATAAACTCTGTTGGAAAAAGCAGCTTTTCAGGTTTTTTCAGGAAAATCCAGGAGACTCTATCAAATACCTTCTGGGCGTGAGTCCCAGGATAAGTAAATGGGCTTATAACGGCAGGCACGCTCTGTTAAGTATAAAGTCTGTTTAATGTTATCAGACATTTGTCTGGTGGGTATAAAACCTGCCTGATCAGGATGAATTAGTAAGGGAATAATGATATTTAGTCTATGAGAATACTTGTGTATATCTTAATAGTTCTGATTCAAAACCGAGATGGGCAGATACAATTCACATTTATGGGTTTTTTTTTCTAGGTTTTAGGATTACAGAAATTGTAGCATATGACCAGGATCTTGGATATATGCCCTTCGTATGGCCTTCCTCCATCATTCGGTTTAATGGATCGGAGATCCATTCCCAAGCTGACTTGTAAAACTCTGCTCCATAGCCGTCTGGACCAGGGCTTTTCCTGTTTTTAAGTTTAAGAATGGCATTTTTAACCTCCAAGCTGGTAATAGGACGTATTAGTGTTTGCTTTTGTTCCTCAGTAAGTCTAGGTAGAGCTAAATCCCTCAGGAAGGCATCAACCTCGGCATCGTCCGCTGGGGAATCATCTTTATATAATTTGGCATAATAAGATTGGAAAGCCCCCACTATTTCAGAGGTGTTAAAGCAGACCACTCCTGGAGAAGGGTGTTTAACCTTGGAAATTATAGATTGTCTGATTTGTTTTCTGAGTCTGTGTGCCAGAATTCTGGTAGTTCTAGGGCCCCCCTCAAAGTATTTTTGTCTGAGCCACAGTAAGGCCTGTTCTGTCTTTTCCATGAGTATCTTTTGAATAGAATGTTGAGTGGCAGTGATTTGATCTAGTAGAGAGGTGTCCTCTGCATATGTGCAGATTGGAGGAAGCTCAGCTTCTTAAGCCGATCCAAATTAGATTCTAATCTATGCCTTTTTATGAGGATATACTATTAAATATCCTCTCAACACAGCCTTCAGAGTGTCCCATAGTAACTGGGGAGAGGTCTCGTGTTGTTATTATCTGCCAAAATCTCCTTAATCTTGGCTTGCATCAGGTCTCAACATTCAGGATCTTGTAATACAGAGTTATTTAGCCACCAGTATGTATTTTCTTCTCACCCTGTGATTCCATCTCTAGCAATATGGGGGCATGATCTGATAGACAAATATTATGAATTTCAGCTCCCTGTATCAATATGGCATGTTCCTTTGAAACAGAGAAATAATCTAAGCGCGAATAGTGTTTATGAGCATGTAAACAAAAAGTAAATTTTCTGGTCTGAGGATGTTGCCACGAGTCTACCAAGCCCAATTCCCATATCAATTTCTCAGGTGACGCTGTCCTGAGGATTGCAGCAGGGGTCTAGAAGCTGAAGTGTCCCTAGATGGATTAAGGAGGCAATTATAGTCTCCTCCCATATCAAGACTCCTTCTTAATAAGTAGGATTTTTCAAATAATTTTGAATGGATGAGGCATCCGTCCCAGGTGGGATGTATATATTTGCTATAGTATAGTGTCTGTTCCCCAGTGTACCGACCACTACCACCAGTCGCCTTCCGAGTCCTAATAGTAATGGGATACTACAAAAGCAGAACTTTTGGAAATCAGAGTCACCACCCCTCGGCGACATCCCCTACGGTATGCCGACTCATAAATCTGTCCAAACCCAAATTGAAGTAGTTTTTGGTGCTCTCTGGAGTCTAAGTGAGTCTCCTGTAGAAAAACTATCGCTGCACTACATTTTTAAGTGCTTTAATTGTTCTATATCTTTTCACTGGTCCAGTCAGCCCGTTCACATTATGTGACAGGAGCTTCAGTGACTTACCCATTCATATGAAATTGCAGGTAATGTAATTCCATAACTCCTGATTTCCCTTCATCCCCAACCCCCCATCCCCAAACTGAGTCTTACCCAGCATTGATAAGTAGATAATCCCAATCCTGGAAAATATTTAAGAGAAACCTCAACCCAAACCCAACTGGGAACAAGGGAGGAAAAGATAACAACAAACTATTTACATCAGTGACTTCCAATTTGTAGGCGGTTGTTTTAAACCTGCCTGTATTAGGCAGATACGACTGCCTAGAGAGCAGTGCACATACATGCAAAGGTAGGTTTTCTTTGGGTACTTTGACCCAAAACAGGAGGGTATGGAGGGCGTGTATTTAAAACAAAAAGGATCAAAACTTATAAGATGGGGAGTATCCATCTTGGAAGCTATAGGAAGAAACAGGGAAATCTAAGATGTGGTTTCCAGGCTGTGGGTCTCTGTCTCCCTCCTGAAAAAGGAAAAAGAAAAACTTATAATTATGGGGAATGGTATATTGGTATTATCACTATCCCCCAAGGGGGGTAAAGGACCACTTAAAAATCAAAACAAACATATAGAAGTCTCTTAAATCAAACTGCCCCAATGGTATCAGTAGGATCTGGTCAATGTTCCGCTATGCCAAAGGGGAGGAGGCCTGTATGTCCTGATCCTTTCCTTCAGGATCAGAAAATGTCCCCGATAATGATATAACAGTACATTAATTATAGATGAATATCTCGAGTTCTCCTCCTGATCTCCCTATTATCTGGCCCATCCTCCGAGTTCCGTCCCCGACTGTCCGTGAGAGACAGTTCACCTCAACCACCGTTATCTCCCGGGTCTCCGAATCCTCACCGCATCTAGCCGGGTGCCACGTGGCGGCAGGAGATAAACAGCCCTGCCTCCACCCAGGCCAGTCTTCTCTTAATCATTTAGCAGTGTTCCTCTCAAGGGAAGGAGACCCAGGAGACGCCCTAACCACTCAGCCTTATTATCAGAGTGTTGTAATCCCTTATTTAGCTCCATTTTCTGGGGCGCCTTCTCCCATCTTATGACCAGGCCGCAGGACCAATCCCATGCCTCGTATATCTTCCCTCTGTATAGTCCCAAGTCTAGAGAGACTAATGAGGCCTCTTGCCCTAAATCCAGCAGCCCCAAACTTTATGCAGGATTTTTGACCACATATTATTAAGTACGGAGATTCATTTAAGATCTCCCCTCCCTAACAAACAAGTAGAGGGGGAGTAGGATAAGTTTGTATGTATAAGATTCCGTCCCTCTAGGCCAACCGGGAAGGGGGAGGGTGCCCGCCCTCTCTGTCAGTACCAAGTCCAAAGGAGATATCCCTGAGGTCAAGTAATCTAGGAGCCAATATATCAAGGTCCCAGGTGCCCCCCCCCCCCCGAGATGATAAAATAATGCTTCTCTAAGAATTCAGAGAGGCCTGGGAGGAAAAGGGACTCCACCCCGGCTTGCCCACAGTACCACTGCCAATGCGGATGCGCAGACCCACCGACAGGGGCAGGTGAGGTAACAAGCAATTTCTCACATTCATACAGGGAGTTACTCACTCAGGTAGGGTACACCATAGCTGGATCGCAGCAAGAAGGTGCTCTCACTCTGAGGAAGCCCCTTGGTAAGTAAACTTTTTGAGGCAGTCCAGAGCCTGCTGCAATTGAGGATCTCTCGCATTAGAGTCTTTAGAGGAGGAAGTGAGAAAGCTCTTGTGAAATTCCGCTCTACTAGGCATCTGGAGTCCTCTCTGCCGAAAATCCTTGAAGGCTTCTGTACAGTCGTGGGTTGTTTGCCACTCGGTATTGTACCACTTGCAAAGCTGGATAAGGCGTTCTGAAGGTCAATTTATTTTGGCATAGAATCTGGAATAATGGACTATAACTTCAACGCCTTTTAAGCGTTTGCGCTGCATAGTCATTATCGAAAAATATTCTGGTCATGCCATAAAATAAATACTTTTTGAGCCCATGCTTTTTTAAGGATTGCCTCTTTAGTGATATATCTGAGAAAGTGGACGATCACTGATCGGGGCCTGGCTGTGTTGGTGTTAGGCTTAGGGCCTAATGCCCGATGAACTCTCTCAAATTCCATAGGGAAATCTGTATCCAACATCAGGGATGTTCGTAGAAGTGTCTCACCAAAATCAGTGATATCTTTTCCCTCTGCTCCTTCTGGTAATGTATAAATACGTATATTATTTCTATGATTTTGATTCTCAGAGTCCTCTTGTCTCTCTGAGATGACTTTACAGATTTGAGTAATTTGTTTCATTTGGTCCTGGAGTTGAGCTATCTGTGAAGATGCATTCGTGTGATCGTGTTCCAAAGTATTAATTCTCTGTTCCATATTCTGCATATCCGTACACATTTCGGAAACTGTTTCTTTAATTGTTCTGACTTCTGATTTAATATTACCAAGTTCATTAACGTTTAATAACAAATTGGATAAAATCCTTAAGTTGGGCTGTTGGTCGCCTGAAACAGTGGCAGATTTTGCTTTGCCCTTGAGTCGAGATCCCCTTTTAGGAGTTGGAGTTTTACTTGCTGCATACTGAGAGGGGCGAGGTGCCAGAGTCCGAGATTTCTGTTTCTATTCCATCGGGATCATCCGGTAAAGCTGCAAAGCGATTAGAGACTTCCATTCCCCTTGTCTTCTCAAATAATCTCCTGCGATTAGCTTGGAATATGTGAATTGTGAAAACTGTTAATTAGCAGGAGAAATGGGAGAGATGCACGAAGCGGTAGAACCAGGCAGCCATCTATGAGGGTGATGACACCGAAGTCCAGGGGCATTCTTAATTAGCGCTTAGTGCTCTTGGAGGAGTTTCTGGAGTATTGAAGCTGCCCTTGGACAATTCCTCTTGGGCTTGATTTGGTTTATTTCGATCCAGACCTTGGTTTCTGGTGAGTGCAGTGACCCGTTCTGTTTTGGGAGGCACATTAGCCCCTGAGGGTTGTCTCTCTGCACAGACAGCTGGTGTTTTTCCCAAATCTGGCCCTGAAACCTTGATGGGTGTGTTGCCTCGCTTCAGTGGTTTAACATCATTTGGATGTCCTGCTGTAGGAGCTGAAGGGTATTATGAAGGACTTTACAGTGGGGATCTAAACAGGTTACTGGTTTATTTATGTTCGAAAAATGTTTGAGCAGTGAAAGTGCACTTTATCTCCATCTTTGCAACTGTTACATGCTGGTCAAAACTGTGAGAGGGCCTTGGTCTGCCTGCTTCTGGATTTGGGCATTGGAGGCGAGAGCTACTTAGGCTCCATACTGCTACTGAATTTTGTCTTGGTGACTTTTCTGGAACATTCGATTTTCTCTAATATTGTTGGTGGAGCTGCATCTTGAACTCTGTTTAACTGGATTTAAATGAGCCTAAGGGGTGAGAGCCCTGGAAGCTTTTTATTTAAACTACACTGTTAAACTGTATGCATTCTTTTTTCATCATATAAATGGACAGCTTTTTATGTTGGACATTTCTAAATTTTCATAGTTGTAACAGGCGCTGGATTCTCCTATTGTATTTTTGCTGAGAGTAGGGTCGGGGATTTTTGATTTATTAGTGACGTGTGTGTTTGGTGTTTATTGGTTGTGCGCTTGTGGTTGTATATTTATTGTTTTTTCCTATTATATTGCGCTTTGAATTGTAGTTAGTCATGTGTAGAGGCACACAGGTAGTTAGGGCTTACCTACTCGTCCACTTCCACGGTCATTCTCAGGGCTCCTATTACCTCTACTGGTGGGGGTTCTCAGCCACTGTCGGAAGCTGGCGGTCCTAAGGGCACGATGCAATTACCATAGTGAGGGTCCCAAGTACAGTTATGTGGGGGGTAGGATTGGGGTAGTGTGGACCAGGAGACACCCAGGGAGGAGAAGGGGTCAGGACAGAGGACCTTCATACCTGGTTCCCCTCCCTAGGGCTATGCTAGATGTCACCAGCCAGCAGGTACAGCATCCAGCCTGCTCAGTTCATCCCCTTTGGGTCGTTCTTTGTAACACAAGATTGATGAGGAATAAGACTGCGGTGATGGAATCTTTCATCGCCGATTCCTCAGCAGATTGTATTTGCATTATTGAGACCTGGTTAGGGTGATGATGCTGGCCCTGCTGGTAGCTTCTGTCCCTCCTGGCTACTCGGTCTTGCATTACCCGAGGAGGGATTGTAGAGGTGGCAGGGTGGCTATTTGTTTTAGATACATCCTGGGCCTCACCACACTCCAAGTGCGAACACCAGTGTCCTTCGAGTGTGTCATCGTTACATGTGCCCGGGAGTCAATTGCAGAACATTTCTCGTTTACCAGCCTCCGGGTGGTTGGAAGTCTATTTCTGTAGGAGCTGGCAGACTTCGTCGCCAAGCAGGTGCTGGAGTCCCCTAGAATCCTTGTTCTGGACTTCAGTGCCTGAGTAGACAATGAATCCTGCCTTTTTGGACAAGAGCTCCTTCAGCTGATGTTTCAGCTGGGATTGATTGAGGCAGTTGCCTCCGGGACGCATGTTCATGGCCACACTCTGGATCTGATCTTCTCACTTGGACTTGACATTTCGGCAGTCAAGGTTGATCTGGTTGTTTGGTCGGATCATCATGTGGTTGAGTTCCAGGGCGGGCCCCTGCAAGTTAACCTCTCTGTGGAAACAACGGTGTCATCTGAAAATAAACTGGAACCTTGCCAACCCCAGAAGTCACTGGCTGATTAGGGCTTGATGCTAGCCTGTGCTCAGGATCTCAGAAGCCGGGTCAATGCTTATAATCACGGCCTTGACCGAGGCTCTGGACCTGATCACACCTTACTGTGTTCACCCCTTGCCTTCCCGGTGTCATTCACCATGGTATTGTGCTGAGTTGCACCGGTTGAATATTGAGAAGCATAGGTTAGAGCCCTCCTGGAGGCGGTTGCGCTCTGAGGAGGACAGGCTGGCGCTGCGACTCCATTATTTGGAGTATCAGTAGGCAACTGATCATAGGAAGACTGAATTTTTGTCACGATCAATTGCTGTGGCGAGAAATCATCCAGCTATGCTGTTCCACTCTGTTGACAGTTGGGTAAATCCCTCCTGTCTCCAGTCTGGGGCAGCTCTTTCCACAGAAAATTGTGAACAGTTTGGACAATTTTTTCCCAAGAAAGTTGCCTGTATCAGAGCATGTATTACCTCCTCCAGCCCAGTTCTAACTGGTGGTGATTGGTTTACTAGGAGACAACATCTGTCATGTTAGTCTGAGTTTCGGACAGTTTTGCCAGAGGTGGTCCTTCGGGTGCTCACTACTTTGCGTCTCACCACCTGTGCCTAGGACCCGGATCCGACGTGGCTTATTAGCAGCTGCATGGACTGTTTCAGTCCAGTGTTTGTTGAGATCATCAAAGGGTCATTAAGGGAGGGAGTTTTTCCTATGTCTCTGAAAGAGGCTGTGGTTAGACCCCTTCTGCAGAAGCCATCTCTTGATCCTGACATTCTTCAAACTATAGGCCCATCTTTAATCTTCCCTTTTTGGGGAAACTTATTGAGAAGGTGGTGGTTGACCAACTCGTGGAGCGCCTGGAGTCACTTTCCGTCTATGAACCTCTCCAGCCTGGATTTCAGCCTCGGCATAGCACAAGATCTATTCATGACAAGGGACAGAGGGCACTATACTATTCTGGTGCTCTTGGACTTTTCATCAGTATTTGACACAGTTGATCACAAGGTGCTGTTGGACCATCTGTGGGACTATGTAGGCACTACTGGCACTGTATTGCACTGGTTTTGCTCATTTATAATTGGAAGATGCAGTGTGTGGTCCAAAGGATTCTTTCATCAGGCTCCTCAGACTGCTCGGTGGTTCCCACAGGGGTCTATCTTGGCACCTCTGTTGTTCTCCATGTATATGCTATCGTTAGAGAGATCATTAGATGGTACAATCAGGGTTTTCAGTTATGCAGTTGTACAGTGGTAGTCATCTAAAGTTTCCTCCTCGTTATCACTTAGGTACCACTGAGGTTATTTGCATTTACTGTAATGTGATCCTGCCTCATTCTGCCCCAGTATACCCAGGTATACCTCAGTACTGAGAAACTTTTCTATGACTACGACTGTACCTGTCTTGTGCCCCTGATGATCTGTCTGCCTCGAATATGCTGAGTCGTTGTTTAGCTGAGATCACTGACCGGACATCTGCTAACTGGCTGTGTCTCAACCCCGGCAAGATGGAGGTTATGGTGATCGAGCCGGGTCAAGGGGGCATTTTCGCCTACATGAGGTTGCCTCCCCTTATGGTGGATGGTTGCCCTTTGTCGGTGAATGGGTGGTGAAGGATCTTGTCATTATTCTTGATTACCGCTGAACCTTAAAAACAGGTTGTGTCATCATCAGGACTGTCCCCCATCTCTAGAATATCACCAGGATCTACCCATTCTTGACTCTTTCTGACCTGGCTACGGTCATCCATGCCTTTGTCACTAGTTAACTCGGTTGCTGTAACGCCAGATACCTGGGCTTATCTAGAGGTTTGATTCGTCACCTGCAGTTAGTGCAGGATGCTGTAGCCAGGAAGTTGACTGGCACCTCTATGAGAGACCACATCACTCCTGTCCTATGCTCTCTGCACTGGCTGCCTGTGAGTGCACATATCACTTTCAAGATTGGCTTGTTAACTTACAAGGCCCTAGGCGGTTTGGGACCCGACTACCTTAAGGAGCTCCTGATTCTGTACTCCCCGCGCCCCCACGCTCCACTGATGATGATTTATTAGTTGTTCCACCTTCCTGTTTAAGGAGATCAGGAGACAGGACCTTTGGTGTGGCCTCTCCACTCCTTTGAACTCCTTTCTCCATACATCAAGGCTGCTAGCTCGGTGGAGGCCTTTAAAGCCTCTCTCAAACGTATCTTTTCAAAAAGCTTTTGATTTGATTTTAATTTTATGCTGGGGTTGTCTTATTCTTGGTCATTTTATTCTCTTATTTGTATTGTTTTATGTGAAGCACTCCAAGCCCTTGGATAGGGCGCTATATAAATAAAACTTGCCTTGCCTCTATAAGGTCCCAAATTTGCTACCAAAAGCACAACGTTGTTGGTTTTTTTTTGCGATTTAGTACTAATTTATTGTCTGAGAACCAGCTTTCTAGGAGTTGAAAGTCTTTACCTAATTTGTGGTCGATCCAGCTGACGTTAGCGCTGGACCTGTAAAGAATGGCATCGTCAGCATACAGTTGTATGGAGGCATTACCACAATTGAGGGTTAAGTCATTTATAAAGAGAGAGAACAGTAAGGGTCCTAGAATGGAGCCTTGGGGTACCCCGACCCTCCTAACCATTCTACACATTGTTTCCACTGTGATAAATAGTTTGTAAACCACTGGTAGGAGAGATTATCTAGCCCAAGGTTTCACAGTTTCGCTAGAAGAAGGTCATGACTGACTACATCAAATGCCCTAATAAAGTCTGCAAAGACTGCCCCGTCACCATCCTTGCATCCATGGCTTTGAAGATGTCTGTGGAAAGCTGTAACAGGGCAGTGTCAGTGCTGTGGTTTTTTCCAAAACTCATGTTGAGTATGTGTTAGGGAGTTGCTGCGATTAAGATATTCCTGACGATGTTCAAAGACCAGTCTCTCCTGAAGTTTTCCAAGTATACCAAGAACAGAGATTAGCTGGCAGTTATCAAGCAGCTCATTATGTCCTCCTTTGTGAGCTGGCTGAAAGTTCCCGTGATGCAATGCTGATGTGTCATCGTGAGTTCTACCGTAATTACTGCGAGATCGGTTGCTGAGCAACCCGAAAACATCCACTGCCCGTGGAGCTCATTGGAACTCTGGTCTGTGTGCAGACCCATAACATTGCAGCAATCTTTTAGGCTGCACACAGACCACAGTTACAATGAGCCCAGTTGGAAAGCTCCCATGGCAGTGGATGTTTTCCATTGCTCAGCAACCAATCTCTTGTAATCGCAAGAACTCGGCGATGATGTCAGCGTCGTGCCACAGACACGTTCAAACTGGCTCAAGAGGGTGAACCAGGAGAGTAGCAGTTCCGCATTCGAGTAAGCAGAAGTGCCATTTTCCTGGCAGCACGCCCAAATAACATAAATTGCAAGGTAAATACAAAACACTGGTCTTGGCTTTGTATAAAAGAATATGTTTAAACGAAATTGATGTTAACAATTTGAAGTAAGAAGCTGTGTAATTTTTTTCAAATTTTAGTGGATTTAGAGTCCCACCCCAAATATAAAAAGACTGTCAAAAGTACTAAGAACTGAGCACCGGACAAGTATGCACTCTTCTGGGTCAAGTGGGAAGCAGGCTCTTTAGGAGCAGTACATAAAAATTATAACACTGGCAAGTGGTGGTGACACCTACATAGATATGAAAAATAAACTGAAATAAGCTAAAAGTTTTTTCTTAGTGACCTTTTGCAGGCTGTTACAATGGGACAAGATTTAACATTACAAGAAAACGGAAACAAAGAAAGTGAAGCAACATGGTAATTAATGTACAGACATTAATGTAAAACACAGTAAAGCATTAATGAATGGAATTTGAAATATATACTTTTTTGTTATGTGTTTATATTAACAGAAAATAATGAATACCCCGTGAACAAGCACCATTTGGGAGCAAAACTGTTCAAAGTAAGAGAGGAGAGGGACACCAGGGCCATGATATGAGACTAGAGGGAGGAAGGTTCAGGAGGGAGATGAGGAGACACTTTTTTACAGAGAGGGTAGTAGCTGGGTGGAATGCATTACCTGCAGAAGTGGTATCCAGTAGAACAGTGGACTGCTTCAAAATGGGATGGGACAGGACAAGGGGGAGGGTCAATGTAGGGGAAGGGTGGAAGAGAGGGGCAGCTGCAGAATAAGGGGTGCTAGCTGCACATTTGAGCAGACTTGATAGACCTCTAGGCTTTTATCTGTTGGCAAATTTCGTATGTTTGTAAAATGTAGGGGAAATAAAAATTGAAATTAAAGAATGAAAAAAGAGTGAAGAATGTATTTTCAACAGAAGAGGCCCCCAACTACCTATTTTGTATAGTCTACAAGCACCTTGGGGAGCCAGTAGAAAGACATAGCACCCTGTATATGTTGTGGCATGAGTGGTAGCCCTGCGGGTTTGCTGATGGGCCAGTACCTTAGATACTGTTAAGACAGGCAAATCTGGATAGGAACATAAGAAGAAGCCAGCAGAGTAAGGCCATTTGATCTATCTAGTCTGCTCTTATTACAGGGTCCCAGCTTATGTTTCTGACCCTGACCCCCATCCCCAACTCTCCCATCCTTTCCATCTGCCCCTCCCATGACCCTAACTTTCCCTTTAAGTCTGTCCCATCCTCTCCTGGAGCTGCCCACTGTCTCAAAGAGACCACCTCTTCCATCAGCGTATTCCAACTGACCACCACCTTCTCTGTGGAGAGATGCTTCCTAACCTCCCTCCCCAACTTAAGACTGTGTCCCCTCGTGTTTCGGTTGCCACTCAGCTTAAAACAGCACCTCCTTATCCACCCTATTTATCCCCTTCATGTACTTGAAGGTCTCAGTCGTGTCCCCGCTCTCTCTCTCCTCTTCTCTAGGGAGTACATGTTCAGAGCCCTCAACCGCTCCTTGTTTGCACTAGACTGTTGGCCAATGATCATCTTAGTTGCCCTCCTCTGGACAGTTTCCAGCAGGTTAATGCTCTTTCTAAGGTGTGGGCACCAGTACTGTACGCCATACTCTAGATGTGGCCTCACCAGTCACCTGTAGAAGGGCAACATAATCTCCGCTTGTCTACTGCTGATCCAACTGGCTGCAGCACAACATTTTACTTGCCCTTGCTGCTGCTCCCCGCGCTGCATGGACTGCATCACATCACTAGTGATCATCACCCCCCAGATCCTTCTCCTCCTCTGTTGCAGATACCTGGACTACTCCAAAGCTGTGCGCTGTCCTGAGATTCTTGACTTCAGTGTGTGTAACTCTGCATTTCTTTCTGTTGAAGCCAAGTTGTCAAATCCTGGACTACCTCTCAAACTTTTCCAGGTCATCCTGTAGGTCCTGTATTCCTTTGGCTATGTCCACCCTCCCACAGAGCTCGGTGTCATCCACGAATAGCCACATTCTGCCCTTGTTACCATCCCCAATATCACTGATGAAGACATTAAACAACACCAGTCCCAGCACTGAGCCCTGTGGGAACCCATTGATGACCTCCCTGGTGCTAAATAATTCTCCCCCACCACCACCCCCTGGGTCCTGTTCCATAGCCAGTTCTCTACCCATCTGGTCATCTTCTCCCTAAACCCAAGATCCACCAACTTTCTGATCAACCTCTTGTAGGGCAGAGAGTCAAAGGCCTTGCTGAAGTCCACCACTTTTCCCATGTCCATAGTTTTAGTAACCCAGTCTAAGAAGTCAATCAGATTTGTTTGACACGACCTCCCTCCCATAAGTCCATGCTGCCTTGCATCCTGTAGACCATGCTCCTCTAGACACTGTACTAACCTTTCCTCAAGTATGGTCTCCACGAGCTTGCACATGATTGAGGTCAGACTGACCAGTCTGTAATTTCCTGGTTCATCCCTGGAACTGCTGTTATAAAGGGGCACCACAGGTGCCATTCTCCATTCCTGCGGTACCACACCTGACTCCGGTGAACAACTGAACAGGCCTACCACTGGCCCCACAAGCTCCTCTGCCAGTTCATTCAGCACCCTTGTATGTACGCTGTCCGGGCATGGTGATGTTTTCACCTTCAATGCTAGTAGCCCTTCCCTCACTCTATCCTCATCTACCACCACATCCATCCTCCCCTCTCCCCGCTCCTTTTCTCCCCCCTATGGGCACTGGTCCATCTTTCTCCCAGCTGAAAATGGAACAAATGTAACATAGAAGTTAACAGCAGATAAGGACTACAAGGCCCATCGAGACTGATCATTTTTTTTCAACCTTATGAATGTGCCACAGGCCTTTATTCTGTCAATGGCCTATCTATACATACTCATCTGTATTGCTCCCTTATGCCTATCCCATGCCTGTTTGAAGCCCTGCACTGTATTCATATCCATCACTTCCTGAGGTAGGCTGTTCCATGCATCCAACACTCTTTCTGTGAAAAAGAGCTTCCTCACATTCCCCCTTAATCAGCCTCCCTCTAATCTCATGCTGTGTCCTCTTGTCCTGCTATTGTTCTTATATCAAAACATGTTAGACTCTTTCACCTCATTAATACCTTAAGATGTTTGAATGTTTCGATCATATCACCTCTCTCCTCCTTTGCTCTAGGGTATACATACTGAGCTCCAATAATCTGTCCTCATATGTTTTCTGATGCAGTCCCTGCACCATTTTGGTTTCTCTTCTCTGGACTCCATTTTGTTAATGTCCTTGTGAAGGTGCAGCCTCCAGTACTGCACGCAGTACTCCAGATGGGGCCTAACCAGAGTCTTGAAAAGAGGCATTATTACCTCCCTCTTACGACTTGTGATACCCCTACTAATACACCCCAACATCCCTCTAGCCTTACCTACTGCTTTAGTGGTCTGCTTGGATGATTTCAGGTCATCTGTGATGATGATGCCCAAGTCTCTTTCTTCCCGTGTGACTGCCAGCAATTCCTCTCCCAACCTACAGGTGGCTTCAGGGTTTCTCTTCCCTATGTGCATGATCTTGCACTTCTTTGCGTTAAACCCCAGCTGCCACTCTTCTGACCATTTTGCCAGTTTTTCCAGATCTCTTCTCACTCTGCCCACACCATCTGGATCATCTACTCTGTTGCAGCTCTTGGTATCATCTGCAAACAGGCAAACCTTATCCTCCAGTCCATCTGCAGTGTCACTGATGAAGATACTGGAGAGGACTGGCCACAGGACTGATCCCTGAGGTATCCCACTTGTGACTTGTACTCCTTCAATACCTCTGCTTTTCCCACATTTCCTCCACCCCTTGTCCCTTTCTGAAGCCTAACAATCCTGTCTTTCTTATCCCTTTTCGCTTATATAGTGAAAAAAGCCTTCTCTCCTTAATCCCCAGCTTTCTGCAGTTCCTTCTGAGCTTTAGCTTGCCAGACTACCTTACTTCCCTTCATAACCATCTTTAGGTAGTCTCCCTGTCTGCTGCTCTCTTGGTCTTTCTGAATTTCCTATAGACTAACTTGAGTAAGCAGAAGGAAAACATTCCAGGATATGACTTATCGGAGAGCAGGACAGCAGGCTAGCTAGACCAATGGTCTTTTTCAGCTTTAGAGTTTGTTTCAGGAAAGTTATTAAAGCATTTCAGTGTTCTCAGGAAAACACTTTTTTCAAATTCCAGTTGTCCTTCATAGTGCTTTAAATACACTGCTCGCAATTATCCATGATTTTCTGACCTCGTTTTTCCATGACAACAAAGTATGATGTCACATGCACAGCAATTGTGAGGTTAGTTAGCAAGCGGCTGTTTTTGATATATGCAGTGAAATAAGTACTAGCTTACATAGCAGAATTATGTCCAGGAGGAGGGAGGTGATCCTCCCTCTATATAATGCCTTGGTCAGGCCACAACTCGAGTACTGTGTACAGTTCTGGAGACCTCATCTAAAGAACATAGCACTGCTGGAGAGGGTCCAGAGTACAGTGACCAGGATGATTCAGGGAATGGAGGGAGGCCCTATGAGGAGAGACTGGAAGAGCTTGGGCTGTACGCTGGAGAAAGAGGAGAGGAGAGACAGGGGAGACATGATCGGGGTCTTCAAGTATGTAAGAAAAGGAATAACCAAGAGCGGAACCAAGGAGCTGTTCAGACTAAAGAAGGGGGATAAAACTGGGGGCATGAGTGGAAGCTGGAGGGGGAAATTACAGGGGAGACATAGGAAACATAATTTCACTGAGAGGGTGGTGGAGCCGTGGAATACGCTGCCCGGGAGGCTGGTGGTAGAGGGCACAGTGGAGGGCTTCAAGAAGGGGGGGGGCAGGTACAAGGGGAATCTGAAGCCAAACAAGATCCTCTCGGGGGCTGGGAAGGCGAGCACCCACTAGGGGGCTGGCTACCAAGCAAATGTGACAGACCATCTGGCCTATTCTGCTGACTTTTAGTATGTTAGTATTCTACATAAAAATATTTAAGGAGCATCTTTCTTTCTTGATATTTTTCAATGCTTGTAATAAAGAGCCTTACCTGGATTGGAGCTCCCCTGGAATGTGAAATCATTTTTTTTCTGCAGTCCCCAAAAGAAGGAAAGGGATCGTAATTTGTCCCCAACTGGCTGGCAGCATGATTCCTTTCCACTTCCCACTAGCCCGCTTCGTCCTCATGCTCCGACATTTTATGATGTCTGTCTAGGGAGAGTGTAGGGGCACGCGCCATTCACTTCTATGGATCATCATTTCTAAAGCAGATTTACCAATTTTAAATTGGGGTTTGGGAATGATCGATGCCAGGTTCAACTAATAAGGCTCTGGTTACTGAACCTGGCATCAATCTTCCCCAAAACCCAATTTAAAATTGGTAAATCTGCTTTAGAAATGATGTTCCACAGATATGAATGGAGCACGCCCCCGTGCTCTACAGACGTCATAAAACGGTGGAGTACAGGGGCAGAGCATGCAAGTAGAAAGTGAAAATGGATCGCGCTACTAGCCCCTCGGGGGTAAATTATGATCCCTTCTCTTGAGGACTGCAAAAACAGATCTTTTACACCACAGAGGAGCTCCTATTCAGGTAAGGTAACTCCTTGTTCTTTGTTAACAGCATCGAGAATGGTGCTCTTTAAACCAGATTATAAGTGGGAGAAAAACAAAAATCTGAAAAAAAAAAAAAAAAAAAAAAAAAAACATTTTTAACTTGCCTGGGCCCCAAGATATTATTCCCCATGTCAGATGGGACAATCTGCACTGTAATGATTATTATGATTACGGACACTGTATATAGCTCTGCTCTTCCCACACCTGTAAACCACATAAGATGTATCCTAAGTACCTGCAAACCTCAATAAATTTTAAGTTACAAAAACTTACATTGTTAATATGATGCATTTCAAACTTCTACAGCTTGTAAATATGTTCATGAGAGTTATAAACAAGAACTGGCTGTCATGAAACACAGGATAAACAACAGAAATAGTATTCATGTAGTGGGTCAGCAACACACAGTTCACATACAGCCAGACTCCCATGCTGCATAAATGATTCTACTCCTAGGCCACTTCCTTGCACAGGTGCATGGTGGTAGCCTGGGAAAACATTGGCTGGGCAACAGGACACAGAAGGTAATTGTAAATGGAGTCCACTCTGAAGAAAGGGGTTACTAGTGGGGTACCACAGGGTTCAGTATTGGGTCCAGTCCTTTTTAATGTCTTCATCAGTGACATTGCAGAGGGACTGGAAGGAAAAGTATGCCTTTTTGCAGATGACACAAAGATCTGCAACAGGGTTGATACACAAGGAGGCGTGGAAAGGATGAAAAGGGACTTGGCAAGGTTGGAGGAATGGTCAGAAGTATGGCAGCTAGGATTCAATGCAAAGAAGTGCAAAATAATGCACCTGGGAAACAAGAACTCAGGGGAAGAATACACAATGGGTGGGGAGGTAGTAACAACAACAAAAAAGGAAAGGGACCTGGGGGTAATCATATCAGATGATCTTAAGGTTAGCAAGCAATGTGAGAAGGCAGTAGGGAGGGCTGGGGGTATACTGGGATGTATAGGGAGAGGCATCAGCAGCAGAAAACAGGAAGTTGTTATCCCTCTGTACAGACAGTTGGTGAGACCCCATTTGGAGTACTGTGTCCAGTTCTGGAGACCCCATCTCCGCAAGGACATAGACAGGATAAAGGTAGTCCAGAGAAGGGCAACTAAAATGGTGCAGGGTCTGCAAGAGAAGCCGTATGAGGAGAGACCAAAGGAGCTTAATATGTATACCCTTGAGGAAAGAAGGGAGAGGGGGGACATGATAGAAACTTTTAAGTACCTCAGTGGAATCAACAAAGTCCAAGAGGGTAGCATCTTTCAGAAAAAGAGACTTGCAAGAACAAGGGGACACAATTTAAAGATAGAAGGAGGGCGGTTCGGGGCAATGTGAGGAAGTATTATTTCACAGAGAGGGTAGTGGATGCATGGAACAGCCTTCCTGAGGAGGTTGTGGGGTCTAAAACTGTGGGAGAATTCAAGAATGCATGGGACAGACATAAGGCAATTCTTGTGGGGGGTAGGAAGAAATAGGCTGTTGGTTAACTAGGATCTGCGGCCTATCCTGTAGGTAGGGAAATGGGCAGACTAGATGGGCCTAGCGGTCCTTATCTGTCGTCAAAGTCTATGTTTCTAGGTGTGGAAGGAGGAGGCAGCTGTGTGTGGCAGAACTTGGCCAGATCTTTCATGTCTCTAAACATTCCAGGTACTTATAATTGTAAGAAGGTGTCTTGTGCACATATGGTAGTTCTGTATGTTCTAAAGTTCAGTTAGCATAGTCTATTTCCCACTAAAAGGATTTGGTAATACCCTGCAAAAAACATAATTTGACAGCAGATAAGGACTGCCTGGCCAATCCAGTCTGCCCATGCCTCCTTACCGAAACTATTACCGCAGACTGTACCTGATCTATAGCTCTTTCTTTCCCCCCTTCCTTTCCACTGTGACTGCCTTGTGCTTATCCCATGCATTCTTGAACCCTACCACGGTTTTTGACCTTAACACCTCAGCTGGAAGGTTGTTCCAGGAATCCACTACTCTTTCTGTGAAAAAGTACTTCCTCACATCTCTCCTCAGTCTACCCCCTCCAGCTTCACAGCATATCCACTAGTTCTTGAGCACCCTTTCTTCTGAAAAATTCTTCCCTTCGATACCTTATTTACCCCCTTGAGGTATTTTAAAGGTCTCTACCATCTCCCCCATTTCAGGGTTTACATATTGAGGTCCTTTAGTCTCTCTCCTAGGGCTTTGATGCAGACCCTGCACCATTTTAGCTGCCCTCCTGTGGACCACCTCCACTCTATGTCCTTCTGGAGATGTGGTTTCAAGAACTGAACAAAGTACTATTGGTGATCTATACCAAGGCAACACCACGTCCCTCTTTCTGCTGGTGATACCCCTCCTTATACACCCCAAGATCCCTCTAGCCCTCCTCCTGACTGTCTTGTCACACTGCCTGGTAAAGTAAAAACAAATTACTTTTACTGCAAAGTAAAACATTTTAGTTTTAAACTCAAATTCCATTTTTTAAAGAGTTTTTAATATGATTTATAATATGTTTATATGTACAGTTCCTGTGCCTTTTATGGTTATAAGAGTTTCTTCTCAAGTCCTTTGTGTGATTTCAACTGATGGCTTCAGTGCTCTACCAGGCAATTATGGTGTCATCAGTATTGTGAAAGCTGCTCTCAGATTGGTTCGGTATTCAACTGGAATGACAGTAACCTTCAAAACAGCCACTGTGACAACAGGGACAGCAACATATTTTTGGCACCTTGCTATTATTGCAGTCACCAGCCAAGAAGATAGGTCTTTTATCTTGTCATTTGTATCCCCCACTTCTGTTGCATAAAGGAAAGGTTATCACCAAGGGGAAACAAAATAGTACGAGTATATGGGATTTTGTCATCAGCTATTTTATAGATTACATTCATCTGGTCATTTTTAAAAAATAACCTGTTTCAGTACTTTCATCAAGCACCCCCCCCACCACCACCCACCACCACCACCACTGGTGGCTTACCTTAACTGGACTTAGAGCAGCGGTGCATGATACTGGTGAAAACTGTGAACTATACTATTTTAGATTTCTCTTTATCTCCAAACTTTTATGATAACCTTTTTCCCCATTTTGAGTCTGCTTTACCACGCCTTCTTCTTCATTTTGTTTTTATTGTTGCATAAAAAAGGAGCGCCATTTTAATATGGTTTGGACCAGGTTTTCATCACTATTCTCTGTTGTGTTTAAACACCCATTATTTAAGATCACTTTTCATGTGACTATAATGAACTAGGATGCAGTAGACACTGCTCCTTGACCTTACCGGACAACAGGTGTACAAAAACAGCTGAGAATACTGCTGAAAACCTGGTCTGAGCCCTATTGAAAGGGGCACTCCTTTTATTATTTCAAATGTGAAAAAAAAATATTAAAGCAGAATAAAAACGGAGAAAGAAGGGTATCATACAAGTCAGAAGATAAGGGACAATCTAAAACAGAACAAAAAAGTATACGTCAAAAATGTCACCGCTATCAGAGTGAAGCGAGGGTACTTTGCACCATGCAGTTTAATGAATGGTTGAAAAATGGTGTGGAACACAGGGTTTGGTTTATTGGCGACTGGGGTTCCACCTGGAGGAACACCAGCCTATACTGGCAGGATGGTCTGCATCTGTCCAGGAAGGGAACAAGTCTTTTGAACAATCGGTTTAAATGCTTCATTGGCAAGCTTTTAAACTAGTCAAGGGGGTAGGCACTGATAAACAGCAGGAAAATCCCAGCCTCTCCCTACAAAACAGGGTACTAAATGAGAAAAAGACCAAGGTAGAAAGGTCAATGGGGGATGCTGCAACTGAAGGTAAAGCCATCAAAAATGAAAAGCAATGAGTACCAATGCCCGTAGTCTGAGTAACAAGCTTCCTGAATTAGTGGCCTTGATGGAGGAGGAACATCTGGACATCGTGGCAGTCACAGAAACATGGTTCACACAAAACCATGACTGGGACGTAAACATACCAGGATACACACTATCTACAGGAGGGACAGAGAGGGTAATAGGAGGAGGAGAGGAGGAGTAGCTCTTTACATAAGGGAAGGAATCAAAGCAGCAGAACAAAAGGAAAACAGGGAGGAGAAGAAGCACTGTGGGTAAATTTGAGACCAGCAATGGCACCACAATCTGCACAGGGTTGTATACAGACTCCTCTCAGGGGAGGAAATGGACAAGGAAATGATAGAAAGTATACTTAGTAAGGCAGAAAAAGGGAGATATTGCTGATGGGCATCTGAATATGCCAGATGTTAACTGGAGTGCAGTTGCAGCAGCCACTTCAAGAGTGGGTTATTCTAGATGCCCTACAGGGGCATGCCTTAGACAACTAGTATTGGAGCCCACTTGAAAGGGAGCAATCTTAGAACCTGGTTCTCTCAAATGGAGATGAGAGGATCACAGATGTAGAAGTGGGTAGCCATCTGGGAACTAGCGACCATCGAACAGTATGGTTCACAATAAACACCAGCAATAGAGTCAAGCCAACAAAGGCAAAGGTACTGGACTTTAGGAGGGCTGACTTTGCCAAAATGGGTGAGTGCCTAAGGAATGCACTAGCAAATAGGCAGGAAGGAGGGGTGGAAGAACAATGGGGAATAATAAAACGCCATCACAGAGGTAACTAGCCTTTGTGTGAAGCAAATAAACAAAACTAAACGATGTAAGAAACCACTATAGTTCTCAAAGGAAGTGGCAGTGAAGGTTCAAGAGAAAAGAAAGCTTTCAGGAAGTACAAGGAATCACAGAAGGAGCAGGACAGAGAACTGTATTGTTAAAGCAAAAGGAAGCTGGGAAGGCAGTCAGAACAGTAAAGGCCCGAACTGAGGAAAAGATAGCCAACTCAGTTAAGAAGGGGGATAAAACCTTTTATAGGTACATCAGGGAGCGAAGGAAGACCAAGGGAGGGATAGTGAGGCTTAATAAAGGGGAAGGGGGCAGAGGGTGACTGTGAAAAGGCAGAGATACTAAACAAATATTTTTGCTCTGTATTTACAAATGAAGAGGGGGAGGTACCTAAAACAAACAGTAGAAACACTCTGGATAAAGAAGTTGATACCAGCCCATTTACAGAAGAAAGGGTTATGAAATAACTCTTAAAACTGAAGGTGGACAAAGCAGTGGGGCTGATGGGATTCATCCCAGAATTCTAAAAGAATTAAGGGTGGAATTAGTGACACCACTGACTACCCTGTTTAACAAATCATGGGAGGATGGGGTGGTACCCGAGGACTGGAGGAGGGCAGATGTGATTCCCCTTCACAAAAATGGGAGCAAGGCAGAAGCAGGAAACTATAGACCTGTTAGTTTAACCTCAGTGGTAGGGAAAATGATGGAATCACTTCTGAAGGAAAGAATTGTCGAGTATCTAGAGGCCAGAGGGGCACAGGACTCAAGGCAGCATGGATTCACAGTGGGAAGGTCATGCCAGACAAATCTGATAAGATTTCTTTGACTGGGTGACCAAAGTAGTAGATTAGGGAGGGGCTGTGGACATGGCCTACCTAGACTTTAGCAAGGCATTTGACACAGTCCCACACAAAAGATCAATATACAAGTTAGCCAGCCTGGGAGTGGGTCCCAAGATGACAGCCTGGGTAAAAAATTGGCTGGGGAATAGGACACAGAGAGTAATAGTAAATGGAGTCCACTCTGAAGAAAGGGGTTTACTAGTGGGGTACCACAGGGTTCAGTATTAGGATCGGTCCTCTTCAATTTCTTTATAAGCGACATTGCAGAGGGACTGGAAGGAAAAGTATGTCTCTTTGCAGATGACACAAAGATCTGCAACAGAGTTGATGCACAAGGTGGGGTGGAAAGGATGAAAAGGACTTGGCAAGGTTAGAGGAATGGTCAAATGTATGGCAGCTTAGATTCAATGCTAAGAAGTGCAGGTAATGCACCTGGAAACAAAACCCAGGGAAGAGTACACAATGGGGGTGAGATACTAACAACAACAAAAATGGAAACCAGAGTTTTATTTAACTCTAAAAATTGATTAGCGTTTTGCTCATAAAAGTGCTAAACCTTTGTGAAAATGCATAGCTCTTGCCTCACTGTGTTTAACAAACACAGCACTTCTAGAAAATCTATATAAATACTTTCTGTACAGTTAGTATCGTCCCAAGAAAAAAAACTGCTAATCAATTATTTAAAACCCTGGAAAGGGACCTGGGGGTAGTCATATCAGATGACCTAAAGGTGGGCAAGCAATGTGAGAGGGCAGCAAGGAGGGCTGGGGGGATACTGGGATGCATAGGGAGAGGCATCACCAGTAGAAAACAGGAAGTTATTATCCCTCTGTACAGACAGCTGGTCAGACCCCATCTGGAGTACTGTGTGCAGTTCTGGAGACCCAGTCTTCGCAAAGACATAGACAGGATGGAAGCTGTCCAGAGGAGGGCAACTAAAATGGTGCAGGGTCTGCACCGGAAGACATATGAAGAGAGACTTAAGGAGCTTAATATGTATAGCCTCGAGGAAAGGAGGGAGAGGGGGGACATGATAGAAACTTTCAAGTACCTCAAGGGAATCAACAAAGTCCAAGAGGGTAGCATCTTTCAAAAAAAGAGGTGTGCAAGAACAAGGGGCACAATTTGAAGATAGAGGGGGCGGCTCAGAGGTAATTTAAGGAAGTATTTTTTCACAGAGAGGTTGTGGATGCATGGAGCGGCCTTCTGGAGGAGGTCGTGGAGTCAAAACAGTGGTGGAATTCAAGCATGCATGGGACAGTCATAAGGCAATTCTAGGGGTGGGGGTAGAAAGAAGTAGGCTGCTGGTTAACTCAGATCTGCAGCTATCCAGTAGGCAGGGAAATGGGCAGACTGGGTGGGCCAAGCGTCCTTACCTGCCAAATTCTATGTTTCTATGTATCATGCTCTGCTGATTTCAACAGTCCATGCTTTGAATTTTTCCGCACTGATGTTTTTGCAGGGGAAGGGATCGTAATTCACCAGATCCCTTCCGCTCCTGGCGCCAATTTCTGAAAGCCCAGCCCATGTGATCACACATTTTTGTAATGTACAAGTTTGTAAAGTGCAGAGGTGCAGCCCATTTATATTAGTTTTTATTTACCAGGTAGGTGCACTACATATTGCTCTATTTTCAGGCACGACCCAGGAGAATCACAAAACAGGAGGTAAACAGAAGCATACATATTAATAGAAATGGGTTTTAAATTGCCTCCTTTTTATATATATTTTAGAGGTCCATTGGTTCAAATCAAAGCCACAGCTCATAGAAACATAGACTCTGATGGCAGATAAGGACCGCTTGGCCCACCTAGTCTAGCTCGGCTAACAAGAACCACAGGACTGGCGGCAGCTCCTTCAGATGACAATATAAACTGACCATAATCATGGCATGGCCACACACCCGAGGAAGAGACATGCAGCCTCAAAGTCGTAGGGTTATCTTACATTTTTTTGTACTACCTTCACTACTGGTGGCTACAGGTACTTAATAAATGCTACTGGATACATTTCAGCATGTGAACTGTGACTGAGTGTGGCTTTATTTTGTTTGTTTGCTTTGTGTCTTTATTAGTAACATTGACATTTAGGTTTTCTGTAAATCTACAAGGCACAAGCAGCCTCTGGCTTTCTTTGACTAGTACTGCCATGGAGATTGTGATATCTTCCTGATGCTACCTAGTGCTGCTGTGACCTTATTTTAAACATTCTGCCAGGTTACAACAGCCCTTTTAGACAGAAGGCTAGCAGCTCCTGTTACTGTCTTCTGTACTGTCCCAACTGTTATTAATGCTCTTTAGTGAGTTCTGTGGCTACTAGCATCACGTGGTGCTGAACCTTTTTTTTTTTTTGCATGTGTAGTAAATATACTTTATATGCACAGAGTTGGAAATAAATTCTTAAAATCAGAAAGTGAGAGTAAATCATGTAAAAATGGGAGTGACAAACTCCTTTATACCTCTTATCTGTTCCAATGAGTGTCACCTCACAGGTCTGTGATTAGCCTCAGGAGGGCAGCGAACCGTGACTAGCATTTTGACACTGTAAAAGCTCTGGTATACAACTGGGGTTATTCTCCACAGCTGACCCCCACTGCTGACGTCAGCTGCAGTGGATTCTGATATACCACTGGTGTGGCTGCCTGCTTGAAATGTCGGGCAGGGATGGCAGGATCAACCCGATAAATGATAAATACACAAGAATGCAGTAAGTAAAAATGTACTTTTGCACACAAAGTGCAAATCGAGGCATTTAAAGCACGAACGTTGTCCTTTAAGGGTCTACAGCCTATGTTGCCCATACTGCCCAATCATTTTGGTGACCCTCCTGAATCGCACCCTCTCAACTAACTCAATATCCGTTTCATATTGAGGAGCACAGCTCTGTATGTGTGCTCCAGGTGGGGCCTTACCAAGGCACTGTGAAATGGCATCATTATGAAATTATACATTTGCTTATTTTGTATATTGTTGTAAACGGTCTGAATTATTTTGTATATTGTGCAAATTGTCTGAATTTATTACTGGAGTTTCATTTTTTGCTACTAAAGTTCATACATTGCACCTTGTCCTGTACCCATTTTGACATACGTCCCTGTAAGTTTGTTGCACTGTATTATTCCACGTGCATCTTGTCCTGTATGTACTTGTCTTGCCTCTATGTACTTTTGCCTTGACCTATAATGTACCATCTTGATAGCCCAGGTCATGCCTGAAAACGGCTGCTGGGACCAGTGCACCTGCCCAGTAAATTAATTAATAAGAATTACTTCTGCTCTGTTGGTAGCTGGCCCATTGACACAGTGGTAGAGCTACCTGCAATACTGGCACCCAGTTTGGGAACAAGTCCAGGTGTCGGGGGCAACTGGGTGGTGGAGGACTGAGCATCCCAGCAGGCTTCTCCTCTTCAGGGGAGGGAGGAGGCTGCAGGTTCTGTCATTCAAGCGCCACTTGGGTGACTACAGGCATCACTACTAGAGGAGTTGGGAGTCAATGGCTGGCACAATGCATTAGCATAGCTGTCTGCACGCGTGCACACCCTCACTGTCAACATCCTTGAGGAGTGGGCAGAAAACAGAAAAGCATCCCGAATGACACAGGAGAAAGCTGGCCTCCTGCGGGCTCCACACAGGCAACCTTGGCACCCACTGGATTTGGTCTCTGAAGTGACCTGGGCAACACAGATGGCCCAGCCATGGGGGACAGAGGCAGGGAGAAGTTTGGAAGATGCTGGGTGATGTGGCTGGGGAGGCCAGTGGAAGAGGGAAGATGAGAGAATAAGGGCGTAACAGAAATTCAAAAGGTCTCCTCCTTTTGAGGCACCCAGCTTTCTGCCTGCACCCTGATTGCAGCCACACACTGCCTGTCATGCTTCAGCTCCTTGTCTATTATGCCCCAAGGTCCTCGTCCTTTCTCTACTACACTGTGGCAAGAGGATTCCCTAGTATATCCTGCCTCTCGTTTCCTCCCCAAATGACTCCCCTTAAAGAGCTGGTGACACGCTCGGGAGAACTTTAACAAAACATAATATTTAGCAGGGGTCAGCTTTGGGGGAAAGAAACTACTGGCCATCGGGCCAGAGACTTCCAATAATTTGGTGGCCCGCAGCTGATTTTGAAAATTTAAAGTGGAACACAAGATGTCGGCGTCACGCAAGTGGTGAATTATTCTATTAAATTGCTCATTTATTCAAAATAAACCTGAGTATATGGTTGGCGGGGACAATGCAGAAGGTTGTGGTTAAACACAAAATCAAATCAGAGCAGAGTGGGGTCAGGGTGACACATTTCTGGTCACACATTATCAGAATCAGTGTCTTGGCACACTTCAACACCCTCAAGGGCTGTCACACTGTCATCGGAGTCCATGCTTGAATCAGAGCTGTCTACAGTTTCAGTAGCAGCTGCATCTGTTCTTCTCGTGTGAGATCCACTGCATGATCTTCTAACTCATTGCCCAGAGGCTAGCCACAAATTGACACCTGTTGCATCAAAATCCTCCATGGCCGGTGAGTGAAGTTTAATTGTAACAGATCAGTGAGTGTAACACTTGAGTTTACTCCTCCAATCTGACTTCACAGATTTCATATGTGAAAATCCACTGCTCATACTCCATGGAAGGGTTTGGCAAGGATAAGAGAAAGTCAACAAGGGACAGAATATTTTGGTGTCCATCTGAAAACCTTTTATTTATCTCTTCTTCCATGTAGTGACACTTGAGGTACGAGGGCTCAGGGAATTTTTAAGAGGCCCACTCAATCTCCAATTTCTTCACTTTTACACCATTTTTTGAAGACCATCTCGATATTCACTAATAAGTTCTTCAATTTACTATCACCAAAATCAGTGCTATTTGTCAAATTGGGCCACATTTTGGGGTTTAAAAGTGTCACACCAGCTTTCCTTACAACAGACAGGTCATTGTCTGGAAACCTGCTGTTAACCTCTGTTAAAATACATAAGAAGAGAGACTAAAGGAGCTTAATATGTATACCCTCGAGGAAAGGAGGGAGAAGGGGAACATGACAGAAACTTTCAAGTACCTCAAGGGAGTCAACAAAGTCCAAGATGGTGGCATCTTTGAGAAAAAGAGATGTGCAAGAACAAGGGGGCACAATTTGAAGATAGAGGGGGGATGGCTCAGACGTAATGTGAGAAAGTATTTTTTTCATGGAGAGGGTTCTGGATGCATGGAACAGCCTTCCTGAGGGGGTCGTAGAGTCAAAAACAGTGGGGGAATTCAAGAATGCATGGGACAGACATAGGGCAGTTCTAGTGGGGGTAGGAGGAAGTAGGCTGTTGGTTAACTAGGATCTGCAGCTTATCCATTAAGTAGGGAAACTGGCAGACTAGGTGGGCCAAGCGGTCCTTATCTGCCATCAAATTCTATGTTTCTATAAGAGATTCTATAAATCTTGTAAAGGAGCTGGTATCTTTTTTTCTCTCTAGATATTTCCTTTGAGGACTGCCCTTAAATGTCTCCTTTGTAAACATTTGGATCATTGGTTCCTATTTGGTTTTCAACTTTTCAAGGCACTGTCAATCCCTCCATCGCTTTGCTAATATTGACCTGTTCTTCCTGCAACAGGGAAAGTCTCGCTATTACAACAATAATGTCATTAAACTCAAGGCACTCTGCACAAACTGTTCTGATGCGAGCTTTTCAAAAATCCTTGAGCGCTAGCACTGGCTGTTGAGTTTTGTGATGCAACAATATTTTCAAGATGTGAAATAACTGCAGGATAAATCTCCCAAAAATGTTCAAAGGCATATTTTAGATGCAGAACCCATCTGGTGCCTCCTACCCTAGTTGGGATTAAACATCGGACCTCTGTTGCCTGGCAAAAATTCCTCAGTTCAGTTCTGTTCAAAGGGCTGTTATGGTAGAATAAGTAAATTTGCAGCATCTCGCTCCCTACCTTACTGTAACAGGGCATTGATTTTACAGCTTTTTAAAGGCCAGCTCCAGCTGATGAAACATACAGTCCGTAATAACTATCAAAGGTCATTACAAGACGGCATGCACTCCAGTTCTGTTGCCCTTCAGGACCGCTGCCCCATCTGCTGTAAAGCTGACTAGTTTTGTTAGAAACTCTTCCCGAGTTATTTCAAGTACTGCAGAGCACTCACAAGACTTTTATATATATTTTCAGCATTTGGCTTCTCAAGTCTAACCACACTTATAAATTTAAAGACAAAGAACCTCAGGTGTGCAAGCACTGAGGCAATAGTACTAAGGGCATTTGGCCAGGAAGCCAAGTTTCAAAGAAATAAAAAACACACACGCCCCCACAAATGCGGGGCATGTGTGATTTTGTATTTCTTTGAAACTTGGCTTCTCGGGTCAAATGCCCCTTGGTAATTCATTGCCTCAGTGCTTGCACACTGAGGTTCTTGTCTTTAAATTTTTGTTTTAATTGGGTTCACCACACCATAACCCAAATAGACCATCTTTGGGTAGCTGGTTCATTCCACTGGGGAGCCAAACAGGCGAGGCACACTGATGAGTCCTGGTAGGATGAAACACGTGTCTGTCTTCTGTTGGCACCTTTGCAAACTATGTGAGAGGCCTTTCAGCACCATGCATTTCTGCTTAAAGTTGAACCAGCATAATATTCCGTGGTAGTTTGCATATGCAGCCCATGATACTTATAAATGCTGTTTTTATAACACCTTTGTACGCATGACGGATATAAATTATAAGTTGTTCTGCAATGGAGATATCAGTTTCATCACATAGAACAGAACAGAATGAGGAATTCTTGGCTTCATTCATAATTTGAAGTCATTCGTATTCTGCAATGGCAGCACAAAATCCACTGCAGTACTTGTCATTGACATAGGTGCTTCTTGTCTCCAGATCCTTCATTTGTTCCAGTTTACTCATCCAAACAAAATCGGTGAATGGATGAGACTGCTTGGCAATTGCATGACTGTTCCTCATTAGAATACTAAGCCTACTGATCTGAGCATTGTTTAAATTCTGTAGAGCACTACCAGCCTCACTACAGAAGGGATCACTAGTTGCAGCTTTAAGTTTGTTAGCAACTCTCTCATTTCCCTGCTGGTATGGTGCGATTTTACAGAATGCACTTTAAATGTTCCACACCCGTGTACAAAGGAGGAATCTTTATCTGCAGCATCAGATCCTTGACACATGGAACAGAACATAAGTTTTTTTCTCTGTATCATACCTAACCCATGGACAGTTAGTTTGCTAAGCTGTCTCAAATGTCCTGCATCTGACATTTTCTTCATAAGCTCTATCACTTTCCAATTTTTCTACATTTGCTTTGTTGCTTTTTTTTGCAGGAGGGGGCTCAACATTTGCAAGAAAACACCACATGATGTGTTCAGTGTAATAAGACCTTTTCAAAGCAAACTGGCTCTGTGTTTTTATTTACAGTCAATTATGTTTTATTTTATTTTTTCACAAAGGTTGGATAGACACTGAACAGAGTGTACGTCAGAAATTAGGACAAAGGACTTTATTATTATTTTTTTTTCACAAGACGGATAGCTGCAAATGCCCTTAAATGTGTGCCAACCCCGACTATCACCACAGACTGTTAGACACATCGGAGAACAGTACGACAGTAAAAATTCGCAAATATGGACTTTTATTTATTTATTTTTACAAATAGGTGAAGGTCCCTAAATGTCTGCCAGCCCGACTTTGATCACAGACTGCTAGACACTAGTGACCAGAAAGTACGACTGTAGAAATTAGGAAATACAGACTTTTTATTTTTTTTCAAAGGCTGGATAGCTGCAAGGTCCCTAAATGTGTACCAGCCACCGACTTTAACCACAGACAGCTAGACACTAGAGACCAGAGAGTACAACAGTAGAAATGAAGAAATACAGACTATTTTTTTACAAAGGTTGGATAGCTGCAAAGCCCCTTTAGCTGTGTGCCAGCCCTTGATCCCCCACAGACTGCTAGACACTGACAAGAGTACAACAGCAGACCATAGAAATTAGGATAAAGCAAAGGACTTATTTTTCCACCTGCACAGATGACAAATATATGCAAACAGCAAGCAGAGAGGATAGCTAGGATATCCCCCAACAAGGCAACAGAAAAGCTGCAAAATGTATACCCTGCTCCCAGGTTCACCACAGAATGCTTAAGACTGTCAGACTGAGTTAGACAGACAGACTGCTTTTCGTTTTGACTTCTTAGGCTGACAGTATTTATCAAGTTTAAATGTGAAAGATATTTTTTTTGGGGGGGGGGGGTTATATTTTCTAGTCCTGCACCACAAAGGCAGCAATCTGAGCTAGTCCTCTTCCCCCACACGACGTCTGCCCCTGCTGGATCGTCTGATTTATTTCAAGTTCAGAAACAGCCAGTCAGTTTTGCATCAGACTGACTGCACTGTTGTGTCCCAGTATTCTTTTCTACGCTGCAACAGCAGCAAGCTGAGCCATGCCCTTCCCCACACGGCCTCTGCCCAGTGATTTATTATTCAAAGTTCAGAAACAGCTTTTCATCAGTCTTTCCTCAGACTGACTGCAATCTGGCAGTACCAATATCCTTCTACGCTGCAAAAGCAGCAAGCTTAGACAGTCCCTTTCCCCACACGACGTCTGCCCTGCTCACTGGATCGACTGATTCATATATTTAAAATTATGTGGTACAGATACACAATAGTAATCAGTTTTTAGATGATTGTTGACTTTTGTTTTTAAATATAACTAAAGGATGGACAGAGACCAACCGATTTCTCCTCGCCGACAATGATTATCCGACTTGCAGTCAGAACCTCTCCACAGCAGACAAAAGACAAGTCTGATAAGGGCAGAAGGGACAGCACTATATTACCTCCTTATTGTGCTCCTTCATTGGCTGTCCTGATCTGTTCGTCACTGCAGTGCCCGTGGATTGGCTTATGGCTTTCGTGCCACGACTGTTGCCACTTTCCCATCACGCAACATGTGATAGGCAAGTGGGGGACCATGTGGTTTACAAAGTTACAAGTTGTAATGGGCTCCCACTTGTAAGTGTGCCACCACGCTCCGCGCTCTGTTGAGTCAGCTGGAAATGTGAATGAGCGGATGTTCAGCACACGTGTGTACATCTGTGTGCCTGCTCTTAAAGGCACAGCACCTACAGGGACTTAAAAGTTTGCTGGCCAATCGGGCCAGCCGCCACAGGTTCAGCAGTGGCCCGAATCAGTTTCTGGTGGCTGGGCCACCGCTAAAGTTGACCCATTTAAGCACTGTCCAGCTTGTATTTCCCATTAGTTCTGTATTCCTCCTTCCCATTATTTAGTAGTGAGGTCATCTGCATGAAAACAGGATCTTTGCTCCTGAAGAGTTTATCTATTCCTGTTGCCTTCTCCCTACCTGAGATCATAATGCACTGCTTGTGACATCACAGTTGCTCCCATGGCAACAGACTGTGATGTCACAACAAGGATTATGACTTGAAGCAGGGAGTAAGCTATAGAGGCAGATGAACTCCAAATAAACTCTAAGGGACAACAATCATATAGTCATACACATTTCTTTAGTAATAAATTATGCAGAGAAGAAATACATAAAATATAAATAGAATGCAAGCAGAAGTGTACCTAATTATTATGTTTTTTTTTTAGTTTTCTTTGAGGCGTCAGTAGCTCTTTAAACGTGGCTACACTAAACCTGACAATCCAGCATCTTTGACTTTGAAAAAGCTGTTTCAAAGACTAAATGCAGATAGTTAAAAAGAAACTTTTCAAAATAACCCCATGGCTATGGAGAATACACTGCATTTGATACTTACCGCTCCCCTCGATCCACTCTGCCCTTCATTTAAAAGTCTTTCCACTTCTGCTTTCAGATTGTCCCTTTCCAGTTTGAGCTCCTCAACGGTCAGGTTGTATTTGTTCACCAGGGTCTCGAACATTTCTAAAACCCTCACTATCCTGAACTGCAGCTCCGACACCTGGCTGGCTGTGCTGGACCCGCTGGTAACTTTCATCAGATCCCTACCGATAACATAAGAAATGTCATAAACATCTTCAACAGAGAGTTTGAACGGGTCTCTCGCGAAAGCAGATTCGGGTCCCGAGTCCAGATCGTGCTCCATTCTCACTCCTGTCGTGATTCCCAGCCTTGACTAAAAGTGCCGGAATAAGGTTGCAACAAACAAGCAATCCCCGTTTACTTCAATCGGAAGGGTAATCTGTTTGTCAAAACTTACTTCCCCAACAGCCTCTCAAACTTCCTGACAGCGTAACTTTTCGCCCAACTCGCACCGTACAATCGGAATGCAGGTAGAACGTTACAGGCGCCCATCCAACGAATCAGGAAGCAGACTCCGCCGTCAGTTACCGAAAAAACCAATCGGCGTTAAAGAAAAAGGCGGACCTTCGTAAAGCTGGTGACATTTCGCCAGGTGTGGTCACATGGTCAGCACGTGATAGGGGCCATTCTCCTTTCTTCAGCTCTTTCAGGAACGAATATCACCCGGAGCTGTTTGCAGCAGTTTAGCCCGGAAGGATTTTGATGCTGCACTGGGACGGAATATGGTCGTAAGTACCACCTACGATTTTCATGTAAGCATAATGTTTTTCAGTCATTTGTTTTTTTTTTTTTTATGTGGAGCAACGTATACTGTTATATACAGGATGGACCCAGTGATCCGTAAGCACTAAAATTAAATACCATTTAAGTACACGCAAGAGAAAATCTAGAACATATAGTTGAATAAAAGCAGTAATTTAGACGAACAGAAAGAGATTAAACACATTAAAATAAAATGCATTTATAACTGCTGCAGACACATGTTGCAGATTAAGGTGTCGGCCCTTCGTTGAGGCAAAATATAGTTTTTTTTTTTTAATTTGCGAATCTTTTCATTTTCTACATTCCTAGGTCTAATGTGTTCTGGAAAATACTGCTTGTAGAGGTTCATTGTCAGTGGTATAAACTCCGGGCCGTAGCAGCCTGTGGAGAATAACAATAGACTGTTGAACACTGGAGAGTGGTGAGTAGTTGATGTATTTGATCTTTGGCAACAGTGTTATTTTGATGTAGGTGATGGTGAAAATACATCAGTCTATATCACTAGCATGTGGTGGTGGAAATGCATAGAAGTGCAGTTTGGGCAGGAGCTGAACATCTGACTGGTTTCTGGGAAGGGGGATCAGGAAAGCAGTTACTGCTAATGCTGTGTGGGTAGGAGGGGAGAAATTCAAGAAGATAACACATACCCAGTTTCATGGAAAATGTTTAAAAGAGCACAGAAGAGTCAGCATTTAAAATGTAATGGGAAGATATACCCTGAGCACGTCTAAAGATTTTACTTCTTGGACCAAAGATAAAGGGTAGGTTCCTTCAGTAAATTTTTTTTCTCGATTTCCTCAGAGTATGCAGTCCCCTTTGGGGTGCCCACTGCTTTGATGCTAGCTCTGATACTTTGCTATACCTCCATGCTTCCAGTCTTGCTGAAAGTAGAGCCTCCAGCACACCAAAATTGTTATAGAAACATAAATTTATGGTGCAGAAAAAGACCCAGAGGCCCATGCAGTCTACCCAGTTCCTCCGTAGCCCCATGCTTACCATAACACCAGGTACTGATTTCGGTATCGGATAGCCCTAGTTACATAGTGATTTACAGCAGATAAAGGTCTAATGACCTGAGTCTGTCCTACTCTTTATCTAATTTGTGAATTGTACCTATTAGATGTTCCTCATTTCCATAGTTTAACCCGTTCATTTTCACAGTGTCCATGTTTGTCCCATCTGTGCTTAAATTCATTTACGTGTTAGAACACATTACTGTCTTCAGAATTTTCTTCCAATTTTCCACCATGCTTTCTGGCATCTTCCTTGAACATTCCTCGCACCAAATTCATAGAGTGTCCCTTTGTGCTAGTGCTCAATTTAATTTTAAATATTTCTTTGTATTCAACTTTGTTTATTTAACTGCAGTAGGGAAGGGGTAGGAACATGTTGATTGGGATTTTAACATGTCAGGGCTGACTGGAGCACCATCGCATCCACATCGGCTAGAGAGCAAAAGATTCTTGACGCCTCCAGGATAAATTTCTGACTCAGCTTAGTTGGGAAGCAAACTAGGGAAGAAAGCATCCTGGACTTGGTGCTAGTGGATGGAGATCAGGGTAATAGCTTGGTGGTAAATGATCCATTGGCTGGTAGTGACCAGTCCACGGTATGGTTCACTTTAGACCTGGGAAAGGAGTGGAATCGGACAAAGACCACAGTAGTTGATTTCAGGGGGCTGATTTTTCAGGGAGATGGCGGGCATCCTCAGGAATTGTACAGGGGGAATCAAGTCTGGGATGAGTACGGAATTGACGTGGGAGATTCTGAAGCTGGGCATCTTGGAGGCCATGAAAACCTGTACTAGATCCCAAAACAAATGGCCAGAGCCAGGAAACTTTGTAGGTGGTCAAGGGTAGTGCAGGAGTGGGTGAGGAACAAAAATGGCATACAGAAGATACAAATGCTCTCATAGCAAGGTGGACCAGGATGAATACCACAGGATATCCAAGGAAGTCAGCAGGAGGGTTAGAGCTGCAAAGGCTGGGATGGAGGTTAAACTAGCGTAAGGGATTTTGGGGGGGGGAAGTAATTCTACAGATACGTCAGTGAGTGTAAGACAGGTGGGGTGGATCAGTAGGCTGAGGAAGGAGGGGGGATGGGTAGGGGTGGTAGAGCAGGCTGAAGTGTTAAATGATTACTTCAGTTCATTCTTTTACTAGGGAAAGGGATGGGCCACTGCCTCAGGGAAAGGGTAGGGTTGCGGGCAAGGGGGGCGGAGACAGTCACTGATGGGGAGATACAGGTAGGGAGGGTTGTTGTTGGTTGTTTAAGTGTAATGATTGAGCTTACGCTCATTCACAATGGTGACCATGATGGAGGTTCTCAAGACATTGAGGACTGATAAAGCCCCACGTCCAGGCGGCATCCACCCCAGGGTTCTGCGGGAACTGGCGGAGGTCCTGGTAGCTCCATTGACTGATTTATTTAATTCCTTCCTCCAATTGGGTTACATCCTGCAGGATTGAAGGATGGCACATGTAGTGCCTCTCCACAAGAGTGGGCCTTGGAAGAAGCTGGAAACTACAGACCAGTCAGCCTAACCTCCATAGTGGGGAAAGTGATGGAGAAAGGATGGTGGAGTTTCTGGAGGCATCTGGTGTTCAGGCTGACAACCAACACAGGTTTGTCCAGGGGAGGTTGTGTCAAACAAACCTGGTTGAACTCTTCAACTGGGTGACAAGATCCTTGGATAGCTGAAAGCCTGTTGATGTTATATAACAGGACTTCAGCAAGGCTTTCGACTTGGTCCTGCATGGGAGACTGATTTGGAAATTGCAAAACCTTGGGATGCGGGAGAAATTGGTGGGGTGGGTGGCAAAGTGGCTTGAAGATGGACAGCAAAGGGTAGTGGTGGGGTGAGTAGCCTCGACTCATAGAAAGGTCATCAGTGGAGTCCCACAGGGTTCAGTGTTGGGGCCAATCCCTTTCAACTTGCTCATTGCAGACATAGGGAAGGGAGTTGGGAGTAAGATGAGCCTGTTCGCGGATGACTCCAAAGTGGGGGCAGAAGTGAACAGCGAGGGTGGAAGGAGGGCATTGCAGGACGAATTGGCGAAGCTGGAGAATTGGGCACACACCTGGCAATTGGGGTTTAATGTACATAAATGCAGCATTCTACATCTGGGTATTAGAAACCCTGGGTATAGCTACCAGTTGGGGTGGGGGGAGAGTTCAGTTGGCAGTCTCCATGGTGGAAAAGGATCTGGAGGTGGTGGTTGATGCCAAATGGAACAACTCTGAGCAGTGGAGGAGGGCAGCAGCTAAGGCGTATAAAATGCTCGGGTGCATATCTAGGGGGATAATGTCCAGGAGCAGGGAGGTTATTCTTGTACTGTACAACTCATTGGTGAGGCCGCACATGGAGTATTGTGTGCAGTTCTGGTGTCCCCACCTAAAGAAGGACATTGCACTTCTGGAGAGAGTCCAGAGAAGAGCGACAGAGATGATCAGTTGATTTGGGGAAAATGACCTATGAAGATGGACTTAGAGAGCTAAACATGTACTCCCTGCAGGACAGGAGGGACAGAGGGGACGTGATGGAGACCTTCAGATATCTGAAGGGAGTTAGGGTGAAAATGGAGGATCTGCGCAACCTGAAGGGGGGAGGGGACTGTGGGAGGCCATAGTTTAAAACTGGTAGGGGGAACTGTACAGAGGGGAGGTGTGGGGACACTACTTCACAGAGAGGGTGGTGGCACCCTGGAATGCACTTCCTGATGAGCTGATAAAACTGGATACTATAGACTGATTCAAGAGCATCTGGGACAGACACAGGGGCTTGGTAAAGGTTGGAGTTAAGGAAAATGGCAGGGACAGGCGGGGGGATGGGTTAAAGTTGGGAGGTAGAGTAGCTATTGTATTTTTTCAGTGCGCTGTGTTCAGGCAGACGTGCTAGATCATTTGGCGTAATCTGCTGGTAACTATGTATGTGTGTAAGTAAAACGTTATATTAGGTGCCCTTCCAGAGCTCGGGGCGCCTTAACAACATGAATAAAATAATATACACAACCTCTTAAAGTACACTAAAACAATAAATATATAAAATCTTACTGTGTGTGTGTATGTATGCATTCCATTAAAAAAAAAAATGTAAATGTCTTTATCATGTCACCCCTCTCCTTCTGTTGCTCAGTTTGTACAGACTCTGGTCTAATAATCTTTCCTCGTATGACTTGATGTTACTTGGTATCATTTTTGTTGCTCCCCATTGCACTGCCTCAACCCTGTCCCTACCTTTTCTAAAGTGTGGATTCCAGAATTGCACACAGTACTCCCAAGTGTAGCCTCACTAGGGATTTCTATAAGGGTAATAATAGTGGCTTGACATCACCCCCTTCCACTTGTATCCTTTCCTGTCTTCTACTTGTGGGTCCCACTATTTCCTTATCTGTTCCACCCAAGTTTTAAACCATGTCACAGTCTTGGTTCAAAGCCACTTCTCTGAGCAGTCCGTTCCATTTGTCCAACAGCTGCTCAATAAAAAGGAACTTCCTTTTGTCCCTCCCTCCAATCTGCCTCTACACCAGTCCCTCTAGTCACTGTGCCCTTGTTCCTGGTGAAAAGACCTTAAGATCCACCCTGTTGATTCCTCTGAAACTGTGTTTCAGCCACATCTCCTTTCTCTTGGCCTTCAGTGTATACATGTTAAGGTCTGCCAACCTTTCAGCATACAAGCTCCCTTGCTGTACCTGGATCATCTTCATGGCCCCTCCAGTGCAGTGTCTTATCTTTCACGGGGTGTGCCAGTTCCACAAAGTTGCACCACCAACATAAACAAATGGATGCCTTACTGTTTTGTCAGAAAAATGAACACTTTTCTGTTGTGAATACAAATAAAGGCCTCTGCCAGTCACCAAACGTAAACCCTCTACCCCAGCACTTTGCCTATTTAAAAGGAAAAAAAGAAAGACTTAATCAGGAGGTGGGTCTATGGAGACAGTTCCTAGCTTATATAGTCCTGTGAAGGTTAGTGGGTGAGACAAATGCACAAACTCTGGTAAAATGTGTAGAACGCACTTTGCAATATTTATTTTCCAAAATAAAAAATAAACATACAGAAAGGAAATAGTTGGTTAGTCTTTCAGTTCAAAACAGTGCACAACTTCTAGGCTTAGTTCTAGCCACATAGATTCCTAGCACATGAAAACTTGCATGTACTATGAGATGCTTCCTCCACGACAGTCAGGTCTTGACTGACTCCTCTGTTTTGCATCTCCTGGAGGTAGGCTTTAATACCTACCTACCTACTGATGATGTCAGCACCATGTGATCTGTCTTGCTCACAATTCTCTAACTAAACACAGACTGGCTGACTCATCTGACATGAGATCATGATATTTCTTTAGAAAATAGAGTATAACAAGTTTATACACCTAGATTATTATAGCATCTCTCTTCATTTTCATTAAAATCAATGTTACCCTCTAAGTTGGCACAAGCCCCTCTTATTCAAATGAGATTACATTTTATGGTAACATTAGAAAAGAACTGTTTTTTTTTTTTTTTCATCCGACCGAGCAGTCTGCTGTATAGCTTGAGGACAGCTACAGTATCTATGTAGCTAGCTGCCCCTTTTATCTTCATTCCCCACCAACTCGGAAGAGCGAATGGAACAATATTAAAAAAAAAAAAAAAAAATGTTTTTGTTGCTTCATTCATCAGATAGGACCTCCCTATCACAAGGCCCCACTGATGACATTACTTATCACATCATATACACACTTACAAATAGATTTAGAAAATAAACAGTAGTGAAACGGTGGATTACTAATTAAATACAATCAAGCCTGCAGTACCTTGGAATATTTAGGCATTTCTTAGTATTTAGCTTAAATGTGGCTATTCCCAAATCAATTATGCATTTATTTTACTTGTAAATTAATAGAGCAACAGTGATTCTATTCCATGTCCGTGTCTTGTGATCATCCATATCTTTCTCCGGCAAATCCTGGGGAGCCACTAATACATCATGTTGGCATAGGTATTCTAGCTTGTTTACAGAAAGAGTCCACCTGTCCTGGAGAGAAAAACATGTTTGGTAAATGTGTGTGTGTGTGTGTGTGTGTGTGTGTGTGTATGTATGTGTGTGTGTGTGTGTGTGTGTGTGTGTATGTATGTATATATATATATATATATATATATATATATATATATATATATATATATATATATATATATATATATATATAATATTGTGTGTGTGTGTGTGTGTGTATATGTATATGTATATGTATGTATGTGTGTGTATATATATATATATATATATATATATATATATATATATATATATATATATATATATATATATATATATATATATATATATATATATATGTGTGTGTATGTATATTACATACATATATTCCAATAAGTCATTTGTTTACAGTTTTAACATAAATCCAAATTACCCCAATCAATGCAATTTGATTAAACTCTTTAATTGCAGAACAGTATCCAGGCTCTAAAGAGAGGTGTCAAATGATAAACCCATGTGGGCAAAAATACCCTCCGTATTCTAGAAGGGTTGGTGGACTGGGGAAGGCATCCAGATGGAGCAGATGTGTAGTTCACAGTGACAAGGTTAAGCTCTGAATAGGTCGATTGGTATTGGGAGCTGCAAGTGTAGGGTAGTGGGGGGTTGGTTGGAGTCTATCCAGTAAGTACTGGGAATTTTTTTTTTTAATTTAAATATTTTTTTTTAACTTTCAGATAAGGTTTTAAAGCCCACGTTTCATTCAGTCTATACAGATTTACTGTATTTAGTTGTGGGGTTTTTTTATCCAGTAGCTTTCCTGTTTAAGGAGTAAATTCAACTGGACACCCACTCTGTTCCCACATCTGGCAGTTTCAATCCCCCTGCACCTCACACCACTGGGTTTGCAGTTGTGTTTCTCTGCATAGTGTCTACCCACAGCTTTGTCCAGTCTTCCATTGATAATGTAGCGGATATGCCCCTGAATCCGCTGTTTCAGTGATCTTGCGGTTCTCCGCACAAATCTAAACCCACATATGTCCCATTGTTTTCAATCACTCCATTGCTGCATATGAAGAAACAGTGTTACAGCGAGTAAAAATTTGCTTAACACAAATGAAGGTTGCTGCAGACAGAGTATCCCCTTGAGAGACTGGCCTTAAACAAACTTTCAAATATGAATGACATAGTAATTAAGCCTGCAGATGGGGGTGGGGGGGGGGGGGCAATACTATAGTACTTGATAAGGATAAATATAAAGAGATGGTCTATAAATTGCTGAATGTAGCGGCTAGCCACAGAAAATTGCCAGGCAATCCAATTCCATTTAAAAAAAAAAAAAAAGAAACGTTAAAACTGTTACAGGATGCTGTCACTGAAGGAGTGATTACAGAAAAATAATTTGATTTTATGTGGCACGCGCATCCTATTACACCAACATTCTGTGCACTACCAAAGCTGCACAGTAGTGTTACTGACCCAACCAGGAGACCAATAGTCTCAAGGATCGGGTCATTAACAGAAGAAATGGGGTATTTTTTTTTTTTCCCTACAGTATTCGGTCCCTACTTTGCTTTCATTTCTTATAGATACTGGGGACACTTATCAATAAACTTTCAGACTTGGAATGGTATGAACTGTATTTATGGCTTACAATTGAATTGACGTTGAGGCTTTGTATTCCTCTATTAGACACAATGATGGCATCAGAGCATGCAAATATTTTCTAGAGCGTAATAAAATCAGCAGCGTAATACCAGTGAACTTCCTTGCAGAGGCATCAGAATTTGTTCTAACTCCTAATGCTTTTTGAGTTTGACAACAGTTACTACCTCCAAACTTGCGTGACACCGATGGGACAGTAATGGTCCCATCCTATGCCAACTTTTTTTTTTTTTTTTTATAGGGTTTTGGGAGCTCAGCACTGTATAGAATCCTGCAGTAAACCCTTTTTTTTGAGAACACAGTGAAATGGTTTAGATACATTGATGACTGTTTGTATCTGGGAGGGGAGTGGAGAATTGGTAGAAGTGGTTGAATAGCAATAATTTGAATCTTAGGTTCACCAATACTATGGGAAACAATGTGGACTTCTTGGCTATCACACTAATGGGGGATGCAGCTTTTAAGAAAGATCACCACAAAAGGGTTTAGGAAAAAGACTGCTACGAATGCAGTTCTGCGATACGAGAGCGCTCACCCAAGGAGTTTAAAAAAAAAAAAAAAAAAAACCATATAGTCAAATGCTTCGTACATGTAGGAACTGCTCTGGTGACACAGAATTAGAATCACAAGCATTTGAACTAGAACAGCGTTTGTTGCAGAGGGGCTATAATGGTAACACAGTGAAACAAGCATACAGTGATGTTAAAGGCAAAGCAAAGGGATTTAGTTAAAAATATCAACGATACACTGAGATCGAGGGATTGGAGCCCTATAAGTTTTTCCACAGAGTTTAGCAGTGTGGCCGGAGCCATTAGCAATATTATCTGGAAAAATTTGCCCATCCTTTTTGGGGACACCACAGTGGGAGGGGCACAACCCCGGGTGACATTCAGAATGGCACCTAATATACGGGATAGGGTAATACACAGCCAATTTCGCAGCACAGAGAAAACAAAACGCATGGCTCCTTACCAGACCTTCAGGGAACTACACATGCTCCAGGTGTAGTGTTTGCCAGTATGTGAATACAGGTAATTATCTTGGCACTTTTAACAACGACACAGGCATAAAAATCAGAGACCTGATCACATGTAATACCACTTTTTAGTGCACCTTGAATGGTGCACATGCGGGTTTGGATATGTGGGGAGAACTGTAAGATCACAGACAAGAGCGGATTCAGGGGCATATCCACTACATTACCAGTGGAAGACTGGACAAAGCTGTGGGTAGACACTATGCAGAGAAACATAACTATAACGCCAGTGGCTTTAGGTGCAGGGGGATTGAAATTGTCAGATGTGGGAACAGAGGGGGTGACTGGTTGAATTTACTCCTTAAATGGGAAAGCTACTGGATATATAGACTAAATACAGTAAATCCGTATGGACTTAACGAAATGGAAACATAGAATTTGACAGCAGTTGACGACTGCTTGACCCACCTAGTCTGCCCATTTCCCTACCTGATGGATAAGCTGCAGATTCTAGTTAATCAACAGCTTACTTCCTCCTACCCCCACTAGAATTGCCTTATGTCTGTCCCATGCATTCTGGAATTCTCCCACTGTTCCTGACTCCACAACCTCCTCAGGAAGGCTGTTCCATGCATCCACTACCCTCTCTGTGAAAAAATACTTTCTAACATTACCTCTGAGCCATTCCCCCTCTATCTTCAAATTGTGCTCCCTTGTTCTTGCACATCTCTTCTTCTGAAAGATACTACCCTCTTGTACTTTGTTAATCCCCTTGAGATACTTGAAAGTTTCTATCATGTCCCCCCCCCCCTTTCCTCAAGGGTATACATATTAAGCTGCTTTAGTCTCTCCTTGTATGTCTTCTGGTGCAAACCTTGCACCATTTTGGTTGCCCTCCTCTGAACAGCCTCCACTCTGTCTATGTCTTTGCGGAAATGGGGTCTCCAGAATTGCACGCAGTACTCCATATGGGGTCTCGCTAACTCTTTGTACAGAGGGATAACAACTTCCTGTTTTTCTACTGTTGATGCCTCTCCCTATGCATCTCAGTATCCCCCCAGCCCTCCTTATTGCCTTCTCACGTTGTTTGCCCACCATTGGGTCATCTGATTATAATTACTTCTAGGTCTCTTTCGATATTTGTTGTTGTTATTAACTCACCCCCAACTGTGTACTCTTCCCCTGAGTTTTTGTTTCCCAGATGCATTACCTTGCACTTCTTTGCATTGAATCTGAGCTGCCACATATTTGACCATTCCTCCAACCTTGCCAAGTCCCTTTTCATTCTTTCCACCCCACCTTGTGTGTCAACCATGTTGCAGATCTTTGTGTCATCTTCAAAGAGACATACCTTTCCTTCCAGGTGTTCTCCAATGTCACTTATAAAGATATTAAAGAGGACCGGTCTCAGTACCGAACCCTGCGGTACCCCGCTAGTTACCCTCCTTTCTTCACTGTGGACTCCCTTTACTATTACCCTTTGCGTCCTGTTGTCCAGCCAGTTTTTTTTTTATCCAGGCTACCACTGTCAAATGCCTTGCTAAAATCTAGGTAGGCCATATCCACAGCCCCTCCCTGGTCTACTTTGGTCACCCAGTCAAAGAAATCTATTAGATTCGTCTGATGTGACCGTCCTGCTGTGAAACCATGCTGCCTTGGGTCCTGTGCCCCACTGGTCTCTAGGTACTCAACAGTTCTTTCCTTCAGAAGAGATTGCATCATTTTCCCTACCACTGAAGTCAAACTATCTGGTCTGTAGTTTCCTGCCTCTTCCCTGCTCTCACTTTTGTGAAGTGGAGTCACATTTGCCCTCCTCCAGTCCTCAGATACCACTTCATCCTCCCATGATTTATTAAAGATAATAGTCAGTGGTGTTACTAGTTCTATCCTTAGTTCTTTTAGTATTCTTGGGTGAATCCCATCAGGCCTCATTGCTTTGTCCACTCTCAGTTTCAAGAGTTCTTTCAAAACCCTTTCTTCTGTGAATGGACTGGTATCGACCCCCCCCCCCATTCAGAGTTTCTCCCTTGCTTGGTTTAGGTACCTCCCTTCCTCATCCGTTGTGAATACTGAGCAGAAATATTCATTCAGTATCCCTGCTTTTTCACTGTCACCCTCTGCCCACATTCCCTCCCCTTTATTAATTCTCGTGTCCCACCCTTGGTCTTTGCTACGCTCCCTAATGTACCTATAAAAGGTTTTATCCCCCTTCTTAACAGAGTTGGCCATCTTCTCCTCAGTTTGTGCCTTTGCTATTCTGACTGCCTTCCATGCCTCCTTCTGCTTTAACTGATAAAGTTCTCTGTCTTGCTCCTTCTGCGTTTTCTTATTTCCTGAATACTATCCTTTTCTCCTTAACCGTCCCTGCCACCTCTTTTGAGAGCCATAGTGGTTTTTTCCTTCATTTTGTTTTATTGATTTACTTCACACAAAGGCTTGTTGCCTCTGTGATGACTGTCTTGATTATTCCCCATTGTTCCTCCACTGCTCCTTTTTGCCCACTTGCTAGTGCATTTCTGAGGCACTCTCTCATTTTCCCAAAGTCAGCCTTCCTAAAGTCCAATACTCTTGTTTTTGTATGGCTCGACTCTATGGCTGTGTTTATTGTGAACCACACTGTTTGGTGGTCACTTGGTCCCAGATGGCTACCCACTTCTAAATTTGAGATCCTTTCTCCTTCCCTGTTTGAGAGTGCCAGGTCTAAGATTGCTCCCTCCCGAGTGGGTTCCAACACTAGCTGTCTGAGGCATGCCCCCTGTAGGGCAGCAAGAATTACCCTGCTTTTGGATGTGCCTGCAGCAAAGGTGTTCCAGTTAACATCTAGCATATTCAGGTCCCCCATCAACAGTATCTCCCCTTTTTCTGGTATTTTAAGGATGCCTTCTATAATTTCCTTGTCCATTTCCTCCCCCTGAGATGGGGGTCTGTACATAAACCCCATGCGGATTGTGGTGCCATTTCCTGTCTCCAGGGTGACCCATAGTGACTCATCAACTTCCTGTTTACTCTTTAGTTCTGTTGCTTTAATCCCTTCCCTTGTATAGAGAGCTACTCCTCCTCCTCTTTTACCCACCCTGTCCCTCCTGTAGACTGTGTATCCTGGTATGTTGACATTCCACTTGTGGTTCTCTGTGTATCATGTTTCAGTGACTGCCACAATATCCAGGCATCCCTCTTCCATCAAGGCCATTAGTTCAGGGAGCTTGTTGCACAGACTGCAGGCATTGGTACTCATCACCTTCCATTTATTATGGCATTACCCCTTTTAGCCCCATCCTTGTCCTTAAAGCCTTTTTCTGCATTTATCCCTGTCCTGCTCCCTACTGACTTCTCTACCTTAGTGTTTACCTCTCTAACTACTGTGTTTTGTGGGAGGAGGCTGGGACTTTCCTGCTCCTTTTCAGTGCCTCCCCTCTTGGCTAGTTTAAATACTTGCCAATGAAGCATTTAAACCTGTCACCTAGGATCCTGGTTCCACCCCTGGACAGATGCAGACCATCACGCCAGTATTAGCCTGCATCCCTCCAGGTGACTTACCAGTCCCCAATGAAGCCAAACCCCTGAGCTCCACACCAGTTTTTCAACCATTCATTGAATGCCATGGTGCAGAATACCCTAGCATCATCCTTGCCATAGACATGCAGCACATCCGAGAAGGTTACCACACATGCTACTTGTCTAAGGCCCTTTCCCAACTCCACAAACTCCTCTTGCACCGCTCTGATCCCATTCACAGCCAGGTCATTTGTCCCTAGGTGGACAATGGCATCCCGCTCCCTCCTTGGTGCAGCTGCTTCTGCGATCCTGAGGTTTGCTCGGTAATAAGCCGAGCCGTGGCGCCAGGCAGGCACCTTACCTCCCTATCCCCTTCCTCCACTTCTACCCCCCTAATGATTGAGTCCCCCACCAGGAGTTGTTTCCTTCCCCTGTGGGGTCTTGTGCCACCCTTCTGTGTGTCTCCTTTGTGGAGGTTCCCAGCATCCTCCTTGGTCTCCACTGCAGGTGCCTCCATAGAGGAACTACTATTTGCCAGAACAGCATATGAATTGTGGAGAGGTACAACTGGAGGGATGCACCACTGTTCCGCCACTCTCTCCCTCCCTGAGCCGACCTTGGTCCAACCGCTCCTCTTTGTTGGCAACCTCTGAGGTAACAGTGGTGGCCCTGGTGGTCCCTGGGTGGGGGAAGAGGTTTCACGAATCCTAGCCAGGTCAGCCTGGAGACGGGCAACCTCCTGCCTCAGACCAGAGAGGTGCCTGCAAACATGGCAGCATCGCAGCCTCCAGAATGTCTCCCGAACACTGCTGCCCACAGCCATTGCACTGCACCACTCCCATCTTGACTTATTTTGTGTCCCCTCTCCTGTTGCTTTGTGTACTTACTGTCTCCTCCCTCTGTGTGTTTTCACACTTACTTTCCTACTGCCTATGTGCCCTTACAACTCTCGCCCTTCTTGTTCTGGGACAGGAACTTCCTGTAGTCTTCTTCTGTGCTTGGATTCGGACCTCCAGCAGCCGGGGGGATAAATATTTTTTTTTTTTTTTGGTTCCTTCAAGGTTGCTGAAACTAATGTGTCTCAGTGATCCTTTCCTTCCTACTGCCAAACAGGAAGTTCCTGTTCTCAGTCAAATTCAGTGGCTATAAAACTAGAACTGGCTTTGGGTGGGAAGGAGGACAGTTAGAAAAAAAAAAAGCTGTAAAGTTCTAGACATGCTGTGAAAGCAAAGCTCTCTGTCAAAACAGCAGGAAGCTGTAACTGGAGACAGCTGCTTTTGTACTGCTAAGCTACACCCCCAATTAGATTCACCCGCTGCTCTGACTGTAAATTAAGCTGATACAGCTCCCTTCCTCGGAGAAACGTACAGTGACTTTCTTCTTTTTTTTTTTTTTATTTATTTAAATGAGACCACTGTCTTCTAATAGAGTATCTGTTTGCTTAATCCAAACAGGTACTAACTCCTGCTGAGGTAGAATTGATTTATCAGTAAAAAAGCTGTAAACTTCTAGACTGCTGTTATTTGCTGTGAAAACAAAGCTCTCTGTCAAAAACAGGAGCAATGTGGGCTTTAAAACCTTATCTGAAAGGTAAAATAATAAATAAAATCTCAGGACGTACTGGATACACTCCAACCCCCCACCCTACCCTTGTAGCTCCCAACCCCCACTACCCTACCCTTGTAGCTCCCAACCCCCCCACTACCCTTTTCAGAGCTTAACCTTGTCACTGTGAATTACAGGTCTGCTCCAGCCAGATGGCTCCCCACCCCTTCTAGAATAGAGAGGGTATCTTTGCCACATGCGTTTATGTGACACCTCTCTTTAGAACCTAGATATTGTTTTACAATTAAAGAATTGAAACAAATTACATTGATTGGGGTCATTTGGATTTATGTTAACTGTGAGTGACTTATTGGAAGATATATATGTGTGTGTGTGTGTGTGTGTGTGTGTGTGTGTGTGTGTGTGTGTGTGTGTATATATATGTGTATGTATGTGTGTGTGTGTGTGTGTGTGTGTGTGTGTGTGTGTGTATATGTGTATATATATAAATGAGAGTTGAAATATTTTTTACTAAACATGTTTTCCTTGCTTTTTCGCTCCAGGACAGGTGGATTTTTTTTTTCTGTAAAACAAGCTAGAATTCCTATGCCAACATGATGTATTAGTGCCTCACCAGGATTTGCCTGAGAAAGATATGGGTGATCACAAGACACGGATATGGAATGGAATCACTGCTGTCCTATTAATTTACAACTAAAATGAATGCATACTTGATTTGGGAATAACCACATTTAAGCTAAATACTGAGAAATGCCTAAATATTCCAAGGTACTGGAGGCTTGACTGTATTTGTTTAGTAATCTGCTGTTTACTGGTGGACTTGTTTGACTGGGTGATGAAGGAGGGGGATCCGTGGGTAGCGCTGGATATTGCCTACCTCGATTTCAGCAAGGCCTTCGACACCGTTCCACACAGAAGACTGGTTAACAAGTTGGGTAGCCTGGGGCTGGGCCACAAAGTGGAGAACTGGGTAAAAAATTGGTTGGGGGACAGAAAGCAGAGGGTGGTGGTTAATGGGATCCAATCCAAGGAAAGTGGGGTGACCAGTGGGGTGCCTCAAGGATCAGTCCTGGGGCCAGTCCTTTTTTAATGTCTACATTAGCGACATTGCTGAAGGGGCGGAGGGGAAGGTTTGCCTATTTACAGATGACACCAAGATCTGCAACAGGGTAGACATTCCGGGGGAGGGGGGGTCGAGAAAATGAGGGACCTAGGAAAGCTGGAAAATTGGTCCAATGTATAGCTATTTAAAATTTAATGCAAAGAGTGCAAAATCATGCACCTGGGGTGCAGAAGCCCTGTGGAGAGTTACAGGATGATCGGGGCATTGCTGACGGTTACCAGGGAAGAAAGGGACTTGGTCATAATCCTCTCAGATGACCTAAAGGTGTCCAAACAGTGTACCAAGGCTGTGGGGAGGACCAGTAGCATGCTGGGGTGCATAGAAATGGGTATCACTAGCAGAAGAAGGGAGGTGGTGATTCCACTGTACGATGTGAGGCCTTATTTGGAGTACAGTGTACAGTTCTGGAGGTTGCATCTTTTTAAGGTCACAGACAGCATGGTGGTGGTTCAGAGAAGGGCAGCAAAGATGGTGCAGGGCTTTTGCCAGGAGACATACGAGGAGAGATTAAAATACCTCAATATGTATACACTGGAAGAGATGCAGGAATGGGGAGATAGGATAGAAACCTTCAAGTATCTTAAGGGTATAAACAAAGTGCAAGTGGGTGACATCTTTCAGCATGTGAGGTGTACAAGGACAAGGGAGCATGATGTGATTGGAGAGAGGCAGGATAAAGGGGAATGTGAATAAGTTTTTCTTCACAGAAAGGGTGGTAGATGCATGGAATAGCCTAACCCAGGAAGTAGCAGTGCGGCACAGTGGGGGTATTGAGACATGCATGAGATGGGCACAAGGGAACCCTAGAGTTGGGTAGGAAAAACTAAAGCCAGTGACCAAGTAGAGTCAGTGACCACTGATGTGGGCAGGGAATACAGGCAGAGTGGGTGGGCCTAGTTGTCCTTATCTGCCATCAAATACTATGTTATGTTCATTTTCTGACTGTATTCATAGGTGTGTATACAGTGTAATATGTGATGTCATCAGTGGGGACTATATAAACTAGGAATCATCTCCATAAACCTGCCCTCTGTCGAAACCTTTTTGATAAGCAAAGTGCTGGAGTAGTGTGTTCATGTTTGGTGACTGGCAGAGGCTTTTATTTCATTTGTATTCACAATAAATAAATGATCCAATTGTAGAAATGAAAGGAAAATTGTGACTCTCACTGGTATTTGAACCCAGGACCTCAGCAATCCGTGCTTTAGCTCTTAACCAACTGAGCTATGAGAGTTCAGCCAATTATGGCACATGAGTCAACAAATAAGTGTTAATTTTTCTGACAAAAACAGTACAGCCTCCGTTTGTTTCTGTTGGTAGTGCAACTTTGAGGAAAAAACTTGCTTGCCGGGGTTATCTGTCCCTTGTTTGCACCCCTTTTGCTCACTTGAGCACAGTAATGGTTTTGGGAGTTTCTTGAAGTGTGGACTCCAAAACTGCATGCAGTACTCCAGATGTAGCCTTACCAGGGGCCTGTACAGGAGCAGTATCCTCTCCTTCCTCCTTCTCCTATCAAATCCCCTTCCTATACATCTCATTTTGTGTTTGTATGCATCCCAACATCCTGTTTGCCTTCCCGTTTACGGTGAAGCCTGCCAGGATGAAGCGCAGTGTCAGTTTCCTGCATGACAAAAGGGATTAACAACTCCCACTGAAGCTGCACTATTTTCTGCAGTAACTCTGCCACAGAATACTGCAGAATTGGGTTTCATTCTGGTGAGCTTCACTGTAGTTGCACTGATTAGTGGATTTGAAGCCGTCACTGATGATGATGACTCCCAGGTCTCTCCTCCGTTTTCTGCATCACTGTTACTCTCCCTCATTCAGGAGTCTGTTTAGGGTTCTTTTTACCAATGTGGATCTCTTTTCCTCCTTTTGCATTCAACTTTAGTTGTCATAATCTGGACAACTTTTCCAGTTTTCGCCAGTCTCCCTTCATTTCTCTAACTCCCTCCTCCGTGTTCACTCTGTGGTAGACCATAGTGTCATCAGCAAAGAGATGCACCTTATTCTGGATTCCCTCCCCTGTCTCACAGATGAGGACATTGAAGAGCACCAGTCCCAGAACAGATTCCTGCAGTACCTCATTCATGGCTCCCCTGGGCTCTGATTGCACCCGATTGGAAAACCACCCTCTGTGTCCTGCCCCCAGACAGTTCCTATCTGCTTGGGTCAGCTTGTCCCCAATCTCCAGGTCTCCCAGCTTTCTTTATTAGCCTTCTGTTTGAAACTGAATCGAAGGCCTTGCTAAAGATGTACAACACAAACACTGCTTGGTCCCTGCCCATCGCCTTTGTGATGCAATCAAAAAAGTCGATCAAGTTAGTTTGGCAAGATCTCGTGGCATACAAACCCATGCTATCTGCTGTCCTGAAAACCATGTGACTTTCAGAATTCCACTATCTGGGGTGGCATGGCTTGGCACCTGACAAGATGGGCACCTAGTTTCCAAGCTCTCTCTACCAATCAAAAGAATCCTTCAGAAGCTGCCTAAAAGCTTGCAATTACTTCTTCAGATGGTGTTTAGTCCAGCTGGGCAGCATCACGAGAGTATCCTGAGCTGAGTCTACCCTGGATCGCCTCATGTCCTCCAAAGTTATTGCTGACCATGGCTGTCCCTCAGCATTCCTGTCGGTAGGCTGGGACCCTCATAAATGGTGTTCAACAGCAGTGGCTCGACTCCCGCAGCCCTATGGAAAAAGTCTTGTTTTAGCAATTGGTGCTTCAAATCAACAAATTCGAGGTGTCTTGATAGTGGATAAATGCGGACATTGTTCAGACTGCACATAGTTAATGTGGCTGAGCAGCGGGTAGCTGACGCAAAGGACCGGACCGAGAGGCTTACTGTGCACATCGGAAATCGAGATCAAGCAGTTTGTCTATTATGGCAGAAAATGGAATATCTTGAGAAAAGCGGCTGATGGAACAACCTCTGTTTCATTGGCTTCCTTAAGGGATGTGAATGCAGAAACACTGATTTGGTCCTCTGAAAGGTGCTACCAGAACAGCTTGGGAATCTGTGTCCAGACACCTTGGAGATTGACAGATCTCATCATTCTCTTGCCCTTCTCTCCCCGTCCCAGTGTCTGGCCTAGGCCTGTAGTAGCCCATTTTCTTTCTCTTTTGCACTTGCCATTCGTTCAGCCACTCTTTCTGGACGCCAGTGGCCCCCAGCTCGGCCAGGTTCATCCCCCCCCCCGCATCCACCAGCCCGCTGCTCCCGATTCCCATGTCCTTGGTCAGCCCGGACATATCCCTTCACTGGGAGGGGCTTGTGGGGAGGAGAGATTCTACTTCCTATCTGTTTCCAAGGCATGGGGGCTACAGGAGTGGCCCGAGGGGCAGCCTACTAGGCACTTGTGGCGGAGGAGGACCCAGTGGCCATCATCTGGTCAGCCAGATGGCTGTTTTTCCAGTTTCCTCATGGGAGCTTGACGTGCCACATGACGTCCAGGTCGAAGCCGACATCAATCACGTTCCTCCCACAATGGAGCCCGGTGTATTGTGGTGCCTCCGGCCTCCGTCAGGGGCCAGCAAACGCCGAGGCTCAGACCCCTACCCCCCCCCCGAAGAAGACGAGCAGTCGTGGGACGCTCAAGCCTTCTCTCCTCGGTTTGCCCTTTGACTCTCGGGTCTGATCCTGAACCCAGGTCGTCAGCGTTGCAAGTGGAAATCCATCTGCTGCGCCGGCAGGCTGGCATAGCCCTTTTTGTACAGCAATCGGACAAGGATCGGATTATGAGTGGGCCAGGCAGAAAGACAATTTAATGTGGAAGAACCACAGCAATAAAATCTTCCCTGGACATCTCAAGAACTGTCAGCTTGCTGGAAGTCTTATACCCCAGTTAGGAAAGCCCTCATGGACTGTGTGAGTTCCCTTACAGTCTCTGATACCCCATATACTTATTTATCTGTCTATCTATTTGTCTTTCTTTCTTTCTTGTTTTAAAAAGTCTCCTGAGCAGACACTTCTGCTCCACAAGTCCCGCTGCCTACCAGACTCTCCTCCTGCTGCAACAAGTGACCTCAGTTTCCCAGCAACCATCAATTAGAAGGCTCGAGGCACAAGAGTTTTTCTCTGTCCGCCTCTAAATCTTTTCCATCTCGTCGACCTCATTCCATGCCTCTGGTGTGTTAGACGTCGCAGTGCAGTGTGGATGCCACCCCTCATGAGGGAGCAGGTTCACAGTGAGGGGCAAGAAGGAGGGGTGGAGGAACAATGGGGAAACATCAAAACTGCCGTCACAGAGGCAACAAGCTTTTGTGTGAAGCAAATAAATCAAAACGGGGAAAAAACCACTGGTTCTCAAGAGATGGTGGGGAAGATTAGGGAGAAAAAGCTAGCATTCAGGAAATATAAGGAAACGCAGAAGGAGCAGGACAGAGAACTGTACCAGTTAATGCAGAAGGAAGCAGGGAAGGCAGTCGGAATAGCAAAGGCCCAAACCGAGGAAAAGATAGCTAACTTGGTTAAGAAGGGGGATAAAACCTTTTATAGGTACATTAGGGAGCGAAGAAAGACCAAGGGAGAGATAGTGAGGCTTAATAAAGGGAAGGGTGACTGTGAAAAGCAGGGATACTGAACAAATACTTTTGCACAGTATTCACAAAGGAAAAGGAGGTACCCAATCCATTCACTAGAAACACTCTGGATAGGGGGGTTGATACCAGTCCATTCACAGAAGAAAGGGTTTTGAAAGAACTCCTAAAACTGAAGGTGGGCAAAGCAATGGGGCCAGATGGAATTCACCCCAGAATCCTAAAAGAACTAAGGGGAGAACTAGTGACACCACTGTCTACCCTTTTTCACAAATCATGGGAGGATGTTGTGGTACCTAAAGACTGGAGGAGGGTGGATGTGATTCCCCTTCACAAAAGTGGGAGCAAAGCAGAGGCAGGAAACTACAGACCTGTTAATTTGACCTCAGTGGTAGGGAAAATGATGGAATCACTTTTGAAAGAAAGAATTGTTGAGTAGCTAGAGGCCAGTGGAGCATAGGACCCAAGGCAGCATGTATTCACAGCGGGAAGGTCATGTCAGATGAATCTAATAGATTTCTTTGACTGGGTGACCAAAGTAGTAGACCAGGGAGGGGCTGTGGACATGGCCTACCTAGACTTTAGCAAGGCATTTGACACAGTCCCACACAAAAGATTAATAAACATATTAGCCAGCCTGGGAGTGGGTCCCAAGGTGGTAGCCCGGGTAAAAAAAATTAGCTGGACACAGAGGGTAATAGTAAACGGAGTCCCCTCCGAAGAAAGGGGGGTTACTTGTGGGGTACTGCAGGGTTCATTACTGGGTCTGGTCCTTTTTAATATCCTTATAAGTGACATTGTGGAGCGACTGGAAGGAAAAGTATGCCTCTTTGCAGATGACACAAAGATATGCAACATGGTTGATATACAAGGGGGGGTTGTGGAAAGTGTGAGATGGGACTTGGCAAGGTTAGAGGAATGGTCAAAAGTATGGCAGCTTTGATTCCTTGCAAAGAAGTGCAAAGTAATGCACCTGGTAAACAGAAACACAGGAAGAGTACACAATGGGGAGTACTAACAACAACAAAAATGGAAACGGACCTGGGCGTAGTCATATCAGATGACCTAAAGGTAAGCAAGCAATGTAAGAAAGCAGTAAGGAGGGCTGGGGGGATACTGGGTTGTATAGGAAGAGGCATCACCAGTAGAAAACAGAAAGTTGTTATCCCTCTGTACAGACAGTTGGTGAGACCCCATCTGGAGTACTGCATGCAGTTCTGGAGACCACATCTCCGCAAGAACATAGATGGGACGGAGGCAGTCCAGAGGAGGGCAACTAAAATGGCTCAGGGTCTGCACCAGAAGCCATATGGAGAGGGACTAAAGGAGCTTAACATGTATACCCTCGAGGAAAGGAGGGAGGGGGGAGACATGATAGAAACTTTCAAGTACCTCAAGGGAATCGAAAAAGTCCAAGAGGGTAGCATCTTTCAGAAAAAGAGATGTGCAAGAACAAGGGGACACAATTTGAAGATAGATGGGGGATGGCTCAAGGGCAATGTGAGGTAGTATTATTTCACAGAGAGGGTTGTGGACGCATAGAACGGCCTTTCTGAGGAGGTCGTGGGGTCAAAAACCATGTGAGAATTCAGGAATACGTGGGACAGACATAAGGCAGTTCTGGTGGGGGTAGGAAGAAATAGGCTGTTGGGTTAACTAGATACATAGATACATAGACAGTGTCAGCAGATAAGGGCCTATGGCCCACCCAGTCTGCCCATTTGAGCTTGTAAGTTCAGTTTGTTTTCCTAGAAGTCTGTTGCCCCTTATCCCTGACCTCCAGAATTCCTTTATGTCTATCCCATGCATTCTTAAATCCCGTGATTGTTTCAGCCCCCACCACTTCCTCTGGCAGGGTGTTCCACTTGTCCACCACCCGTTCTGTAAAGAAATTTTCTCATGTTTCCTCTGAATAGTCCTCCCTCAACTTCATCCCATGCCCTTTAGTCCTGGAACATCTTTTTACGCTTAAAAATAGTGTTTTCCTGCACCTGTTCCTCCCTGTAAGATACTTGTATGTCTCTATCATATCCTCTCCCTCCTCCTCTCCTCCAGGAGTACATGTTCAGTTCCTTCAACCTGTCTTCATAGGACTTGTGATGCAATCCATGCACCATCTTTGTTGCCCTCCTCTGAACCTTCTCTACCATGTCTATGTCCTTACGTGAGGTATGGTCTCAGAACTGTACACTGTACTCCAGGTGGGGCCTCACTAGTGTCTTGTATAGCGGAATTATGACCTCCCTTTCCTGCTGGTGATGCCCCTGCCTATACATCCCAGCATCCTATTTGCTTTACCTGCTGCCTTGTCACACTGTTTCACTACCTTGAGGTCATCAGAGATGATAACCCCAAGATCCCTTTCCTGCTTGGTGCATGCTATATCCTCACCCCCCAACTGATGTATTGTGCCAGGGTTTTTGTGCCCCATATGCATTATCTTGCACTTCTTTGCATTGAATTTCAACTGCCAAACCCTGACCATTCTTCAAGTTTCTGCAGGTCGCTTCTCATTCTGTCTACACCCTCTGGTGTGTCTACTCTGTTACAGAGCTTTGTGTCATCAGCGAACAGTGAAATTCTGCCTTCTAGGTCCTGCGCAATGTCACTGATGAAGATGTTGAATAGGACCGGTCCCAGCATGATCCTGTGGTACCCCACTGGTCACTCTTCCCTCTGTGGGGTGACAGACATTTACCACCACCCTCTGTGTCCTGCCACCCAGCCAGTTACCTACCACCACACTACTGTCCTGCCCACACCCATATTCCCCAGTTTGTGTAATAGTCTTCTGTGTGGCACAGTGTCAAGGCCTTGCTGAAGTCCAGATAGGCCATGTCCTGCCCTCCCTGATCCACCTCCTAGTCACCCAGTCAAAAATTCATCGAGGTTGGTCTGACATGACCTCCCCTGGTGAAACCATGCTGCCTTGGGTCCTGTAGTCCATTGACAACCAGATGTTCCACCAATCTCTCCTTCAGTAGTGCTTCCATGATCTTCCCACTACTGAGGTGAGGCTGACTAGTCTGTAGTTCCCTGCTTCCTCTTTGTTCCCACTTTTGTATAAGGGGACTACATCTGCTGTCCTCCAGTCTTTGGGTACCTCCCCTGTTTCCAGTGATCGGCTAAACAGGATAGCCAGAGGTTCAGCCACCACCTCTCTTAGTTCTTTAAGGACCCTGGGGTGCACCCCATCTGGCCTCATTGCCTTATCAACTCTTATTACTTCCAGTTCCTTCAGGACCCTTTCTCGTGTAAAGGGACTTGTGTCCATTTCTGCACCATTCTCACCCCTTGTACTCCCTTCAGACCCACTACCCTCCTCTTCCTCAGTAAAGACTGAGCAGAAATACCTGTTCAATATGTCAGCTTTACTACTGTCATCCTCCATGCGGCCCCCATCCTCCCCCTTCAGTCTCACTATTCATCCCTTTGTCTTTCTTTTTCACTTATGTACCTGTAAAAGGTTTTGTTCCCTCTACCCACTGATTTTGCAATGTGCTCTTCTGTCTGATCTTTGGCTTCCCTTACTGACCTCCCTGCCTCCCTTTGCTTCTCCTGGTACTTCTCCCTATCCCCTTCTGCCTGTGTCTTTTTGTATTGCCTGAATGCAATCTTTTTGGCTTTCACTTTCTTTGCTATCTCTTTGGAAAACCATAATGGTCTCCTCTTCCTTTTCCTCTTGCTAACCTGCTTAATGCATAATTCTGTTGTTCTTGTAATCCCATTTTAAATACTGCCCACTGTTCCTCAACCCTGATTCCTGTCCATTCCCTTAATGCCTCTTTCAAGTATCTCCCCATTTTCCCAAAGTCTGCCCCCTAAAATCCAGGATACGTGTTTTGTGTGGTTTGGTTCTGCTCTTTCTGTGATTTCAAACCACAGTGACTGGTGGTCACTGTTTCCCAGGTGCTCCCCCACTGTTACCCCCATCACACTGTCCCTGTTTGTGAGCACAAGGTCCAGTATTGCCTTCTGCCGAGTTGGCTCCAGGACCAGTTGCTTGAGGAAGGCACCCTGAAGGGAGTCCAGGATAAATCTGCTCCTAGTTAATGCTGCTGCTGGGATGCTCCAGTTCATGTCTGGAATATTGAAGTCTCCAACCAGTACTACCTCACCCTTGTCTGCCATCCTTTGGATGGCTAGCATCAACTCCTATCTGTTTCTTCCTCCTGGGCTGGTGGTCTATAGACCACACCTGTCGAGATAGCTGTCCCATTTTCCTTTCCAGCTTAACCCACAGTATCTCTCCCCATTTTGTTCCTCCTGGATCTCTGTGGCCCTTATGTCATTTTTCATACAGTGCCACTCCTCCTCCTCCTTCCTGCCTGCTCTGTCTCTTCTGAATACATTGTAGCCAGGTATGGCCATCTCCCAGTCGTTATCATTACACAGGTTTCAGTGATGGCCCACGATGTCCAGGTCTGACTGCCACCATGACAGCCTCCAGATCTTCCATCTTGTTGCTAAGGCTCCTGGCATTTGCACACATGGCTTTCTATGATTTGACCTCCTAGACTGTTTCACTGTTCTACTCCAGCCCCTTCCTTGGTTGTCATTTATCCCTGGTTCTCCTTGCTGTCTGCCCTTCTGCTGAATTTTGCCCTTTTCTGCTTATCCACCTCTTGGGCACTAATCTCCATCTTTGCACACTGCTTTGCAGAGATAGCCCTCCTCTGGTTCACTGGTTCCACTGCTAGCTGTGGGGGGTGAGCAAGTAGGTACCCTCCTTGCTGGCCTGCCACCCCCTTTGCTAGTTTAAATGCTTGTCAATGTAGCATTTAAACTTATCATTGAGTTTGGATTCCCCTCCAGGATGGATGCAGGCCGTCAGCTTGACAAACCTCCATCCTCCAGGTGGGTCCCCAGTCACTGCTGGTCAAACCCTTCCTCACAGCACCAGTTCTTCAACCATGAGTTGAAGTTCCTGGTGCATGCACTCCTATGCTCTCCCTTGCCTCTCACAGGTAGTACCTCTGAGAAAGTGACAGAAGTAGCTACTTGCGTGAGACCCCTCCCCAGTTTCCTAAACTCTTCCTGAACTTCCTTTGGCTCCCCATTTGCCAGGTCATTAGTACCTAGGTGGATAATGACATCCAGATCACCCTCCCGTCTTGCCTTCCCAGTGATCCCCAGGATCTTCCTTCCATCCCTCCATGCCGTGGCACGTGGTAGGCACCTCACCTCCCTGTCCTCCCCCTCCTGTGTTCCTAGCTGGATCCCTCTTATGATGGAGTCCCCCACCAGGATTCGCTTCCTCCTCCTCTGGGGTCCACTGCTTTCCCTGCTGAGGTCACCTCCTTGGCTAACCTCCACATCCGTTCCTTCCACTTCTCTGGGTACCTCTATTTGGTTGTCCTCATTTGCCAGTGTGGCATATGAGTTCTTGAGTGGAATAGGATCTGGGATGTGCCTCTGCCTGACCGCTCTAACCCTCCCTGAGCCCACTGTCATCCAAGTGCTCCTCGTTCTCGGCATCCTTTGAGGCAGTTGCATTGGACTGGGTTGTCCCTGGATAGGGGTGATAGTACTCCTGACCCAGTTTACTTCCGCTCTGAGTCTGGCTACCTCCTCCCACAGTCCAGAGAGATGCATACAGATAGGGCTGCATCTCAGTGTCCAGAAGGTCTGCCTGAATATGGCTGCCCCACAGCCACTGCATTGCACCACTCCCCACATTATACTGCAGTTCCACTACTTGTCTGCTACTGAAGCTCTCCTAGTTCCCTTTTTATTAATTTACTGTCCTAAAAATCCTGCCACTGATCCTCAGATAAATTATTTATTTTTTTTTAAAGAAAAAGAAACCAATAAATAAATAAATGAATCAAAACACTTGTCGTGCTGAGGGTGGGCTTCTTCCCCCTTATGCCCCTCCTACTTCACACCCCTTGCTATGCCCTGTGTTTAGCTCCTGTCAATCAGATTTAACAGAGCAGTCAGACAAGCCAAGATAAAATTTGCAGCAATTAAAGACAGCACAGAATTACACCACCACTATGTTTTAAATTTTCAACAGCCCGAAAACAATTATAAGTAAAGGCAACAACGAAAGTATAGTGTCACTAAAAGCCCACAATCTAAGTTTAAAAGAAAAATAGCAATTACCAGTTTCTCTAAAGCACTGAATTGAATGTTTCCTTCCTTCCCCTTCCGGCTTCTTCTGAGAAAATAAACTCTACTTGCTACTTCAACTCTGACTCTAGGACCTGCAGCTTATCTGATAGGTAGGGAAATGGTGGGTGGGCTAAGCGGCCCTTATCTGCCATCAAAGTCTGTTTCTGTTCTGTATTGGAGCCACAAAGTCAGCAGAAAATATCATCTCCTTCCTGCAGCTCTTACTAAAAGACATGTTACACCTTCCTGATGACTACAGTCTCAGCATGGACCACACCCATCAAGCTCTGGGCCAAAACCTGCTGGCCTAGGTGCCTGCCCAGATCCATCCTTACGAAACTTGCCTCCTACACTAGCAGAGAAGATATCCTGAAATGAGGCTGCCAGCAAAAGGAGCTCCAATGCAAGACCCACTGAATTACTGTTGATGTTGACTGTACCACCATGGTCTGGGACAAGAAGCGAGTTATTGAGGGAAGGGGGGGTAGTTAAACAATTGTGGGCTACAAATCTAATGGCATAGTCACTCTGCCTCATGAGACTGAGAATGGGCACACTGAATGGCACAAAGCTGTTTGCAGGCATTCTGGATGCATCAGCCTACCTTGAGAGCCTTGGTATCCAGTTCCAGATAAGGACAGACTAGAAGGAGATTTCTTGAGGCGGATCGGAAAAACAGACATCAGAACAAGGTGAGTCCCCCTCCTCTTCGTGCCAACATCAGATCGCTACGCCTTCCTTATTCCTTATCAGGACACCGAAGAGCTGAGAGCGAGGAGCCCTAGACAGACAGTGGTGCTTGGGGAAGAAAAACAAACTGGAACCCTTTGCTACGTGCATGGTATCTGACTTCACCAATATCCAATCAGATGGTATCCTTTGACATGCAACTGCATGCTGAGTAATGATTTAAAAAAAAAAAAAAAAAAAAAAAAGTTTAAAATACTAATGTACTGGACTGAAATAGATTGCTGTTGGGAGAGAGGAGGCAGGGAGGGGTGGTTATACAGCTCGCTGGAAATTTTTTCAAGGAGCTCTCCTTAATCAGTTGTAAATGCAACAGAACAAGGGGAGTTCATGTCCTGATTGCTGAGATGCAACTGGAGGGTGTGGGGGGATTTGGTTATTGAACTCTAAACAGTGTTAGGATCCTATCTAAGTACCTGTCTGAGCTTTGCAGGGGGAAGGAAAGGTGCTTACATGGCTACTGATAAGGGGCCAAGAAAGAGATCCTTAAGAATACACACTGCGAACAGAACAGTCCAAGTACCAGCCGTGCAGCTCTCAAAAAATGGGCGGCTAACCCAAAGCATAAACAAAATCCAAGAAATGAGAGCGCAACTGAACCTCAAGCACTGGAAAGCAAACGTAGTTTAGTGGAGACAGAAAATAATCCACAAATAGAGTATTCTCGTGTATAAATACTCTGCGATTTATTCAAAGCAGGGACTCCACAATAAAAATCAAGTAGGTAAATAATCAGTGCATACGAACTTCTGCAAGTAAGACAAACACCCCTAGCGCCTCGACTCTTGCGAGTCTTCAGAGGGGGTAACAAGACCTAACATCCAAGCACTATTTAAATGCTGAATTAATTAATTATACATGAGCCATGTAGCGGTAGATTTAAAGTGATACACTATATTCAGAACATTTAGGTTAGCAGTATTATACCCAAATCATAGCATATAAGTTATTAATAAAGCAAAACCTGATATTAAGCGTCAAGACTTGATTGATATTCTTTTTCAAGCACATTTATAGATTTCAAAAGAAATCTGGTTTTGAAGATCTGGCTTCAACTGGTATCCTGTTGTAGAAAGGAGAAAGACAAATTAATACTGTGAACACTCTTAAGTGTGTTAGTTTTAAGTTAAGTAACACTTATTATAACTCAAGGTTCCACAGATTAATAAATACAAAAAACAGTCAAAAAGAGTACAATATTTGCACAAAATAGCTAAGACTAAACTAGTCAACAGTAAATATCCTATTCTCTGAGAAGTGATTTGATATCCTGTTTTTCATTGAGCCCACTCAGTTTAACAGAATTCATTTTAGAAATCCACATACATTCTCTTTTTCAATGATTTGTTTGCTCTATCGCCCCCTAGGGGTAAGTTTGATATCTATTCAAGTCCCATAAATTTGAGTTCATTGGGTGAAGAATTGTGGTGCAGTGTATCTTGTCAGTTGTTAATAATCGATCTAACATGCTCCTGGATCCTTTGTTTTAATGGTCTCACAGTTTTACCAATGTACAAGAGATTACATGTGTACCATAGGGCATACACCACATATGAAGTATCACATGTGATGAGTTCCCTTATGTCAAGTTTTGACACTTTGTTCTTTCGGATGCAGAAAGATTTTACCAATATGTCCATGTTTACAAACATTACATCATTACATGTAAAGAAGCCATTTGTCCTTTTAGGGAGCCGGGTAACAATGTCAGTTTTCAGTTTTCTTTTCTCTACTGTACACCACTTTATCTTTAATATTCTTGGCCCTACAGAATGTGACACGAGGTTTAGGACCCACAGCTTGCGCCACTACTTAATCTCCCATTAAGATAGGCCAATTACGATGTATGATGTTGCCTATCTGTCCTGCAGTATGATTGTATTCTGTTATAAAACTGCATACAGTCTGAGGTTTCCTAATATTCATTCTTTTCTCTAGAATTGTGTTTCTGTCCATCACTTTAACTTTTTCATAGGTGCCATCTAGTAACTGTTTATCATAACCCTTATTTTTAAATCTAGACATTAGTTCTTTTGATTGGATTTCAAAATCTGTATCTAAACTGCAGTTTCTCCTTAAACACAACAGCTGGTTATAAGGCATCAATTTCTTTAAATTTGGGGGGTGAGCACTGTCTGCATGTAGTAAGGAGTTTGTAGCAGTCTTTTTCCTAAATGTCTTTGTTTTTATATCATGTATGTTGTTCCCTTCTGCCACACCTGAAAAGTTCAGATCCAAAAAAATCTAAGCTTTCCTGATTGAAGGTATATGTAAATTTTAAATTTAGATCATTATCATTCAGGTAATGGACGAAGGAACAAACTTCTCTCTCGTCTCCTTTCCAAATGCAGTGTCATCAATAAAGCGATACCATTTGACAATATTCTTGAAAAAAGGATTTTTGTTTTCATTAAGTACTCTCTTCATTTCCTAGCTGCCTAAAAAAAGATTTGCATAGCTGGGTGCCATAGAGGCACCCACTGTCTCTAGTAAACTACGTTTACTTTCCAGTGCTTGAGGTTCGGTTGCACTCTTTTCTTGGATTTTGATAAGGGGGACAAAAAAGGCTCAAACACACCACAAAAGGTCTGAGAAGTAAAGAGACCAATGAGTGGGGAGACGTACGCCACCCATGGAAGCCTGGTGATGTTATGGCCCCCAAATACTCTGCATGCGGCCATGTAAGACCAAAGGGACATCACCCAGGACCAACAAGGGAGGGAAAAGAAGCATGCCTTTTAATCATGGCTGGTATAGGAAATTACTTAACAGGAATACGTAGGGACAGTATAATGAGTTACTGAATGGGGATCTAGTCCCTCCCAAATACTCTGTGTCCCGGAATGAGCACTGCCCTCGTGGGCCCAGAGACTGAAACAGGATTAGATATTACGTTGTTCAAGGGGGAGAGGGTTCTTATCCTTCCGGGGGGGGGGGCTTTGGCCCAAGCGGACCTGGCCAAGTTGTGACTTGATTGCTCGCGGGTGCCGCAAGGATCCAAATCTATAATGCATACTGGATCCTCAGGTGTGCCTTTGGGCCTGGGGGCTAGAGGTCTTGTGGGACCATGAAGCATGGTCATGTGTTGCGGAGGTCTGGTGGCCGGTGGGACCTTCTGACCTGGGGGACACTGCAGGGATTCAAGTGGAAGGGCACTACAAAAGGTGATGGGCTTGGGAGCTCGAGTCTGCTTCCGATATGACATGTAACAGGCTCGGAAAATCCAGGAGTGCCCCACACCACAGCTAGGTCTGGTGTTAAGGTGCAGTACCCCATACATGATTTACTGTGGCATGTGCCCCACATATAAAGATGCGCATGATCTTAGCTTGAGGATGGGGGGCGGGGTTGGACTGACTCCACCCCTGCCATGAGACAAAGCTGTGTTACGTCTGGGAAGGGCACCCAACCATCTTCAGGAACTGCACACCAGCCTCCTTAATAGAGGGTTACTCCCAACAAAATGGATTGGGCAAATTCATCTGCCATTTATTTACAACACTGACCAGGGTTTCAACTTCACAGGAAGCATAACTGCCCCCATGCTTCTGCGGGTGCGAAGAGGGGCAGGCTTCAGGTCCCCATATCACATTTTTAGAATCACGCTTTCCGGGGTGGGGGCATTCAAAAAGTGGACCAAGCTGAGACTGATGTCTGTAGCTTGAGCAGAATGGAGACTCTCGTGGCTGCGTCTCCTTTTTCTCAAGCCACCGTGGATGAAAGTGCCAAAAGAATGACTTGCCACATGTGGGTAGACACCTCAGCAATGGGGATGCACTACCCCACTTGACCCAAGAAGAATGGGGGAGGTGGTAAAGCCCCTGAGTTTTGAGGGGAACCGGGCAAGGAATGCACTGACTATTATTAGACAAAGGCCACCAACGTTGTACTATGCCAAGGCAGTCACTGGAACAATGAATAGTCCACACTGGTTGTTATAAATGTTTTATTGTTTCAGTTGCTGTTGAATGAATGTTCTTTGGTTTAAGGTTCAGGGTGCAGGTACATCAGGCAGTAGACATCTCGGTCATCTTTCAGGACAGCACAAAGACAGCATCCCACAGGGAAAAACACACATAGTTGTGAACAATGTTCCCTCTAATTTTAGCCTCTGTGGGTTGGCGACTAATATTTGTGTGTGGCACTTTGTGCAAAACAATTGATTCATGTGCGCAAATTGGGTGGCCCAAACAAGTGATATATTTTATTGCCAGTAAACAGTAGAAAATATAACCAAACACTCAAATACTCAATGCAAAGTATAAATATACATTCTGACACAGTCCGAGACTTGGATGTGCATTGTGCGCCATAACAGTATGAACTGGAAACATGTTTAAACTGTGTATATTTTAAAGAGTCTTGCATGCATCTAAAAGGGGTGCTGCTGATGATGCATTGCTAAGAAGTCAGCATTTACTGTTTTTCTCTCCTGTCTTTCCCATTCTTCCAGTGGACTTATATTTTATTAAGATCCATTTTTCCACCAGATGTTAAAAACAATTTTATTCACATCAGCATATCTAAATGGCTTTCTTCCAAGCAGTTTCTTTGTTTGCTCTTAATGCAGTTCATGAGGATGAAGCCTCTTTCACAGTCAGCACTAGAAGCTTGGAATGTAGTAGTAGTAGTACAATTTATTGTTCCGCAATAAGCAGTTACAATATACTAAAATCATGACAAAATACATAGTAAATATAAATAGACAATAAATAAATCAACAAGGAACTTAAATATATTTACAGTGCAATTCAATTTAACAGACTACCTTTTCACATAAAAAAACCTCCACAGGACTTCAAGTCTCCCTAGTAAACTTTACAAATGAGTTGAGATTAAACATTTTGCAAAGATCCCTTCCATGTTCTTCTCTTTCATAGTAAACAAATATTCCAAAAGATCCTCCAGGGGGAGGCCGAGATCCCCCCCCCCAACAGTTTTTTCCTAGTTGATTCGTACCTAGGACACAAGAGTACCACATGTTTGAGATCATCTAGAGTCCCCACTCCACATTTACAATATGGAAAAAGTACCCCCTTTTGTCTGAAATGATTGCATTGAGCATTATAGTTTTCAGTTCCGAATCTTGTATAGATTCTTCTTTGTTTAGGACAGGTTAAAAAAAAAAAGAGAGATATGGCTCATATCACCATGAAATCTTTACTTTTTTATAAAATCCATACAGCTTAAGCTTGGAGAGTTGAACATAGAAAGAATTTATTAAGCCAATAAGCCTCAATTTGACGACATGCCTAATCTCCTCAAATGGTCTTGTGTAAATTTTATATAAGAGGTGTCCCAATCCAGCTGGCATTATTGTTTCCTTAATAAGTTGAATAAAGGGATGTACATATTCCATGCTGGCCAATTTGATGGCTTCCACTACACATATTCTGGGATATCTTTGTTGGGGCAAAAGAAAAAGTTTCAACAGAAAGATAATCTGTCATTCACAGATGAGAGAAGTCAAGGAATGTTGTCCTACCTCCAAGGCAAGAATATAGTTTGGAGTTCCATTTTAAACTATTAAGATGTATCTATAGAGTTTATTCAGAATTATTTCTAATTCTCTAACCTTAATATAACCCCAGATTTCAGAGGCATACATCATGCTTGTTCTTATTTTGGCATTAACAACTCTTAATACCCCACTCACCGATGACTTCCCCCATCTTGCTGCTAAATATTTTTAGGGCATTTACAGATGATCCCATTTTAAATTGAATAGCCTCCAAATGTTTGGTCCAAGATAGGCTATAGGCAAAATGGGCACCTAAATAGTCAAAACACTAAACAGTTTCTATATGGTTACCATTTAGCCTAAAGCCTACCATATTCTTGGTTTGAGAGCCAAAAACTACAGTGTTGGTCTTGCCGAGATTAACTTTTAGTTTCCTTTGAGAACAGAGAGATTCAAAGTGAGCCAATTTTCTTTTAAGACCTAGGACTGAAGTAGAGAGCAAGACTAAATTGTCTGCATATGCTAAACATTCAATCCTTTGACTATTAATTTTTGGAGTATGAAAATCTGGGTTACCTAGCTGATCCAAGACTGTATTAATGTAGATGTTAAATAGAGTGGGGACCAAAATACACCCCATGTCTACCTCCCACATTTGTCTCAAATCTATCAATCAGATGACCATATTGATTATACTGGGCTCTTGCCCACATATTTTTATAGAGTCTATTAATAACTTCAAGAAGTGAGGCCTCCAGCTTCAGATCCCTTAATATAGCCCAATGGATTTTTCTACTAATGCTGTTGAAGGCCGAGGAGAAGTCCACAAAACAGCGAATATAATCTGTTTTTTCTCACGTGAGTATACTTCCAGATCAGGTGCTGAAGCACATAATAGTGTTGTACTGTAGAACAGTCCTTCCGGAAACTGTTCTGTGCCTCATTCAATACTGGGTTCTTCTTGACCCATGACAGCAATCTGCCCAAAATTATCCTAGAGAAAATCTTTTGTGAAACATCTATCAAACTAATAGGCCTATACATCCTTGGGTCATTTGGATCCTCTTTTTTAAAAATTGGGAAGATAACACTACCTGCCCAACTGGCAGGGTAAGAGTACCCTTGAACCTGGCCATTAAACAGCAAAAGAAGAAAAGGAATCCATCAGTTGGTAAAAACCTTATAGAGATCACCTAGGACCCCATCTGGCCTTGGTGCTTTATTTGCCTTAAGGCCAATCAGTGGCAACTGGAATTCATCCTCTGTGATCAAGATAGGTCTTGGAAAAATTTCATCCTCCTGTATTTTGAAAGCATCAGGTGTCTCCTGCTCTTCATGAGAATAATAGAGCTTGATGAAATAGGATGCCCAAACTTCAGGTGTAATATAGGCTTCAATCCTATTGGCATATCTATTATATCCCTGGGCAACAATATTTCAAAATCACCTTCCACCCCTATCCAAAACAGCCTGCCTCAGTTTTTCCCAAAGTCCCTGAGTATGTTTATGTCTCTCCCATTCGAGAATGTTCCTATATTTTTCTCTTTCAGTCTTTAGCAATTTAAAATCTGCAGCACACTTAATTCTTTTCTTCTTATGCTGTCTTAGTTTTCCTCCAAACTCTTTCTTTGCCTGTAGGCATACCGAATTAAACTAAGACTTTTTATAAAGGGACCTAGGATGGTACGTTGTTTTACATCTAGGTCCAAGTAAAGAATGAATAGTTTCCCAATTCTCCAAAGTATTAAAGGCCTTACTTTTGTCCAGGACCAACTCGTGATTATCACCTAAGACTCCTGTACTAAGAATGTCTTTGAAACAAGCTTGATGAATTGGCTCCCATCCAATCCTTCTCTTGTTTATGACTTCCAGACTCTCTTCCTGTTGTGCCTCACTCCCTAAAGTCCCAAAAGGGCATTTGATGTTAATTACAATAGCACAGTGTGCTGATTGTAATCTATCCATGACCTCTAACTTTTGGAACAGCTTTACTGCTTCAAAATTGGTCCAAACCTGATCAGGGGTTGAAGAGCTAGTAGGTCCTCTACATGTTAAGGATCTGACTAGATCGACCTGAGTTCTACCATTTAAAATACAGAAATTTCTACTGGCCAAGCCCACTAGCAATTCCCTACCTCTGAGGTTAGATTTTAGATCCTGAGCAGTCCTAGTATATGAGATATTTGAATTAATTATAGATATTGTATGGATAATATCTGAATATACATCCTCCAAGAAATGAGAAGGAATTCTGGCATTAAAGTCTCCCAAAATAATTACAGGACAAGGTATACTCTTATCTGACAATTCGTCAAGTGCCATTTTCAGATCTTATATGATAAGGTCAGTGGGATCAGTAGCTGTATTGCGAGGGGGGCAAATATATATTGCAGAGAATGATCTTCTCTTGTCCCTTGCTAATCATTAGAGTCAAAATACCCTCTGACTAAGCAGAAATGTTAGTGATCTGAAAATTTAGCAAAGTTTTGATAAAGGAAATGCCCCCTTTAAACCTTCCAAACGTTTTATCTTTAGTTGCTGGCAGAGTAAAGACAGAATATCCAGCCAATTTGTGAGTTACATTTTATGTACACCATGTTTCTTGCAGTCCAATAATATCAATTATCCAGAAATCTCACTACTTCATGGTCAATTATTTTAAGATGGATGCCCTCAATATTCCATGAAAGCATAGAAAGAGCATCCACATCTCGATCCCCAGCTCCCATATTCAAATCTAGCTGGCATTCAGAGTTCATTTGTTTGATATTATCTGCAGGCTGCATTTGTCAGGCTGAATCAATAACTGTCAGCGGCGAGCAGGTATTAGGGTCAATTTGGTTTCCAAAGTCAATCAGGGGGTTATCTGCCTCTAAGATTGATTCTGGACTATCCTTAGTCTGTTTAAACCATGAAAAGACTTCACCCAAGTCTAACATATTAACTATATGTATTCCCAAACAATCCAGCTTGCTGGCCAGAGAAAACAAGCTGCTAGCTGTATGAGGATTTTTAAATGTAATATCAATCTGTGTTGTGGGCTCAGGATCTCCATATAACTTTATGGACTCCACCATGTTTCTGGAGATATAAAATCCTAATGCTCTTTCCAAGAGCTGCAACAAATCTACCCTAGCTTTCCTATGAGAATCCTTGAGTGAAAACTTCCACCCAAAGATAGTTATGGTCCTACTCAGCCATACTTCTCTCTTCTTCAGTATGTGATCCTCTATCACTCCCAAGATTTTTCTCTGTGCTATCGTAGCCTTCTCACTCTGCACCTCCCTATGGAGAATCTCTTCTAGGGAAGGATAAGACTGTGTAGGAACCTCTATACATGATAGTTTCATGTTTAGCTTGGAATGTAGCACATATGTCAATAAGTTTAACCAATATTCTATACTGCACGTTAGTCAAAGCAAAGTGGATTATGTCAGTAAAGGATTTTACTGATCCTCCCTTTATTTTTTCAGCAACTATAAATCTGAAGTCATTGTACTGGCTAAAAATTTCTGCCTGGTCCACTGATGAAAATGAATAGTCCTGATATTTGCTGTACAGTCTCTCAATATTTGATAAGCCAAACTCAAAGCTGCAATGTGGCACTGCTGCAAAATCAATGGCAGATCAGTCAGAAAGTTCACCTGCAGGAAATCAGCTGTCCAGATGGTCACATAACAGGCCAATGAATTGCAAAATTGCTGTTGTGCTTACTTCAGCTGTGCAATTAGCCAAAAACAGTTTTACTGGTGGGCTCCAGTAGACAGTTTCACCCAGGTACTGGCTTCTGATCTTTCTTTATTTTTGCCCTAGCAATCTATACAGCTTCAACTGTTGTTAGACCACTTTCTGAAACATCTTAGACAACCCTGCCAACTCCAACAGTACATCATTTAATACTGTTATGGTAATGTGGTATTCGGGGCTGGACAGCTTCTTAAAGCAGTACTTAGCAATGGGATCTTTGATGGATGCATGCATAATTGTATGTGATGTCATTTACCATAGGTATGGTTTACAATAACTACGCTGGGCATTGTCAAGCTCAGTGGGGGTTTTAAAATGTATTTTTGCAATGTAGTGAGTGATTCAGTGTGATATGAGAGAGGAGATGCATTTAGGAGACTGTATTTCTCTTCCATTCTGGATCTATACTAAGCGCAGTCTGAATTTATGAAATTAAATGAAAAGAACATTTTTTGTGCTGCTATTTCTTGTTGTCCATTTTAGAATTACTATCCCCATGTAGCCAACATAGGCAACCTTTTACAAGCATTGATTCATTGAATCTCAAATGTGTGTATAATGTGAGACCCCGTTTTAAAGAGAAGCGCAATCTCATTTCTCTAGACATATGTACAGTCAGTGTCCCAGCCTGTTAATTGAGAAGGTTTACCCATCCCAGCCCCCAACAAATACATAAAAAAATGACACAAACAATAGGTTACTTTGATGCTTTTATTGTAAACAAAAACTATAGTTTTCCCATTTTCTTGTACTGAAAAAAAAAATGAATGCGCTTTCAATGGTGAGGCTTTAAATCCATTATAAACACATTTTGTATGTGAGACGCTGCCTGGGGAGGAGGCAGATTACACTGAAGTTGTGCAACTTTAAAACTGAAATAATATAATATACACCCTATGTCAGAGAATTTCTTGCATTGCTTTGTTGGGGGGCATCTACCAAACAAAGAAAACATGCCATTTCTGTGAACAGCAAGGGAATGCTGTTCATTATCAAGTACTGTCTTACTGAAAAGAGGTGTCAAGCCGAAAACATAGTTGTAACTGCAAAGTCGATTGGTTAGAATTTTGCAGATCAGGTTCCATTGTTCAATAAGTGGAGCAAGAATGAGATGTCTGGCTTGTTAACTGTTTGCTTGTTAAAGTTAATGGGTTGTGGCCTCAGGGGTGGGCATACAATGTTTCTTTCCCATTCACTTTCATGTCCTGCTGTCTGAGTCTTAAATCTGAGTGATGACTGTAGTCACTACTTCATGAACATGAGGATCCCTGTCAGCTGCTTTGTGCTCTACTACTGAAGTTGTGTGCAGGTTATTTCTGACTGCTGTGCGGGCTCACGTGCGTACACCTTAGGGGGAACATAGGTTGTGAACCAAAAATGGGGACACTAACAAAGATTTTAACTCTCAACATAAATGGCACAAATAACCCAGTCAAACATAAACAATTATTAAAATTCTTGAAAGGAGAAAAAGGAAATTATTTTTATTCAAGAAACACGCTTGACCCCACAAAAGGCACAGAAATAGAGATATTCAAAAATATATAATTCCTCCCTGGGCAAGAAGGAGAAAAAAGAGGCAGCATTACTCTAATAGCAAAGTCTGACATTTGAGGAAGGAGGTAATCACAGACCGGCGAGGCAAGATCCCCTGTTACCCTGGTGTATATATAGGCCCTACCAGGCTCCCCTTACACATTTTATGCCAAATTAATAAAGGTAGTGGTGGAAAAAGCAGAGGGCCTGCATATTATGGGAGGGGACGGGAACTTCATTTTTCATCTGTTTTCTGGATACCACACCCCGAGTTCTAGGGCTGAATGTGTCAGTCCCAAAAAAAGTAGCAGGTCTAATGAGGGAGTTGGGGATGGGGGACATCTGGAAACAAAAATAACCCCAGCCCAGGGACTATTCTTGCTCCAATTCAAATTTTACTCCCATCTGGATACATTTGTGGCACTAACACATGGAGTCTTAAGATTTGAGTCCATGTGGGTGGGTACCTCCACTCTCTTGGACCACCAACCAGTGTTTGCAGAAGTGGAGCTCCATGTCTCATGGAAGAAAACTCAACTCAATGGAGACTAAACCTCTCCCTCCGAGATGAAACACTGGTCAAGGCCCTCTAAGGGGACTTGCACAACGTGGTAAGGGAGAATGATAGTGACAAGGTTACCCCATGGATGTTATGGGACACTGCCAGAACAGTGCAGTGGGGAAAGCCAATATCTGAAGCGACTTGTAGGAATTGGGAACATATAAGAATACTCACTATGCTCACTCAGAACCTCCAAGACCTGGAGACAGTGCAAAAAAATAAGTGGGAACTACACAGGGATAGAGACATTAAACAAATTCAGACTAAAATACAGGACTTGCAGACAGCAGAGACAGAAATAGCGCAGTGGTCTAAGGCTCTGAGCTGCATATTTGGTGATATCCAGCAGACCAGACCTGGGGTTGAATCCCACAGCTTCCACTTGCATACTGTGTGACCCTGAGCAAGTCACTTAACCTCCTTGTGCTCCCAGGTCGCTCCTGTAAAAAAGCTTTCAGCTTAGTGTGCTTTACCTGGTTAAACAACTTAAAAAAAAAAAAAAAAAAAGCTTTTCTCTACCCGAAAGATACTATGAGGGAAGGGCCTGGGCCACTAAGTTGCTAGCCTATGGATTAAAACAGCACACTGCTAGAGCGACCATAATGAAAATAATTCACTGAACCACAGGAAACTTAATGCATAGAACAGAGCAAATAGCCCCCACACAGAAACTACAGACTTGAACAAAAAAAAAACTTCCTACAGTCCCTAGCCTTACCTAAATGGACTGAAGAGCAAAGTGCCTTGCTGACAGCCCCAATTTTGGACCATAAAAAAAACTTGAAACCGCTGGCCCGGTGGTGCTGAAGGTTGAGGCATGGAATGCCACACCTTGCGCCACACCCGCGACCCAGATTTGGGAACAGACGGGGGGACGCCGGGGGTTGGTAGGGGAAGGAGAGGATTGAACATCAAAAGGACTGCTCTCCCCTCCTTTTCTGGGGTAGGCTGTAGGGGTGCCTTGCTCTGTAGCGACGTCCAGTAGAAATTGGGGGCACTATAAGAGTGGCGCTATAGAAAGGGAGAAAAATGTGGAAAAATGGCCACATCGCAGCCAGATGAAATCGCTTCCTATTCTTCCATCACAGCGGTAGCTGGGATAGCTCCTATGCTGCTCCCCTCATTGTTCCGGCCCAGATGGCAAAGGGCGTCTTTGGGCGTAGAAATCTCCCCTCCCAGTTGCCCCCACGGGTAGGCCCCCCCCCACATCGAAGGGATACGGTGGGACAACTGGAGCAGCAGGCTGAGGGGGGCAGCAACAGAGGATCGGGGCGGTGGTGGAGACTGGCCACCCGAAGGAGAGATCGGCAAAGGCTGGTCACTGGCAGGAGGTAAAAAAAAAAAATAAAAAAATTATGATGCAAAAAACAAACAAACCGTGAAACAAGTACCCAGGCCCTAATGGTTACAGCGGATAGTTCTGTAAGACTTTCCTGGAGGACTTCCGGTGACGTTATGAATGGATGAACAGCATAGATGCGAGGCTACCCTGCAGTTCAATTAAAATAGCTTTTTGAAATAGGCAGAGTCCGCAAAAGAGGCCGAATATTAACAAAATCTGATACCAGAATGCCTAAGAAACGAGGGGCAGACAGATCAGAGCACCCCAGCCAACCTGATGGCGAGAGATCCAAACCGGAGGAATCTGATATTGAGGATTCACAGGCCTCGTCTGCCTCCCGCCAGAGTACAGCAAAGGCCGACCAGATCCCACATGAAATACTACAAAGACAAATGACCCAAATGCTCACGGAAATCCGTGAGTTTAGGAAAGAGATGCGATCAACAGTGTCGGTGTTGAGAACAGATCTGGGTAAATTAGAGAAGAGGCAGGAAGAAGCTGAAGAACAATTAGCAGCGACAGACGGGAGGGTAGATAGCGCTGAAATAGCCATCGTACAGCTACACATGCATATCCAAACCCTGCAGGAGAGTGCTGAAGATGCAGAGTGCAGGAACAGGCGTAATAATATAATGCTGTCGGGGTTTCCGGAAGGAGCAGAGAGTGCTGATTTAATACTATTCATGCAGAAATTACTGAGAGAAATCCTTCCCCTGCCAGAGAACCTTACCCTGGAGGTGGAGCGAGTGCACCGCACACTGGGACCCAGGCCACAAGTGAACGCTCGCCCCCAAGCGATTCTCCTCAAGTTCCTCAGGCATCAAGAGAAAGAAACCGTACTACATACAGCCTGGAAACAAGGCAAAGTCCTCTACAAATCACACAGGCTATATTTTGAGAACGACTTCGCCCCTGAAGTAATGGCTCGGCGGAGACTTTATTTTCCTATGATGAAGGCCCTCAGAAGTGCTGGCGTACGGTTTAGAACCCTGTACCCTACAAAAATGGTGGCTTACTTTCTGGAGGGTCCCACGACTTTCGAGTCAGCAGCGGCGTTGGAGAAAGAGCTGCGGTCCAGGAAAATTGAAGTCAGTCAACAACGCCCTCCAGACACACTCCCTATAGCAGCGAGATTAGCCCAGAAAGCCTGGTCAGTGGGTCAACGCGAGAGCAGGAGAAGACAGGGTGCTGAGGCTCTACAAAAAATTGTTAGCTCGCTGAAAACGGACATCCGCAATCGGTCGGGACCCAATCTGACAGCTCAAGATTCTAATGCTTGACGGACTAACTGCAAGTATTATATGGAAATAGACTAAAACTGATCGTACTTCGGGTCTGGTTATTAGGTATTTGAAAGTTGTGAGCATTCTGGGGAGTTGAGAATGAGGGAAAATCTGAAAGTGGGACAAAAAGTTGTAAGGGTTGACACTAAGCCCCGGAGGTTTGTAGAGAAGGTCATATCCAATTAAAACTGGCTCATTATACCCCCAAGAATAAAACATATGCTGGCCAGGTTAGACAGTTTTAACCCGTATAGTTCCTGCGGTACGGAGATACAGGGGCTGATGGTTACAGAGTTCCCGTCTAGCCTGACTTGCGGCTAGTGATGGAGGACTCTGGAGTAGGGCAGGATTGATTCAGGGAACCGGGGGTTAGTCACAAGTTGATGGCATTGGAATCCCCAGCTGGAATGTTCTGCCTCAATTGAGGCCTTCTTCTCGTACTATGCAAACTCTGGGGGTGATAGTAGACTAGCGGGATATAGGCACAGACGCGAGGCAATTTTTTCAATACCTAAGTAGTATAGGAGAATCTCTCAGGCAGACAGCGGGGGTTTTGGAGCTGTAGAGGGAAATGGCTGCATTTTCCCCTTCTGGCTAGGCCTATGGTTGGTGTTGAAGGTTTTGGGGTGGGACCTGATTTATTAAAGGGAAAGTGGGTTAGATGTAGGCTGTTTAAAATAGCTGACTGGGAATATGATAGAGAGTAGGGGCGGGTTGATTTGGAAGGACCTAATACGGAGCAGAAAATGGTTAATTCCAGACTGAACCAATACGGGAGAAGGTAGTGGGGAAGGAGGTGGGGGCAAAGTGGAACAGCAGGAGAGTGAATAGGGGTGGGGAGGGGGGGGAACGGAAAGTTTCAGGAGGGGGTGTTTTTTTTTTTTTCTCCTCTCCCTTTCTCTTTCTCTCTTTTACTGTGGATCCTCGAATGTTGTAGGGTGCTTGTCTGGAGGGTCTATGTGGGGAGGGGAGACTAGCCGGTGCCGTCACCCCCAGAACCCCTGGAGCTTAGACTGAGGTTGGGAATTACATTGGACAGCTGGTTCGGCTAACTTAACGCAGTGGGCTCCTGAGGTCTTGGGGTTCTGGAGGCCCGTCTAGGACAAAGTCGTACTGTTTGGAGGCTTGTAGCCTGTGGGGCCGCTTTTGGTCTAGATTCTGGACATGCAGGCCTCTGTCCATGTTGCCAAGCCTTGATAAACTATAGCTCCCCAGTTACCCTACCATGCCTCAGAAGAACTTGGTATAGACCTGCAGCTTGCCCGGGGTGAGGGTCCGCCTAGAGGATGCCTCCACTTGACCTCCCCATTGTAGCAGACAGTTCATGAAAAACTGGTTGTTGCCTGAACTTGGAATTAGAAGGCCATTAATCCCTGTAATACTGTATGCGCCCTCTCATAACAGGAACTTCAGGGGTGGCACTGTCTCGCGGCTCTAGTCGCAATTTCCATCCCCCTTTTTCCTTCTAGGTACATTGGTACCTAAGGTCCTTAATGTAAAAGGACCGCACTGATGGGTCTCTTGTGTCCTATCAAGGATCAGGGTTTACCCAGATCCATGGAAGTACCAGCTTCTATTCAAATGGCCCTGCTGGTCAATTTGTATATAGTTAAGGTTAAGGTGTATGTAGGTATGAATGGTTATGTAGTTATTGTTGATTATGTGGTTGAAGGGTCATCGAACTTCATCTGGTCCATGCAACATAAAATGAGACTCTCCTGAATGCCCCATGGGGGGGGGGGGACTCAGTACCTCAGAGTCCTATATAAAGGCCATTATGCAATCCCCAAAATTAAAATTATTCTCTTTCAATATAAACGGCCTGGCCTCACCCATTAAAAGATCAAGGCCATTGGCTTGCCTACGTAGAACTAAATCCGAAGTGGTTTATCTACAGGAAACCCATATGAGCGCAGCTGAACATGCTAAATTAGCTAAATTATGTAGGGAACAGGTGTTCTATGCTTCCTATAAGGGCGGTAAAAGCAGAGGGGTGGCGATAATCGTCTCACCACATATAGCATATCGCCCTGAGTTGACCTGGTCAGATCCTGAAGGCCGTCTAATTTTAACCTGTGGAAAGCTTAATAATGAGGAAGTCACTTTAGCAAATATGTACCTCCCACCAGGTATTACTATCACACAACTGAAGCCCTTACTAGACAAGGTGGTGAAATTTACCAGAGGCACCATGTTACTGGCCGGAGGCTTTAACTTAACCGCCGACCCAAACTTGGATTCATCTAAAGCGAAGCCGCAGAAATTATCTGCAACCCAAAAGTTTTTTAATAACTTCATCTCAGAAATGGGATGGTGTGACATCTGGCGGAAGTTTCACCCGAGGGCCAGAAATTACTCTTATTACTCTCCGGTGCACAACACATACTCGCGTATAGATTATGCCTATACACAAATTGAAAACTTACATAGAGTAAGCGATACGCAATTGGGAGATATCTCCATCTCAGACCATGCCCCGGTGATCACACACTGGGAGTTAGGTCTTCAACCTAGAACTACTCAATGCGACTTAACCCATACTATCTGAGGTCTAAGGAGTTTCAGGAATTTATATCAGACAAGTTGGAAGAGATAATTGCTGATAACCCAGTTTCTGATACCTCCCCCTCGGTTCATTGGGACATAATAAAAGCAGTCCTGAGAGGGCACATCATCAAGTACACTTCGCAAAAGAAAAGACAGCGCAAAGAACAGAGGAATAACCTCGAGGAAACCCTTCATTTCCTACAGCAAGCACATCAGCAGGGTGACGATTCACTCCTCCCTCTGATACAACAAACTAAGCAAACATTAGACAAAATTGCGTTACAACAGACAGAAATAGCATTAGCATATCTAAAGCAGAGATTCTATGAAGTGGGCCCACGAGCCTTCCGATTGCTTGCATATCAAGCCCGTAAACAGAAGAAAAAAGCAACAACAGCCACTGTACGACACCCTACACAAGGCCAACCCCTCTTTAAAACGCACAAAATTGCTAGTGCCTTCCGAGCATATTATAAAAACTTGTACGCTCACGAATCAAACCCTTCTTCGGATACGCTGACTTTGTACCTCGATGGGCTCACGCTTCCGACTCTGTCGGAAGAAAACAGGGATTCCCTAACAAGCCCCATAACAGTGGAGGAAGTAGCCCAATCCATTACCAACTCCAAATCACAAAAAGCCCCAGGGCCGGACGGATATGGAGCGGAGTTCTATAAGCGGACAAAAGCTCGGATCCTCCCCCCTCTCTCCTTAGGGTATTTAACTCGATATTGGAAGGAGACCAACCTCCAAGCTCCTGGTCATATGCGACTGTCTCGGTGATCCCTAAACCAGGGAAAAACCCTCAGGAATGTTCCTCATACCGTCCAATTTCTGTATTAAATCAAGACTACAAGTTATTCATGACTATATTAGCTAAGCGTATCGACCATGTCCTGCCTATCCTAATACATAAAGACCAAACCGGTTTTGTTAGGACACGCACAACCACTGACAATATCAAACGCACCCTGCATCTTGTAAACCAAATTAGCCAAACAGACACCCCAGCATTAGTGATCAGTCTAGATGCCGAGAAGGCCTTTGGCAGGGTGGCCTGGCCCTTTTTATATTCGACCTTGAGTAAATTTGGTTTTCCACAGGGTGTTATTCAAACACTGCAAAACATATACTCCTCCCCTCAGGCATGCGTTAGAGTAAACGGACACCATTCAGAATATTTTCCACTCGGTAGAGGGACTAGGCAGGGATGCCCGCTGTCTCCGTTGCTCTTTGCTGCAGTTATAGAGCCCCTAGCACAACAAATCCGAGATTCCCCAGGGATATGTGGAGTCCCCTTTGGAGATAGCGAACATAAAGTGGCATTATATGCGGATGATATTCTTCTATATCTCCAGAACCCAGAACAATCTATTCCAGAGCTGCGACGGATATTGGACTCCTACGGTACAGTATCGGGCTACAAGCTTAATCTCACTAAGACCGAAATAATCACATTTAATTACTCCCCCACCCAGACTACAGCGGAATGCATTCCAGGAAGGTGGAACTTGGCTAAAATAAAATACCTTGGTATCTACATACCTCAGGAGCAGACTGAATATTACAAGTTTAACCATATACCGTTTCACACGCAATTAAAGCAAGATCTACAAGCATGGTCAGTAATACCGTTAAGTCTCACACGGCGAATTGAACTTATAAGAATGATAACCCTCCCCAGGGCATTATACCTCTTTCAAAACGTTCCGCTATCGGTCCCCTTAAAGATGTTTAAAGAAATCAACTGTACCAATGGAACTTTATTTGGGGCAGGCAAAAGCTCGTGTAAACATTAAGGTGTTATACTCTTGTGCGGGAGGATGGAGGACTGGCACTTCCGGACTTAAAACGTTATCAGCAGGCAGTTACCTTGGGGAATGTTATGGCTAGACAAAATAAGATTACAGTCCCACAGTGGTTGGAGATGGAGAGATGGCTTCTTAGTGATGCAAGATATATCCGGATGCTACATCGGCCAACACCAGGAAATCTTGTTAATATAGCCACTAGCCCTTGGCTGTAGCCCAGTGTAGGAACTGGAACACCTTGAGAAAAAATTGTGTGTTTTCAAACTATTTACCCCTAATATTTCCAATCCAGTACCTCCCAGACTTCCCTCCCAATACCCTAGATATGGGGTTTAGTTCCTGGGCCGCAGTAGGCCTGAGATTTTAGCCACAAATAATGACACAAGGAAAGATAAGGACCTATGCAGCGATTCAGGAAAAGTTCCATTTACCTCACAAAGACTTCTACCGATATTTACAACTCCGACACTATGTAGAGAATTTGACCCCCCCCCCCTTGCAGAACCCCAAAACATACCCAGCATTAATACACAGTCAAATCTCACTTAACGAAACAGGTAGGCAAGACCATCTGGTGTCTCTTTACCATCGGGCTCTGAACTCACAGGGAACCCTCCTTACTGAGAAAATACGTGTACAGTGGCATGGAGATTCTGGTCACCTGCTTAGCACGGCCGAATGGAAAATGGCCTGCAGACAGGTTTCCAGGGTTACCAGTTCATACTTATGGAGAGAGTTTGCTTGGAAGGTGTTAATGCGCTACTTTAGACCTCCCTGTATCACTAAACACTATATACCAAGTAAAACAGCGGTGTGCTGGAGACAGTTCGGGGAACAAGAAGCCAATCTGGCTCATATTATATGGGACTGCACAGCTCTCACCAATTATAAACAACAGCTCGAGGCACAACTGCAGGAGCTTATAGACCCAAAATTTCACTTGACCCCAGAGATGTACCTATTCCTTATAATTCCCAAGCCCTACCGGGGCCCTAACACAAGATACCTTCTTTCACTACTTATTACAGTAGCCAAGAAGGCACTAACCAGGCACTGGCTGACGAATAAGGTACTGACTATATGGGAATGGTGGGATATTACCAGACAAGTTTACAGTCTGGAAAAGATGACTCACAACCTAAATGATCAGGAAGAACTTTTCTCTTCAAGGTGGACGAGATGGCAACTGTATTATATGCTGAAAGACCCTCTATTTGTGCCTTGAGAAGTGCAGTCTCTAAGGGATCCTTGGCTCATTAGGACCACGATTCCCGTCCCTACTTTGAGGTCTCTGGGTGCTGTCCCCCCATAAATGAAACCCTTTAGATAATAGGTCTGAAGAAACCAGGGCAGTAATATTTAACAGTGGGAGAAAGCAGAAGGAAAAGAAGAAGTTGAATAGTAATTAGTTCGATGTCCTATTGATTAAGGCATATTATAGAATGTGTCAGTAGGCCTCATAGAATAACAAGTCTACCGAATTGACTGTACAAACTGTGGAAGAAAGGTACGAACTCTCACAAAAAGCTACATAGTTAAACTGATCAGATGTCATTGTACTGCATAAGAGTTTAACTGATGACCTGTGTGTATATATGTGTTGAAATATATAATAAATAAAAGATTTAAAAAAAAAAAAAAGACTTTCCTGGAGGAAGTGACCCCCTCACACTTAAACGGGTAATTAATGAGGTGGGGGGGGACCCTGCTGCCCACCTGGAATTATGCTACCATATTAGTAATACCAAAATATGGGAAAGACTCTAAACGTTGTAGCTATATATATACAAAAGTGGGAACAAAGAGGAAGCAGGGAACTACAGACCAGTCAGCCTCACCTCAGTAGTGGGGAAGATCATGGAAGCACTACTGAAGGAGAGATTGGTGGAACATCTGGTTGTCAATGGACTACAGGACCCAAGGCAGCATGGTTTCACCAGGGGGAGGTCATGTCAGACCAACCTCATTGAATTTTGACTGGGTGACTAGGGAGGTGGATCTGGGGAGGGCAGTGGACATGGCCTATCTGGACTTCAGCAAGGCCTTTGACACTGTGCCACATAGAGACTATTACACAAACTTGGGAATATGGGTGTGGGCAGGACAGTAGTGTGGTGGGTAGGTAACTGGCTGGGTGGCAGGACACAGAGGGTGGTGGTAAATGGCTGTCACTCCACAGAGGAAGAGTGACCAGTGGGGTACCACAGGGATCAGTGCTGGGACGGTCCTATTCAACATCTTCATCAGTGACATTCATGGGACCTAGAAGGCAGAATTTCACTGTTCGCTGATGACACAAGCTCTGTAACAGAGTAGACACACCAGAGGGTGTAGACAGAATGAGAAGCGACCTGCAGAAACTTGAAGAATGGTCAGGGGTTTGGCAGTTGAAATTCAATGCAAAGTGCAAGATAATGCATATGGGGCACAAAACCCTGGCACAATATATCAGTTGGGGGTGAGGATATAGCATGCACCAAGCAGGAAAGGGATCTTGGGGTCATCATCTCTGATGACCTCAAGGTAGGAAAACAGTGTGACAAGGCAGCAGGTAAAGCAAATAGGGTGCTGGGATGTATAGGCAGGGGCATTACCAGCAGGAAAAGGGAGGTCATAATTCCGCTATACAAGACACTAGTGAGGCCCGTTCTGGAGACCATACCTACGTAAGGACATAGACAGGGTAGAGAAGGTTCAGAGGAGGGCAACAAAGATGGTGCATGGATTGCATCACAAGTCCTATGAAGACAGGTTGAAGGAACTGAACATGTACTCCCTGGAGGAGAGGAGGGAGAGAGGGGATATGATAGAGACACACAAGTATCTTACAGGGAGGAACAGGGTGCAGGAAAACACTATTTTTAAGCGAAAAATATGTTCCAGGACTAGAGGGCATGGGATGAAGTTGGAGGGAGGACGATTCAGAGGAAACATGAGAAAGAATTTCTTCACAGAACGGGTGGTGGACAAGTGGAACACCCTGCCAGAGGAAGTGGTGGGGGCTGAAACAATCACGGGATTTAAGAATGCATGGGATAGACATAAAGGAATTCTGGAGGTCAGGGGTAAGGGGCAACAGACTTCTAGGAAAACAAACTGAACTTACAAGCTCAAATGGGCAGACTGGGTGGGCCATAGGCCCTTATCTGCCGACACTGTCTATGTATCTTACCACCCTCTCTCGCTCCTTAATATGGATTACAAGTTGCAAGACCATATTGGCCAGTTGGTTGAATCCCATACTGCCCTGTATCATTGACCTAGATCAGACTGGCTTTGTAATGGACAAGCAAGTCCCAGACTATGTCAGTAGAACTATAAATGTTAGAGCTGTCTTATATCAACAGAGAATACTGGCTTGTGTCTTGAGTCTTGACACTACCAAAAAAAAAAAAAATTCTTTGATAAGGTAGTATGGAACTTTCTCTCCAGCTACAAAACTGATAGTTTCTGATACTTACAAATCAAGGCATACATTCATACGAAAAGTAGACAACACCAGGAACCACCATTGGTCAGTCACCATCTGCCAATGATGGAATCCATATTGCGAGGGGAACTCCGCACAGGATAAATATCTGCCTTCTATAAAGCATTTAGGGACCTGAACCCGGATCAGGCCACTGTGATAAAACAGAAGTGGGAGGGAGAAAATAATGTAGCACTAACAGATAAAAATAAGCCAAGTCTTTCCAGGCAGCCTTTAAAACAACTAACTCACCTTTATGGCAGGAGACTGCCTGGAAGGACCCGCTACTTCTAAACCTCAGTGATACAGGGACACTGGACGTCACATTCCTTGTCGGCCTGTTGGAGGCTATGCATGGAAAACAAAGCACACTGCATGCACATTTTTTTGATCATACCTGAAACTGGCAGGGTTTTGGAGAGCAGTAGAGGAAACACTTGTAGACCTGTTCACACTTGACTCTTTCCTAATGATCACACACACTGTCCTAGGGTTCTTACCAACTGGACTGCAAGGTAAAGACGCCAGTTATCTTTGGCATGTTCTTCTGATGGCAACACAAAAAGCAACAGCAAGAAACTGACTGACACCCAGACCCTCCCAACACATCAATATTGGATAGGTATTGTAATGTAGATATACCTTATGGAATAACTGACATTCTGGGTAAAACTACATATACTTAGCTTTATGACTGGATGGCTGAGGTCGACACAGTATCTGGCTGAAAGGGACCATGATTATGCCCCATAGGCACCCTCTATAGCCTGTAGTCCTCATGATTGTTCCTGCAGTAAACGTAACTACTTGTCCTAGAGGGGTATATAGGGGATTTTCTATATGGGGATAGCATGCCATATGCTGGTTTCCTCCTGTAAACATCAAGATGTTTTGTTTTTTTTTGACACCCCGTATAATCTGTGCTGACATGTAACAGTCATTGCATTTCATCAGTATATGCTGTGAATTATTATGCCTGTACTGTTTTAACCTGTACTCATGTTGTACAGTAAACTTGAATGAGAAGGAAAAAAAGTTGAGGCCATGTAGAGGATGGTGCCTCAGCACAGATAGATTGGGACTGCCTTGGGGAGTCTGAAGGGAGATTGGGAGCAGAGGGCAAGGGAGTATAAATGTGAGTGAGATCAACAACAAAAACAATTTCCAAGGAGGGGGGACTGTTGTGGCACTGAGGAGGCAGTGAAGTGAGAGTTCTAGCACAAAGAAAAGTAGAGCAGGTGATGCAAGTTTGTGGCAAACTAAAAAGCTGTACCACAGAAAGGTGCAGCAGCAGTCTATGGCCTTTGAACCCTAGTACAACCGCCTTTTTTTTTTTTTTTTTTATTATTATTATTTCAGTTTGGAATTAAATACATTTTGAGCCAATGGCTCCTTTACAAAGGTTCCAAGTCAGACATAGTACAAAACAGATAAACCAACAGCAACAGTTTATACAAAGAAAATACACATGCATACATACATACAGATACATTGGTGTGCAAAATACATTGGCATACAAAAGACTGCTTTGGTTTCACAGTTACGTGAAAGAAACTATTGTACTTATTTGGCTAGTTACTCATTTGTTACAGTTTGTCTAGAAATTAACAATGAGATTTCACCGTCAGTTCAACAAAGACAAGTAGTACCAGACTGCTCTAAGGAGTAAGATGCCCTGTGCTAAGTGCCTAGGTCAGCAGAAGGATTTTAGAATCACGTGCTTGGGTAGTGTAAGGCAGCTAGAAAGAAGGTTTTGTTCAAGATGTGTATGAGTGGGATCCTGAGAAGGCTTTGTCATGGGTGGTGGAGGGTCAATGGTGAGAGATGGGGGATATGAAGTATAGGGAGGGGGTGGTTGAGGGGTTTGGCGGTGAAGGAGGGAGGAAGTAGCACAGGTGGGAGTGAAATGAAAGTAGGGATGGAGTAGTACAGGGTGGGAGTGGACTAAGGAGAGGGCAGTAAAGGGGGTGGGGTAGGAGAGGAAACGGAGGAGGTAGTAGAGGATGACAGCGATGAGGGGGGCAGGGGGAGGAGGGAGGAGGAAAAGGCAGAAGGGGGATAAACCTATAGTAATGGCTGGCCTGGTGGTGCTGAGGATTGAGGCGCTGGACACCACACCTCACGCCATGCTGGCAACCCGGGTTCGGGAGCGGACTCGGGACACTGGTGGGTTGGCAGGGGGAGATAGGCTTGAGTGTCCCACGACAGCTCGCCTTCTCCGGGGAGGGAAGATGCCAATGCCTGCGCACTTGCCTGACTCCAAGCGGAGGCTCAGAGTACTGCAAGTCCCGACTGTAGGGGATGGGTGGTCACTGTACAGTGTGGACATCAGCGCTCTGCGCCATGACATCTGGGGTTCATGCTGTAGGGGAGAAAAGAGCCTGCCACCGCCGGGGAGATGGGGAGCTGGGAGATGTGCCCACGATGTGCCTACACCCACTCGATGGACCCGAGCCAACGAAACGTAAGTTACGGAGTGTTAGTGCCTCAACCTCGTCCCCGCCCGGGGGGGGGGGTTTAAAGCACGGCTTCATGGGGTCTCGGGGTCCGTTCAGGCAGGGTGCCAGGTAGTGGGATGTCTGCCATGTCTCCCCTGATGGGTCAGGGGTGGCAGGCTGGGGTAGGTGGACAAAGAGTAATTTAAAACCAAAAAAAAAATGTAGTAATGTTACTGTGGGAGGTTGGAAGGGGCATTCAGAGACTCTCCAAGTGTTTGTAATAGGGTTATGTTATGTTGGGGCACTCACAGATACAAGCGAGTGCTAGGTGTGATCTGAGACGAGCTTTGAATTTGCAGACCTTATTACGTTCAATAAGGTCAGGAGGAGATCATTTACCCACTTGGGTCCTCTAAAGGAGAGCGATCTCTGGGCTATCGAAGTACGCTTAAAAGGCACCACCAGACTACCTTTCGATGACCTTTGTGTACTGATAGTTGGTTGATCTAATATGAATAGACAAGAGGTGGATTCAGGAGCTTGCCCAAATATGACTTTCTTTGCCAGTAGGCAGGCCTGGTATTGGGCCTTGAGGTGAAGGGGTAGTCATCCAGTTGCTATATAGAGGTCACATGTATATGTCCAGCGATCAGCTCCCAGGACCAACCAACACGCTTTATTGAGAAGGGTTTTTACCTGTTTCAGGGCAGTGTCAGTTCCTGTGCCGTAGATTATAAGACTGTAGTCTATGGTAGATAGAACTGAGCAGCTTATGACGAGTTTAAAGCATCAGAGGGCGTGTAGTGACGGTGTCAATAGAGAACACCTAGTTTTGCATTGGCAGTTTTGATTACATGGTCTACATGTGTTGTGAAAGAGAGGGTGTTATCCATGTGTACCCCGAGATATTTAAAGGTGTAGACCTGCTCCAGTATATCCCCTTTGCAACTCTCTACTTGCAGTTTCCCGAATTTCTGTTATGTGGAAGTGTAAAAAGCATGCTCTTAGGTTTTTTTTCTTTTTATAGTTGAGCAGCAGTTTATTATTTGAGAACCATGCCTCTAACCTGTGAATTAGCTTCCAGTTCATAGGTGATGGAGGGCAGATTTTTTTCCACTTACGGAGATGACTGCATCATCTGCATATAGCACAATATGCGCTGGGCAAGGGGTTTATGAAGAGGCTGAAAAGGAGCAGCCCCAGTATTGAACCTTGTGGGACTCCCAATAGTCAATTCCCTGGGCTCATATAGAATGCCTTTGATTTTGACGCATTGCGTCCTGCATGAGAGGTAGCTCTTGAACCAGGTAACTGTGTCCTTGGACAGGCCAATTGAGAGTAGGTATTGCAGGAGGAGGTGATGGTTAATGGTATCAAAGGCCTTTGTGAGGTCCATAAAGATAGACCCCCACTGCCAGACCATCATCAAAGGCATTGTATATTTGGGTGTTGTAGTCAACCAAGGCAGTGATTGTGGAATGATCTTTCTGGAACCCGTGTTGCTGTGCACAAAGTAGGTTGTACTTCAGTAGGTAGTCAGTGAGCTGGTCGGAGACCATTCATTTGAGGGCTTTAGACAGGAGAGGGAGAATGGAGATGGGCCTGTAGTTAGACAGATTGGTAGCGTCACCTGTTTTGAAGACGGGGGTGACGGGTGCCTTCTTCCACTTGTCAGGGAACACTCCTGACCTTAGCAAGGCATTGAAAACTTTAGTGAGTGGATCCACCAGCTCGTTTACAGTAAGTGCCACCAGCTTCATGTCTACAAGGTCACTCCCCATCATTGTCTTCCCTAATATGCGTTTGACATATTTGATGGTGTCCTTTGTAGTAGGCTGCTTGAAGTAGAAAGGGGGACATTGCCCTTGGCCAAGGGAGGCGAAGGGGTGGTGAGGTCTTGATTTAGAGTTGAGGGGTTGAGGTAGTTACTGGGAAGTATCAAGCTTAGATCTGTGAAGGCCAGGTTGAAGGCGTTTGCAGTGTCTCCTGGCAATGTCCAGGTTGCAGTGACTATTAGACCTGGTTGAGCTTTGGAGGCTTTACCTGTGAGTAATTTCAGAGAGTCCCAGAATTCCTTTCCACGTCCCCAGCTCCTTTTTAGTAGATTGTTGTAGTAGGTTGCCTTAGCCTGATGGACGAGTTTGGTACATTTGTTTCTGGCAGTCTTATAAGCAATGAGATCTGCCTCTTTGCAATTAGCTTTGGCCTTATGCCATGGATTATCCCTTTCCTGCATGAGCGCAAGGAGGGAGCTTGTGAGCCGTGGGTTAGTAGCCCCTCATGTTGTTTTTGGTTTTATAGGGGGCAAAGATGTCACAGGCCTTAGTAAAAATTGTGATGAAGAAGTTAAGGGCTTGGTTGCTGTCCTTGGTTCTGTCGAGTGGCGACCAGTCCACCAGCTGCAAATATTGCCTAAAGGAATCCAGTTGCCCAGTTCTCAGAGAGCGGGTTCAAGAGACCTGGGGAGCACTAATGGTGGCCTTATTCGACCATGTGCACATTACCGGAGAATGATCACTGAGGGTATCTGCATGGACAGTGACCTCAGAGGTGTGCTCCAGGCAGCTTGCAAGGAGCCAATCAATTAGTGTACTCATGCCTGTTTTGTAATTAAATCTGATGGCTTGTGAGACCAGTTGAGTGAGGTAGAGACAAGACACCTGGACTCTAACTACTCGGGTGTCATGGGACAGCCAGTTGGTGTTGAAATTACCAACAATAATATGCTCCCAATTGTGCTTTAGCTGTTCCAGGTTGCTTAGTACTTGCTGGATGACCATTTTACGGGTGCCAGGGGGTATGTACACTGTGGATAGTAATACAACTTTGTGTTGCTGGCCCAGAGTGAGTTTTAGGCTTAAGGTTTGTGCCTCCTTGGTGTGAAAACTCCTAGGCAGTAGTTTGGCTTTAATCTCACTTTTCAGGTATGCTAAGCAGCCTCCACCCTGCTTGGACAATCTATCCTGACAGAACACTGCGTAGACGTCTAGGGCGATGGTAGCATCACTGTCCTTCGGTGAGAGCCAGGTATCGGGAAGAGCTGTTACATCTGGTTAAAGCAGCTCCACCCAGGCCTGGAACTGCGGTAGTTTGCTAAGAAGACTGAATGTTTAGTGAGACTATCTTGAGATGACCCAGTCTCGTGTGGTCTGGCACGAGGTGGCCCTGGGTTCGGGTGGACTTTTCCAGAAATTAGTAGCAGTAATAGTAGCAACTTCTTGGTATGCGTGACCAGTGTACCCAGCTTGGCCCTTTTGCTTTTACTCTGTTCGGCTTAAGAGTATTAGAAGCAGCCATGGCAGTATGCCAGCATAAGGCAGCTATAGGGATTTTGTGAGGTACTAGGGGTATGTAGATTTTGGGTGGAATTATGAAATCATGTTTTAGGCACGACTCAGTCCAAGTACCTCTTGACTTAAGCCTGTTGGGGAAAGTGTAACCAGGACTGGAGACAGGGTTAGTCATGGGTCCGGTAGTTTTCCAGCCTACCACAACTTAGCACAAGGTAGGGGATAAGGAAGGAGGATTAGCCCCATTCTAAGGGGTGACAGCATTTTTTTTTTTTTTTTTTTTAGAATGTACTTAGGAAGTGAGACCTCTTCCTACAAATCAGATGCAGCAGCAATATAGGGTAGAAGTTGCCACCTCCCTGCTTCAGTACTGTTTGGTAGTCCCTGTACTGAGAAGTGGGGGCCGTTGCACTGCTGAGGGGAGCTGGGTGTGGGCAGCGATGCCTTGGCTGCAACTTCAAAGAAGAACGCTAAGGTGAATTAATATAAAACTACTAGAGAGTAGGGTGCAGGCTGCAGAGCCCTCTAGAAATGGGATGCTAGCTCCTGCTAAAGGGGAGGTATGAGAGCAGAGAGTTATAGGAGTAGATGGCTATTTATTTATTTATTTATTTATTTATTTGTTGTTGACCGGATAAGTGCACCAGACAAATCCTGCCTATTTTCAGGCACAACCCGGGGAAGGGGGATACAGATGAATGCCAACTGACCTTGAACCAGATTAAGCTGTTGGTGGTATTTTTTTTTTAGTGAATGAGGAAATTTGGCCCAGGACACTGGGAAATTCCCCTACTCTTTTTCGATAAGTGCCATGGGATCTTTAACATCCACCTGAACCACCACCAATCCAGGCAGATGGAACCTCGGTTTAACATCTCATCCGAAAGACGGCACCTCAGAAGTGCAGCACCCCTCTCATGCTGCACTACAGTGTCAGTACTGGGATATTAACCCAAGTGCCAGATGTGGGAACTGAACCCACAGCCCTCTGATCTCCCGGCCTCAGAGGCGAGTGTGCTACCTACTGAACCTAGTGGAGATGTCTGTAGTGCAGTGGGGGAAATGGAGGGGGGTTGAGGTAGGAAAAGGTGACTAGGAGACTAACTTATTGGAGAGGAGTGAACAGGAATTTGGCCCAGAAGAGGGAGAGAGCAGCCAACTGAGATAAGCCCCAAAACAAAAAGAATTGTTTCAGATCCTTTAAGGGGAAGCTTGTGTCAGTCCCTTTAAAGGAGGAGCCAGAGGCTGTCTCCAGACACTGACGAAAGGAGGTGGAGTGAACAGGGAGAGGAGGGGTATTTTAATAGAGGCCAGGGTTCGGGCGGGTGGGAAAAATTACTGTTAAAGTAACAGAGAGTGCAGAAACTAAATACAAGGCAGAAAAGGGCGCCTCTAAGGTTCCTTTTGCACAAAACAGCCACCGAAATGAGACAGTCCAGTGGCAGGCTGGCGAAAAGAGGAAGCGGCCAATAGTAGGTCTGCTTCAAGCTAGCAGAGTCGATCAAATCTGCAGCTTATAAGCCGCGGCTTCTCAGAGGATGAGCTTACCTTTTTGATGCTGGGCAGGTGGACAGGAGGCTGAGAGTGGCCTCCGGGGTTCTGAGGCGGCGGCGCTACCCACCTAAGCAGTGGTCTTTTTGATGCTGGGCAGGCGGGCAGGAGGCTGTGACCGGCTGCTGGGATTCTGAGGCAGCAGCGCTACCCACTCAGGCAGCTGTCTTTTGGATGCTGGGCAGGAGGCTGAGAGTGGCTGCTGGGGTTCCAAGGTGGCGGCACTACCTGCTTGGACAGCAGTCTTTTTGATGCTTAGCAGGCAAGAGGCTGTGAGCGGCTGCTGGAATTCCGAAGCGGCGGCGCTACCCACTCAGGCAGCGGTCTGGAAGAGTCATTTGCAATGTACATCGTGCACAAGGTGTAATTACAAAGCTATATGTATGTTGAGTAACACTGAAACCTAGTGGGTGTCTGATTTTCAGTTATTTAAACAATAAGGCATGACAGGGTGTGCGTTAATTGTGGGATAACAGCACACCTCGGGAAGTGACAGCCTCTGGCTTTATGCACCTGTGAAGTACAGTTATCCCAGAGTTATGCATTCCCTGGAATACCTTTATTTTGATTTATAAAATGTCTTCCCTGAATATTTTTTTATTTTAAGACCAAGTAATGATGTTCAGAAAGTTAAACATTTCTGTCCTGTACTGGGATAGCTGCAAGGTCATGTGACTGGATTCCACCAATCACAGTACAGCATTTCTCTTACCCATTTTATAATTAATGGTAATGGGTGTGCCAGAACAGAGAGAACATTATTTGAGTGCATCAAGGTATGTCTTATACTCCTGTAGTGTTGTTTTTTTTTTTTTGCAAAGCACTGTCTCCCTGCTACTTTGATGTATTGTATTGTTAAAGCTTTCTGCTCGTGTGTTGTGAAGCTATACTATCTGCAATGCCATTATTGCTTTACTGTGTTTGTACTCCAGTGTTCTTGTAACTGTACTGTCCTGTGTCGTGGCCGAAAATAGGCATATTGTTTCCCCTGCTTGTTAGCCCTGTTAGAGGAATTTGGCACATTATCAGGTTATTAGTTAAACTACGACAAGTCAGAAGCCCTCTGACTAAGTGGATCTTGTCCCCGGGGCTTCAACATAACATTCCATTTAAGTGGGCTAGACATAATACTAACATACTAACATACTATTTGCCAGCAGATTAGGCCTTATGGTCTATCAAGTCTGCTCGAACCTAGATCCTTAGTTGGGTGCAGAGACCCTCCCATCCCTTGTGCTCCAGAAACCCCTATCATCCATCCCAACCCCCCCGGAACAGGCCATCATCTGATACATCCACTTTCTGTGTCTGTCCCACCCTCTCTTAAAGCCCTCCACTGTGGATCTCTGAACCAGCTCACCAGGCAGACCATTCCAAGGGTCCACCACCCTCTCAGTGAAAAACCTCCTCCTCTTTTCCCCCCTCACCCTTCCACCTTCCAACTTCAAACCATGCCCTCTGGTGATGCCTCCCTGCTTTAGTCTAAAGATCCCTCCATGTTTACCTTATTTATTCCCTTGAGGTACTTGAATACCCTCAATCATGTCCCCCTGTCTCTCCTCTCCTCCAATGAAAACAGGCAGAGCTCCTCAAGTCTGTCCTCGTAAGTCAAATCCCCTAGCCCTCGTATCATCTTTGTTGCCCTCCTCTGTACCCTCTCAGGAGCTGTATGTCCCTCTTCAAGTGTGGTCTCAGTACTGTACACAGTACTCAAGGTGTAGTCTAACCAGTCCATTGTACAGCGGCAGAATCACTTCCTTGCTCCTGAGGTGATCCCCTTGATGCATCCCAACATCCTGTTGCCTTGCTAGCTGCTCTCCTGCACTGCTCAGAGTTATTCATACATGTATCCACCATGACCCCTAGGTCTTTTCCCTGTTGAGGCTTCCAGCACCTCCCTCCCAGGGTGTACCTGTGTTGGAGTTTCCTGACAAGATGCAACACCTTGCACTTGGTGATATTGAAATAATTTCCATGTTGAGCCCAGCTTTCCAGGGTGTCCAGGTCCCCTGCAGGCCAACCTCCCTCTTCTCCCTCAACTACTGCTCCCATCTTGGAGTCATCAAGAGACTCATTTCACACCCTATACCATCCCTGATGTCTGATATGTATGCATTAAACAAGTTGGACCCAGGACCGAGCCCTGTGTGGTACCCCACCACCAACCTCTGTAGGTTCGAGAGCTCCCCACAGATCACTACTCTGAGTGCGTCCAGCTATCAGTTTTCAATCCATCTGACCATCAAGGGCCTACTCCTAACCCCATCAGTTTCTCACCAGACCATTGTGAGGACAGAGTCAAAGCACCTTGCTGAAGTCCAAGAATAATACATCCACAGGCTTACCCTGTCCAGTTCTGATGTTACCCATTCATAGGAACTCCACAAGGTTGGTTTGACATGATCTACCTGGCACAAACCCATGCTGCCGACTATCCAGACCTCCCACCTCCCCAAGTAAACCCCCAATCGGTCCTTTAGTATACTCTCCATTAATTTCCCTACGAGAGTTAAACTGATGGTCTATAGTTTCCTAGTACTTCCTTGACCCCCTTTGTGGATTGGTACCACATGTGCCTCTCGCCAATCCCTAGGTACTCTCCCTGTCTCAAGTGACCTGTTGAAAAGCTCCGCCAGAGGTGCAGCCAGTATGTCCATATTCCCATAGTACTCTCGGATGAATGCCATCCATTCCAGGAGATTTGTCTTTCTTTAGGGCCTTGAGGGCAAACCACACCCTTTTGTGGGGATGGCATCATCTGTCCCTCCACCTTACTGGTCTTTTATCCTTATCCAGATGCTGACACCCTGAGGTACCTTTCCCTCCCTTTTGCTCCATTTCTGTTGCTCCCCTAGTCCCTCCTGCTTCTATCCCTTTGTGCCTTGCTTTGTAGATATCCCATCCCCCTCCCTAGTGAACACAGAGGCAAAGTACTCGTTAAATACCTCTGCCTGGTCCCTCGCCTCTTCCACCCACCCTTCTTCTGATCTCAATCTGCTGAGATGGCCCTTAGTTTTTCAAATACAATATCTGAGGGTTCAGGTTAATGTTGACATTGACAAACTTTTTGATGTCAATTATAACAGGGCCTGGGAAGGGATGCAGCAAGACTTGTCAAGATGGTCTCGTCGGCCCTTACCTACAGCAGGCTGGATAGATTCCATAAAAAATGGACATACTTCCCAGGTTTTAATTTTTGTTCAGCACACTGCCCCTTCCCATTCCACTTGAATACTGGTGTAGGGTAACTATGGGAGTTGGTAGAGTTGCGTGGGGGGTCATCACCCTCACACAGCCAGGGAGATCCTCCAGCTTCCTAGAGACCTGGGGGGACTGGAAATGCCGGACCTTAGAAAGTATCATTATGCTTGTCAAATGCAGGCAGTCTGTACACGGGCCTCCAAACGAATGGCATCAGGCTGGTATCAGATTGAGGAGGAAGACTGTATAGGTCTGTCATTACAGTCATTGACATTGACACAGATAAAAGACCCTATTCCTTCCCTGATGAGAACTCCTTGGACCCAGCAGACCCTACATGTTCTCCAATGGGTCAGACGCTCCTTGAACTCTGAGGTACTCTGGATCCACTATCTCTCATCCGCCACCATCCCCAGAATGGATGCTGGATATGTACAATGGAACATTAAGGGCCTGACCGCTTTTCTCAATTTTGGATGGGAACAGATGTCCCATTTTAACAAGTAAAGACAAAGTTTGGACTGGAGACAGAGACTTTCACAGAGACCTTCAAATATGCCAGACCATAGGGTCTCCCTTTCTCGTCCCTCAAACCCTTGGGAGGAGTTAATTAGTCAGAATGAGGCCTATCTCCCATTTATATAGTCTTCTAAATTCTTAAGGCTGCCTGGGAGGCCTCCTGTAGGATCTCCCAGGGAGACTGGATTCATCACCTTAAGGTGGGCTGGAGGGTGACCTCCTCACCAACATGGCGAGAATTTTATTGGAGGATCCTGGTTCGGTTCTTCAGGGCTCCAACAATAACTAAACATTTTAACACCAGTCATTCGGAGAACTGCTGGAGGAGGTGTGGGGCACTTGGAACACACCATCATATACTGTGGGACTGCCCAGAATTGGCCAAATTTTGGTGGGAGGTGTGGGCGGCTGTCCTGCAGATCCTTTCAGTGGACATCCCTCTCCAGGTTATGGATTGGGTATTGGGAGGTTTTCCACCCTGGTTCGTCTTCCCACATCTAAGAGAAAACTGGCCTTAGCCTTTTCCACTGCTGCTCTAAAATGCATAATGGCTCATTCGCTGAGACAGGACCCTCCAACGCTTAGGGAATGGGTGAATAGGGTTAATTACATACTGGACATGGAAACCATAATGGCACTGCTTCATCTTAGAGAAGAGACCTGCAAAATTATCTGGAGCCCATGGATTGCCCTGGAAGCCGACCAAGAGATCTCGGGCCAGGGGGACAGATCCCCAGACCCCTTGACAATATCCCTCCTCTATACATGGCTCGTTTTGTAGGTTACATCCACAATAGTGACAATGAATCTGTTATCAATCTGTTGAATCCAGGCCCCCTCTTATAGTTCCCTCCCATGTAAGATACTTAACCTGAACCAAGAATTCATGAATTTTTCGGTAACATACCCCTTATATTGTCTTGAAAATACGAGCATACTGACATACTAAATAGCCAGCAGATTAGACCTTATGGTCTATTGAGTCTGCTCAGGGATCAGTGCCTACCCAGGGCACCGTTTATAGCCCCCCAACCCCCATTGGGGCTCTAGGATGAAGAAACCCCCAATACCTATCCCAGCCCTTCTTGAACTCCTCCAGAGTTGTAACAGCCACCAGCACCTCAGGCAGCACATTCCAGAGCCCCACCACCCTCTCAGTGAAGTAGAGTATCCTTGTTTTACCCCTTAGCCTCTTGCTGACCAACCTCAATGAGTGTCCCTTGGTGGTCCCTTCTCCCTCAGCTGAAGCACCCCCTCTAGGTTTACCCTGTTCATTCCGTTGAGATATTTGAAGACCTAGATCATATCCCCTCTGTTCCTGCTGTCCTCCAGTGAGTACAGGTTGAGCTCCTCCAGTCTCTCTCCATAGGGCTTTTCCCCTTAGACCTACTATCATCCTGGTCACCCTCCTCTGGACTCTCTCTCCAGAAGAGCAATATCTCCCTTTAAGTAAGGATGCCAAAACTGCATGCAGTAGTCAAGGTGCGGTCTGACCAGACAGTTATACAGTGGAAGGAGCACCTCTCGGCTCCTTGAAGTTATCCCCCTGGCTATGCACCCCAGCATTTTATTTGCTTGGGCCACAGCCCTTCTACACTGCTCCGAGTTATTAATTTTGGCATCCACCACCACCTTGAAGTCCTTCTCCCCCCCTAGAAGTCTGCAATGCCTCCCCTTCCCCACAAGGGTGTATACATGAGCCAGGTTTTTGGTCCCCAGGTGAAGCACCCTGCATTTCTCAGTGTTTAAACTTTAGTTTCCAGGCACGTGACCACTTCCCCAGAGTCTCAGGATCCTCCTGGAGAGACAACTTCCCCTCCTCCCCATCCACCAAAACCCACAGCTTCGAGTCGTCTGCAAAGAGGCTCATCTCGCTCCTGATGCCGCTTCCGATGTCTGAGATATAGACGTTAAATAGGAGTGGGCCCAGTATCGATCCCTGTGGGACCCTGCTAATGACTCTCCTGGGGGATGACACCTCCCCCCCAACCAATGCCTTCTGTACACACCCCGCTAGCCAGTTTCCAATCCACCTGACCATCTGTCCCCCCAGCCCCATATCCCCCATCTTCTCCAGCAGCCCGGGGTGTGATACCGAGTCAAACACCCTGCTGAAGTCTAGAAGGAGGACATCCACTGGCCTGCCCTGATCCAGCACTCTTGTTACCCCTTCATAGAACTCCACCAGGTTGGTCTGACACAATCTGCCCTTAACAAAGCCATATTGGTGGTCATCTAGATGGCCCCCTTGCCTTCAGAACCCCCTCCAGCCTCTCTTTCAAAATGATCTCCATCACCTTGCCTACCACTGACGTCAGGCTAACTGGCCTATAGTTTCCTGGCTCCTCCCACGAGCCACCCTTGTGAATTGACACAATATGGGCCGTCCTTCAGTCTTGAGGCACCCACCCTGTCTGGGAGGAGTTAAAAAGGTCCACCAGGGGTGCGGCTAGGGTATCAGCCAGTTCCTTAAGCAGCCTAGGATTGATCCCATCTGGGCTTGGTGCTTTACCTGCTCTTAGGGCTCTGAGGGCTTCCCACACCGTCCCCGTGGGGATTTCGCTATCCATTGCCCCCCTCTTCATCTGCCAGAGCAGTGCACAGTCAACTGCTTAATGATTCAAATATTGTAGTTGGAGTTGATGTTTTTAGATGGTAGCTTTGTCTTTTTAAATGGAACAAGCTAAGTTGTAGATAAAGGACAGCAGAGAGAAATAGATCAATCTGTTTAGATATTGAATGCAGTAGATAATATATCACAGTCTGCAATTAATGGGACAGCTAACTCAGAATTTAGGCTGAACCCAATCTTACTTGTATGTCTGGATTTTGGATGATTTATTATGACTGACTGTGATATGTTCTTATTCTCTTGAATAAACTTGTAAAAAAAAAAAAATGGGCATATTATTGTCTAATGCACTTACCCGGTAATCAAAAACTAAGTAAATTCCCACCCCCATGCCATGTGGACAATCCTTTCCAGTGGCAGAGTATCAGTAAATACAGCTCAAACTGATTTGATATGTTACATCTGTAACTGTAGCAAATGTCCCTTTATTACCAAGAATGCGAATACAGGTGGACATTTACAGAGCAAAGTCTGTGTCTAACATGTAGAACTGTAGATGCCACAGTATACAGTACCAGCTTCACGGTATATGGAGGTTCTGAATATCCTGGTATTGATGCTTCCTATACTGATGTAATAGTGATGTGTGGTATACGGTGGTACTCGATGCCATAGTACTGATAACATATGACATTTCCCATACTGGGAGAATTGCGTTTCACGGTCTACTGTCGTTTTCAGGGTTGCTGCCCTGACACTACTTGATGACTGGCCCTCCCTCACATACTCTCAATCCTTGTTTGCCAGTCAGCATCTCAGACATTGACTGCAGTAATACCCTGATATGCTGGCAAATGCGGTGTTTCTTTTTGTGTGGTTTTTTTTTTTTTCTGCTCATCATAACACAAACATTTCATATTGCAACATCCCTTGACAGAACTAAATCTCCTGAAACCACTGACAAATCCCCTTGGAGTCGTCTTTCCAGATTTGGAAGATATCCAACTCTTTCATAGACATCTAGTTTGGCCTTCCGTTTAAAGCGATGTTAGTCCTAGTTTAATCAGATAATCCATTTCATTTCAGTATGAAACTAAAAGCTTCCATCAGCCATCTGTGATCCTGCTTGTTAGGAAGCCCTGTGTTTGGCAAATGAAGCACTTGGGGTGTTGATTAACTAGGTTTCCAACTGCTGGGCAGTTTTCATGTATGTTGAGCTGTGACAGCACTAGTGTTTTATATTCCTAGAGGGCCTGACACCCCATTTGTCTCTCCCCCCCCCCCCATGTACATTTTCTCCCTATCTGTTAGTTTGTCTGGCAAACCCCCTGTACCTGTAGACAATACATTTTTGACCAAAACTAGGGTCGTAGGCCAGCTGCCTGCCTCGCTTAGGTGCCCGGGGGGCGGGCCCTTACTCTCTGGATAGGTGCCTCAATCCCTGAGAGACTGTCACACGCCACTCCCAGCTTGCCCCCTTTTCCTTTGGGACTCCACCAGACAGGAAGAATATCCTGCCTGCCCTCCCAAGTCACTTCCCAGTCTGGGCATGAATACCTGGGAAAACGAATAACATGCGTGAATATTCGCAACTGTTGAGATAGCCTTGGGTTAAGAATAATGCTGAACCAAACTCTGGGTGAACCCCACACAGGAGATTTCGCCCTGTTGGAGATCCCCTGGGTTCTCGCTCACCCGGGGAACAATAGGGTCCCTGATCCCTTTTTGACTCCCAGTGGGGAATCGATTGGGAGCTTTCAGAGGTGCTCTGCGTATGGCACCTCAAAATTGGGAGTCATCATGTATAGAGTTATTGTTTTAACTTCTAGGATTGTTAAGGTTAGACATTGTTATATGGTTGTTAAGATGTTTATTTTTTTTTTTTTACAGTACAGATAGGGGAAATGAACCCTGAATTTATAATTTATTTTCAGCAATATTTGTCGTTCAGTGTTAGAAAGGGTGGAGGGGGGAAGAAATACACAAGACCAGGTTTTGCAGTAAAAAAAATGAAGCTTTATTGAAAAAGTTCCAGCACCCAGATGGAGGCTTATATTCAGATGGGCCATCGCCTGGTCCTCCTACGCTCCCGGTCCACTGCATAGGATCCCATGGGATACCGGGATGGGGTCAGCTTCGTGAATCCCTCCTGTTTGGCCATCTGTCTTCAAGAGGAGTGATCAGGACAACAGTGATACTGGCCATCCTACAAAAGAAATTTACAATTAATAAAATAAGTAAAACAAAAAAAATCACCATGACGATGCCGCTGGTCCAAATTTTCTCTCAAAATGTAAATGGCTTACACAACCCCATTAAACGTTCTCGCGTAATGCAACACCTAAACAAACAAGTGGCAGAAGTCTTCTTTCTCCAGGAAACCCACTTATCTGATCCTGAACATCAGAAACTTAGGTGGGGTCGACGCTACTCAGTTTACACCTCTTCCCACTCCAGCGGCCGGAGAAGAGGGGTGGCCATCTTAATTCCCCTTATCATGCCACTGGAAATAAACAAAACCTATATAGATGGCGAGGGTCGATATGTAATCTTGTAAGGTCGCCTATATTCACAAGAGTCACCCTGGTAAATGTATATCTTCCCTACAAACAAAAACCCGGTGATAAGATCTTTCATGGCCAGGGTACTTGAAAATCTACAGGGCCAGCTGATCCTGGGGGTGTCCTCAAGATGACTATGCAGATTAATCTACATTCATCAAACCTGAAGCTCTACCACCAAACAAATACAGTTAAAAATGTTAAAACTCAGCTTGACCAATTAGGACTCGTAGACATCTGACGAAAAATGTTTCCCACACAACCTGGTTATACCTTCTACTCTGGTAGATTCCACTCCTACTCAAGACAGGACTATTTTATATTAGAACCAGGGAACACTTCTCCTCAGTTATAGATATAGCTATTGGACCTAAAATTCTCTCAGATCACCATCCCTTGCTATCAAAATTAGATTTGGGCAAAAGGACTAAACAAACTCTCTGGCGACTAAGCCCCCTACTTTTCAAAGATATGGGGCTGGATATTCAAAAAGGTTGCGCCTGCACAAGTCCTAAATTTCACCATTCTACGATATTCAGCAGGAGGCAGTTGCACCCCTCAAACCATGCTGAGCAACAGTGCAATGCTAATAAAGGCATGCTCAACCAGAGGGGGAGGAACCATGCATAAACTGCACAGCCCGATATCAGCCGTGCCGTGCAGAGTTGTGCAGGTGCAACCCTCTACCTGCGCCTGCACAACTTTGAGCCAAAAAAAAAAGGATTAAGTCGAGGGCCACCAACAAGTGAGCTGCCGCATTGCAGGGCGTAACGCAGCAGCTGCCACCTGTGGGTGGCCCTCCACTTGTTCCCTGTAACCCCGCATGGCCCGATCAGGCATAATAGTAACCCCTGGCCGGTTGCGGGCATAACATACTGTCCCCCGCGGCAGCCAGATCGCGGGCGCAATAATAATTAACTTCCCGAACCCCACCGACTAGCCGATCGTGGGCAGAGCGAGTTCAACCCCCAAAGACCAATATCCCGGTGGTCCAGTGGACTGTGAAGCCCGATCGCGGGCATTAGAGTCAAACCCACCCCTCAAGTCCAGTTTCCCTGGTGATCTAGTTGCCCCCACCCACCCACAGAGCCCCACCACGCTCCCCCTCCCGTTAGCCAGCAGGCAGCAAACCACCGCCTGCCGCCCGCTGTATGACAGCTCGGTGGGCTGCCGCCCATTGGTTCAGAGCAGAACCAGTAGGCGTGCAACTCTATACAAGGCAGTCAGATAGCAGATTCATTCACATATCTGGACTGCTGACTATATGGGCTGCCGCCCATTGGTTCTTGCTCTGAACGTCGATAATGCAGCTTAATGACTGTCGGTCGTAGTGGCGGCAAGCGGGTGGAGGTGCTGCCAGCTGACGGGGTGGGGGAAGCAAGGGTGGTGGAGCTCCGTGGGTTGGTGGGGTGGGGGCCACTAGATCACCAGGAAATTGGACTTTGGGGAGGTGGGTTTGACTCTTATGCCCTTGATCGGGCTTCGAGGTCCACCGACCACCAGGGATATTGGTCTTTGGGGTTGAACTCCGTTCTGCCCGCGATCGGGCTAGTCCGGGGTGTTCTGCCTGCAGTCGGGCTACTGGGGTGTGGGGTGAGTTCTGCCCACGATTGGGCTAGTGGGGGGATGTACTTCATGCCTGTGATCGGGCTGCAGGGGTGTCAGTCCCCGACAGCTGCTGTCTGGCAGGCGCGAAGTCGCCTGGGATCGCGCACCTGCATGCTAATGGCATGCAAATGGGGCGTAATTATGTAAATATTTTCGTGCACCTTGCATGAATTGTAGCGCATTGCATGTCACCTTTTGAATATCGGAAATTTGTACATGGCGCAATGGAACTTGCGCCACCACATCTGAATGCTCCACTCTGACCACTTGCGGTGGCACAAGTTCCACTGCGCCATGCACAGTGACTGTGGCCGGGGGGCGATATTCAAAGGAGTTGCTCAGTAGCGCAACTCCGTTGAATATCGCCCCCGCCACACCCCTGCGCAACTTTTTTGAGCAGCACAAGGGCTTGCGCCACAGAATGGCGCAGTTTGAATATCCAGCCCATGGAGTTTATCAAACAAAACGGAGAATCCCCCTTTTTCCTTGCAGAAAACTCATCCCCCTCCACATCTGAGGCAGTTCTCTGGGATGCCATAAAAGCAACACTCAGGGGAGAGGTCATAGCCTACGCTACAAAAAAAAAAGAGGGGGGAGAGGGAGAGAAGCTAAATATTTAGAACTTATTGATCTGTTGCAAAACTACCAACTGTTTTACCAGAGAAGGGGACACTGAACTCCAAAACAAATTAGGGAAACCAGATGGGCAATACAGAAAATTACTGACATTAAAATACAACAATCACTCATATACCTAAAACAAAAATATTCTGAGGGAGGCTCCAAGGGGACCTGTAGGTTGGTCCAGCGGCTGAGAGCCCGCAAAAGTGCAGGGACAATAATTAAAATAAAAAATCCCAAAACAGGACAATTCACGCATAAAGAAGCGGAAATTAGGCACGTTTTTGCAGACTATTATCAAAAATTATATACCAATAAAGAATCAGCAACTTAAGATCAGAGACAAGATTTTCTTAAAAACTTAAATCTTCGAAGACTGTCCGAAAGACAAAACAGCTTGAAGCCCCAATTCAACAGGAAGAGCTACTAGTGACAATTAAAAATCCTCCAACCCGGGTGCTGCCCAGGCCCTGATAGCCTGTCAGTGGAATGGTACGAAGCATTCCAAAAGGAACTACTTCACAAATTACATTCTCTGGTCAAAGAAGTGGCAGAGGGAAATTCCCCTCCTCCATCTTGGGACTACGCCATTATGGCAGCACTCCTCAAAAGCAATAGAGAAAATACAAACCCGGTGTCCTATCGCCCAATATGTATTTTGAACGTAGACTATAACATTTTTACAGCCATCTGGACAAAGAGGTTGGAAAACATCCTCCCCTCCATAATTCACCCAGACCAAGCAGGCTTCATAAAACAGAGAGGAACTTTGGATAATATCCGTAAAACTCTCATTTTAATTGAATGCATTCAGTCCCGGAAAATTCCAACAGCCTTTCTCAGCCTTGACGCTGAAAAGGCTTTTGACCCGGGTATCTTGGGCCTTCTTATGGGTTACCCTGTCGGAATTTAAATTCCCTGCATCTTTTTTTGTCTTGTTTAAAACACCTATACACCTCTCCTAGAGCATACGTCAGGATAAATGGTGGTATGTCCTCCCTAATAGTATTACAACAAGGAACTCGCCAAGGATGTCCTTTATCTCCCCTTCTTTTCGCTCTTTACATCAAACCGCTGGCAGTAGCCCTCACGGTGACCCCAGGTGTAGAGGGTATCCCTTTGAACCAATGTGAATATAAAGTCAGCCTATTTGTGGACAGTGTAATGCTGTTCCTTTTTATCCCCGGCCTCCTCGATCCCGGAGGTCTGGAAAATATTAACACATTTCAAAAAAGTAGCAGGATTCAAACTTAATGTCACAAAAACTGAAGTCTTGATATACCACTATAACTCCCCCAGATCATTAAGAAAAATATACCCATTGAAATGACGTTCCACTAAAATGAAATATCTTGGTATTTATATTCCCCTCAACCCATACGTTATGGAATTAGTTAATTATGGACCCCTTTCCATACCAATACAAGCAGACTTAGAGAAATGGCAGACTCTCCCCATCACCTTCTTCCAACGGATAGAGACCATCCACATGAATATTTTACCCCAACTCATGTATTTATTTCAAAATATCCCCTTCTTCCCATCTACATACTTTTTTAAATCATGGGACGGGATGATCTCCAAATTCACATGGAGAAATAGTTGCCCCAGATTAAGATGATAAATTATTAAATTGTCCCTAGCCCCTGGTGGGACCAATCTCCCAAATCTCCAACTATTATGCCAGAGCGGCCTTTTTGCGCATCCTACTCCTGTGGCTCTCAGATAATTACAAAGCCCTCTGGAAATCATTAGAAATTCATATCAGTGACATGTATGACATTAAAAAAATGTTGCTCTTGTCTGATGAAAGAACCCTGCCGCTGAAAGATTTCATGAAGATTACTTCCAGTATCCTGAGAATGTGGTTTGTTTTGAATTCCCCCCCCCCCCAACCCAACCTTCGAATACTGTAAATTAGTAGCCGAAGACAAACTCTTCCTCCCATCCCAGACAGACCTGATTTTTCTCCAGATGGAGTCACTTGAATTTGGAACATGTCTTCCAGTTCCTAGGTCAGTCAGGGTTCTTGACATTTGAAGAATTAAGAGAGAAATATAACCTCCAAAATAACTATCTATATAGATATTTTCAAGCAAGAAACCATATTCTAAGGAACCAAACAATACAAACTAAAATCCCACTCCCTATCCCTCCTTCATTAAAAATATTCATAGACCACATACGGGGCGACCTTTGGGGTCACCCTCACGGGATCTCTCTATAAAATGTTAAGAAACTTGACCAAGGATTCCACAGAATCTATTCTAGAAAGCTGGAATAGGCACTTAGCAACTGAAGTTTCAAAGGATCAATAGTCGGGTTCAGCGCTGTGGGCAGTGAAGATCATTTCCTCTCACATCTGGAGAGAATTCTTCTGGAAATGTAGATCCACGTATTTCCGGGCCCCGGCGTCCCTGATCAGGTACCTGCCAGAAAGTTTCGGCCATTGCTGGCGAAAGTGTGGATAACGTTTGGCCAGTATATCCCATGTAATGTGGCAATGTCCCCACCTCGTGCCCTGTTGGATCGGTTTGCAGGAGGAATAGTCACAGTGACTGGGTGAACCCATCGAGCTTACAGCCGAAATAGTACTTCTGGCTCCTATTATACCAACAATAAAGGACTGGAGACAGAGATATATGTGTGTGTGTGTGTGTGTGTGTGTGTGTGTGTGTGTGTGTGTACATATATTATGGAAGACGTAACTGCCAGTCTCAATGACCAGTCCCGAACGTTTAGAGAGAAATGGCAAAGATGGATTCTTCACCAGGTAGAGGTTAATCCCGAGTTCAGTCCTTGAGTTGTTACAAGGTAAAGGGGAAAGACAGCAGAAATAGACATTAAGGGCCAGATATTCAAACGGGTTGCACCATGCGCAACAGGGTTGTGCATGCTCAAGTCCTAAATTGCGCCATTCTGCGATATTCAGCAGGAGGCAGTTGCGCCACTGAAAACAGGCTGAGCAACAGCGCAATGCAAATGAATGCATGCTCAACTGGAGGGGGAGGAACCATGCATAAACTGCACAGCCCGATATTCAGCCGGGCTGTGCAGAGTTGTGCAGGCGCAACCCCCAACCTGAGCTTGCAGGACCTTGAGCCCCAAAAAAAGGCTTAAGTCGAGGGCCACCCACAGGTGAGCTGCTGTATTGCAGGCGCAACACAGCAGCTGCCACCTGTGCTGGCTAACTCAATCCCTGTGCCCCCCGCAGCCCGATCGCGGGCATAGTGTCTCCCCACCAGCCCGATCGCGGGCATCAATATAGCTCCCCCTCCGTTCCACATCCTGGTGGTCCAGTGGACGAAATGCCCGATCGCGGGCAGAAAATACATCACCCCGAACAGGCACTTGTGCCCGATCGCGGGCAGAAGGTAAACTCAGCACCCCAACAGCCCCTTGTGCCGATCGCGGGCAGAAAGTACATGAACCCCCACCGAACATCTCCTGGTGGTCCAGTGGACGAAATGCCCGATCGCGGGCAGAATGTAAATGAACCCCGAAACATCTCCCTGGTAGCTAGTGTCCCCCACCCACCCACCCAATCATTCACAAATCTGGACTGTCATGTACGGTATGGGCTGCACGCCCATTGGCTCTTGCTCTGCACAATGGGCGTGCAGCCCTGACCAGCAGTCAGTCGGCAGGCGCAGGCGGCAGGCGGGTGGATGCTGCCCGCCGGGGGAGCGGGTGGTGGGGCTTCGTGGGTGGGTGGGGGACACTAGCCATCAGGGAGATGTTTCTTGGGGTTCATTTACATTCTGCCCGCAATCGGGCATTTCGGTCCACTGGACCACCAGGAGATGTTCAGGGTGGGGGTTCAATTTACTTACCGTCCCGCGATCGGGCACAAGGGGGATGTTGGGGGTTCTGTTTACTTCGCCCGGCGATCGGGCACAAGGGGGATGTTGGGGGTTCCATTTACTTTCTGCCCGCGATCGGGCATTTCGGTCCACTGGACCACCAGGGAGATATACGGGAGGAGGTGGGGGAGCCACATTGCTGCCCGCGATCGGGCTGCAGGGTGCTTCAGTCCCCGACGGCTGCTGCCTGGCAGGGTGCCAGGCGCAAGTCCTCGGGGATCGGCGCACCTACATGCTAATGGCATGCAAATGGCCCCTGCGCCTTGCATGAATTATGGCCCCATTTGCATGTCACCTTTTGAATATCGTGATTTTGCGCATGGCGCAATGGTACTTGCCTACCGCAAGTTGAATGTTCATTTGGACAACTTGCGGTGGCGTTAAAGTTCCACTGTGCTGATGCACAGTGGCTGTGGCTGGGGGGTGATATTCAAAGGAGTTGCTCAATAGCGCATCTCCTTTGAATATCGCCCGGGCCACACCCCTGCGCAACTATTTTGCGCAGCACAAGGGCTTGCACCTCAGAATGGCGCAGTTTGAATATCCGGCCCTAAGTCTTTATATATGATGTCTTTTATGTGCCAGAATGGGCTACATGTGTATCATGGATCCTGACATTCCTCACATTCCTGAATGTTTAAACGAATGTTACGCTGCAGTCAAAAGTTGTAAAGGCAACCTCATTGTGTGTTTCTAAAAGGAAAAGAAAAAAATCCAATAAAAAGAAAATTAAAAGGAAAAAGAACTATGGGAGATGGCAATAATCAATTCCCCCTCACATTGCCCTGTTGCACATAATTTTACTGTGTGATGCCACAAACCGGGTACGTCTTTATTTAGTATTATGTAATGAATAAGGAGCATACCTAAGTAAGCAAAAGCATATTTTATTTTATTTATTAGTAATGTAAAGTTCTACAGATAATACTTTCAGTATTCAAAATTATGTAAAATAATAATTTGCCAGCTCTTGGAGAGAGAAACTGCTATTCAATTCAGTTTTTCACTAGACTAATAAAGGCAGGAAAGACTGCCCCACTGTGTAGTATGCAAGTAATAATACCTGACAGGGTGGGTGTTATTGGGATATAACGGACCGCCCAGGGGCGTCATGAGGCCTGACACTGCAGACGGAGGGCCTTATAGACCCTGGAAGGTCAGTTATATCCCATAACGCCCACCCTGTCGGGTAATATTGCACTTAGAAAATGGGCTACAAGTCCCATTTGTACGTAATGGTTGAATATTAAAAAAATATATAAAAAAGAGTAGAGATTACCTTCTGAGGTGTTTTATGCCAGCAGAGGGCACTGCATTGTTTTACTGCTGTTTTAACTTTGGCTGTATCCCTCTCATGCTTGTTTACCTGTCATCGGCGTTCCTTCCCCTTTCCAAACGAAACACTGACTCTGTACCTCTGGTTGCCGGTATGAAGAACATGAATTTCAGGATGGTATCTGTTGGTTTGAACTCAACCCGGAGGTAACTTTCTTTTTTATGTGTGTGCGTGGGACTCTCATGTTCAGTCACTCACTCAGTAACCGAGCAGGAAGCGCTGCAAGGAACAGCTGCATTTATGCTGGCTGTTGAATAAAAAAAAAAAAAACACATTTCCATGTTCCTTTTCCATGGAAAATGAACTTGTGTGGGTAGTGAGGCAGTCAGTTGATAGTGGTACCTCCGCGAGGTGGGGAGGGGGTGCTCACTCACTGAGCCGCGGAAAAGATGACTGTCACTTCTTTTTAAAACTGAGTGACACAGTGATATCAGGAAGGTGGCAGTGCCAATGGGGACTTGTTGTTTTACCAGGCATTGTTAAAAATAATAAACATGTGGCTGGTAGGGGTTCTTGGCCAGACAGCTTGTAGGATTTCTAAAGTCCATTTTCTAAGCTAATTTAAAGTCGGGAACAAGGAAATAAAGGACCACTAGCCTGCCCAGTGGCACTGAGGGTTTAGGTGCTGGATGTCACACCTCTCAGCATGCTGGCGACCCGGGTTCAGGAACAACCTCGGTCCGGGGAAGGGTGGGAGCAGGATCGAACAGTGGCTCTCCTCTTCTGGGAAGGGGGGGGGTCACCCTCCTGCAGTCCTGCCATCACTGGGTGGAGGCCTGGTGGTGGTGCAGGCGAGTTGGGTGACCAGTAGGGTGGGGCGTCCTGCAGTGCATGGTGTGTATGTGCCTCCACACGCTTGCGCTCTCGCCAAAGACGCGTGGGCAGGGGGACGAGAACTTGGAAAAAGCACCATAAACACATAATAGGAAAAAAAACGAAAAAAATGAAAGCACCACTACAGTCGGACATATAATAAGAGCTCCAAAAGTATAGAAACGTACCAAGAAAACCAAATGCATAAAATGTGGTCACCTCTCACAGAGACACCAGCAAGGAAAAAAACAAGCCTCCTGCTGGTTTCGCTTGTTAGAGGGTCATCAGGGAGTGCAGCAATAGTAGAAATACCTGTATAAATATGGACTCACTCAAAGTGATTTGTGCAATAAAACATTTAATGTAAAAACGGTCAAGAAATTAAGAAAAAAGCACCAACAACACATCAGTAGCTAGCTGAGTAGATACATATTGTGAATGTGTCACTTGAACATGTTGATAGCCACACACAAACCAGATAAAGAACCCTAGTCAGATGTTTTTATTTATAACACACAACCAATGTGTTAATTCCGAGATAGTAATAAATAAAAATCAAGACCACCACGAGGTGGGAAGGGGGACTCACTCACTGAGCTGCGGCAAAGATACTTTATTAGAAGTAGAAGGGGTTTTATTTAGGGTTAAAAAAGAAAGAAAAGAAAGAAAGTCAGTGTGTGTTCTGTGCTGTGAAGGGTACTGTATCAGTTTACTTTGCTAAACCAGTAGGAGGAGAGAGAGTTTAATTGGGGGTGTGGCTTAGACACTATAAAAGCAGGTGACTCAAATTAGAACTTCCTGTTGCTAGCCTTTTTCCTTACTAATTGCCCTCCATCCCACCCACCCTGAGCCAGTTCTACTTTTATAGCCACTGGATTTGACTGTCAACAGGCACTTCCTGTTTGGCAGTAGGAAGGGAAGGATCATAGAGAAACATTGGTTTTGTCAACCCTAAAGGAAAAAAAGTAGCTCACTCTCCCCAGCTGCTGGTGGTCTGACACTAAGCAAGGAAGAAGGAGGCTACTGAAGAATATAGGAAGTTGCTGTCCCAGAACAGGAAGGGTGAGAGTTGTAAGGAGAGGAGAGAGTAAGCATACAGAGAAACAGGAGAGGGGACACAAAATAAGACATAATAGGAGTGGTGCAGTGCAATGGCTGTGGGGCGGCAGTGTTCCGGGAGACATTCTGGAGGCTGCGATGCTGCCCTATTTGCAGGCACCTCTCTGGTCTGAGGGAGGAGGTTGCCCGTCTCCAGGCTGACCTGGCTAGGATTCTGTGAACCTCCTCCCCCACCCAGGGACCACCAGGGCCAATGCCACTACCTCAGAGGTTGCCAAGAAAGAGGAGAGGCTGGACCAGGGTGGGCTCAGGGAGGGAGAAGGTGGTGAAACAGAGTTGCATCCCTCCTGCTGTACCTCTCCACAATTCATTCGCTGTTCTGGTGGATAGTGGTTCCTCTAATGAGGCACCTGTAGTGGAGACCAAGGAGGATGCTGGGAACCTTCACAAAGGAGACCCACAGGAGGGTGGCATGAGACCCCACAGGGGAAGGAAACAACTCCTGGTGGGGGACTCAATCATTAGGGGGGTAGAAATTGGTGAGGAAGGGGAGAGGTAAGGTGCTTACCTGGCGCCACGGCTTGGAGGGACAGGAAGCGAATCCTCAGGATCGTGGGAGCAGCTGCACGAGGGAGAGAGCTGGATGTCATTGTCCACCTAGGGACAAATGACCTGGCTAGGAATGGGATTAGAGCAGTGCAAGAGGAGTTTGTAGGGTTGGGGAGGGGCCTTAGACAAGTAGCGCATACGGTAACCTTCTTGGAGGTGCTGCCTGTCTATGGCAAGGGTGATGCTAGGGTACTCCTCACCAGGGAATTCAATGAATGGTTGAAAAACTGGTGTGGAGCTCAGGGTTTTGGCTTCATTGGGGACTGGGGAGCCACCTGGAGGGATGGAGACCTATACTGGTGCGATGGTCTGCATCTGTCCGGGGGGGGGAAACCAGGATCCTTGGTGAGAGGTTTAAATGCTTCATTGGCAAGCATTTAAACTAGCCAAGGGGGGAGGCACTGAAAAGGAGCAGGGAAATCCCAGCCTCCCCCCACAAAACATGGTAATTAGTGAGGTAAACACCAAGGCAGAGAAGCCATTAGGGAGCAGGACAGAGGTAAATGTAAAAAAAGGCAAAGGCAGTAAGGACAGGAATGGGGCTAAAAGGGGTAAGGCCACCAAAAAGTGGAGGGTGATGAGTACTAATGCCCGTAGTCTGTGTAACAAGCTCCTTGAACTAGTGGCCTTGATGGAAGAGGGTTGCCTGGATATTGTGGCAGTCACAGAAACATGGTACACAGAGAACCATGACTGGGATGTCAACATACCAGGATACACAATCTACAGGAGGGACAGGGAGGGTAAAAGAGGAGGAGTAGCTGTCTATGTAAAGGAAGAGATTAAAGCAACAGAACTAAAGAGTAAACAGGGAGCAGATAAGACACTCTGGGTCACCCTGGAGACAGGAAATGGCACCACAATCCGCATGGGGGTTGTATACAGACCCCCATCTCAGGGGGAGGGAATGGACAAGGAAATGATAGAAGGCTTCCTTAGAATGACAGAAAAAGGGGAGATATTGTTGATGGGGGACCTCAATATGCCTGATGTTAACTGGAGCACCTTTGCTGCAGGCACATCTAAGAGCAGGGTCATTCTTGATGCCCTACAGGGGGCATGCCTCAGACAGCTAGTATTGGAACCCACTCGGAAGGGAGCAATCTTAGACCTGGTACTCTCAAATGGGGACGGAAAAAGAATCTCGGATTTAGAAGTGGGTAGCCATCTGGGAACAAGCGACCACCAAACAGTGTGGTTCACGATATACACAGCTATATAATCAAGCCATACAAAAGCAAGAGTATTGGACTTTAGGAGAGCTGACTTTGGGAAAATGAGAGAGTGCCTCAGAAATGCACTAGCAAACAGGCAAGAAGGAGGGGTGGAGGAACAATGGAGAGTTATCAAAACAGCCATCACAGAGGCAACAAGCCTTTGTGTAAAGCAAATCAACAAAACACAATGAAGGAAAAAACCGCTATGGTTCTCAAAAGAGGTGGCAAGGAAGGTTAAGGAGAAAAGGATGGCATTCAGGAAATATAAGGAAACACAGAATGAGCAGGACAGAGAACTTTATCCGTTAAAGCAGAAAGCGGCTGAGAAGGCAGTCAGAATAGCAAAGGCCCAAACCGAGGAAAGGATAGCCAACTCATTTAAGAAGGGGGATAAGACCTTTTATAGGTACATTAGGGAGCGAAGAAAGACCAAAGGAGGGATACTGAGGCTTAATAAAGGGGAGGGAATGTGGGTAGAGGGTGACAGTAAAAAAGCAAAGATACTGAATGAATATTTCTGCTCAGTATTCACAAAGGAAAAGGAGGGGGAGGTACCAAAACCAAACAAGAGAAACACTCTGAAGACGGGGGTCGATACCAGTCCATTTACAGAAGAAAGGGTTCTGAAAGAATTAATAAAATTGAAGGTGGACAAAGCAGTGGGGCCTGATGGGATTCACCCAAGAATTCTAAAAGAACTAAGGGTAGAACTAGTGACACCGCTGACTACTCTCTTTAACAAATCATGGGAGGATGGGGTGGTACCTGAGGACTGGAGGAGGGTGGATGTGATTCCTCTTCACAAAAGTGGGAGTAGGGCAGAGGCAGGAAACTACAGACCAGTTAGTTTGACCTCAGTGGTAGGGAAAATGATGGAATCACTTCTGAAGGAAAGAATTGTTGAGTACCTAGAGGCCAGTGGGGCACAGGACCCAAGGCAGCATGGATTCACGATGGGAAGGTCGCATCAGATGAATCTAATAGATTTCTTTGACTGGGTGACCAAAGTAGTAGACCAGGGAGGGGCTGTGGACATGGCCTACCTAGATTTTAGCAAGGCATTTGATACAGTCCCACACAAAAGATTAATACATAAGTTAGCCAGCCTTGGAGTGGGTCCCAGGTGGTAGCCTGGATAAAAATTGGCTAGACAACAGGACGCAAAGGGTAGTAGTAAATGGAGTCACAGTGAAGAAAGGAGGGTTACTAGCGGGTACCACAGGGTTCAGTATTGGGACCGGGTCTTTTTAATGTCTTTAAGTGACATTGCAGAGGACCTGGAAGGAAAAGTATGTCTCTTTGCAGATGACACAAGGATCTGCAACAGGGTTGATACACCAGATGGAGTGAAAAGGATGAGAAGGGACTTGGCAAGGTTGGAGGAATAGTCAAATGTATGGCAGCTCAGATTCAGTGCAAATAAGTGAAAGGTAATTCACCTGGGAAACAAAAACCCAGGGGAAGAGTACTCAATGGGGGGTGAGATACTGACAACAGTAACAATGGAAAGGGACCTGGGGGTAATTATATCAGATGACCTAAAGGTGGGCAAGCAATGTGAGAAGGCAGTAAGGAAGGCTGGGGGGATACTGGGATGCATAGGACGAGGCATCAATAGTAGAAAACAGGAAGTTGTTATCCCTCTGTACAGACAGTTGGTGAGACCCCATCTGGAGTACTGTGTGCAGTTCTGGAGACCCCATCTCCGCAAAGACATAGACAGAGTGGAGACTGTCCAGAGGAGGGCAACCAAAATGGTGCAGGGTCTGCACGAGATGACATATGAAGAAAGGCTGAAGGAGCTTAATATGTATACCCTTGAGGAAAGGAGGGAGAGAGGGGACATGATAGAAACTTTCAAGTACTTCAAGGGAATCAACAAAGTCCAAGAGGGTGGCATCTTTCAGAAAAAGAGATGTGCAAGAACAAGGGGGCACAATTTGAAGATAGAGGGGGGACGGCTCAGAGGTAATGTGAGGAAGTATTTTTTCACAGAGAGGGTTGTGGATGCATGGAACAGCCTCCCTAAGGAGGTTGTGGAGTCAAGAACAGTGGGGGAATTCAAGAATGCATGGGACAGACATAAGGCAGTCCTAGTGGCGGGTAGGAGGAAGTAGGCCGTTGGTTAACTAGGATCTGCAGCTTATCTATTAGGTAGGTAGGAAAATGGGCAGACTAGGTGGGCCAAGCGGTCCTTATCTGCCGTCAAATTCTATGTTTCTATGTAAGACCATCACCAAAATCTATAATTGCAAAACCGCAATTATCGGAAAATACTGTCGATGCTAATATCTTGTGTCACAAAAACTTGGTGAAAAGCTGGAGCGCCAAGGTTTGATTGCACCATTACAAAAGAATAAATTATGGCAAAGTGTGATATACAAAGAAATGATGCCACTGAGGAGTTGAATGTGCCATAAAGCCATGAGCCCAAGGGGCCAGTGGCCTTCATGAACTTGTTCAGTCCTCTATGGTATTATTACACGAGTATGCTGGACTCTATCTTTTGTTTTATATAATACATTAGGTTGGATACATTTTTGCTGTGTTCTGTGTTTTACCGTAGTGTTTGGGGGGGGTAGGGTTGCTATTAACATGTGTTAGGCTTGTTGCTTGTGTTATTGTGGTTGGTTGTTTATAGTGTGCTGGGTAGTAATAGGTTATTAAGGTATTTAAAACATTACTATAGTGGTAGTGTGTATAATATAGTGGCACAGTAGCACCACTATAGTAGACTGTTTAATGTTAAACCCCTAATTTTGCACTTTAATAGCTTCACTTTCGTTTAACAGATTTCCACGAAATTTCATATCTGTGGTCTGGAGGGAAGGTCTTTTGCTGTGCCAAGTTTCGTTCTGGTCAGATGTGCGGATTCTGAGATCCGGATAGTGAAAAAAGTGTAAACAAATTGGGAGGGTGCGGGTTGTGTTCTTCTGTTTTTGTTTTGTCATCACCTAGCACCCAGACAGTTTGGAATTTTGGTCTCAAATTTTCAGGGTAGAAAGGGCTTGTCCCAGAATGGTGCAGTCATTGGTTTGGTGAAAACATATTTATTTCTTTAATTTAATTTGAAAAGTTTTACCAGGAAAGGCATACTAAGATAAGCCAGCTTGTTTCCAGGTGCATCATGGGGGAAATGGGTGAGTACAATTGGTGTATACATAACAGATACAATAAAATAAAACTACATTCAGTGATTTAAAATAACAATGGATAGATATGTACAGTTTGAATTATGTGTTCAACACCAACACATATGAAATAAGTATGGAAAAATTAGGCATGGGAGGCATGTCCCTTAGAACAGAGACAGCAAAGAGAAGGGAATGGAGAGTAGACAACTAGTGTGGCAGGGAAAGCGAAGAGAGGAGGGGGAGTAGGTAGAGATGGCGAGGCAAACCTTTGTCACTCTGGGATGCAAACCCCACAAGGGCCAGACACGGCAGGGTGCACACCCAGTCCATGTACTGGTTACCAAACCTGGAAGGAGAGGAACAGGGTAGGAAGGGAGGGGCTAACCTTTGTCCCCCTGGGATGCAAACCCCACAAGGGCCAGACATGGCTGGGTGCACACCCAGTCCATGAACTGGTTTGTAGGCCTACCGGGAGAAAGTTAGGCACAGGGATGGGCAAGGACTTGGAAGAAATGGTTAGGAGGGAGAAGAAACAGTTTGAAGGGAGAAAGTGGTGTGGGGATGGGCTATGTGGGAAGTGGATCAGGAGCAGTCGCAGTAAGGGGAAGTGAAATTGTGAAGAAGAGAAGATAACGATTGAAGGGACGTGGCAGAGTGGATAGCTAAGGGACTGAGTTCAAGAGTTTGGGGAAGTGGTAGAAGAAAGCATACTGGCCTGAAGTGGATGACCTAGCGGGGAGAGCAAGGATCTGGCAGATGCGGTTATGGAGGGAATAGGTGGGAGGAAGGGAGTGGAGAGGAGAGAGGAAAGGTAAGAGGGAAGGGAGCCAAGCCAGTACTTCCCGACAGAGGTGGAACAGTGGGCGAGGCATCTGGCACCAAGGGGGGGGAGGGAGGGAGAGAGAGAGAGATAAAGGTTACAATGGTAAGTATAGAGTGGACCGTCAAAAGCAAACCGGCAGGAGGAGTGGAAGAGGGTGTCTAGTCTGATTAGGGTGCACTTGGGGGCTATGCTGTATTAATCCGTTCCAGAGTTATAAAGATTAGAAATTTTGGTTCTGAATATGCTCGGTCTTTTTGATAGCTGTTTCACATGAAACGAGAATTTGGTTATATGAAACAAGATTATGTTTCGTGAGGGGGTTATCCTGTTTTGTGAGAATTTTCTTTCGTATGGCAGCAATCTTGTTTCCTTTTTTTTTTTTTTTTTAAACGCTTAAAAATCATATCCTGCAGAGAAACTAACACATGTGTCTTGCTGAACAGGACCCCATTAGGTGTATTCTGTGTTAGTTTTTTGTGGAAAAGGACCCAGAGATGTGTTTTTAAAACATTTTTAAAATCTTGTCTCATGAGACGATTTTTTTGTTTTGTATGGCCTCACGAAACATGAATAGGGCCATACGAAACCAGAATTTGGCCTTTTTTTTTTTCCCCACATTCTTCTTCCGTGTGAAGCAATCTCACCAAAGAGGACTGGTTCATAAAAAAGAAGAATTTGAACTTGGTGGTTTTTTTGCACATTTGAACTTTAACAAGCCATTAACTTCCTCAATATTTGGAGTTATAGGACAATCTGTATATCAAAAGAAAGATCTCCATGAGTACTACAACGCTAACATGTAGTACTCTCCAGAAAGTTCAGGGGCCATATGAAAAACATAACAATTTAAAAAATTAAAATTGCCATAGGATAACATTGCAACTTTAAGAAGCTGTAACTCTGTCAGTCTTAGGAGTTATGGGACAATCTATATATTAAAAGAAGGTCTCAATGAGTAGTACAAGAGAAACACATAGCCCCCCAAAACTCCTTGGGGTATGCATAACACCCCACAATTACCTCCCAACTTCACCATGGTAGCAAATCCACAATTAACTCCGACCATCATCAGAAATGCACCAAGAGTGCATCTCCTCTTGGACAACAGGCATACTAACTTTGGCACCAAACTGACAAAAATGTATCAACTTATGGGTAAAAAAAAACTCAAACTCGTTTTTGACCATATTCAATCAACCCTCAGGACTTAAGAGTCACAGTTAATTTTTTTTTTTTCTTAGAAGCAGTCTAATCAAAAAAAAATTACAACAAAGATAAATTGCTTTTCTGGACGAATGGAAGTGCAGGGCCCAGAGGGCCCTGTGCTTCCACACTCGCATACACGTGTACATCAGTGGAGGCATAGAAGCGCAGAGCCCTCAGTGCCCTTCGCCTCCGTAATCATGTGGATGTGTTCATACTGATCCCAAAGGGACCTACGTGAATGAGGATACAATTCTAGTATCTCAAAGTAAGGAAACTCTGCAAAAAAAAGTGTTAATGCACCTGTTAGGGTTCAGATTAAAGCAATAAGCGTAGGGAAATGTGGTGTTAGGGTTTCCCACCCCAACCCCTCCCTCCAAGCAGCCAAAGGAAAAAACATTGCAGTTTTTGCTGTCCTGATTCTTGGTGAATGCAGACACCCACCTGTGAGGGTGGGGGTCAGGAATGAAGCCCAGTTAGGTGGCTGGTAGGTGGCTTTGGTTGGCTGCTACGCTTCAGTGCCACACTGCGTCTGCCATTCCCTTTGCTGCTGTGCCAGGCCAGCCCATGCCCCACACAAACACCACAGCCTGCTAGTGCCAGCCAGCAACATTGCGTACATTGAGGGGTAGGGAACAGTTAACATTTTTACAATTCATCTCACCACCACCAAGCAACCACACCCTACCTCGAGAGGTCTCTGCTTGGCTGCCTTGTGTGACTCTAGCTGGGGAAGGGAGTTGTACCCACAAACAGTTTGCCAGTGGCAACTTCCAGCAGTTCTTTCTGCTCCACCCCGGGGCCGAGCAAAAAGAACTGCTGGTAGCCTGTTTGCCCCCCCCCACTCCCCTGGCACTAAGGCACAGGGGTCATAGACAGTGGGAGCTGGCCCCTGTTCCTTTTGAGGGGGCTAGGCCACATGGCCCCCACCCACAAACAGGCTGCCAGCAGTTCTTGGGGGTGAAAGAACTGCTGGTAGGCTGATTGTGGGTGCTGGACGTGTGGCCCAGTCAGCATTCCTCCTCAAAGGAACTAAGGCACAGGGGCAAGACAGTGGGCTGGGCATGGTTTGGGGTGGGCAGTGGACTGGGCACTGTAGCCAGGCAGGTGCAGTGCCTTTTAGGGTGGACTGGGCCACGTGGCCCACACCCATAAATAGGCAACCAGCAGTTCTTTTGGCTTTTCCCCCAGGGGAGAGTGAAAAGAACTGCTGGTAGCCTGTTTGTGGGCATGGGGCATGTGGCTCAGCCAGACCCCCCCCTCCCAGAAGGCACTAAGCCACAGGAACCAGGCAGTGGGCTGGGCATGGTTTGGGGCGGGCAGTGGATTGGACACTGAAGTGTGCCCTGCCCACTGTCTGGCCCCTGTGCCTTTGGGGGGGTGGCTGGCTGGGGCATGGGACCTGCGCCCACAGGCTACCAGCAGGTTCCTTGGGCCCCCCCCCCCGGGGTGGACCAAAAGAACTGCTGGTGGTCTGCTTGTGGGTGTTGGCCATGTGGCCTCCCCCAAAAGGCACTAAGGAACAGGGGCCAGACAGTGGGCTGGGCTTAGGCAGTGAACTGGCAGGCTGGTGCCCTCCCCAAAAGCATGGGGCCAGATTGTGGGCAGGGCACTGCAGCCGGGCAGCTGTAGTGCCTTGCCCACTGTCTGGCCCCTGTGCCTTAGTGCCTTTCTGAATGGGGGGGCTGCCCACAGGTTACCACTCAGTTATTTTGCCCCGCCTCCCAACAAAAGGTACTGAGGCACACAGGCTAAAGAGTGGGCAAGGTATGGGCAGTAGACTACTGGGCACAGCAGGCAGTGGGCTGGCCTGGGAATGGGCACTGCAGCTGGGCACCTTCACTGCCTTGCCCATGCCCACAGGGCACTACAGCAGTGGGCTGGGCAAGGGCATGCAGCAGCCTGGTTGGTAGTATGGCACATACATTTACCCAAGCTTCCAAGTTCCTTCCAGCCAGGAGAAATTTGAGGAAGCAAGACTGTGCCCATTGAGACAGTGATCACCTGCCCAGTGCCGCAGAGATGCACTCTGAGCCCAGTTTTACCCTCTTATCCTATTCCTCAGCTGGCTGGTTGGCTGGCTAGCTTCTTCTTCCCAGACTACCCTCTAGTACCAATCCAACCAACCCTCCCTCCCTCCCTCCCTTCCCCTGCTCCAAAGAGAACCAAGTTGCACAAGTCCATCCAACTCCCTTCCCCTACCCCTGCTCTGACGAGAACCAAGTCGCAGAAGAATCAAAATCCCCAAAAGCAGGCTTGCCACAGAAACCAATAAAGCTGCAGCCACACAAACACAATAGCAAGCAGGCAACTCTTTGGGCCAAAATGTGATCTTCCCCCTCCTACTCTGCCAGGCGACCACCCAAATAAGAAGACCCCATCCCCAAATCCACCCCCAGACAAAAATAAACATATTGCTCACCTCAGTTAGGTGGGTCATTATTTGGCAGCAAGAGGGGCTCACCCCTCAATAAGTTGGCTTGGATGATGGACTGGAGACTCCGCCACGGCAACTGCTTCCCTTTGCCTTCGGTCCACTCAACCACTTTCCTTGGGGTCACTGGGTCGCTTGGGGGATTGCCACCGTAACCCACCATGTGGGTTTTTTCCGTCCGACCTCGGCCTGTCCTGCCACCTGACATCAGCCTTATCTGTTGCCCAGGCTCGCCTGTGTTGCATCTTCACACAGCAGTCCTAGTGGTATACCGTAATGCTGATCCTGCAGGCTCCAAATAGGGTGTTCTCGGATGCCTCTCATTGTTTAACAGCCCGCTTGAGAGGCATCTGAGGATCTGATTGGATGACTCCTTGATTGGCAGCCACAGGGCTACCCTCCCCGCACTTATCCATGGGAAAACTCGTGGAAAAATGCATGTTTACCATGTTTTAGCACAGTATATCAGTTTTTCGTATGATACGGTCCTTGCATTATGGAGAAATCATGGCAATAACGATATCTCCATGGTTTCATACCATGCCGGTATACCGTGCCATCCCTACTTGGGACAATTGTATTCCTCCATTTAGCTGCACTAAGACATTCTACTGTGCTTCAGACTGCAGAGCGTGTTCTTGCTCATGACACCCATATCTTGAAAATGTTTGCACATTTGCCAAGTTGCACTACTGTTGTCTGCACCTTATTTTATTTTGTAGGCATCTGTTTCAATTGTACTTGCTTGTTGTTTTCTTCTTCCCTCTCCTCTAGGTTGCACCTGGAAACGAGCCTTGACTCAGTGTGCCTTTCCCATTTCCCGGTTACCAATTTTAATAAATAAATAAAACCTTTCCTAGCAGTTGATACCAACCGTTTAACAACAACCGAGCTGGTGTTCCACAGGAATTTTTCAGTTAGGCAAATGTTATCCCTTTTCTCTGTATTTGCGGTGTCTGTAGGAGAAAAAAACAGGTATTTTCTTCTTGCGCTCTGTTTCTTCCTCTTCTAGTACCCAAAGCTTTTTTTGTTCCTTCTGGGATAAGATTGGAGAAGAAGTCAAAGACTCCATGCAGTATAACTTTTATGCTTGGAAATCGTGCAGGCAACAGTTTGAGAGAGAGAAAATTGCATTCAGAGAGCTTCAACAAATGAGTCGTGTCATCTCACAGCATCCATTTTGGATTCCCCACCCACTTCCAAAGCATAAATGAATGTGTGTTCAAATGTACTAATATACGGATTCCCTAATGTGGTAGTGTTTTATTATACTGTATTATTTTGGTATTATACTGTACTAGCCTTTTTGTTGTTTCTTACCACCCTCTGGCAACCTATTTTTGCTGCTAGATTACCTGTTTCGAGCACCTCCTGGACAACCGTAACTTAGTTTCGAATTAGTCTGTACAGATTGCTTTGGCATTGGTCAATGTTGAATTGACTTCTGCAGTGCCCTTTACCTAGGGCTACTGGGGGATGATATTCACTGCTTGCAGCTAGTGCAGAATGCAGCAGCCAGGTTATTCACTGGTACTTCTAGGACCAGTCATATTTACACCTGTGCTCCGCGGACTGCACTGGCTGACAGTACAGTGGCGGATCACCTTCAAGGTTGGGTTACTGACCTATAAAGCCCTACACTATCCGGGACCCTGTTACCTGTAGGATCTCCTTCACCCTTATTGTCCCCTCCATCCTCTCCAATCCACTGATGAGAGATTGTTAGAGATTCCCAGGGTTTGTTTAAAGATATCGGGGGCTCTATCCTTTGCTTTTGTCTCCGACCCTGTGGAATTCTCTACTTCGTTGGGGTAAGAGAATGTCTGACCATCCAGAGTTTTAAGACTGCACCAAAAACATATTTATTTAACTTAGCATTCCTAGATTAGTCTTTGAACTGAATAATTAGCCTGGTTTATTCAGATTTTATTGAAGTTGATTTCTATGATATTGTAGTTTTATGGATTTTAAATATTTTGATTGTTATATGTATTTTATTTATTTTTTGCTTGGTCTGTGTACAGCACCTTGGTATTAGAAAGGCACTCTATAAATATTTCATTCATTCGGCATGGTATGTGATGCCCTACTTTGTATATATTTCTCTCTCTCCTCTACTACATTTGTGTATGTTTTATGTATATGTTGTTCTTACCTACTATTTTTATTTTACGATGTCTCTTGACGCTGTACTATCACCATTGGTACTATGTGACATTGTAACCTTATTGTATACTAACTACCTACTATTCGAGTATTGTATGTAAACTGTTTGTTATTGCTGTCATTGTCACTGTTTGATGTAGAACCTAAATAAATAAAATGTCTCATGCTGTATACCCTTTGTCTTGGGTCACCCCTGAAAAAGGGATTGTATTGTCTCAGTGGGCTCACCCGGTTACCAAAATTCAAATAAATAGTTTCAAAGCTGTATAATTCTATGTATTAGACAGTCGTCGGTTGTGAAACTTTTTCTTTAAACCTGTCTCAGGACTGGGGTGTCCTTTATAAGCTTTGACAAGAATTCTAAAGATAATCCACACAAAATGGCTACAACCATTAATTTAAGTCTTTTGTTTCATGCATTAGATTAGGATATGTTTTCCAGACAGGTGGCTCAAAATGAAGAAAAAGTTGGTGAATGAAAAGTTGCATAACGAGTCACTAAAGTAGGGTGCATGTGTATCATTGTTCTATGAAGCCATAGTATTTTATGAAAGTTTTATGAATTGGAACAAATTGAGAATGTCCAGGTAATGGGATGGAGGGACTGTTCTGCCCCAAATCCAAACTGCTCCAGATCCAGAAGTTGCCTCAAGACTTTGAAAATGTAGATTCATAGAAACAGAAAATGTCGACAGATAACATCCTGTTGGCCCATCTGGTCTGCCCAGTCCTGCCTAGATATAGGACTTTGCCCCTGTCAGTCCTTAACCGAATTCTGCCGTGAATATAGAAATTGGGTATGGGGGCTCAGTGTTGGTGCTGTTTGCAAGGATGGCTTATTTGAGTTGTTCAAACCAAGAGCAAACAGCCAGTTTGGGGTCAAATCATGTGTGCAGGAAGTTGTGGACACCTTACCTAAGGCCTCTCCCCAGCATGCATCAGCAACAGTGATGCTTTAACCTCTTTTTATATGTTTTCCTGATTGCTCTGCATGTAACCTTGTTTACTTTGAAATGTAGCTTGTAAAACCAAAAAAGCTAGTATTTTGTTAAGATACAAGTGATTGGTGGTGCATTTCAAAAGGGGTATTTCTGCGGATCTCTGAGCTATCCGTCCTGTTGAAGAGAAGTGATATCATAGCTAATCTGATGTGCTATCAAACTAAGTCCTCCTTACTACTAGGAAGTAATGGGGGGAAAAGAATGCTAAACAAGTCCATAGTCAGTTCGGCTTTGATCTTGTCCAAGGCAGCTGGTGACTGGGCTCACAGGTTCAGGTGTCTGGGGCATACTGGTTACACAGAGGGTCAAGTGGTGGCGCAGGACATAGAACGGTGCAAACTCGAGTGGAGGTCTGTGATATGTGAGTGGTAGGGGCAGTGATGAGGCTGCAGAGGTGCAGTCTGTACAAAAGAGGAGAGCTATGTTGACCCAGGAGTAAAGCTACCAACTTTCCAAGGCCTAAAACTGGGACGGTCCATCCTGACCATGACCCCCCACACCGTGTCACTCCCACGGGCACTGCCGCAGACAATGCTGCACACAGTTACAGTTTGCTGCTTGCTCTGGCTATACTGCCCCACAGTAACACCAGCAGCAAACATCCAGATTAAAACAATACATCATTCTGCTGCAGCAAGTTCCAAATCATGATGTACAGAAAGTTCATTAGAAGCAAACCTGCATTAAGTTGTGATCAGACATTCAAACTGCATGTGTTGCTCCTCCTCCTGATAATCCCATCCAGCCCGCTTACACTCGCCTCATTTGCTGAGTAAACTTCACTTCAGTGACTCCCACCACCACACCAGATTGTTTTCACACACTTCCCTACAGCTGATCGGGTTCAGGTACCTTGGTTCACTGCTGCTGGCCTCTTCTCTATCTTTAGTCCCTCTCAGCTGCTGGCAGGCAGACGTCCACATGCACTTGTTTGCACTACTACCCGGTCTAATCTAACAGGAAGGAATATGCTTTAGTGTGCTCCCACTGACATGATTGAAGTTGCAAATTGTCCTGCCTGAGCCACACCATAGTGGTGCTGAAATGACTGTCACTCACGGATTAGCAGCCAGCAAAAAAAAAAAGTGACAAAACTGGGCCAAGTAGGCAAAAACCAGGACTAAAGTGACATTTTGCAAAACTTGTGGAGGCACTGGAACATGCTGCCTAAAATAGGGACTGTCCTGGGAAAGTAGGGACTGTTGATAGCTTAGCCCAGGAGATCCTGGTACAGATTTTAGCATTGTGGCAGTGTGGTTTTATGGCTATAGCAAAGGGCTGTGAGGAGCTAGAACATAGGATCGTCTCAGATTCCTGGAAGTGTAACAGAGCAAAGGGCTATGAGGAGCCAGGCGCTCTTTAAAAATCACAACTCCCAGGTAGTATCCTCTTAATGGGTAGAACAAGCAGAGAGCTGTAAGCCCAAAGATCTTGGTTTCAAAATACTTCATTTTTGGTTTCTTAGTCTGCATTATTAACATTTAATTGACATGTACATAAAAATCAGAACTAGTCAGAGAAGCAGAAATTTTTTATTTATTTTATAGATTTGTATAGGCATTTTAGATTTTCTCCCCATGTTCCCTCCAGGGTGTCTCCCCCCAACAGGGCCCGCACATGGCATATCAGATGCATGGAGGTGTGCACGCACACTGTAGTTAGCTCAGCCTCTTTCCCCCATCAACCATATCATGCCCCCGCCCACCTACGTTACTCCCACCAGACCTCCACCCAGTGGGGACAGAACTACAGGAGGAGGGGTGGCAATCCACCCCCACCACCTCTGGGAGAGGAGGGCAGCCTGACAGCTCACTCAGTCCTGCTCCTCCCCGCTCCCCATGCTGGCACCACAATGACCTGAGGTCGTTCCTGAACCTGGGTTGCTGAGGCAACGCACAAGGTAAGGCATCAGAGATTTGTTTTTTTAAATATGTGTTTTTATAGTTAAAATTCCAGTTCTATTGTAAATTAGGGTTTCCAGCCATTATCCTAACCCTTTTAATTGCTGTTAGCCAATTGGAATACTCAATTTGCGGCTTTTTTTTTTTTTTCTTGTACAACACCCCCAGCTCAGTCACCTCCTTCCCATGGGCTTACTGATAATCCACCATTTGCTGAGGACCATGGTAGCAGTGGGTGGCCTGTCATGTCAGTCATATATGGGGTTGTGGGGGTTGGGGGTGTCGATGCAATGATGAATCGGGGCGTTTTCCTCCAGCTCCTGGTTTTCTTCCGGAGTGTGCCAGCATGCAGTGACTCACTTGAATGCATATGGCGGCACACATGGGTGCTTAGTGTACAGCGTCTGCCCCTCACCCCATCTAGATGCTCCCATTGTTCTGCCACCTGCTCTCCACCCGCTGTTGTTTTTAATAGAAAGTTAGACAGTGCTGCAAGATAAAGATCAAGGGTCTATCCAGTCTATGCATGTAGGTGTTCCTACCTCACCCTGTCACCTAATGTCCTTAAGGAATACCTACCTCTGCCCCACCACCTGAATCCCCTACCTCTCAAATTCATCCTAGTGAAACTATTAGCCCCCTTACCCTGTCCCGGCTATGGCTGAACCCATCTGTAGCCAGTGCCCGCACCACTTCGTCTAGTAATTTGTTCCACAGCTCAACTGTCTGCTCGGTGAACTAGAGCTTCCTTGTACCCCTCTTGAATTTCCCACTACCAGTTTTCATTCATGCTTTCTTATGAGGTTTAATGTTTGTACATACATACATACATAACAATTCAGTATTTCCAGCAGGCTCTTTGGCTTTTTTTTTTTCTTCTTTTATTCATTATTCTACAGTGGGCTTATTAGTAATCCAGAAAGGACTGAATAAGAATAGCTTTATTGCCGCTACCGTTATTGGGGTCACCAGTACCGGAAACGGGTCAGGTCTGGCTGCCTCCACCCACTTCCGAGGGCAGTGACCATGTCATTTGTTTACCAGTACCATTTGATTCAGTGTGCTTAGTTAGGAGAAATGCATGGCAAACAGCAGTACTATCACATGCCATCAACCCAAGCAGGTTTATCTCCCCACCCCCAAAAATGTACATTTTTAAGCTTATTTTGTATTTGCACAAGTGTCTGTTTTTGGTACTCAGAAATGATCTTTGTAAGAAAATTGTAACACTGCACATAACTTCATTAATACAAGTAAATACTGTACATACATACATACATATAGTAGATGGAAGCGGGCCTTAATAGCCCATCTGGGTTGTCACCCTCTTGTAGAGCATTCAACAATTCATCAGTTATCTTACAAAATGTTTCTGTGCATACTAAATATCTATAGGATAAATGGATATGCTCCAGATACATTTTATATACATTGTGTTGCATGTGTGTGGAATGAATAAAAAAAAAAAAAGCCAATGTAATGAAATATCTTCTTTTGATTTTTGTGTTTTTTCATATTTAGAGAATGAGTGATTGGACACCTATAGCGAAGCATTATGACCCTCTTAAAGCAGGAAGTATCGATGGCACAGATCAGGAACCCCATGACCGTGTCGTCTGGAGGGCAATGTTGTCACGGTACCGACCCAACAAAGGAGTTGTAGGAGACCCTCATCTCACCCTTTTTGTGGCTCGATTGAGCCCACAGACAAGAGAAGAAAAACTAAAGGAGGTCTTTTCCAGATATGGAGACATTAAGAGATTACGGCTCGTTAGGGACTTGGTCACAGGATTTTCGAAAGGGTATGCATTTATAGAATATAAAGAAGAACGTGCTTTATTAAAAGCATACAGAGATGCCAATAAACTGGTAGTGGACCAGCATGAAATCTTTGTGGACTTTGAGTTAGAGAGGTTGCTTAAAGGCTGGATTCCTCGAAGATTTGGAGGAGGTTTAAGTGATAAAGGAATCAGTTAGATTTGGAGGGGCGGTGACCACCATTCCGTAAGCCCATAAACTTGTCAAAAGTAAGAAATGATTTTTATGCAGACAGTCATGCTGAGCAAGGTGAATGGTTTGGGTTCCGAGACCGAAGAAGAGAGGGGTCACGGGTCCGAGACTTTGACAGAGATACAAGGTGGCAAGAAAGGTCAAGATCTCGAGCAAGGGATAACGAGAGCGATAGATGGAATAATGAAAGGGGCAGAGACAGAAGAGACAATAGAGAAAGAGATAGAAGAGACAGTGAGAGAAATGGGGAAAGAAGTAAAGAAAGAGACAGTGAGAGAAATAGGGAAAGAAGTAAAGAAAGAGACAATGAGAGAAATAGGGAAAGAAGTAAAGAAAGAGACAGTGAGAGAAATAGGGAAAGAAGTAAAGAAAGAGACAATGAGAGAAATAGGGAAATAAGTAAAGAAAGAGACAGTGAGAGAAATAGGGAAAGAAGTAAAGAAAGAGCATTGAAAACACATAGACATGAAGACAGACAGAGAGACCGGGACAAAGATAAAGGTGGGAGATGAATCGCTGCTCCTTTCTGTAAATGGAAATGCTGCTGGATCTGTTTTTCTCACTTCGTAATGTAAATTGTTTAACACTTAGCAGAGATAAAATTCCTGATCCTGAAAAAGTTTGTTTCTTAACGTGTCTCCCCCTTAGTGTGCACTTGCTTTAAAGTGACACCAGGAACCTGTTTTACTGTGTATATGGAATATTAGTATGTCCTTCTATAAACTGCTTATTGTGCTGTCCTATTTGAGCATTTCAAGAGTGACAATAAAAGTGCTCGCCTGAAACTGATAGTTGAGTCTAGCAATTGTTTAGTTGCAGTTTTGCCCCACATCATTGCCCGTTCCAAAAGTAACTTGTGCCTTTTTTTTTTTTTTTGCCTGCTTATATATGTGCACTCTGTCACATGCCCCTGGTTAGCTAACCTCGAGCAGCCCAGCAGGACCTCCTGTTTGCAGAGAGGATCCCCCTATTCAGGAACTCGTGAGCAGGAATAAGAGCTCAGGAAGACTTCCTAACCTTCCTTTTCCCTGTGGGAGGGTGGATTCTGTAGTTTTGAGTTCCCTTGTCTCTGCACTACTTTAAGTATTTGAATCCCACCACGGCCGCTGGCTACGTCTTGCCTAGGTAGTTTTATATGATAACCAAGTGAATTCTATCTTTTTAGGCACAACAGTCTTTTCAAAACCCTTCTGTTTAAATGTTAAATCACACAACCAGACCCCAAGCAGAGTTGATAATAAAATCATAAAAACAATACAGAAAAGTCTACAGTTTGGAAGAACTTTGAAATGCAGACAATAATAAAAGTAAAACTGGATGGTTTACAGAAAATACTAGATACTGTATTCAAAACTATACCTTGTTTTGATGTTAAAGTTCAGACAAAATTTCAGATGTCCTGGTAGAGATAACAGTCATTGGGCACTAGAATTTGTAGCAAGTCCTTGATCCATGTCTCTGGATGTCCTTTTAAAAGGCTCCAGGTGCTGTCCTTGTTCAAAAGACTTGGTTTCCAAAATTGTGACTTAAAATCAGAATTTTCTGTTCAGTATGTGAAGAGTCTTAATTCCCACACACTCGGGTCTGGTTTTCAAGATTTTTCCAGGCCTACACACCCTACACCCGGGTGGGTGGGAGGAGCCAGCTTGAAGACCTTCCGGCAAGATTTAAAGCGGCCAGGAACCTGCCAGTAAGTGTGGCTGGGCAGTGTATACCACTCCTAGAGCTCCTCTTACAGGTGAGTAACCTGTATATTCAGGCAACTATTGTTATCTTTCACTACACCTCAGCTGGGTCAGCCTGTTGCCATGAGATGTATTTCTGCATGGTTAGTGGCATGTCTTTGACACTACTAACCCATGGCGCAGGTCAAGTTGGAAAGCTGGGTTCACACCCACTCTACTGGAGCAGTTGCGGCTTGCCTGGCGGGGATTCATAATGCACCGTTGCAGGTATCTGCAAGGCAGCGACTTGGGCTCAGTGCATACCTTTGTGAAGCACTACATTCTGGATGTCCTTGCCAGAAGCTCACTTTCTTCGGCAAGACACTCCTTAAGGACTTCTGTCCCAAGAGAGCTCTGTCTCCTACTGCCCTACTTGGGGGTTTGATTTTTAGCTCGGTACTCTCCTATAAGTGTGAATGAGTGGTGAAGACTTTTAGTCCAGGAAGATGTGGAAATTACAAACTGTAATTCTTAATCTTCTTGGATGAAGTCTTCACCACTTATTCACATGCCCACCCACCATCCCCCGAGCTCACTCATTCTGTTTTTGGTTTTCACTTCCTTGTTGTTCAGGCTGTGAAGACATTGTTGAATTGATCATTCTTATGTGGGTCATTTGGACCATCTTATGCCCAGAAGTTAGGGTTAGGTTTTCTTAAGTTGTTACACTGCATCTCCTCTGTCAAAACAGTACTGAGGCAGTTGGAAGCTTGATGCCGAGATAGCTATATGGTACGAGCTAGTCTCTCAGCACCATGCATGTGCAGTCGTATCCCAGCACTAGCCCTCTTGAAGATTTTTGGCTCCTGCGGGGTCCTAGTGCCTCCGGCATACTCCCTTTAGAGTCTCACACAAAAGATTAATATACAGGTTAGCCAGCCTTGGAGTGGGTCCCAAGGTGGTAGCCTGGATAACAAACTGGCTGGACAACAGGACGCAAAGGGTAATAGTAAACGGAGTCCACAGTGAAGAAAGGAGGGTAACTAGCGGGGTACCTCAAGGTTTGGTACTGGGACCAGTCCTCTTTAATATCTTTATAAGTGACATTGGAGAGCACCTGGAAGGAAAGGTATGCCTCTCTGCAGATGACACAAAGATCTACAACAGGGTTGATACACAAGGTGGGGTGGAAAGAATGAAAAGGGACTTGGCAAGGTTGGAGGAATGGTAAATACGTGGCAGCTCAGATTCAATGCAAAGAAGTGCAAGGTAATGCATCTGGGAAACAGAAACCCAGGGGAAGAGTACACAATGGGGGTGAGTTAATAACAACAAAAATCAAGAGACCTAGGAGTAATTATATCAGATGACCTAAAGGTGGGCAAGCAATATGAGAAGGCAGTAAGGAGGGCTGGGGGAATACTGGGTTGCATAGGGAGAGGCATCAACAGTAGAAAACAGGAAGTTGTTATCTCTCTCTACAGACAGTTAGTGAGACCCCATCTGGAGTACTGCATGCAATTCTGGAGACCCCATCTCTGCAAAGACATAGACAGAGTGGAGGCTGTTCAGAGGAGGGCAACCAAAGTGGTGCAAGATCTGCACCAGAAGACATATGAGGAGAGACTAAAGCAGCTTAATATGTATACACTTGAGTAAAGGAGGGAGAGGGGGGACATGATAGAAACTTTCAAGTATCTCAAGGGAATTAACAAGGTACAAGAGGGTAGTATCTTTCAGAAGAAGAGATGTGCAAGAACAAGGGGGCACAATTTGAAGATAGAGGGGGGATGGCTCAGAGGTAATGTGAGGAAGTATTTTTTTTTATAGAGAGAGTTGTGGATACATGGAACAGCCTTCCTGAGGAGGTTGTGGAGTCAGGAACTGGGAGAATTCAAGAATGCCTGGGACAGGCATAAGGCAATTCTAGTGGGGGGGCAGGAGGAAGTAAGCTGTTGATTAACTAGAATCTGCAGCTTACCTATCAGATAGGGAAATGGGCAGACTGGGTGGGCCAAGCGGTCCTTATCTGCCATCAAATTCTATGTTTCTATGTTACACATATACTTTCTGGTTTAAAGGTATATGCCACTTGGACAGACTATTCTGCCTTCCAACTTAAACACTATTCAGCTGCTCTGCATTCGAAGTGTGTGTCTGATGATATACTGGAGGGTAATTTTAGGACACACCCACCTTATTTTTTTCTCTGGGAAGGGGTTAATGATGCCAGGACAATACAGTTATTAGGGTGCAACAATTTACCTTGCCCTGTAGGTGTCACAGTGGTTTCATGTCAATCCCAGTGACATCTGGTCCATGCATTTGGCTTAACCTCTGACCCCTAGGTCATGACATTACCCTTCCCTGTAATGGAAAGCCACAGTGGGATGTTTATGCTTTCCTGGGACCATATATCTGTCTCCCTTATCTTGAAAAATAACAGGTCCACACTAGCCTTTATAGAAATGTTATTTTGTAGATACCTGTTAAAAGGACAGTGTCTTAATTCCAAAATACATTACAGAATATACAACATGAATCCACATAAATGGATATCTGCCTGTCTTGTGATACATTCCTCCAGTACTTCCTCATTCAGGTCCTCCAACGGTTCCTGCTGCCCCCTCCCACCCTGGACTTGCTCATGGTTGGTCGATGCTGTCGTTGGTCTTCCCAGGGTATCCGCAGCCCCTATTTCTGTGTCAATCTCATCCTGACACCCCCACTGCCACAGGAGGGAGGAGAAAAGAGTATCTGTACAGGGGGCTGAGGCTGGTAGAGCAAGCACAGTGCTGCAGAGGGTCAGGTGGTGTGGGGAAGCCTGCAGATGTGGCGTGTACCAGTCTAGCATTTTTTACCCAGCTTTTCTTTCCCCACTCACATCAGCATATGTGCTCTGACTGACCTGGAGAGGGGGTGCCTGACAGTATGCTGTCATCCATGCCATCAGTGGCACTTAATACCAGAAGCTGCAAGAATAGGTCGTGCCCAACCCCTTTTGCCAGCCTCTGCTCCTGACATACCACACTTGGAGCACAAACCTAGGCCGCCAGCATGCCCCAGAGCATTCCTCCACTGCTAGGCATAGTTTATTCTTAAATGTTTGCTGTTCCCAGTATTAAAAAAAAATCCATCATGTGCCTTGAGGCTGGCCTGGTGGCACTGAGGGTTGGGGCGCTGGACGCCACACCTCGTGCTGGAACGGACCCGGGTTGGATGGGGGGGGGCAGGAGGATAGTGTCCCAATGGATGCTGTCTTCCTCCAGATGGGGTGGGTTACCAGGTAGCGTATGCACCCGGACCTCTTCTGCCATTGGAAGCATGGGCGGTGGGGCACACAGCTCTATGGAGTCGGGGAGAGAGGATGCTGTTGGTGCTTGGCGACATGCATCTGCACGCTTTTCGTCTGAATGAACGGCTTTCACATCAGCGCCCTTGGGGGATGGGGAGAAAAATGAATACACCCCCGGTCGAATGAGCACAATGAAACCAGGGATCCTGGTAATCAGGACCTGGTGGATGGAGTCTGAGAGGGTACAAGGCCCTTCCAAAGGGCCGAGGTGCCAGGCAAGTATATATATAAAAAAATACTATTTTTGTGCCACCACACTTTCCTTCTGGCACCCCACCATGCTGCTTCCCACTGTTTTGGGGCATTGACCTGAATACCACTAACTCCAGCATCCAAGAGGCCAGCTTGTCCCTGCTAGGGGCCTCCTCTGGCCTAGTGAAGGTGCACCTCTATACTCCTGACTTCCTTCATTGCCAGCCTGTCCTTGCAAGGAGCCTACCATAGCCTAGAGGAGGGTGTGTGTATAGAGATCCTGGTGCTGGCTGAAGAGGTCTCAGTAGTGCTGTGTAGGGCTGCTGACATGGGGACGATGAAGGTCATTATCTGGTGTGCCAATGCGGCATTTCTGTCACTGGTCTCCCAACCTTCCTCCCACAATCGCCTGCATGCTCAGGACTGGCCTGGGTATATGTACCTTAAGACGTGTGGTCTTCATCGACAGTGGTGCTGCCACTGTACCACCACCAGGAGCCACTGTAAGAGCAGTATGATTGGCCCCCCAGGAGGAACATGTCCCATCACTCTTGAGCCCTCCCTGCAGGCCTCCGTAATGAGGTCCTAAGGCTTAGAGTACAAATATGAGTCGCCGGCATGCCAGAGCGATTTCCCCCATCGCTTGATGCCACAGATCCAGCTCCAAAAACCCTTTAAATACATGAGTGGGGTGTCGCAGGGATTGGTTCTGGGACTTGTGCTCTTCAGTACCTTCATTTGCAATACAGGTGAGTCAATGAAGAATAAGGTATGTCTCTTTGCTGATGACAAGGTCTGTGGCAGAATGGACACTCAGGAGGGAATTGGAGAAATGAAGAGACCTGGAAAAATTAGATAAGTGGTCGATATTATGGCAACTAAAGTTTAATAATCATTAGTATCTGGTACACTTCTCCCCCTCCCCCAAGCTGCTCAGAAGAGCCTGCACTTTTTTGAAGTTTATACTTTCTTACATCTTGTCATTTCATTATTTTCAGAATGAGTTTTAGTCTTCAGATGCCAGCTGGTATTTGAAATAAGCTCATCCACCAATGGTGAGGTGAAATCCTTGGATGGGACACTGCTCTAACATTTTAAATATAACTCGCTCATCTGAACTGGTAGTCTCAAGTCCACTGCACAGTACAGCAAAGCATATAGGAAGGCAGACAGGATGCTGGGATGTATAGGTAAGGGACTTCATAGTAGGAGGAAGGAGGTGGTGCTGCCCCACAACAGGTCCCTGGTAAGGCCACACCTGGAGTACTACATGCAGGTCTGAAGTCCACTCCTCAAGAAAGACTGGGACCACAGAGAGACCATGTAAATGAGTTCTACAAAGAGAATCCAGGGACAACAGGGAGGGTGCATGAGGAAAGGTTGGCAAACCTTAACATGCACACACCGGAGGCCAGGGAAAGGAGGGATGCAATGGAGACATAAAGGTTCTTGCAAGGAATTAACAAGGTAAAGTGTAGCAACTTGTTCACAAGTAACGCAGGTACAGTTACTAGAAGAAATAAGTGGAGATTGGTGGAGGGATTCGGAAGGGACTTGTGAAATTGCTTCATAGAGTGGGTAGTAGACAAATGTATTAGTCTGCCCATAGAGGTGGTTGACATCAAGACTGTACCCGGGTTTAAATTTAGGTGGGATGGATATAAGGGGGTAGTGGGACCCATAGGCAGAAAAGGGGAAAGGATTCATGGGGAAGGGGTGACTTATCAGCCACTGGGGCTATTGGACCTCTAAACCCAGTCTGGAATTAGGTCGCTGATGGAGCTAGGAAGGGAAATTGGCAGACTACATGGACCTCTGTCGTATTCAGCTGACACAGTCTCTGTTTCTGTGTTATTTTTGTTATCAGAATGATGTAAAATAAATGTGTGTGTGTGTGTGTGTGTATATATATATATATATATATATATATATATATATATATATATATATAATATAATATGTGTGTGTGTGTGTGTGTGTGTGTATATAAATATAAATAAATATATATAGTTATATTTTCTCTGATTTAAGGTTGGGAGAAATCCTAGGTCCATCAAGTCCACTTCTGCTTCATGAAGTTTGTAGCTTTACCACTCACCCTGCTATCCAGGGTACCATGTGATTCCCTTGATAAGCATGACTTTATCCATGCTTCCCCTGAAGGCCTGTACTGTCTTCATGTCCTCTGTGTCTGCTGCTGGGCTGTTCCATGGGTTAACCATGCTCTTGGAGAAGGGCCTCCTAACCTTACCCCTGAATTTAACCCCCATTTGAGCTTTAGGGCATGTCTCCAAGTCATGCTGGTGCACACTGGGTTAAATATTTCTGTTTGTTCATCCTTAATGACTTCAGCATGTGAAAGACTGAGATCATATCCCCTTCCTCAGCTGTATTTTCTCCAGGGTGAACACGTTGGTGCTCTCCAGTCTGTTCTTATTCTTTTTTTCCTCCACACCCCTGATCATTTGGTAGCACCCCCTCGACTGCCTCAATGTCATTTGTGTAATGGGGAGCCTAGAACAGCACACAGTACTCGATCTTGTAAAGGTGGAGGATTATGCTCTGCTGGTCTGCCCCATTTTAGTACACCCCAGCATTCTTGCTACAGCCACGCACTGCTTGATATTCTTTAACCCTTTGTTTGTTATGACCCCAGGTACTTGTCGTCTACAGTAGCAAGGGAAGCCCCACACAATGTGTTCCCAGTTTATCCTCCACAGGTGTAGCACCTTGCATTTGACTACATTGCATCTAAGATTCCAGGAGTCTGACCAGTAGTCTAGCTAGTTTGGGTCTTGCTGAAATACGTCCTCATCCTCAAGGGAGTCCACTGTCCTGACCAACTTGATGTTGTCGGCAAACTTGAGCAGTGTGGTGGAAACTCCAAATTCCAGATTGTTGATGAAAAGATTGAAAGCAGTGACCCCAGAGCTGATCCCCGAGGAACACCACTGAGTACCCCTCTCTACTTGTAGTTCCTTTCGACCACAACCCTCTCCCCCACCCCCCCAAATCCTGTTAGCAGTCCACCTTGTGAATGCATTGTGTATACTGCACTGGTGTCCTTTGCCCAGAAGCTTCATGTGCCACAGTGTCAAAGGCCTTGCTGAATTCCAGATTGACTCTACAGCCCTGCCCACCTCCCTGCTCAGCCCCTTGACGAATGTGATCAGCTTAGTTTGGCACACTGCCCCTCATAAAGCCATGTTTGTAGGAGAACCTTGTCCTCAATCACATGATCCATTATACATTCTTTGATAATGATTCCAGAACCATGCCCAGCACTGATGTTGGGCTGATGGGCCTTTAGTTGCCCAGGTTCATGCATGGCCTTTCTTGAAGACTGAAACCGCATTGGCCACTGTCCAGTCATCCAGCACACAAGTACAGAGATTTATTAAATATTTCTGCAAGAGTCCTCGCCATTTGTTCTTTTAGCCCCAGTATGGGGTGTATGTATCCCATCCACCCCTTGGAATTTACCTGACTTGAGCTTTGCTAAATAGTCAGCTACCTGGCCGGGTTGGATGCCCCCAAGTTGGATCATTGTTACCCTTGATGCTGTGGGTTCACCCAATAACTGCTACTCTCCCCCCATCCCTTTGTGAAATACCGAATTGTTGTATTCTCTCAAAATCTCAGCCATTGCCTCTGGCTGATGCACAGGTTCTTTCCATGCTTCCTTTGTTTTCAGGGGCCCATTCCCCCGCCTCTTTTTCATCTTTCCATTTATGTGCTGGAGGAAGACTGGTGTTATCTGAACCTTGTACTGTGTACTTTTCTCTTGCGTGGAGATGGCCTGTCTTTTTCCAGCAGTTGGAACCCTTCTGTTTGTGTAAGAACAATTTCCTTAGATCCTTGGTGAAACAAGGAAACCACTTCTTAGCCCTTTCCCCCTTATTAACAAACAGGGATGCAGTCATCCACAGCTGGTTCAAGCACCTTCTTTGGGCCATCTGATGCTCCCGTGGAAGTACAGCATGGTTCCATGCCTTTCAAGGTAGGTTTGGAAGCAAGCCCGTGGAGCCAGGATCAGTGCAGCCAAGGATGGGGAGTGCTACAGAAAGGAGTATGAGTAAGCCTGGGGAGGGTGGTGTCTGGACTGTGGCGCAGCAGTGGATGCTAGTGGCAAGCTAGAGGTGGTGTCAGCCCAGCTTGCACTGCTGCGGCCAAGACAACCGGGGCACCATCCAATGTCAAGGATGGTGAAAGGGACATGGGAACGGGTGGAACCACACACTAAGTATGTGCCTCAGGCCATCTAAATGACTGCTGTCAACTCCTTGGACTCTACACCATGTAGATCTCCACCAGCTTGACCTTGGGGGAGTGGGAATGGGTCTGGGGACCAGCAAGGACTAGAAGGAAGGAGTGAGTGAAGGCTTGAGGGGCCAGAAAGCTGAGTTAGTAAAAAAGGAAAGGAGGAAAAAAGACTCCTTCAACAAACCCGACATGTGCTCTGAATAATTAGTCTCACATAGCTTCTCCAAATTCTTGTCCACCAGAACCCTTATCTTCTCGAAGTCTGTCTATCTTTCTCATTTTTAGTATGGCAGACTTCTTTATCCACCAAAATATTTTCTTCTCCTCACATCCTGGGACAAGAACCTAACCACAGCCCCTAACTGGGTACAACCTGCAGTGTATAGAGTAACTGGGTTTGTACGACTGTCCCATGATGGAGCTTATAAACAACCTGGAAACTAATGGAAAGGTAAGAAGAATACGACCATGCAGACACGCAGTACCAAGGTAAACATTTCACTTGTTCTTCATAGGGTCAGACTTTCAGTGCAGTGGTTGGGGGGGAGGGGCAAGCAACCTGTGTCTCCTCAGGCTTACATAAAATGTACTCAAGGGGTTGAAATACTAAGATTTCATTCCATGATATTGACCTACCTTTCCCTTTTCTTTTTTTCTTTTCTGTCGTCTCATCTATCAACACTTTAGTTATCTTACTCTTTCTGTTAGCCTATAACCCTATAAACCTACCTTTTCCCTGCTCTTCCATCTCTGCCCCTCCCCATTGAACAACTTAATTTGTTTAGAACCTTCTAAATTTGGACAGATTTTAACAATAATGGACAATTTTACAGTATTATGTATTATCCATAGACATCCTGGCCTATTTGTAATTAGGAATTGCTATACTGTCAATATACTGTGAATAATAGTAAGTTTTTGCTACAATGTATTATATATAGCCTTTTTTCTGTACTCTGTGTACCTAAAATTTGAATAAAAAAAAAAAAAAAAAAAAAAAGGAAATGTACCCAAATGGAGTGGAGGCAACTTCATCCTGTCACACTGTTCCATCCTTCAAGGGACCTTGTAACTGGTGAGAATCTGTAGATGCAGAGTCCGTTTTCAGCTTTGCATCTATCTCCATACATTTCTTTATGGAGACAGGAATAACCAACTCTTCTTCATCATCATCCATCAGAAATGGGCTCGCTGTGAAATGGAAGTACCGTAGGAGGTTCCGCAACATGGCACATAACACCTGTTATGAAGTGAGTCAGTGCACTGAATTACTAGAAAAATTTGAGCTTTCATTTTTGTATTTTCCATTGGATTCCAGCTATCGCATTGTGTTAAACTGGTCCTTAGATGGTGCCCTTGGGGGAGTTAGTTTACAGATTCACTTCCTCCACAGGTCTCCTGTCCAAATATAATTATTTTTTCACTCTGTAGTTTTACAGTTCCTATTTCATATCCATGGATTACAGTTCCTAATTTCAGGTGAGATTAAACCAGGCCACACTACTGCTGGCACAAGACTGTTTATGTCACGTTTTACAACTTGATTTCTTTCAACAAAGGGCCACATATTTCAGCCTGCAGGACTCCTTTCCCTTAAACCAACAGTTGGAGCCCCCTTGCCCAAAACACAGGCAGGAGAGGCAGCCAGAACAGAGCTCCGCACAATGGCTCTGTTGTCTGATGTGCCACTTCATGAGCTTGGAACGTGCACCTGGGTCATTATATGGTAAGTGAACATACTAGCTGTTATGCCATCAGGCAGCCCACATTGCTGGTTTAAGATTGAAATACCAGCACTTCCCAGAGCCAAAGGTTTTTAGCAGTAGAAGAAATACTTGGTTTGTGCAACACCTTAGAGTTTGGTGAACAGTAAGACACTTTCTCATCAAGCCTTGCTTTGGTGCAATTCAGTTACCATCTGCCCTTTGGGTCATGCTTAAATGTGCACAATTGTAAATGAGTTGTGGATCAAGGAAGAGATGGACAAGTTAGGATACGGTGCAAAACAAATGGTGTAGCATTTTATTGAAAAATTGCATAAGGCAGCAAATGGCAAAGTTCATAATTATGCTGGGATTCACAATTGTGCTACATTAAAGCTGTCACTGGATTACTGTTTCTTAAAAAAATAATAAACTGTGGAGAAGTACCCCAGTTTGCAAGCTACACTTCCAAAGGACTTTAGGGGTGTCATTAACACAACTTCTCAGCAGCTCATGCAAAGGTGTCTTCTCTCCAGTAAGCCTAGAGCTCAACTCACATTCGCAGAAAAGGGGTTGCACCTGTCACCGAAAACCTCAGTCGAAATAATCTAAATAAGAGGAATAGAACTTGATAGGAGGCTTGGATTGCTTCACAAAACTCTTTGTCATCTTTGTCATGGGTTGGCAGGATAACTGAGTTTTGACAAAACAAAAAAAAAAGTGATCAGACAGTATAGTTGGTGGGCAGGCATTGGGATGAAAGACAAGGTTTTGCACTCGCGTTAACTAATGAAATAGTGAAGAAAATATCACAACAGCAGTGTTTATATTTGAATACTGTATTTTGTGACATTGAGAGAGTTTAAAGCAGTTGGCATGTTGATTTGGAATCCGCTGTGCCCTGGTTGACGGGCTTACGTTTAGCCATTGATAGTGCTCACTTAAAGCCATGTCTAGAACCAAGTGTCAGCCAGTCAAGGCACAGGAATTGTATGTCCCAGAGAAAGGTGTGCACAGCAGTATTGGAGCCCAGTGCTCTGCTGTGGCTGCTAGCCCCCAACTTCAAATAACACAGTCCAAAACTTGCAGAGCACTCGCCAGATGTGTTCCAGCAGAAGCCACACAATGAAAGGATGGCTACTGCAACTCATGAATTTCTCAAACTTTTATTCACTGCTGGTCTCAAATATGAACCGAATGTGAGCGTATTGCCACACAAACACCCCTGCGCTTCGACTCTGGTCTTCTTGGGGTTCATGTGATCAGGCTCCTACCCTGTGAAACTCTCTACCTCCTCGGAAAAGGGGATGTCTCACTGTGGAGAGCTTTAAATCTGCTCTCAAAACTTATTTATTTTCTCTTGTCTACTCTGATTATTAAGTTGTGGATTCTGATGTTTTAATTGGTTTTAAAATGTTATGGTTTTAGTTGTTGTAAAAGCACTTTGATAGTCTTTGAATTGTGCTTTATATAAATAAAATTATTATTATACACGTGTCTTAACACTACTGCTACCTAGTGAAAATGATGGAATCACTTCTGAAGGAAAGAATTGTTGAGTATCTAGAGGCCAGAGGGGCACAGGACCCAAGGTAGCATGGATTCACAGCGGGAAGGTCATGCCAGACAAATCTGATAGATTTCTTTGACTGGGTGACCAAAGTAGTTGATCAGGGAGGGGCTGTGGACATGGCCTACCTAGACTTTAGCAAGGCATTTGACACAGTCCCACACAAAAGATTAATATACAAGTTAGCCAGCCTGGGGTGGGTCCCAAGATGACAGCCTGGGTAAAGAATTGGCTGGAGAATAGGACACAGAGAGTAATAGTAAATGGAGTCCACTCTGAAAAAAGGGGGGTTAGTAGTGGGGTACAGGAGGGTTCAGTATTAGGACCGGTCCTCTTCAATGTCTTTATAAGCGACATTGCAGAGGGACTGGAAGGAAAAGTATGTCTCTTTGCAGATGACACAAAGATCTGCAACAGAGTTGATGCATAAGGTGGAGTGGAAAGGATGAGAAGGGACTTGGCAAGGTTAGAGGAATGGTCAAAAGTATGGCAGCTTAGATTCAGTGCTAAGAAGTGCAAGGTAATGCACCTGGGAAACAAAAACCCAGGGGAAGAGTACACAATGTGGGGTGAGATACTAACAACAACAAAAATGGAAAGGGACCTGGGGGTAGTCATATCAGATGACCTAAAGGTGGGAAAGCAATGTGAGAGGGCAGCAAGGAGGGCTGGGGGGATACTGGGATGCATAGGAAGAGGCATCACCAGTAGAAAACAGGAAGTTATCCCTCTGTACAGACAGCTAGTGAGACCCCATCTGGAGTACTGCATGCAGTTCTGGAGACCCAATCTCCGCCAAAGACATAGACAGGATGGAAGCTGTCCAGAGGAGAGCAACTAAAATGGTGCAGGGTCTGCACGGAGGAGACATATGAAGAGAGACTTAAGGAGCTTAATATGTATAGCCTCAAGGAAAGGAGGAGAGGGAGACATGATAGAAACTTTCAAGTACCTCAAGGGAATCAACAAAGTCCAAGAGGGTAGCATCTTTCAAAAAAAGAGGTGTGCAAGAACAAGGGCACAATTTGAAAGATAGAAGAGGCGGCTCAGAGGTAATTTAAGGAAGTATTTTTCACAGAGAGGGTTGTGGATGTATGGAACGGCCTTCCAGAGGAGGTTGTGGAGTCAAAAACAGTGGTGGAATTCAAGCATGCATGGGACAGTCATAAGGCAATTCTAGGGGTTGGGGGTAGGAAGAAGTAGGCTGCTGGTTAACTAGGACCTGCAGCTTATCCATCAGGTAGGGAAATGGGCAGACTGGGTGGGCCAAGCGGTCCTTATCTGCCGTCAAATTCTATGTTTCTATGTTTACATTTAGATTTCTTTATACAAATAGAAAAATCCGTGGCTTTGAGGTGGATGCAAACGTGTTATAAAATGTTACATTTTATATTCAAAACGATAATATTATACACAAAACACATAAGAAGCCTTAGAAAACAAGTACATATAGTGGGAATAGTTTCTACATGCCCTAGGGAGTATATATTTAGTGTTTTTCTCTCTTGGGAAAAAAAAAATATTTGGATATGTTTAACCTAGGGGTAGTTCATCTGTTTTTTAGTGTAATCAGGGATATAATGATAAGTTACATTCAAAAACCATAAATTTAAAATGGTATAGCAGAAAAGGTACGAAAAGAGAGACAGGAGTGGTTTCCAGGACGTGATTACCCATTTCTCTGTTTGCCTCAGACTCATTTAAAGGGAAATACAGATTCCAGAAACTCCTTGTCACATGAGGTGTACTGAGAAAGATAAGAGGAACAATGTTGTTTTGGTTTAGCACAAGATATTATTTTCGTAATCCTGAGCAGCTTGTTTGCATTACATTTTCTACTTGAATGTTTTAAGGTCCCTTTCAACATTTCAGCCACTAGGCTGTAAATTCCCCAAATGGAAGACCCAGCAGCTCTCCCTCTCCCTCTGCAACAGCTTGTTAGTTCTGTTCCCACCTCTAGGATTTCTAGGTACAGATTCCAGTGCCATAAATTGAGTACCCTCTGGGTTATTTTCATGTTTCTCAGCAAAGTGCCTATCCAATGGTTTATTAAAGAGACCCGCTGTTATATTTCGAATATGTTTCTGGATACGCTGTCTCAATGGTCTTATTGTCCGGCAAATATATAGCAATTTACATGGGTGCCATATAGTATACACTACATACGAGCTGCTGCAGTTTAAGAAGCTCCTAATCACTACTCTGTTGTAGCCTTCCAGACAGAATTTGCTACTCTGATGACAGTAATTGCAGATGTTGCATCTACCACATTTAAGCATCTCTCTCTTTTTATTTTTTTAAATTAACTTTTATTTCCCTCCGGTCGCCTCTCGCAGGAGCCCCTGCCGTGTCCCACCCTGCTGTGATCTCCTTCTATCAGTAGTCCTGTTCCTCCACCCCACCTGCAGCACACCTACCTGGCACCCCTCGGTCGTTCCCCCGGGGTGGGGTCGCATTCTGCGCTGCGGCGATCGTCCATCATATCCAGTGTCAAGGTGAGTGAAGGAAGGAGGCATTCAGGACTCGGAGAGGAGGCTTCAGCGTGGACATGGTGGTGGGAGTGATGTCTTCCTCCTGGCGAGAAGGGTGTTTCCTAGTTTTACAGATTCCCCCAGAGGCGTGGACGTGCAGTAATGTCAAGCATGGACACGAGCACGCTCCCACACACATCCCGCAGACATCTGCTGTCACCTCTCTCAATGTCTTATGTGGTCCCTGGCTGTTGGACAGCATGCCTCCGCATGGTGTCGCTGCTGCCAGGGATCCACAACCCACCCATCCCTGAGAGAGAGCTGTCCATTGGACACTCGATCCTCTCTCCCCCCCGGCCGACCCGTGGTAACCAGAGTTCACTCCCGAAACCGGGTCACCAGCATGGTAAGAGGTAAGGCGCCAGCAACTCAGCCCTCTACACCACTGGGCCTATGTTTATTTATTTTTTTTAATTGGTCATTTCTCTTACTTGGCCCCGGGTGCCATCCACGTCCAGGCATCCACCTCTTTCTGGCCGCCATCTAGACTGCTCCTGCTCCCACCTGGGGCTCACTGCATACCCTGCGGCTTGCCCCCCATGGCAGGGTGGCAGAGAGACCCCCTATCTCCACCAACATAGGATCCAATCACCGCAGTGAGCACTCGGAGCTGGGCGTCCTGCCGAACGGCCATCAAGCTGACGTGACCGGTGCCATTTTCCCTGTTCCACATTTCGTGGAGTTGGAGGGCATGCAATGATGTCAGCGGCAGTGAGCGTGCACGTGTCCACAGCCAGGCATCTGCTCTCGACTCCTCCCCAGTGTGTGGTGTGTGCCCCCGACCCCCAGCCTCTGCCAGGGGGCAGTCGGACACCAACCGTTGTGGACCCCCCTCCCGGAGGAGGAAGAGCAGTCCATCGGATGCTCGATCCCTCTCCTCCCCTGCCAGCCCTCGGCGATCCGTGCTCACTCCCAAACCTGGATCACCGGCGTGGCACGAGGTGTGGCGTCCAACGCCTCAGCTCTCGGCACTACCGGGCTGGCTACTGGGCCCACATATAGACATCTCAATTGGTGGTGGAGGTAGCCACTGTCTGAATGGTGGTTCTGGGTTTTTCTGACGGAATTTATATGGACCAGCTTATCTCCCTACATTCTCTGACTAGGAAAAAGTCACTCTAGGGCTTTCACCTAATTTTTTTGCAAGATTAGGGTCATTTAGCAGGATGGGCCAATATTTCTAACTATATTACCAACCTTGCCAGCTGCTCTGTTAAATTCTGTTACAAATTATATTTTATTTTAGTTTTTTCTCCTTTCTGTCGGTTTTAACAGAGTGGCTCTATCTTGGTGTTTTAGCCCTTTCCAGTGCTAGATCTAAATTACCCTGTTCATAAACCTCTGATATAGTTCCCTTGATTGTATATCAAAATCTTCATCTCTCGAGCAGTTTCTCCTAATATCAGAGGTTTATAAAAATCTGCTTTGTAACCGAATATAACAGAACAGTTGTTTAATATACCATTGGGTAGGCACTTTGCTGAGAAACATGAAAATAACCCAGAGGGCACTCAATTAATTAATTAATTTAGTTTTTGTTGACCAGGTAAGTGCACTAGACAGATTCTACCTATTTTCAGGCATGACCCGGGGAAGGGGGATACAGATGAACGCCAACTGACTGATGCTCTGCCCCTGCTTCTGGTTACCTGTATGATATTTATATTATATATAAATGGTCTGTATATGAAATGTCAGTATGTGAGAAATTTGGCCTTTAACTTTCAAGGTCAGTAGCTGAAACCGCAGGATGTCATCGGACTGATCAGAAGAACCATTTAATTAAGACATCCTTCCAGAAGGGCATTTTATTACCTTTTGTGACCTGCCCATGCTTTTGAAGTTGAAACTAAATGTGAGTTTTATGACGTTACGGGAAGAAAGGTAATTGGGCTGGTTCTTCTTATTATAGCACATAGCCAGAAGTGTGTGAAGAGTCGTAAAACCCTCAGTTCACACTAGCACCAGGAAATCAGCAGAGGGACATCAAAGAGAAATGTTTGATTCAAGACTGTCATATTTGGGAAATGGCTTTTTGCTGATGTTCACATTACTTAAAATGTTTCCTTGTAGATAACTATGTTAGAAATTGGACCTATGCGAGGGTCTAGGCTGTAATCTCACAAGGGAAGGGGAGATGGAGTTTCAAATGATCATTCATCGGGGAAAAAAGTGACATGATTTTTGGACTCTGAGAGAGGCTTAAGTTCTCTGGACTTTTGAAAAGCACTCAAGGGTAACATCTGGATATAAAAGATAATAAGTGATTGTGGTAGGAGTTTATATTCTGTAAAATTCACATTTTTTTATACATGGCTGTAAGATTTGTGATATAATTGTTCTATGTTAGATTTTTCCTGTTTTTACCATTTTAGTAAACAAGCTTTTCTTTGAAATACTGCCTGTGTGTCTCCTCAGTCTTCCTTTTGCATGTGATGCTGAAACCCTGGTTTTTAGTCTGGCAGCTGTTAAAAGCTTGATCGTGTTCCTAAGCTAAAAGGTAAGAATATACCTAAGGTTTCTTATAGAGTTCTAAGGGTACATTTTGGAAAACCTGGCTGGGTGACCCTGGGGAGAAGGATTGTACCGCATCCCCCAAAGAGGGTACGTATCAGAGTCTGTTAATTGGGTATGCTAGCATAAGGTTCACAGTTTAAATCCCTCCAGAACTCTAGGCTAACAAGTGCTTCGGACCCAAAGCAGACAGGAGGGTTACCCTGTCTGTTACCTGTTCACACTATTACACTCTGAGATTGGAACTGTGGGAGCAGAGGGCCTGACCTGCGAAGTGCGTTTGTGGCACTGACCTGGAACCAGATTAAGCTGTTGGTGGTATTTTTAGTGAATGGGGGAAAATTTGGCCAGGGCACCAGGGAAATTCCCCTACTCTTTTTGAGAAGTGACATGGGATCTTTAACATCCACCTGAACTACCACCAGAACAGGCAGATGGGACTTCGGTTTAATGTCTCATCCGAAGGACGGCACCTGAGGAGTGCAGCACTCCCCTCATGCTGCACTACGGTGTCAGTATTGGGATTGAACCCAAGTGCCTGGTGTGGGGATAGAACCCACAGCCTTCTGATCTCCTGGCATCAGAGGCGAGTGTGCTACCTGCTGAGCCACTGACACTATAGTGGCACTGGAATTTATACCTAGAAATCCTAGCGGTGGGAATAGAACTAACAAGCTGTTGCAGAGGGAGAGCTGGATCTTCCGTTTGGGGGGGGGAATGGCACCTTAAAAAGTAGAAAATGTAATGCAAACAAGCTTCTCAGGATTATGAAAATAATATCTTGTGGTAAACCAAACTAACGTTGTTCCTCTTGCCTCTCCCTCTCTCTCTCTCTGTCTTTCAGTACACCTCATGTGACACAAGGAGTTCCTGGAATGTGTAGATCCCTTTAAATGAAAGGCTGAGGTAAACGGAGAAATGGGTGATCACATATAGGAAACCACTCCTCTCTCTCTCTTTTCATACCTTTCCTGCTATACCATTTTAAATTTGTTTTTTTGAGTGTAGCTTGTCATTGTTTACCTGATTAACCTAGGGGTAGTTCATCCATTTATTAGTGTAAACATATCCGACATTTGTTTTGTAAGTGAGTACAACACTAAAAATATATTACCTAGAGTATGTAGAAAATATACCTACTATATGTACTTGTTTTCTAAGGCTTTTTGATGTGCTTTATGTACAATATTATCACTTTGAATATAAAATGTAGCATTTTGTAACACGTTTGGATCCCCCTCAAAGCCACTGATTTTTCTATTTGTATAAGGAAATCTATTTTTATTTATTATTATTTTGGAAGACACCTTTGAGCCAAGGCTCTTTTACAAAGGTTCCATGTCGGGGAAACAATATAGAACATAGTGAGGAGAGTAACAAGTACAGTACTTTCAAGCAGCCATAGACTTTGTCGGGTACATTAAAGCTTTCATATGGAATTACTGTAATATGTACAATGATTCACAGTATGTATGTATGTTAAGTTACAGTAATTTGTGTATTCAAGAACATATGTACAATAAAAAACAGTTGTAATATGGTTCACTAGAATAAATTAGAAACTGCTAGGAGTGATGGTAGATACATGTAGAGGAAATTATGGGGAGAGAATGTAGATAATAATGGGGAAATAAAAAGGGAGGAGATAGGAGACAGTGGGGGGTAAAGATGGGAGGGACTTAGAGGGGGCAAATTAGAGGGAGGGAAGGAAGGATAAATCTAAATGTAAACATTAGGTGGCAGTAGTGTAACAAACTAAGTGTATAAAAGGGGACCTTTGTTCATATAAACTCCACCCCCTCAAGAAGACTACGGTTGAAGCACAGGGGAGTTTGTGTTGCAAATCAGCTCAAATTCTGTTCATATTTGAGACCAGCAGTGAATAAAAGCTTGAGAAATTCATGAGTTGGAGTAGCCCACCTTTCATTGTGTTGGTCCTGCTGGGTCATGTCTGGTGAGTGCTCTGCAAGTTTTGGACTGTGTAAGATGGAGTGATTACCTAACCCATTTTATATACCCCCATTATTAAATGGGATCTGACCAATCTGGAATCCTGACTGATCGAGACCTTGTCCCGTAGGGTATGCTACCCTATATGTAAAATGCTCCAAAAGGCATGGTGTATTAGCAGTAAGGCAGAGCTGAAAGGCATGATAGCTATCGTAGACCAACAACAGAGTCCAAAGATCAGTTTGCAAATGACAGTCGTAAATCCCATCCCCCAACTCTATTTTCTTTTTTTTTTTTAGTATGCTTTATGGCTACTGGCTGGCTAGCCATCGGTCTGACTTCTGCCACTCCCATCCCCTGGGAATTACCTCTACCTCAAGGTGCACCCTGATTTACCCACCAGGATGGCTGCCGGGAAGGGCCTCTCTGCTCCCCAGCGAAGGCCTGAGACTGAGCTGGAGGGATCAAGTGCCTGACTGCTGTGTGTGACTTGGTAAAGCGGATGTCCTCCATGCTTGGCTTGGTAATTTTAGGGTTCAGTTAGTCCCAAGGGGGCACTGGGTGCAGTGATCTGGTGCATGACTAAATGTCTGGCATGCCCCCCCCAATGTATTCAAGCTCCGGCTGTCTGCCACCCCATAGCCTCTGCTAGGGGCCACTAGAGCACCAGGTGCCCCCCCCCAGAGGAGAAGAGCCATCTGTAGGATGCTCAGTTCTCCTTCCGTGGCTGGCCCGCCAACTCCCGGGCTTACTTCTGAACCCGGGTTGTTGGCATTGTGAGTGGTAGCACTACCACTGCACTGGCGGGCCAGCCGTCCCCACTTCTATATAAACAGCCCACTTCCAACTCCCAAAAGACAAAAAATCCACCACAAAGCAAATTGCACCCCCCGAATAAAACAGAAAATTAAAAAGTCATAGTACAGATTACAAACAGCTAAAAGAAAATGAGCAATCAATCACCAAAACTGCTTTCTCAAACATTTTATTTTCTCTGACGTCCCTAAACTGCATCTAAGCACACAGAGCACAAAATGAATTGCAGACCATATTTTATAAATAAAGGTTTTAGAAGCAAACAAGCTTGCAAAACAATTTAAAAGAAAAGAGGCTGGATAAGTGCTTGTCACGATTACAGTACAGTTGCGCTATTTGCCTCAAAAAGTTAGGCCACATAAAACATGAACTAACATCTTGTCCCAACTGCTGCAAGTTGTGCTCAGAAAATGACATGTATCAAAATAATGACACGTGCATCTTTTTTTGTTTGCTGTAAAGCAAGTACACTGTCGCAAATATGCCAGAATGTTTGAAAATAACAATCCAACATTTTGATGGATTTATTTTGATGCAGGTGCAGCTGAAAATTGGGATCTGGCCTATGTTAAGACCTTTAAAAATCTAGCCTTGCTGACCCGGTGGCGCTGAGGGTTGAGGTGCTGGATGCCACACCTCGCACCACCACGCTGGTGACCCGGGTTCAGGAATGAGCCAGGGCTGCTGGGGGTCAGCAGAGGGGAGAGAGAGGATTGAGCATCCAGAGGACTGCTCTCCTTTCTCTGGGGAAGGGGACAGCGGTGGTTGGAGGGCAGTATGGGTCGGGAGGTTTAGATGTACTTACCTCAGAAGGAAGGAAGAAAAACTGAAAATGGCCAGGGCTCCGCGGACCCGTGATGGCCCGACCGCTCTGGCAAAGTCACAAGAAATACTTGTACTTTAACCGGGTTCTGGGTTGGGCTATGGCACATGGGGGGGGGGGGCTCCAGAAATTCACTCAGTCACTCTCACAAAATGAATGTCTGCAAACAGAAGATAGTCAAGTAGTAGGTTTAATTCTGACACAGATGGTTGGCCATAATTGCCCACTGGGGCTGCAGGTTCAGTAACGGGTACAACAATTTACAGATGCAAGAAGGTTGAAGCTACACTTCAATCATTAATTCATCTTCTCCCTGGGAGGCAGTTCATCCTTCTTCTAAGCAAAGGACCAAAAACTATTTAGGGATTTCCCATCCCCCTAGGGTGAACACTCCAGACTCTCCCAATTACTAGTTTTCCAAACTGGTGGATCTTGCTCCCATTGGACTTTTGTCTTTAAAACTACAATGGAGTTTTATCCAAATTTCAAAGAAACTTGCACCTCCTATGCCAGATATGGTGCATGGGGTTCATCCCTGGCCTGAGGGGTGTCTCTTTTCCAGACTTATTCAGATCCATACTGAGGAGCACTGCTTGTGTCTGGCCAGACCTCCCTCAGTGTCCAAATAAAACAGGAGTTCCCTGAGCTCAAGTGCAACTCCAAAATGTTCCAACTGGACAACACTTTTACCCAAACTTTTCTCAGTCTAGGAAACACCTTCCCAAATTACTCATGGTTGAAGACATCCACAGTCTCTCAGAAGTATTCGCCCTCCACAAGGGCACGAAACGCTGACGAGCCATCACCACTGCCAGATGCTGCTCACATTTGGCCAACATCAGGGCTAGTGGAGCCAGGGGAGTGGAGAAACCTCCCCTGAGCTCCCCAGAACCAGCCCCACACTCCTCCTGCCCTCCGGCAGAAGGCAACTCTCTTTGACTAAAACTCGACAAGGCCCCCTGGCTGCACTGTTCTCCCACTCTCGCCCACCTCCCCTCCGGTATCTCCACTCCTGCCCCACCCCAGCCACCTCCTGTACTCCCCTTACCCCTGCACCTCCTACCCCCAATCTCCTACCCTCACTTCCTGTCTTGCTCATAGCTCAAGTCTTTGTACTGGTTATTACATGTCTGTAAGTCAATGACTATATGTTTGTAACTAAAAATTATGACTGTTGCACACGCTGACATGGAACCTTTGTAAAAGAGCCTCGGCTCAAAGGTATTGTAATACTAGATTGAAAAAAAAAAAAAAAATCCCAAAGTGGCCCATGCTGCTGCGAGAGTTCTATCTCCTTGGAGTTTCTGCCAAGATGATTGACAGGAGCTACGAAGGAACTCCCAGAGCTAAACCTATCTGTCTAGCAAAAACCCAATAAAATTAACAGGGACCTAGTAACCCAGGGGTTCCATTTGTTTGCTTTAGTTTGTTTTCGTTGTTCACACCAGCCCCTGCAACTATCCTGGGGAATGTACATTTTCTGGCTGTTGAAATCTCATTGTCCCTGAGAACTGCATGAGCATATGAAAACATGATGCCACATCACCCATTTACACCATGTATCTCTATGCTGAAAGTACACATAACCTGAAAAACACTCTCTAGAAACACACAGACTGAATGCAGTTTAAAGGGGGGGAAACTTGCATTACATGTAAGACAGTTTGTAAAGATAATTGAAGGTAAATGTGGTATTTCACATCTTGCTACAGTTTTTTTGTTGAATTCTATGTAAGCAGACAGGCATACTGTGGAGCCTTAAGGGTGCAGACACATCATGATCTTTTCTGTATCAATCTTTACCATTCATCACTGGTGGGTTCAAGCTGGAGGTGCAGGACCCCGCAGGAGAGATTTTTTTCCTAGGGGGAGGAGCCAGTACCAGGATGGTGCCACTCTTGAGGCCAGCACACTGCTTGGTGCTTGAGGGTTGGCCAGTAACTGATGCCAACTCCTCCTCCACCTCAGTTCTGCTTCTTCTGCCATTGAGTGCGCATCAACCTCATGTGAGCTGAGCTTCTGAGATGAGTCTACTATGCCATTGTGGCCTACCCTCTCGCTTTCAATGCCTCAAAGTTCTGCTGCCGCCGTTTTTACTTGGCACCGTTTTCGACTCCGGATCTATTGGTAAGACCTTTCCTTATTTTTAAGTGCCCAGTTTTTTCCTGTGTTTTGTGTTAAGTTGTTTGATGGTCATGCCAGGTTCAGGGGACAAGAAGAAGAAGAAATCGTCCAGAGTGGGCCATGTGTCTGTGTCCCTGTGGTCGGCAGATGACCGTGACAGACCGGCATGACCGATGCCTGACCTGCCCCGGGTCCGAACCATGATATGGACCATTGCAGCACCTGCTTCTGTATGGACTGTATAGTTTTAGATTATTTCGCGTTTAAGGTCGGCCGTGCTCTTGACGACTTTCAGGGGGCAGTGTCGTATGCAGGACGCCAGACGCAGGTCTCGTGACCCTTCCTCTGGGTCCTCTCCCAGTACTATACATACTGCAGAGGAGGGGGCCTCTGCCACTTCAAGCATCGTCAGGGTGGAGGTCTGTTTCACAGTGCCCGGAGGGAAGGTCGGGTTCCTCCAGGGGCCTGGCTGGGGGCACCGTTTTTACTATCACCTCTTCGGAGATGCAGGCTTCCCTGGTGTTGCAGCCTGTGCCTGCTAGGCCCAGTCCAGTGGTTTCCTCTGCACCACATGTCAGTACCGCTGCTGATCATGGAGCCATTCGCGGCTTCAGTGAGCAGAATGGCGCTGTGGTCAGTCCCAGGTCTCCCCATAACGCCAAGGGAAGTAGGGCTTCGGGGGTGGCCACTTGGTAGAGCTCCCTGTTCTCCTCCTCTTTGGAGGAGGAGGATGATTGGGATGCAGATCTGGATTGGCTACCCAACTCTCCAGGGTCCCAAGGCTCTTCTTCACCTAGCACTAAGGCGCTCCCTGAATAGTCTCTTTCTTTGGGGCTGGTGATCACCATCTATGCAGGCCTCTGCGTCGACCCCGGCACCTCTCCAGAGCTGCTCACTGTGCTGAGGGGGTGCTTTATATTGAGAGTGACTCTACCCCAGTGGAAATTGAGTCCTCCAGTGCCGGAACCAGGTCCGGCACTGTTCTTGGCGCCACCCTGTTTTCTGGTACTGGAAAGGGGCCGGCCATGCCTGCCACGTCCCCAGTGGGTGCAGCGGGTGTGGTGGTGCCCCTGTGATTGGTGAGGAAGAGGTCCCTCTCTGAGTCGATGGGGGTGAGGGGAGGAGGGGATGTGGGGCGGCCATTCCTTGGAGCCCTACAGGGCTCGGGGAGGAGCCGCAGTGATGAACCTGCTTTCTCCCCTTCCTCTTCTTCTGGGGGGACCTCTGTAGGTGGGGCTAGGGGCCGCCCTTGTGGACCTATGTGGCCCCAGTCACCCCACATGAGGGATTCCCCTTCTGGGCTCGGTCCTGACTGCTTCAGTCTGGTTGAGTGGCCATTGATGGAGGAGACCAGCAGATCCTTCCCTAAGGTTGGATTGTCTGCTAGGTCTTGCAACCCTAGCAGAGGGCATTCTCACCCTGTGAGAGTGCTTCCCCCCCCCTCTGCTTTCTCCTCCCTCTTTCTCAGGCCATGTGGGTCCCTCTGGGCCCTGAGAGCAGTTCAGGGCCATGACTACTGACATCCCCAGATATGTTAGGGCTATGGACGAACAGGTCATTCACCTGTCCTCCCAGGAGCAGCCAGACTCTGACTCTTTGGACTCATTGGCTCCATAGTCTTCCTCCCCCGAGGAAGAGGATACCTCCATCCACCTCTCCTCTGTTGCTGATCAGACTTCCTATCAACGTTTCCTGTCGAGGTTGGTTGACGAGCTCCATGTTTCCCGGGTGGCGAGACCCAATCCTGAATGGGCAACACGCGCTTTTCTGAGCGACTACAGTGCAGACCATCTGGTGGTGCTTGCCTGGTCAGTTCCTTTCCAGGAAGCATTGTACCGTACATGGCAGCGCCCCTCAGCCCCTTCCCAAGCCCTGAGGGACTGCTAGCGCAAGTATTGGATTGCGCACCCCAGGGTTCTCCAGGAGCTTTACCTCATCCCACTTCTGGACTGATTCTGCTGGACACCCCTACTGGGCATTGAAGCCTGAGGCAGGACTGGCCTCCAGAGGCTGATTCTGTGGAGTTTGACCTTTGGGGGAGGAGAGTCTTCTCCTCATCACGCCTCATGCTCTGTGTCCCATCACATCAGGCTCATCATGCTGCATACAACAGGCACTTGTGGTCGACGTTAGGCCAGTCGCTAGCATCAATGTCTGATTTTAGAGGCAACCAGGCAAGCAATCGCCCTCTCTGCGCATGGCCTGGAGCTTGTGAGGCACCAAGCAAGGGCATCATATGAGCTAATGAGGTGGCACCCACACTGTTGGGACAGCGATCTGTAATAGGCAAACAGTATGGATTCACCTCTCCCGGTTGACACCCCTGGCCCGGCATAGGGTGCTTGCCTCCACTTTCCAGGGGACCTACCTTTTCTCCCACAGGGTGAGATGGCAGCTTCAAGGGCGACTTCCTTCTCCTAGGCAAAGAGAGACCACGTCTCACCCTGACCAGTCACGGGCCTGGCCTGGCCAGTGATGGTCCCCTCTCCCTGTGTTTTTCCCCCCACAGGGGGCTGATGGAGCCCTCTCCTTCAGGGAGGTTCCAGGTCCCCTTCTGGGGGCTTGATAATCACCCACCAGTGATGAATGGTGAAGATTGATACAAATAAGACATGAAAATAATGTACCTATCGTAATTGTTGATCTTTCTGTATATCTTCACCATTCATCACTCCTTCCCACCCACCTTCCCCTCTTGGGTGTGAGCCTCTGGGCAGTACCTCCTCCCGGTTTGCCTTCCCCTGACTGAGGCCAATTGTGGGCCTAGTCCTGCTGGCTCCTCCGGGTCCTCTGATCCTTCAGGTGAAGTGACAGGGACCCAGCATTGGGGAAGGGTAAGCAGGGGCGCTTGCTTTCTTATGGTGGGGGCTCCCTGCCCTTACAAAAAGTTCTTCAGAATACCACTCATTTGCCATTGCAATTCCACTGTGATTACCACTGTACTACCATTAACGTTTTCATGGTATCACAGTAGCTTGTTTCAATTCCATTGTGATACAATTGTACCACTGTCCTACCATATCAACAAAAATAATCAAAATTTAAACTACCATAGTAAAACCAAGGTACCACTAGGTAGTACCATTGCACATTTTGTAGCTCACCACTGTGTTGTCATTGAGGTGCCATGGTGTTGTCACATTTGGTAAGGATGGGGTCCTCTTCTCGCAGTCTTGATGGGGACCCCACCCTCATTCCAGATTGTCTGGACCCTTCCTCTTGGGAGCCCAGATATTCCAGCTCTGGTCAAGTTGACATTTGGGGTCATCATTTGGATTACGGTGAGACTGGAAGGGCCCTGGGGATCTCCAGTCCCTTTTCTTTCTGGAGCAGTGACTTCTGTCTTGCTGGTTAATCCAGCTGGGTTTTCCTGGGCAGGGTCCCCTTTAAAAAAAAAGGGGGGAACTTCTCTGGGCATCCTCTTATTTTTTATTTTTTATTTAGTTGTTTAACCAGGTATTGCACACTAAGCTGAAAGCTTTTTTACAGGAGCGACCTGGGAGCACAAGGAGGTTAAGTGACTTGCTCAGGGTCACACAGTATGCAAGTGGAAGCTGTGGGATTCAAACCCAGGTCAGGTCTGCTGGATGTCACCAAATTTGCAGCTCAGAGCCTTAGACCACTGTGCTATACTGCCTCCACAACCCTTCCTGCCGTCTGGTTCAGTGTGTGTGAAGTCTATTTCTTCAGCCTAAGACCCCTTCTGTTGAAGAAGTCTTTCTTAGAGAGGGATCCTGCCCCAGGGTGGGTCCTGTCCCCACCCTAGTGCAAGTTAGGGACAGGAGTGGGAGACCCTTGACACACCCTCCATCTCCTCTGGACCAGGGGCAATGAACCTTCAAGTCTGGTGCCCTGGCTTGCATTCTGTTCTATTGGACCGATGTCCAGTTGGTTCCTTACTTCTTGCCTTCAAATCCAACCTGAAGGTTTGTGCTGCTCGCTCCTTCCCTCTGTGGAGCTTCAAAATCAAAAGGTGAGTGAGTGGAATAGGGTAGTAGTGTCCCCCTCCTGGTCCCCAGAGAGTCCCTTGGACCTCTGCTAGGGTGTCGGTGGTCTCTCATCTCCTCTCCCCTCTATCATTTTCTACTCTTTCTTTCACTCTCTCTCTCTCCCTTACTGCTATCCCTCCCTTGGCCTGCCTGGAGGTTGGGGCCCCCTGTTCCAGACCCCTAGGTAATGTGTCTCCCCTCTTGCTGCTGGCTTTATTTCTTCTTCTGTTGATAGTCTTTCATTTTCCTGTCTCTCAGGCTCCCTTGTCTCTCCCTCCATCTCTGTTTTTCACACTTTCTCTAGTGTGCAGAACGGAGGTGGAGGAGTCTACATCATTTACTGGCCAACCCTTGAGCACCACACAATGCATTGACCTCGAGGGCAGCGCCGGCTCCTCCACTAGGAAAAAATAAAATCTCTCCCTTTGGGGTGCTGCACCTCCAGCTTGAACCCACCAGTGATGAATGGTGAATATATACAGAAAGATCAACAATTATGGTAGGTACATAGTTTTCATTTCTCATATACTAATGCAGCTCTCTGGGACAATGAGATTTCAACAACCAGAACAAGGAGACTCTCAGACTAGTTACAGTGCTGCTGTGAACAGTGAAAACAAACTAAAGCAAATACATATATCCTAAACAGCTATGTATTTTGACAAGGAAACAACATTTACAAAGATATGAGGATGTACTACTCCTTTAAGCAGGACAGAGTGGTGTCAGAAGGCCTCACAGTCTACACTGGGTAAAAACAGACGTTTGTTCTGTCCTGGTTAGGACTCATAATTTCAGCCCAGCTGGGGGGGGAACTAGTCATAGGATCTCAGTGTGGCTTTGGTCACGGTGAGCCCAGAATAAGAAGGTGGTTTTCAATTACAGGAATTTTAGTGTGATAGAGATGAAGCACTTGTCTATGTTTGCTGTTTTCAGCCTTTGCAGATCATTTACAAGGCTTTTTGACTCTATTCAGCATACCTCTCAATCTGCTGTCACTGAAACGTGACACAGACCCTCAAAAATGTGGAACAGAGACCTGCAGAACGTCGGACACATCATTAAACATGGAGATACAAGCTCTGAACACTGTGGAGACTAGTTCCTTTACTTGCATCAGAAGTCCTACAATGAGAGACTGAAGGACCCCAATTTGTGCACACTGGAAGAGAAGAAAGTAAGGGGGATATGGCAGAGACCTATAAATACCTCACAAGGGTAAATAAAACACGGGAGTATTTTTTAGAGGAAAAGATGCATGAGAACATGCAGTAAAGCTGGAAAGGGTAAATTCAAGAGAGATGGAAGGAGGCACTTCAGTGGAAGAGTGGTAGATGCCTTTGGAGGTGATGGGGCAAAAACAATGGTGGGCTTCAAAACATGCATGGGATAAGCATGTGAGTAGTAAGGGAGGAGGGAGCTGGAGCTCAAGCAGTGGTTCTTAATCTGCCTTTAAAGTCAGTTTCTTTTTTTTATTGTGGTATTTCTCCCCGTCCTAGCCGGCACTCCTAGTACCATCTGCTGTTTTCCACCCCCCCAGTGCCATCCCCCAAGGATCAGGCCCCCTCTCTTATGCTCCCACAAATTGCCCTTCATGGCAGGGTGATGGGGAGCATCTCAGCCCATCTGAAACAGATCCAGTCAAGGAGGTGCCTTCTCGGGGATAGTGCCTGCGGGGGACAGTGTCATACTGCGCAACCAGGACCATTTTCCATTTTTTCCTAAGGTGAGGCATGCAGTGACACCCATGGAGAGAGTGCGCACTTCCGCATGCACTCCAAGTGTCTGCCCCATCTCCTCCCCTTCCTGTAGTGTCTGCACACTTCCTCCCCCAGCTGCTACTAGAGGCCAGTTGAACACCGATCGCTGGTGACCCCCCTTCCCCGGAGAAGGAGAGCAGTCCATCGGACGCTCAGTCCTTCTCCTCCCTTGCCAACCCCTGGCAGCCCATGCTCATTCCCGAACATGGTTCACCGGCATAGCGTGAGGTAAGGCATCCAGAGCCTCAGCCCTCAGCACCACCGGGCTGGTGCCTTAAAGTCTGTTTCTATGTTGTGCGAGTTTAGTTTTGCTTTAGTGCAAATTGGGACCAGCACCACACTGTACGTGTGGGGCTACCTACATGGATGATCTTCAAGAGCCTTTCCCACAATAGAGCCACAACTTTTGAATGGTAAGCCTTGGGCATCAGGACCACCAAGCAACTTTGCCGACTTTGGGCCATCCACGCTCACGTGCATCGATACTACCTATATAATGAGTGGCCCCATACCTCCTCAGTTCTTCTGCCACTGTCAACTTCTCATATAATTTCTAATTGAGGAAAATGTCTGTCGATTTCAGTCAAGTACGTTTCCTTTTAGTTTACTTTCCGTAAATCACTAATGCATGCTGTTATCAACTCTTTTGAAAAATGTGGTGTGCCATGAAAATATTTAGAGATGATGCTCACATGCTTTGTTTTGTGCTGCCTGAGCCTTTCACATGATGTAAAATCCTGTACTGTCAGAGCTGTAATCAGGCTGTGAGGAGGTGCCACTAGAAGGCTTTAGAAAATGTCTTGCAGAACATAAAGAACAAATGAGACAGCATCAGCAAGCATCTACCCTGGAGTATCCAGCTCACTCTGCCAGATCTGCCGCTGTTGAACTAGATCTCATTGGGCAGTCACATTGTCGTCTTTGCAGGAAAACTCCATATATCAAAGCAGAAGTTTAAAAAAAAAAAAAAGCGGGGGGTCATCAACATAGTATCATTGCAAACAGTCTAAGCCTCCCAATCCTATCACCACTGAATATCTATGAGGGTAAGTCTCCATTGCTGGCTCAACAGTTGTTCAGACACCAAGGTCAGGAGCAGACTCTGACTTATCTGATGTCAGTTACATGTAGCCCATTGCCAGCACATTGTCGACGGGCACTATCTCGACGCTTTCATCATCAACTCTGTTAGCTGGTGCCATCAACTAATGCTGTTGTTATAGCTACTGTCTGAATTATTTCAGAGGCTATTACCTTCTCTATTGTTAGCAAGTACTCTATTAACAGCACAGGCTTTATCAACATTCCTGACCTATTGGAGGTAGAAGACTGTGAAGAGATGGAGCAACCTGTTTTATGGGTTCTAGTTCCACATTCTCCTTCTGTAGTGAAGATGCTATGGTATATACTACATACTGTACCAGGTCTCCTCCTGAGGATGTCTTATTTCAGGCTCTGCTACACTGCATGCAGACTAGGCTAGGCTTTGCTGCTGGGTAAGAGGACTGCAGTAGGAGGAATCTTAATTCCTGGAGGTCCCCACATATCCTTCCATAACATTTCTCCCATATATCCTGCTTTAGAAGATGCTGCCATTGTTACCTGACACAGGCCCAATTCTTTACCAGCCATCTCTCGCAAGGCAGGCAAACAATATCCAGCCCCTTCTACCAAGACTTTTTTTGTTACCTTACCACCCAGACTGAAACGGATTCAGTTATTATGGCTGGTCATGACTAGAGGTACACAAGTCAGGGAAGGCTGGAGCCTTGTGCCTGCATCGACTCTGTTCAATCTTTATAAGTAGTTGAGAGCCAAGGTCAAGCCAAGCCAGTTATGATCAAAGTAAGCATTTTGGTTAGCATTAGCAGTTCGTGTAGTGGCCAAACCTCATAAGGGACACTGTCAGTAAGACAGAAGACAGCCTACAGCAACCCAGGCTTAGCTGATGCTTAGGCTCATAAGTCAAACTAGACCCCTGGCTCAGCTCTGGCTTGGCTCTAGGTGAAGAATTCCTGGCTTGCCAGCCTCTTGTCATGACAAGTCTAGGGGCTCCGTCACATGAGCTTTTTGCCTGTTGACAAAGGATGCAGAAAATTGGACATTTTGGGCAAATGGACTTAACGTCTGTGCCTCACTAGGCCTCTGTATTGCCAATTACCAGGTTTATATGATTTTAATATCAGAATAGTCTGTGTAAATCTTAATATGGTATGATGGATAAATTGCCTGACAGCAGTACTAAAACTGAAGTGCAGCAGTGTTGCACATGGCTTGGGGACCAGAAAGCATTTACTGTGTTCTGCCTCTGATGCCTCTGCTCATACTGCTGCATCTGGAATCTGCCTTCACTGATATTCAAGGCTGTGTGTCGTCGGTTTCGTCAAATGTTAAACAAGCAGTCCTTAACTCACCTGCTTGTGGTCAGAAACTATCTGGCCACAGTGTGGAGCTCACTCTGAAGGAGTTACAGTCTTGCAGACATGACTGTATGCTCCCTGAAGCCCCTTACTCCCTAGCCATCTTGTGGGCATGGTGGTGAGTCCTTTCGTAGAGACTCCTGTTCCTCCCTTGCCTTGTATTCTAGTCTGTCTGCCTCAGGGGTGACTGCCCCCAAGCCATAGTCCTTGGGTGCTCATTTTAGGACCCCCTAAGGGTCCAGGTTCCAGTGGTGCTCCCGTTGACCATGCCACCTTCTGACTCCCTTCCACCTCATCCAGCTGTACTTTCGGGTTTGGTAGGGGGAAGGATCTCCCAGTTTCTTTTTTCTTTTTTTTTTTTTCTGGCAGGTCCTCCATCAGGCTCTGCCCTGGTCATGGCCCCCGGGCTCCCACCAACTGTCAATTGCCTGCATCTCCCAGTCACCCTCTGCTTACTCCCTGAGGGGCAGGGCCACGGCACCAGTTCTTCTAATTCCAGTGCCGCAGAACCAGTAACTAATTGGGAGTGCTGGTGACGGTGGCTAATTGAAACCCAGGGAGGGCTTCATGTAGATGGAGAACCTACCCCTCCTTTTTCTGTTTTTCCTCCAGGAGGCAGGGATGTGCAATGACGTCCAGTGTCTGCCCCACCTCCATTAAGTGCGAGCGCTGGTAGCTGCATGACTCTTGGCCTCCACCAGGGGTCCATCTTGCGCCGGGCACTTCCCCACCTTCCCCCCCAGAGAAGGAGAGCAGTTCATAGGACGCTCTATCATTCTCCCCCCGGCTGGCCCTCCAGTGACCCAGGTCCATTCCTGAACCCAGGTCACTAGCGTTGCAAACGGAAATCCCATCGCTGCACTGTTGGGCCAGCCAGGATCTCCCAGTTTCTGACAAAATGGCAGGATATCGTGTCAGACAGGTGGGTCCTAGATATCCAGGAGGTCAAGCACTGGAACTAATTGAACCTCCTCCTGTGCACCCTTCCAGCTCTTGTTATTAACCCCAGGTTACTTGTTGGTCCTACTAACTGAAATGCATCCTCTTGGACAAGAGGGCTATTCAGCCTTTTCCCCTGGCCTTACAGAAATGGGTAATCTATGCCCTGTCTTAGACTTTGGGGGCCTGGATGAATTCATCACATACAAAAAGTTTTGCACGGTTTCACTTCAGTTGCTCATCCCTTTGCTTAGATAAGGAGGTTGGTTTCTTACCCTGGACATACAGGATGCACATCTGCACATTAAGATCCAGTGTAGATATCCGCAGTATCTCCATTTCCTGTTGGAGAACTGTCACTACCTATTTCATGTCTTGCCTTTTGGCTTAGCCTCGGCACCGCAGGTCTTCACCAAGTACTGTGCCACGGTGGCTGCAAACTTACACCAGAAGCTGTATGTGTATCCCCTAACCTAGATTCAGGGACATGGCAATATAGACTTTTTTCCCCCCTGGATTCAACGGCTGTTTGACCAACTTTGTATTCTGGTCAACAAACTCAGATATGTCCTAACCCCCTGCCAGCCCCTTCATAGGTGTTGTCCTGGACAAAACTTGGGGGCATAGAAACATAGAATTTGACAGCAGATAAGGACCACTTGGCCCACCTAGTCTGCCCATTTACTTACCTAACAGATAAGCTGCAGATCCTAGTTAACCAACAGCTTACTTCCTCCTACCCCCCACTAGGACTGCCTTTTGCCTGTCCCATGCATTCTTGAAGTCCCCCACTGTTCTTGACTCCACGACCTCTTCAGGGAGGCTGTTCCATGCATCCACAACCCTCTCGGTGAAAAAATACTTCCTCACATTACCTCTGAGCCATCCCCCCTCTATCTTCAAATTGTGCCCGCTTGTTCTTGCACATCTCTTTTCTGAAAGATGCTACCCTCTTGGACTTTAATTCCTTAGGTACTTGAAAGTTTCTATCATGTCCCTCTCTCCTTCTTTCCTCAAGGGTATACATATTAAGCTCCTTTAGTCTTTCTTCTCAGAGTCTTCTGGTGCAGACCCTGCACCATTTTGTTGCCCTCCTCTGGACAGCCTCCACTTTGTCTATATGTCTTTATGGAGATGGGGTCTCCAGAACTGCACATAGTACTCAGATGGGGTCTCACCAACTGTCTGTACAGAGGGATAACAACTTCCTGTTTTCTACTATTGATGCCTCTTCCTATACATCCCAGTATCCCCCCAGCCTTCCTTACTGCCTTCTCACATTGCTTGCCCACCTTTAGGTCATCTGATATAATTACCCCCAGTAGTTTCTTCTGGAACCCCATGTTGACACTTTGGTCACTCGGGTGATGTTGATCACCTCCTGTGCCTGTGTCCCTGTGAGGTCCATGCTTTGGCTTCTGGGCCTCATGGCTGCAGCCATCATGACTGTTCCTGTGTCGAGCTTCCACATGTGCATTTCTCCAGTAAATGCTTCGTGCCCAGTGGCCCCAAGCTACCCAATCCCTGGATTACTCTATCCTGGTCACTAACCCCTTTTACAGAGCTCTGTGCTGATGGCAAGACCACTCCCATCTGCCTCAGGGGTCACTGTTCTTCCCTCTGCCCCCTCGGGAAGTCCTCACCACAGCTACCTCCAGGGCAAGATGGGGACATATCTAGGTTCCCCCCCAAAAAAAACAGGGTGTGTGGTTCCTTTCAGATTGATTTCTCCACCTCAACATTCTGGATATGAGGTATGTTCATCTTGTGTGTAGGCTTTCATCCATCACATTCAACGCCATTTTCTGATGGTACATATGGAAAGCCTTTGTGTTATGCACTACCTTAACAAACAAGGGGAAGTCCACTCCTACCCCTTTTGCAGAGAGACCATGGAGGTGTGGAAATGAGCCCTGGTGCAATGCATATACATTGGCACCATGTTTCTCTGAATGTCCTGACAGACTCACTTAGCAGGTTTGTTGCTCAGTCCCATGAATGGGAGCTCCTGGATGATGTGGTCATAGACTTCTTCACTCACTGCGGTCATCCAGCGTGGGACCTTATTGCATCCCCACACAACGTAAAGTTCTGCATTTCTGCTTGCTCCAGGGATCCAGAACAAGTGCAGCACAGACACACACACAGACTTTCTAATTTCAAAATCTGCAAGGTTTATTCTACCAGCGTTTTAAGTTAGCTCCAAGTATGGCTCTGCCCCTGTGCGTTGGCTATCCGAACCTTCCTTAGGGGGCACCAGAGCGTTACAACTGAGCCTTTAAATAGTCAATTTCTTATGACCACGCCATGACATTTCATTAAATGACCTTTTGACCTCCTTATTTCATCTTACATACTACAATAATGTAATTATTAGTAAACAATAAACTATTTCCAAAACATAAAACATCATTTTTATACTAAATTCTGTATGTACAGTGGCGTGAAAAAGTATTTGCCCCCTTCCTGATTTTCTCTATTATTGCATATTTGTCACACTGGATGTTTTCAGGTCTTTAGACAAAATATAATATTAGATAAAGGGAACCTGAGTGGACAAATAACACTTTTTTTTTTTTACTTATTTCATTTATTTAATGAAAAAAGTTAACCAACACCAACTGGCACTGTGTGGAACAAGTAATTGCCCCCTAGTTAAATCAACCCAGTTAAAGGGATAATTAGAGTCAGCTGATTGAACACAGCCAGGCTTGATTACAGCCAGCCTGCTCAATATAAACCTCACTTATTTTGGCCCTTACCATCAGAGTCACATTGCCAGCACAAAGATTCAACAAGCACATTATGCCATGATCAAAGGAAGTTCCTGAAAAGATCAGAAAAACATTTTGTTGCCCTCTATCAGTCTGGAAAGGGTTACAAAGCTATTTCTAAGGCTCTGGAACTCCATCGAACCACAGTGAGAGCATAATCTCCAAATGGAGAACACTTGGAACAGTAGTGAACCTTCCCAGGAGTGGCAGGCCTGCCAAAATTACTCCAAGGCGCAGTGTAAAATCATCAAGAAGTCTCAAAGGATCCTAAAACAACATCCAAAGAACTGCAGGCTTCTCTTGCCTCAGCTAAGGTCAGAGTTCATGACTCCACAATCAGAAAGACTGGGCAAAATGAGCTTCATGTGAGAGTAGCAAGGGAAACCACTGCTAACCAAGAAGAACATAAATGCTCGTATCTCATTTGCCAAAAGCACCTGGATGATCCACAAGCCTTTTGGGAAAATGTTCTATGGACAGATGAGTCAAAGTGGAACTTTTGGACAACATGGATCCCATAATGTCTCGCGTAAAGCAAACACAGCATTACACAGTAAGAACACCATACCAACAGTCAAACATGGTGGTGGTAGTGTGATGGTGTGGGATGCTTTGCTGCCTAAGGACCTGGATGACTTGCCATAATTAAAGGAACCATGAATTCTGCTCTGTACCAGAAAATTCTTAAGGAGAATGTCCAGTCATCCTTCCGTCAGCTGAAGCTGAAGCGTAGGTTGGGTCATGCAGCAAGACAATGATCCAAAACACAAAAGCAAGTCCACATCAGAATGGCGAAAAAGAAGTAAAATTAAAGTTTTGGAGTGGCCTAGTCAAAGTCCAGGCTAAACCCAATAGAGATGCTGTGGCAGGACCTGAAACGAGCAGTTCATGCTCGAAAACCTACCAAATGTTACTGAATTAAAGCAGTTCTGCGAGGAAGAGTGGGTTAAAATCCTCCACAGCGATGTGAAAGACTGATATTGAATTATAGGAAGTGTTTGGTTGCAGTCATTGCAGCTAAATGTGGCATAACCAGTTATTAAGTGTAAGGGGGCAATTACTTTTTCACACAGTGCCAATTGGTGTTGGTTAACTTTTTTTTTCATTAAATAAGTGAAATAAAAAAAAAAAACAAGTGTTATTTGTTCACTCAGGTTCCCTTTATCTAATATTACATTTTGTCTAAAGACCTGAAAACATCCAGTGGGACAAATATGCAATAATAGAGAAAATCAGGAAGTGGGCAAATACTTTTTCACACCACTGTATACTGACATGCTTGTGACTAGCAGCATGACCTTTTGACTTCCTTTGACTAAAAATGAAAAAGAGGGTCTATTGTTGCTATTCTTACGTAAAGTTCTGCATTTCTGCTTGCTCCAGGGCCTGGAGATTTTTTTTGGTGAGATGAGTCGTTCCTCTGCTAGAATGAAAGGTTTATGTATGCATTTTCTTCAGTCCTCTGATTCAGTGGGTATTTGTCAGGCTTCGGGAGGATGGAGCCACATGGATACTTGTGGCCCCTTTCTGCCCCAGACAAACCTGGTTCCCTCTGCTCAGGCTTATTGCAAATGACACCTCATATACTGCTCCCTATATGAGTGTAGCTTCCGTCACAAGACCAGGGAGTCTGTTTTACCTGATCCTTCCATCAGTGTGAGATCAGGCCTGGCTCCTAAGACCAAAAAACTGTCTCGCTTTAGGTTTTCTCTGGCAGTTTCAGATGCTCTACAGGCTGGTAAGCCTTCCATGTGGCACAAATTCCCTGAAGTAAAAATGTTTCAGCATTTGGTGTTCTCTCACACCCCTGACCTTTCTCATGTACAGCGCAGAGCATCCTGGACTACCTCCTGTCCCTGTAAAACTCTGGCTTTGAGTACTTATCTATGAAAGTTCATATCTTGGCCATTTCTACTTTTCCTGAACTCCCAGAGACAAGACTGACCAATTGGAGGTGTCCTACAGGATCCGTAAAGGGCTCCTGGATCTCTGTTTCTTCCGGATCATATGCTGGTGTCAAACTGGGACCTTACATTGGTTCTGGAGTCTTACACACAGATCCTTTTGTTTTTTCCATAAAGGTTTTTATCCTGCGTCACGCTGCTTGGCCCCCCTTTAGCAGTCCAGTCACCCAGCTCCATCACTCACCATCCCAGTGACTCAACTGGACTGGGTTCACACACAGATTTTCCCTATGGCAGGCCAGGAAGGGGAAGATAGTCCTTCCCTGTGAGGCACACAACCAGAATGGTCCAGGCCCTGTTAGCAAGGTGGGACCTGCGATGACCAGAGACTTCATCCTGCCAGCTGCCTTTTTCCTCCCAATTTTCCTCCCTTTGGCTGATGACATGCAATGATGACATCACACATGCATGTGGAGGGACTCACTACACATCCAGACACCAGCCATCCCCTTCATGCCACACATGCTGCCCTGCAGTGCAGGAGCGGTGGGACTAGTCCCCCCCCAAGAGAGGAAAGCAGTCCAGATGCTCCATCCTCTCCCCTCTGGATTGACCCCTGCATGACCAGAGTCCGCTCACAAACTCGCGTTGCTGGCATGACAGGCAGTATCTCTACCACGGAGCTGGCACACAGGCCCTTTTGAACCTGCTGCCGCTTGTGAGATGAGTCTTTTCTGGAAAATGCCTTTCTTCTGGTGGGATTTCCAAGGTGCAGACTGGTTGCAGATCCTCCGTACCTTGTGTTTTAACAGGATCGGATTTCACTATGCAACCACCATCTGTTCCTTCCTAAGGTAGTTTCTGAGTTCATATTGAATGAAACTATCAGCCTTCCTTTTTTTATTCCCCTTTCCTATTATAATGCAGCAAAAGTTATACTGCATTCACTTGATAGCCAAGAGCCATGCACTTCTGTTTGGACCACACAAAGGACTGCAGTAACTCCTCACAGCTTTTAGTTTTGTTCCCCTCCAGGATAGTGGGCTCCCCTATTTCTAAGCAGTGCCTGTCCAATTAGTTGGCAAGTTGCATTTTATGGTGGGCTGAGGCACTGGGTGCCTTACCTCCTGCCGCGTCGGCAATCTGAGTTCAGGAATGACCTCTTGTTGCTTGAGTTTGGCTGGAGTTGGAGAGGATCGAGCATCCAGACTACTCTCCTCTTCCAGTGTGGGGAGGCCTGTTTTCCTAGCCTTAGACTGTCACTAGTGCATGATGCTTGTGTGCCTCCACATGGACGTATATGCTCACTACAGCAGGGCCGGGAACAGAAAATGTTGCAACCTCTAACCCGTGCTGCTACCCAAGGGCCCTGGTCTGTACTGGATTATTGGACTGAGGGAGAGAGATGGCCCACCCTCCTCCAGCCCCACCATGGGAGGAAGCTGTGGGGCAACTCTGTAAGCAGGTGAGTCTCTGGGAAGCAGTCACCAGTCGGGAGAGGCAGAGCAGGGTAATAAGCTTCCTGCTCCTGTTTGTGGACATGCAACCCATGGCTTGGCCACCTCAGTGGTTTGTTTTCATTCAGTTGCGGCAGCTGACATATGGCATTCTGTCCATACTTTCACTTAACAGTTGGCGTCTTGTCTAGTCTGAACTGTCTAGTTTTGGCCTTACCATCCTATTCTCATAACAGTCTTCCAGGTATCTGCTGAATGGTCTTCTTCCCACTCTGCAGTTTTGTACTGCATAGGAATCATTCCAAAGGTGTTGCTCGGGGGTCCTTGAAGAAGATAGCTTACTTAATTGTCAGTGACAATAGATATTCGAGAGACATGTCCCATCTCACCTGCCCAACTACCTTCTTTTGTATTTCAGATGGCATACAATGGAAGACATGCCAGTTTCTGTACACTTGGTCTTCCTTTCTGCTTCCTTCCAAATAGGCCTTTTCTTTCAAGAACCATCTCCTCGTGTTGTCCCATTCCAGTTGATAAGGTACAACTCTGAGCTTGTATCCTTTAGGAAACTTGAGATGGGCTGCACGTTATTCAGGTAGCACCAATGTACGTCAGCCTACATCATCAGGTGTGGCAACAACTAAGCAAAATTGTCCAAGTAGTCCTGATGCCCATTGCATACTGCTCCAAAGGGTTGGCGGTATGGGGAATCTTTTCTCGGGGTAACTAACTAAACTTTCTCCTTCAGGACCTTGATGCACACACTCACATAGTCCGGGACTGCTTGGGAATCTGGGAATCCTGGACACAGTGTGTAAATGCAATAAATGAGATAATCAGACCCCTTTGCCCAGCAGAACCCAGATTCATCAACCTGGGAGCTACCCCACTGGCACTAAAAGCAAAAAAAAAAAATGGACTCAAGCTGCTGGCTATCCTGCTAGCAGCAGCAAAAAAGTACTTACCCACAACTGGATCAACAACACTGTCCTGGGGCTGGCTGAATGGAGAGACCTGATAGTTTCCTGATATAGGATGAAAAAGATCACATACTACAGAAGTCAGCAGGGCCCCCAATTCCAGAACATATGGTTGAGATTGCTTCACTGCCTTTTATAACAGGACATGGACTTTGCCGCCGAGCACAATTAACAGCTTGTTCTTTCTGCCTGGCTTTGCCATCCTCTTAAGTTTCGCCTTTGTATCTGGTGCCCTGTTGCCTAAGCCCAGGAGCCTCTCAAATACAGGACTGAACGCAGAACTGTACATAGTTCTACATGATACACTGATGTTTGTAATGGTAATCTCATTTATATACTGAGCCACAAGAAATGAGGGTTACTCACCTATAACCATAGTTCTAGGAGTGGTATATGGTGCACATCCACACTCTGGCAGTCTTCCTTTCCCATTAAATCTTGCCAGATATCTTTAAGCTAAGCTTCTCCAAGCCACCCGGGTGGTATACTCCCTCGGCTCTGCCCCATGACATTAGATCTTGCACGCTGGAAACAGGGATCCGTGTGTCACTTGCCAGGGGAGGTCAGGTGGGTCCTGTGGATGTGCACCATATACCACTCCTAGAACTACAGTTACAGGTGAGTAACCCTCATTTCTAGGGGCATGGATATGGTGCATTATCTACAGCATGGCAGACTCCTAGCAGTTCTCTGGGAGGAGATGGCAAAGCACACACCCCTACTTAGCAAACAAAAACTGGAGAACCAAGGTCCCAGAAGCAGCATCCTGGCATGACTTAAGGTTGATGCTGTAATGGGAGACAAAGGTGTGTGCTGACCTCCCGGTAGCAGCCCTGCAGATTTCTTGGACAGGGATGTCCCTAGAAGCAGCCTCTGAGGCAGTGATATATCTGGTCGAAAGAGCTCTTAGCCCTACGGAAGGCTCCCTGCCGGCCAACCTATAGCAGAGATAAATGCAGGAGACTATCTCCTGCCAGTTATCCACTTAGCTGCTAGTGTGCCAGGTGCAGCTTCAGCGTGTGTCGTGAAGAGCTGGCTCACTTTTCCCTGAACTCCAGCCCTGTGCTTCTTATGATAAGCGAGTGCTCACCTCAGGTTCAGCAAGTGGAGCCTGTTCTCAGCCTCTGAGGTTGGGTTAGTGAAGTATACCAGGAGACTGATCACTTGATTAAGGTGAAACTCCAAAATAACCTTCAGGAGGAACTTCGGGTAGTGGGGAGGGCTACCTTGTCTTTGTGGAGCACTAAGTACAAAGGCTGTACTGAGAGCGCCTGGAGTTCACTGATCCTTCTGGTGGAGGTGATAGCCACCAAGAAGGTGGTTTTCCACGACAGGTGTGACATCTCACATCTGTTCAAATGGCTTGCCCATGAACATTGCCAACACCAGCAACAAGTCTCAGGTGGTGGTGGTGGTTCATGCACTAGCAGGGACAGGTGTTCAGAGCCTTTGAAGAAACGCCTGACTACCTTCTCCTGTGCCACTGTTGCCATACCAGCTGGCACCCAGTATGCAGAGATGGCTACCAGGTGCACCTTTTGGGTCATCGACCTGAGTCTTAACTGAGAAAGAGACCACTGATAGTCCAGAATGCTAGTCAAAGGGCAGGCCTGGGGAGGTGGGTCAAGCTTCCTACTCTGGCACCAGATTGAAAATATTTTCCATTTGAAGGCATACCATTGATGGGTCAACTCTTTCTGGGAAGCCTCTACAGTGTGGAGTACTCAGAAAGACCCAATGCCTGGAACTCTAGCTGTTCAGCTACCAGGCTATCAGGTGCAGGGACTGAAGATTTGGATGCAGGACCTTCCCCTTCTGACAAGAAGATCTGGGCACAGAGGTAACCACCACGGAGGTCTGCTGCTGAGGCTGAGGAGATCTGGGTACCCAAACTGGTGTGATCAGTCAGGGGCTACCAGGATCATTCGCACCTTGTCCCTCTTTACCTTGACCAAAGCTTTGTGTATTGGGGAGAGGAAGGGGAAGGTACAGAGGAGGCCTGGGGTCCAGGGCCTTGCAAAGGCATCCCCCATCAGTGTCCTGCACTGTAGGGGGTAGGCACAGAACAGCCTCAGCTTTACATAGATCGCCAGGAGATCAGCATTCAAGCTGCATCCAGGTGCACAGAGCCTCCCGGCACAGACTATAGGAATGCATGCTGCCTTGCTTGTTCAGGTAATACATGGTTGTGGTATTGTTTGTCTGGACCTGCATGACTTGGTCCCAGACAAAAGGAGTGAATTCCGTCAAAGCGAGGCACACTGCATGGAGCTCCAGCAGGTTGATATGGTGATGGAACTCCCTGGGGGTCCAGAAACCATGGGTCCTGTGGTTCCCCAGGTGCGCTCCTTATCCCACCAGAGACACGGTTGTTAGGGTGACGGTTGGCTCTGGGCAGACAAACAGGACTCCTTCCTCCAGGTGTTCTGGGATAAGCCATCGCCGGATGACATCCCACATTGGCTGGGTCACTGAGACTGGCTGGTCCATGTGACCTAGGCACTGAGACCACTGGTGGCCCAGCTCCTACTGTAGGTGGTGTGTCTGCTAGTGGGCCCATCTGACCACACTGTTGCAGGATGTCATGTACCCCAGCAGCCATGGGAAGTCCTGGACAGGCACGAACACTGAACCTGAAATGACTGGGCAAAGGAGGTATGATCCAATGCCCTGTTCACAGGAAGTCAGGCCTTTGCCCGAAGGGAGTCTAGCTCTGCCACAATTAAATGAATCACCTGAGAAGGGTTGAGTTTGGACTTGGCTGGGTTGTCCAGGAGACCCACATCTCTGCAGGTCTGGAGGGCCAGGTCCCTGGACCACTCCACAGCCTCTTTGGATGACCCAGCTATCAGCCAGTCATCCAGGTAGGAGTAGACTCTGATCCCTCGGTGCCTCAGGAATGTGGCCATCACTGCAGTGCACTTAGTGAAGACCCTGGGAGTCAAAAAGAGGCCAAAAGGCATGACCTGGAACTTGCTGAGATCCCCTTCTGCATGGAACCAGAGGAACTGCCAGAGGGACAGACGGATTGGAATGTGGAAGAACACATCCTGGAAGTCCAGGGAGCAGAACCACATGCCTTGCTCCAGAGACTGAATTATGTAGTTCAGAGTGACCATCCTGAACTTTCGCTTCCTCAAAAACTGGTTTAGATTGTGAAGGGCACCAACCCCCCCCCCGTCCATTTCGGAACCAGGAAGTACCTGGACACAAAACCCTGACCTGCTGTGGAGTCCGGGACATAGGCTATGGCTTCTTTCTTGAGGAGTTGAGCAACATCTGCCCTAAGGGCAGACAGTGTGTCCTATGACACCACTGACTCTTGGTGTATGGGGCTGGTACAGTGGGAGAGCCTCAACCTCGAAAGGCAGTCCTCTGCACACAACATCTAGCACCCATGGTCCGAAGTAATGATGGACCAGTTGTGCAGAAATGGTGAGATTGACCCCCAGCAGGGGAGCTGAGGCAGGGATTGGGTGGGTGGGAGTAGATACCCCTTGACCCATCACTGGGCAGCTTTGGTGGGGGCATTGGCTGCCAGAGAGGCATCACTCCCCTGCCTCCACCCTTTTGGCACCCTGACTGAAGAAATCAATAGGAATCGCCTGAGACTGCCCTGCTGGGCTGTTGTGACTGAAGGGCCAAACTTAAAGGATTTCTTTTTCGTTTCTGCCCCTTCTGGTCCTTCTGTGAGGAAGTCACAGAATCTAGAGTGGCCTTGAACTTCTTAATCCAAGTTAGATGCACTTCCACCCCTGGGATGAAGAGGTCAGTGCCTAAGAAGGGAACATCGGCCAATTTCTGCCGGGTGTCCACCGTGAAGGTGGAGATCTGCAGCCAGTCCCTGCAATGCATCACAACAGCCACTCCCATGGAATGGGTACAAAATTTGCTGATGGCTAATTCCGCGTGGAACTGGTGCATGGCCAATGCTTGATGCTGGTCTCTGACCATCTTGTCTGCCATCTGCAAGTCAGCAAAGAGGCGAGGGAGGACATGGTCCAATACTCCCATCAGAGTGACTGAATTTGGCCATCACAAGCACATAGCTCAAGGGAGGATGCAGCATACATCTTCTTCACTGCATGGTCCAGCTTTTTGGATGCCTTGTCAGGGGGCTTCTCCATGTCCCCAGTGATGCCAATTTTCTGGAAGATGGAATTGGCCACCAAACCCTCAGTCAAGGGGTGGTCTGAGAAACCAGACAAGGTGCTGGTAGTGACTGCATACTTGTGGATCATATGGGCTGAGGGTGCAGCATGGGAAGCTGGATGCTGCCAAAGCTCCAGAGCTGGTCCCAGGATGACCTTGGTCACTGGGAAGGCAACCCTCCAGAATTCATCCCTGTCCAGAATTTCAGTGAGGAGTATTTAACCCTCTTCTGAACTAGTTCCAGAGGGATCTCCATGGACTCAGAAATCAATCTGAGAAGAGCCCCAAAAGACATTGGCCTGTGGTCAGTGGTCAGTTCCTTGGCTGATTCACGATCGAACCCATGGGTCCTGGACAACTATGTGGATGACCCATTGGAATCATAGGAGGATTCCTCAGACATGGCCCTTGACTGTTTCTCACCATGCACCATTCAGTCCATTTTATTAGCACCATTGCGGCAGTATAGCGCAGTGGTCTAAGGCTCTGAGCTGCAAATCTGGTGACATCCAGCAGACCAGACCTGGGTTTGAATCCCACAGCTTCCACTTGCATACTGTGTGACCCTGAGCAAGTCACTAACCTCCTTGTGCTCCCAGGTTGCTCCTGTAAAAAAGCTTCCAGCTTAGTGTGCTGTACCTGGTTAAACAACTAAATAAAAAAAAAAAATTCAGGATTCATCCGAATGAGTAATTTCCATGGATGACCAGTCTAGCAAGCCAGTAGCTGGACAGAAGTCTTTAGTGGAAGAGCGACTGGTGTCGGCAGGACCAGAGGTGACCAAGGAATTGCCAGGGTTGAGGGTAGAGCCCCACCCTGCCTAAACAAGGCCCACTGCTGCCACAGTATGTCCTCACAGCACCGCCTCACCCAGCAAAGAAGCCTCTCTTTGGCAGATGGTGAAGAAGAATGTTTGCAACAGCGCCTCCCAGACAACCAAGATTGGGAGGGTGAGGAATCCTTCAACTGTGATCTTGACTGATACCTAGAGCTCAACCAATAGCTTGGTCGACAACAGCAAGGAGAGGCAGGTGGAGGTAGATTACACAGACTGGCTCCTGCTGCATTACCCTGCAGGGAAGCAGTTCTTGGGGGGGAAACAGCTGGGTCTACCAACTGCTCCTGAGCCTCCTGAGAGGGGGACAAAAGGACCTAGGGTCCTAGAGATAGAGCAGCTCTGTTCTGATGTTCTGTTTAGCTCAGATTCTTCATTTTTTTCGGGGGTTCGGTTTAATTTTCATTTTTATTAGTTAGCCTAGGTAGGGCAGTCACAGTGAAGTAGATTAGTAAGGTAGCGCTGGACCGAGATTTTTGTTCACCAAAAAATGCTGGTTGTTTATCTGCTGTGCTTTCCTTTGGAAGGATCACCAGTACTGACTGCTGGCTAGCTATTCATTTTGCCGGCAGCGCATTTTCCCACCCGCTTGTTTTTCAAATTGCGTTACTGGTTGCCATGTGTCTGTAGGCAACCTGTTTCACATTTTACATTTACTCTTTTATTTGAGGAAATTTAATCGGACTCCTTATACTGGCTTCACTCAGGCATCGTATTAGTGTCTGAGGGGAGCTTACTGAGGGGTTGCAAGCCATGCGTTTTGACTTTTGGGCAAAAAATGTCAGAGGGAGATACTGGTGTCTACAAGTGTGGAGAACTCCGATGAGTGAAGAAAGAGGAGAAAAAAGTTACTTTCTTGCATTTGGGACTCACCGAGAGTGAGTGAGTGGGTCGGTGAGTCTGTTCCAGTTTTTATTGGGACCTGTTATGGCAAGAAGCAGCATGTTTGGGACTCTGGAAAACTGGTTAGGCCCTTATTCTTACTGCCTGGGGACTGGGAGTCTAGGTGGGGGCTGCCCAAGGGAAAGGGGGGGGCAGGCTGTATGCTGAAGGGCATAGTGCCTGTGCTTACCCGGGGGCTCTTCAGGTGACTTCGCTGGTGAGGTGTTGCCCAACTGGGGCCCTGCCCTCTAGGGGACTTGCCTTGAGCTCTAAGCAAACCAGAAGATGAGAGGGGAGTAAGGCTTGTATAAGGCCTAAGATCTTCATTTTACCTAGCTCCTCTAATTTTCTTCCTCAGGTCCTGCAGATAGGGTGGCTGGGTGGGGGTGGACAGTCAGCAATGTGGGTTTGGGTCTCACTGCCAGCAGGTGGTGATTCCCTTATTGCCCAGGGCAGACTAACGGTGGTGGTGGTGGTGGTGGGGGGGTTGGAAGACCTCTGTCCGGGCCTTCCAGACCCTTCAGTGACTGAACGCCCGTGCCTTCTGTCCGTCCAGCAGGCATATTTTTTCACCAGAAGGAACTTCAAAAGAACCCTCAGATAGGAGTCTGCTGGAAATTGTATTTGTTGAACTGGACATATTCTGTTAGTTCTATTAGTCGGGCAGTGAGAGAGCTCTTCATTCAATTTTATTTCAGTTCGGATTGTTTGGATTGGACTGGACATTTTTTGGTTGGGCGGTGAGAGAGCCCTATATCCACTATCAGTCTGTCTGGATTGTTGTGGTGAGAGCACAGCAACTTGGCCAATCTGTGGTGGACATGTGGGAGTGGGAGTCTCATCCTGTCAATCACATTGATTGTAAGTGTGGCATGCATAACCCCAGCCTGGATTTATGAACTATATAACTTCTCTGGACTTTATAGTGTTGTGTTGTGATCTATTTATTTTATTTTGGTTTTGTTTTTTGGGGGGGATTGGTTGGGGGCGGGGATATAGAATTTTATATTTTGAGTATTTGTGGTAATTGAGGTATTTATAGCTGTTAATGAGTAGGTTGACAGTTGTTTTGATATGTGTTGGCCGAGAGCTCCCCCAATTAGGCACTACTTCCCCTCTGAGCTTTGTGGTCTTTGGGGATTGTGAGGAAGAGGCGTAGGGCCATGGACCTGGAGGGGGAGTGGAGCACAGTGGATTGGGGTGGTAGGACCCAGGAGGTGCCCTGGGGTGAAATGGGTTCCAGAGAGGCGTCCCCCTTGTCTAGTCCCCATACCCAAGGGCTCCACTTTAGGTGGGCAGTTAGCATGGCCAACCCCACTAGCTTGTCCTGCTCGGGTGGTGTTATGCAATGCCAGGTCTATTAAAATTTTGGAGTCGGCTATTCCAGCTAGTTATTCAGTGATACACTGCCCGAGGATGGATTGCAGGGGCGGGCGTGTAGTGATCTGTTTTAGAACTGAATTGGGCCTTATTGATGTACCAGTTGAGGGGCCTAAGTCCTTTGAGTGTATCATTGGTGCAGGTGTGGGGTGCAGAATCCTTCGCGTCTTCTGTCCACCAGGTGATGAGAAGCAGTTTTTTCAGGAAGTCGCGGACTTCATTGTTGATATGGTGTTGGGGTCCCCCAGATGGATGGTGCTGGGGGACTTCAATGCCTGGGTCAACGATGAACTCTCGCAAATTGGTCCGGACTTCCTCCAGCTAATGAATTTGTTGGGCTTCACACAGGTTATTACCTCTGCAACCCATATTCATGGTCACTTATTGGACTTGGTCTTCTTACTGGGGATGGAGACCTCTGACATGGTGGTAGAGCTAGTCGGATGGTCTGACCATCACATCATAAGGTTCAGGTTCATGGCTTCCCCTAATAGGCCTACCTCTGTGGAGATGGTCCAGTTCTGCCCTTTAAGGGGTTTGACCCCAAATGGCATAATGGCGGTGCTGGACCTATTGAGCCTGCCGAGGGAAAACATGGATCCAGAGAATCTATTACAAGCTTATTATAGGGCCTTGGTGGAGGCACTGGACTCTGTTGCTCCTGTTCATGTTTGCCCTCGTCCCCTTGGTTTGATGGGACTTTGAGGGAGTTAAGGTGAGTGGGGCGAAGGTTGGAGCGACACTGGTGGAAATCAGGTCTGGATGCCAACAAACTTAGACTGATGTCTCACTATGAAGAGTATCAGTCAGTTATCTCCCATAAGAAGGTAGAATTCCTGTTCAGGGAAATAACTACTGCACAGAATTGACCAGCTCAGCTCTTTTGGACTGTTGACAGACTGTGCAATCCAGCCTGTCTGCAGCCTCTGAGAGCATTGTCACAAGAGAAATGTGACGAGTTTGCTCAGTTCTTTGCAGATAAGGTTGCCAGCATCAGAGCTGAGGTCTGTGCAGCTTGCTGTGATGAGTATTGCAGCAATCGGTGGGAGGTTGCGGCCCTTGGACTTGTTTAGTCGGATTTCGCCAGACGGCAATCGAGGATGTTGTGACGATTATCCAGAGTTTGCGGCCGACCTACTTTGGTTTGGATCCAGGTCCAACATGCCTCCTTATGGAGTGTGTGGAGGTGATCAGCCCAGTCCTAGCAGAGATAGTCGGTTGTTCTTTAGAGACAGGTGCATTCCCAGACACCCTGAAGGAGACGGAGGTTATTCCACTCCTGAAGAAAACCTCTTTAGACCCAGACTGTAACACCAACTACAGGCCTGTCTCTAACTTTCCTTTTGTAGGAAAGGTTATAGAGAAGGTGGTCGTGCTGCAGCTGGAGGATCATCTTACCATCCACGAGATCTATGATCCTCTCCAGTCAGGATTTAGGAAGAGGCATAGTACTGAAACGGCGCTTGTCTGGGTACTAAATGATCTCCTGATTGCGAGAGATTGGAGGACCCGTTCCATCCTGGTTCTCCTTGATCTCTCTGCAGCATTCAACACTGTGGACCATGGTGTGTTTCTAGAGCACTTAAGAGTCATCTGTGGTCTGTCAGGTACAGTCCTCAGATGGTTCCACTCACACCTCACTGGCAGGTCTCAGAAAGTGGTATTGGGGATTTATTCCTCTGACCCGGTCTTCCTGCTGTGTGGGGTCCCACAGGGCTCCATGTTCTCGCCCATGTTGTTTGCAGTGTACATGCTGCCATTGGGGGACATTGTGAGGCAGTATGGGCTGAGTTTCCACTGCTTTGTGAACAATACTCAGCTCTACATGTCCTCTGTGCCTGAGCAGGATGATTCTGTCTTGGTATTTAACAACTGCCTCGTCAAGATCCAGGACTGGATGAGTGCCAATTGGTTGGAACTGAACTCAGACAAGACTGAGGTGTCGGTGGTGGACTCTGGATGTTGGGCTGAGGAACAACTGGTGGGACAGCCTTCCAGGCTTTGGCTTGGGGGAATCCAGCTGTTGACCTCGGACCGAGTGCAGAATCTGGGTGTTATTTTTGATAAGGGACTGACACTTAAAACACAGGTGTTATTTGTCATCAAATCCTCTTTTTACCATCTGAGAAATGTCGCCCAGATAAAACACCTTGTCCCTCCCGATAGTCTGCCAACATTGGTCCACGCCTTCGTGACCTTATGCCTGGGTTACTGCAACTCCATTTACCTAGGGCTTCCGGGGTTGAACTTTGTCGCTTGCAGCTAGTGTGGAATGCGGCAGCCAGGTTGTTGACTGGTTCACCTCGATCTTGTCATGTAACACCTGTTCTCCGTGGAGTGCACTGGCTGCCTGTTCAGTGGCAAATCACCTTCAAGGTCAGCTGGCTGACCTATAATGCCCTACACCAACAGGGTCCACGCTACCTGCAAGAACTCCTGCATCCCTATGGCCCCCTCCACTCCGCTGTCGAAGGATTACTAGAGATTCCCAGGGACCAACTTAAGTCACCTGATGTAAGGGCATTTACATTTGTGGCACTAACCCTGTGGAATTCACTACCTCGTTCAGTAAGGGAGTGCCCGACCGTGGGGAGCTTCAAGTCGGCATTGAAAACTTATTTATTCAGGCTTGCCTTTTCAGAATATGGTTGATAAACAATATGTGTCTTCTGTTTTAAATTGTGTAGAATGTTATTTTATGCTGCTTTTAGCTTTGTACAAGTGTTTCAATATCTTGATTTGCACTTAAAAAAAAAAATAAAGTTGAAGTTTAGATCTTGCTTTACTCCTTCTGACAATGGGTCAACCGCCTGGTCTGCCTGTGTTGTGGCTAACAAGCCTGATGGGATTACTGTGGAGCTAGTGTCCTGGGCCTTGATTAAAACAAGCTTGGCTGAAGTTGAGCGCTCAATGGCCACAGTGGGGGCAGGAGGCGTGTGCTCTTTCCCAGTTCCATGACCAACAGCAGGACTTTTTTCTTTGTATGGTGGAAGGGGCTCTCCCTAAGGGTCTGATGGGACTTGCACATGTCCTGGAATGTACTGGAGAACTATGCCAAAACACTGGTCCTGACTGGGAGCAGCATGGAGACCGACGAGGCCCCCACCACAGCTTTGGCCACCCCCTCTTCCATTGCTGTGAAATGGGCTACAGATACCACAGCCATGGAGATCACCTTGCAGTTGTTCTTGAAGCATACTAGAGGGTCCCATTCAGCCACCCGGCCAAGAAGAAGATGGGTGTAGTGGTCTTCAAGGGACAATGGTAGCAAGGTCTTACAAAGACTGCGGGTGGCAACTGGATCTGCTCCACAGCAGTAGATGCATGAAGTGTATGGATTTGTTTGAGACATTTTTTGGTTGCATGGAATGCAACGTCTGAAACCTGGACCCATTGTGGATTCCTTGAGTTCCGCAGTGGAGTTGACAACTGAAGCAGGACCAAGGAAATATTCTCAGAAGACTGAAAAATGCAAGTTTGCCAGTGGGTCCAGAAGCAAATGATTTGATACCTTTTAATGGACCAACATAGATGTAACAACAAGAACAAAGTGCTCTAGCTTTCGGACCAACCAGTCCTTCTTCAGAAGCTCATGGCAGTTGTTTAGAAAATACAATACTTATAACAGCTAGATAATGCAGAGAAAAACAGAAAAAAATCCCCATTGGTTTAAAATACTCATTTAAAAAAAACTCATTTAAAAAAAAAAAAACAGAAGATGATTGTCAGAGAAGTTTAACAGTACAATACTGCCCTCAGTCCGAAAGAACCTTGGGTTCAGATGTGCTTGGTGCAACACACAAAGAATCCTACTGCACATAAATTTAATTGACATAAGATAACAGATAACACCCAAATCAAGCCATGAGTGTCACAGTCAGTATAAGGATGTGATTACTGAAAGGCAACCCCCACCCAGCTTAAAGCTTTAGAGATGCCTACACTGAGCACGGAGCTGCAAAGGAGAAACCTGACTCCTCCAGCAGAAAGGATAATCTGCTGTCATGGGGTGGAGCTGAGGAGCATACCATCCAGATGGGTGGGAGGAGCTTAGCGTGAAGTCATCTGGCAAGATTTAAAGGGAAAGGAAGACTGCCAGAGCGTAGATAGTGCATCATATCCATGCCGCTAGAATAATCATATCCTAGGATGGGCTTTAATATGGAAACCTATGGGGCTAAATACCATGGTTCCCGGGGAACCACAACAAGTTGTTATAATCCTTTTCTGAAGGACCACACATCTGTAAGAGCAGTCTTACTATTGCTGATCTGTCAGCCCCTTCCCTTCTGTTTTTGTGCCTATCCCTTGAGGGGTGTGGGGTGTACACCCATTCCTATAACTAGGTGCAGTGCTCATAGACTCGTGAGGAAATGTGTTTCTCCTGTGTGACACTTCTTTACTGTTCTGAATAAAATATAGTGAAGGACCATGATGCCTCCATGAAAGCAAGACAGGATATCAAACGTTTAAAGTTGTTTATTCTGTATCCTACCTAAAAGCAGACGGGCACCTGAAGTTCAGCTAGGTTTTTCTATTACCTGCAGCACACAGGTTGAGTCCGACAAGGCATTCAGTACCATAATCGACCACCTCTACCTTTTAAACATGGAGATACGATAAAAAGCTGTGCTCTTTTTTTTTCCTTTTAAAGGCACCTGAGCAAGCTAGTAACATACAATCAATGACCAGTGAAACAGTAAAATAAGTTGCTGTAAGTAGTGTGAAAATACCAAAGGCATTTAATAGCCCGCTCAGTCTCCATTAATATTGCTTAAATGCAATGGCAAAAATCCAAGGCTCATTCATGTTATACATCTGAGACTACATTATCTACACACATCAAGCATTATGCTAACAGCCAACAATTGCAGTCATCATCTTTATTATAAAATGGGAAAGCAAAATCCTGTACTGTGACTGGTGGAATCTAGTCACATGACTGCGGTTAATGCAGCATAATCACACAGGTCAGTTAAAATATCTGAGATCTGAAGCATTTTTACCCATCTTACTGGTGAAATAACACTCTCCAGAGATGAGCAGCATGCTGTATTTACACACACAACCCTCGCTATGGAGGTATAAAGCACAAAATCACATAGAGGGCGAGTGTTAAGTAAGCAGTTAAGACACTACAGTGTGTTATTATAGACCAGTAATTGCCTGCCTTGGATGTGTTAGATTACACACACCACATCCAGGAAGTATGATTGTTGCTTATAAATACACATCCCTGAAGTCTCTTATTATACTTCCAAAATGGATTTTAAAAGCAGAGGAATACATACAGACTTGGGGGGTTAAAATAAGAAATTGTTTTAACTGGGTAGCAAATTGTGCCCCCATGTAATTGTGGTGAGATGATTAAAAGTGTTGAAATGTGAATTATCCAATTGAATTAGTCTGGCTTGGGCATATTATAATAATTTCAATGCAATCTGATTGGTCAGCAGAATTCTACAGGTGTGTGAACTATCCTCAATACAACTGCATACCTCAACTCATCATTAACTTAGTTTTTTTTAAATACTTTCTTTCAAAATCCTTTTTTTTTTTCATATAGGTTTTCTGTTGGGGCTTCGGAAGCAGGCAGCTGTGGTCCTCCCTTGGAGGATCTCAATCCACCCTGTGCACAGAGCTTTATTGAGCCTCCCCCGGTGCCCCACGTTCCCATTTTCTCCCCTGTTATCCTGGGACCCCAGAACGTTGGTCGTGCTTGCACTCCGTGACTCTGGTGACAGCCCCATCCTCCAACCCGGCCTAATGCCTGGCTCCTTATGGCTTGACACTGCCACCTAGCCTCCACTAGGTGTCAGTCAAGAGCCAGGAAACCACGCCCCGGAAGAGCAGAACTGCCTTGTGGCTGCTCAGCCCGGCTCCTTACCCTACAGCTCCCTCCCACCCTCAGTGCCCCAGGCTCATTACCAAACCTGGGTCACCAGCGTGGGAGGAAGTAAGGCGTCCAGTGCCTCAGCCCTCCATGCCACCGGGTCGGCTTCAAAATCCATTTTTATAAGCACAGTATTACACACTGGGGTATATGTTCATGCTGGGATATACAGACTTGCATGCATATTTAGGGAGGAAAGAGGACCATTTGTCTATCAAGTTCATCTCTCTAGTGGAAATACCTGTCACTGCTTTTTCTTAAAAGTACTTGTGGAGCCTGAATTTGAAGGTCACTTCAGTATCAGCTAATACAGCATGCTGTAGTGTAGTCCAAGTGTTTACCAGTTGTTTGGTGGAGTATTTTTTTCTGATGTTTCCAATGCAACATTCTCCTGTCAATGACATTAACAGTACCCTTGTCCTTTCATCTTTGTGTATCTCGAAGAGCAGCGTTTGGACTTCTTGGGTGGTTGAAAGCACTCTGCTTCTCCTCATAGCTCATAAACACACTCAATGCATCTATCTATTCCAGTGCAAACATGCATCTGTCATGTATTATTGCTTACTTAACCTACACCAAGTCATATATTTTTCTTTATATTGCGCAAACTCTGTTGCATTTTCTACAGAATATGCAGTACAGTTTTCTTGATTTTATCCCCCTCTCTGCAGCTGTAGCTCCATATTGCCAAGGTGATGACCATGTTAATGGGGACAGAGACATTAATATGAGAGTAATAAAGCTTCTGTGGTGCTGTATGTCTTTCGGGAGGGGAGGAGTATCTGCATAATGAGCCATTTTAATAAATGCTTGATTTACCGCATAATTGAGGCAGTCACATACATTAGTATATAACCATTATATATCCCTGGAGCCACCCTATAAACAGTCTTTTTCTTTTGGTGGGGGGTGTTTCAACCTGAAGGTCGAACCAGCTCATGTAAATGAGTGCCACCCTAAGTTTTGCTTACGTAAGTGTTTCATGCTTTACTTAAATCCCAACCAAAAACTGTTACGGTATTAAAACTATATCAAATTAATTTACCCTTTGAAAAATCTTGAGGACCAGTAACCAAGTTTGCAAACTGCGTATTGTTTAAACTAGCTATGAAATGCAGCAATTCAGGAGTGTAAGGCAACTTCTCGTGCCACCACGCTTTGGGTAAAGAATATCCATAAACGGGTTTCTGATGTCCTTTTTCCTCTCAAGTAACTAGAAGATGAAGTATCATTCATCACATTTGCTGAAGCGCTTCTTGGCCTTGTTCTGTGAAATCATGATTTATGTTTGCAGCTGCCCATGTTCCAAATGGTTCTTGGAATCGAACACTTCTGTTTGTCGACGATGTACGCCTTTTGTCCCGGGAAAAAAAACTAAACCTAACAAGCAAAACAAAACCAAAAATGTTATCCTAATGCACTATACTCTCACAGATAATTTTAAATGGGTGAATGTCATAGCAATGCACCAACTGGTGAGAGGGATTAATGGTGGATATTTAATTCTGACAACTCCTTTGTGTTAAGTGAGACTACACTGTTGTGGTTGAAACTGCTTTTAAAATGAGTTATATCTGTTCTTGTTTAAAGACCTCAAGGTGAGGTATGTACATTCCAGCATTACTGATGTTTCTGTGTGGACAGTAACAGGACCGGGTGTGGGTTTGTTGGTAAATACAGGTACTCTTATTGTGTATGCTGAGGTATGAGGTCAAAGGTAAAGCTCTTCTCTACACACACCAGAGGAGTGCCTAGATCTCCCAACAAATGCTGCACCCTAGAGTGTGTTCCTGCACTTATAGAATGGTGTGATACAGCACCATGTGTACTAAAGTACGTATAGGCATGACAGGTGACATGATCTGTCCAACCAGAGTGCAATATCTGTGGTGGGTTTTTTTTTTACCCATTTTATAAATTCACATATTGGTGCACAAAAGTTCCCTACTAGGCACAAACACTGATTACCTCCTCGAGTAGCTAGTGTTATCAAAAGTCAATTATCCCCCCAGCAGTGCTGCCCAGGTGCTTGCCATTCCAGCAAACTGGGTTCATGCCTCAAGCTCTGAATGTCTGGAGGCAACCAGCCTAGACAAGGAGAAGCTTGACTCTGATGTTTCTCATCAGAGGAAGGGTATCTTTTTCCATTGTACAGCTGTCACCTGGTGACTATGGGGAGAGAGGAACTTAGGAGATGGCTGACTGTACCCATCCCTCCAACTGACATGACACGGAGGCACTGTGCATCCAGGCCAGAGCTGGCTCTCCTCATTCTTCCAGCATTCCTACTGAAACATTGCCAGCCTTCTCTGTGGAATGTGCCACTGGGGAGGAACTGTCGAGCCCTGGGGAGGAACTGTCGAGCCATAGGAGACAAACCAGGTATCCCAGACCGATGAAGTTAGCCTGCCGCTCCCATTACGGAACCTCCTTATTCTACTCCACCTTGCCAGACCCTCTCACTTGCACCCCAATTGTTGAGCAAGTTTGGTCCCTCTGAGGTTAAGCTGCCCTATGGGGTCCCACCTGCCAGTGGGATAACAACATTACCATGGGGGACTGGCTTTGGGGTAGTTACCAAGGCTCAGTTAAGACCAGAACACCAGTGAGTTCTTTGAGTGGTGTTAGGAACTGGGGTAATGGAAGGAGGCTCTGAAGCTGGCCTGAAGGGGGAAAAAAGAGAGAAATGGGATGTATACAAAAGGGGGTGGATGTGCACAAAGCTTGCACGCTATTTTAAGAATGGCTATCATCAAGGGGAAGAGAAGCATGGCAGCATTTTCAATTCAGATTTGCTCACTCCCAGTTCTATTTCCATCTGTCTTTTTTTGTTTTCTGCCTCTGCAGTATTTGATAGTCTCCATGTATTTATTTTTCAGTAAAAAATATATTTCTGGCAAAAACCTCAGCATGCCCATTTCTCTTTTCATTTTCTTTCATTCCTAGACTGAGATACAAGCTTTTATGAGTGTCTGCTCCCATGCCATGTCCACCATAAGAAAATATCTTGGTGTGGTGCTCTGCTATACTGCTCACCATCAGAAACATGCAGTAGCACCAAGCTAACACAGCCACAGCATGACTCTAGCATGAACTTTTTAATGATCTGAGTCATTAACTACAAAATTAGTTATAAAACTGCTATACTATTAACTCAGCCCATCAGCTCCATATGTGCTGTTTACTGGTGCAATGTGGGGCTGAATGAATTTAACAGAGCTGCAACAGAAGCTTTGCTTAGGGGGTTCATTTTAAATAAATAAGTTATACTCTTACCATAAGCAAAACATGGCACAAACATAAACTACTGTACTTTTCTTGAAACTGATACCCGTTTTCAAAAGTTCCGTTTCACTCCTCATGTAGACCAGTGCTATCATTTCTTCCTCTTCCCCAAAGCAGTGTTGCGTCACTGCATACTTAAAATGTAAAAACTAGCCTCCATGGCTTCCTGAAATCTCAGCATCCCAGACTCCTGCTCATACCTTGGATGCTGTAAGCATGCATAGTCAGGTGAAACATGCACCGAACCCAGATGTTTAGCGGGGAGGGGGGAGAGATGAGTACATAAATTAGCCAGTTTGCTTCTGGATTTTCTGTTTATGCCTCACTTGCGCCACCTCTGTTCCATCTTCAATTCTTCAAACACAAGCATTACCAGGGTCCACTTGTCATCACCCAGCGCTACCCAGCACTTATCATCCCACAAGAAAGCCCCTCACAGTTGGTCGCAGGCAACCAAGTGTGCACAGGCTTGATTCCACTTGTTCAGGGTGTGCTATGGGGGAGGATGCAATGGAACACCTGGGAGCAGAGGCATGGAGGGTCAGTGATTTCATGTGACAGCCTGGGCATGTTTAACCTGTTTTTTCCCCACATTACACCCAGTAACCACTTTCTACTACCCAGTGCCTTGCTTGGCTTGAGGGTGGGTGCTGAGTAGTTACCTACAGTGCCCAATGCCACCTGAACTTCCTACAAGGAGTGATGTTGCAACACAAGGGCCACCTCCCACCCCCGGAGTCAGGAAGTGCTGCCCAGACTCAACCAGTTCAGAGCAGTGGCCTTGCAGCTAAAAATACAGTTTGCCCACATGTGAGCTTGATGCTTTGCCAGCAACACTGGATCTTGCAGTTTGTTTTTGACGACTGGATCCAAGATGTATTGTGGGACTGAGAATGATGGTTCACCCAAAAATGGATCATTTTACAGCAGGCATAAATGAAGAGTAAAAGAAACATTTTTTAACAGCAATTCACTAACAATGGATTCATATTTTGATTCTAGTTATAAGTTATACAGTGCTTGCTCTACAATCACTACAGTAGGTCATTACATGATCAAGTGTTAGAATGGTAATACAGACAAGGAAGCAGAAAGAAAGGCAGAAGTACAGCAGTTGTCCAAGCAGAAGCAATGAAATGCGATAAAGGTATTTCTAACACTCTTGGAATTCTTTTTTTTTTTTTCTTCCAATTTTTGGCCAGGAAAGACACACTAAGCTGAGGCTTGTTTCCAGATATGTTCTGAGAGCACAGGAAAGTTGAGTGACTTGCTCATGTTCACACACAGTATGCAACTGGTGGCTATGAGATTCAAACCCAGTTCTCCAGGTTTGCAGCTCAGTGCTTAAACACTATGCTATATTGCCGGGCTTATCATACATCCTTCAGTAGCAAATGGAGAATACTATGAATTTGTAAAATTAGCCAGTTGTCACTTTTTATTTTGTTGTTGTGGACTGGACGCACTATGTTATCTCCCCCTGACTGTTTAGGATCCATGACTGCATAGTTATTTCTATCTAGGAGGGCAAGCGAACAATTGGCAGGGCTTATCTAAGCACTAGGAGCCTCTTGTCCTGAGAAATAAGCATCTCATGTCTGACGTATGTGGTCCATTCCAGCCCCAGGGAGGGAATCTTGGGTTCAAATAAACACGGACTTCCCAAGTCCAGTGCAGAGTGCAGATGCCATGCTGCTGGGCCGGTAATCATTATTTCTTTTTTTCCCTATCTCAGTTCTATCCTACTGCTGTGATGACTACCGTCTCTTGTTCCCTAATCTGTGACATCCCAACCACTTAACAACCAGCACCCCTTGTGGCTTGCCAATAGTGCTGGGGCCTTCAGGGGCAGCCCGCAACCCCTTTGGAGACCATCTAGTGCAGCTGGCATGTTGCGGAGCCAGAGAATGCTCGAACCATCATATTGTGGTCAGTGAATTTTCCTTCTCTGTCCTACCCTGGGAATGCTGACATCAAGGTCTCAAAGTGTGTACATGTGATAGCATCCCCCCACCCCCCAATGCAACAGACTGCAGTTACATTTTCTATTTCTTGGGGACACTTGGGGGCAACACGTAGCTGGCAGACCTGACTGCATGACAAGCGTCTCCCCAGCCGCTGTGCTATCAGGCATCAGATTATATTAAGGCCCCTACAGTTCTGCATCTCCACGGCCGCAGAATTTCCATCATGCTGTAAAATATATGTAATACCCTGGTATTCATTACAGTTAGTGATTTTTCAGGAAAATATATTTTTTTTCATAGTACCTGGCTCCCTTACCCTGCTTGTTCTTTTTTTTTCTGAACCCCTCCTCCATGTTCAGTGTGTAATTTCATCAATGATATCAAACATTTAAGCAAATGGCAGGACCGCATTCTGCCACAGAAATGGATAATGCGTGCTGCAGGAATGAACAAAGGCTGCCGCAGAAGCCTAGGAGCCCTATCCCAGAAATCGGAACTGAAGAGCTGTGGAGAACTAGGGGCCCTGATTATATATGTGAAGTACTTGTTCTTCTCTGCCAGTTGCAGTTTCCTGCCTAACAGTGCACAGTATGAAGAGCAAAAGTGCCCTGTACTCACACCCCACCTATAGTACCAATCAGACAAAAGGGCCCTGTACTTACACCCCACCTATAGTACCAATCAGGCAAAAGGGCCCTGTACTTACACCCCACCTATAGTACCAATCAGACAAAAGGGTCCTGTACTTACACTCCACCTAGAGTACCAATCAGGCAAAAGGATGAAGGGCCAGCATCTAGCATTTGTGATGTCACACGATTGGTTGAGGCAAAAACAGCACCAGGTACGTCATCCTCTAGCAAAGTGTTGTCCTCCTCTCTCTATACTGTGTATGTATATATATATATATATATATATATATATATATATATATATATATATATATATATATACACACATATATACACATACACATACATACATACACATATATATTTTTATTACACATTATTTACCCAGGATAGCCCAACTGCAACATCTTGTTTTCAGTAGGGTCCTGCTTTTCGCCAAAACAGTTGAGAGGTTTGAAGCAATGGGAGATTAAGATACTTGCTCAAGATCTCACAGTAAGTTGCTCTGGTGGGGTTAAAACCTTGAAGTTGCCTGCCCTCGGTGCTATTTTATCCATACATCAAAGTTTTTGTGTACTTGCTGTAGCCCTGCCCTTGAAAACTGCACTTGGATGATACGAGGTAGGGAACAGGGCTGCAGGTGCTCCGTGGACATTGTAGTAGGATTGGGGAGGAAGGGCCGCCTAAATGTACTTACATTATCTTTGCTGGCAGGTATACATGTATGGTGCTAATATATTTATCTCCACATGAACGGTAAGAACTTTATAACTAACTCATGGCTTCATCACTCATGAGTTATGGGCCTTACCTCTCACTAGTGGAGATGAATGTGTTAAGGGCCACAGCTCCAGTCAGACTTTGCTATGATTGAAACTTGGCTACTAGAAAATTGTCTAGTTCTAAACTCCCCAAAAACTAAAGCCCTCCTGTTTGGGCAAGATCCCTGGGCCCTGACCGCAGCCTCTTACTCCCACTTGTCACATCATCTGGCTCAACAACAGAAGTGGTGCAGTCCTTCAATTATCTTGGCCTGGTTCTGGATCAAGGACTCGCCCTAAAACCCCACGTGGATATAGCCACCAAAAGCTCGGCCTACTCCACCACCTAAGCACTCAAATGATACCTGAGACCAGGCCAGCAATCTCAAAGTGCATCCTCCTCCCGACCTTAACCTACGTGGCTACAATTCTACATGGAATAGCCAAGCAGGACCACATTAGGTTACAAACCCCGTATCACAAAATAGCTCGCTTCACTACAAAATCCCACCCCAGGAGTCACCATTGTGTTGTACTTGCCTCACTCCACTGGCCATCTTTCAGCCATAGACTTCGATACCTCCTACTGTGTAGCACTTATAAGCTCCTCGGTGACCACCCCCCCCAGCTGGGCTACTAGACCCAAAGCGCTCCTGCAGACTGCTCCGCACCACAGGAAAAAAGCTCCTGGAAGTACCTCGGGTCAGTATCACAGTAGGCAGCAAATCCTATGCCTACGCTGCCCCTGTACATTGGAATAGGCTCCCTGGCCACCTACAGGAAGCACCCTCCCTAGTGAATTTCCATAAGGGATTACATGAGCATCTGCTGAACCACAATCACTGCTCCAGCCCCAGAGAATAACCTCTCCTAACAGTATCATCCCATTTCTGCCTCTGTTACTTCGGCTGCTATCTACCTACCTATGACTTCAAGAGATTTTCCTTGGCCGTAACCCAACAACCTCTTATTTCAAGTTTGTTACTACTATGAAATGTTGTTGTTTATCTGTACAATCCTTCTGTATATAATCCTAGCTGTACCATGTAACTCTGTTTCTCTCACTCTCAACTGTAAATCCTGAGTGTTCTTGTACTAGTCAACTCCTAAAGTTTCACTACATGTAACTAATCCGGGTCGCCCCTTAAAAATGGACCTTCGGGACTCAGTGGGCCTACCCAGTTATCAAAATTTAATAAATAAATTCTACTGCAACCCATTATGTATTTGATATATACCACACCACCTGTAATGTTTTTACTCCTGTTTTAACTTGTTTTAGCTTAAAACTGCCTTCCTTTCCATTGTAAATTCTCAATCTGGCCCATTGTTCTCTGTGTTCTATTTCCAGATTCTATGAACATACAAACATACAAACATGAAATGCCAGCAGAAACAGACCTCACGGTCTATTGAGTCTGCTCGATTGTGCAGCTAGCCCCTCAATTTGCAGCTGTCCCACACTCCCCTCTCCTTCACATAACCACCCCCTCACTCTGTCCCACCCTCTCTTAAATCCTCCCACCATTATACACGATACCACCTCCTTGGGCAGAGTGTTCCACTTATCTACCACCCTTTCCGTGAAAAAGTGTCTCCTGATTTCCCTCCTGAATCCCCCCACTCCAATCTCAGCCGATGCCCTCTCATGTCCCTCCCCCTTCTGATCTGAAGAATCCCTTCTGTATTAATCCTATTAATACCCTTTAGATACTTAAAGGTTTTGATCATTTCCCCCCTATCGCTCCTCTCTTCCAGGGAATACATTAGCAGTTCTCCCAGCCTCTCCTTGTAGGATTTTCCCTAAAGTCTCTGTATCATCTTCATTGCCCTATGCTACACCCCCTCCAGCAGTTTGATGTCCCTCTTATGGAATGGACGTCAGTACTGCATGCAGTATTCCAGGTGTAGCCTGACCAGTGACCTGTAGAGGGGTAGGATCACTTCTCTGTGCCTGGAAAAGATTCCTCTCACTATGCACCCCAGCATCTTGTTTGCCTTTGCAGCCACCTTCCTGCACTGAGCTGAGTAGTTCATACTCCCCGTTAGTACCCCTAAATCATTTTTCTCCACTGTGCATTCCAATTGTACTCCTCCCAACTGATATTTCCTCCTGATTCCTTACTCTGAAGTGCAGTACCTTGCACTCCTTGGTGTTGAACCCCAACTGCCATGTCTTTGACCGTTCCTGTAGTTTAGCTAGGTCTTCCTGCAGCCCCTTCCACCTCTCTATGTCATCTACCACTGCACCAATCTTAGTATCATCTGTGAACAGACTGATCCTACTCTGGATCCCATTTGAGATGTCGGCTATGAATATCCCAAACAGCACCGGCTCCAGTACTGAACCCTGGGGCACCCCACTTGTAACGTCCCTTAGCGATGAGAGTTCCCCCCCACCACCATCCTTTACTGCCTACCCCTCAGTCAGTTGGTGAACCAGTGGACCATTTTTGTCCCCATCCCATGCAGTCCAGTTTTCCCATGTGGCACTGAGTAAAAGGCCTTGCTGAAGTCCAAATATAGGACATCCACTGCATGGCCCCTGTCCACTTCCCTGGTAACCCAGTCATAGTACTTGGCTAGGTTCATCTGGCAGGATCTGCCTGATACAAAACCATGCTGATGGCTATCTTGGAGCCCACTGGCTTCCAGAAAGGTTACCAGCCTCTCTTTTAGGATTGTCTCCATGAGTTTCCCGAAGTGAGACTCACCAGTCTGTAATTGCCTGGATCATCCTTCAGGCCACTTTTATGAATGGGCACCGCATGGGCCATCCTCCAGTCCTGTGGCACGCATCCTGTGTCCAGTGATGTACTGAACAGGTCTGCCAGTGGTCCCACCAGGATCTCCACTACCTCCCTAAGTACCCTATGGTGAATGCCATCCGGCCCTGGCGTCTTGTCCACCCTCACTGCCCGTAGTCCCTCCAACACCCTGTCCTCTGTGATTCTGATATCAGTTCCCCCTGCCCACTCCACCCTTCCCATGGGGTATCTGCCCCCCTCTTTCCTTTGTGAACACAGAGCAGAAGTACTAATTCAGTGCCTCTGCCTGGTCCTCCCCCTTCTCTACCCACCCCTCATCTTTCTTAATCCTCACAATCTGGTCTTTGTTTCTTCTTCTCTCACCAATGTATCTGAAGAAGTCCTTTTCCCCTTCTTAGATTTCCTGTGCCTGTCTCAGCTCTCTGAAAGCCTTGGCTGCTCTGACTAGCAAGGTAACCTCCCTGGACTTCTTCATGTACTCGTCTTTGTCCCCTTATCCTCCTGATTTCCTAAGCCTCTGGCATGCTTTTCTCTTGGCCCTCACCCCTTCCATTACCTCCCGAGTCAGCCAGCTCAGCTTCTTTGCTCTCCCCTTCTTGCTCCATGTCCTGGTGCAGGTCTCAGTAGCCTCTGCCAGCCCTTTCTTAATATTTCATTTTTGGCTGGCACTCATGCATGCCTGAATTCCCATCAGATGCTCAATCAAAACTTCCCCCATCCATTTAAAGTCTGCTCCCTTAAAATCGATCTCCCTGGTACCTGTTCCCCCTGTTCCCCTTCTCATATTGAGTGTGAACCACACTGTATGATGGTCGCTCCCAGCCAGGGGGTCCTCCACTCCCAGATCCCTTACAGCCTTCCCGTTTGTTAATACCAGGTTCAGAGTCCTACCCTCCCTAGTTGGCTCATGGACCAACTGCATCAGGAAGCAGTCTTGAAATGCACCTAGTAATCTCTGCTCCTTTGCACACGTGGTGGTTGGGGTGTTCCAGTCCACCCAGGGAGGCTGAAGTCCCCACCCTTACAAGTGTCCCTTCCTACAGACTCTTCTAATCTGCTGTCCCAATTCGTATCCATAGGGCCTCTGTCCTGCCCTCCACCCCTCTCTCTTATACACCTTATCCCTCCCTCATGTAGATCGCCACACCCCCTTCCCCTAGTCCTGTCCTTCCTGAATATGCTATACCCTGGGATCATCATATCCCAGTCCTGGTTCTGGGTGGCCCATGTCTCCATGATGGCCACAATGTCCACCCTCCCCACGGCTAAGAGAGCCTGTAGTTCAGCTGATTCGTTACCTAACCTTCTTGCATTCAGTGAGACCACCCTCCAACCTGTGTCTTTCTCCCCCCACCCCAGTTCCCCCGAATCCCTTCTTGTGTCCCCATCTCAAATACCTCTCAGATAGCTTGGGGGGTAGACACGCTAGGCTCCCCACTCTGGGATCCCTACCTACTGGCTGTCCTCCTGCAACCCCCCCACCTAGTTTAAATCTATCCTTGATGCTGTGTACCCCTCAAACCTCTGCCCCTTTCCCCTCCGTCCTCAGGTGCAACCTGTCCCTGCATATAGATCCTTATTTTCCCAGGTACTGCCCCAGTCCCCCATACTCCTTAGACTGACACCATTTCTCCAGTCATTTGTTGAACTCCCAATCCTCCATTTCCTTCCTGTACTTGTGCAGGGTTTTGGGAGCACCTCTGAAAAGGCCACTGATTCCCCCACTTCCTCACATAGCCGTCCTAATTCCTCGAACCTCCTCTTCACTACTTCCACCATCTCTCCCGCCAGGTCATTAGTGCCGACATGCAGCACTACATGCATTTTTTTCCTGCCCCTCCTTGTGCACTTAAGAACCGGCCGTCCCGCCCTGTCCGCCGTTAGCCCGGGTATAGCCTCCACCCATATTCTACTATGCCTCTCCCCCATCTGATCCCTATAAGTATGGAGTCACCCAGCACTAGTACACCTCCCTTCCTTGTTCCTTGTCCCTGCCCCCACCCCTTACCCAGGTTATCCAATCTTAGAGCAAGCCAATTCACTAACTCCACCCTTCCTCCCTACTGCTCTCTCCTCCTCTTCTCCCCTTCCAGTCCCTTGCCCCTTCATTGCTCCCTCCCTATCCCTTATATCCCTTCCCTCTGCCCTGCCCCCCACTCTGCCCCTGTTGTCCACCCCACCAGCAGTGCTTCTCTCCCATTCACCCCATCGCACTCCTTTGACTGACTCACTCCTGCCCCTTGTGGGGTTCTCTCTTCCTCCCTCTCCTGCTCTCCCCTGGAGATCACTCCCCCCTTCCTCCTCCACCAGTGCTGCCAGCACAGCAAACCTATTTCCTGCTCATGGGGCAAAAAGAGCCATCGAAGTTATCAGGTTTGTAGAACAAGGCTACAGCATGCATAGCATAACTAGTGCCACTGATGGGGTGACTAAGAGGAATAGAGCAGATGCTTTGAATTATTCTGATAAAACAAGTTCAAGGAATGAGAAGGATTGTCCCTTTGTCACCACCTATTATGTCAGGGCCCAACTGGTTAGCAATATCATACGTAGCAAATGGCCCATTTTGGAACTGGAACCAGGTTTGGAAAATTTGGTTAAAACTGGCCTCTCAAGTGGTTTCCAAAAAATGTAAAAGCATCAAAGACGTGGTGAAGGGAGTTCTCCCCGGTCCTGCACAGCCTAGACAACTGACTTTGCCCCCGGACACACCGGTGTGGACATTGCACATATTGTAAATTTGTGCACACATACTAACATACTATTTGCCAGCAGATTAGGCCTTATGGTCTATCGAGTCTGCTCGAACCTTAGATCCTTAGTTGGGTGCCGAGGCCCTCCCATCCCTTGTGCTCCAGAAACCTCTATCATCCATCTTCACCCCCCCGGGACAGGCCATCATCTGATACATCCACTTTCTGTGTCTGTCCCACCCTCTTTTGAAGCCCTCCACTGTGGATCTCTGAACCAGCTCGCCAGGCAGTGCATTCCAAGGGTCCACCACCCTCTCAGTGAAAAACCTCCTCCTCTTTCCCCTCACCCTTCCACCTTCCAACTTCAAACCATGCCCTCTGGTGATACCTCCCTGCTTTAGTCTAAAGATCCCCTCCATGTTTACCCTATTTATTCCCTTGAGGTACTTGAAGACCTCAATCATGTCCCCGTCTCTCCTCTCCTCCAATGAAAACAGGCAGAGCTCTTCAAGTCTGTACTCATACGTCAAATCCCCTAGCCCTCGTATCATCTTTGTTGCCCTCCTCTGTACCCTCTCCAGGAGCTGTATGTCCCTCTTCAAGTGTGGTCTGCAGTACTGTACACAGTACTCAAGGTTTGGTCTAACCAATCCATTGTACAGCGGCAGAATCACTTCCTTGCTCCTAGAGGTGATCCCCTTATGATGCATCCCAACATCCTGTTTGCCTTGCTAGCGCTCCTGCACTGCTCAGAGTTATTCATACATGCATCCACCATGACCCCTAGGTCTTTTTCCCTCATTGAGGCCTCCAGCGCCTCCTCCCAGGGTGTACCTGTGTTTAGGTTTCCGACCAAGATGCAACACCTGCACTTGGTGATATTGAAATTTAATTTCCATGTGTGAGTCCAGCTTCCAGGGTGTCCAGGTCCTTGCAGGGCCAACCTCCCTCTTCTCCCTCAACTACTGCTCCCATCTTGGAGTCATCTGAAGAGACTCATTTCACCCTATACCCTCCTGATGTCCGATATGTATGCATTAAACAGGATCGGACCCAGGACCGAGCCCTGCGGAACCCCACTACCAACCTCTCTATGGTTCGAGAGCTCCCCACAGACCACTATTCTCTGGGTGCGTCCAGCTAGCCAGTTTTCAATCCATCTGACCATCAAAGGGCCTACTTCTAACCCCAACAGTTTCTCCACCAGACCATTGTGGGGGACAGAGTCAAACGCCTTGCTGAAATCCAGGAATAATATAACCACAGGCTTTCCCTTGTCCAGTTCTGATGTTACCCATTCGTAGAACTCCACAAGGTTGGTTTGACATGATCTACCTGGCACAAACCCGTGTTGCCGACTATCCAGACCTCCCACCTCCTCCAAGTACACCCACAATCGTTCCTTTAGTATATTCTCCATTAATTTTCCCACCATCGAGGTCAAACTGATGGGTCTATAGTTACTTGGTACTTCTTTCGACCCCCGTTTATGGATTGGCACCACATGCGCCTCTCGCCAATCCCTAGGTACCCTCCCTGTCTCAAGTGACCTGTTGAAGAGCTCCGCCAGGGGTGCAGCCAGTATGTCCGCCAATTCCCATAGTACTCTCGGATGAATGCCATCTGGCCCAGGAGATTTGTCTTTCTTTAGGGCCTTGAGGGCTAACCACACCCTTTTGACGGAGATAGCATCATCCATCCCCTCCACCTTACTGGCCTTTGTATCTTTACCCAGATGTGACACCCCCCTGGGGTACCTCTCCTTCCCTCTTGCTCCATTTCTGTTGCTCCCCTGATCCAACTTACTGCCGCTTCTATCCCCTTCATGCCTTGCTTTGTAGATATCCCATCCCCCTCCCTAGTGAACACAGAGGCAAAGTACTCATTAAATACCTCTGCCTGGTCCCTCGCCTCTTCCACCCACCCTCCTTCTGATCTGAATCTGCTGAGATGGCCCTTAGTTTTTCTCCACTCCCCAATGTAATGGAAGAACCCCTTTTCCCCTCCATGTATCCCCTGTGCCAGCCACTGCTCTTTACTGGACTTTGCTCCCCTCACCATACGGGTGACTTTTCTAGATGCAAGATGGTACATTTCTTATCCCTATCCCTCTTGTTGTTTTATATTTTTGTAGGCTGCCTTCTTTTCTCTGACTGCTACCTGTACCTCACTGGACCACCAGCATGGTTTATGTGACCTTGTTCCTTACGCTTCAACTTAGCGCAGATCCTGACTGCCTCATGATGTCCCCGTTTTATGACCTCCCATCTCCTTTCCGCACTTGTCATTGATGTAATCCCTTCAAGTGATCCTTGAGAATATTTAGCATGCCCATAAAGTCTAGCCCCCTGAAGTCCACTGCCAGTGTCCTAGATCTCCCCCCCCCATGCTTATTTGAAACCAGACAGTATTGTGGTCGCTCCCAGTTGGGGGGTCCTGTACAACCAGGTCCCTTACCAGATCCCCATCTGCCAGAACCACGTCCAGGACATGCCCTTCCCTTGTGGGCTCCATCACATGTTGTGTTAAGAACACATCCTGGAAGCCGTCCAGCAGCCTCTGCTCCTTGGCCACCTTAGAAGACATGGTTCTCCAGCTTGTACCTGGCATATTAAGGTCCCCCATCAACACCACTCCTTCCCCTTTTGGTCCACACTGGGCAATGATGTTGTCCAGCAAACCATCCTCAAGAACATCACTCATCCCGGGGGGCCTATATACTATACCCAGCTTGACCTTATCTCCTGCTGGGGATCATAAGGTGACCCATAAGGCCTCCACGTTTCCCTCTGCCTCTTCTACCCTAGCAATTTCTATGTCATCTCTAATGAACATAGCCACTCCACCCCCTCTGCCCTCCTTTCTATCCTTCCTAAGCATAGTGTACCCCCATACGTTTAGGTCCCAGTCATGGTTTTTGTTGGCCCACGTCTCCGTGACCGCCGCCACATCCACCCCCCCCTCAAACAGCATGGCCTGGAACTCTGGCAACTTGTTTCCCAAGCTCCTGGCATGTAAACATGTAAACAGTTTATCCACCCAGTTAATGTAAAATGATTGACTTACATGATTTTATTACATGTGACAGTGAGGGGGTGGCTTACATGCTAAAATGTGAGTATGGAGCATACTGTATAGGTTGCACAACCAGGGCCTTCAAAATCAGAATAGGTGAACATGTGAAGGCAGTGCAGAGGGGAGACACCACCTATGCCATTGTCAGACACATCAAATCTAGCATTGGCAGTTCTCATAGTTTTTGTTTTTTGGGGATTGAACGAGTTAAAATTGGACCAAGAGGGGGTGACAGCAAGAAATTGATAGGAAAAAGGGAAAGCTATTGGATTTATGAATTGGGTGCTCGCCTGAATCAAGGTGTAAATTAAACCATTGATTTGGCAGCATTTTTGAAGAAATATAAATGCTAAGTTATAGTAACAAATATTTATGTGTTGCATATTTTGCACAAGATTTGTAAATGCTTAGTATGGTTATTTAATGTTTGTAATATAGTACCTGTCCATTATTTATGTTACAGCATGCATAAGTATTGATACCCTAGATAGCTTCTGCCAGAGAACAGACAAAACACCAGGAGGAAGGAGCTACTGGTATAACTAAAACTTCTCTGCTGGGACTAAGAACTAGAACTCTTGTACTGGGACCTTCAATTTAGGGTAAAAAAAAAAAGAGTTAGTGTGTTTGTCAGAGGTAGTTGAAGTAAACTGTTATCTGTGTTATCTGTGTACTTATCTAGGTACTTGTCACAGGTGTCAGAAGGGAATTGTTATCTGTGACATTAACTAAGTGTAGAAAGATTTGCAAAGTAGGGAGAGTGGCTTAGCTAGAAGGAGCCAGGTTAAAACCAGATTTAAGCACTGCCCTAGATAGCTTGTGCCAGAGAACAGACAGAACACCAGGAGGAAGGAGCTACTGGTATAACTGAAGCTTCTCTACTTGGACTATATTGCCCTCCTTCCTTCCCCTCCACCCTAAACCAGTTCTACTTTTATAGGCACAGGATTTAACTGACAACAGGAACTTCCTGTTTGGGAGCAGGAAGTGAGTGATCACAGAGCCACCAAAGACTCACCATCCTAGAAGGGCAAGAGTAGCTCTCTGCCCCCCCAGCTGCTGGAGGTCTGACTTTGAGCAAGTAAGGAGACTACTGAGAAATATAGGAACTTCTTGTTTCAGAACAGTAAGATCAGGAGCTAAAAGGGCACAGAGGCAGTAAGTAAGTAAGTAGGGGAAGAAAAAAAAAGAAAATAAACAAACAGAGGAAAATGTAAGTATTCCAAACAACAGTTAGGGGGCCAGAAAAAAGATGTGATGGGAGTGGTGCAGTGCAGTGGCTATGAAGCAGCAGTCTTCCGGGAGACGTTCTGGAGGATGCAGTGTTGTCCCATCTGCAGGCACCTCTCTGGGCTGAGGGAGGAGGTTGCTCATCTCCAGGCTGAGTTGGCCAGGATTTGTGGGACCTCCTCTCCCACCCAGGGACCACCAGGGTCACTGCCGTTGCCTCAGAGGTTGCCAATAAAGAGGAGTGGTTGGACCACAGTGGGCTCAGGGAGGGTGTGTGTGGTGGAAAAGAGGTGCATCCTTCCAGTTGTACCTCTCCACAATTTCTATGCCATTCTGGAAAAGCGTGGTTCCTCTATGGAGGCACCCACAGTGGAGACCAAGGAGGATGCTGGGAACCTCCACAAAGGAGACCACAGGAGGGTGGCATGGGACCCCACAGGGGAAGGAAACAACTCCTGGTGGGGGACTCCATTGTTAGGAAGATAGAACTGGGGGAGGAAGGGGAGAGGGAAGTAAGGTGCCTGCCTGGCACCATGGCTTGGAGGGACAGGGAGCGAATCCTCAGGATCACAGGAGCAGCTGCACAGGGGAGGGAGCTGGATGTCATTGTCCACCTAGGGACACATTACCTGGCTAAGAAAGGGATCAGAGCAGTGCAAGAAGAGTTTGTGGAGATGGGGAGGGGCCTGAGACAAATAGCACACACGGTAACCTTCTTGGAGGTGCTGCCTGTCTATGGCATGGATGAGGCTATGGTGCCCCACACCATGGGATTCAATCAGTGGTTGAAAAACTGGTGCAGAGCTCAGGGATTTGGCTTCATTGGGGGATGGGGGGTCCACATGGAGGGATGCAGGCCTACACTGGTGTGATGGTCTGCATCTGTCCAGGAGGGGAACCAGGATCCTAGGTGATAGGTTTAAATACTTCATTGGCAAGCATTTAAACTAGCCAAGGGGGGAGGCACTGGAAAGGAGCAGAGAAATCCTAGCCCCCCCCCAAAAAAAAATCAGGGTACTAAGTGAGGTAGACACCAACATAGAGAAGTCAATAGGGAGAAGCACAGGGGTAAATGGAGAAAGTGACAAACGCAATAAGGACAGGGATGGGGCAAAAAGGGGTAAGGCCATCAAGAAATGGAGGGTAATGAGTATCAACGCCTATAGTCTGGGCAACAAGCTCCCTGAACTGGTGGTCTTGATGGAAGAGGGATGCCTGGATATCATAGCAGTCACAGAAACATGGTACACAGAGAACCATGACTGGGATGTTAACATACCAGGGTACACAACCTACAGGAGAGACAGGGAGGGCAGAAGGGGGGGAGTAGCTCTCTATGTAAGGGAAGGGATAAAAGCAACTGAACAAAAGTGTAAACAGGAAGGAGAGGAGGCACTGTGGGTCACCTTAAACACTGGAAATGGCACCACAATCCGCATAGGGGTTGTATACAGACCCCCATGTCAGGGGGAGGGAATGGACAAGGATATGATAGAAGGCATACTTAAGATGGCAGAGAAAGGAGAGGAGAGATGCTGTTGTTGGGGGACCTTAATATGCCAGATGTTAACTGAAGCACCTTTGCTGCAGCCACATCCAAAAGCAGGGCCATTCTTGATGCCCTTCAGGTGACATGCCTCAGACAGCTAATTTTGGAACCTACTCATGAGGGAGCAATCTTAGACCTTGTACTCTCAAATGGGGACAGTGAGAGGATCTGAGATCTAGAAGTGGGTAGCCATTTGGGAACAAGTGACCACCAGTGTGGTTCACGATAAACTCAGGTACAGAGTCAAGCCATACAAAAGTGAGAGTTCTGGACTTCAGGAGGGCTGACTTTGGCAAGATGGGAGAGTGCCTTAGAAAAGCACTAGCAAACAGACTAGAAGGAGGGGTGGAGCAACAATGGAGAAATATCAAAACTTCAAAACTGCCATCACAGAGGCAACAAGCCTTTGTGTGAAGCAAATAAATCAAAATGAAAGAAAAAGCCACTATGGTTCTCAAAAGAAGTGGCGGTGAAGGTTAGGAAGAAAAAGGTAGCATTTAGGAAGTATAAGGAAGCACAGAAGGAGCAGGACAGAGAACTGTACCAGTTAAGGCAGAAGGAAGCAGGGAGGGTAGTCAGAACAGCAAAGGCATAAACTGAGGAAAAGACAGCCAACTCAGTTAAGAAGGGGGATAAAACCTTTTATAGGTATATCAGGGAGCGTAGAAAAACAAAGGGAGGGACAGTGAGGCTGAACAGAATGGATGGTGGGTGGGCAGAGAGTGACAGTGAAAAAGCAGGGATACTGAACAAATACTTCTGTTCAGTATTCACAAAAGAGGAAGTGGGGGAGGTGCCTAATCCAATTAACAGAAGCACTCTGGAGAGGGGGGTCAATCCCAGTCCTTTCACAGAAGAAAGAGTTCTGAAAGAACTCCTAAAACTGAAGGTGGACAAAGCAATGGAGCCAGATGGAATTCACTCCAGAATTCTAAAAGAATTAAGCAGAGAACTAGTGACACCATTGACTACCCTTTTTAACAAATCATGGGAGGATGGTGTGGTACCTGAGGACTGGAAGAAGGCTGATGTGGTTCCCCTTCACAAAAGTGGGGGCAAGACAGAGGCAGGAAACTACAGACCTGTCAGTTTGACCTCTGTGGTAGGGAAAGTGATGGAATCACTTCTGAAGGAAAGAATTGTTGAGTATCTAGAGGCCAGTGAGGCACAGGACCCAAGGCAGCATGGGCTCACAGCAGGAAGGTCATGTCAGATGAATCTAATTGATTTCTTTGACTGGATGACCAAAGTAGTAGACCAGGGAGGGGCTGTGGACATGGCCTACCTAGACTTTAGCAAGGCATTTGACACAGTCCACACAAAAGATTAGTAGTCAAATTAACCAGCCTTGGAGTGGGTCCCAGGGTGGTAGCCTGGGTAAAACATTGGCTGAACAACAGGACATAGAAAGTAATTGTAAATGGAGTCCACTCTGAAGAAAGAAGGGTTACTAGTGGGGTACCACAGGGTTCAGTACTGGGTCCAGTCCTTTTTAATATCTTTATAAGCAACACTGCAGAGGGACTGGAAGGAAAAGTATGCCTCTTTGCAGATGACACAAAGATCTGCAACAGGGTTGGTACACAAGGAGGCGTGGAAAGGATGAGAAGGGACTTGGCAAGGTTGGAGGAATGGTCAGAAGTATGGCAACTTGGATTCAATGCAAAGAAGTGCAAAGTAATGCACCTGGGAAACAAAACCCAGGGGAAGATTACACAATGGGGGAGGTAGTAACAACAACAAAAATGGAAAGGGACCTGGGGTAATCATATCAGATGACCTTAAGGTTGGCAAGCAATGTGAGAAGGTGGTAGGGAGGGCTGGGGGGATACTGGGATGTATAGGGAGAGGCATCACCAGCAGAAAACAGGACGTTGTTATCCCCCTGTACAAGACAGTTGATGAGACCCCATCTGGAGTACTGCATCCAGTTCTGGAGATCCCATCTCCGCAAGTACATAGACAGGATGGAGGCAGTTCAGAGGAGGGCAACTAAAATGGTGCAGGGTCTGCAAGAGAAGCCATACGAAGAGAGGCTAAAGGAGCTTAATATGTATACCCTTGAGGAAAGGAGGGAGAGGGGAGACGTGATAGAAACATTTAAGTACCTCAGTGGAATCAACAAAGTCCAAGAGGGTAGCATCTTTCAGAAAAAGAGATATGGAAGAACAAGGGGACATAATTTGAAGATAGAGGGGGGACAGCTCAGGGGCAATGTGAGGAAGTATTTTTTTACAGAGAGGGTGGTGGACGCATGGAACAGCCTTCCTGAGGAGGTTGTGGGGTCTAAAACTGTGGGAGAATTCAAGAATGCATGGGACAGACATAAGGCAATTTTTGTGGGGGGGGGGTTGGAAGAACTAGACTGTTGGTTAAATAGATCTGCAGCTTATCCTCTAGGTAGGGAAATGGGCAGACTAGGTGGGCCAAGTGGTCCTTATCTGCCATCAAAGTCTATGTTTCTATGATACACAAGGATATATGTACAGGGATTTTGAAAGTATACTCCCTGAATTTGGAGAACACCAGTTTAAATTTTTTATAATGGGCAAACAAGTTTTAGTGCCTGAACTCATGTGTACTCTTGTTTTGAGCCATAAAGGTTTATAAATGCATTTGGCCTTGGGGACCAGTATCTAAAATGGAAATAAAAATATAGGCATGGAGCCCCTTTTTAAATTAATATAGAGGATTCCTTGCAATGTTAAATAGTGAACTTAACTCTATGAGATACAAAGAGAGCGCATGATTGAAATGAATTATTACATCTCTTGCCACAGTTTTTTTTATTGGAGGCTGAGTTTGTAATTAAATTAAGCAATAATGCACGACAGGGTGTGGGTTGTGCTGGGATAACCTCACGCCTGGATGGTTTGGCACAAGGCCGCAGGCCGGGTGCGTCCAACATCCCAGAAGTGAGGCTATCCCAGCACAACTCACACCCTGGAGTGCATTATTGTTATTCCACAATGGCTCGTTGTTATACAATATATATATATATATATATATATATATATATATATTCTTTAGTAGATTTTTAGTGTGGCAGTATATCTCTGTTTCTTAAGTGTATAGCATCCAACTCATCATCCAAATGATCATCATCCAAGGCATCCAAAGCAATACAGTGCAGTTGTGCTGGAATAACCTCACTGTGCCAGGGACACACTGACCAATAGAGACCAGGAAATTTTCTTGCCATTGTATAACAGAACACTAGTTTATACTAGGATTAGAGCATTTATTCAGTTATCCCCACCCAAGTACACGTGAATTCATGGTATATAAGCACTGCATTTTGTTGTTTCGAGATCACTCTGATGAAGTCTAGCAGGGTACTAGGTGAAACGTAAGGCTTTTTCTGCACTGCTGCCTTCCGGAGCTCCTGTCACTACATTTTGTTCGTTGGCAAGCTGATAATACAACCTATACTGCCATCATCATATATGGCACCCGGGCAGTGGGTGCTATCTCTCTCTGCTTTGTTGTACTGTTTACAGCAAGCACCACTGCAGCTTTCTCCCAGTGCCATGTGTGCTTTTTTTTCATAATGTATGGATAAAACAGCACCCAGGCTGGCAATGTCACAGCATGTGTTGCCTGCCTTGTGCCAAGAATCATGACAGTTACTCTTTAACACCTGGGATCTCCTGGTTTTCAAACCTATGGTCTGATCACTACACCACTCTGCCACCCTATATCATATTTTGTAATACTTCAGGCAGGAACTCTCTAAATGAGAAAATAAAATTACTCCAGAAATAAAGAGGGACAACTGGATATCATTAAAAAGTTATAATATTTTCAAACTGGTACTTCGGGGTGTGCCAACCCATTAACAGAGCACCATCTGATGCAGTTTTGTTGTGGACAGTGTCTTTCCTAATGAAAGTCTCTTTTTAGTGTGTGAGAATCACAAGTGAATTGCATTAGGCTGTCAATATGTAAGTAATGTTAGTAGGTATATCATATGCTCTGGCTGAATATTCTGATTGGCTGATTTCAAATCCTTACAAAAGTGACTGATCCCACAACCAGCCAATCAGAATGCAACCTGCAGCAACTAAAAACTGCACATCAATTTCAATGCTAAAAGCAACAAACATGAAAAAAGACAATAAAAAAGAAAATTCCTACAAGGGAAACAAGTCTTCTGATTGGCTGTAATGTGGGATCATCTGGAATCAATCCAGCTGCTACCATAGGCATTATGGCTGTAAAGATCCTGGTCAGAAAAGTACAGACAGAGAGATTAAAAGGCCAGTAAGAAAGAAGTCAAACAAATGCATTCCACAACTGGATCAGCTAGGGGTGCTGTTTTTTTAAAGAGTTGTCACATAAATCTGAGGACAAGAAGGGGGGGGGAGAGAGGGGGAGAAAACTCTGCATCACCACAGATTTCCCCTGCCTCACTAGTACTTATTGCCTGCAACTGCAGAAAATTGAGTTATTATTGTTACTAATAGTTTTAATAGCTATATTTAGGTGTTATTAATATCTGGTATTAAAGTTAGGTAACAAAGTGATACAACAGATGATAGAGCATAAAATATTTGTAATTTCAGTTACAGGAAACTGTTTAGTGTAATCAATGTTCTGGTTTTAATCTGGCGCTCTTCTCACGGGCAATTTTTAAAAATAAATATATTGGAGTAATTAATGTAATTTTTGTTTGGCATATCGCCTACTATGTAAATTAATTCTAACCAAGAATATACAGTTGCTGTGAGCCATCTACAGTGATGCAGAACATAATATATATATATATCACATTTTCTACTTAAAGTGTGGAACGTGAAAGTAAAGCTAAAGATGAGTCTGTTTTTAGTAATAAGAAAACCCGGCTAAAGCAGTGTTACAAACATTCACAATATGGACGTTTCCACAAAACATGGTTAGTAAATACAAAGTCTGCATTACACAATGCTTGACACAGCAGTACTAAAGTATTTCTTAAGTCTGCAAAAATTATGCAGTTATACAGTGGAACCCTGTTATAAGCATAACCCTGAATGCCAAGTAAACAAGTTCCTATAACCGGGATCTTCTTATAGGAGGGCTTCCTTGAAATCAATGAAACTCTATGGTTAACATGCTGAAACTGGGCTTACGCTAAATTTTTAGAGAACCTATTATTAAGAGCAATGTAACATAACTTTTTACAGTAGCTTTTGCCCACACTATTAGAGTAATGTTGTAAAGTTCATTCAGTGTCACAGCTAACCAGGAAGGAATGTGTGCTGCCTTCTTCATGGAATCTAGTGACCACTGAAGAGCTGCTGACGCCTTAAAAAAACGTTGAAAACATAATACTGTAATTAGATACAATTCAGCTTCCATTCCATATATATTCGAAAGATTCCTCCTCCTCAGTATTTATTACTAAGGACATTTGCATGAATGCATGATCTTTATCCCTCAGGGTTCATCTACCTCTATAGCTGACTCCCTACTTCAAGTCATAATCCTCTGTTGTGACATCACAGTTTGTTGCCATGGGAGTAACTGTGATGTCACAAGCAGTGCATTATGATCTCAGGTAGGGAGAAGGCAACAGGAATAGATAAACTCTTCAGGAGCAAAGATCCTGTTTTCATGCAGATGACCTCAGTAATAAATAATAGGGAGGAGGAATACAGAACTAATGTGAAATACAAGCCAAACTGTGTCTGAATATTATGTTTTGTTAAAGTTCTCCTGAAGGTGTCAGCTGCTGTTTAATAAGGAAGCAAGATCACTACCCAGCCCAGGATTAGTGCACTCAGAGGTGATCATGACCCTCTACCACTACCTCTGGAAAAAAAACCTGGTTCTTATAAATAAGCTTTAACGGTATTAAACATAATGGGCAAAAATTGAGACATCCAAGAAATTTACTTATAAATGGGATGGTGTTATATCCGATGTTCTTATAAATGGGCTCCACTGTATTATGTGTTTGTAGATTAAAAGATCTAACTTATTCCCTCTGGTTCAAGAGCTGTGTCTGCCTTTTCTCCTGTGAAAAATGTTATTTACACTGCAAATATGCATGCAGAATACAGACTGAAAGTTAAAATGTGTGTTAAACCAACTGTGAATGACACGTGCATGTATTTTGTGCTTAAAGATAAAGTCCCCTCAACTTATTTTTTGTATACCTGTGTCGTTTGTATGCGTGAACAATGATTCCCTTTTTTGCATCACCTTAATTTCATTGTAATTTAAATATAAATGAGGTTGCTTCACTCAGTTTTGCACTGCTGTGGAAACTTGTTTGTCTTCATTGCAAAGGTCATGAGCCCACTCATGCAAGGCATCATGGGAGTTGATGAAGTATACCTGCTCAAGCCAGAAGTTATACTGTCATTCAGTTCTGTTACTTGTCTTGTGAAGTCTCTGTATTCTTTAAAAAACACTTTTTTCTAGCTCAGACACACTTTAAACTACAGAAAACAGAAGGGAGCTTACTATGTCTTGAAACGTTCTATGGCCAACGTAAGGCAAGAACACACAGACTGCAGAGAACAGCAACAGCACTAATACAGTATAACTACTGCAGGCTTTAGCACTAAAACATCATAAAATTACAGGATGCCTTACGTGGGTCGGGTCATGACCTCTGCAATGGAGTCAAGCAGATTTCCACACCAGGTCAGAAAAGAGTGAAGCAACCCCATTTATATTTAAATTAGGATGAAGTTAGGGGGATGCAACAGAGGGAATTATTGTTCAGGCCTACAAACTACACGGGTATACAGAAAACAGGTTGAAGAGACTTTTCTTTTAAAGGCTCACTTTTTTATATTGAGCTCATGCACATCCTGTCACAGCCTGCCCTTCCTGGCAGGCAACCTCCCAAACCCCTCTGCTACTAGGCTCTCCCCCCCCCCAGCAGCGACAAGCAAAGGGATCCATGGCAGTGAGGCCAGAGAGTGACGACGGTTATTCATGGCTGCCAGCAGACTTCTGTTTTATCTCCCTTGTGTCCCTCTCACCTCCTCAGTGGTGCCATGGAGTCAAGGCTTTGGCACTGGCAGGCATGTGCCACTGACCCCCTAGTGAAGGCGTTAACTCCACAGCCCGCCAAAAGGGGAAACTGCAGTGCTGGACTGTAGCACCATCCCTTCTCAGGATGGGACACACTGCCATAGGAAGTGTGCTTCCCAGCCATGCTGGCAGGCTGCAGCGATCCCAGTCCACTGCTGAATCCAGGTCACCTGCATGCAGCGTGCTTCCCCTGGGCTACCAGGTGACCCTAAAGCCTTACACATTTGTGGGTTGCACATGTTGCCCTTTCCCACTCAAACATAAAGTCACAATGATGGCATTTTTTTTTTGCGTTTACTGTTTATGCCTCCTGGTCATTCAACCTGATAGTAACTGAGGGTATGGCATGGTAAAAGGATGGTCAATACCGTGTTATGATTGCACAGTATACAGTGATATCAGAAGTCATAATATTGATACCATGGGCAATTTTGCATATTGCTTTAAAGTTGGTTTATGGTGCACCATAGTTTTGGGGCCTTTTAACTAATTTTTTGGAAAGTTTTAGGGGGCGATTCTGTCTGCACCAGCTTTCCCCAACACAGCTGTTTAATTACTTCAAGCTGTTTCAGATTTGTAACTGAGGTCATGGTGAGGTATAACTGTTCAATTAACAGAAACAGGTTTCTGCTTGTGGTAAGGTGTATAATAAATGATGCGGGCTTCAAATCTGCCAAAGTTTCGGTGGGCCTGTGGTGTGGTGATGGCATACCGCACTGCCACCTTGGAGGCTGGGGTCTGTATATAATCCCGCACTGCTGCTGGGCAGGAGTGGGGGTGTCGCAGAGTGAGGCACTTGGCTGCTTGGCATTCATCTACCCCCTGCAGAATGACTAAGGCATGATGTTGGCTGTAAAGGCACCTGCCCTCCCAGCCAAAATGTTGGGGTGGGTGACGGGGAACCAAGGAGAAAAAGGGTGGAGGGGGGAAATTTGCCAAGGTTTAGCCAGACTTTCATAAGAATGAGTGAGATGGCGCTTTTCAAAATGGATCTAGACAGCCTAATGAGTTATAGAGCCTTTCATCTCTATGTTACTGCTAGTGGCTGAAAGAAGTTTATCGGGGCTGCCTGATGTCTCACTGGAAGCGAACTGCTCTTCCATGCTGGTGACCTGAGTTCGGGAGCAAACTCAGAGAGCAAGGATCTGTGTGGCATGGGCTATGGAGTACTGGTAAGGGCAGTGCAAGCCAGCCCAGGAAGGGAGAAGTGCGGGTCCACATTATAAACATCTATTCAACTCTTATATTTTGCTAGAGGACACCTTGGTTCCTGTTTAACCCATCTTTCTCAGGGTTTACAGCAGCGTTCTCCCAGTATATTCATGAAGTCCGTATAAAAAAAAAATTTCATCAGGATTTTGTGACTCCACAGTATTTACAGTGATAACAGATTGTGATATCACAAACACAGCAATTGTGAGGTCAGTTAGGGTCAGTCTGATGGTTTTGAATCAGATAGTGGCTTAAGCTACTGTGACCTACTTAAAGGGGAACTAAACATTACAGGGGCCATTCAAACTGTCAAAGGCCCATGAAATAATCTTTGAAATGAGGTGCTGGAATTACCTGTTAACATTAGGAGTCCTGATATATGAATATCTAAATCATCTGTAAATGAAATCAAGGCAGCAGTGATTTTGGGGACTCTAGAGACAGAAAGTGATGTCACTGATGGGCAAGCTGCAATTAACAAGCTACAGCTTGCCGTTCAGTGACATCACTTTCTGTTTGAAGATTCCATGAAATGGCTGCTGCCTTGATTTAATTAACAGATGATTTAGATATTCATATTTCAGGACTCCCGACACCAACAAATAAGCCCCGTACCTCATCTGAAAGATCTTTTCATGGGCTTTCTGAATCTGAGTGGCACCTGTAATGTTCAGTTCCCCTTTAAATGGCTGGTCATGGTATAAAGCCAGAAACCCAATTAAATGCATTTTCTATATATACATAGGAGTATATCCAATAGACGGATTCAAAACATGCAATAACTCACAAGCAGCAGGGCCATGAGTGAGTTATGAAGCTCTTGCTTCCTCAAAAGTGATCAATTTCATTTTTTTTTTTTTATCTTTCTTTTTATCCCCTCTTACCTGCCCTCAGAGCCCACTCCTTCGGGCCATTCATCCCATGCCAGCCTCCTCTGCTCAGGATCTGCCCCTAGAGTGCCTTACCCTTCTGCCCCCACCTGCACAGTGGGGTCTGTCCTGGAATTAGTGGCTTGAATGGCTCGGAACTGTCTTCATCTTGGACCACCGAGGGTGTTTTTCCATTTTTCTGTTGTTCCTTACCCCTAACCATCTGAGACGCCGGCGCGAGGACATATGTCCAGAGAGGTGACATGCTGATGCACATCTCTCCCAAGTGCCCGACAGCGTCTCCCTTCCCCGACTGTGATGAAATGGAGCCACCAACCCCTCATGAGCCCGCGTTTCCACTGACTCTCTTAGGGTGTCGGGTACATACAGCACCCCTGATATCCCCACCCCAGAGGGAGGAGAGCATCCGTTGGGATGCTCAATCCTCCCTCACCCAGCCGACCCCTGCTGACCTGAATCCATTCCTGAACCCGGGTCGCCGGCGTAGCATGAGGTGTGGCATCCAGCACCTCAACTCCTCAGCAACACTGGGCCGGCCGATCAATTGCATATTTAATAGTTCACTGGAGTCAGGCGTGGTACCGCAGGACTGGAGAACAGCACATGTGGTGCCCCTCCACAAAAGTGGTCCCAAGGATGACCCTGGGAATTACAGACCAGTCAGTCTGACCTCAATTGTGTGCAAGCTCATGGAGACTATACTTAAGGAAAGGTTGGTAGAATATCTAGAGGAGTATAGTCTCCAGGATGCGAGGTAGCACAGGTTCATTGGGGGGGAGGTCATGTCAAACAAATCTGATTGACTTCTTTGAGTGGGTCACTGAGACAATAGACAGGGGCCAAGTGGTAGACATCCTCCATCTGGATTTCAGCAAGGCCTTTGACTCTGTGCCCTACAAAAGTTTGATCAGGAAGTTGGTGGATCTCGGGGTTGGGGATAAGATTCCAGATGGGTGGAAAACTGGCTGAGGGACAGAACCCTGAGGGTGGGTGTTGGGGGGGAAGAGTTGTGGGGGGGGGAGTTATCTGGCACCAGAAAGGTCACCAGTGGGGTCCCACGGGGTTCGATTCTGGGGCCAGTGTTATTTAGTGTCTTCATCGATGACACTGGGGATGGCATTAAGGGCAAAATGTGTCTATTTGTGGATGACACCAAGCTCTGCAATAGAGTGAACACAGCTGAAGGAATACAGGACCTACAGGATGATCTGGAAAAGCTGAGGAGGTGGTCCGGGATCTGGCAGCTTGGCTTCAATGCCAAGAAATGCAAAGTTATGCACATTGGAGCCAAGAATCCCAGGACAGAGTACTACCTGAGTGGAATCCAGGTATCTGAATCAGAGGAGGAGAAGGACCTGGGAGTGATGATCACTAGTGATCAGAAGCACTCTGCGCAGTGCAAGAAAGCAGCAGCAAGGGCAAACAAGATGCTGGGATGTATAGCTAGGGGGATCAGTAGTAGGAGAGAGGAGGTTATACTACTGTTGTACAGGTCACTGGTGAGGTCACATCTAGAGTGTGGAGTTCAGTACTGGTGCCCACACATCAAAAGGGATATTAACCTGCTGGAGAAGGTCCAGAGAAGGGCTACAAAGATGACAGTGGGTCAGGAGGCATATGAAGAGAGGTTGTGAGCACTTAACATGCACTCCCTGGAGGAGAGGAAAGGAAAGAGAGAAGCTACACGACTGGGACCTTCATGTACTCGAAAGGGATAAATAAGGTGGCTAAGGAGGGTCTCTTTAAGCTGAGTGACGACCATAACATGAGGGGCACAGTCTTGAGCTGGAGGGGGAAGTTTAGGAAGGAGGTCAGGAAGCACTTCTTCACAGAGAGGGTGGTGGATACTTGGAATGCGCTGCCAGAAGAGGTGGTCTCGTTTAAGACAGTGGGCAGTTTCAAGAGAGGCTGGGATAGGCTTAGGGGGAAGGTAAGGATCATGGGGAGGATTTCTATGTTTTTAGGATGGGAGGAGTGGGGAGGAGGGGCAGGGACAGTAGCTCAAGCTGTGGACCCTGCAATATGAGCAGACTAGATAGACCAAATGACCTTCTTCTGCTGGCTTCTTCATATGTTGATATATTTTAAGTCAAGCTATTGCGTGTTTGGTTTATACAACTTCAGTTTACTAGTTATAAAATTAAAAGGTGGCTCCATACTAGGGGTAAGACATTGCAGGCTGGAATTACCAAGGCATTTTAAAATGACCACAAAGCCGCACCCACCCTCAAAACCATAACATACTACGTATGTGATAATTCGCCTCCCAGACACATTAAGAAAAAATGTACTTGTCACTCACCAAGATTCAAAAGTCAAAAAGTGCTGGTGCTTTATTACTGCACACCCACAGACAACTTCCATCCATTTCAAGAAGTGACAAAGATACAAATGAACTGGTTTTATGAAAAAGCAGAGCAGGCACACTGCAAACTATACCCGTGTCATCCCAGCACAGAAATGAAAGCACCAGCACTTTTTCAACATTTGATTCTTGGAGTGTGGCTAGTACGTGTTTTCTTAATGCAGCTGGGAGGTGAATTATCCTGTACATAGCATGTTACAGTTTTGAGGGTGGTATGTGCGGCTTTGTGGTAATTTTAAAATAGTTTACTAGTTATAACTTTTAAATGAGCTGATAGTGTGAAGATTTTAGTTTCACTTTGATCTGAATAGCTGGCTTCAGTACTACACAGGGCTACTGTGATGCCCTTTCCTCTGTGAAAACTGTGGTTCAGTAGTCCATTATGATGCAACCAACCATCAAGATAGTAACTGTGACATAACTGACTTGTAAGATAACATGTTGTCTTGTACGCGGAAGTACCAAGATGACACATCTATCTTGCACAGTTTATTTTTACACATCTTGTATAAAAAAAAATTTTTCATATAGGTTTTTTTCCTTCCTGGCCAGTCGCATATCCCAGGGATATACCTTGTTCACAATGATATACTCAGATCAGGCTGAACCAGGCTCTCATTTGGACCGCAGCCACGTTTTTTTCTCCTGCCTCCTTCCGTGGCAGGGGCAGTGCCTCTGTCATCCTCACACAGCTACAGCTTGACTTCAATAGAAGCAAGCTCCCTGGCACAGCTGCAGGGGGCGGTGTGGTGGTGGAAACTGCTGCCAGTCCTCTCCGACTGAGATGCACCGCAGAGCGCAGCTGTCCTGGCCTTGGCCTGGCTGCCAACTTGACCTGCCAGGCTCACTTCTAACCCCAGGTCGTGAACATGGTAGCACAACGCGCTGCTGATGGGCAATTGGGGCAGCCAATAAAAATTACGTTAAACATTTTATTTCAGTATATACTTGCTCTTTACAAGTCAGGTTAGAGTGGAAAGCAAAAGGGGAAGAATCCTACTCATTACTTTTAAATCTAACTTTTAAACTGTAGAAATTCTGCAGTGAAAGGGACGGTAGTATGAATGTAAAACCAGCGCATTAAAACTATAATGCTGTTTAAAAAGGCTTTCAGGCTTCATTAGCCTTTAGGAGGTTACCAGCTGCCAACTGGAAGTCTGTAGAGGTACCCTCACTGGATGTCTAGTTTAAAAGTCTTAGAAAAACTGCCAATAATGAAAGAATGAGCTGTCTGGTGATGGATAGGGTGGATGTTTTTGAGTCAACCTGGTTTACTTTTCTAGTTCTTTCTACGGTCATGGCACGAAGATGTGTATGTCTTAAAAAACTTAAGTGTTTCTTGATATGCTTCAATGAGTACTGACTGGTCTGCTTGTTTTTAATATTATTTGGACTGAAGATGTGTTTTTTTCTCCTGGCTCCTTCCATGGCAGGGGCAGTGCCCGCTGCCATCCTCATACAGCTACAGCTTGCCCTGCAACAGAAACAAGCTCCCTGGCACAGCTGCAGGGGTCAGTGTGGTAGTGGAACCTGCTGCCAAGCCCTCCCCAACCGAGATGCACCGCAGAGCAGCAGCTGTCCTGGCTTTGGCCTGCCTTCCAGCTTGACCTGTCAGGCTCACTTCCAACCCCAGGTCATGAGCGTGGGGTTGCAACTGGATTATGGGATATTTATTGCAGACATTTTTGTGGGCATCAAGAGCAAGATTAGTCTATTTGCAGATGACACAAAGATGGGAGCAGTGGTGGATGACCTGGGGGGGGTGGTGGCAGGGTTTGCAGGAATATCTGTCAAGGCTGAAAAGATGGTCTGACACCTGGCAACTGGGATTCAATTCATAGAAATGCAAGGTGCTGCATTTCAGGGCTAAGAATCCAAGCAGAAACTACCAGCTGGGGGGAGTACAGCTAGCTGAGACTGAGGTGGAGGAGGAGAATGATCTGGGGTGCTCATTACGGGAGCAATGAACAACTCTGCACAGTGTAGGAAGGCAGTGGCAATGGCCAATAAAATATTGAGCTGTATATCAAGGGGTATAACCTTAAGGAGGGGGAGGTGATTCTGCCGTTGTATAGATCACTGGTCAGACCCCACCTGGAGTACAGCATGCAGTTTTGGTGCCCGTATCTAAAGAAGGACATTAGATTACTGGAAGGGGTGCAATGCAGAGCAACAAGGATGATACAGAGTCTGGGGGATTTACCATATGAAAGCAGACTAAGAGAATTGAACGTGTAGTCACTGGAGGAGAGGAGGGATGGGGGGGATATGATCAAGACCTTCAAGTACATGAGAGGAATAAACAGGATAGGCACGGAGGGACTGTTCAAGGGAAGGGTTGGGAGGTACACTCGAGGTTGTGATATGAGATTAGAGGGTGGAAGGCTTAGGAAGGAATTGAGAAGGCACTTTTTTACGGAGAGGGTGTTGGCAGGGTGGAACACGCTACCAGCAGGGGTGGTGGCCTGTAAAACAGTGGGATGCTTCAAGAAGGGCTGGGACAGGACAAAAGGAAGAATCAAGGAGAGGCATGCAGGAAGGGAGGAGGAGGGGCAGCTGTAGAATAGGGTTGCTTGCTGCATAATTGAGCAGACTTGATAGACCAAATGGCCTTTTTCTGCTGGCAGTGTTCATATGTTCACATGTTCATATTAGATTTATAATGTCTGTGTAATATTTTGTTTTTAGCAGAATTATTGGATTGTCAAGGTTACTTGAAATGTAATAAACATTTAACTGCCTTCCCCCCCAAAAAAACAAAAAGGCTCTGGGCTAGTGGCAGCCACTGGTGGAGCATTTCTCCACTACATGGGAGACTCGGGATCAAGTCCCAGTCCCAACTCCCCTGCCCCTGACCAGTGTGGTTTGAAGCAAAGTGTGGATGCATTGAGGGGGCTGAGTATTCCAATGCATCAGCGCCTCCTATGATGGTAGCACTGGTGCTGTGGTTGATCTTGTGAAGTCAGTCAACTCCTCACCCACAGGAGAGTATTGCCAGTGCTCACAGGCCATGCAAAGGATGTAAGAGGCTGTAAAGTAGGAGAAAGAAAGAACATCAGATGCTAGCATGGATGATGACCTGGAAAGTCTGGGGCCCTTCACTGACTAAGGCTGCTCCCTGGAGGCTGGCAGTGTGTGGGCTGACCACTGGGGCCACACTGTTGGAAACGAACCATAAAGAAATCTGGAGGCGGAGCAGGATCTGGACAGGAGTGTCCACGTGAGTACACATGCATGGGGGCAAGACAGGGAATGCGTCAAACTATGATACAAAATTGTCTAAAAGAAAAAGTAATTTTTTAAATGACGTGTTTAGATATGACAAACATGGGAACCTTGTATTCCATATTTTAAAACATACTTATTAATATTTTTAAATCATGCCCCCCTAAGAAGACAAGTCTATAAATAGTAATCAGAGGATGCCAGGGAGGAGGAACAGCTGGACTATGGTGGGCTCTGGATGGGTGAGGGTGACAGGTCAGAGGCACATTCCTCAACCAGTACCACTAAGCCATTCCTCCACCACTCTGGTGAGGCGGGACTGCCAGGAGGAGGCACCTGTGGTAGTGGCCACGGAGGATGTGGTGGTCCTCCAGAGCGGAGACTCCAAGGAGGGAGGAAGAGAACCCCAGAGGAGGAAGAAGCAACTTCTGGAGGGGGACTTGATTGTAAAGGGGACAGATTTGGGAATAGGAAAGGGGGGGAGAGGGAATTCAGGTGCCTACGAGGCGCCTGGCCTGGAGGGATGGGAAGCAGATGTAGAGGATCACTAGGGCAGCAGGATGGGAGGCAGAGCTGGATGTCATTGTCCACCTAGAGACTAATGACTTGGCTAGGGATGGGGCTGAGATAGTGCAGGGGGAACTTAAGGAGCTGGGGAGGGGGTCTTAGACAGGTAGCGCACTCAGTGACTTTGGTTGACATACTGTTTGTCTATGACAGGGAGAGAAGAGGGATCTCCGCAACAAGACCTTCAAGTCATGGTTGGAGGAATGATGCAGAAAGGAGGGGTTCAGCTACATTGGGGACTGGGGACCCACCTGGAGGGATTAAAGGCCTTTATAGGGGTGATGGCCTGCATCCATCCAGGAGGGGAACCGCAGTTCTCAGTGGACAGTACAGATGTTACTTTGATGAACATTTAAAGTAGCTGGGGGGGAGGGAGTGGTGGTGGAGGAAATCAGGGAGGCAGTAACCCCCAAAACTGAAGTAGAAAATAGAGAACTCGGGGAATGGAATCCCCAAGGGTGAAGTATGAAGAAACAAGGCAATAGAAATCAAGGGAATGGGAATGAAGCAGTAACATGAGAGGAGAAAAGAAAGGGCAAAAGCAAGGTACCAAGCAGAGTGGAAGCAAAATCTGGAAGGTCATATGTACAAATGCTAGAAGTCTAGGAAATACAATTTCGGATCTAGAGACCACAATGGCAGAGGTCTACCTGGATACTGTAGCCATTACCGAATCAGAGTGCAATGAAAACCATGATTGAAACATGGCCATACCAAGATATATTCCACTCAGGAGGGACATAGTGCAGAAGGAAGGAGGGTATGTGGTGCTTTATCTGAAGGAAGACATAAAAGCAACTGAGTTGCACGGAACAGAGGGGAGAGCAGAGATACTGTGGGTCACCCTAGAGACATGGAATGGAGCCTCTATTCACACTGGTGTGATCTTCATACTTCCAGCACTAGAGAGAGGAGTTAGATATGGTACTAATGGAAGCCACTGGCAAGATGGCAGAAATGGGGAAGGTGCTGCTGGTGGGGGACTTCAGTCTGCCAGATGTAGATTGGAGCCTCCCAGCTGTGGCTTCAGCTAGAATCAGAGACATCCTGGACTTCAAACAGAGGGCATTCCTCAGAGAACAAGTCAGTGAACCCACTCATGATGGGGCAATGCTGGACCTGGTACTCACTAGCAAAGATAGTGTTTCAGACATCAAGGTGGAGGGCCATCTGGCGAACAGCAATCACCGCACAGTGTAGTTCAATATAAGGACAGCTGCGGCATCAAACCACACAAGGGTGAGGGTCCCAGACTTCAGGAGGGCAGATTTTGTAAAGATAGGTAAATGCCTCATGGATGACCTGATGGTGGGAGGGATGATGTGGGTGGGGTAGAGGAACAATGGGAAAAGATAAAAAGGGCCATAGCGAGGGCAACAAGCCACTGCATCAAGCAAGTGAGCAAAAGCAAGAGGATAAAGAGACCACTATGGTTCTTGAAAGTGGTGGCAGAAAAGGTAAAAGCTAACAGGTTAGCATTCAGAAGGTATGAGACGCAGAGGGAGGAGGATGGAGAAGTGTACCGGGGAAACAGAGGAGAGCAGGGAGGGCAGTAAGTAATGCAAAGACGTAAACAGAAGAGAGAACAGCCAAGGTGGTAATAAAAGGGGACAAGTCTTCTCTTTACATATGTAAGTGAAAAGTGGAAGACCAGGTGTGGGACTGTAAAGTTAAAAAGGTAAGGGGAGGAGGGGGACTGTGCAGAGTGGAACTAGGAAAAGCCAAACACCCTGAACAGATACTTTTGCTCAGCGATGGGGCCAGACAGGCTGCATCCAAGGGTACTGGAGGAGCTCAGTGAGGTACTGGCTGCACCTCTTGCAGTCATATTTAACAGCTCATTGGAAACAGGCATGGTTCCTGAGTCCTGGAGGAAAGCAGATGTAGTCCCACTGCACAAAGGTGGTAGCAGGGAAGAGACTGGCAATTATAGACCAGTCCGTCTGATGTTGCCGGTGGGAAAGTTAATGGAATCACTGTTGAAGGAAAGGATTGTGGAGTATCTTGAATCCAGTGAGTTGTAGGACCTAAGACAGCATGGATTCATTGGGGGGAATGTCAAACAAATCTGATATATTCCTTTGACTGGGTGACAGGGAGCATTATGTGCGGTGGACATGGCCTAGTTAGATTTCACTAAGGCTTTCAACACCATTCACATAGGAGACTAGTAAGCAAGATGGGTAGCTTAGGGGTGGGTCCAAAGGTGGGTAGCTGGGTACGAAATTGGTTAGGGATAGGTGGCAGAGGAGGGTGGTGGTAGACGAGGAAAGGAAAGTGACCAACAGGGTTTCTCAGGAATCAGTGTTGGGACCAGTCCTCTTCAATGCCTTTTGTAAGTGACACTGTAGAGGAGCTGGAAGGAAAGGTCTGCCTCTTTGCAGATGACACCAAATCTGCTGTAGGATGGACACTTGGGGGAGGTGGAAAGGTTGAGTAGTGCCCTGAGAAAACTTGAGGAAAGCTCAAGGGTATGGCATCTGGGATTCAGTGCAAAAAAGTGCACAATAATGCATTTGAGGCACAGAAACCCAGGGGTGGAGTACAAAATGGGTGGGGTAGTACTAATGACCACCAAACAGGAAAGAGACCTGGGGGTAATCATATCAGATGACCTAAAGGTGGCCAGGCAGCGTGACAAGGCAGTTGGGAGGGCTAGTGGGATGCTGGGTGCACAGGGAGGTGTATCGCTAGCAGAAAGAAGGAGGTGGTGTTGCCTCTGTATAGATTGCTAGTAAGACCCCAACCTAGAGTATTGTGTTTAGTTCTGGAGACCACACTTCCAGAAGGACACAGGAAGTCCAGAAGAAGGCAACTAAGATGGTGCAGGGTCTGCATCAAACGCCCTACGATGAGAGATTTAAGTACCTGAATGTGTTCGCACTGGAAGAGAGGAGGTCAGGGGGATATGATAGAGACCTTTTAATACCTAAAGGGTGTAAATCAGGTACGGGGGGAAGTATTTAAAAAAAAAATAGATACTCAAGAATAAGGGGGCATGATATGAAGCTGGAGAGGGGTAAGTTCAGGAAAGATGCGAGGAAGCACTTCTTCACAGAACATTGATGGATTCCTGGAACATTCCAGTGGAGGTCATGAGGGCAAAAACAGTGGTGAGGTTTAAGAATGCATGGGATAGGCACAAGGGAATCTTAGGGGAAAGGAAGAGGGGAAGGGATAATAGACCAGAGATTAAGTAGGATCTTCGGTGATATAGTAGGCAGGGAAAAATGGGCAGACTAAGTGGGTCAAGCAGTCCTTATCTGTCGGCAGATGCTGTTTCAGAAGATGGGATTTGTACAATTATTTTAGAAACCCAATATATTTCCATCAAAAGAACACTTCTGCAGTCCAAATAATACACTGATTCAAGTGTATGATGAATTATTTGAATGAGAGATGGAAAATATAAGAACTGATGAGGGAACTGGACTTCATAACACATTTAAGTCATTCCTCCAGTTGTGAAATACCTCCCTTTCTTACTTCTAACCTATGTATCATATATCTGATCAAAGCACAATTCAATGAAACCACTGATTGTCTTGTCATCTATGAATTCTAATTTGTTTTTCTACATGTTATTTACCGAGGATAGCTCAACTGAGATGCAATATCTCATTTTCAGTGGAGTCCTCCTTCTACCCATTCTCAAAGCTGGATGAACTGGAGCATTGGGAGCTTAAGGGACTTGCTCAAAGTCACACAGTGTGTATCTGGCTCTAGTGGGGTTTGAATCTGTGATCTCCTGTTTCCCAGGCTGGCACTCTAACCACTAGACCACACTGCCTACCGAAAGTAAATAATGCATTGTATAAGCCTAAGGATTAGCAGGTCAAATTTCATGGTGTTTGATTTTAGTTATAGTAACTTGCATTCTATATTCAGTAGTCTCCCCCAGGTCCAGTACCACCCCTGACATCTCCATGACTTCTCCTTCATGGCAGGGGCTCCAGGGGAAGGGCTCCCCACCCCCCGGTGGAACCCTTCTAAGTGAGCTAGGAGCCAGTGTTGAGCAGGCATAAGGACCCAGAGGAATCCAGAAAACCAGGCCATCGTATAGATGGTGCATAGATTTTCTCCCTGCCCTCCCTCCTCCCCTTGGCATTTGTGTAGTGGGATCAGGCCTAGGATGCATACAGCGATGTTCTGAGGATACAGCAAGCTCTCCCATCCCACTGCAGGGTCACTACAGCACTGGGTGCTCAGCACCATCCCACTTTCACTACAATGGACTGTCGAGCAGCAGGTGCTGTGGCCAGGTCTACATCCTGATGTGACACTGCAGGCTCGCTCACAGACTTGGATCACCTGCATGGCTCATTGGGTGGCCCTATAAATGCTGATTTAAAAAAAAAAAAAATTATAAAAGTAAATGTTGCAAACTGACATATATTAGCCAGCCTAAATGTTCTTGGTGATTTGCATATTTATCCCACAATGCAACTATGTGTGATCTTGTATTTCTTTGTAGCCTGGCTTTGTTGCCAGTGCCCTTTTTGGGAAACCCTTGCCTCCGTGCTTTTGTGCCGAGGTTCTTTGTCTTTTTAGCCTGACATATATTAGCATGTAGTGGGGGTACCAAAAGGAACAAATTAGAAAAACAAAATGTTAATAAGAGCTTATCAAAACAAGGGCATGGGACAGGGAATAGGGGAGAGTGAGGGTGTGAGGGGGCGGCAGTGGGATGACAAAGGGGAGGGGGGTGGGGCAGCTGTAAACTAGGGGTGCTAGCTGCACACTCGAGCAGACTTAGGTAGACCAGATGGTCTGTTTCTGCTGGCACATTCATATGTTCATAAAACTTATTTAAGAGTCTTTTTTTGGTTTGTTTTATTCTTTGGTAACCAGGTAGGGCCCAGTAGGCACAAGTGCCTGTTTTCAGGGGTGACCCGGGAGTACTGGGGAGGTTAAGTGGCTCACGAGTTACACAGTATGCAAGTGGAGGTTTAGGGAATCAAACCCAGGTCTGCTGGATGTACCAAGCTCATTTGCAGTTCATCACTCTAACCTCTAGGCTATACTGCCAGCCCCAGGGTATTGCAGTAATTACAAATGCAATTGGCCACAAGTAATACAATGTTTTTTTTTAACTGTTTATGCCCCCACCGTGTCTCTAGTTCTAGCCACCCTCAGGAATACCCCTAGTGCACCCAATCCCCCCTGTACCCCTTACCTGGATGCCAGCCTCCACAGAAGCTTGGTTATCTCTTCCCCCAAGGCTTGTAAATCATCAGGCGGCATCCCAGATGGTGGTTCTTGGCCCACATATACCAGGGTCCATTGTCTCTGGAGCTAGGGCCATTTTCATGTTTGCTGCTGTCCTCTGGGAAGTTGGGTGCACTACTGTCAAGGGCACATGCACATAAAATGTACCTGTGTGCTGACATCCATGATGACCTACCCTCAAATCGCAATACCGCCAGTGGGCATCCAGGTGGCAGTATCGTGGTGGAGGACGTTAGCCTCCATCCACAGAGGAGCACAGTGTCCTCTGGAACCCTCAACCCTCCCTCCCCAGGCTGGCCCTGATGGCCGAGGCTTTTTCCCCGAACCTGGGTTGCCAATGTTGTGAGTTGTGGCCCTATCCCTGCCCAAGCAGGCTGGCTCTCAAGAGCATTTATTTTCGAAAGATATTATGCCAGAGACACAAAAAGGAGAAACTCTCAAACTGGACACATACAAACTGTAAGAAAATGCCAGCTCTGGTTTCGCTGCTTATACAGTATCTTAATGGTACTGGAATGTTGTAATGAATAATGAAAGAGACAAATCGCTAGAGGGAATCCCTGTGCTCTCATGAAGATGCTGGCACCAGTTCCCCCCTTACATCCCATGAGTCCATTCCTTGTGGCCCAACTAGAGGCATCTTTCAGGTCAGTATCTCTGGCCAACAAGGGCAAGGCATGCCTTTGATGTGGCCTGGATGCTGGATGAAGAGGAGCAAAACGTGAACCAGAATTGGTGTGTCGGTTTCCTCAGAACAACCATTATGATGCTGTTTGTTGTGCAGACCCTAGGCAGTATTACTGAGTCACTGTATTCATCAGTATCGAGTATTAAAAGGAATCTGGAGTGCATGTCAAACGGCAAGGCTAATTGTGGTGCTTCGGAAGTCATGCCACAGATTCTGTCACTGCATGCACTTGTGTAGGTGACTAGTCGTGATGTTGCAGCATGCACAAGCAATGATAATCACTCCTTGTTTGTTTTTTTATTTACCTGAAATAACATCACAACGAAGAGAAGGCAGACAAACCATGAGGTTATAATAAGCAAATTACTGTATTTTAGGTCGCTCTCAACACTAAAAAAAAATAGAAAATGGAGGACTCTTAATTGACTGCTGCCTGGTAACAGGCAGTGACCAACAGGCACTGCGCACTATATTGTATTCTTGCACACTTGTCCACATATTGGTGCGATGAACCAAGCTGCTGTTTACCTACTTGTTCACCACATTGCTCTTGTACCTGTAATGTTGTATGTGTAACCACACTCTAATGTCTTACGCTCAGTAGATAAAGAATTAGCCAATTCAATTTTTAGAAGGAATTCACCTGCCTGCCTGACAATAGAAAATATAACCCATGTATATAGTTGTAGAAATATCTACTGGCTTTTAGCTGTAAAGATACTGCCCTGCCCCAGCCCACTGGAATGGTTAATAAAAATATGGAGAGTTGGCCACCAGTTTGACCCAGCAATTCAGTGCACAGAATAGGGACCAGGCAGGGTAACCATGCCACTGGCAGGGTTTCCGAGATGGGAAGGGTTGGCATTCAAAAGTGAAAACTGGAGAAACAAGGCAGTGCACTGGACACATTAAAGGAGTGTGGTAACCTGTACTAGAGACAGTAGTTGTGAAAAGATTGGTTTATTAGAAATTAGTTTACTTCCCAGTGAGAATCCGACAATGTCATATCAAGAAAAGAAAAATGCAGTTTTTAACACAAAGGGAAAAATAATACTGACAAATACAGTGAAAGTACATCTTTATATTTTTCAATGGAAAAACTGTTTATGTTGCAGTTACACTAGTATAACATTTAATTTGAATATCAGCTGGCAAAAGGTGGGTCATGTGATTTTGACAGAATACTTCTTTCCAACCCAGTGTACTCTCTTTTGGAGAATTTTATAAGCACAGAAAGTTAATGAGATTCTTTACAGCAATGAAAGGTGCCTTACTGGTAATCCATGTCTAGTCCCCATACCCAAAGGCACCTCCTTTTTGGGAGGGCAAGTAGCCAGGATGGCTCACAAACATCGTCCGACCCGGGCGTTGTTATGCAATGCCAGATCTATTAAGAACAAAACTGCACTTATTGCAGATTTGTAGGAATAACGGATCTGGTCTGCATCACCGAGACTTGGTTAGATGGAAATGCTGCCCCAATTTTGGAGGCAGCTATTCCTCCCGGTACTCGGTGATACATCATCGAGTTGGATCGCAGGGGTGGGAGGGGTAGTGGTCTGTTTCAAGACTGAATTGGGCCTCACTGGTGTGTACCAGTTGAGGAGGCTGAATCATTTGAGTGCACTGTGGTAACTGGTGTGGGGTGCAGGATAGCTCTTATTTAACGTCCACCAGGGGATGAAAAGCTGTTCCTGCAGGAAGTAGCAGACTTCATCACCGACATGGCATTGGAGTCGCCTAGACTGATGGTTCTGGGCGACTTCAATACCTGGGTTGATGACGAATCCGTGCTTTTTGGACAACACTTCCTCCAGTTGATGATATCACTGGGCTTTACACAGGTAGTTTCCTCAGCTACCCATAATGGTGGTCACTCTCTTGATTTGGTCTTCCTCCTGGGGATCAAGGTCTCCGGTTTGGGGGTGGAACCTATCGGTTGGTCCGATCGCTACACTGTGAGGTTCAATTTTTCTGCCCCCCTGAGTAGGTCTGCCCCTGTGGAGATGGTCAGTTACTGCCCTTTGCGGGACATGGTCCCTGAAGACCTGGCAGTGGCGATTGACCTCTTGGTGTTTGGTGAGACCAGTATAGGTCCAGAGCAGTTAGTCATGGCCTATAATAAGGTTATTTCTTCAGCTCTTGACCAGATTGCTCCTCTCCATGTTCACCCCCTTCCGCTTCACCCTTGGGCCCCATGGTTTGATGGGTCTCTGAGGGAGTTGTGGAGGTTGGAACACAGGTTAGAACATCTCTGGCGGAAATCCACCTTGGATGCCAACCATCTTATTTTGTTAGAGCATTATCAACTCTATCAATCAACAATCTCCCATAAGAAGGCAGAATTCCTGTCCAGGGAAATTGCTGTTGCTAGGAATCGAAGGGCTCAACTCTTCCGAACTGTGGACAGGTTGTATAGCCCAGCCTGTCTGCAGCTCCGTTGATTTTTTTCACAAATGTACTGCGATGAGAGCACTCAATTCTTTGCAAATAGGTGGCAGACATCAGGCAGGAGATCCGTCCATTCCTTTCTATGGGAGATGCGGTTAGTCGGCGCTCAGTCACTATGCCCAGTGTTTCCTGGAGTACCTTTGACCTGCCGGAGTTCGTTGACATTATGAGGATTGTCCAGGGGATGTGCCCCACATGCTGTAGTTTAGACCCAGGCCCTACTTCCCTAAATTTGGGTTGTAGTGATATCATTGGCCCGGTCTTAGCTCAGATTGTCTAGTCCTCCTTGGAATCGGGTGAGTTTCCAAGCTCCCTGAAGGAGGCAGTGGTGACACCTCTTCTGAAGAAAGCTTCTTTTTTGACCCGGAGACTCTAGCGAACTACAGACCTATCTCAAACCTTCCTTTTGTGGGAAAGGTTATCAAGAAAGTGGTGGCAACTCAACTGGAGAACCATTTAACCATGCATAATTTAAACAAACCTCTCCAATCGGGTTTTCATAAGAGGCATAGTACTGAGACTGCTCTGGTTCGGGGGTGCTCAATGATCTCCTGATGGCGAGAGATTGGAGAAACCGTTCCATCTTGGTACTCCTTGATCTCTCTTCAGCTTTTGAAACTGTGGACCATGGGGTCCTGCTCGAGCACCTGAGGTCCATCTGTGGGCTGACTGGAACAGTGCTCAGATGGTTTTCATCCTTCCTCACCGGTAGAACTCAGAGAGTTGTCTCTGGAATATTTTCTTCTGAGTCTTTCTCTCTGCCTTGTGGGGTGCCCCAGGGCTCGGTGCTGTCCCCCATGTTGTTTGCAGTGTATATGCTGCCCCATAGAGACATTGTAAGATGGTATGGGCTGAGGTTTCACTGCTATGCTGATGATACTCAGCTCTACCTGTCTTTTGCCCCCGACCAGGTTTGTGCTGTCTCAGTATTTAACAGCTGCCTCGTTGAAATCCAAGATTGGATGAGTTCCAGCAGGTTAAAGTTGAATGCAGGAAAGACCGAGGTTTTGGTGGTGGACCCGGGTCACAGGACAGAGGGGCTGAGGACTGATTTTGCCTCTGGTTTATTTCTGGGGGGCACTCAGATCCTTACCTCTGAACAAGTGCATGACCTGGGAGTGATACTTGACAATGGGCTGACCCTTCATCATCAGGTGTCGGCAGTCATCAAGTTAGCCTTTTACCATCTTAGAAACATTGCCAGGATCAAGCACCTCGTTCCATCCAGTGATCTGCCCATTTTGGTCCACGCCTTTGTGACCTCGCGCCTTGACTATTGTAACTCCCTTTACTTAGGGCTCCCTGGGGTTGATATCTGCTGCTTGCAGCTAGTGCAGAATGCTGCTACACGTTTACTGACTGGGGTATCAAGGAGATCTCATATTACCCCAGTGCTGCGCGATCTGCACTGGCTGCCGGTTCAGTGACAGATCACCTTTAAGGTAGGTTTATTTACCTACAAAGCCCTACACGGACTGGGTCCTGACTATGTGAAAGAGCATCTGATTCCCTACACCCCTGTGAGATAGCTCTGCTCGGCTGACGAGGGGTAGCTGGAGATTCCGAGGGTTAGTCTGAAGTCATCTGGAGCTTGGGCTTTTATGTTTGTTGCCCCTACCCTCTGGAATTCTCTACCACGTCTGCTATGGGAATGCATGACAGTGGGGAGCTTCATGCAGGCACTGAAGACTTTTCTATGGAACAAAGCTTTTCCTGATTTTCTATAATTTTATTCATATTTATTGTTTTATGGAATCTGTATGTATTTGTGAAGTGCCTTGACATTTTGAAAGGCGCTATATTAAATAAAGTTATTATTATTATTGTTGGGAGAGGGGCTATGTAATACCAGGTAGTCATATTCCTGAACAGTGAAGGCAGATAGCAGACCTATCAAAGTTAATGTAAAGAGTCACCCAGGCTAGCCCAGTGGGCGTGGCGGAACTGTACTGTCACCTGGAAGAGCCCTGTTCATGAGCAGAAATAAGCATTCTGCTGTGGCGCTGGCAGATCACAGGGATGCTCTTTAAAGGATGGAGGATGCAAGGTAGGGGTGAGTGAACCATTTGAGATCCAGACTGGCCCTGAGACAGGTTGATCTGGATCAGATCGGTCAAAGTCCCGGAGATCCAGGTCGGAATCAGAACTAGGTCACAGCCACCACACCCATCCCTAGTACGGGCCTCATGGTGGTTGCCCACCTCATATCAACCAACTCTGAAGCAACACTGGCATTGTCGGCAAAGGTAGCTTCACACCCAGCCAGCCAAAAAGTAAGGTGCTGCCAGGGTGATTCAGATATCTGCAGGGGAGTAGCCAATCAAAGACAAATTCATTTTTGTTACTTTCATTATTCATTTTTCACGGAAGAGTTAGCACCCTCTCCATCTGTAAATGATTCTGGAAGCCTTTTGGCGAAACATATTTTTTCTTTCTTTTCTCTCTGTAGCTGGTGTTGGGCAGAGATACATCAGTCCTCAGGATACATATGAATTAAACAGAAAGATTTTTGATGTTTGCTGCTGTTTGCTTATTATTAAGTAATAAGGAACTCCTGGTTAAGACAACATGCTGAAACATTGCCAAACCTGCAGTGTGATTGGCCAGTGCTTGCCAAGATAGAAGTCCCAGCAGAGTATCCTTGTAGGTTTCACAGATTCATTCAGCAGTATTAGTCAAATTATTGTTGCTGGGACACCATGTTATATTTTATAGCTATATCGAGCTGTGGGGGACTTCTTAATTAAACAATACCAAAATGTTTTTTAGATTGTAGATATGGGTAAAGTGATAGTTAACTATAAATGACGTTGCAATGAGGATGCTGCTTGAGGAAATGATTGATCAGCGAGTTAAAAAAAAATTGAAAAACACAAGTGCTGGCCAGTTGCCATGGCCACAGTGCATCAGACTGGTGTCTGGGGACCAGGGTTTTTGCCCAAGCTCTAGAATTTCACTGTGGTTGAGGCTTGGAACATTGCCATGGTGAGGTGCTTTACTTGGGGGGAGGGGGGCAGGGTGTGGGGTGATCTGGCAATCATGCATCCTCTTCCAGTTAATCAAGGAGCATAGCTGATGTCAGCTGTGAAGGTAGTCATTCTCCCTGCTGGAGGAAGTGTACAGCTCTGGTGACTCCATTTTTAGGGAGTGGGAAAAATGGCTGATAAAGGAGGGTGAAAAAAATAATTAAAGTAAAATAGAAAGACAATTAATAGGCAATGTTTGCTTGTTTGCTTTAAATATATACTTGCCATAGTGAAGACATGCATTTGATCTCTTCACCTATCAAAGCCATTCAGGACAGGTCAAAGGAAGAGCACTAAACTGTAAAATTAGAGATCACAGGATCAGAATCCAATCACAGCCACTGCACCACTGTGACCCTGAGCAAATTACGTGACCTCCCTGCGCTGTAATCCTGCCAGCTATAAAACTGGTTGCAGTCAGGGCACCACTGAAAACAAGATGCTGCATCCCAACTGGACTATCCAGGATAAATACATTTACAAATAAACAGTACATTATGAGCGGAACTAATGCCTACCCATCAACAGAGCTTCACAGACAGGAAGCTGGTTTAAGGTTGCAGCCACCCTACAGGCGGGTTTTGACATGCTGAATAGTACTTGAATTCAAAAGAAGGGACTGGAAATCCCTAGTGAGAAACTGGTTGATTAAAAGGATAAAATGGGTTTGCAATTCTTATTTCCTTCTTAGGTCACAAGTGTGCCTTAGTTTTTGTTTTGTTTTTGTCAGTGACTGGGTTTGATCCATAAAAGTACTGCTGTGCATAAACCAGTTAGTTCTCTCTAGTCTACAGTTCCACACATTGGTACTCACAGTCGTTTGATGCCAGACTCTGGCTGCGTTCCTGGTTTCTGCTGAATTATTCTGGGTGGTAGAGACTGAGTGTGTCCTGTCTCCTCTTCTATTTCCTCACTACAAAAACAGCATAGATTTTTTTTTATTGGGGTACCAGTAATGAAAACAGAACCAGCCATAGATGAAGCAGTTTTACTACCAAAACTGTGAAACTAGAGTGGGATGCTCATGAAATCATATTTTTACCTTCATAGATTTCCACTCCTTCTTGCGCATCTCTCTAAGTAACAGAGCTGTATTTTCATGGTCAAACATGAGAATGGCATTGTTCAGCCAGGGTTCTCTTCACATATGTAGCACATTTTGGCAATCTTGATTGTGTTTGGCAGGACAGTTAGTCTCACAGATGAGCTATTGTTTCCCCGCACCCTACTCACTGACCCAACCAAGCCCAGAGGGAAGACTAAGAGAGATGGCCAGATCTGCAGTGTTGGAATCCCATTCTCAAAGACCTCTTCACCCCATGTGTGGTAAAACCTGTGGTTTAACTCAGTTGCCCCATGTTTTGTGGCAGCCATTAAGTAGCACAGTAGTCTTCAACCAGTGGCGAAGCAGCATAAAAAAGTCTGGTGGCCAAAGAGCCAGTAAACCAAAATCTTCTGTGGTCAAAATTCCTATAATACTGGCCACTTCATGCAGTTGTACAGGGTATAGGCACCCAAAACCTTGTGCCACTATGACCACATAGAATCTATTCCCTCCAACAGCACTTACAGAAGTTTGAACATTGCTCTGCCTTTATACAAAATGCTGCCACATAATTTGTACTGGCTACTAATGAATTTTAGTGGCCTAAGGTCTCCTTGTTACTAGATTTATTACAGTCTGGGCAAACCAGTCATCAAGTAATTTAAGGAGCTGCTGATGCCTCAAAACAAACTTTAACAAACATTATATGTAGGTACAAGTCAGCTGTATTCTATATATAATGTATGGGAGAGGGTTATTAAGGATGGAATTCAATGAATTCCTAGCCTTGTTATGCTATCATTGCGATGTAAAGAGGTTGTTATACCTTCTTGAGTACATCACAATGATAGCAAAACAACATCAGTGACTTTGCGCAAGCATGTCCCTCTCTTACTTCAAATCCAACGGTCACGTGAGAGCTGGCCCTAAAGGAGAGCAAGCGCAAGGCAATAAAATGGAAAAGTAAGGACAGATTTCGTTTATCTGGTGCCCATACACTATAAAAGACAATGGATGGGCACCAGTTAACACGGAGTTCCCTTCACGAGGTTATCATGCACGAGCTTCACTCTTGAGGTTTACTAGGTTGTCATGACAACCTCTTGAAGGGAACACAGCATTGTTATTAACTGGTGCCCATCCATTATCCTCTATATTGTCTATATATTTCTCCTCCCCATTATTTATTACTGAGGAAATTTGCATGAATACATGATCTTTATCCATTAGAGTTCATCTGCCTCTATAGCTTATTCTGTACTCAAAGTTATAAGCTTCTAGCCGGCCCAGTGGTGCTGAAGGTGGAGGCACTGGATATCACACCTCGCGCCGTGCCAGCAACCCAGGTTCTGGAACAAGCCCAAGCTGCCAGGGGTCAGCAGGGGAGAGAGAGGATTGAGCATCCAGAGGACTGCTCTCCTCTCCCGGGGGGATCCAGGGTTTAGCCCGGCACTGCAGTGGCCCCTGGTGGAGACTGGAGGCATTGCACCACTCAGGGCTTAGTTAGCGGGTTGCAGAGCCACGGCAGACATCCCTGGCGTCATTGCATGCCCGGGCTCTGCTGGGTGGGAGGGGGTGAGGCCGTAACCATAAGTTACCAGAAAAACCATCTGCCTCCTTTTTTTTTTAATCCTGTCAGATTTCTTTTTCATCTCTAAATGGCCCCCATCCAACCGACTCCCCTAGCCCCATCACCTGGAATTACCAGGGCTTAGTTTTGCCCGGCCCAGGTGAGGCACCTGCGGGGAGTTGGTTCTCATCCTGCCACTGGCATTTTTCATCCTCCATTTTCTTCCAAGGGCCCCAGGAGAATGGCGCATGCACGTGGAGGCTTGTATGTGCCTTCGGCCCCGGTAATGACCCCCTTCTGCCCACCCCATTGGCCTAATGCCGGCACCCTGTGGCCTGCACTGTCTCCTGGCCTCCACCAGGGGGCAGCCATTGCCGAGGGATGCTACTTCCCCCATCCCCAAAGAGGAAAGCTGCCTGCTGGCAGCTCCATCCAGCTCCGCACTCCCACCCACTTTGCCGACCTCTGGCAACCCGGGCTCGTTCCTGAACCCGGGTCACCGGCATGGGTCGAGGTAAGAAGCCCTCTGCCTCCTGATAGGTGATGGAGGGTCCGGGGGTGCCTGCCTACCATGCCCAATGTTGGGCTCCTCCTCTCGCTTCTCTGCTCTCCTCCATCTGAGGGTGCCCGACTGGATTCTAGATAGAGCGCCAGGAGAAGTATCTGGCGGTCCCACCTCGGGGGACTCAAAGCTGGGGGGCTGGGTGGCCATTGGGAATGGCTGGAGAGTCCGACCCCTGGAGGAGCAAGAGGGAGCTTCAGGCAGGTGGGATCAAGGTGGTCACCGTGAGTCTACTCCTGAAAGAGTTCAGGAGGTAAAGTGATAAAGTGTGAAAAAAAAAAAAAAAAGTTATAGGCTTCTGTTGTGCCCTCACAGTCTGTTGCCATGGCAATACCTGTGATGTCACAAGCAGTGTATTATGGCCTCAAGTAGGGAATAAGCAACAGGAATGGATGAACTCTTCAGCAGCAAAGATCCTGTTTTCAAGCAAATGACCTCAGCAACAAATAATGGGGAGGAGAAATATACAGAACTAATGTGAAATGTAAGCTGAACTGAGTCTAAATATTATGTTTTGTTAAAGTTATCTTTTAGGCGTCAGCAGTAGAAACACAGAAACATAGATTCTGACAGCAGGTAAGGACCACCAGGCCCATCCAGTCTGCCCTTTTTTTCCCAATATATTAAAAAATACTGCAGATCCTGCTTGATCTCCAGCTTCACCTCCTCTTTTTGAACTGCTAAGGTTTCCCAATGTCTATCCCATGCAGTTCTGAATTCCCCTACCAACTTTGGCCCCACCACATCTGCTGGGAGGCTGTTCCATGATTCCACTACCCAGTCCATGAAGAAGTACTTCCTCACTTTGTCCTGTAGTCTACCCCCTTCCAGTTTCTTGTCATGTCCTCTTGTTCTAGAGCATCTTTTCTTCTGAAAGAGGATGCCCTCCTGTACCATATGTATTCCCTTTAGGTACTTGAGGGTCTCTATCATGTCACCTCTCTCCCTCCACTCCTCCATGGTATACATATTGATTTCCTCCAATCTCTCCTCGTATGACCTTTGGTGCAGGCCCTGCACCATTTTGGTTGCCCTTCTTTGAACTGCCTCTACCTTGTCTATGTCCTTCTGGAGATGCGGCCTCCAGAACTGGGCACTGTACTCACCAAGGACCTATACAGTAGCATCACCACCTCTTTTCTTCTGCTGGTGACACCTCTCTCCCTAATCACCCCAGCATCTCATTGACTCTCCCCACTGCCTTGGCACATTGTTTGGCCACATTTAGGTCATCAGATATGATCACCCCTAGATCTCTGTCCTGTTTTGTGGCCTCTAATAACACTCCACCCATCATGTAATCCTCCCCTGGGTTCCTGCGCCCTAAGTGCATGATCTTGCACTTCTTCGCACCGAGTTTCAGCTGCCACACTCTGGACCATTCCTTCAGTTTAGCTAGGTCACTTTTCATTTTCTCCACCCCTCCCGGACTGTCTACCCTGTTGCAGATCTTAGTGTCATCTGCAAAGAGGAATACCTTCCTCTCCAGCCCCTCTGCAATGTCACTGATGAAGATATTAAACAGTACTGACCCAAGAACTGATCCCTGTGGCAACCCACTGGTCACTCTCCCTACTTTGGATTGAGCTCCATTTACCACCACCCTCTGTGTTCTACCCCTCAACCAATTTCCAACTCAGTTCACCACCTTGTGACCCAACCCCAGGCTACTCAGCTTGTTCACAAGCCTCCTATGTGGAACGGTGTTGAACACCTTGCTGAAGTCAAGGTAGGCTATATTCTTCGCTCTCCCCTGATCCACTTCCCTGGTCACCCAGTCAAAGAACTCTACCAGATTTGTTTGACATGACTTTCCTGACATAAATCCGTGCTACCTCAGATCTTGTGCTCCGCTAGATTCAAGGTGCTCCATTATCCTTTCTTTTAACAGCAATTTCATAATTTTCTCCAACACCGAGGTCAGACTGACAGGTCTATAGTTACCAGCCTCCTCCCTGCTCCCACTCTTGTGGAGAGGGACCACGTTGCCCCTTCTCCAGTCCCCTGGAGCCACTCCTGTATCTAGTGAGCTGTTGAGCAGGGATGTCTGTGGTGCAGCCAGCACCTCCCTTAATTCCTTTAGTATCCTAGGGTGTATCCCGTCTGGCCCCATTGCCTTGTCCACCTTCAGTTGTGTGAGTTCTTTTAGGACTATTTCTCCTGTAAACAGACTATTGCCCACCTCCCTTCCAACTCTGATTTTTAGTTGTGGTCCCTCCCCTTCATCGTCCTCTGTGAAAACTGAACAGCAATATTTGTTCAGGATTGATGCCTTATCCTGGTCCCCTTCCACTCCCACTCCCACTCCTTCCTCTCATTTTAGCGCAACAATCCCCCCCCCTCGTCTTTCTCCTTTTGCTAATGTATCTATAAAACATCTTGTCCCCTTTCTTAACTTCTGTTATTTTCTTCTCTGTCTTCACCTTGGCACTCCTGACAGCTTCCCCTGCCTCCCTTTGCTTTTCTAGATACATTGCCCTGTCCTCCTCCTTCTGTGACTCCTTATATTTAGTGAAAGCCATCTTTTTCTCCTTTACTTTCCTGGCCACTTCCTGCGAGAACCACTGTGGCTTTCTTTTCCTCTTGCCCATGTCTATTTCCCAAATGCAAATGTTTGTTGCTTACACTATGGCTCCTTTTAGCTGGGGCCCATAGTTCCTCTACTCCACCCCCCCCCCACCTTCCTCTGCTAGGGCGTCTTTGAGAAACAACCCCATCCTTGTGAAGTCTGCCCTCCTGAAGTCCGGAACCCTTGCTTTTGTGTGGTGTGACCCTGTTGCAGTACTCATATTGAACCACACAGTGCGATGGTCACTGGACCCCAAATCCAGTAAACAACTCAACTCCAAACAAATAAGCAAATTCATCTTTCAACAGTCAAAATGCAATAATGGACATTTAAAAATCAAAAAAGTATTTTCTGTTGTTTTTTTTTACACATTTTTTCAGGTTAAGTACTATGGTGTGTTACTTAGACTTGGAGTCTGAGTAGAAATCATTGCATCTCTTGTGCGATTTCTTTGGGAGTAAAGGAATCCATTCCCTGAGGTTAGTGTTTTTTTTTTTTTGGAAAAAATTATAAACTCTGTGACCAGTTACTAACACTATTTATTCTGTTATGTTTATGTATGAGGAGCTGTAATTGTTAACTGCCGATCCTGAATTGGCACGTGATGCTTCATCTGCTAGCAAATGAGTAGGGGGTAGCTCAGTTCATTTTCCCGTTACTCGCTATAGCAGGAGCGCGAGTCTCATTGTTGCAGCCATGAAACTTGTTCATCGCACTCTATGATACTGTGTAAGAATTAAGCAATAAGGCACTCCTAGAAGTTAGACAGTCGGTCAGTTTAACTTTTAAGCAGATTGTTTAAAGAGGGAGTCTGGCCAAAATCTCTAGCATCAGTAAATTCAGAATTTGGATCAGCATATTCCCAGTCAGCCTCATGCCAAAAATGAGATCTCCAAGTTACTTTGTTTAAAAGTTACAAAATGTACTGCCTGTTCAAAAAAAGGCAAGTTCAGTAAAGAGCTACTGATGATGTCACAACCAGAACTCACAGCCTAGTCCTTCTTGTGAACTACCTTACAAGACTTATTTCTCCCACATTACATACAACTGCAGTTGTATTAATATCTGGAAAAGGAAAGCTGACAATGGGTGAGTCAGGGCATGCATTTCCATAATGTGCAGATGCAAGGTACAGTACTTAAGAATGTGATGGGGGGTGGAATACAGTGGCAAACATGACTTTAGAATGCAAAAATATTTGCAATTTTTATAATAGTGCAGGGATGAGATTTTGAAATGTCACCAGACTGCAACTGTGGAATGCAGCAATGACACAATCTCAGAAAGTAGGTGGGACACACAATTTTGAAAAGCGGGCAGGGATGCTAAAGTTCTTAATGTGGCAGTGTCTTATAGTTTTAAAATGTGGCAGAGATACACAATTTTGAAATGCAGGAGACACATAGTTGTGGAAGGTGGTAGGGATATGTAATTTTGTAATGTGTCTTGGATGGATTAATTTGGCATGTGGTGTAGTGATGCAAAATTTCAAAACGTGGTTGGTATGCTTGATTTAAGATTGTGGTGGCAACATTCAATTTCAGAATGCAGCGTGGACACGAAATCTCAGAAAGTGGCAGTGACGTAGTTTCGAATCTGGTAGCCACATGGAATTTCAGAATGAGGCAGGGATGCATAATTTTAGAATGTAACTTGAGCATGCAATTTTTGAATGTGGCTGTGACACTCATCCTCAGAATGTGGTGGGAATGCACATTTTCGGAATGTGACAATGACAGGCAATACTGGAGCATGGAGGTGTACACACAATTTCAGAATGTGGCAGGCAGGTACAATTTAAGAATGTAAAAGAGACATGCAGTTTCGGAATGTGGCAGTGACGCACAATTTCAAAATGTGTCAGTGTTGCTCAGTTTTGGAATGTGGCATTGCCACAGAGTTTTGGAATGTGGTGACACAAATTCAGAATGTGGCAATGACACACAATTTCAGAATGTGGCTGACGCACAATTTCAGAATGTGGCTGATACACAGTTTCAGAATGTGGCACTGATATGCAATTTTGGAATGTGGTGGTGATGCTGATGTACAGTTTTAGAATTTGGCAAAGACGCGCCGTTTCAGAATGTGGTGGTGACATGCAGTTTTGGAATGTGGTTGTGACTCTCAGTTTTGGAATGTGGCGGTGCCGCGTGACTTTGGAATGTGGCGGTGCCGTGTAACTTCAGAATGTGGCAGTGCTGCACAACTTCAGAATGTGGCAGTGCCACACAACTTCGGAACGTGGCAGTCATGCACAACTTTGGAATGTGGCAGTCACGCATGACTTCGGAATGTGCCGGTGACATACGACTTCAGAATGTGGCAGTCATGCACGACTTCGGAATGAGGCAGTCACGCACGACTTTGGAATGTGGTGGTCATGCATGACTTCAGAATGTGATAGTACCACATGACTTTGGAATGTGGCAGTGACACACAACTTCAGAATGTGGCGGTGATGCGTGACTTCGGAATGTGGTGGTGCCACACGATGCTGCATGACTTCAGAATGTGGCAGTGATGCATGACTTCAGAATGTGGCAAATGATGCACAACTTCAGAATGTGGCAGTGCCACATGACTTTGGAATGTGGTGATGCCGCACGACTTTGGAATGTGGTGGTGATGCACAACTTTGGAATATGGCGGTGTTGTGTGACTTCAGAATGTGGCAGTGATGCGCGACTTTGGAATATAGCGGTGCCACACAACTTCAGAATGTGGTGGCGCTGCATGCCGCCACATGACTTCAGAATGTGGCAATGATGCACGACTTCGGAATGTGGCAGTGCCGCATGAATTTAGAATGTGGCGGTGATGCACGACTTCGGAATGTAGCAGTGATGCATGACTTCGGAATGTGGCAATGACACAAGACTTTGGAATGTGGTACCGCATGACTTTGGAATGTGGCAGTGATGCACCGCTTTGAAATGTGGCGGCGATGCACTACTTTGGAATGTGTCGGTGACACACAATTTTGGAATGTGGCGGTGATGTACAGTTTCAGAATGTGGTGATGATGCACAGTTTCAAAATGTGGCAATGACACAATTTTGGAATGTGATGGTGACAGGTTCAGAATGTGGCACTGAAACACAACTTTGGAATGTGGCGTGGATATGCAATTTTGGAATGTAGCAAAGATGCGCTATTTTGGAATATGGCCATCAGCCATTGGAGGATGCCTTGTAGAGAGAAGAAGATGATGTTGGATTGTGGTGGGGATGTGATGCACAATTTTAAAATGTGGTGGAAGCATACAGTTCCGGAATGTGGCAAAGACAAGCAGTTTCAAAATAACAGTGTGCCCTGCCATACTCCAACAGTATACATCCTTACTTATAGTCCAGAATTGCCAGTCCCCACTAAATTATTTGATGTGCGTTCCTGTCACATTCTGAGACTGAGTGTGCCACCGCACTACGAGATGGCACATCCCTGCCACATGCCGAGATTACATGCCACCCCCAACATTCTAAAATTGTGCACCACTTTGGCAGTCTATACCTTGGTTCAGCGCTGCATTCCAAAACCACCTCCTGATGCGTACTAAAGTACAGTACCATGCATCTGAACATTCTGGAAATGCAAGCACTGCAGGCAACCCTGTGTCAGGTTTTGTTTTTTAAATAAATACCACAGATACAGTTTCGATAACTTTGAAGAAATAGGTCCTATAAGGTTGCTGATAGAGAGGACTAGTCTGTGAGTTCTAGTTGTGACATCATCAGTGGCTTTTTACTGAAACTGGCTTTTTTGAACAGGGAGTGAAATCAGGGTTACAAAATAGCCCATAACTTTAAAATGAAGTAACGCAGAAACCTAATTTTTGGAATGAGAGTTACTGAGGGTAGGCTGGTTCTAATTCTGCAATGTAGTACTTTTGACCGGACTCACTCTTTAACTGTCTCTTTAATTAACTCTCATCTCTTAATGGTTTCAAGAAAGGGCTAAAAACATATCAATTAGAGCACTGCCAATGCTCTTGCTACCGCTGAACCATACCCACTTTAGACTAACTTACTCAGTGACTCCCTAAACAATCCTATCCATAATGTGTGGTTCCTGTATCAGACGTATTCCTGCTCATATCTTGTATCTTGTATTTCTGCTGATTGTTTCTAACATACATTGTTCTATTTATGGGTAATTGTTATTTATAATTTACTGTGCGATATACCACATTCCTTGCTTCTTTACCCACATCTGTACCTTCTTGCAGTTTCATGTTATGTACTTTGTAATTTTTGCCTGTAACTAATTCTGGGCCGCCCCTGAAAAAGGGACCTTTGGTCTCAGTGAGCTTACCTGGTTACCAAAATTCAGTAAATAAATAATCACCCCCTTGGGGCAATATGACACTTGGCTGTGTCACGTGTACATTCCACTCCTAGGGGGTGATGGACACACTGTTAATTGAACCACTGGTCATGCCTTATTGCCTCATTCTAACATGATATCACCATGAAGAATCAGTCTGGTGAAATCTAAGGGGAAAAGGAGCAATTCAATCTCAGGGTTTCTGGCTGACAGGCAGCCATGGCTCTAACCACTGTGCCCTACTGGCTGTCATTTTGCAGGCCTGCGATTAGGTATAACTGTGGCATAGACAGAATCTGAATTAGTTAAGCTGGAGAGGTATTCCTGGAATGGTTCGGCTGAGAAACTAATTCTGGACCAGTCAGGCTGGAAAAGTGACTAGCGGGCTGGGAAAGTGATCCCAGGGCAGTTAGGCTGGAGAAGTGATCAAACTGGAAAGTTATCCAGGAGCAGATAGACTAATATAGTAATCTGGGAGTAGTTTGTCTGGGAAGTTATCCTGGAGCAGTTAGGCTGGGAAAGTGATCCTGGGGCAGTTGGGCTAGAAAAGTGATTCGGAAGCAGTTAGGCTGGGAAAATGATCCTGGAGCAGTAGGGCTGGGAAAGTGATCTGAGAGCACTTAGGCTGGGAAAGTGATCCAGGAGCAGCTGAGCTGGGAAAATGATCTGGGGGCAGCTGGGTTGGGAAAGTGATCCTGAAGCAGTTCAACTGGAAACATGATCCAGAAGCAGTTAGGCTGGGAAAGTGATCCTGGAGCAGTAGGGCTGGGAAAGTGATCCGGGAGCGGTTAGGCTGGGAAGGTGATCCAGGAGCAGCTGGGCTGGGAAAGTGATCTGGGAGTGGTTAGGCTGGGAAGGTGATCCAGGAGCAGCTGGGCTGGGAAAGTGATCCGGGAGCAGTTAGGCTGGGAAAGTGATCCTGCAGCACTTAGGCTGGGAAAGTGATTCTGCAGCACTTAGGCTGGGAAAGTGAGTTTTACTTATGCTTGCTAAGGTATGCCTATTTTGTTAGAATCTGCCTGTAAACTGCCTAAAAAAAGCTGTAATACTTGCAAACTGCTCTTGCTAGATTGATTAAGTGAAACAGCCCTTTCTTTTGCCTCTGTAACTGCCGCCCAGACTTTAGCGCACCAAGGAAATCGACCCCTTTCATTTGTAAATTAGTTTTGTCACTGGGTAGCTCGACCATTGTCTGGGACCAGTACTAATTGGCTTCCCTTTCTCTTCCACTTCAACCAAGAACCCTCCAGGGCTCCCAGCTCATCCGCCGCAAGAACCGCGGCCACCGGGCGGTTGGCGCTTCCGAAGTCGCTGCTCAAGACCACTTGCTCGGACTCCTGACCCAGAGAGGTACTTCAAAGCCGCAAATTTTATGCCCACCCACCCATCCCCTCCCTGACCATTATTATATAGACCTCCTTGCCCGCCCTCCCTGCCATTGGCTTTCCTAGAACTCTATTCTCCCCGCCTCCCTAGAACGCCCACAGACATATAAATTTTGGGCTGCTGCTTCAGGTTCAAGTTTCCCATCCTAACTAACCCACTGCAGTCTCCCCTGCCACTTGTCTCAGATCAGATTTGTGACTTCTTATTACTGTCCCTAGTCGCTGTGTCATAGTAAATTCTCCTTGCTCCCTACAAGTGGTTTCAGCACCTACATCCCTTTGCTGACCCTGTGGTGTGTAGCCTTAGCTGGTGATACTTCTTAGATCAGGTTTACGACTTTTCATAACTATCTCTAGTCGCTGTGCCATAGAAACATCTCCTTGCTCCCTTCAAGTGGTATCGGCACCTATATCCCTTTTCAGACCCCATGGCGTGTAGCCTTACCTGGTGATACCTTGCCCAGATTAAGCCCTTACAACTGTTTCTCTTTCTGACCCCCAGACTTTAACCATGGAACTTGCAATCTGGCTCTACCTATTTACTGTCTTATGCACCCTACCCTTATTGGGTACACGCCAGATGGAATGTACCCCAAAGAGGACTCGTATCCCCTACCACAAGAATGTCTACTCATGGAGTCCCTATACAACTTGTGCTATGCCCCCAAGTTGTCGTCCCCACTTTCAGCTGAGTCTCCCTCTCAGACAGCCACCGGCATCTCGTTACCTACCCAAAGAATGTTACCAGCTTGGTCCAGTACCTGCATCTACTGGTGTCATACGGCTAGGATCTTAGCATGTGTATCACTAGGACTGAACAGTACAAAGAATAGGTCCTTGCATTCCTACGCCAATACTTCCACTAGCCAAAGAAGGTTTAGTTCTTCCAAATTACCACTTGTTTCCCTGAGGAAAGTTGTACTCCCCCTCTTGCTATGTTCAGGTAATGTTAAACTTAACCCTGGTCCTATACAAGCAATTCCTTCACCGTCCGAGGTCACGAAGTATAAAGGTATCAGCTTTATGCAAGTTAATGTGTGTAGCCTCTTAAAGAACCTCACCTCAATACAGGCTTGGGCTATCCACATGGAGCTGGATGTACTTGTCATATCTGAATCCTGGCTTCGTCCATCCACACCAGACAAAGAGGTCAATATCCCCAACTATCTGTTATTCAGAGCTGATAGACTAACCAGAGGCATTGGTGTAGCCATCTATGTTAAGGACAAGTTTACGGTGGCTACCCTCGACACTACATCGATTGCCAATGTCTTTGAATGCCTGTCCTTAAAAATCAAAATATCTACATCAATGGCCCTCCGTGTCATAGGACATCACAGACCCCCGTCCTCGGGGTCACAGCTCCTGTCCCACCTATCAGCTACTATGAGTACCGACACAATGGAAACAATTATACTAGGGGACCTTAACTACGACTGGCTGTCAAGTGCATCTCTTCCACTTAAATCCTTCTGTGACTCTCATGGGCTCACTCTACTTATTAATGAACCTACTCATATCAATAAGAAAAACCCTATGAAAAGTACACTATTAGATGTACTTCTAGTAAGCAAACCCCATTTCTTCTCCCATGCTGGGATCTTTTCTGCCAATGTTAGTGACCATTGCTTTATTGCTGGCATAAGAGCAGTCCCTAAACCAACAGCCTCAGCAAAGTTCTCTACCAAAAGATCAAAACAGAATTTTGACCCGCTTGCATATATCAGTGACCTGAAAGCCTCCCTGCTTTGGCAGACCTTTTATTTAGCCAAATCAGTAGAAACAGCATATGCCATTTTCCACAAAATTGTATCCAGCGCTCTTAACACCCACGAACCCTTAGTCAAAACCCACATAAAGGCTAGAAAGTGCCGTTGGTTTACAGCAGACATCAAGGCAACACTATTGAAAAGAGACAAGCTCTGGAAGCTAGTACGCAAATCCCACAAAGCCGAAGACTGGCATCTTTTCAGAACAGCCAGAAACCACTGTATAAAGCTAATTCGGGAAACCAAGTCCAACTTCTATCGCTCTGAACTCGACACTGCCTCCAACTGCTCTACAAAGTTCTGGTCCACAATAAAAGAACTTTCTGGTAATACCACAGGAAACACTCTCCCTCAAAAATTATTTCTGACAATGTAACTATCAACAACAATAAAGAGATACTACAAGCCTTCAACAATCACTTTGCTACTGCAGGGCTAGCTTTTGACAACTCACCTGCATGCAGCCTGTGCTCCCAGCTTACCATACAACCTTCAGAATCTAGTCCCTCAGATGCAGTCTTTTCATTCTCTCCTGCCTCACTAAAAGAGGTCGAAGATCTCCTCCTCCAGTTGGACACCGGAAAAAGTGCTGGCGCTGACACCTTCGATTCATACTACCTAAAGATTGCCTATCATGTCTTGGCCATACCTATTATGCATCTATTTAACATGTCCCTTTCTCAAGGGACCCTCCCCAAACTGTAGAAGACTGCACGTTATTCCATTGTTTAAACCCGGAGACCCCTGTGATCTAAACAACTACAGGCCCATCTCCCTTCTCCTGGTACTATCAAAACTTCTGGAAAAGATCGTGAATGCCCAGCTGAACTCTTTCATAGATGATACTAACCTGCTAAACCCAATGCAATCTGGTTTCAGAACTGAACATAGTACAATCACGGCCTTGGCCAAGGTGACAAATGACTGGCAGCGTGAGCTAGAGAACAAACATTTGTCTGCGCCATTTTTCTAGATCCTAAGTAGGCCTTGACACTGTCAACTACAGCCTCCTTCTTTCTTCTTCATTAAAAGCTATTGGTCTAGATTCTACCTCCTTGCATTGGTTCCACAACTACCTTTCTGATAGGCACCAACAGGTCAAGGCCAAGGTGAACTTCCCCTCAAATCTGTTAAAAGAGGTGTCCTGCAGGATCCATCCTGGGGCCACTCCCTATTTGCCATCTACATCAACAGTATAGACTCAGGCATCAATGAGGCAAAATTCATCTGTTCGCAGATGATACAGTGATCTACCTAAGCTGACAACTCCTGAAACTGCTCAGCGACCTGCAAGCTGATTTCAACATACTTCAATACCAGCTTCTTAGTAAAAAATTGCTGCTTAATGCCAAAAAGACAAAGGCGATGCTATTTTCACCTATTAACCATGCAGCCTACCCAGCTCTACCCCCATCACCACCCTCCTAGGAGAAACCCTGGAATTTGTGCTGAAATTCAAATACCTGGGGGTCTGGCTAGACTTCAAACTCTCATTTGCAGACCACCTGGAGGATTTGTTAAAAAAACCGAGGCAGAGACTAGGTCTCTTCTTCAGGTTAAACCGCCTACTAACTACAGAGGCCAAGAGACAGCAAGTTCAGTCTACGTTCCTTTCCCTAATTGATTACGCCGACTTTACATACAGCCAATGTGCTACTTCATACCTCGGTAAATTGGACATACTTTACCACAGAGCCCTGCGCTACATCACTGGTCTCCCCTTCTCCACCCATCACTGCTTTTTATATGCGGCCATAGGTTGGACCTCCCTACACTACAAACGAAATAAAAATGCAGCTCTCTGGATATACAGAGCTAACACTGGCAAACTTCCGCAGTACTTTGTTGATTGCCTGACTCTCAATATGCCTGGAACCTATGCCCTAAGAAGCTGTTCACTGATTTCTCTGAAAGTGCCCAAAGCCCTAATGCGTTTTGGGAGAGCTGCCATAGGATTCGTTCTACCGTCACTCTGGAATGTGCTACAGAAATCACTGAAATTGAGGACTCCTGTTAGTATTACTGTGTTTAAGTCCTTATGCTCAAAATACATTATAGAAGCCTGCAACTGCTTCCAACGATCCTAGCTCTGGAATGTGCTACAGAAATCACTGAAACTGAGGACTCCTGTTAGTCTCACTGTGTTTAAGACCTTATACTCAAAATACATTACAGAAGCCTGCAACTGCTTCCAATGATCCTAGCTTACTTACACTCCCTTCCACAACCTCCCTGCTTTTCCCATCCTCCTACCTTCTTGTATCAGTGCATAACTTGTCTCTGAGCCACCTACTTATCTACCGCCCTAAATCTCACCCTCCCTCACCCACCTATTCCTTGTATATCCACAGCATCTCATTCCATTGCTAGTATTATCCCAGTTCTAGCACCCCCCTTGGCTGCCCACTTCTCCCGACACATGTCTCCTCGATACACCTGGGTCTTTTTAAACTGACTATGTATGTCTCTTTGTTTGTAGCATCCACTTCAACTAATCTCTTCACTGGACTATAATGCCTTTACCTTACAGGAATACTAAACCATGTATGTTGTTGTATCTGGTATAAATTTTTACTGACTTGCTACCCTATTGTTATGTATACCCTTACCGACTGTCTTTTACCTGAACCCAAATGTATTTTTACTTATCCTGTCTATTGCAGGCCTACCTGTACTGTTGTACTCTTGCATCTACTGTCTATTTGCCTGTATATAAATGCATTGTTACTTGACTTGTGTAATGCAGGTCCACCTTGTAAATGAGCTTGCTTAATGGTGTTCACCAGAATAAATAAAGAATTTGATTGATTGATTGATTTGAGTGATCCTAGAGCACATAGGCTGGGAGAGGGATTCTGGAGCAGTGTTCAGGGAACAATCTACCTACAATCCCTTAAAAACTGTCTGCATCTTTGACTCGATGGACTCTATTTACTAACCCAGGACCTGACATCCCACTGCCAAACCCAAATCTTCTAGTTTAGTGCCAGAGATTGCCACAGTGCCATAAAATGAACTTTTTTTCCCCAGTTCATCCACCTCCCACATGGCCTCTTCCTACTCATCAAGGCTTCAAAGTGCTATACTAGTCTCATCTATCATCTGCAGTGTCCAATATACCCCCACTGTGGGCCTTCCTGGCTTGATTTCTTTTGAAAGAAACCTCAGCATTTGGGTGGGGTGGGGGGTGCACTTGAGGAATCCCTGCTCAAGATGAAGGGGTGCAATACCAGCAACAGGGAAGACATCATGGGCTTGATTTTAGGCCTGCATTGAAGCCATTTTTTGGTGCAGATGCGCTAAACTCCTTTGCTGCAATTGCACCTGATTTTATATTGGCAGGCGCAGTTGCATCAGTTTCTTCAGTTTATGGCAGTTTGCACTAGATATTTGGCACAAACCCCATAAAAACAGTCCCCAAATGGTACAAGTTAGAGCAGGGAAAAGCTGGTCTAACTTACGTTATTTCCTGCTCAGGATTGAAAATCCTGATCGCCAGCCGGGAGAATGCCGTAAGCCCCATGCGCCAAAGGATCAGTGTACCAGGGGCTTGTGGCATTCTCAGGGCTTTGAAAATTGAGCTCCATGCCAGCCCGGCAGTGCTGGAGGTTGAGGTGCTGGTCACTACACTTCACACCATGCCGGCAACCCGGGTTTGAGAATGAGCCCGGGCCACCAGGGGTTGGCAGGGGGAAGAGAGGATCGAGTGTCCAGAGGACTGCTCTCCTCTTTTGGGGGAAGGAGACTTTTCCCACTCATTGACTGCCGTCTGGTGGTGGCTGGAAGGCAGTACAGGTTGGAAGGCATGTACCAATCTCCTTACATTGGTAGGGGCGGGGGACGGGAGAAAGGGAAAAAAATGGTGGAAAAGAGCCTGGCAGGCTCCATGATGGTCCACGGCTTCTGGATTAGATCTCTGGGGAAAGGAGCGAGGAGAAGCCGGTGTCCTCCTCTCTGGCCCTACCGTGGGGGGGTAAGTCATGGCTGGAATTTCCGGGGACTGGCAGAAGCGGCGGAACCGAGAGAGAGAGTCCCTCTGTCAGGAGGGACGTAGCAGCCTGCCAAGGCTCCAAGTTACAAAAACGCAGTAATTAAAAAAAAAAAAAAAAAAAGAAAATTGAGCTCCATGACTGTAAGCACAACTGCACTAATCTCTACGTGCACCTGTAGCGGAGCGAGGCATTTCTTTGCTGTGTGTCTTCCTACCATTCAGCCACCAGAGGGAGCAATCATGCAGCAGGAACAGCCACAACCTCTCCCTTGTGACCCAGCGTTTCCACTCGGGACTGCACTAGAGTCTCATCTCAACTCAACTTATTATCGGATGTCTGTAATTTGTAATTAAGAAATGGGGGCTCACACGATAAGACTGAAGCAAGAGCAATATTTACCTTTTATAGTATGCAAGCTCTTCCTGCAGTAGAAACACTTTGGCCTTTAATTCATTCCTCTCATGTAAAACATCCCTTAGTTCCTGTAAGGTGAATCTCGGGCGATTTGGATCCTTTAAATCTAGCGACTTTTCTGATCCAAGATGATCATCTTCACCTATTGATTCAGTGTCGGGCTATAAAGTAAATATATATTTTTAAGTATGCATTTTTCTTGACAGTTTGGACAAGACTATTAGGATACCTCAAGAAATTCCTCATGTCGATCAATTTGCTTATGGGGATGTTTAACAATTTGTAAGCTAAAGTAATCCTTTTTTTTTTTTTATTGATGCTGCTTTGCTCAGCAGTCACCCTCTCACAAAGAGGAGGTGACATCGACAGGGCATTTTGAAAGTGCATTGGCAGAGCCATGTGAGAAGGTTAGTACTGCCCCTGCCCACTCTGTACCTGACCTGTAGTTAGAAGGCTTCAGTGGTTAGTGTCAACAATCCTCAACTCTTTTGTTGATGCTAAATTCATTGTGCAAATTTAAAACACAGTGGAATTTTATGTGTTAATGTAGCCAGTTTGAAGAAAATCACATAACTATTTCATTATGCAAAATACTAATGACAAATTATTGAACAGTTGAAAAAACACATAATTTCACACAACTATATGCAGCTTGTGGGTTTGTAGCTACATCAGACCTCACATCTGTTCAATAGTACTGTGCGTCTTGTTTCTGTCAGTACAGTGTACAGCACTTGAGTGGCACTTAATATATGTACTAAATTAACTGCAATAAATATATAAATATATACACTACATGAACTGCAATAAATATATAAACATACGCACTAAATGATCTGTAAAAAATATATGCACTAAATGAACTGTAATAAATATATGCACTAAATGAATTGTAATAAATATATGCACTAAATTAACTGTAATAAATATATGCACTAAATGAACCGTAATAAATATATGCACTAAATGATCTGTAATGAATATATGCACTAAATGAACTATAATAAATACATGTACTAAATGAACTGCAAAAATATATGCACTAAAAGAATTGCAATAAATATGCACTAAGTGAACTGCAATAAATATATGTACTAAATGAACTGTAATAAATATACAGTGGTGCAAGCCAGTATGCAATGCAGTAATGCTGCAGTATATCAAAAAGTGCTGCAGGGAAGAGTGTAATTCAGTGACAATTAAGCCTGTTTTTTAATGTAGTATTTTGTGACATGTCATCTACTGCATGTTGTTGTGTTGCATTGTGGCTGGCTCCACTGTATGCACTAAATGAACCGTAATATACGAATACTACCTGAGAGGAGGGGGGGGTGAAGGCTACCACCCAGATATAAACTGAGAAATCTAACGTGCTGATCTGCTGCTGATGATGATTCCTAACAAACCCACAGATTTCATTACATCGGGTCGAGGCAGTTTAATGCCAGGGGTACACTTTTCTTATTCAGACATGGTCTATTTAACCTACGGAGTCTTTATTTTATGTCCTTCCATAGCCAGGTAATAGCTACCATGACAGCATATCAAACGGGTTTATTATAAGCTAAATTTAAACACAAACGAACAACAAGACACACTCCGACATGCCACAGAAACACATGCAGTTTGCATTCTCCACAGGTGCAGGCTTGAACTGGGATCCCAAACTGATAGAGCCAGTCTCTGATGTCAGAGAGTGCCCCAGCACCATTAGAAAGGAAGGAAGGAATAAATACCATCTCAAAACCCCTTGTCTCCCTGCAAGCTGCTTTAGGGGCAGCAATGACTTGCCAAGTAATATCAGGAATAAATAAATTCATCCCACTGTGTTGACTGGGACTGCAGTGCACGTTAGGGGACTTGAGGAAAAGAAATGTTAAATACTGTAAAGTGGTCTTGTGGCTGGTGAGATGGCCTGGTAGCAGTACCACTTGCTACATCAGCGACAGGAGTTTGGGAATGAACTCAGGTTGTTTAGGGCCAGTCGGAGGGGTGGGGTGGGGGGTAGAAATCAGGCATCCCATGGCAACGCTCTCTCAAGAAGGAAGGACGTTGTGTCCTGCTGCTTGACTGTTTCCTGGTGGAGGCCAGGTGACAGCACATCTATGGGGAGAGCATCAGCCACCAGACACCAAGCATGCATGGACATTGTTGCATGCAGCATCCTTGGGGGGGGGGGAACAAAAACACAGGAGATGATCCCTGGTCTGTGCTGGGAAGCAGCCACCATCCCCCACAGGCCCCAACACAACTCAGAGAGCAGACAATCCATGACATCTGTGGTCCCAGTTAGTAGTGGTTAACCTGTTAAGTCCCTGAGATGGTCAGTGATGGGGCAGCAGGGATTGTTATCAAGAGGAGACAGATTTGTTTTTAACCAGCTGAAGCTTTTTTTTTTTTAATCTCTTTATGGCGCCCACCAAACTGGAACTGTCTCGAGCTGCCAGCTCACTTGCCACTCTACTGCCCATTGAGACCCCCAACCTCCTCAAAGGCATTAGCTCTCCCCAGGGGACCACTGCCCCTAGGTCCACGGGACGTTCAAGGGGCGAAGGACCAGTTACAGACGTGTGGTGGGCAGGTTCTGTGGAGCCGTCACCTATCCAGCTGGTGTTTTTTTTCCCCTTAGATCGTGAGGGCCCCCCCCATGCCCCCCCATGCGTGGTGCATGCCCCCGATGCACTGGCGCATGGCAACCCTGCCTGCGTCGACCACACTAATCATGTGCTGCCCGACTTGCTGCAATGCTCCCCGGTCTCCACCAGGGGTCGCTGGCACACCGAGCCATCCCACCTCTCCCTTCCCCAGGAGGACAGCACCATGAGGGCACTCAATTCTCAACCCTCTCCCGGTGCCTGAGCTTGCTCCCGAACCCAGGTCACCAGCGTAGCGCAAGGTATGGTGTCCAGCACCTCAACTCTGAGCACCACTGGGCCGGCAAGCTGAAGCTTGTTTACAGGTGCGACCTGGGAGCACAAGGAAGTTAAGTGACTTGCTCAGAGTCAGACAGTATGCAAGTGGGGCTGTGGGATTCAAACCCAGGTCTCCAGGTTTGCAGCTCAGAGCCTTAAACCACTGCGCAATACTGCCTCCTTGGGGGCTGGAGAAAAAGCTCTATACAAAGGAAAAAATGTTTCACAGCTGAGGGGCATGCAGGAAGTAAAGTGGTCTCACGTAACTATTAAAATAAAGGGGGCACGGGGGGGGCAAAGCTCCTGATTATATATAAGTGTTACACAGAAATCTAATCAGCCATGTCCAAAATATCTGGTGCCATTTTGTGCTGTAAAAGCTGCAGATGCTCCATTTCTTTCTCTTTCTGATATCTTTTTTCACCGTACTTTTCTTTACCATGTTTGGCTTTATTAGTTCTCTTGTCTTTTTTCCTTGTTTTTTTTTGGCCTTTTCTGTGTCCTCGGTTTCTCTATGTACTCTTGTTTCTGTGTCATTTCTCCTTATGTCCCGCCTCCCCTCATGTTCCTACAACTAAAATGCAGTACTAGAACAACTAATGATGTGATCTCTAGGAGTAATCTCTTCTTGTCAGTATTCCTTAGTTTCATGCCAACTTCTCTTCTGCTTTATGTCCTACTTGAGATCCCCAGTAATGGGAACAGTTGGTCTCATTCAGATTCACTTAGATGGGGGTACAGGTTACATTTCAAGGGGTGGCACACTCCAGAGGGACTGTTTAATCAACCTTAGTCATCAAATAAAAAAACAGTCTCACACCAGTCAGGCTGGGGACAGACAGCGTCATGGTGGTGAGGTGCTTTGCTCCCATAAAGGGAGGGTGTGGGTCAACTGGCATTCATTCTCCCTCTGGTGGCCAACCGAGGAGCAGCACTGGTGTCAGCTGTGGGTCACCAGGCATTCATACTCCCTCTAGTGGCCAACAGAAGCAACACTGGAGCTGGCTGCGTGAGCGGCACCTCCTCACTGAGGAGGGGCAGTCGTGGCAGCTGTTCTTCTTAAGTGGGGTTGGGACCAGAAGATTAGAAAGGTAAGCGATGGGGGAAAATCAGTCATTCAGATTTACAAACATGTTCAGTATCCTATGTACAGTGTGTACGAAAGGTGGCACAGGCTTATGAAACCAGATTATGTTCTATATTCTGTCTCTCCCCGCAGCTCCAAAGGCTGTTTTCTTTACATTCTGAATGTACAAACAATAGCTTTGAACAGCACCACCACCTCCATAATACATACTGATGCAGCATACTTATAAATCCCTCTTATGAAGCAGGTGGGAGCTGGACCTGATGGACCCAGTGTCTCTTTCAAGCTCTGTCACTGTGTTACTATACCAGCACTAATGACTCAGTACCTACGCAATCACTTGTGAGTAGAGATGTGACCAGCTGCCTGCGGTAGAAACCGTGTACAATGAAGGAGTCACAAAAGAGTGAAATGAGCAATGGTGACTGTGGAAATAAAATGTGGTCATAAGCATGACAAGTAGTGTGCAGCCGCTGTAAAGAATGCTGGGGTGCTTCAAACAGGGGTGACCAGCAGAGCAGGGGTAGTAATCCTGCCCCTTTCTAAGGCCCTGGTTAGACCCCACCTGGAGCAGTGGGTGATATTCTGGGTACCACCTTACAAAAAGGACAGTGAGGTAGCTGAGAGGGTACAATGTGGGTCCACAGAAAATGGTCACTGGTTTGGAGGACAAAAGCTGGGAGAGGCTGGAGCCACTTATCATGTACACTCAGGAGAAGAGAATGTTGCGGGGGGGGGGGTTATCTCAGTCTTCCGCATACTCAGGGGTGTCAGCAAGCTCACACAGACAGATGTTTGTTCTGGTATGTGCCAGCAGGATGCTGAGAAACACCCTGAAGTTCAAAGGTGATAATTTCAGGGGTAATGTCAGAAGGCAGATATTCTCCCAGAGGGTAGAGAACCAATGACCAGCCTACCCATGGAGACAGTGCATATGAAAATAATGTAGGAAGGTAAGCCTGCAGGGAATCGCAGGGTACTCTAGATAGTAGAGTGTGTGGGAAATCCCTATAAATCAATCCTGTTTATGCGGGGTACTTATAAACACCTGCTCATGATGTGCATGGGGTGGCCAGACCTGAGTGACCCAGAGTCCATTCCAATCATAAATTACTATACTACTACTATAAGCGTACCAGTGCCAGAGCACCTAAACTGTGCAAGCAATACAGTAAACAACTGCATCAGTTATGGCTGTTGACACCTTGCATATAAGTTACGTGGTGGTCATGGTGTCACATTCCTCATTCTTTCAGGATTTGCATATTTGTTTTTTTCATTAGGCTGACAGCCAACAGACAGACTTCATTTGGACAAAATATAATTCGTTCTCTAAATCCATTTGCCTCACAAAATGGTAGCTGCAGCATGAAGGAGTAGATGGAAAAGTACAATACATTATCTAGCTAATACACTGTGACTTTTGACCTTGGCAACAAAATATTTCCTGCGTCGTTTCAGGTGCTGTCCTTTCACTACTGTTTAGTGTACATGGACATAAACTGGAGGTGGCAGTACATAAAGAAAGGGTGAAACTGAATGTGTTCTGCATTTACTCAGACTTGATGGATGTAAAACATAGGTGGCTGTATACAGCAAATAAGCAGACTAGGTACTATGGGTCAGAAACATCCTCCTGAAGAGGGTCATACTGGGGGGGTACAAGTGATGTAGCTGTAGTATGGCCCACACTGTCAAGGGGCAATATAGCCCCATTACTCAAAAACTCTGATCTCAGTACTGGTGTCCTCAGGAGGAGCAGGGACAAATTACACTGTTCACTTCCTTGATCCTAGTGCCAGCGAGGGGTTGGGGGTGGGGTGGCATGGACAAACTACCAGTGTTTAGCAGGATTGATACAAAAGATCCTACCCTATAAATATTTAAAATGTGCTAATGTTGCTGGCCTGGTGGTGCAGAGGGCTGAGGCACTGTGAGCACCTTACCTTGCCACATGCTAGTGACCCGGGATCGGGAACGGACTCAGATTGCTCAGGGCTCAGCCAGGGAAAGGAGGATTGCACATCCACAGGACTGCTCTCCTTCCTCAGGGAGAGGGAATTCTGTGCCTCGCCGCTTGACTGCCATCTGCAGGAATCCAGATGGTAGCACGTGTGAGGCACATTATGTGGGAAGGGCGTGCATACAGAGCACTGGGGGGGGGGTGCTCTGTGGAGGTGGAGCATGTACACCATGTTCACTGCACATATGTGCAGCCCTGGGGGAGAAAACAAGGAGGAAAATGGAGGATGGATTTCGTGAAGCCCTGCTTGCTCACGCCGATGGCCAGCTTCCTCTCTCTGGCTCTGGGGACATCTGGATTTGTGTTCTGGGTGGGGAAGGATGGCCCTCCCTTCCTGGCCCCACTGCAGGGGGCAATTCTTGGGGGATACAAGTCCCCTGACACCAGAGAAGACACAGGATGTCTGCAGACGACGGGACAGGGCTCAGCCGGTCACCAATATCCACCAGGAGGATAAAAACCTACATAGAATACAATGTGCTAATGTTTATTTTATGCTTGTCAGTAGGGTGGTAGGGCCCCATAAAATATGTTACTGGTGGGCCCTTAAAGTTGTTGGCACAGCCCTGCCCCTGAAGCCTGGCTCAGCTACTTGCTGGGCTGCACCACTTATAAAATCCTTGCTCCTGGTGCCCCCTCATGTTCATCCAAACTGCTCTGTTATAGAGAACAGCCTTAGGCACTCAGATCAGCAAATTTACTGTCAATTCCTTGGTCCACAAGCACAGTGGGTCAGCGTTCCTTTGAATATTTTGCTCCCAACCTCTGGAACATCATACTATGCTACCGGAGGGATGCAAAATCTCTTTGGTCCTTTAAACAATAGCACAAACAGTGCCTTCTTAAAGCATTGTTAAAAGTAATATTTTACCTGATCTGAAATCTAGTTGTTCGCTCACGTATCACTGCCTGTACCTGTGTACTATTTGTGTAATGTGTGGGTCACCCCTGTAAATAGACTTTGGCCCAGTGGGCTCTACCTAGTTACCAAAGTCTTTCGGGCCTCCGACGAAAATGGGCATCTGATGACCCAGGGTCTTACCCGATTAATACATTTTTCAATGAAAAACAAAAGTAAATAAATAATCCTAGCCAATATTTACCTAAACATAGACAGAGCATAATATGGTGTAGGTGTTGTTCACAAGATAAGGGAAACCTGGACTCCTATTTTTCCATTAAGGGAGTAAGGACCAGATAGTAAAAACATTTATATATGCAACTGGGTTGCACTCCAAATTTTGAAAAGTGTTTTGGGACAGAAAAATAGCTAACTGGAATTTCTAGAGACAGCAGCAGAATTTACACTAGTTATAGATTCATAGATTCATAGAAGACTGTCAGCAGAAAAGGACACTAGTGCACATCTAGTCTGCCCCGATACTTCCCCCAAGCCTAATCCCCCCCTCCATCCAGATCTCACAGCCCTCTGGCCAGTCCTTTATATCTGTCCCATGCCTTCTTGAACTCCCCACAGTTTCCACTCCCACCACCCTCCTCTGGTAGATTGTTCCAAGGTTCCACTACCCTTCGTGAAATAATGTGCCTGTGTACAACACCTGAACCCCCCCCCCAGCCTCAGACCATGACCTTTCGCTCTATCACTTCTTTTCCTTTTGAATAGGTTCCCTTCTCCCACCTTATTTATCCCTGTCACGCACTTGAAAATTTCTGTCATGTGCCCCTCTCCCTCCTAGTCTCCAGTGAGTACAGGTCCAGCTCCTTCTGCCTCTTTTCATAGGACATCCGATGCATGCCCTGCACCATCTATGGTGCCCTCCTCTGGACCCTTTCCATCCCATCAATAGCCTTCCTCAGGTGAGGCCTCCAGAACTGTACCCCATAATCCAGGTGAGGAGTGATCTGTTCTATTGATGATGTATTTAGGAACTCTCTAAACAATCAAAAAATTTTCTAAAACTTGCAGGAGGGGCCAGACAGTATTTACAAATGTATAGACTATCTCACCACCAATGCTTGTATGGGGTTTTTCTCTTAAATAAGGGTTAAAATTGGGGTTATAATGGAGGTCTGATACTGTACACACGTTTGACACTTACATTTAATAAAAATATAAGGGGCAATATTTTGTAATGCTTCTCTCATGAACAGTAATAAATTCTTCACAATTTTTTGCTATAGGTTTACATATTACTAACCTCCTAAATTTCACATTTCCCATATACCAAATTAACATCCCCCCCTCCGACATATAAGAGTATCATGTGTGACATCAACATGGTATTTCACTGCTGTGGAGGAAGGGCAACTGGACTACTGTGTTTAGCCCCACCTTTGTAGAACATCTCTGATCAGGTTCTTCTGTAAAGATACTGGTTTGGCAAGTGTGACTGTGTCCCCACTTGGGCTCTGACGATGCTTAAAACACATGAATGCCAGCTAATTATTTTTTTATAGTCATTTTACAGCATAGGATTAATTATAAAACAGTACTGAATCTTCCCAAGTTAAACCCAAATTGGTCTACCAATACATGCTATCAAGTGTTGCTGTTAGTCTGGCTCAAAGTTCAGGCTGCAGCGTCAGGCAGGTAGCATTTATTTTTCTTGATTCATTACAGACACAGCAAGCAGGCAAACAAGCAACCCCGCTCCCCCGCCCATTCACAGTTACAGAGTAATTAACTAAACCCTGAGTACTATCATCTAAATAAAGTCCATGTAGCTACAGCTGCAAATATCTTGCAATGCAGTGTCGAATGCAACTGTAAGCAAGGGCATGTTTCCAGTTAGTAAATGCATTTTCAGATTCTGCTTATCATATTCAGCAAGTATTACATATGCAGTTCTGCAGCACTAGAAATCTCCAGCTGGTTTAGTTCCAATTTTCAAATGACTTGCGTTAAAGTAAACAAGCATTACATGTACTTGGACAGCTCTTTACCATGAACTCCTCAAAGTCCACATCTTCAAAGGGAGGGAATTGGGACAGCTGCTCAATCTGGAAGCCATGAACACAGCAAAAAAAATGTAAGAACTTTTAACTTGCGTTATAGTAGGCTGCAGCGCTTCACAGGCCGGTAAAATGGTACAACTGTTTTATGTCAAGCGCATTTCTTTGAAGGGAAACACTTCTGATACTAACCCAGTCAGGACTGCACCAAAGGGCAGAAAGCCAGTGAATACCTTTCTATGGGCAGACAACAATCTAGACATCTTGGAGGTATTAAAACACCATCTCACCTGAATTAAATAAAACTCAATGCAAGTGGAGCCACCAATGTGGCTATTGAGTGTGAAGAGTTTTAAAACAATTAAAGCAGAATACATATTCAGCATACTGTATGTCTCGATTCCTTGGCAGCTTCTCATAGGGTAGATATTTTATTGCATCATCTCTACAATACAGCGAGACACTGTCACATGCTGGTCATCAGATCCTATTTCATTGTTACTGCTCTTAACTGTAACTGTGTGATATATAGCTTGTTGCTCTGCATAATACTGCCATCACCTGAGGAATGTAAACTTAACCTTTTTCACACAGGAACTGTGCTGAAGGCAGAATTGTATTTGCAGCCCCTCCCATGTTAATTACCAGGTTTCTTACCTTTGTGTCCTCCATATGCATTTTAAAATGTTTCACTTCACAGAAACAAGTGCAGTCACGTCAAGTAACCAAAACACATTAGATTTTATGTGCTGCCCCACTGTTGCTGTAGAATTTTTTTTTGTTTAGAATGTTTGGCCAGGAAAGGCACACTGAGTCAAAGCTAGGACAACTGGGAGGTTGAGTGACTTGTTTGGAGTCATAATACACAAGTGGCAGTTGTGGGATTCAAACCCTACTCTATTGGGTCTCTAAGTTCACAGCTCTGTGCTCGAACCACTAGGCTGTTTTGCCTCATTCTCTGCTTGATGTAGACAACAGACATGGTGATACTACCATTTTCAGATTGAATTCTTGCCACTAGCCATGTAGCCATGAACTGCAACTACGATGCGATGTCCACAAGAAATTGTTACTTTATCAAGTAAAATATACTATTCTTATAATTAAAGATAAGGTACAAGCTGTAAGGATAGTATATTGTACTTGATTACTGAAGAACTTTAGTTATAATTTATAACTGGATTAAAAGTTCTTCAGGAATTGTCAGTAATCCAGTACCTATTAAACACAGCACAGCAAAGATGTGGTGAATGTACGTTTATGCTGCTACATCATCTAATTCTTCAAGTTATGTTATTACAATGATTTACTGTATTACTGAAACCTTAATAATCATAGCTCAGATGTCACTCAGTCACTGGGAGCTACATGATGGCAGTGATGGTGGGTGCAGTCGATCGAGACATGATGTCAGCTGACATAGCACAGACGCGTGTGTCATTGTGCACGTCATGCAAAGGGAGAAAATGAAGAAAACTGATCCGGCCTGCTCGGTGTCCCCCAAAAGCACTACACAGCTACGGGCAGCCCACACGTCTAATCAGGCTCAAGTGGCGGTTAACCTGCAAGTCCTTGGGATGGGTCAGTGATGGGGCCGGCGGGGGATGCAGCCGGGACCAGGGATGGCAGGAGGGAAAGCATGTATGAAAAAATAAAAGCTGGGTGACATTATAGGGTCTGCGTCCATGAAGTTTCATGAAAATTTCAAGGAAGCAGAATCTGCTTATTTCAGCCACCCCTATTATTACCATCAATTAAGTCCCATATTTACAAAGGAGGTATTGTTCATACCTCATAAAGTCCTAGTGAATTCTAGGCAAGCTTCCCAAGAAACTGCAGTGAGTTGTTTATAAAGAAAGAACTTTGAAAAAAAAATGAGTGAGCCTTCTGTTTTACAAGCATGCACATAAAAGATATATGGCTACTCAGTTTGAGCACACATTTTTGTTTTCTACAGCCTCCTCATGAAGTCAAGTTTGGCAAAGAATATACCATGTGGTTTCCTGTCCGAACAGCAAAAGGTGCAACTGTCGTTATTTGCATTATCTATTTAGAGCAGTAGAATTTCACTATAGGCAAATTACAGTAGAATGGGCCCTGGGGAAACAGTGCTGTCTGTACCAGCTCTGCTCATCAGCCTGTACAGGGTTTCACTGTTGCATGATCACCTCCCCCCCCCAGCAACCAGAAGCAGGACAGCAGAGATATATTTATTTTTATTTTATTAGAACAGTATCAGAATTACAATCCTTTGAGTCAGAGGCTCCTTTACAAAAGCTCCACATCAGAGAAGGACAAAACTTTACAGGCAGTACATAGAGATTATACAACAACTGCGTAACAAGATCATACATTATTGCTTGGTGGTCAAGTACACATGCAGTGGTCCTCTCTCAAAGGTCGAGAGTCTCCTCTAAGATTGCACTCAGACTTTCCGCTGCTCCCCACTAGAATCTGAGCTCCAAGTATGGTTCTGGATTTCTGTCGTGGCGGTACAGCACTGGGGCAGCCCTGATGTTTACCGTTTAGCCAGTTTCTTCCCTGGTGTACAATATATTTATTTAAAGTAAACCTTGCAAATAGCATACATTGTTTTAGTAAAATTAAAAAAAATTTAATAACATTTGGCAGCTGCATTTGCATTCTCGGTTTGTGCAGTCTTTCCACTTTGATTCCCTTTCCTGCCAGTTTCTGCCCTGATCCTAAATGAATCTCCGGAGCAGCTTACTGAGCCATGTATGGCCAATTCATTCCCAGACATAATGTCAAGGTCACAACGACGCAGACATAATGTTGAGGGGGACAAAAAAAAAAGATGACCAAAAAGGTGCTGGTAATATTTTGTTGTGGGCGAATAGTCGCTGCACATTTAGACAGCTGGACAAATTACCGAGGTGCAAAGCATAAAAAAAAGCATAAAAGTTACCTTGTTGTAGAAATCTCATCAATATTCCTTCGGACCACCCGCAAACACTCACATTCCCAAGCACCATATAATACAAATCACAGCCAAGTACAATAACAATTATACAATAGCAAGAAAAAATCCTGGACTCTGATTGGTCAGTCTTGGGCTGGCCCTGTGCTGTTATCCCAGTACAACATCACGGGTCTAGTCTCAGCCTCACTGTGAACCTGCAGATGAGCTTTTTATGGAGCTTTTGATTGATTGTTTCATCTTCTCTTAAAAATTAAAAATATTTTTTCACACAAAAATATCTTTAAAATTATTTTTTATTCTGTATAACAACGAGCCATTGTATAATAGCAATAATGCCCTCCAGGGTGTGTGTTGTTTGGGATAACGTCACGCCTCAGTCGTTGGACGCACTCGGCCTGCGGCCTCATGCTCAACCACCTGAGGCGTGACGTTATCCCAGCACGACACACACCCTGTCGGGCATTATTGCTTAAATAGTATTCTGAGCACAGTGTTGTGACACTCACTGTCACTAAAAGCCCAGGGTACAAAAATAATGCCTCAGCAGAAAGGGTCTCACTGAGACTCCAAGACAATGATTCCACAACATGGGAGATGTTACAGCAAGCACCTGGTCCCTAGACAACTTTAAATGGGACCTGGGGATCCATAGGACTGCCACCTTGGAGGACTAGAGAGGGCATTCGGGAGCATAAGAACAGAGGAGCTCTTTGTGGTAGCCTGCTTGTTGCCACTTCTGTGGGAATAAAAACAACACAATATTTACCACAGATGCTAATTTCGCTATATCTCAACTGCCTACACTTCACAGAGGCCACTGTTACTAAACATGAAAGAACCTAACACTCCAACTATGATTTCCAAGATTCACAGCTCCTCTCCTATGATTTACATCATGCGTTAATACAAATTCGTCGAAAATGTTGCGCTGTGTGAGGGTCAGGCAGTCACCAGTCTTTGGTAGCGGAAGTAACATTTGCTCTGTGACTGTTTCACCGGCGACCACATTTAAATGTGGTATTTTGTCCGCCGCATTGTACCCGCGACTAATGGCACCACGACATTCCATCCATATGCCTATTGAGCTCTTAACCACCCTCCAACCATCACACACACACACACACACACACACACACACACACACACACACACCCTCTGACATTAACATTAACCTAGGTTATTGGTGTAAAGACCAGAGGAAAACAGTATTTTTGTTCAGTCCATTTCCCACATGGGTTACCCCCCATATGGCAGGGTTGGGAGGGAATACATGCATACTAACTGTCACCCACTGAAGCATCATCTGTTATGGAAGCAGGGTGACCAGCATGGGAACCAAGTGTGCCATCAATGTCATACAGACGGCCACCATTTTCCTGCTGCATTTTCCTCCTGTAAGCACTGCCCTGACACCAAGAACTACCTTGACAAATCTACGCGTGCAACTACATCCTGTGGATGAGGCAAGCTCCATGGCCCAACACAAGAGTTGCTGCTGCTGCAGGACTTGGTGCCAGTCCCACCCCAGCTTGGAGAGCTGCCTCACGGTAGTGCCACTCCAGTCCCCTCAGCTACCCAATCCTGCGTCTGAGTTCACTCCACTACCAAACCGAGTTGCTGAAACAGTGGCGCAAAAGCCATAGGGCTTCATTCTGGAATATATTTACATGCCAGCACTATATGACTAAGGTTTATAACACATTTGACCATTTTAGAAATGTTCTGAGTTTAATCATCCACTCTTGGTGTGTGTCAGTGCTATAAAAACCTCACTTTCTGGTTAGTTGATAGCCTGAGGGGCACAACCCATCCTGAGTTGCTACTATCTCCTGCACAGCATATATCTGATGGAGACAAAAGTGTAATTTATTGGTTTCTATGCACTATCCAGGTAGATGCATGAGATGACATTCAGCTCCTGCCAGGTCATGAGGTTATTACAGTATTGCTGCAATCTGATCATAGATTATTCCTTACTTACAGCACCAGATGACACAAGAAGTGTATCAGTGGTCTCCACAGTATCTTCAAATGAATGATTCTACTGTACCTATTCGGTTGACCTATTACAAGCACTTATTTGTGGACTAAAGTCATATAACATAGCATTTGTACTGAACAGTAATATGCCAACTGTACATTGCTGAACGTGTTATACTGTAATATGTTATAAATGTTTGATGTGTTTTGTTTTAAATAGTCAATACAAATGTTAAACATAAAAAGTAAGCGTCTCCTGCCATTGTACCTAGGCAGGCTGCAAGTGCTCACTGCTTTCCCCTAGATTCAGCTTCTACTTCCCACATGTCAGTGGGGCATGGTAAATCTTTATCAAGGATATCTCCTCCATTCGGCCACACCCATCACTCCTCAGTTCTTAGCTCTCGCTGTCAATCACCCTCGATGAACCTACTGAAGGAAACACTGTCAATTAAGCCGTTATCATTTGTTTTTTTTGACTTTTATTTAGTTTGCCATATCGTCTCTGTATGCCACTGAAGTTGAAAGAGTTTCTCTTTCGATATTGTAAGTACGGATATAAAATTTACAAAGACACACATGCAGTCTGTGTGTGCTGTCTGTGCCTGTTTCGCAATGTGAGAACTTGTGAGATTTGCCAGAGCTTCAACTAGGCTACAAGGCGATGCTGTAAGAATGCTCTAGAAAATGTCCTTGTATTGAAGGCATTGACAGCCACAGAGAAGGAAAAGGGCTCATAATCTGCATCAACCTCACTGTGAGCCAAGAAGCAGCTGTTGATGTCTAAGGATAAGGACATGGAACGGTTATCTTGGACCTTTTCATCATCTGGCTATAAACACAAACACAGAGACAAGTACAAGTCTGTTTTGCCGGTGAGGTCCCAGTCACCATTGAGAAAAGATACATCCTCGTCAATGCCTGTTCTGGTTGGGTCGATTACAGCACCCCCCCCCCCCCGACTGTCATTGAGATACCAAGGTCAGGGCTTGGCTTAGGTGCTACTGTACTTACTATAGATAGTATTACACCATCGTCGTCGGGTCAAGGCCCATTGACACAAATAATCCCAGCCCCTTTTCAGGATGCCATGGACTACCAGGCTGTGCTGGCATTGTTCTCTGAAATGATTCGACGCGTTCTGACAAGGTTGCCATTGCAGGCAGTTATTCCACTGACAGGGCCTTCTGGTGCTCAGCCCCCACTAACAGATTCCACTTGCATGCCACGGATTCCTGCTTCTCAGCCACCACCAGTGTGACCAGTCCATTCTGCAGTTCCCATCATTGTTCGTGCTGACAGTGACAAAATGGAATATAATCCTGACCTCATGGACTTAAGAGGTGGTTTAAGAGGAGGAGGAATTTGTGGAGGGCCCCCTCGCTTTAGTTCTACTCTCTCATCCTGTAGTGAGGACTTGGTGGTTTATAGCCAGAGATCTCCTCTTGAGGACCCATCTTTCCAAGCCATGATGCAGCAGATGCTGTCTGCCATGTCTTTGATGTGGAAGAGGGAGATTCCACTAAACTGAATCTCATGGAATATTTGGAGGTGCCCTGCTCCCCCTCCTCCACCACCTATATATTCTGCATTAGAGGATGCTACTTTGGCTGTATGGTACAGACCAAACTCACTGCCTGCAGTCCCTAAAGAGGCAGATAAGCAGTATCCTGCACCATCTGCTAAGCATCATTGTGCTAGCCAGTCAGAAACTGACTCTGTGGTCATCATGGCTGCTCATGATAGGTCTAGAGCTCCTAGACACATGAGTACATTGCCTCTTGATAAGTAATGTAGGAGGCTGGACATGATGGACAAGCGTACTTATGCCTCTGCATCACTGGGCCTTCAGATTGCAAACTACCAGGCCCACATGAACAAATATCAGAATAGTTTGTGGAAAGCTGCTCATCCTGCTGCTCAGGCTCTGCCTGATGGCTCTGCCAAGACTGATTTGTTTAAAACATTATCTGCTGGAGCTGAGGCAGACAAACAATTTTTTTTAACTCTATTTATTCACCTGCCTAACCGGGGCATCTCTCAGGCTTTCCTCGCTCAGCTTCCGCAGCTCCATACTTCCCATCTGAACCTCATTCCTCGATGACTACATCGGGTTCAGGATTCCAGCTCTCCTGCCTCCTTGGAGAGGCCCAGGGTCCCCAGAGAGAGAGTCGAGGATTGCGGCAACATTGGGCATGTGGACCCAGGCTACTGGAGGATGCGGTCCGCCTCACCCAGTGATGAGGGTTTTCTTGCATTTTCTCCCCACTCCCTCCCTCTTGGAGCTTGATGCAGTGACAGCCCTACATCCACCGAAGCTCCATCCCTGCCTCATGGCTGCGCCGCAAGTTCTATGGCTCGCCACTGACTGCTGCCAGAGGCCGCTCAGGAGCGACGCAATCCCTACACCCTCCCCGGGAAGGGAGAGCAGTCCTCCGGATGCTCCATCCCTTTCCGCCCCTGTTGACCCCCAGTGGCTCGGCTCATTCCTGAACCCGGGTCACCAGGGTGGCACGAGGTGAGGTGACTAGTGCCTTAACCCTCAGCACCACCGGGCTGGTGCAGGTTGACAAACATTTGCTGCACTCACCTTATGATGTCTCTGATGCTTCTGCCAGGGCTGTGGCTTCTGGCATTTACATGAGAAGATATTCTTGGCTCGAGTTCCTGGCTTTGCCAGTGATGAACAGCAGGCAGTTTTGAATGTGTCCTTCAAAGGGTCAGAATTGTTTGGCTATGATGTTGAAGAAGCCCTATGTGGCCTGCAGGCCTCTAAATGTCTAATGTCTGTGAAGTCCTTGTATCCCATTCTTTGTAGAGGCTGTGATAGGGGCTCCCTTCATCAGCCTGCTGCCCGAAGTAGTCATGTATACTGTCAGCAAGGCCATGGTAAATGTGGTGGTCCCCTTCTGGATCCCCCCCTGCCCCAAGTGCTCATGCAAAAGCATCCAAAGGAATCAGTTCCAGTGGTCCTGCTGCTCCTGGTTCTGCCTAACTCTCTTCTGTCTCTCCCCCATCCTCAGCTGTTACCTCCAGGGGTGAGTGCGGGGGAGCAGGCTCGCCTTGCATCTGAAACAGTGGCAGGAGAGCACCACAGTCAAGTCAGTTCTGGAGACAACTGCAAGGGGACACACTCTGGATCTGTTACAGATCCCTCCAGATCATCCTCTGCCTCCTTCCTTTTATCCTGTAGGCCATTTGTCCCTTCTGAAGGAAGAAGTTCAGTTCATGGTATTGCTCTTTGGCTTGTCTTCTGTGCCACAAGTCTACACAAAATCCTTGGCAGTAGTTGCAGCAGCCCTCCACAGGGAAGGCCTGTATGTTTTCCCTTATCTGGACGAATGGCTGCTGAAGGCCAGCTCCAGAGAAGCTCTGCTACATACACAGTCTCAGACACGTCAGTTGTTCGATGACTTGGGGGTCACAGTAACTATGCCAAAGTCCGTGCTAACTCCCATACCAAAGACTACAGTACACATGGGTGGTCCTGGATGCAGAGAATAGATGTGCTTTCCTTCCACAGGGCATGGCAGACACCCTGACTGCTCAGAAACACTTGTTATACAGAATCCACTGTATCTCTGCTTGAACAGTGTTATGTCTCCTGGGCCACATGGCTACAGCCATAGTAACTGTGCCACTGAAATGTCTTCATATCAGAACACTTTAGTGGATGTTGAGGGTCCAGTGGAATCTGTGGATGGATGAGCACGATCAAATGGTTCTCATTACATTTTCTCTTTGCAGAGGGTTGTATGGTGGATGGATCATGATAACCTACTAAAGGGCGTTCCACTTCTTGTTGCAGCTCCTGTAAATATCCTCACCACATATGCTTTGGTCTCTGGCTGGGGTGCTTATCTCGGCCCTTACCAGATACAGGGGTCAGGGACCAAGGCGGAGGCTGAGCTGCGTGCGGGCTGTCCTGTGCAGTCTCAAGACCTTTCAGGATCGTCTCTGCCCCAGTCCTCAGCTAATCCAGATGGACATCAGTATGATGCATTACATCAACAAACAAGGGGCACCCACTCCTATCCCCTATGCAGGGAAGCAATAAGAGTATGGTACTGGGCTCTGTCTCACTGTCTTCAGTTGTCGACCGTGTTTCTTCCAGGTCTCCATAGCATCTTGGCAGACAGGTTAAGCAGGTCCCAGTCAGTGGTTCATGAATGGGAACCACTGACCCCCGTTGTAAACGACCTCTTCACAAGATGGGGTCATCCTGAGTAGGACCTTTCTGCATCCCCACACAATACAAAACTGCTGTGTTTCTGTTCATTTGCTCCAGGGTGTTGAGCTTTTTCTCGAGATGCATTGCCTCTCTCCTGGAAAGGGAAGTCCCTATATGCATTTCCCCCAGTTCCTCTAATACAGAAGATTCTGCTTAAGCTGCGGGTGGGGAGTGCCACTGTCATCCTCATTGTTCCATTCTGGCCTTGCCAGATGGTATTTCCACCTTCCACATCTGGCAGTGGAGCCTCCTGTCCCTCTACCTCTGTGTAGGGGTCTGTTGTCACATGGCAAGGGGTCTTTGGTCCATCTGGACCTAAAGTCCCTATGTCTGCATGCATGACTCCTGAAAACATAGCTATCACTCATTTTGGGGTCTCCCCTAAGGTTGCTGATGTTCTGCTTGCAGCTAGGAAGCCTTCTGCCAGACATACTTATTCACCAAAATGGAAGCATTTCACTTTGTGGTCTGCTTCCCAGAATCTGGACCCTTTTACCTGTCCTGTAAATGCAGTGTTGGAATACTTGCTTCCCCTGTCTGACTCCAGCCTGCAGTACTCCTGTATTAAGGTGCATTTGGCTGATCAGCTTTCCATGCTCCTACTGATGGTTGTACCGTTGCCCAGTTAGAGGTGTGCTGTATGTTTCTGAGAGGTATTCTTCATATGAAACCTTCTATCAGTAATCCAGTCCCACCTAAGGACTTGAGTTTCATTCTTGAAAAACGGACATTCGTTCCTGCTGAGTCTGCTTCAAGTTGTGACTTACGTTTGCGATCATGGAAAACGTTATCTTTGATTGCGATGACCTCTGCTCGGAGGATTCCTGAGCTTCAGGTTTTAATGTGTGAGCCTCCTTATTTGATTATTCACAAAGACAGAGCCTCTTTGCATACGGATCCTAAGTTTTTACCAAAGGTGCTATCAGAATTTACACTGAATCAAATGATACATCTTCCTGTTTATTACCCTGAGTGTGCCAGCCAGGGTGAGGCACTGCTCCATACTTTAGATGTACACAGAATAATGAGATACTATATTGATTGCATCAAGGACTGCAGAAATTCCTCTCAGCTTTTTGTTTCATTCATCCCTGGGAAAGAGGACACTCTTGTGTCTAAACAGTGCCTGGTCAAATGGCTGGCACATTGTATTACATACTGTTCTAGGATGTACGGTAAGGAACTTTCTGGTGTCATCTGTGGTCACTCCACAAGGGGTATGCCACTTCAGTTGCTTAGTTCAAAAATGTCCCTGCTGCTGACACATGCACTCCAGTCATATGGAGCACTGTTTGCACTTTCACTAAACATTACAGTCTGGACATCATCTCTCGTATAAGTGCTGGTTTTGGTCTTGCTCTATTGCAAGGCCTTCTGTCCTGATCACATATCAGCTTGTACCATCCTCCCTGCTGCTTTGTACTGCTTGAGAGTTGTTCCAAAGGTGTGGCCTAATGGAGGAGATACCCTCAATGAAGACAGAACAGTTACGCAAGAACTTACGGTAACAGGAGAAAGTAGATCTTCAATAGAATCTCCTCCATAAGGCCATTCCGTACCCTCCTTCCTCCCCTGTTCCATATCCCATAGGTTACATCACATGCTGTGCCTATAGCTTTACTCCATGCATTCTGTCTCCAGCCCCATGACTCTCCTTGTATGCCTGATGCTGGTCGAATCTCCTGGTTTCTCATGGTTGGTGGCCCTCTGAGGCTAATCTCTGGCAGGGAACTGAGGAGTAATGGGGCCACCCATGTTATATACTCATAGACACTGCATGTCATCGTCAGCAGCCTCCCGGCTAGCAAAAGGTTTCTGAGTGGTCCTGATGCTGATGGCTTATTGTTCCAAAGGTATGGCTGAAAGAGGAGGAGATTCCCTTGAAGATCTACTGTTACGGTGAATTCTTATGTAACTGCTCTTTCCTGTACTTTGAGTTGCTTTTGCTACTGTCTTCTGCACAGCAAATATCTGATTGAGACAAATGTTTCTGTTCCCACTTCCACCACATTAACTTGTTAGTTTAACATGCCGCATGGTTCTACTGAAGGAGCAGTTATCCCAGAACTCATCAACAAGCGATGCTCTTTTAATTTTTCTGTAGCTCTTCATGCCAGTCTATTTTCTGGGTTTGTTGAGGCTAATTACAACAGCAGTGGAAATATTTTCATGCCAGACTACAGGTTCAGCATGTAAAATATCCTCCCTCACCCACACCCATTTATTGTTTTAGGTGGGGCACAGGGTATTTGCACTGGTCTGAATTTATTTTTCTCTACTTTTGACAACAAACTGGATGTGTAATTTACTGGTTTTTGTGCACCACCCAGGTACAACATGACTTTCAGCTCCTACATCGTAATTAAAACACACACCACAAGCCTGATTAGCAGGTATTTTTTCATTTGTCTGCCCAAACCTTTACCAATATGATGTAATGTTTCAGTTTTCAAAACAAGTCGACTGGAAAAGAACAACTTCCATCTCCTCTACCAGGTCATTCACTACCACTGCCATTGTTCATAGATTCAAGATAAACTTCTCGTAACAGTCTACATCCAAGAAAAGGGCAACGCTCCCCAATAGTCTGAGGTTTTTATGCTTTAACTACTGTACCCACATTGTTTGGATTAGTGGGCAACCCATTTTTACTGATTATGTGACCAGACTACCCAAATAAATGTCTTGGCTATCTCCCGCCCAGTTGCCCTACTTATCAACAGGTCCCTCCTTGAAGGAAAGGTCCCGATAAATGGAAGGTGGCAACCACTGTCCCCATTCACAAAAAAGGGTCCTGGGACAATGTGGGGAACTATAGGCCAATCTCCATTCTCTGCCCACTAGTGAAGGTGTAGGAGAGATTGGTCTACAATCAATTACAGGACTACCTCAAAAGGCACCTACTCTTAGCTGACATTCAACACGGCTTTAGGAAAGGTCATGGCACTGATACAGCCCTTATCCGGCTTACATCAGACATCCTTGATGCAATGAACCAAGGTTCCCCAATGGGGGCTCTATTCATTGATTTATCCAAAGCATTTGACTTGGTCAGTCATAAAACTTCTCCTCACTAAACTTCACCTGCTTGGACTGGACAGGCTCTCTGCTACATGGTTCGAGCGCTATCTGCTCAACCGAACCCAAAAAGTCCTATGGCGAGGAACCCAGTCTAGTGCTAAACCGGTAATCTCCGGGGTACCCTAGGGCTCAATCCTTGATCCCCTGTTATTTACTCTTTTTGTCAATGATATAGAGGGGGTTGGTGGGAGGAACAACCTTATCCTCTATGCAGATGACACTGTTGTCTACTGCAGTGATCCGCTTCCTAGCGTAATCAGTGCCAACCTCCAGGCCAGTCTAGCTGCACTGGAAGCCTGGTTCTCCTCAAACTCACTTGTAATGAATAAAGAAAAAATGAAGGCAGTCCTGTTCCAGTCCAGATGCCTTGGCTCAGACCGTTGTGGCATCTTTCAGCTTCATACTGCCCAAGGGAAGAGAACAGAGGTCACAGACAAGATCAACTACCTCGGAGTCCTGCTTGATCAGGCAATGACCTTCCAGCCTCATATTGACTCTGTTGTTAAGTCCACATACCAGAAGTTAGGACTTCTCTATAGGCTGGATGACTCTTTTTCTCTTGAGGCTCATTGTGTCATATCTAACTGCACCCTACTCCCCTCCCTCCTCTATGGGGCTCCTCTGCTGCATTTCCTAAGGGAGGGCGAACAAAGAAAGCTTACTACGCTCTACCAAAGGGTAGTGCATTTCACCACCAACCCCCCCCCCCAAGAAGGCACCACTGTGAGGTCCTCGCTGATCTCCACAGGCCTTCTATGCAACAAAAACTAGCCTACTCCTCTTTGAGCCTGACCTTCAAATTTACCACTGTTGGCCCTCCTCCTCACCTGCGTGGGCTGCTAAATCCCAAAGTTCAGGGCCGGGGCCTGAGATCCTCCACTGGCCATCCCTAGACATCCCTTGTGTCCGAACTAGCTATGGCAAGCACTCCTTTAAGTACACTGCCCCACATTTATGGAACCTTCTCCCTGTTGACCTGGCTAATTGTTGTACTGTTCAGGGTTTTAAGTCAGGCCTGAAAGTATAACTGCTAGAGCTTAGTCTCTTCGGCTGTAACCGTTAGCCCGGAACTTAGTCTTGGTGGCTGAAACTTGCTTGTCCCACGGCAGTCAGCCTACGGGGTGGCAATATATCCTGCATATTGCTGTTACCACCTCTCCCCAAAGCATTGTTGGTTAAAATGTCATATGTCTGATTTAATTTGCTATGTTATTATGCGCATGTAACTGACATGCTCTGTAATGTACTCCATACCCTATCCAATGTATGCTCCAGCTAGTGTGTACTCCTACCAATGTATGTACTACTGTGTACTCCTGCCAATATATGTAATTATTGTCTGTAACTAATCCGGGTCGCTCCTGAAAAAGGGACCTCTGGTCTCAGTGAGCTTACCTGGTTATCAAAATCTAAATAAATAAATAAATAGAACACAAAGGTTTTGGTGATCATGCTACAAATGCCTTGTACATCTGGACAGGGCCCATTCTTGATTTTTCAGATGATTACCACTTAGGGATGGATCTCCAAAGTGTGATACAGCGTTTGTACCAAGCCTTGCACCGTGGCACTTAGGTTCCAGCAGTACGCCAAATGTTGCAGGGTTTGCACCAGGCCTTGCACCGTGGCACTTAGGTTCCAGCAGTGCGCCAAACTCCATCACTGCAACTGCACCCAATTTGACAATCTTAGGCACAGATGCGACAGCTTTCACAATTTACAGCAGCTTGCACCAAATCCCTGGTGCAAGCTCTGTGAAAAAAGGCCCTCCCAGGATTTCCGCAAGTTAGACTTGAAAAAGGCGGTCTAACTTGTGGCAACTGCCACACAGGATAGAAAATCTCATTAGTTTGCTGCAAGCCCCATGCGCCGTATCGTCGGCACACCTTGGGCTTGCGGCAGTCCAAGATGTCTGAAAATCCTGCCCTTAATGTTAAAACATCTCACACCCAGGAGGCCCAGTAAGGCCATATCCAGCCTGCTGAGACAAGACTGGGGGCAGAGGCAACAGCAAGTGGCCCTCTTGTATACTGATGAGCTCTACAGCGCGGTTGATGAGCATGCTTCTTCTGACTCTGCACGCCACCTGTCTGAAAAAAAATGTCCGAGGCAAGTTGTTGAAACAGCCTACCAACAGTTTAAAGGAACACTATATCTTCACACCATGTACATTTTACCTGCTTTATTTATTTATTGACTATATCACTATATCGCATACACCTTTGAATCAGAGACTCGTTTACAAAGGTTCCACGTCCAGGAAACATACAATAATGTACAGTCAGTACAAAATAATACAGGAACTGACAATCTGAGAGGGTAAACAAAATAGCAAGAAGCATCACAGTAGGATAAATAAGCATAAATTAGGTAAATACATGTACATAGGCTGAACAGTAAACATAAGACAGAGCTTCAAATACAATACCATCGGGATATTACACAAAGGAATAGCATTTAAGGATTACTTGAGCAGGTTGGGGAGGCCACAGAAACAAGGCAAGGCAAGGTAAAATCCACTGTCGGGGGGGAAAAAAAAGGGGGTGGGATGGGGGAGCTGGGGATAAAAAGGATTTAAACTACTGTTTATGTTGTACTTTTAATAACAGTCCCTGTAACCATTGTGGGTGCTCCATTTTCTAACTGTTGGAATCTCATCTGTACGGTGCTAAGAAGTGTCCCTCAAAACCTAGTAGTTAGTAGTAATAAGTTTTATACGGTGCTCTTCTCAGTGGCACAGGGGCTTTGCAAGTAAGCAATAATCCATGACAGGGTGTGCGGTTATTGGGGATTAAGCAACACCTCGGGTGCATTGTGAGGCACGAGGCCGCAGGCCAAAGGCCTCCTTAAACAGGTACTTTTTGAACTCCTCTTAAAGGCCTCCACCAAGTGGTGTCTACTGTTATTTAGGCCGTGACCACACTGCTGCTCTTTTAATGTTACCAGCATTCTGTAACATTATAAGAGCACCAAACATGGATTGCATCCACACTAAACACGTTTTTAAAATGTGTTTAAATCCTGTAGAAATGAGGTTTTTAGCTCGGTTCTGAAAATGGTTTAGAATGTAGCACAGTTAACTCACCTGTATGGATGGCAGTTTGTACCATGCTACAAGCTTCCTTGCCCTCAAACTGCCCACAATGCCTTTTGACAGTATCCCAGACGTAATTCTGTTTTCATAGAACTAAACCAAGTAGTAAAGAATATAAGGAAACAAAATACAGAACACTGATTAAATAAATGAGCTGATTTTTTTTAAATAATTGATTTACCCAGGATAGCTCAGCTGAGATGCAACATCTTGTTTCCACTGGGGTCCTGCTTCTACTCATTTCTGCAGCTGGGTGGATTGGAGCACTGGGAGGTTAAGTCACTTGCCCGAGGTTACACAGTATTTACTGTAGATCTAGTGAGGTTAAAACCCATGATCTCCTGGTACTCAAGCTGGTTCCTTGTAGTGAATGTTAAGTGCTCGAAAAACAAGCCACATTGATATCACAGGTGACTAACGCTTGGCATTCTGGGATGGAGCCCTAGCAATGAAGACACCCAATGAGCTACATGGTTTCCAACATATGCAAACAAGAGGATGTGTGGACGGGGGGCTACCATGTTTAAGCACGGTTTTCACATGGTGTGGATGCATTACCACTGTAAGTGCTGTAATGTTTATATAAACATTACAGAATCAAAAAATGCAAGTCTGGACAGAGCCTAAATATTAAAGTGTGTCTGTTTTCCTTCAATGTACTGTGCCTATTCATGGAACTGTTACGTCTTGCTAAAAAATTCCAGTAAAGATTGTAAAGTAGAAAATAGAAATCTTGTTTATTTTTGTGAACTGATTAACAGAAGGACTATGACGTAATGCTGGGGAAAGCCGTGGAGTGCCCCTACGTACATGATGCACACATGTGGTGCACTGTGGGGATCCATGAAGCAGGATGCTTGCCCCCTCTGCAGCCAATACCAAGTCATCTGAGCATCTACAATGGCAGCTTGGTCATGTGGGCACACGCATTCACGCAATCCTTAAAAAAGATTTCTGTACCAGGGAGGGCACACAGCAGTCCGCGGTAATTTGCAACCCAGGTGGTTGCCATAATGTCAGCTGACCCAGTGCACAAATGGTGCACCACACGCCAAAGTCTTCCTGGGGAATGTTCAGCCACGGCAATGGATGCCCCCAGCTCTTCAAGCATGCATAGCAGGCTGGGACCATCACTGTCAATTAAAAAATGCTTTTGTGGAATCAGGTAGGGATATGGGAATCCTTAGGGGACTGCCATTTTCCACAGTCCCCTGCTTGACACAGATCAGGGGGTCCACTCTGGCAGGGGGCTGGGCATCTGGCTGAAGGTCCACTGTCTGTTTCCACTCCAACCCTAACATGCCTCAGCCACTCCGCATTGGTGCTCTGGCACAGGGGGATGTGGTATTTACCTCCCAGTCTTTGACCTCTCAGGAGGTGCTGTACCCCAGCCCCTCTGCATTGGTGTTCTGGTGTGGGGGGACGGGGTATTTACCTCCCAGTCTTCTTTGCCTTCTCAGGAGGTGCTGAATTGGTGAGGTGGGGCTGTCATCACAGGCATTGGGGCCATTTTCACCGTTACCGCATAGGACATTGTGGACAAGGAGAACAAGGGCATGCACATGGAATGTATGTCAGGGCACCGACGTCCCACCAGCTCACTAACTGAACTACCACCTGTGGTCATCTAGGTGGCAGTATTGCAGTGATGGATTGAACCCTCCCTCTCAGAAGGAGGAACGTGTCTGCCGGGATGCTTAATCCTCCTCCCCTTAGCCAGTTGGCCTGGACAGCCCGGCTTATTCCCACACCCAGATTGCCGATGTCATGAGCAGTAGCCCTACCACTGCACTGACAGGCCAGTGAGAAATCTGTGCTGTAAAAAAAAGTTTTTCTTACTTTGTATGTCCAAAACTTATCTGGTTGATCCTACCGTCCCCCTGCCCTGACATCTTGGCCGACATCACGTAACAGCTGCAGCTGTGAAACAGTTGAACTGCTCATATATTGTTTAATGAAGTTTTGTAAAGCTCCATTTCATTTGCCTGTTTCATTGTACTCCCAAGGCCATCAGACAACTCTGTGACTACTAATGCCCACTGTACCACAAATCCCTACTGCTTAGTTTTAACTCAGCTTTAACTTTAAATACCACTTGGTGGCATCGTGGTGCTACCACAGCTGTTTCAGGCTCAACCCAGGTGCTTTTAACCAAGTCAAACAGGACGTGCCTAAACTGCACCACTTGCAAACCTCCAAATTCCAGCATTAGATAATAAAGTGAACCTTGTTTGTTTAAAGTTCAAATGAGTAAAAAAATACAGCTGCCTCCAAAGGCAGCAACTCCCTAAACAACTTGTTCCAACTGTCCACCACCCTTTCCACGATGAAATGCTTTTTCACCTCCCTCTCGAGTACCCCGACTAACTTCACTGTGTTCCCTCTTTTAACAACATATGTAATCAACCTAAAAACTCCCCAGACTGCACTCTGTTTATCCCTTGAAGGTATTCAAAGGTTTCTGTCATAGCTCCCCTTTGCTCCTATTCCTTAAAGAGTACTTATTGAGACCCTTCATCCTTTCCTTGTAGGGCTTTCCCTGTGTCATCTTGATTGCCCTCCTCTGCACAGACTCTACTCTGTTAGTGATCTTTCTAAGGTGAGAGCTTCAAAACTGCACGTGCTACTCAAGGTGGGGGCAAACCAATGGCTTGGACAGGGGGAGTATAACTTTCCTCCTCCTGCTTGCTATCCCACTCCCTATTCAGACCCTCATCCTAGCTGCTCTCCCCACCTTCCTTGAACAATGGGCCGCTACTTTCAGGTTGTCCATAATGATGACCTCTAGGTCCCTTTGCTAATGTTGTTGCTGATCACTACCCCCCCCCCCCAGGTCCTTTACCTGCCAAGTTTCAGCAATCTCTGTGTTGTTTAGGTACAGTACTATTTCGCTTCTCTGTTCTTCAAAACCAGATAAATCAGTTGGTGTTCCTTAATTTTAAAAGTTCATCTGCCATTTTTCTGCCCACCTCCCGAGCACGTCCATGTCCCTCTGCATTTCATGAACCTTTGCCGAGATGCAACTAGCCTTTCTATTAAGTTGCTGTAGTATCAACCCATACTTCCTGTTATAAAATGGCATGAGAACATCTAGAAATCTCATTGACCGTACATTAAATCTCTATATATGCACAGTCATCTTGGCCCTAAACCACATCACACAATAAGCAAATCAGTCTTCCCACAACCAGAACTATCTTCCATCAGTCCCCCTACAACCAGAACTGATTTTCTGTCACAAACATGGCTGCTGCCTTTACATTGAAAAAAACTTCAACTGGGCCCTAAAAATAAAACTACCTTAAAAAAACAAAACAAATTAATTAACTGTTTTTACCTTGATCATCACACTCTCCTTACACACACAAACACATTAGAAACAATAAGTATTAATTATAGTTTTCATTACAACTGTTTCTTTGCTGACAGTGAAAAATACCCCTTCTATCTTTACCATGCTTATCAGGGAAATCTCTTCTGCTTTCACTGACAGTGAGATAATTGAGTCTGTGGCTTTAGAAAAGGCCTTTGTGTGTGTGTATACAGTATGTTAGGAGAGGAACAGTCTTCCAGTGGAACTGAGGAGAATTTTGAATCCCTGTATTCCATGGTAAACATTCCATGATAAAGATTCCATTTCTTGAATGTGGAGAAACAGAGAGAAAAAAAAGATCAGAATGAAGAAAGTAAGCAATAATACTATATAAACAAAGAGAAAAGGTGGCAAATGACTCACCCTGCTGTTTAGCTTTTAGGACAGAGCGAGCAGTTCATGATGCTGTCAGTGAGTGTGGCAGTTTTGAACCACGCTCATGCTTGTAGCATTGGGGAACTGAGAAGCCTTTGATATGACTTCCTTTTAGTTTTGTCTGCAGAGTAAGGAGAATGAAATAAAGTAAGGGGGCTATGTGTCATTCTTAGAATGAGGAAAACAGCATTTCTGAATTGTTGTGGCTGGCAGGGGAATATGAAGCTTAAGTGGGCAGGGAGTCACACACTGTATAACACTGCTTTACTCTAGCACCAATAGGTGGAAGGACTATTTTATGTAAAAAGCAAAGATTCACTTGCATTTTTACTTATTTAAAGATGTTTCAAATTAAAAAAAACTGCTTCTAAATATAAAGGGCCGTTTTATAAGCACAATATGACACTCCGAGGTTGTGCATTACAGTGTGATAACCGCACTCCTAGGGATGACCGGCACTCAGCCTTCAGTCTCGTGCCTAACTACGTCCCTAGGAGTGCAGTTATCACACCATAATGCACATCCCGTCATGTCTTATTGCTTACTTGCTCCCCCCTCCCTGACAACACTGAAAACAGGAACGTGTTTCCTAGCCTTCCTTTTCCAGTTAACAAACAACAGTCTTGGTATCATCAGCAGACTTGGTAACCCAGCAATCAAAACCCACCTCCAGAATGCTTATACATATATAGAACAATGTTGGCCCCTGCAGGGAGCTTTGTAGGACTCCACTGTTACTTGTTTCCATGTGGACATATTGCCATTTATTATAACCCTGTGTTTCCTGTCTTGCAACCAGCGTCTAATTCATTGCATTAGATAGACACAGAATTTGTTGGCAGAAAAGAACCACTTGTCCCATCCAGTCTGCCCAGATGTTCCCTACCTAATCTGTTTCCGCAGACCCTAAGTGGTCTCTGGCAACCCTTCCCCATCACCACCAGTTTACTAATATTCCCCTGTGTTGATCCTATGCATTCTCGAAGCCCCCCACACACACACACTGTTTGCACCCCCACCACTTTTGCTGGCAGTCTGCACCAGGCATCTTCCAACCTTTCAGTGAAGTAGTATTTCCCTACAGCCCTCTTAAATTACCCCATCTCCAGCTTAATTGCATGCCCCCTGGTCCTGGTGCTGTTTCTCATTTGAAAGAGACTCCCGTCCTGCACCTTGTTCACCCCTGTGAGGTACTCGTAGGTCTCTATCATGGCACCTTTTACTCTCCTCTCTTCCAGGGTGTACATGTTGAGATCCCTCAGTCTGTTTTTGTAGGGCTTCTCGTGCAACCCCTGCACCATTTTAGTTGCCCTCTTCTGGACTGCCTCCACCCTGCCTATGTCCTCTGGTGGGGTCTCACCAGCAAGCACTACACCACCTCCCTCTTCCTGCTGGAGATATCCCTCCCTATGCACCCTAGCATTCCACTAGTCCTACCCACTGCTTTGTAACAGTGCCCTGCTACTTTCTGGTTATCAGTTATAATAACCCTGAGGTCCCTTTCCTGTTCATTGACTGTAAGTACCCCCTCTCCATCCTATACTCCACTCCTGGGTGCTTATGCCCTAGGTGTAAGAGCCTGTATTTTTTGACATTGAACCCCAACTGCCTTGCTCCTGACCACTCCTCGAGTTCCCCAAGATCCCTGTGCATTCTCTCTACCCCCTCCTGAGTGTCCACACTATTATAAATTTTTGTATCTTCTACAATGTCACTTAGGAAGACACTGAAGAGGACTGGTCACAGTACGGGGCCCTGTGGCACCCTGTGGTCACTCTTCCATCATTAGAGTGAATGCCGTTAACCACCACCCTCTGTTGCCTATCTGTTAACCAGTTTCTAACCCAATTCATCACTTTGGATCCCACTCCTAGGCTGCTTAATTTCTTTATCAGTCTCCTGCATGGCACAGAGTTGAAAGCCTTGCTAAAGTCCAGATAAGCCACGTTCACTGCCCACTTCCTGATCCATTTCCCTGCCCCACCCATGAATCCATGCTGCCTGTGGTCTTGCAGCCCACTGGATTCAAGATACTCTATCAGCCTTTTCTCAAGTAGGGTTTCCATTAGTTTCCCCACCACTGAAGTGAGACTGACCACTGCTAACTTACTCCCTGATGTTGTTCTTATGTAGAGGGACTCGTCTGCTCTTCTCCAGTCCTCCAGAACCACGTCTGTTTCCAGTGAGCTGTTGAATAAGGCCATCAGTGAGGCAACCAGCACCTGCCTGGGTATCTTTAATACCCTTAAGTGTATCTTGTCTGGTCTCATAGCCTTGTTCACCTTCAAAGCTGCAAGTCCCTTCAGGACTCTTTCCTCTGAAATTGACTTATGTCCACCTCATTGTTCCTGATACTCCATGGTGCCCCCCACTGTGGAGACTAAGCAGAAGTACCTGTTCAGGACGGCAGCTTTTTCTTCGCCCTTTTCTCCACAGTCTCTCCGTGCCACCATCTGTATCTTCAATGTCCCTCCCCTTGCTTTCTTCTTCTCCCTTATGTATCTAAAAAAATTCTTATCCCCTTTAGCTGCCCCTTTGGTTATCCTTTCTTGTATCTGCACCTTTGCTTCCCTCACCACTTTTGTTATTTTCCTCTGTTTTACTTGGTGTACCTCCCTGCCTTCCTCCCTCGTGCTTCCTTATACCTCCTGAATGCCTCAGTTTTTCCTTCACCACTTTGGCCACTTCCCTAGAGAACCATAATGGTCTCTTTTTCCTTCTGCTTTTACTTGCTTCCTTCACGCAGAGGTGGGTTGCCTTAACTACGCTTCCCTTACTGGTCCCAACTGTGCCTCTACCCCTCCACCACCTATGAGGCAGTTTCAGGGGCAGAACCAGGCAATATACACCTAAATTCTTCATTTCATGAACTAGGCATCAGTGTGGCACAGTGTCGAAGGTTTTACCAAAGTCCAGATACACAGCAGCCACAGGTCTCCACTTATCAAGCTGCCTGGTGATATTATCAAAACCGACTTGACCAAAACCAATGATTTGACAACCACAGTAAAATGCTGAGGAAACATTATAATATAATGCCAGGAACTGCTGGTAGGAAAACTCACACAACAACTGGCATAATGCTGCTTTACACCTTGGTAAGTGCAACTATGGCCAATGGTCTAAACTTCACCATAGCGGGATCTGGCATAAGACCATACTACAATTCACTGTTTCTGGATACAGAAAAACTACAAAAACATTTTTGTGAACTGAACATTGTTTTAGATAAACTGTGTAGAAGCTGCCAGCATACATACTTCTCCCCCTAACTGAAGAAAGGCAGAGTTTCCTGCTAGACCAGAAGCGCAAGGTCAGCAGTGCTCCAGTGTTTAGCTGCCTTGCATATATTTAGCAGTGGATGATCGCACATAACTGTTAGCTAAGTTTCATGTGACAGCATACTGCAAACCAGATGAAAATAATCACTACCTCAGAAAGCACTAATCTGATATAATGCCATATACTTATGGTGCCAGTACATTGGATGCTTCATATTTACTGCAAATTAAAATGTTTACAAAGCTCTACTCTCTGACAGGGGTACTTCGATGCTTGCCACACTTTACGTTGTCGAGCCTATATGCTGCATCGTCAACTCCAGTTCATTTAAATGTGGTTAGCTTTCCAAAATAGAGGACTGCTCCACAATGTTTGAGTCAGCTTGTTTACTATGAAGCCCTGGGTGGTCCATTGCTTTCTTTCTCTTTCTGTTTTTTTTTTTTCACTAAAATTGTATACTATTTCATCCAAAGTTATAATCAAACCATTACATACAAGTAAAGATATCAGCAAAAGTTCAACATTTTAAACAGATTCCCTAGCTTAGTAACAATAGTAAAAAGAAAACTTTAAAATACACCCACAGATCTAAACTAAACATATTAACAATAAAAACGATATTGAAAACTATTTTCCTTAAGTACCACAAAATAACATCTTAAACCGTAAGAATTAATATACAAATTCTCAGGTGGTATCAAGCACTCCTCCCCCACCATAAGTTCCAGTCCCATCACCTATGGAGCACAACTTGCCTCTGTGCATCTCTGGTCCAACCCTTATTATACTAACATACTAAAATGCCAGCAGAATAGGCCTAATGGTCTTTTGCGTCTGCTTGTTTGATCAGCCTCCACCCTGGGAGCTGACCTTGCTGCCCCCCTCGCCTTCTCTGGCTTCTCCCTTCCCAGTTCCGGATATTCTCGCTGCATTGGATTTTGCTTCCAGAACCCTTCCCCTGTACCTGTCTCAACCCCTCTTGAACCCCTCCACTGTCTCTGCCTCCACCAGCCCCCTAGGCAGCCATTATACTTCCCAGACTTAAAGCCAAAACAGCCGGATGTGCACAAAAATAGCCGTTGCTCGAATTCCCAACTGAACAGGAGAAACACAAACTGGCTGAGCACAGCATGGTTTTACAAAAGATCTGGAAGCAGAATGCTTGCACCTGCAAGACGTTCCCCTCCTGGCAGTGTCAACTGGCAGGGGAGTTAGCAGCCAATAAAATCCAGTCTGGTGATGGTTGCACTCTGATGTATTCTGCAGCTGGGTGAGGGGAAACTACGGCAATGCCACCCACTCTGGTTCCACCCCATGTCCCATGGTTTTTATTTTGCTGTTTATGCCAGTCCAGCTCTCAGACTGCCACTGATGACCTCTCAGTCCTGTCTCAGCCACCTACCTCCTATTCTTCCACAGTTTTCCCCGTGTTGGGGTCCTTGAAGTGGGGGCATTTTCCGCTCCCATTAGAAGTCCTTATTTACTGCAGAAGAAGTACTGAGCAGGGTCCAGTATTACCATCACCTTGAAGGTGCCGGGAGGTTTTTTCTCCCATTAGTTCTAGTACCGTGCACATTCTTGTTCATGCTCGGTGACCCTGACCCTCCCTTCTCCCATGCACTGCACACTGCCTGTCATCTGCACATTTCTAGCAGTCACCTGCCTTTCCTGAGATGGATGACATCTGGCTGAGATGCACGTCTTGTTTCAGACAGCCCAAAGTGGTCATCCTGATCCCAGGACATAGGATACGTAGTAACATAGTGTTTATAGTTGGAAGGGACTGTAGGTACATCATGCGCCCCCCCCAACACCTCTTAAGCAGAAACCAAGAAATATCCTGTGAAAACATGTACTGGTTTACAGGGATTCCCCATCGGCCCTACTTCTCAGAGTACCCTGTGATTTTCTTGGTAAGCAGAAATTCACCTGTGCTTATCTTGATGGCCGGTGCTGTGTTCACGTCTACTTTCTCCATTGGTAGGCTGTCAATATAATCTTCCCCCTCTGGCAGAAGAAATGCCTCCTAGCATTACATCTAAATGTGCCAGCTCTGAGTTTCAGGGTGTGTTCCTGCATCCTGCAGGAGCACACCAGATCAAACCTTTCTGTTTGTTCAACCTGTCTGCTATATAAGTTACAGTCTGATCTCTTTATTATGCAATTGTTTGGATTTCAGAATATGTTATGTAACACAGATCTACGTATTAATGAGTCAGTGGTCAGTTGTAGTTACTGATTTCCATACATTTCAAACATTTCATGTACACTGCACTATATCAGTCGCAGTGTCAGTGGCTCAGTAGGTAGCACACTCGCCTCTGAGGCCGAGAGATCAGAGGGCTGTGGGTTCAGTTCCCACATCTGGCACTTGGGATAATATCCCAGTACTGACACTGTAGTGCAGCATGAGAGGGGTGCTGCACTTCTGAGGTGCTGTCTTCCGGATGAGACATTAAACCGAGGTCCCATCTGCCTGGATTGGTGGTAGTTCAGGTGGATGTTAAAGATCCCATGGCACTTATTGAAAGAGTAGGGAATTTCCGTGTCCTGGCCAAATTTCCATCATTCACTAAAAATACCACCAACAGCTTAACCTGGTTCAAGGTCAGTTGGCCTTCATCTGTATCCCCCTCCCCGGGTCGTGCCTGAAAATAGGCAGGATTTGTTTAGTGCACTTACCCGGTCAACAAAAGCCAAATAAATAAATCAATAAAAAATAAACACATACCAACATACTAAAATGCCAGCAGAGTAGGCCTCATGGTCCATCGAGTCTGTTTGAGAATCAGCACCCTTGTCAGGCACTGCTGCTGCCTTCCCTGCCTCTCCCTTGGATTCCCCAACCCCCTGATTGAAGTTCCCCTCCAGTTTTGGCATTACTCAGCTTCACCCTCCTCCTATACGTGTCCCAACCTTGTTTGAACCCCTCCACAGAGTCCACATCCACTAGTTCCTTAGACAATGCATTCCTGGGTACCACCACCCTCTCAGTGAAGCAGTGCCTCCTTCTCTCTCTCCCCCCCTGAGACTCCTACCCCCAGCCTCAAATTCTGCCCCCGGTGGCCCCCATCCCTCTGCTGGAACACCCTATCTAGGCACACATTATATTATTTATATGCTTGATAATACAGCACTCTTGCTTTACTGTTTGTTTGGACTGCCCTGCCCCCTGCACTGACTGGCTAGAAGGTAAACTGGGAGAATAGCAGGATCAGTATTTACACTACCTATAACCTAAATTACATACTAATGAGGCAAAACTAAATGGAGCACAAGAGAGTTGTCAATGGACTGGATGAATCTTATTTAGAAACACAGATTTCTGGATAAAACAGGAAAATTACAGTGGAGTAATTCCATTTAGCCAGCTATATGTATGGAATAGGACATGATGAGGTGTGGTTTATGGCCTGATAAGAGCACGCTCCAGGTGTGTAATGAGGCATGAGGCACTTGTGCCGAGTGCCTGTTGCACCTGTGAACTGTGTAGGGGGTAGGTGTACAGAATAATGAATGGAAATATTACTTAGTGGGTTATGGAAACTAATAGATCATGTCTACCTGAAAATTTTTTTTTTAAATGTTTCTGGCAGGCACTGAGTTCTGGCTGCGCTGCATCCCATTTGGCATAAGAAGTACCAGTTGGCACAATATGTATAGATAAGGACATGGCAACGATCACCTCTTACCCAATCAGGAGGCAGAAAACTCTTGACCCATTTTATAATTACATATAACCAGTCATTCATATTACTGAGGCATGTAAATCTTTCCGCCTTTTCTCCCCAACAATAGGAGTTGCCAAGACTGCATCTTTCCTCAACTAGGGGTGGGTGGGTGAGTGGCTGCTTTCACAGCCAATGCAGATGCCTCTACTTGGCTGGCCTGTAATGGGGGAGTAAATCCTAGGTGACCCTCAACCTTACATAGAGATGCGTGCCTCACCTCTATGACCTGCGTGACCATCACCCAGCTTTAGTATGGGACTGTAGCATCCCCGGACATGTTGTCAACCTCCAGGCTAGGGAGTTTGCTTCACGACTCTCTTTGCTTACCCCCGGTACTCCAGTGTGACTGCAGTGAAGAAGCAGGGTTGGAAGTGCATTGTGAGGCAATACGGTGATGCCAAAACACCTAGCGTCACCTCGCCCTTGACATCGGGATGATGGGGATGGTAAAAATAGGCAGGACTGTTGCCTAGTGCACTTGCCCAGTTACCAAAATCCAATAAATAAATACTATAACTAGGTGAGGCTGGACAGGTGAAATAGCCACCCACCTCCACACCATCTAGGCCTGCTCTGGTTTCCTTGCCATACCCTCATGATCTGAGGCACCTGCCTCACATGTCTGAAATTTGCAAGGGAGTCTCCGCAGTCCTGTTTAGAGAGGTGGAATAAGTCCCCAGCACAGGTGTACAGCATTCATAAAGCTCCTGCAGCCAGTGCTGAGGGACCTGAAAGTGGAGTAAGAAGAGGTCAGGGACAAACTCTTGAAGGAAGTGGTGACAGGCAGCCAGACAAAGCTGTAAGCTCGGTGGGGCAAAGGGTGTGGTGATAAGCTGAAGGAGGCCCCAGAAATGACCAGGGGGAATAGACAGAATAAACTGAAAGAAAACCTTGAAATCAGTCCTCCATTTTATAAGCAGCTGGCACAGTTCCCAGAGGAGGAGGGGGTGATATAATCCAACATGCTCAGGTACCTGAGGCCCACTTTGTGCCATTTCAGTAGGGAACAGTGAATGAAATAAAATAAAAAATACATTTCAAAGACGAATGACTTTCATTAGGCAGGGCCCCTAATAAGTAGGGGGCCCTTGATGGCTGCAGAGACCGAACATATGAACATATGGCAAGTCAGCAGGAGAAGGCCTTACAGTCTGTTGAGTCTGCTCGTCTTGCAGGGTCCTCAGCTTCCAGCTAATGACTCTGCCCCCTCCCCAACCAACCTCCTCCATCTGCCCCACCTTGTGACCCTTATTTTCCTTTTAACTGTATACCGCCTCTACTGAAGCTACCTACTGTTTCCAACTATATCATTTCCTCAGGAAGCCCATTCCAACCCACCACCACCCTCTCCAAGAAGAAGTGGCACCTGGTGTCTCTCCTAAACCTCCCCTTCCAACTTGAGACTATGATCCCTTGTGGTCCTGTTCGGAATGATCTTGAAGAGACTGTCCTTGTCCACTTTGTTTATTCCTTTCAAATACTTGAAGGTCTCAATCATGTCCCCCCTCCCTTTCTCTCCCTCCTCCAGGGAGTACATGTTCAGTTCTTCCAGTCTCTCCTCATATGTCCTGCCCCTGCTGCCCCATAATCATCTTTGATGCCCTTCTTTGGACCATTTCCATAGATTGATATCCTTTCTTATGTATGGACACCAGTACTGTATGTTGTATTTCAGGTGAGATCTCACTAACGAGCTATACAGTGACAGTATTACCACCTCCCATCTACTGTTAATCCCCCAAGTGACATAGCCTAGCATTTTATTTGCACTTGTTGCTACCTTCCTACATTGTGTGGAACATTTCAGGATGCTAGAGATTCATCACCCCATGTCCTTGTACTCCTTGGATACAGATACCCGAACTCCACCCAGGCTGTACTCGATCCTTAGACTCTTGGCTTTAGTGTGCATAACCTTACATTTCTTCATACTAAAACCAAGTTGCCAAATACCAGACCACCTCTCTTACCTTTCTAGATCTTCCCTTGGGTCTCGTATCCCTTCTGCTTCATCCACCCTCCCACAGAGTTTGGTGTCATCCACAAATAACCAGATATTTTGCCCTTAATGCCTTCCCCAATGTCATTAATGAAGGCATTAAAAAGCACCAGTCCAAGCATTGATCCCTACGGGACTACACTGGTGACATCCCAAGTACTTGACAAATTGCTTCCCCCCCCACCATCACCATGCTTTGGGTCCTGCCCCCTCATCCAGTGTGCTACCCACCTTGTCAAGTTCTCACCTACCCCCAGATTTGCCAACTTCCTGATCACCCTCCTGTGGGGCACAGGGTCAAAGGCCTTGCTAAAATCCAGGTATGGAATGTCCACTGCTTGGCCTCTGTCTACTGTCTTAGTCACCCAGTCATAGAAGTCAATCAGACTTGTTTGACGTGATCTCCCTCCCATAAATCTGTGCTGCCACCTGTCCTGGAAGTCGTTCTCCACCAGCCTTTCCTTAAGTATGGTCTCCATGAGCTTGCACACTATTGAGGCCAAACTGACCAGTCTATAATTTCCTGGGTCATCCTTGGATCGCTCTTATGGAGAGGCACTATGTGTGCCATTCTCCAGTCCAGTGGTACCACCCCCCCCAGCTCCACTGAACTATTGAACAGGTCAGCAAGAGACTGCAAGCTTCTTTGCCAGCACCCTCAGCACCTTAGGATGCACACTGGCTGGACCTGGGGATTTATCCACCTTCAAGGCTAGCAACCCGGTTTGTGCTGTGATTTTGGTGAGTGGGAATGTTTTTGCCTTTTCAAAGCGGCTGCAAATTGAAGAAATGTTGTGTGGTAATGGTAGCCATGGGGGTGGGGGGTTTAAATTTTAGGTGGAGGTTTTGTCTATTTTTTTGTGTGTTTTGTTTAGTTTTTTATGAATTTAAGTTACTGTTGTTGCTTTTTTTGTTTTGCCCAGAAAGGTGATTTTTATGGTTTTGTGTAGAATTACTTTTTGGGATTGAGTAATGAAATAATAAAAGTATTGTTTGCAGATGGGTTTTCAAAATGTTTATGTTGGAAAATTTGGTGAATAAATTTCATAAAATGATTTGTTATAGTGTATTTTTAGTTTATGCACGTTGTAATTTTAGAATTTTTATTATTTTTGCCTCAGATTTCCAACATTGCCATTTTTTCCACATCCTTATAAACAGTAGAGCTGTCATTTTTCACATCCTACCCAAAATGTGTTTCTGCACATCTGGCGAGAATCCACAGTTGCTGTGGAAATCAGCATTCAGGACACATTAACAAAATCACAATGCCACTGTTCATGAGCAGAGTTCCCAAATGCTTTCATGAGGTGGGGTCACAAAAGCCCATGTTGAAAATTTGGAGTGCAAATACTAACAAATGCCCAGGGCATTAAGGTTTCTAACCATAATGTTCCACCCTGTAGAGACTGATAGGTGTCGGGGGGGGTGACTTTGTATTGTCATCTGTAGTGGTCATGCCATTCCACCCCACCCTGCAGCCTGTGACATGCATCAAGGTGTGCCGTGGACTCTTGGCAACAAAGTTCACCCCATTCTCCTATACTGCACCCATCTCAACATATTTCTTTATAGACTCGGTGAGTGTAAGGCCGATGATTATAAAGGCCTGTGACACTTGTCCAGAGTCTGCAGGGTGGGTGAGGTGAAATGGCATGAGCCGTTATGGCAGATGACCCAAAGGCACACCTCAATGCCTGTCAGTCTCAGCAGGGTGGTGTGGGGTTGGCATCACTTCCATACTTCACTGCCATTCCTATTATGCATCTCTCTAACTCCTGCACTACCAATGTCAATGCCAGCAAGAAACATTCAGTACTGACAAATGCGTGTTTCCTTCTCTGCTTTGCTCGCTTCCTTCATGCAGATGCTGGTTGCCTTCCCTCTGCCTTTACTTAATTTTGTCAACTGTTCCTGTACCCATCTCTGACAATCCTCCCCTGCTAGGCTGCTTCTGAAGAAGTCTCACATTTCTTTAAAATCCAACCTACTATAGTCCAGGACCATTGTCTTTTTGTGGCTTGCCTCTGCACCCATTGTAATGTTGAACCACACTGTACAGTGATCACTGGTTCCCATTGGATAGCCCATTGTGACATGACTAGGCACTATCACAGCCTCCAGTAGGACATGGATTCAGAGGAACAAAGGGAGTAAGCATGTCCCAAATAGGATAGCACCTTTACCCCATGAGTCATTTTCAACTCTCAGCATGCTAAGTCCATAGGGCAGGAAAGGTGCTAATGGGACATTTGCCGGCCCATATGGGCTAACTAACATATCTGCACAATGCCTCTGTGCATCACTGCATGGAGGAATTGTACAGAGCATTCCAGCCCCACCTCCTGATCACAATTCAGATATCCCTGATATCATAATAAAATGATACCTGGCATTTAGTAGATCCCCAGTCACATTCAGATAACCCCAATTAGTAAAATGATCCCCGGCATCTAGAATTTCCCACCCCAATCACTGCCAAGGCTGCCGCATCTCTTCTCCTCCCACTCAATCTCCTTTGCCTGTCCTCAAAGTGGGTGACACCCTATCTCTAACCCTCCTTCATCACCACATAGGTATAATTCATTTTATCACCTCCTCTCACCTCTGCCAACCTGCATGATCGTCATCTCCTTCCTTCCCCTATTGTTTTTTCTGTCCAGTAACTCCTCCTCCCATCACACACCCTTCCCACCCTTAATGCTTCGGGGTAGGAGCCCAAATGGCCTGGATAGCAAGCTCCTCCATCTCTCTGCTTCTGCAGTCTCCTACCCATTGGCTGACTTCCCAAACCTCTCTTTCTGCTGTTCCTCCATCCCTGCTGACTGGAAGACTGCCACTGTTACTCCTCCTCCTCCAAAAGGTGGTGACCCATCTGCTACTAACAGCTACCGACCCATTTTACTCCTCCCTCCAAAATACAGGAACAAATTATCTTGTCACAACTCTCTCCTTTCTGGACTCATCTTCCTTCTTCACCTAATAAATTCTGGCTTCATAAAATCACTCCACCACCATCTCCTGCTCAGGCTCACCAAATCCATCCACAATGATATGGATCACATCCTATTCACCTCTGCTATCTTTGTCGATCTAGCCAAAGCATTCAACCTTGTCTCCCACCCCATTATTAGCCAAACTCCAGGCTGTAGGCCTCTCCAACTCAACCATTGGCTGTTTCACTCCCTGACAGGGTAGGTCCCAGAGCAGTCAAAATTGGTGACCCCTCTCTCCTCCCTGCCTGTATCCACTTGGGTCCCACAGGGATCTGTGTTAGGTCCTCTGCTTTTCTCCATTTTTCTTAATGATCCCTCCTCTGTATGGTTGTCTGCATCCATTCACATATACATGGATGACACGGTCCGCTTCACAGCAGGCCCACAGACCCCAGCTGGACTTCAATCAAATTTAGCCCTGGCCATACACAAATCAGCTTTTCCTCAATGCCAAGAAGACTGTCTCCATGTCCTTTGGTACAAGGCACAGACTCTCTAGGCTCCCTCCCCTTCCTACTATCCATATCCTGGATGGCTCCCCGGTGGAGGATGTTACCACCTTTAGTTATCTTGGTATCTTGCTAGACCAGCACCTAAACTTTTCTGAACAAGTTCAAGTTCAAGTTTATTGCAGGAAAACTCCATTGAGCAAGCTCATTCACAAGGAGGTCCTGTGACATGCACACTTATAACGAACATACATAAATAAATAATTGATAAACAAAATTATACATGAATGCATGTGATCATAAAACACAAGCAAGATATTACATACAAGGACACCACATCAGATGACAATAGGTGGTAAGCAAACAAGTGGTACAAGAGATGCACATTTCTAGATAGTATACTAACAATTGAAGACATGGTACTTGGTATTTGCAATACATACATTTTAGCAAATTGATCAGCAACAGAAAATATAGGGTAAGGGAGATATTCATGGCTTGGTAGGGTAAGCGGAGTAGCATATACGTAGACAAAGCCAGGAGTAGGAAGGGTAATGAAAGCAAGAGTGGGATTGCTGCAGCAAAGGTAGCAGATATAAATCAGAAGCCGGAGAATAAAATAGTGTCTTGGACTAAATGATAGTGTGAACAATAAGTAGTTAGCATGCACAAGGCAATTAAGGTCTTTTTATGTGAATGCTATAGTCAAAAGCTGAACCCCAATTTGGTGCACTTTATAGGAACTGTAACTGTATTCCACCTCCAGCACACTATGCTATTATCGAGAGAATGATCCTCCCAATCTCTGACTATGGTGATGTGGTCTACAGCGCAGCCCCAGTCAGTACCCTTGCCAGACTGGACATACTCCTCAACCATTTCTGCCATTACACTTTCGACTATCCTTATTGGACTCATCACTGTTCTATAAATAAATGTCTCTCCTTTTCTTCTCTTGTGGACAGACACCATACACACTGTGCCAGCTTTGTTGGAAAATCTGGTTTGTTTCCCTACCCTCCTAGCTCTCTGCCCCCCCCGCCACAGCCATACCATCAGAAACTGAAATATTCAAAACCTAGCAGTCCCTTCAGTTTCCATAACCTCCATTGGCAAAGCCACATTCAGCCACCGCTTCCCTAAAATCTGGAACTCCCTCGCCCCAGCCATTCACCAATCTGCCTTCCATGGATTCTTTCAAACCACTTCAGAGGTCTCACCTCTCCTTCCTGCACTTGCTCTAATTTTCCCTCTTGCTCTCCTATGACTTGTTTCCAGTTTAGGTACAGCTATAATTTGGCACTTTATGTTTCCACTCTAGGCATTATGCACAAATGTTTACAGCTAGTGTTGATTTAAACTGCTCTGTATTTGATTACCAGCATATGTTTGTGGCTCCCTGACTGAGTTGTATATGCATTGTCGATTGTTTGCTTGTTACTCAAGTTCTCACATCTTGCATGTATTATTCCCAATGTAATTTGCAATTGTGTACCACTCTGCTCCATGTATGTTATGCATTTTGAACTTTTGTGCTACCTAAGCCCCACTTGTACAAGTTCTCCTTCCATCAGGATGCATCTGGAAGTTAGCTCCCAGCTTAGTATGCCTGGGAGGACACTAGACACCAAGGATCATTTTATTATAATAACTGGAGCCATTTAAACTGCACCGGTATAGAACCTTTATATCAATCAATCAAATCAATCAAATCTTTATTTATTCAGGCGATCATCATTGAGCAAGGCTCATTTACAAGATGGACCTGATAAGGTCAAGGTTCGAGTTGGTGCACAGCAATTACATCACATACTTATGAGACAATTATACATACAGAAACAAGAAAATGTTATTTATTACACAATAATATACAGAGAATTCACATGTTAAAGCTTGGCAAGAGAAAGTTAAATTAACATCTATCTACAATATGTACAATACATATATATCACAATGAGGGCCATGACAGTCACTACATAATGAATACAAGGATGGTGAAGGGAATATTGGGTGCCATATACCGAAGTGTCTTGGAAGGAATATGCCATATGCGATTGGAATGAGGTTTTATGGGATGACTATTCTATCTCTAGCTGTAGCAACTGCATTTCTCTGTGAAGAAGGCTGTACAGTGCTGCTTGAAGGATGTAAATGGAATGATAATGGACAGTTTTAGGGATTTTTGTAGGGTGTTCCATGCTATGGCTAGAGAGTAGCTGATTGCTGCCCTCCCTATTTTGGGGTTGACTTTGGGCAATTTGAGCAGGATGATATTGTTGCTTCTTAGGGCATAGGAGCTGGGAGTGGTCAGGTTGAAGCAGTCCAGGATATAGCTTGGGAGTTTTTGATAAAGCTCTGTAGATCCATAGAGCTGCATTTCTGCTCCTCCTGACATGAAGGAAACCCATCCAACTGAATCATAGAGAACAATGGTGAGTATTATATGGCAGGTCTGTAATGAACCTTATTGCTCTATGGTATAAGGTATCCAACTTTTGAAGGTAGGGAGTGGAGCACTGACTATAGAGAAGTCTGCGTAGTCAATGACTGATAGAAAGATGGCCTGGACTAATCTCATCTATTAAGGAAGGGTTTTAATCTGTAGAGGAGGCCAAGCCTTAGGCGAAGCTTTTTCAGCAGTTGTTCTAGATGCTGAGTAAAGTCAAGTCTGTTATATGCCAAGGATCATTTTGGTATACTACTTGGGAGCATCAGAATGGTGACCAGGGGTAGGGTGACAATATGCACCACTGTGTGCTCAAATGAGGGCAGGATTTTTGCACTTTCAAAACCTTTTATATAGCACTGTGCTCTGTATGCAGGAGGGGATCCCCTCATTTGCAAGGCTTTAGTAGTACATATGCATATGCACCTGATCAGGTTAGCATTGGGGGCTGCTAAATATATGGTAACTGTTCAGACATGCTGTTCTCCCACATGGCACAGTGCTTGGATGTTTAGCACTCCGCTAACCTTCTGAAAATGTGGCCCTAATTGACTAAATATCCCCTACCAATGCCTCTTAAGATGCAGAAAGTAAACAAAAATGGACTATCTTATTCTGTATCTTTATGTATTATTTTATGTTATTTTCCTTGGAAAACCTTTATCCAATCTCAAAACATTGTGATGTGTCTTAAATATGAATGACAACTGTAGCTAAAATACAATTTCTTCTTTCATCTGAGTGCTGTTTTTATTTACTTATAAAAATACAATCAGGTGAGCTGGTTTAGCGGCTTAGTGGTAGCTGTACTGCTTCCCATGCGAGTGGCCTGGTTTTGTGGAAGACCTGGGTCAAACAGAGGTTAGCTAGCGGGAGACATGATTGAGTATCTCGGGGACTGCTCTCCTCGGAGGGAGGGGGAGTCTGACCACCCCGCTCTTTGACAGCCACCTAGGAGGAACACTGGCAGGGCATTGGAGTGGCATAATGGGCAGGGCTCAGGCAGGCACAAAGCAGTTCTTGCCTTTAATTGGATTGTCATCATTTCATGCTTGACTGCCCAGGGGGTAAACCAAAGGTAGAAAACCTCCAATGGCAAAATAATCCATTAACCTGCCACAGGCTTTGCATTACTAACCAGGCTCTGCTCCTGTCTGAATATGTGTCTCCTTGTGAATGACCCTCTCCCTCCTGGCCCCATTACGGAGGGGGGCATGGGAGATCTCAGAGCAGGCAAGTCCTGGTGATTTTGGGTGATGGGGATGGACAGGCCAGTGAACAAGGGGGTCAGTGGGTGACCTAGAAGATAAACATTGACGATAAACTATGACGTGGAACCTTTGTAAAAGAGCTTGTGCTCAAAGGTTTTTTCCGAATCACTAAATAAATAAAAAAAATAAATAAAAAAAGACATCTCAATGGAAAAAGAAATAAAACACAGTTTGAGAGTCTCAAACTCAATAACACAGTCATACCATATAAACAGCGTAACTATGCACTATGCACTATGCGGCTAGACCGGGGCAGGTTTATTAGTGGAGACCAAGTGCCTGGCAAAGCTCTGTCCACCTTTCAATGCTCCACAGATATGTAATGGGGAGGTTAGGAGCTGTGAGTGCCACCAGTGAGGAATCACAGTGAAGTTATTCAGAACAGAAAGTGCAAATTATGCATATGCCAGCTGAGCTCCTGACGAGAACTGGGCCCTGAGCAATTGCTGCAAAATATATATTTTTTTCAACCAAGAACCATTATCAAACAAAACATTCATATAAAACAAAAACTAGATGAAAACTGACTCAGCAGAGTACAAACTAGGAAAGCAGTTGGCTTACACTTTTATAGCTCCTGCAGTACTCTTTCCAAGCGTTCAGCTTAGATATGTTGCTGGACCAGCACAGTAATTAATTACACATAAATCTGATCAAAACTTTCACTTAAAAAAATGCATGCAGTCCCCTATGTTTATATGATATGAGATTGATAGGACTATCCTAAGTATTAACTTCCTATACAAATGTGTCTAAGAGTAAATGAAGGAAGATTATTTTAGGGGGAACTCCACCTGAGTCCTCAGAAGAAAGAGTTGAGTCATTGATATTTTCAACATAAAATACACTTATTTATTTTTTTTCAGGGTCGATCACTCTTTCATGCTTGTGCGCGACACAGATACTTATATGAGATACCTTGGTGATTTCTGTTAGTGATAGTTATAAGACGAGGGCTACCAACAAATGGCAGATGTTGGTAGCCCTCATTAGCATAACCTTCATGGCGGAAGTCACCCGGAGGTGCGGTGTCCGGCCTGGGGCCTGTCACCATGATGGAGCGAGCGGATAATTTTCATCAAAATTCGGGCAACAGGTAGTAAAAAATTATTTTATGTTGAAAGTCCTAATTGTCGCTTTTTGCAGGCGCTGATGCATTGAGGGGTGTACGCATGCTTCCCTTTAAAAGAATAAACAATATCATTTTAAATTAGTTCTAAAGTTTCTTGTCGTATCACAATGTTCTGAAATTTGATTAAAGTGTGTAAGCAAAACATGATAAAATCCATAAAGAAGTAGAATAATAGATAGCCCTGTTTTATTTACCTTCTGCTCTGTTAGCAGACATCCTCTCATCAAGCCAGCAGCTCCCCTGAATGCAATAGATATGACTGCAAAGCCAGGCCATTCAAGGGGAGTGAGGGGTCATTTCAGAATGTAGTCAATTTCTGTATATAGTTTATTTGTTTCAGTATATGAGGTGAATTTTTCAATCTATAGTGTATGTATTTTATTATTAGTGTATGTTTTTCACCATGTAGTGTATTTGTTTGTATATAATATTTTTTTTTAAATGTACTGTTTGTATTTCAGTATGTATTATATTTATCTTGTATATAGATATGCAAAGTTTTCAATAGAGAGGGTAAGTGTTTTTGATAAATAGTATATTTGTTTTTATAGTGTATGTAGATTTTCAATGCATAGTGTATTTATTTAATATATAGGTATGTATTTCAATATAAAGTTTAGATGTTTCCAATATAGTGTATTTGTTTCAGTAGACTGTATGTGCTTTTTTTAATGTGTAGTATGCATTTCAATAGATAGTATGTATTTTAATATAGGGTATGTGTTTCTGTATATAATGTATGCAGATTTTTTCATTATATAGTATGTGTTACAATGTATAGAGTATTTGTTTCAGTAGATAGTTTATGTGGATGTTTCAGTCTGTATGTATGTATCTCACTAGGTAGTATATGTTTCAGTACATAGTACAGTTGTTTCAGTATATGTTGTATGTGGACTTCAGTACTAGTATGTAGATTTTAGTAGATATATGTATTTCACTATACACTGTAACCATTACACTATAAAGAGTGTGTTTCACTATATGATATATGTATTTAGTATACAGTATGTATTTCACTATATGATGTATATATTTCAATAGATAGGTATGTGTTTACTACATTGTGTATGCATTTCATATATGATGTATATTTACTATATGATATATGTATTTCACTGTGATGTATGTGTTTTACTATACAGCCAGAGTTTATGAATTATGTCCCTAACAGCTTGCCATACATTTGCAGGCATCTAGCAGTTGAGAAAAATGAAGCAAATTAATTCCCACCTATGTACCTTCCATAGGAGTTATGGAGGTACAGACGTTTATGTGTGTTGTAGGAGTTAACCAGTAATAAATGAGTCGCACTGCAAGCAAGCATTTGCTTATAAAGTGTACAGTAAATTATATCCACATTCTTTTATGCCAGAACAAAATCCTAACATTTTGTGGATAAGGCTGCCCTTTGAAGGTAAATGAGATCTTGATCCCTCCCCCTAATGCCCCCAATTCCCTCAGATCAGAATTGGAAAACAGGTTCCAAACCTTTCTCTGTGAATGAAATGCTGGCCACAGCTCCACCTCCTTGATGCCCTTGTGCTCACATGTTTTGTGACATCTTAGTTTTGAGTACATGGGGGCTTGTGCCATAGATGCTAATTACAGCTGTTACATTTTTTATATTTAAGAGGTCTCATGGGGTAAAATCAATTCCACTGAGCAACGAACAATGGTCACATGACACACTCATGAGCTATAAAATCTGTTCCAGTTCCCATACTGAACAGAAATGTTCTGTTGGCATGACTTTTCATGGTCCCACCTCACGGCGACGGTGCTGTAATTCCCTGCACCTCATGTTTACCTGAAATCACAAAAATGCAGGTTCTTTTAATTCAGAAGTTAGGGTCAGTTAAGTGAGAAAAAAAGGTCCTCTGTGTTCTGTTGGTGAGCTACTGCCAAGTAAAATGCCCTGGCAACCATGAGAGGGATTCATTATTCATTTATGAAGCAACCATTTGTTCAGTGCTACCATTTGTGGTGCCACTCGCAATGTGCCCCGATCATTAGGGCACCAAGTCCCAATGTTGTGGCCCCCTCTGTTTGTGGGGGGCTGCACCCCATGCCCCAATTAGGGGAGCTGTGCCCCCCATGCCCCCGGGAAGGGTCAGGGTTCACCTTGCAACAGTTTTCCCCCAGTATCTGGAATGTGTAGTCTGACACGGGCTGCCGCCCATTAGCTCACACTGTGGATCAATGGGCATACAGCCTATGGTGTCAGTCAGTGGGTGGCAGGGTGGCAGATGGTGGGGGTGCTGCCACCTGCTGCTGACCGGGGAGTGGGGTGGTGGTGATCAGTGGCAGGCGGGAGGGATCCGCTGGACCACCAGGGATAGTGGATGTACCTTTTTCATACAGAAGCCCGCGATCGGGCAGACAGCAGTCCACTGGACCACCAGGCATATAGGATTCTCTTTTTTTACACAGAAGCCCATGATCAGGCAGACAGCGGTCCACTGGACCACCAGGGATATAGGATTCTCTTTTATTACACAGAAGCCTGTGATCGGGCAGAGAGCAGTCCACTGGACCACCAGGGATATTATTATTTTTAACTGATGTCCGCAATCAGGCATGGGGGGGGGCGCACCACCACGGAGGTGCAGTTGGAGCTTGGGTGGCCACCCACAGGTGGCAGCTGCCTTGTTGCGCCCTGCAATACGGCAGCTCACCTGTGGGTTGCCAGCTGTTGGTCCTTTTTTTTTGGATCAACTTTGTGCGGCGCAAGTAGGGGTTGCACATGCATGGACTCAGCACATTCTAGGCTGAATATCGGAATGTGCAGAGTATGCATGGGCATGCCCCATCTACCTGCACCACATACATTACTGATGCACTCTGGCGCATCAGGATTTGTGCCAGGCACAATTTCCATTTGAATATCGCACTGGGGCACATCAGTGGGTTGCGCATGGCGCAGCACATTGCCATCTGGGAACTACCCCAGTCTGGGCCACAGTGTACAACCCAAATATAGTGTGTAGAGCAAATACAATGTGCAGGCCAATTATAGCGGCAGAACTGATACAGTGTGCAGACCAACTACAGTGTGCAGAAACAAACATACAGACCAAATACATTGTACAGATCAAATACTATGTACAGACCAACTGCAGTATGCAGATGAAATTCAGTGTACAGACCAGATTACCTACAGCAGTGCTACAATTGTCTTTTTAGGAAATTTAAAAATGCACAGATTTTATTTTCTTGTCTGAGTTCCAAATCTACCCAACACTTTTTCTATCTGCCTTTCTTCCTCCCTGACTTAATTTTTATCCCTTACTGTGTTTTGTTTACATATATTTTTCATACTGTTGGCATCGGGCTGTCTGGAAATGAATGTAGAACTTTCCACTTCCTTTGATGCACCCTTTGAGTGTTAATACGGCAGATGTACTGCCTGCCAGTTTGTCCCCATAATGGCATCCATTAAAGCATACAGGGGAGTCAGAGAAACTAGAGTTGTGAATCCTAAGCATTGAATTTGGCAGTCAACCTCTATAAACAGCAGATGGTAAGATAAACAGACCTCTTTGGACTATCATATGACCTTGGTACTTAGAAGCAAATCATTTGCTTCCCACTGAGTCATTCAGTTACATCCCTTATAAAATGCAGTGCATATATAAGAATAAGTGAGACTGTATCACATTTTCCAGCTTCTCTGCCACTCATATTTGGGGTACCCAGTTTTCCCCACCCCCTGCTCTCATCAGGATGAGGAAGACAATGTTGTTACATCCATGGCTGGGGTGGCAGTTATGATGCATTTGAGGATTGATCGGTATGGTGGAGATGTGGGGGGCCATCATAGACATGCCAAGCCAGGCAACATATTCATTTTCTGCCTGTGGTGCACCTAAGTAGGATCTTTTCATCTCCTGGGCAGCTCCTGCTGTGCGCTCAAGTGAAACATGTACGTAAACCATCTTTTCTTATCAGAGTGTTTTTAAATAGGAGGCTGAGGGAACTAAAATGATTAACTGCTTGTGCATGTAAGTGAGATGTGCACTTATATGATATGCACTTAAGGGGGTATCACCATAGAAGATTCTCTCCATGGCAGCAGGACAAGGTGTGATATGTAGACTCATGATTTCTTGGTTCCATGTCATAATGGCGATCGCAGAAAGGCGATCGCCGCTAGGGTGAGTGTACATCACTGAAAATCAGTTTCGGAGATGTAACTTCCAACACACAGCAAAAGGGCACTGGGGACTTAGGTTTTTATTGTTTATGTAGAGGGCTGTGCCCCCGCACCCCCTACTAAAGGATTCTCAACTCAAGGGGGGGTGCATGTCGGGGGGGGTGCAAAATGGGGGAAACAATTTTGGGCCAGATGCAACAAAATGCATGCACACCTGGACCCAAACCCAGTGCCCTCACAACCCTAGCCTGCCATCCACCCACCACACCATTGGGCCAGCTTGGCAACCCACCGCTGCACCAACTACACAAACCCTCCCTCCTCCCTTCTGCCCATCGCCGGTGTGCTCGCTCCCCATGCGTGTACATATAGTGACATCCTGTTGCTATATTTGCGGATCCCCATCCAGTTACCCTCCCTCCTTGGTAGCCCTATCAACAGGTGTCGCGATTGAGTCGCCTCTTTCTGAAAGTGCCCGATCGTGGCCGTGTTACGGGATACCGATGTCTTCCTTCGAAGCTCATCGGCACTATGACATCATTAAATGTGATAACACAGTTGACCAGCCTGGCAAACCATGGCTGTCTCCTATACTGGTTAGGTGTGTGATATGATGATCAGTGGGGTGAGGGTCTCAACTCACGATGTTGAAGTATGAAAAGAGAAAGCATTAGATAATGGCAGGCTCTTTGCAGAGTGCTGTTCTAGGCCTCATCTTTTGCACACCTTTAAGACATATCAATTTCAAAATGCTTTTGAAGGAACTTAAGATTTTATGTGTTGTACCTGTAAGCTGAATTCAGTTCAGTTGTATAAGTACGATGTAAGGGTGCCCTGAGCTATGGAAGGGCGCCTTGTATAAATAAAATTTTACTTAATTACTTAATTACTTACTTACTTACACTGTATAAACCTCATAAAAGGGAAAAAAATAGGTTACAGAAACTGCTTGTTTCTTTTAAAAATTAAGAGTATGTTCAGGGACATATAGCTCACAAAGTGGGAAGTCAGGTCTTTTGGCCAAAGCACTGAACCATGAAACAAGAGATCACACAGGTTTTATTCTCACCACTGCCACAGGCTTAATGTGTGACCTGGCTACAGCATGCCACAAGTTTCCTGTACTTCAGCCCCTCCTTACAGTCAAAGTTGGTAAAACCAGAACCCCACTGTGCTAACTTGTACTTTCGCTGTACTTATACTGCTTTTGATTTTGCCTCTGTGATGTATTATGCAATGGGGCTTAAAAACAAGACACCTGATTGGTTGACTGGTACCTTTGCAGCATTGTAAAATTCAGCATTATTAATGCAAAAGGTGCCAGTCAGCCTCATCTCTTGAATCAGTGTGACCCCTAACCACAAAACTAAAATCCACCATCTTTAAACACGTAAACAGCAGTCTCACACAACTTCCACTGCACCACACCAAACTGAAAACTAAAATTCCTACAAAGCAACATTCCCAAGACCAATTCAGAGCTAAAACAGTCTGGTACTGTAAACTCATTCCCCCAAAACCACTTCTGCCCAGCTCACCTCTGACCGTGAAATCGGCTCCTTTCTGTCATCTCCGAGAACTGCATGGTCGACCTCCATAAACAAGTGGTTCATCCCCTATGGAAAAAGTAAAACATATTCACATTTTTCAAAAACACTTTCTCCACTTCACAATTTCTCAGAGGCTTAAAAAATATCACGAGCTGAATATGGATGCAAGTACCTGATCACAAATCTGCGGCTTCAGCGCTGTGGCAACAAGCTTGCTAGCGCCGTCTTAAGTTTAAAGACACTAAACTAAAGGTCACAGAATCTGTCTTACAGTCTGCTGGGCAGCTCCTTCAGTAAGTCACTTCTATGAGAATGGGGTTTCAATAAAAAAAAAAAAACTAAACCCTCAGATGGTCTTCTCCTACCAGAAGCATATGTGAGGCACTATTCTACCCAGCAAAAGGGAACTATTTTTTTAGGCGCATCAATAAATTCAATTAAAAATACAAAAAAAAAAAAAGGCTATTTTTTCAAATTTTATTTTATCTTACAATAAATGAATGGGAACATTATATAATAGCAATAAACCACTCCAGGGTGTGGGCTATGCTGGGATTTACCCACGTCTGACGAGGGTTAGTCGCTTAGCCTGTGGCCTTGTAACTGAACCATGCCAGGTGAGGTAAACCCACACCCTGTTGTGGTTTGTTGCTTAATTCTCCTTCATGGGTGTAGCTGGGAAAATAACATTTATAAGCTAGAACCCTTTGGTACCTCTCTGCCTCCCCTCCCCTCCCCCTATAGTAGACATCCAAATATTTATTACACAGATCCTTTGTACACCACATATTGTACATCAGAAAGTGTATAACAGCAAAAGATACATCAGTCCTTATGTTTAATTCAGAGCACAGTTATATAAAACTAGACGTCTGTGAAAATGGGCTTTGTCCGCAGACCTTTTCAGCATAAAATAAAAAATTAAATGAAAATGAAATGAAAATATAGTATATGGTTAGGGCTTATTGTGTAGGGAAATCAATAGTTACTCAAAGATTGTTGTGTACATTTTAAGTTTTTGGCACATTCTAAAAGTTGTGTACATTCTAAAAGTTTTGCACATTCTATAAGTTGCTGTGTACATTCTAAAAGTTGCTGTGCACATTCTAAAAGTTCTGTACATTCTAAAAGTTGTGCACATTCACTACCCCAGGAGGCTAGAAAACTCCTGGTCCAAGCTGCCTTCCTGCCTCTCCTAGACTATGCGGACTTCCTATATGGCCATAGTACTAGCACAGCTCTCTCCAAGCTTTATACCCTATACCACAGAGTCCTTAGGTTCATTTTTGGATGCCCTTATGACACGCACCTGCATCCTCTATTCTTCCATAGGCTGGAACTCCCTTAGCTTCAGGAGGCAAAAGAATGCTATTCTATGGACATATAAGGCAATCACTCATAAATTACCTCAGTACCTCACAAGCTGCCTAACTCCCTGCATCCCTAGTGCCTATTCTCTCAGAATTCTTACCATCTTATCCCTGGTTATCCCTAAAGTTAAATGCGCTTTGGTAGAGTCTCCATAAGCTTCACTCTTCCTCACGCTCTGGATAAGATCCAGAAAACCTTAAGGCTCACTTCTCCTATCACGTTCTCCCTCTTCAAATCCTTGTTCAGAGGACCTTCTCCAAGGTCTGTCATTGCTTCAAGTCAAGGTCTTAACATCACGATTTGTTACTGCTTTAAATTCTGGACTTAAAGCTCAACCATTGCCTGAGGCGTCATTTGAGTTCTCCCTTCTGTCATTGTCCAAATCAAGGTCCCAACATCACAATCTGTCTTTGCTTCATATATTGGACTTAAACCCCAACCATTGCCTGTGGCATCTGTTGTGTTCTCCCTTCAAACAGTCCTTCCTTCCTAGGCTATCATGTCCAACCCTCTCCTATCTCATCTGACCTTCTCTCCCCACTCCCTATACCCACTTGCCAGGATATGCCTACAGTACTTATCAAAGGACTCTGCATCTCAATCTTCTTCACACTTTGATGCTAGAGGAACTGCCACTCCTGCTCACTGTGACTTCTCCAATGATGTTTACTGAATAAACTTTAGCTCATTACCTTACGTCCATATATCTGTATCCATGCAATTGTATTTAAATGGCACTACCTCCTGTTGAACCTATTGCTATGTTCTGGTGCAAGTATCTTGTCACATGTAATAGTTATATGTTATTATGTTGTTATTATTACTGTGTAATTGTCATGTATGTTCACTCAACCTGTTATGCCTTAACCCTGTTGGCAATTGCTTTGTCCCAGGTCCATCTTGTAAATGAGCTTGTCTCAATATGTTCCACCTGGCAAAATAAAGATTTTGATTGATTGATTGACATTCTAAATGTTGTACACATTGTAAAAGTTGTGTGCATTCTAAAAGTTGTGCACATTCTTAAAGTTGTTGTGTACATTCTAAAAGTGTGCAAATTCTAAAGGTTGTGCACATTCTAAAAGTTGCTGTGTATATTCTAAAGAGTTGTTGTGTACACTCTAAAAGTTGTGCACATTCTAAAAGTTACTGTGTACATTTTAAAAGTTTTTGTGTACATTCTAAAAGTTGCTATGTACAATCGAAAAGTTGTTGTGCACATTCTAAAAGTGTTGCTGTGTACATTCTAAAGTTGTGCACATTCTAAAAGTTGTTGTGTACATTCTAAAAGTTGCTGTGTACATTCTAAAAGTTGTGTACATTCTAAAAGTTGTTGTGCACATTCTAAAAGTTGCTGTGTACATTCTAAAAGTTGTGTACATTCTAAAAGTTGTTGTGCACATTCTTAAAGTTGTTGTGCACATTCTAAAAGTTGTTGTGTGCACTCTAAAAGTTGTGCACATTCTAAAAGTTGCTGTGTACACTCCTAAAAGTTGTGCACATTCTATCATCAGTGCAATTGTGTACCTGCTTGCTACTCCTGCCTGGCACCCATTTTTTTCACTTAGCAGCCTACCTTTGTGACTGCACTAGCGGTTTGTGATGCCTGCCCTCAGGGTGTGTGAGGATACCTCTTAGAGTGCGGTAGCACTTACAAGGCAGAGGTGCTCTCGACTTGCTCACACCTCTGTACCAGATGCTTACTCACACCTCTCTGTACTGGATTTAAACTTTTATATATATAGGAAGCACTTACTCAGCAGAGATGCTCCCACTCTCCCTCTCTCTCTCTCTCTCTCATGGTCTCTACAGGTGCTTGGCGCCACTTGCTAGTTCCTCTGCAGAACAATATACTACAAAAATAAAAAAATATAGGTGACCATAAACAGCTTGCCTTGTGTTTCCACCTGGGGTCAATATAACAGCATGGACCTCTCCAAGCTCAGCCTCGAGGTCCATATGCTGTTATCTTGACCCTTCAATGGAAACACAGATTATTGTGTATGGTCACCCATTCATTACTTCTGATACTATAGCTCCAGTAGAGTGGACATCACACAGTAGGAGTAATCAGAATCAGTGGTTGGGGCTCAGAATGCCACCCCCACCAGTCAGCTTATAAGCTGTGGCTTACTTGGCATAAGAGTTCCTATACCCATGTTCTCCCATGTGCCCTTCCCTAGAGTAGCACCTGGAAATAGGCCTTGACTCAGTGTGCCTTTCCCAGTCACCAGTTTCTAAATAAATAAATAAATGAGGTGCCACATCTCAGTTGGGCTGTCCTGGGTAAATTAGTTTATAAAACAAGCATTTGTCAATGCCAGATGTTCACCTCTTGCATTGCTGTTGTACCAGATCTTGCTTGCACACATTTTACTATATATTTACACAAGCTAGATCAGATGAGATGTAATATGTCATTTGCAATAGGGTCCTAATTTTACACAGTTGTATACTTTATTTACCCAGGATAGTAGAGGTGAAATGCGAACTCCCGTTTTTAGTGTGGTCCTGCTTTTATAATGTATTTTTCTAGGAGAGAACATTTTGGATGCAACATCTTATCAGTGGGGTTCTGCTGTATGTGTGTGTTTTTACACAGTTTTGCAATGTATTTACCCAGGATAACCCAGCTGAGATACAATATCTCATTTTCAGTGGGGTCCTGCTTTAACACATCTTTGTACTGTTTATCCAGGATAGCACAGGTCAGATGCTATCTTGTTTTCAGTTGTATCCTTCTTTTCCCAATCTGTATTTACCCAGGATAGCACAGCTGAGACACAATATCTTGTTTTCAATGGGGTCCTGCTTGTACCCATTTCTATAATGTAGTTAACCAGGATAGTACAGCTGAAAGACAAGTTATAGTTTCAGTGGAGACCAGTTTTTTGCAATGTATATTTTCCCAAGACAGAGCAGCATATATGTACAGTTTGGTGGGGGCTCTGCTGTGCTGGGATCCTGCTTTTACACATTTGTACTAAATATTTACCCAGGATAGACCAGATGAGATGCAATATCTCATTTTCAGAGGTGTCCTCCTTTTATACAATTTTAGAATGTATTTACCCAGGATATGCCTGTTGAGAGGCAAATATCTAATTTTAGTGGGCTCACACTTTGATCCCAAATTTCCAACAGCCCTACGACCTGACATTATGATCAAGACAGGTTTTTTAAATCCTATTTGAAAGGTGGTTTTGCAGAGTGACTGTGAAAATGTGTTTTGGAGGGATTTGAAAAATTTCACCTGTCATGTTCAAGAGGTGTAGTAACACAAGGGACACATTGAATATTAAGGCCCAAATCTGCAAATATGAAGTTATGAATATACGTTGGAACAATTAAAATTTCTTCATAACTTAGTTATTTTCATTTTGACCCACGTTTTCAATATTGTCTTTTACAATCCTTCCTTCTGAACATGACAGTTGCCATTTATAAAATACTATCCAAAATGTCATTTTGTACCACCAGTGCAAAAACACATTTTGTCCAGGATTAAAAAGTGACACTTGTCTTGTTCATGTGAGGTGGTGTGAAAACATTACTATGCTGAAAATTTGGGGTCAATATATTGAAATTACCAAATTTATGGGTGAGTGTTAAAAATGTTCAATGTACCTTAATCATTTTGTTGTTTTTAAATATTTTGACCCTGATTTTTTTATTATAGTCTTCTTGTCACCCAACCTCATGAACCCAGTAGATGAACATTTTCAAACGTTGCAAGAAAGGTGATTTTGCAGAGTGACTATCAAATCACCTTTTGGGCTAGATTTGAAAAAAAAAAAAGTTCACCACCATTGTTTATGAGATGGGGTCCCAAAAAGGTTATATTGAAAATGGGGAAATTGTTTTTCAAAAAGTGACCAAGTTATGAGAACAAATTCAAGATGCATTGAAATACATTGAACCACATACAGTACCTCAGTTCCTCAGTTTTCCAATCTGGCACTGAAGAGTGAAGATGTGTCTCCACCCCAGGTAGGATTACGACATTGGACCCCTGGTAAGTAGGTAGGTAGGTAAGTAAGGTGAGGGAGGGTAATGGTGGCAGGGAGAGTGGTGGCAACAACAGAAAATGATGACCATTTTCTTTTTTGCAGATGTGCAAAAATAGAAAAAAAGACTCCAAGAGATGGTTTTCTTTGTTTAAGATACCAGTACTAGGGATTGGGCACCCCAGTGTTGCTTTAACCTTTATGGGCACAGAAAGTGATGGGGAGGTGGGAAGGATACTTGACAGAGGACGGGATTACAAGAATTAAAAAAAAAGACTCCAAGGGATGGTTTTCTTTATTTCATATACAGTTATATTATTCAGTACATGTGTGTTAGGTACTGTATGTGCCAGGAGGCACACTTTTCACACTGTGCACAAAACGAAGGGGCAAAGCTGACAGTGTCCCTTTAAGGAACTAATTCTCCTAGTGAACCGAGTGCAGGTTTTATAGGTAAAAAATGCTTCTTCTGATGTTTAAACACTTCGTATTCTGCTAATAATAGGGTACATGTGCCTCCTTTGTTTAATTCTCTAGCTCTGCAGCTATTCAGGGTAAAAACTATAAAATAAAATTTAAATAAAGCTGTGTTATTGCCCCTTGACTAAAGAACAGCATTTCAGAAAAAAAAAAACATTTTACATTAAAAGACAATGGACACTAGGTAGGAGCAAAGAATACTTACAGGAAAACGAGGCAGCTGAAGCACAGCAGGTCAGCAGCTTATTGCTGCCTCTGGGAACAAAGGTCATCCACCCAGCGCGACATATGAATGGGTATAGTAAATCAGAGGGATATGGGAGAAGCTGGAGACACACTTAGATGATAATCTCATATTCATGCCTTTGTGCTTGCAATGACCTAACAACTGTGAGCCAAAGAAAAGACATTCAGTACTAAAAGAGTGAGCAGTAACATTAACTGAGATGGCAGAATGCAGCATGGAATCTCAGAGGCACTTGGCATCTAACGAGCATCTGTTGGGTTGGTCTAGAATGCTGACCCTGGAACAAAAGAGCTCACTCATGTGGCTGACAATGCCCAAGCTACCTCTTAAGAAACATAATTTGATTTTAAATAGTGCCTTTCATGCACACTGTATCCCAAAATTGTTTACAGGTCATTAACAGTTACAAAAGCCATTAGGTCCACAGAGGGAAAGCGAGAGAATGAATGATGGAGTTAAAGAGAGGAAGGAGAAAGAGGGTGGAAGGGAAATGGAGGGAGAGAATGAATGAGGAGGGAGTGAGAGAGAGAGAGAGAGAGAGAAGGGACAAAGAGAGGAAGGGAGAAAGAGAGATTAAATAGGGAGGAGAGAATGAATGGGGAGCTAGAGATAATTTAATGGGGAGGAAGGGAGAGAGAGAGGTGGGAAGGCAGGAGGAAAAGAAAGAGAGAGAGAGAGAGACAGAGAAGGAAAGAATGAATGAGGAAGGAGGGACAGAAGGTGAGAATAAATGAGTGAGGGAGATAATTTAACGAGAGGGAGGGAGGATGGGGAGAGAATGAAAAGGGAGGAGAGAGAATAAATGAGGACTGGAGGAAGGGAGGGAGAGTGAGAGAGAATTTAATAGGAGGAGGGAGAGAATAAATGAGTGAGGGAGAGGGAGAGAATATATGAGGGAGGGAGGGAGGTAGGGAAGGAAAGTGAGGGGGAAAGAGAGAGAGAGAGAGAGAGTGAACATTTAATAGGGAATGAGGGAGAGAGTGTGGATAGGAGGGAAGAAGAGAGGGACGAAGAGAGGAGAGAATGAATGAGGGTGGGAGAGTGAGGGAGAGAAAGAGAATTATATTGGGAGGGAGAGGGATTAAAGGAGGGAGGAAGGGAATTAGGTTGAGAGGAAGAGGTGGAAAGAGAAATGGGCAGAGAATGAATGAGGGAGGGACAGAGCATTAAATATGGAGTGAGGGTGAGAGGGAAAAAATGAATGAGGGATGAAGAGAGAGAGGGAGACATAACTTAATAGGGAGGGAGGTAGAGAGAGAGAGTGAGATAAGGAGGGAGGGAGGGAGAGAGAAAAAGAAAGCAAGGGAATTAAATAGGGCAGGAGAGAGAGAGGCTTCTATGTAATCAGCAATTTTGTACAGTTTGTACTAATGTTACTAGTCTGCGATAGCTTTGGCAAGGCTTGCATAACAGTCAGGCCAATAAAGCATCACTGCATTGAACGGAACTGAGGGGGAGGAGAGAGTTGATTAGGAAAGGGAGGAGGAAAGGAGAGGGGAAGGAGGGAGAGATAGAGAGGGTAAGAGAGACGGGAGAATGAGATGAAGAAAGAGAGAGGAGGGCACAGGAGGTTAGTCATACAAGCAATACACAAAATAGTGGCAGGGAGATATTCAGACTCAGGCCTTCAGGTTGCCAGTGCCATACTCTAACTGCTAGATTACACTGCTTCACTACTAAGAATTAAGCAATAATGCCCGACATGGTGTGTGTCGTGCTGGGATAACGTCATGCCTCAGGTGGTTGGGCACGAGGCTGCAGGCCGAGTGCGTCCAACAACTGTGACGTGACGTTATCCCAAACGACACACACCCTGGAGGGCATTATTTCTATTATACAATGGCTCATTGTTATACAGAATAAAAAAAATCATTTTAAAGATGTTTTTGTGTGGAAAAATATATTTTTTAAGAGCAGATGAAACAATCTATGAGGTGCTCAAGCAAATCAAGCTCATCTACATTGGTTCACAGTGAGACTGAGACTAGAGCTGTGATATTGTGCCGGGATAACAGCATGGGTCCAACCCAAGACTGACCAATCAGAGTCCAGGATTTTTTCTTGCCAGTGTATAATAAAGCTTTTTCAGCTTTGTGTTTTAGATCAGTTGCAAGTGATTTTCAGCTCTAAACTGCTCCAGCCCATTTACAGTTTTAGTTCTTGCCACCGCTGCAAAATGTGTCAATTTGAGTTTCAGCTTTTTAATACAGGCCCTGGGGCACAGGAGCACAACTGATTTGCAGCTAGGACAGTATGACCTGCAGTACCATTGTAAAAAAATTTGTTCCTGCTGCAAGCCTCCCAAAATGACTCAGAAATGAAGACTGTAAATGGCGCTTGAGACTAGAACAGGAAACTCATCCTTCTTATTTTCTGACTCTCCCTCCCCTCCTGACTGCGGACTGTTTACCGCTATGCAATACCTATGATGTGGACCTGCAGCAGCACATCTTCAGCCTAGACTCAGCCAGAAAGCAATGCATCAGACAACTTGTCCCAGAAAGGTTCACTGGCAGTGTCTGAACAGCGTGAATGACTGGCGCTGCTGGGAAAAGGATCACTTCTCGAAATTAAAACAACAATAAAAAGACTTTGTCAAGAGCACTAGCTTTTTCATATGTGCGATGGTGGGATGTACATTTTGAGTCATGTTTGCCCCTTTATCCCTGAGTACCTTGAAGTTTTTCAGTTACATAACACACTGCTGCAGGAACATTTTCTGTTATTGCTGCATGCAACAGAACTGAAACATGATAGCTAAGCAGCTTTTATCAGGTAGGGAAATGCCAGGATAATCTTATTATATGTGTGATATGGGAGACTCAGGAAGAATGCACATGAAAGTGTTATAAATTTTGACCGATCAGTTTACAGAACTAAAGGAGATTTTTTTTCTCAAAGTGTGAATGTGACATTACATTATTACATGCCCCATGCACTTGGTGAATTTCTTCTTAGTAGATATCATCATAGAACACCACAAGAATATCGACACAGTCACATACAGATTTGTGATGGTGCATCATACATCTGGTCATGGTGCATGATTTAATAGTGACGATGATATAAATGCCACAAACGCCTTCTACAGACTCACCTCTACCTTAGTAATGGTTTATGGTTCTAGTCAGTGACAGTCGAGAATGATTCCACAACTACGCAGGTAAGGGGCCCACAAACCATCAGTCATTAAGAAGGCATGTAGGGAAGTGAACAGGGAGGTGTCCTGTTTTGCTAATTGCTGCCTCATATGGTGTGAAGTCATCAGACATCACCACATTACAAGGATGCATGAGGTGTCATACGGCAAGAATGGGGTTCATCTGTCTGGGATTGGGAATTACATATTTCATTTCATTTAGAATTGCAGAATGCTTGTGAACGGATTTTGCAATTGCAAGGAAGGAGCCCTTTTGCATTAGTGCGGGAACATGCATAATAATATACATTAGTAGTGGTGGAAATGCATGGAAAACCCACTTAAATGAGACCTTTCTGGATGACAAATTTGGGTCAGTTGGTGTTGCATGACAGCCAGGCTGGATACATGACCCTGGGCAGGTACATCCCAGTAGAGTGGAGGTAAAAGAACCCAAGGCACTTTTTGCAAGAGTAAGAGTTTTTACCCAGTGTCGGCCAACATTCCTCTTCCAATAAAACCAGTTCATGCAACTACCCAAGGCTGTGTGTGGTGATGATGATCGAAATGGTTGCCACTATACGCTGGCAGCCATTTCATTACCAGTTCCACATTGCTTGCACTTTGGGATACAGTGTGTATGAAAACTGTTACAGGAATGCTGATTATTCTTCTCCACTGATACCACCAATGTGAATGTGTCCTCTTCATCCCATGCTACTGACCCCACTACTGGGACCCTGTGGTGGGTTTGCAAGTCTACCAGGTCATGAATCCCAATTCTACAGAATTCTGCAGGAGAGATACTGTAGGAAACAACACAATTTCAATGGCAGTTAATCCGTTTTGTTATCCAGAAAGAAACTGCTGTGACACTGCGCTTCATGCAGTCCACATTTTCAACACATTACAGTCCGCTCCATGTTTTTCATCAGACTTATGCTCCACATTTTCAACACATTACAGTCATGTTCCACATGCTTTTCATCAGAGTCACATTCCACATTTCCAACACATTGCAATTATGTTCACAGTCATGGAACACATTTTCAACACATTACAGTCAATGCTCCACATACTTTTCATCAGAGTCACATTCTACATTTCCAACACATTACAATCATGTTTCTAATTTTCAACACATTACAGTCACGGACCACATTTCTTCATCAGATTCATGTTTCACATTTCCAACACATTACAGTCATGTTCCAGTCTGTCAACACATTAAAGACACATTCCATATTTTTTCCATCAGAGTCCATTCCACATTTCCAACACATTCCAACACATTACAGTCACATTCCACATTTTTCATCAGATTCACATTCCACATTTCCAAAACATTACAGTCATGTTCCACATTTTTTCCATCAGATTCACATTCCACATTTTCAACACAGTCACGTTCCACGTTTTTCATCAGATTCACATTCCGCATTTTCAACATATTACAATCATGTTCCACATTTCCAACACATTACAGTCACATTCTACATTTTTTCATCAGATTCACATTCCACATTTCTAACACATTAGTCATGTTTCACAGTTTTCCCATCAGATTCACATTCCACATTTCCAACACATTACAGTCATGTTCCACATTTTTCCCATCAGATTCATTCTACATTTCCAACACATTAGTCATGTTCCACATTTTTCATCAGATTCATGTTCTGCATTTCTAACACATTACAATCACGTTCCACACTGTCAACACATTAAAGACACATTTCACATTTTTTCATCAGATTCACATTCCACATTTTCAACACATTACAGTCACATTCCACGTTTTTTCCATCAGAATAGCATTCCTCATTTTCAACACATTACAGTCATGTTCCACATTTCCAACACATTACGGTCACATTCTACATTTTTTCGTCAGATTCACATTCCACATGTTCAACACATTACAGTCATGTTCCACATTTTCAACACATTACAGTAACATTCCACATTTTTCATCAGAGTCACATTCCACATTTCCAACACATTACAGTCACGTTCCACATTTTTTAAATGAAAATCACATTCCACATTTCATTTTCAACACATTACCATCATGTTCCAATTTTTTTCATCAGATTCATGTTCCACATTTCCATTACACTATGGATGGAGTATTACCTGGGTGGAGTCAGGTATCTGCATCAGAGGAGGAGAGGACCTGGGAGTGATGATCACTAGTGATCTGAAGCACTCACACAGTGCAAGAAAGCATCGGCAAGGCAAACAAGATGCTGGGATGCATAGCTAGGGGAATCAGTAGTAGAAGAGAGGAGGTTATACTGCCCTTGTACAGGTCACTGGTGAAGTCACATCTAGAGTATGGAGTTTAGTACTGGTGCCCACACATCAAAAAGAACATTAACCTGCTGAAGAAGGTTCAGAAGAGGGCTACAAATATGCCAGTGGATCAGCTGGGTAAGGCATATGAAAAGAGGTTGAGGGCACTGAACATGTACTCCCTGGAGGATAGGAGAGAGACAGGGGGACATGGATGAGACTTCCAAGTACTTGAAAAGGGATCAATGAGGTGGATAAGGAGGATCTCTTTAAACTAAGTGGCAACCATAACATTAGGGGCACAGTCTTAAGCTGGAGAAGGGAAGATTTAGGAGGGAGGGTGGGAAGCACTTCTTCATGGAGAGGCGGTAGACACTTGAAAATGCTGCCAGAAGAAGTGGTCTTGTTGAAGATGGTGGACAGCTTCAAGAGAGGCTGGGCTGGCAGAGGGGATGGTAAGGATCATGGGTAGGGAGGATGGAAAGATTGGGATGAGTGGGGGGGGGCAGGGTCAGTAGCTCAAACTGTGGACCCTGCAATACAAGCAGACTAGATAGATCAAATGGCCTTCTTCTGCTGGCTTCTTTGTATGTTCGTATTACAGTCATGTTCCACATTTTCTAAACATTACAGACATCAGAGTCACATTCCACATTTGTCTCACCAGATTCGCATTCCACATTTTCAACACATCTAGTGGTTAAATTGGGCAGGATGTCACAGGAACTCAGTTCCACCTCCTCTGACACCATTTTCCATTCAATAATATGGACGGCTCATGTCCTATGGATGACAGTTCCATCTCCTACAAATCTAGAGATTACAGTTCCAACTCCTTAACATTTTCAATTTAACCACTGACCAGATGCTACTGTGTTCCATATTTTCACAGACTGTGGAGCCAGAATGACAAGTGAAACATAGAAACATAGAAGCTGACGGCAGATAAGGACCGCAAGGCCCATCCAGTTTGCCCATTTCTTTTTCTACCTTATAAATGTGCCATCGGCCTTTGCTCTGTCATTGGCCTATCTATTCATAGTCATTTGTATTGCTCCCTTATGCCTATCCCATGCCTGTTTGAAGCTCTGCACTGTATTCATAGCCACCACTTCCTGAGAAGTAGGCCATTCCATGCATCCACCCCCCTTTCTGTGAAAAAGAACGTCCTCACATTACCTCTTAATCAGCCTCCCTCTAATCTCATACTGTGCCCTCTTGTCCTGCTATTTTTCTTATATTGAAACATGTTAGACTCTTTCACCTTGTTAATGCCCTTAAGGTGTTTGAATGTTTCGATCATATCACCTCTCTCTCTCCTTTGCTCTAGGGTATACATATTGAGCTCCGTTATTCTGTCTTCATAGGTCTTTTGATGCAGTCCCTGCACCATTTTGGTTGCCCTTCTCTGGACTGCCTCAATTTGATTAATGTCCTTGTGAAGGTGTGGCCTCCAGTACTGCACGCAGTACTCCAGATGGGGCAATTGGCAATTGTCATGCTACTCTCAGAGGCTGTGGGGGACTTTTCCACTGCACCTCAGACATCTGGAGCAGTGCAAACGCCATGCATGCATAGCTCTGCATGACAGCACACTGGAGTGTGCAAAAGCCGATACTGGGTCAATATCCCAAAACTAGAACCGTGCGGCAATACTCACGGGATAGAACACGCGTGTCTTTAAGCGACAGGAGTATGATAATGGAAGGGACTTACGCTATCACTGTTGCTCTATGTGTCAGTCAGAAATGCTAACTTGCTGTGTGCTGAATGCTTGGTTAAGCAGCTTCTGTGGTGGAGTGGCTAAGGTTCCAGCATGTGGTGGGATTGGAGACCTGGGAATGTGGTTTGGTTCCCCACAGGTCTTGTGGTGTTACTTCTTTTTGCGGCTGTTTTTTTTAAATAAAGTTTACTCCCTCCAGAGTTTCTCCCCATCCCCGAAGTCCACCCCTCCCCAGAGTTAGTTATTTAAGTTTCAGGGGGTGCGGTGGGCAAAGCCCCCCTCAAAAAACATAAAGTTCCATTGTTTGCAATGGGCACTTCTTTTGTTTGAGTCGGTGTTTTGTCTGACTCTGTTGTGGTCTGCGCTGTGTTGCTTATGGTGTTTGTAGCTGTGCCATTTTTGTCCATGGAGATATGACCCCATGCCGCAAAAGCCTATGTCCCCTGCTTGACCAACCCATTAAATCTAGTGGTCACATCTGTGCTACATCACCGTTCCAAGACTAGCGAGACTGTCTCCACAGCGTGCTCCAGCTGTGCTCATTGGCTTCACTCTGTAAGGGCAACTAGCCAACTAAGAGAAGTGCAACAACGACTTGGTCTGTCTCAACATCGATTGCTACAGAATGTGAGTACCAGATGGACTTCATCCTACCTGATGCTCTCTAGATTGCTAGAACAGAAGTGGTTATTTCATGACATGTCAATGGAGTGCAAGCCCTAGCAGCTCTCCTGAGGAACAATGAAAATTACCACACAACAATGTGACAAAAATTACCCTCTGTAGCGTGGGATTAAGAAGGGAACAAAACTTGTCAAGATTTCTGCTGTTTGTCTAGTTTTAACAAGTGGATAGAAGTAGATTCTTTCTCTGCAGCAGCTCAGGCTCTTTGTCTCTCCTGCCTGAAGCTTCTGCGAGTGCTGGGTCACATGATCCACCTTCAGTGAGCTTCCAAAGTGGCCACTGATTGGACAGGAAGTCTCATGATATCCTGTAGTCTCACAGCCAGTTCCATCAGTTGAATAACAACTAACGAAGCACAGATAACAAATAATTGGGACCCTGAATGTGAATGATCAGCAAATAGTCCAGATAAGGTTTTGCACATCCCTAGTATGAATGGGAGGGCTAAAAGCCTGAGGTTCAATAGGGGAGGATAGCTCCCCACATCACTTAAACCTCAGTACTTCAGATGTTCAGCTTCAAGTGTTTTGAAAATGCCCTCCATCCTCCCTGGCCTCCTCCTTCTCCGGCACTCTTATCTCACCCTCGATGCTGGGCCTCGATTCCCACACCTACCCAGCATTCCTACAGAGGGTGGGAATAGAGATAGGCCACATTTTAAATTCATAACCTCACGTTCATAACCTTAAGTTCATAACATCCAAGTTCATAAGTATACACAAGCACTATGCTATGTACCACACACTGAACTACCAATTAAAGTGAACTGCAAAGATGCTAGGCTAGGAGTAAGTGCAGAGCTAGATGCACACCATAGGCAGTCAAATACAGATCATGCAAATGTGAAGAATGAGAAAAATGGATAAAAGGGAAGTAGAGGTGCTGGACTGATAGGTAGAGGAGGGCAAAGAAATAATATGTTCAATTGTGCTTACGCAACTGGATGAGATGTATGCTTGTGTGACTTCGATACATTGAGGCTATTTACCTCTCTATCTATGGGATATACCACCCTGTAAGGGTATGATGCAAGGAATCCTAGAGGAAGGTTCCCCCCCATAGGTGCCACAGGAAGAATTCCCGTGGCTAAAGGTAGCTTAGGAAGAATGCCCATGGGAAAGAGAGATGAGCCGCTGGAGGAGGAGGGGTGGATGGTGGGAGAACAAAAAGACGACTCCTGGAATAATCCAGGAGGAGTGACCTTTTAAGGCCTGATGGGGGACTGATGTAGTTGCTCTGCACATTGAACCTCAGGCTTAAATTCTTCCCATAAAAAGTCAATAAATGAAAAAGAAATTCCAAAGACCAAAGATGCAACAAACCAAAACAGAATACAATGACAGGATGGGGGTTGGGGTAGGAGAGGGGTCGGAAATGAATGAGGAGGAAGAGGAAATGAAGTGAAGTGGGAGGGTGAGGCATGAGGGTAAATGGTATAAAAGACAGAAATGAAAGAAATGATAAGCAAAGGGATGTGAAAGAATACTGCCAAATTTTACAGTTCTGATACTCTTGATATAGTATCCAAATTTATCAATTGTTGCCATGCTGGCGCCATTTTTCAAGTTTTTCCCAGCCTCTACAACATCACATACATGGGGGCTCAGTGCGTGGGGAAGCATAGGACACACCAACTGTGAGCCCTGGCTGACATCCACCTTTCCACTCTGCATTTCTCTGCACTATCAGCTGTGGTCAGCCAGATGGCAGCACTGTAGTCAAGGCAATGATCCTCCCTCCTCTGAGGACAGCGTCATCTGGGACAATCAGTCCTCCTCCATCTGCATGACCCTTGATGGCACTGGTTCATCTGTGAACCAAGGGCTCCAGTGTTGTGAGATGTTGCTCTACTGCTGTGCCGACAGGTCAGCATAAAAATGTGTTTAAAATGAATGTCTACTTCAGCATTGATGTTTTATAATTACTGGTAAGTATTTTTAATGCCTGGATAATGGAGTTTTTAAAAATGCATTACAACCACCCATTTGTAATTATGCATTACAGCCAGGTGGTTGTAATAATTGCTCCCTGTCAATCAAGATTGTGGTGTTTGTGACCTCGCCGCTCTCTGTTGGAGTGAGTCGGAACCCCAACGTTTCTTAAAAATGCTCATCAGTAATTTACTAATTATAAAAAATAAGACATCAGTGGGTGGCTGTAAACCAGAATTTTATACACATCCTTGGAGTGGGATGCTTTCATAAATGTAAGCCCCTCCTCTGGTAGGGCTTACTATAGTGACCCTCTCCTCCCTTTGATTCCCTATATGTACCAGGTGTGTGGTTGTATCTGCCTTTGTGCACAGTTCCAGACTGGCCCTGGGTATTTTAGGTCATGGGTTTTGGAGATCGGGGAGGTTGACGGGAAAGAGACACTACAGTGAGTTGGGTGTTTGCCACCCAGTTTGGGAATTTGGGCCTTGGCAACTTGGCGGATTTGTCCACTCGAGAATGGGGAGGAATGCGGGTGTGCGGCCATTCTGGGACTGGGTCCAGTGTTTGGGAGCCATGACCTGGGGTATGTATGGGCCCGTTTCCTGCTCCATGGCACTGGGGTGGGCGTGGGGCCTGGTCCCTGGGGAGGTGAAGCCTGCTGGAGATGGTGGGTATGTCTTGATGGTGGCAGTGCCATGACATGGGCCCAGAGGTGGCAGCAGCCCTCTGGTCCCTTTACCTGTGTGGCATGCCATCTCCCAGTTTGACAGCCTGCAGGGAGAGAGAGAGAAAGGCCTAGTGTGTTACCGCTGGCATGGCTCATGCGGAGCCTTCTCCGGGATGATGGGAGGTTCAGGTCTGCTGCCTTGAGTTGCAGGATGGAAGGGTAGATCAGGAGAAAGATAAAGCAGCCATCCTGTTCAGTGTTCCTGCCTGTAAGGAGTGAGAGTCAGTACTGAGTGGTGCAGGTGAAGAAGCCGCTGAGTGTGGGACGCAGTGTGTGAAGTACTGGAACTGCGGCCTCAAGTGTTGCTGCTGCTGCTGGAACTTGTGAGCCCGTCTGGCTCAGTTTGTTGAAGTCCAGCTATTGGGCTAGTTCGGCCCCAAGTAAAGTGCCATAGTTTTGGCCACAGTTTATGTAATTGTCTCCAGCTGTGCCCCCAGCTCCATGGAGCTGTTTTGTTGTTTTAAAATAAATTTGTTTATTTATTTTAATGGAGTGTGCCTCCTGCCTGTTTAATTATGCTGCCTGTACTAACAAGGATCCCCCCAGCTGAGTCTCCAGGTTCAAGTTTGCCACTCAGAGCTGCAGTTAGCTGTTGCTGCCTGCAAATGATCAAGCAAGAATGCTGGTTACCCTGCGCTATAAGGTACATGCCATCTTTTATTTGCTTACTGGATGGTCATCTGTGTTTGTGCCCCTCCCTCCATTCCATATTTGAAAATCAGGCCCCAAAGACATAGGCTGGCAGGGTGAATCACATAAACAGCTTGAGCTTTACCATATAACATAAGGTACCATTTGGTCAGTTGGTGAAATGTAATTATACAATGGACTATGAAAATCATGTAACCTCATTGGTCAAAACAGATCACATGACTGTGGTAAATCCTCCAGTATACCCACTGTAAAGTTTTATATCACTATAAAAACAAAAATAAAAGTTGAACATTGTATAATAGCAATATACCATGACAGGAAGTGGGTATATGGGTGGATTTACCACTTCTGGTGTGGTTAAGTCACTCGACTGCCACACCAGGCGTGGTAAATCCACCAATATACCCACTCCCAGTCATCATTATTGCTTAAATGATTGTGCTGTAGGCATCTTCACAAGCTGCAAGATGCATCATAAATCTTGGAATTGATAACTGAACAGTTAAACACTGTAGTTTCTAGTGACTTGTGATATTGTAGCTAAAATGTTGTATTTATGATAGTAAGTACTAAAGAAGATACCTGCTCTAAGACTGAGGCATATATTCTCAATCTCAGTGGGTGGCAGTACATAACTGGAGTTAAGCGGTAACCCTGTTCTGCCACCATCCTTTAGAGCTGTGCACAAAAGTTGTTCTTAGTTTTGGAGGAAGGAATCTCCCTGAATTTAAGTTGCACTGCAAATTAATGCAATGACCAGGTGTCCCACTTACAACAAACTTGTCTGTGACTCACACAGAGTAGGACTACGCATGTCCCCAGTTGTATGGCATTATGTCATGCTATAACACCATCAGTAAGAGACAGGACATCTGTAAGTTTCCCATCCATTCCCTCCCACACCTTAAAAGGGATAATTCATGAACCAATTCTATCATAGGTTGAAAGCCAGTATTGGGCTCAATTGGTTGACAGCAGTCATGGAGATATCGATGACTATGTCTGTCCCATATTGATACCACATTGCCACCAGTTTTAGACCCTGTGGTGTTACTGATGATCAAGCAGTGGCCAACCACATTCTAGTCAAGCATAGTTTAATCATCAGTGACATCATAAAGTTGTAAAAATTGTATCATTGTCATAGTATCAATAAGAAGCAGACATATTCATCAATATCTCTGGACTGCTGCCAGCTACAGGGGAGCCCAATACCTCATTTATAAGATCTTTTCATGGACTTTCAAACTAGGACAGACACTGTTACTAAATGTTCCCTTTAAGGTCTGCTTAGCTTCTAGTCACTTTGGTGAGTGATTTTTGGTGGCCCACTGATCACATACCTGGTAGTCCAGTGATCTCTCACCTGCTCCACAGTTTCAAATATATCCCTGCCATCAAGTGGAATCCCCACCAACCTGACCCACATCCTGCTGTATAGTGGCACTGAAAATGTCCCTCATTCTAACTCTTCCCCCCCAACAGAAATGTTCCTGGTTACAGCATTGTGACCCCCCCATGCCTACCTGCCTGCCTGCAGCAATTCTACAGGCAGGGGGAAGGGGTCACAAAAGGGTTCCACCAAGTTGCAGCAACAACAATGTTGTTGAAGGACTTTACATCGACATTTCTGTGCCAACGGCAATCACATCGCTGTGGCACAGTGTCAACAGACCACCACATCATGACCGACTCCTTTACTGTTTGCAGGGGGTTTGCACCTCACCCCCCCATAGGAGGGGTCTGCCCCAAGCAACCCCCAGACTTACTTGGATACCAACTCCGGGGTGGCAGATCACTGGGGAGAGCGCTCACACCGGAGTCACCATATTGGTACAGCACTCAACAACTCATTCAACATTATGGATGTCGAATGGGTTGTTGTCACTGTACTGGAATCGCTGTTGGGAGTTCACTGTTCTAACAGTATATGTCACAAAAGTATATGATTAGCTTTTGCAAGGGTTGCCATACTTTGAGAATGGCAAGCTGGTCCTGCAGGACAGTTGCATAAGAAGAAGTTCCAGGTGGTCAGGGCGCCAGCATCGTAGTGCCAGCAATGACAGTGCTGGCAAGACGGCGAAATTGGAAAGGGGTTTCCGCAATGACAGTGCCAGTGTAACAGTACACCCTGGGATATGTGGAATAAGGCACCACAGGTGACATGAGTGCAAGGCCAGAGAGGCATGCCCAATGTGGTCACACACACGGCATTGCCCATCACCATGGTGATGGGACACATACCGCCAGACAGCACTGTACTGTCTCAATGTTTGACTGCAGCAACACAGATGGCAAAGCAGCCTGAGGCGAACACCTGATGGTGATATATGGACAGTGGCAGTCCCCATGTGGTGTGCACCGCTGCTGTGGATCAGTGGTGCTGGCCATCAGCATCCATGGTGCACCTGCCCCTCCACCTGGCAACACCCCCATTGGACATGGTGGGGGGATCGCACTGCAGGCATGTCCATCATACATGTGGCTGTGTAGGTGGGGTGGGGCAGGTACACTGTTGGTGGCAGTGGTAGTTTGGAGGTGTGGTGCATAGCGGCACTGGATCTGTGCCATGGTGTGGGTGCCATGTTTGCCTTTACCTGGTGCCCTGTTTCAGCACACAATGTCTCTGCAGGGGATGTGTGCCAGGCGCACGCCTGCCTGTGGTGACATCTGTTGTTGCCGCTATTCCTGTGTCCCTGATGGTGTGTGGCAGGGGGGTCAATAGGGTGTGGTTGTGTGTACTACTCACAAGCACTGCCATCGGCGAGCGCCCCTATTCCCCTGTGTGCTGTTGTTGCAGTGTTGAGTTTGTGGACGCATTGATGGTGGCACTCTCATTGCTGGCACTACGATACCAGTGCCCTGACTGCCCGGAACCATGAGAAGTCCCAGGTCGATCCTCATTAGTTTCAAACTGTGTAGTGACCATGTAGGTAAGGTCTAACAACCCCCTGGTTGTGTGGTGGGTGCAGTGTAGGGACTATCACTAATTGGTCACAGAGACCACTTAAAAACAGTCCCTGCAACTGCATTAGGGGCCTTGAGTGTGCTTGCATTGCTAGCCAACAGTAACAAAGCAAGCATTGTGAAAGTATTAAAAAGGAAAATTATAAACATATGAACAATAAGCCAGCCCAGACGTGATGAAGTTTGAGGTGCTGGACGCCATACCTCATACCACTCTGGTGACCTGGGTTCGTTGCAAACTCAGGTTGTCAGGGAATGGGTGGGGCAGGAGGGGTGAAGCATCAGGACTTGGACTGCTCTCCTCTCCCAGAGTGGGAGGTTACAGTGCCTGGCATTTTCCTGGTCCCCTAACGTTGGCTGGGGGTAAGGCAGCTGGGACTGTTCAGACAGGGGAAGGAGTGGCGTCCCGACATCCCATGTATGGAAGCTTGCAGGAAATGTTTGGGCAGCACTGCACACTTCTCGGGGCACAGAAAAAAGGAGGACAATGGTGGACTCCTGAGCAGCTCCTGACATTCAGCCACCTGGCAGCCTGCACCTGATGAATACCCAGGCCACACTGCTAAGCGAAGGTACATCCTGGAGGAAAATTAGGTGATGGGACTGGGGTGGGTGGCATCTGGTACCATGTAATATGAGATTGCAAAATAGTGATCACCAAAAGAGTGAGTCAACATTGCCGATTTCAATAACAGCGACAAGCAGTTTGCGAATCCATTCAAGCGACTGAAGCTTTGCCTCCCTGCACTCCCCATTATAATATTATCAACTCCAGGTGGGGCCTGACACTGGGTATGGCAGATTATTCAGGAGGGACTATTCGGGGTCACTTCAGCTGGCTGGGTTACCACAGAGCAACAATTCGACAGGTCGGTGAATGGGCAGAAAAAGAAGTCCCACAAAAAAAAAAAATTTTATATATATATATATATATTTCACACCCACCAAGCTAGGTCCAAACCCGGGACCTTTCAAACCATAGGCAGTCCCTACTTCCATCACACCAAATGGCCAGCTGGGAACTGCTTGGCTAAACAACCCATCATATCCTCATACACAAAAAACCTGTATCCCATTCGTTGTATTTTACTGTTGCCATTCTGGTCCCTCACAATTGCACTTACCACACCTCGCTATAGTTTGACAGTCGCTATCATGACAGGCGGTCAAATTGAGTCGCTCAAACTGAGTAGCTCAATTAGACTCACCCATATCATGGGTTACCATGGCATGTGGTGAGTTGCTTGGAGCCATGAGGAAAAACAGCTCTAGCTGAAAAAGAAGAAACATATGAACAATAACCCAGAGTTTAATGAAGGAATGAAAACCATTGGCACATCAAGTCTCCCTCCACCAGCTCAATGGGAATACCCTGCAAACCCATTTTCTTCAATGTACACTTCAAGTCTGAGTTAAAAGTAGATACAGTATCAGCTGATACCAACTGCTCAGGAGTCTGTTCCATACATTTCACCACTTAGTCTGAGAAAGAGTTGCGTCTGATATTTTCTTGAATTTTCTTCTTTTTAGTGACATTAGGTGCCCTCAAGTTCTCTCATCCTTGGATATTCTAAAGAGCTGCCTTTGATCTCATAGTGTTATCCCTTTCATGTATTCAACTTCGTGAATAAAAAAAAGAACTGCATTAAATATAGACAGTAATTGAGGGACGTTAATGTTGTCAAGTTCCAACTACAGTATCTGAGGGCCTGATGGCTGCATGTTGAATGGGGTCTTGCAAGTAAAAGACTGACACAGAACAAAGAACGGGTGCACACAATGGCTCTGTGAGTGTAGTGCTGGATTATGTGACCAAATGCATAATCAAAGCAAAAGCCAGCTAAGCTGTGGATATGGAGAAAAGCTCCTCTACATAGTGCCTTCTGGTCCCCTGATGTAGGCTTGCAGAAGATAATATGTAGGGGTGCTTTTATCTACGTCCTCAGGTTGGCAGGCTTTTGATTTTAGTAGTATATTTAATTCTTAGGTGCCCAATCCCACAGGCTCTGGGCACCTTACATAACAAGAAAATGCAAATAATAACAGCAGCAAATAGTACAATAATTTTTTTACAGATGCAAGGACCCAATTAAAGTATGGCAGGGTAAGCCCTCATAAACAAATAATGCTTTATCCCTCATTTAAAGCTCTCAGCTGTGGGGGCCTCCCAAAGCTCTTGCAGCAGCTGGTTCAAAAATAACTGGAGCAATTTTTGCAAAAGCACGATCCCCAGACAATTCTACATGCAATCTGGGCATCTCCAAGAGGCCCACCGCTGAAAAACGGAGAGGGCGGTCAGGAGCATGTCGACACAGGAGCTTTTTTGGGTAGCCAGGGCCCAGATCATGTAGGGCTTTGTATGTTAACAAACCTGTCTTTAAGGAGATGCGCCACCTCACAGGCAGCCAGTGTAATGCCAGCAGTGCCAGAGAGATATGCTCGGAGCAAGGGACGCTGATAGTCAATCTGACTGTGGCGTTCTGCACCAGCTGCAAGCAATGCATCAAACTTCCAGATAGCCTGCGATAAAGAGCATTACAGTGGTCCAGTGAAGGCACCCCAGGGACTTCATGTCATGAGGAAGCTAAAACAGGGCTTGATCCGGGCGATGTTCCTAAGATAAAAGAAAGCACTACAGCCCATAGCAGGCACCAGATATTCACAGTCAACTTGTGATTCATAATGCCCCAAGATTTTCACCCTATCTCTGGCTATAAGCTGAGTAGGCTCGAGATGTAAACTGACCACCCTCTACTCAAGCCAGTCACCCTTCTGATACACAAGTCTAGCAGTAGCACTTCAGTCTTGTCTGGGTTCAGTCTGAGCCAGCTGAAGGCCATCCAGTTGTTGATAACAGATAGGCAGTCATTTAGCATGCCCACTGCATTTTTCTCACTGGGGGCAAACGCTAGGCACAGCTGAGTGTCGGTAGCATAACAATGAAACTGCAGACTATGCCGCCATATCACTTCTCCCAGTGGCAGCATGTACACCGTAAGTAACATGGGGACAGATTTGACCTATGAGGGGCTCCACAGAACAGGTCAACTGGTCAAGAGAGAAAATACCCACATGGAACCTGCTGTACCCTACTGGAAAGGAAGAACTTGAACCAGCTCAGCACAACCCTTGAGCTCCACCAAGTCTCTCAGATGATCTCTTAAAATTCATGATCTACCATGTTGAATGCTGACAAGAGGTCAAGGACAACCAAGATGGAACATTTCCCTCTAGCCAGAAGATCATTCATGCCCTGACAAGTGCAGTCTGCATGCTATGATGCCCTCTGTAACTAGACCGATCCAGTGAACAGAAGGTGGGATGCAGCTACGTGATCATCCAGAGCAAATTCATGATCAACCGGGTATACATTTGTTTAAATAAATTAGACCTATCCTCTCAGAGCTGTTGTGTGTCCACCAGTTCTTGGTTTTGTGTTGATACTGGTTTGTCTTCATTTCAGACCATTAGCTTAGCATACAGAGAGGAATGCCTGCTTTTCGTGTTTCCTTGGTCCTGTGAGAGACTGAGCTGCCTAAGTTCATTTTCCTTGAATAGGCAAATACCTTTAGTGGGAAATGATGCCACTATTATCTACCTTCAAGAGAATACAGACTAAATCGACTGAACAGATAGAAGAGCTGGCATTATGCCTCTTACATGTAAAGCAGAGATGAAGTATAGCAATAATAAGGATATATATTCCGAGCATTGCCTTTTGCTCCTATGTGGTCTCTATGCAGTGCAAGGTAAACTAGGACTGAAATATATGAAGAGATCTGAAGGGCTGCATCTTGGAATGAACCTTCTGAGCTTTCCAAAGTCAAGTGTGCTTCAACAAGAGTTAAGATGCCATCATTTTAAATTCCAGCCTATCATTCTGGGTAAAATGAAAAATGTCTACAGATATATTTATGAGTATGTCTCCTTGGCCATAATGTTTTTAAATTATTATTCCTGCTATTACACCAAGTGATAAGAATAAAATAAGGTCTGGGTGGATGTGTTTGGAAATTTCCAAAACAGACACGGTCTCAGACTTTTGATGGTCACTTCTTACTTTTTAAATGAAGAAAAAGGCCAATTTTAAAAAGCCAATGGAAAATTGAACAATTTGAAAAACATGATACTTGGACACATTTCTGGTTATAGTTCATGTATTTTTTTATATTTATGTTCCCTTCCATTTTTACCCTTAAAGAGTTTGGCATGAAATAAGATATTTGCTCCTTGACCTGGATCTGCTCATGCTGCTTGCCTACACGTCAACTCATAATTCTCTGTGTGCAAAATCATACTGATTTCAACAGCAGTGGACTGTGATGTCACAGAGGATTATAACTACAGTCCCGAGCCACAGTGTCCTATGCACCCCTACATGGTATGTAGGATGGGTCCTAATGCATAGAGTTCCCTCTCAACATATGCAGAGCCTATATGCGTATTGAATTCATGCCCCCTCACTTGTGGAAGGCTGCTTGTGATCCAGTCTTTCAAACGAGGGCAAGGGCATATGGGGCCATCAAGAGGGGTAGGGCCACACTCCACAGAAAACCCAGAAGTGTCCTATGATGTGTGTAGTGTCCAGCAGGGTACACCAACTACACCTAGGTTACCCCTGATGTTCACACCTCCGTGCCATGGGTGTGTTAGATGTTCATGGCCTGAAACAGGCCTTTCATTATTGGTATTTGTGGACTGGTTGGGATGGCAGCCACTGTATTTGAACTTATAAAAATGTCCTCAGGGCTGGCCCTCCGGCGCAGAGGCACGGCATCTGTCTGCAGTGCCGACATCCTGGGTTCAGGAATTGACCCAGGAGTTGGAGGGCTGGCTAAGGGGAGAAGGATTGAGCAACCTACGGACTGCTCTCCTTCACTGGAGGGGAAGGGGCTCGAGTGTCCTCGCACTAAGGACCTCTGGTGGAGGCCGAGGATTCTGACTGCAGGCGGCATTACATTTGGGGACGGGAGGACGCTGGTCATCATTGCACATCCCTGCCCCCATAGGCTTCCCTTACTACCAAAATTTCTGCCCTGTATATGATGCTGTACCGACACTATCTCCACTAGGTCACCATTGTCCACCAGAGGGGTTCTGCTCCCGTGGCCCCAACTCGGGGGGTAAGTCGGGTCTCGCCACCATAGTCCATTGGGGGGTGCCCACCTGGTGGCCCCACTGGGGGGGGCCGAGCATGGGGGGACAGCTGAACAGTGCTGGCAGAGGCTCTGGGGATATGGGGGAAAAAATAATAATTAAAAAAATGTTGTCCTCTTTTGAAAGGTAATATGGTTTTCTGGGCAGACTGCTGTATTCCACATATACCTTGCTTGCATGGGTGCAGGATCCAGTGGCAAATCCCTTACTTGAATGGGCAGAGAATCAAGTAGCCTGTCACCCCTCCTCCGGCTTCCTATTAGAAGCTGGTTTCTGTCCAGTTCTTGTCCCACACAGAGATCCATCCTTGCAGATGGGGCAACTGGGTACAGAGGATGCTGTCCAGTGCGGAGTGACATTGGGTGCGGCCCGGTCACTAGTGGGTGAATCTTGTGTATGCTGGCTCAGCTGGGAAGCAAGCCCTTAGAAGATCTTTCTGCAAGGATGGGGGGGGGGGTCTATGAGAAAGTCTGTCCAACTGTTAGTAAATCTTTCTGCTGTGCTACATTCTGTAAGTGTATCTCACTCTTTCCACTTTTATTAATAAATAAGCACAACCACTGTTTGAGCAAGTACCTTGTGTGCAGTATTTCTTTTGTTTTGCTATTACGTTTATCCTATGCATATCTGCATCTTAGATCACAGAGTTGCATGCTGTTTTTTTTCTTGTCTTCTTTTGTGGTCTAGAAAGTGAAGCTGGGTCGACCAGTTACTGCATCCTCCACTCTGCATGTGCACTGAAGGATTTGGCAGTCCGCTTTCCTTTTTCAAGCAAATGGACAATTTCTTTGAAATGAAGAAGTAGCACAGTGCCTCTTAAACTTCCTTGCTGATTCGGAGGGCTGGGGACAATTACTGGATTAGCATTAAGTGCCTGAAAGACACTGAAGCAGTGCAGCCTGGGCACAAAGGGCTTATGGAAGGGTTCTCTCTGACATAGTCTCCATCCCTTCAGGAAGCCTCCACTGGATGTGTATCACATTGTGTATGGGTATATAGTGCAGCCACCCCTCTGGCTTCTACTACTGAAATGCTCAGTTAGAGTCCTAGGATCTGATTTGGGCTGTCATCCAAAGATGTGAGTATAGGTGGCATCTGGGGAGAGAGTCTGCACATGAGAGATCACCCTACACACCCTTGTAGAAGAGCATAGGGTTCTGTGGATAGGGCCCTAATAAAGTTACAGTTCTTGAAATAGGCATATTGAGACTGTCAGTGTTTTAGCATTAAGCCCTCTTCAGGACCATTCCCCATCAAGTAAAAAAACGATTTCTTAGAGATTTTTTATTTTTAATGTTTTTTTAATCCATAATGACAGTATATTAAAATTAAAAATACACTCTACTAAATAAGCCTGGCCTATGTATTGTTCTTGCTTTTCTGCTTTTGTTATTGTTCTCGCTTTGTTCCTGCTCATATTTTCTTTCCTTCCTTCCTTCCTTCTCCTTCCTTCCTTCCTTCCCCTCCACCTAGCACTCAGATCTGGTGTGCCAAAGTTAGGAAGCCCATCCTTCAGTCTGCTCAGGCAGGAACAGGACAGCCAGTGGGCAGTCTCGGGGGGCAGAATGAAGATTCCATCCTTACCAACCAGAAGGGAAGGTGCAGTAAGGTCTGAGGGAGAGGAGCAGGTGAAAGGATGAAGCCAGGTGCACAGGGCACTGACCCTTCCTGCCTGCTTCTCTCCTGAGGAGAACACAGCCAGATTGTAAACATGGGAGTCTCTCAAGGTTTGCCTCAGTTGGGGTCAGGCCAGGTAGTGGAAGGCATCTGCAACTAGGATGGACAGATTCTTCCCTTAGGGGTATCACACAAGGCAGTAAAGTTCACATCCTGCACAGATGAGTCCAAGTATTTCCCATGGTCATGCCATTACGACAGGCTGGGGTCCGCTTCATTGGGTCATCTGAGTGGGATTCTCAGATGAAGGTCTGCAATCCCTGATGTTGGATATTGATAGGCTTGCTTTGCACCATGCCCAGGATGGATGGTGTGAAAGTACTCTTCCATACAGTATCACCCCAGCACTGAGCCATGCCACGGGGAGGGGGGGCTACAGCTCACACTCTTTGCACAAGGGAGTGGGCAGGGTCCTTGAGAGAGAGTTCTCTCAGTGCATGTCATGCTGTTGTAATGCTTTTGAATTGGTAAAAAAAACACATGCTTTGCCCATTTAAACTGAACAATGGTGTGGATACTATCTCAGGGTGCATGTGGAGGTGGAGCTTAAACCAAGGCCCCATTTCTGCCATTATTTTATAATAAGAATTTTGTGATGCACACCACTTTTACTGCTTTGATCTGATGCTTTTCAAAATATTATCTGATTACTTGAACTGATCCAAACTTTGTAAAATGCAGACAACTAGCTCAACACTTATTCTCTTAGTTTAGAGTAGTTTTGTGTCTCCCAAATCAGTTTACTCAGCACTATAATAAGATTGGGGAAGAAAGGATGAACAAATGTAAAAGGTGGTTCAATGGCTCCCGCCACTATAAAACATTACTTGGTTCACTGCACCAGGAAAGACTAAACAGACCTTCTTAGAGAACCTTTTGCCTAAGTGCACAGAAACCACTCTGAATTTCCAGTGCACAGTCGGCACAAAACAAAAGAAAATGTGTTTGAATTTATAACAGTGAAGGAGATCAAAAATAAGACAAGCATTCTTGACCCAAAAGAAAATGAGCACTGTTAAATGACAAGTGATGTTGATGGTGACAGGAGCAATTGAATACGTTTTAGAGATATTTTTTAATTCTCTGATAGCTGGGCAAGGTCCAACAGGCACAATACCTATTTTCAGGGTAACTCGGAGCATTTTAATAAATGCCATAATTATAAAATATTCATTATAACATGCATGCCATGATAATAACAAATGCAAATTGGTTTTGTTCAACTACTGATCCTTGTCTGTTATTGGCCTCTTGCCTTGCCAAGGTGGCAGCTAGTAGGGCCGTGTGAGTCATCAAATTTGGCCTGACAGGCCAATTTAGAGCCAGGTCAGGCCAAACCTGAATTGGCCCAAAATTAAATGAAGGGTTAAGTGGGATTATTTTTCATGGCATTCTTCCAGCAGGATGTCCGCTGCCACCATCAACAACCTCCTAAATGACTGGTTAGGCTATGAGAGAGGTTGTTACTCCTCCTACCCCACACTCCCTAATCAGCTTCTTTAAAATATGAAACAGGGCTCTTAAGCCCTTACCAATATAAAAATAATCACAGGCCATTTTCTGTTTTTTTTTTTTCAAGAGAAACCCATTTCACTGAAACTCCCTAAACCTGAGCGCCTGAACCTGTGACGGACCCAATTCCCAGCCCTAGCAGCTAGTGCCTCAGTCTATGTAGCATTCTTTTACAGGAATACTTAGGTTGTGTTGATGGTGGAAAGGTCTGAGCAAAGTAAAAAAAAAGTTGCTGTTTAGTGTACTTCGTCAATGAAGGGGCACATGTTGTGAAGTCCTACTATTTCTCAAAGCTTTATGGCCGCTTTACAAGTGGTGAAACTTCATGAAACTGTGGTCTTACCACATAATTGCACATTACATGATGATCCAGGGTGGGGCTCGTGTAAGGGTGTCCTTGTGCTTGGACACCATTGCGCAAGCCCTGCCTAAACCAGATGATACTAATGGTCTGCCCTGTAATGGATGCTCAGTCATGCTATCTGCACATCACATGAGCTGTCACTGCCGGGAATATATTGTTTATATGGGGGTAGCAATGAATGGTGGTACCCATTGGTGCACCCCTGAGGAATGGGGGCAGTAATTTACTGTAACACTTGCTGGATAGTTTAAAGCAGTCAGCAGGATATAAGCTTGCTGCAAGATTTTTAACTGAACTGATCTCAACTTATCATGAGGTGGTCACCAAGCAATGTTTTCACATATTGCAGTCTATTCAGACATAGCCATATCCATGGAAAGTTATGTTTTCATCCTTTAACCTTACTACCTCTAATGCTTTTAGAAGTCCAAGCCTTCCATGGGAAGCCCTGATACAAAAGGCTGTCTAGCCCAAACTGAGTTCATTAAGGATAAGTTGATCCCACTTTAGATAGACAGCCAAGTGGGCACTGAGGGGCTTCCTAAAGTGAAGGTTGTCTAGCCAGGTCCTTGTCCTGATCTTAAAGTCACCTAGATATGGGACCTGGCACAGGAGACTGTGAACACTAATGTCAGTAATATAAATCCTACATAGTAACTTATCTAAGCTTCATGAGTTCAGGATGGTAACCCATGAGGTGGGAGCATGAGGAAGGGCACTGTCAGCACAGCAACTCCTTCCTGGCGCAATTCCTCAGGGCGATGGGATGGCAGGACAACTGGATGAGGCTGTGGGTGAACTGGGTGATAGGATGTCACTATGTGTACTGCGCTGGGGGTGGGAGCGAGCACGGCGGCGTGGGCTGGGAGGGGAGAGGCTGAGGGGTGGCTGTGGTAGTTGGCCGAGCTGCATCATGGCATCGTGGGTTGGTTAGTGGTTGGGGTGGGTGAAGTACCGGGTTTGGGTCCGGGCGCTGGTGAGATTTTATTGCACCCGGCCCAAGCCTTTATTTTTTTTACTGCTTTCACCTCCCCCCACCATGCACCCCCCTGGAGTTGAGAATCCTTAAGTAGGGAGGTGCGGGAAGCAAAGTGGGGCACAGCCCCCTCAGAAATCAGTAAAAAACTGTCCTGGCACCATTGTCCTGATGCACCAGGGTTGTCAGAGTGCGAAAATGTTTCGGCACTCTGACTGAGCTGATCTTAGAGTGATTGCCTTTAGGTGTTCACCATTATCCATGGAACCCCGTTTGGGATATACTTGATTAATAAACATCAGTTATGATCAGTCAGTAACACCCCCCAAGTGGGGCTCTGTTCCAAAATACCTCTCCTGTGTTTACTTGCATGCAATGAAAGCAGAACTTCAGAGTCAGTTTCAAACAGGCCAACATTTATTTGATAAGCTTGCTCCTAGGCTAAATTAAGGACAGGCTCAGTTATTAGACACATAATTCAAACACATTTCATTAGGGACAAAGCAATGCTCCCTTGATGACTGTCTCCCCTATTTGGGGTTTTCCTTTCATACACATGGGTGAAACTTTTGTTTCTTGGTTCACTTCATACCTGCTTTCAATTCTTTTCTCCCCTAGGAGATCTTTACTCTCCTGGCCTTCTCCCCCTTGTGTCTTACAGTACCTGCATGTTTTCCCTGCTGGGTGAGACCCAAACTCATACTCTTGGTGGTACAACTTCTCTCCCTTGGGACCTCTGCATTTTAGTAGTAGCATGCTGATGCCATGAGAATTTATCTCATGGGCACAAGCAACCCACATGGACTCCAGTCTGCACAGGGACACTGGGCTTCTTCCTTCTGAACGTCCCAGACAGGGACTTCTAAATGATGGAGCAGGAATTGCTCCGTTAAAGCTGGACATGCACCCTGGAGGCCTACAGAGACCAGCACCAACAGGGGTATGTAGGCACAATGGACTCATTTACCACCTTACCTTGGGCCTGAAGTGCTCCCTCAGCCACAAGGCCACAGGAACAGCACACCTTCAGGGTGGAGGCACCCTCTGGCGGAGGATGCCATCGAGTACCAGACCCAGATCCATTGCCATACCTCTTGCCTGATGCTCACCAGCCACCCCACAGGTGCCTACCTTGGCAATCCAGATCCTCTGGACTCTTCCTCTCTTTTTTCGGCGTTCACATTATATGTCCCCAAGGCCATACCAACTTAGTGCAGCTTGCAAAGCAAAGGGGAGGGCCAGGAGCCAAACCAGTAACCCCAAAGTCTGGGGAGTGGGGCAGATAATTGAATGAGTTGTGAAAACTATCTTTTTCTTAATAATGTCATTGTTCCTCAGAAAATTTGTGTCAAAAGAAATGTTGATATATAATAATATTATGATAGCCTCCACAGCCGTATCAGTTGGAAAAGCGCGTCACTGTACCTGTAGCAATGTGCTCTGTCTTTTTTTTTGTAATTATTCGCTTCTACCCCCGCACTGCTGAGCACCTCTTCACCCCCTACTATTTCCCTCCATAACTGACCTAACCTCCTCCCACCTTCTACCCTACTTCCCCTCATCCCCTCTCCATCACTCCCATTCTGCTCCCATTCCCTCTTATCCTTCTTATACTGACATCCTGCTCTGATCCTGCACCACCCCGTCACCCTTCACCCGACACCCTAAGTTAACACTTCCCACTGCTGGCACTGCCAGTATGCTTAGTATAAACCTCCCTCACCAGTGACGAGGCCCACCTTCTGGACTGATTTTCAGCATATATATTCTCTCTCTCTCCAGTTTGTCTTCTCACTATTACCCTTCTCTTCCTGAGCCAACCCCTCCCCCCCCTCCCTTTTTTTCTTTTGTGTTGGCAAGTACCATTGTATATAGTGTTTGCTTATTTCAGTCACACATGTAACTCTTGGCTAATTTGCCTTAATTGTTGTTGTCCTCGGCTTCCCATAAGCTGTAGTTTTGTTTGTTACTGTAATGACTCTGACGTGGAACCTCTGTAATGAGCCTGTACTCAAAGGTTAATCTGAGATCTTAATAAATAAAAACTAAATAAATAAATTATCCTTTTCCTGGTTGCAATTTTTATTGATATATTAATGCTTTAAAGTGCCATAAAAAGAATGTTTAAAAAAATCAGAAATGCTGTATTGAGTCTCATTGTGTTCTACTGGACATCTTTATAACTTCAATTTTTAGGAATAAAATACCTGAAAAAGCAGGTACATACTTAAATAAAATGTTTAAAACCTTTTATGTTTTTAGTAATAGCATTTAACATTAATTCTTTTCTAGACTTTTGGGTTTATCCCATTATCAGCCTTTTAAATATGTCACATTAACTAATATATATTTCACAGTCTGTTTTAAAAACGTTAGACTATCCCCAGGTGACCTCACAATCACTGTTTCTATGGCATCACAGTCTGTTGTCACGGTGAGTACTATGATGCAGTAACAAGTGCAATGCGACATCAGAAAATGCTGATGGGAATGAACCAGGGGTACAGAAGACGGAGGCAATGAGAGAGGATGGTGGCCCGAGCATGTTCACGTTGAGAAATGGAGGCTGAGGGGACATGATCTTAAGTCATTGCTTTACTCAAAGGGTGTCGACAACATATGAACATGCATATGAATATACAAAATAGCCAGAAAGAAGCCATATTGGTCTATCAAGTCTGCTTGAGTGTGCAGCTCAGACTAATTCTCTAGAGCATCAAATAGACAGGAGCAGGCCCAGTGGTGCAGAGGGCTGAGGTGCCAACAGCGCCTTACTTAGTCCCATGCCAGTGACCCGGGTTCTGGAATGGACATGGGTCACTGGGGTTGGCTGGGAGAGGGTGGATTTGAGTGTCAGCAAGACTGATCTCCTTCCTTGGGGTCCCATGCTTGTCATTGACTGCCATCTGGAGGAATCCAGATGGTAGCATGGTGAGGCACAGTAGTGGGAAGGGTGCACAGTCAGAGCACCGGTGTTGTAATCTAATAAGAATCTTGTGGGTTTCCTTCCCCAGAGAGATGTCACAAAGCTGAGATAGACATCCAGTTTTCCCCCAGCAAACCGCTTTTATTATAAGCCGGTTTGTTGCATACAGACAAAGCACAGATGTACTCACAGTAGCCTTCGTGGCACCCCATAGTTTTGCCTCCATAGGGGTTCAGTAGCATGATCTATGGTCTTCTGGCCCCAGGGAAAACATATGAGCAGCAGCCCACCTTGCCTAACTACTCTTCTGCATTTTTGCAGTATGACATTATCATTTGCCAGATTTCTAGAATCTAACACATACTCAGAGAGAGAGAAAGATGCCTAGGTGGACTAGATGAAACTGGTTTGTCTCACTGTAGAAACCACAAACTGAGTGTTGTAACTATCTCATGACTTTTCTGTGACCTCTTGGGCTGCTTGTTATAGCAACGCAGATATCTTGCTTTTTGCAAACATGACTATTGCTGCAGAGTCATTTTGCATAGGCCTACACTGCATACCTCTGGTTCACAAACTCATATTAAATGGGCAAGGACATTTCTGGGTCCTGATTGGCTGAGACTTGGTTCTTGCCATTGCCTTCAGAGAGCACTACCAATGACTAAAAACAAACAAGTCTCTGTCAACTGGGGCAACTCACTGAATTCATAAGTCACTTGCTTCCTACTCTCCATCGCAAACATGGCTGCAACCTTTACTAATAAATAGAAAACCTTCAACTATGCCTGAAAAATGAAAGTCCATTACATTAACTAAAGTAAGCAAATAATTTAATGTGATTTTCACTAAAGAGCCTCTCCTTACACACATACACAAATTTAAAAAATCAAGTACTATTTAGAGGTTCCATTGCTGGGGTGGGATATTCAGAAATGCGCTTGGCAGGGGCGCAGGCAGGGTGCAGCGCAACTGGGATGCACCAGGGTGTGGACTGGGCGATATTCAGCGGGAGCTGTGCAATGGCTCAGCACCGTTAAATACTGCAACTTGACCTCCCGCATTGCACATGGCGCGAGTGGCACTGCACCAGCGCAAGTGGAAAGAGTGGAGCAGGGGATGCGCCAGCGCAAGTGCAGTCGTTTCTCTAGGCACAGGAGCCATGATATTCAGCTGTGGAAATGCAAATGGGGCCATAATGCATTTTAAGGGCACAACTGGGGCCATTAGCATGTCATTATGGCCCCATTTGCATGCAGGTGTGCCGATCCCCTGTGACTTGCGCCTGGCGCCCTGCCAGGCTGCAGCCATTGGGGGACCGACGCCCCTGCACATCACGGCCAAGTACCCCAATGCCCGATCGCGGGCATACGGATATTTAAATTCATGTCCAATATCCCTGGTGGTCCAGTGGACCGCTTCCAGCCCGACCGCGGGCATATGTAAATGTAAAGAACATCCAATATCCCTGGTGGTCCAGTGGACCGCTTCCAGCCCAGTCGCGGGCATTAGTATAGTTAAATTCACGTCCAATATCTCTGGTGGTCCAGTGGACCACTTCCAGCCTGATCACGGACATTAGTAAATTTAAAAGCATTTTACATCATCCCTGGTGGTCCAGCAGTACCCCCCTCCCCACCTGCCCACTGGGCCCTTCACCAAAACTTCCCCCAAGTCAGTGGCGGGCAGCAGCTCCCCACCTGCAAGCCGCCTGGCGCCTGCCGACTGACTGTGTGCTGTCTGGCTGTCGGCCCATTGGTCCTGGCGTGAAGCCAATGGGCTGGTGCCGTACTACCTGATCCAGATTGTGAATGGCTCCATTCACAAATCTGGACTGTGTAGTATGGTATGGTCTGCATGCCCATTGGCCCGCTGTGGACCAATCGGCGCGACAGCATACAGTATGCAGTCAGTCGGCGGGCGGGCGGCCGAGTGACTTACGGATGGGAGCTGCCGCCTCCGCTGACCGGGGAAGAGAGCGGGGAGGGCTCAGTGGGTGGTGGGAGGTGGGTACCGCTGACCACCAGGGATGATGTAAATGCTTTAAATTTACTAATGCCAGCGAACATAGAGTGGTCCACTGGACCACCAGGGATATTGATGTGATTGTAAATATATGTGCCCGTGATCAGGCATGGGGGTGCAATGCTGACGGACCCTGGCCCAGGAGCTCGGGTGGCCACCCACAGCTGGCGGCTGCCGTGTTGTGCCCCTGCAACATGGCAGCTCACCAGTAGGTGGCTAGCCCCTGCTCCTATATCCTTATGGCTCAACTCTGAGCACCAGTGTGCGGCACAAGTAGGGTTGCACCAACATATCCACCGCGCATCCCAGGCTGAATATCGGGATGTGCAGAATATGCATAGACACACCCACCGCACCTGTGCTGCATACATTATCTGGTGCGCCCGGTGCATCGGGATCGCGTGGCGCAACATCCCCTTTTGAATATCGCACCGGGGCGCATCAGTGGTTGCACAAGGCGCAACACTGTTGTGCCATGTGCAACCCCTTTGAATATCCCACCCCTGGTGTTTCTTTAATGACCATGAAAAATCTCCCTCCTATCCCCAGCAGTTTGCCAGAGAACTCCTGCTCATTATCTGGCAACAGATAAAATTGAGGTTCTGGCTCCGCTTGAGACCTGTGTGTGTCTGAATTTTAATTCATGTATTCCATGTTACCATTCCATGTATGTGTGTGTGGGGTGGCATTCTACTACTGGAATAATGCAGAGCTTTGACTTCTTCTTCTATTCCATGGTAAACAATCACACTGTGTACTGAATATGAAGAAAGACAGATAACTGACAGGTGAAAAACATTTGTGGAGGGACTATTTTACATTATTTAGCGACATTTTATTATAATTTTTGTGGGTTTCAAAGCCTTTAGAGTGTTTGTTTTCTAAAAGTTGCCTCTGGGCCCATTTTATATAAGCAATAAGGCACTTCAGGGATGTTGGTTGTACTAGGTTTACACCACGGTCGGGGACTGAAGCACCTGGCTTTGCCTTGTGCCTTACACCCCCAAACATGGGGTGTAAATCTAGTACAACAACACCTGTCATGCCTTAGTGCTTAGAATATCACATCACCGGGGCATCTCCATCATGACTAAGCTCACATGCCATGCTCATTGCATGTCTGCGCTGCCCAGAGGGGAGAAAATACAGGCAGGAAAACTGGAGGATGCACTTTATGAAGCCCTGCCTGCTCGTGCCGATGGCCCACTCAGTCTTTCTGTTCCGGGGACACCTAGATTTGTGTTCCAGGTGGGGGAGGATGGCCCTCCCTTCCTGGCCCCACTGCGGGGGGGGGCAATCTGTGGGGGATACAAGTCCCCCAAGACCAGACGAGACATGAGACAGTCACGAACAAGGGGGGCAGGACTGAACCAGCTGCCCATACCTGCCAGGAGGATAAAAACCTTTACAGAATAAAACGTCAAATAGACAGAGGTGTTTGATTTGGTGCCCACTGGCAGGACATGAGAAAACATCCTGGCACTCAGAGATGGTAAATTCCAGGGTAACATTAAGAAGTATATCTTCTTCCTGAGGGTGGTGAACCAAGGGAACAGCCTGCTAGTGGAGACCATAGACATGAAGACAATACAAGCCCTCAAGGTGGCACTAAGGGCTAGTAGGAGGCAGTGTGGTCTAGTGGGTGAGAGAACTGGCTTGGTGGCCTTGAGATCACAGGTTCAAACCCTGCTTAAGCTAAAATACTCAGTATGTGACCCTGGGAAAGTCACTTAAGTTTCCAGTGTTCCAGTCCACCTAACTGCAGAAATGGGGGATTCACAGGAAAAGAGATGTTACAGCTCAGCTGGGCTATCCTGGGTTAATAAATAGTGAAAAAAAAGTAAGCCTGGAGAACGTTTTACTTACAAATCGACTGCTGAATACTCTGGGTAGTTGGTGGGTAGAATCCTAGAATGTGACGACATATAAAGACTGAGGGTTCATCCAGACTATATGGATAGGGGACTCTTTTTTGATAGTACATATCTGCACTGTACACTTTTCATAACTTTTTGGTTGAAATCACTGCTCCCCCCCAGGCGTGGATTAATGCTCAGTAAACACATACCCTGTCGTGGGTTAATCCCTCCATGTTACTATGTTGAGTTTTTGAATGTTCATTGCATGGTACATATCTCTTTATTGTATGTTTATAGGTACAGCTACGGTGTCTTTTATGGTTATAAGAGTGAATTCTTGAGTTCTTTGGGTGAGAGAATGGTGAAGCAAAGCTGAGCAGTTTTGGCACACAAAGGACTTGAGAAGAAACTCTTATTACCATAACAGATACAGGAACTGTATATATAAACATATTATAATTACTGGGTTCCGTTTTTTTCAATGGAAAAAGCCGTGTGTTAAATACCATAACACCTGAGTAGGTGTTACGGCATTCACGCGCCTTCTTCCAATCCCAAAGCACTACAAACAGAAAGTCAGCGCGAGCCTATCCATACAGAAGCCCTCCAGACACAACACAGCTCAAGCCTCTCAGTGTTCGTTTCTCCCTCAGTCACTCACCTTCTCAATCGCGTTTCTTCTATCTTCTACCCTTTCGCAGCATTTCCTGACAAACGAACAAATCCAAAGCTGCTCAGCCAGAGGCGTTTCCACAGCTCACTACCCGGCCAACACGATAAAATGACTTCCGGTAACATGAAGGCTATGTTTGGGATCGTCTTACGTTTTCCATACCCCAGTAAAAGTTAATATCCCTAATCAAGCAACACCCACAGAAACAATGAAGAATCCAAGTTATCAAGGACTCAGACAACTCTCACGAAGATATTCTTAAAACAGTCAAGCCACCACAGCACTTTATTGCCAAAATATAACATTTTCTGTAGAATTGTACATTGCTACAGTAAACACTTTACCACCATCCCTAAGTAATCTCCGTTTCAAGCCTACTATTTCCTCCTGCTGTTCAAAATGCAGAACTTCAAAGCGAGCGAAAAATGGAACCCGGTATATACAACAAAATATGGGGTGCAGTGTGTTTACCTCAGATTCAACTCACACCCTCGTTGTTGGATGGGTTTATGTGCCATCCAACAACTCGGGTGTGTGTTAAATCCTCGTAACACACTGCACCCCATACTTTATCCTATATATAAATTATGTTAAAGACCTTTGTTTAAAAAATAGGATTTGAATTTAAAATCAAAATGTTTTATTTTGCATAATATTAGAGTCCCCCTTTGTGGGAAATGGACTGTACCAGCTGAACCTAGAACTTCAGAATTTTGGAGCTATATGCATGAGACACCCTCTCATGGTTATTATAGATCGAGTGAGCACTCCCGACCCATCAGAGTGCTCCTTTCCTCTGCGCGTGAGACACTCTTATTTTGTGGAGAGTGTGTCACATGCAGATCAGATGCCCTGGAAACAGGCACATTCTGGGACAGTTTAAAAAAAAATATTATTGACCAAGCTCGATCAATGATGTATTAAAACTGTCACAGAGACCACTCCGCTTGCAAGAGTGGCCTCACTTATATTCTTAGGGTATCAGAACCACTCACCTTTGGTTCGCGGTTCTCATACTCTAAGAATGTGTGTGATACCACTCTCACAACCGTAACAGTGGTCTCTGCAGCAGTATTAACATACATAAGAGCACCTGGAATGTTTAGAAATAAACAATCCTGACTGGCTAAGAATGATGTCAGATTTATAATGTGTGTTACATGCGTTGCCAAACGCATGTACATTATGGGTATGAATTTTCATTATGATATACAGTATGTATTAGATACCACCAAATTTTATATAACACAAAACTCATTTGGTGCCTCTCAACGCCTGTGGTATTATATTGTTTGTTTTCCTGGTAGTGTTCCTAAAAGGTGCCAGATTGATAGACTCGAGATAGAAGCCCCTTATTTATCCACACAGCAGGTACCGCACGGTCAGCTTCATCAACCACCCTCAATCATCCAACTCTTTGGAACCTGCAGGTATTTGTATGTCATGCTTTTGTTTTTACAAATAAAATGTTAGCAGATTGCACGATAAGTAGCAGAATGTCAAACATGTATATTTGTCTTGTTAATTTATGCTTTGTTCCTTTATGCCTCAGGCGCTGGTTGATCCTGCAACATATTCTGACCACTCCTGTCCTTGCTGTGCCTGTCAGGTTCACAGTCCATCTGCTACCTGCCTTTCGGATCCCTGTTTCTTGGAGAAGCCTCAAATCATCCTCCTTTGATGGGGCTTGGGCAGGAGGATCCAAGGCAGTCATGTCTACTGCCAGCATCAGGGAGAAAGAGGTATAGTAATGGGTCAGGACCAGTGACATAGTGTGAGGGCCAGACATCATATGTGGTTTAAGGAGGCATGTCCATATTATCTAGAGACCCCTGCACCTACCCCATGACCCTATGTGCCATCTGCCATGATCGCAGCATCATGTTGGGGAAAGAGCCAACACTGCCTGGTAACCTATGATATCAGGACTCCTCGTGATCCACAGAAAGCATTACAGAGAAGGCGGTCTGAACCATCCCTCCTTGGGACTTGTGCACGCTGCACAACTGGCCTGGAGCGTGGGAGTCAGGACCAAGATACGATCCTGCATCTTTCTATGTGATAGTGTAGTGCAATATTAGCCTGTGCCACTCAACTTGGTGTGCTGCACACATTTGAAACATTTTGAGAACAGAGCTTTCATAGTGCTTCTACATACAGCTGGACTTTGAAATGCACATTTTTTTTTATTTTTTTATTTTATTATAACTAGGATTACAAGTACCTTTGAGCCAGGCTCTTTTACAAAGGTTCCGCATCAGAGAACAAATACAAGTTACAGAAATAGGAACAAAACAATAAATAGGTCAGCATATTAGGTTACAATGGTAGATCAATACAATAGCTAGAATAAGTAGAATGTATATATGGGAACACAGAGTAACAGAGGATAAGTAGGAGGGAGGTTGGAAGATGAAGATAAATGTGAGGAATGAAGTTAGAGAGGGCAGGAATTGCAGCAAAGGGCATGGTCATCAACTGGGAGCAGGCTGAAACTAGTCAACAAAAGGGAAAGATCATTGAGGGCTCAGAAGAGGTGGGGTGAAGGGGAGAGTCAGGAGTGGGAAAAGAAAGAAGAAATCAAAAAGTAACATAGAGGGAAAGGAGGTGGAGATGTGGTAGGTGATAGTTGGAGGAATTGAGGAACAAAAATGAGGGCTGAGGAGATTATAGGTAGCATTCACAAGAGCTAGAGTTAGCAAGGTGGAGGTGGAGTTTATGTTTGAATGAGCCAAGGGTGGTAGTGGAGGAGATGTCAGGATTGAGCAGCATTTAACCAGCTATGCGCTCTGAAGACAAAGGATCTTTGGCCCTGAGAGGTGTGATGGCAGGGAACCTGAAGGAGCTGGTATTCAGAGCCCTGGTGTTTACGTGGCTTTAGTCTAGAACTAAGCAGTGCTTGGACTCCCGGTGGAGGCGAGGCCCATGGTTACTTTCTTTGCCATAATGCAAGTTTGGTATTTTATGCAATTAGAAAGTTGAAGCCAGCCAGATCGGCATACAGGTCACATGTAGGTGAGGGCGATGAGCACCAGAGATAAGCCTGCAGGCCTTGTTAAGTGATGTTGAAATTCATCTCAGGGCAGTGGCAGAGGCAGAGTCATAGATTATAAGACCATAATCAATGATGGAGACCACCGAGCTTTGGATGGCAATCTTCAGTGCTTCTGCAGTAAGGTGTTGTCTATGTTGGTAAAGTAGGCCTAGGTGCATATTTGCTGATTTGGCGACATTGTCTATGTGTGCCCCATAGGAGAGATTTGAGTCAGGGATAACCCTATGTATTTGAATGACTGCACTTGCTCAAGGGTGTTGCCATTGCTGGTAGAATAGCTAGGGGTGAGATCTATTCCTGTTTGAGAGCTGTTAAAGAGCATTACTTTGTTTTTATGATCGAGGACAAGCTTATGATGAATGAACCAGTTTTCCACTGCGGCAAAGCCTTGCTGAAGATTGGTCTGCAGGAGCACAGGGTCCTTGTGGGAGAGAAGATAACAGCGTCATCAGCATAGAGGATAATCTGTTCAGTGCAAGATTTCAGGAGCATGTTAAGAAAAAGGCTGAAGAGTAACGGACCCAAGGTTGATCCTGAGTGACTCCAGATCGGACCCACATTCAGTCTAAGGCGTGATACTCATGTAATACATAAAGAATAAGGCATGGGCTTGAGCAGTCTCTATGATGATATCTTTCAGTGAGTTGAAACATCAGCCTTGTTGTGCAAGGCTGACTATGCGATATTTTGTATAGTATATGTTTTATTTTTGTTGCTGTTTCATTTGTTTGTCCTCCTTTGTGCTGCCTGGATGCCCCATCTGACCAAACCCTCAGCTCTGTCACCGGATTCTCAAGGATTACCTCTCTCCTTCTCACCCTCTGCCAGAGGGTCTCCTCAAAGGTGTCAGGTTGCCAGTGCAGTGCCTGCATGGGCTCGGTGTCATCCTGTGGCTGTTTTTTCCACTTCTTTCACCCCAGGAACTGCTGTGTGTTCCATGGACTGTATAAGTACTCAGCTTCCACAGAGATGCCCATGGCATCCTGCATGTGAGTTCGTTCCTCCGTGACCCTGTTGCATTGCAGCCAGTTCCTCAGGCAGCAGACAAGCAGCGGGATGCTGTAACCCCCAGGGAGGAGAGCTGTTCTGGAGATGCTCAGTCCTCCCTCTCCTGGCTGGCCACTGGTGATCCACATCTGTTTCCGAACCCATGTCGCTGGCATGGCAAGAGATGAGTCATCCAGTGCCTCAGCCCACCACCCCACTGGGCAAGCCTAGTATATGTTTATTTATATTAATTTACCTTCTTTCTAACTCTGTCTTGGACTGTTGTCAAATAAACAAAAACAGCAAACATTAGAATAAGATTAAAAACATTAAGTATGATTTACGTAATTGCTACATGAGCTTGCAACATTTCTAGTAGTTCACCGCTTAACAAATATTTAAATCATGGGTATTTTCAGTATTGCTGATATCTTTGTTTTGAGGAATCTGCAGTATAGGTAAGCAGCATGAGGAATCTTAATAGACACAAGAGTCTATGCTGTTTTACCACAGTACTGATGTCACTACTCTGGTACAACAGCATTCTGATAGCCCTACTGTGATATAACAGCATTCTGACAGCAGTGGTGTGGTACAAGAGCATTCTGACATCACTACTGTAGTACAACAGCATTCTGACAGCACTACTTTGGTACAACAGCATTCTGACAGTACTACTGTGGTACAACAGCATTCTGACATCTATACTATGGTACAACAGCATTCACACATCACTACATAAGCGATAAGACACAACAAGGTTGCATTGTGCTGGAGAATGCATACCCATGGATGAGTGTGGCACAGCGCTGAAGGCGGAGTGCCTTTGGTCCCTGTCAGTGTGTTGTACCGGCACACACACTCACTTTGATGTGTCTTATTGTGCTTATAAAATGGTAAACTGAGAAAATTTAAAAAACAAAAAAATGGCAACTTTTTTTCCCTTAGAGCCAGGTATTTTCTTTTGTTAAAAGTGACTAGTAAAAAGTAGTCCCTCCCCAGCTGTCAAGCACCTGTCTATCCACACATGCAATAAAATGACATGTTTGTTTATCTTGGAATGCAGGAATTCAAACTTCTGCAGAATTCTACTGGTTGAATGTACACCTTTCCTCACACAAGCACATACAACAGAGGGCCCCATTAAAGCCAGGGATTCAACTGTATCTGAAGCAGGGCAAGTAGCAAAGATTTCCCTGGTAGGCAGGTAAGAATAGATTGGGAGGGAAGGAGGGCTGCATGGTCAGAAAAGAAACTCCCCAAAAATAAAACTGTACATAGTACTTGTATGTATGTGTGCAAAGAGGCTAATATAAAGGAAAAGAACATTTAATCAGTGTGGCTATTATTTATTATTTTGAGGGAGTTTTTGTTTTAGGGCCTAGGTGATTTTTCACTGAGTAAAGGTGGCAGCCATGTTTGTAATGGCAATCAGGAATTTTGAAAAAAGCATTGATATTTATTTATTTAAAAGTTTCACCAGGAAAGCATACTGAGCAGCACCACTCATTTCCAGGTGTGTCATGGGGAGAGAGGAAGGAAGTAACAAACAAAGCAATTACAGTCAAAACAACAAGTCAACAAAACAGAAACAGAGAGACAGGTTGCAGTATTTCACAGTTGCTCAGTAGGTTACAGTATTTCACAACCGAACAACATTTCAGTTACAAAAGTTACAGTATTACACATTGCTAAGTGCAGCTTGTTAGGGAGGCTGACATATGCCACAACAGATAATGGCTAAGTGAGTGAGGATAGGGAGAGGGTGGTGGATAGAGAGGGGCCAGGCAGAGTGAGTGGGAGCATGAGATGGGCAGAGGTGCCAAGAGGTGGGGTGGGATGGGAGAGATTGAGGAGAGTGAAGAAGGAGGGCATAGAGTAGGAGGGATAAAACAGATGGGGGTTAAAAGAAGCTGTAAGTAGGGGAAAAGAATTCGTCAGATATACATATTGTTTGTGTGCTGTATCTGATTGGCAGCACTTTTTTTATCTGTGTATTGTGTGCTTGCAACGCTCAGTTCCTAGCCAATCAGGATGCAACATTTCCCCTGCCCATTTTATAATGTAACAGTGTACAGATTTCCATCCAAAAAACAACACTCAACCATATACTATGGACGCTTCAGCAAAGGTGCATGAATGGTGTTCCCATGCTGACAAGCATGTCATATCAGTGCTGGAAATTAATCATAGTCTATCTGTAATTGCTACATACCTTACATTTTTGCATTACTGGCGAAAATGTGTAGTAATCAGTAATCTAACTTCTTTAACCATTCAGCTACATATTCAGTAGGCAACCTGAAAGCAGTAAGGTGACCAAGAAATGAATTTCAAGCAGCTAAATTGCTATGCCATGACAGTTCTTTATCAAGCTTCTGTATATGTATGAGCTGTAATACACACTATATATTTCACAAAAGGAACATTTAACAATGCTGACAAAAATGCCAAGACTTTTCATCTTCAAAGACCAACAGAGTAGGCATAAGTAAGCATGACAACATTACCCTGCATTAAGCAACAAGGTGCCTCAGGGTGTGAGGTTGCTGTAAGATGACTGCATACACGCAGTGAGAGACCCGTTACGTAGACAGAGCTCAGCAGCACCATGTTAACTCCCCCATACCCCATGGTGCTGCTATCTAATTATGGCCACACAGCTTGAAGTGCTTTAGTGCTCTTATAAAACGGAGTTAGAAAAACAAAAAGTAGTTTTATGCAATAATGGTATATTTTATCTGACATTTCTGTTGCTACTAGCCATTAAAGGAGAACTGCGCTGAATCTGTAAGCCATTTTACTTAATAGAGGCTGTTTTTAAGTACTGGTTCAAATTCTCTTAGTGTTCCATCTGTACAGGCATGTTGGTAATCTCAGTGGGTATTTCTTTGCATCCAGGTGCCAAGTACCATTTTAGAACTGTATGATGTACATTATGTCCCTAACAACCACAGAGTTCTGTAGCAGAACATGGATGCATTGTGCTAACAGTAGAATGGAACAGGAACATAAACTAGATCATATAGTTCTAAAATGGTTCTTGCCAGTAACAAGTAAAGCAGAAACACCCCCTAGGATAAATATGAACATACATACCTACGAACATACAAAGAAGCCAGCAGAAGAGGGCCATTTGGTTTATCTAGTCTGTTCGTATTGCGGGGTACACAGCTTGAGCTACCTTCCCTGCCTCCCTCCCCACACCTCCCATCCTTCCTACTCATGATCCTTATCTTCCCCCTATGCCTATCCCAGCCTCTCTTAAAGCTGCCCACTGTCTTCAACGAGATCACCTCTTTGAGCAGCACATTCCAATTGTTCACCACCACCCGTGAAAAAGTACTTCCTGACCTCCCTCTAAACCTCCGCCCTCCATAAAATAAAAGCGCTTTTGTAGTTAGAGCAAAAACAAAATTTAAACCAGTGTTTAAAAAAACAGCTTCTACTGGGAAAATGACTTCTACTTTCAGTGTGATTTTCTTTTAAGGTATGGGATCTAGACAGCAAATTTGTCAATTGCAAAGCAACACTTTACCATGTCATTTTATAATGTGCTATAGCTAACTAACTATAGTGCAGTACTGGTAGCAAATATAAACACTAGTGCTGTGTGGAATTTTCAAATTCTAGCAGAATGAAATTCCACTGCATTTTCAAAATTCTGCCAAATTTCACCAGAGACGGAATGGTGAAATTCCTCTGCAGAAAATAGTTGTGGAATGATTTTCTGCACAAAAACAAATGCTGTTCCATGAATATTATTCTGCAGATCTCAATATTTTCCATAAATTGTCGCGAATAATTTTCCATGGAAAAATGCTATTCCCTGGAATATTATTATGCAGATCACAGTAGGTGGAATTCCCCAGAAGAACCAGTGAAATTCTGGTGGAAATTCCACTGGCGGAATAGTCATTCTGGCGCTAATTTAGCTAAGCGAACTCCACATTCCACACAGCACCAATATGAAGCTTTGCCTCTTAAAGACAGACCCCATTGTTCTAGGCCAGGAACCTTTGAAAGAGGGTCAGAAAGCGGGGGAGATAAGGGAGGAAGAGGGCTTAGTGACATCAGAAGGGGAGGATTAAGAAGGAAAAAGGGTTCGAACAAAGGGATTATGACCTCAGAAAGGGGTGGGGCTGGGATAGCAAGAAAAGTAGGTGACTGGGAAGGTAAGACAGAGGGAGAATGAGAGGTAGGGGTGGGGTTAAAAGGGGATATAAGGAGCTGCACAGAGGGGCTCTCCTCATGTTTGCTAAATAGAGATTTATTTACCCGCCCACCACCCAAAAGAACAAAAAGGAGTTAAAGGAAGGGTAGAAACAGGTCCGGAGAAAAGGAAAGAAAAAGTCCTTTAGTACAGGAGGGGAGAAACCCAACTTTGATTTACATCAAGGTTGGGGTAGGAGAAAGAGGTGTGGACACCAAGGAGAAGGAAAATGGGGGCAGGAATGGACACCTGGCCCTCAATTAAGAAATTACCCTCTCAGATTTACATCTGGGGTGAAAAGGACAAAACTGAACAATGACGAAAAAACCCCTCAGATCTACATCTGGGGGTGAAAGAAAAGGATGTGATGTTTTGGAATAATGATGAGTATGTAAAAATGTAATAAAGTTACAGAATTTATGTGACATGATAAATAAAATGGAATGAAGTGTTTGGAAATGTGTAAATAAATAAACTCAGTATTGTATAATATGATGTGAAAAATGAATTGTTAAATATTTTGAATAAATGGCCTGCCAACTGAGCAACCAACACAATACTGGGTGTGGTGTCCTTCGTTGGGAGAAAGGCTCTAGAACAAACACCTTTATTTTAAAAAGATCTTTTACAGTGAACCAGTTCACTTAACCTTTTTTTTCTTTTCTCCCCCTGATCATTGATATGAGGTGGGGGGATTTTCAAACACTCATGTTCATTTTTCACATGTGGGTTCACAGAATCACCAGGCTTTTAGACTACCTAATAGTAAGAAAGTCAGGTGAGCAAAGGCACAGAAAGAGCTGCAGATAGCTGAATGAATTGAAAAGAGGAGAAGGCTTTCTTTTGCTATATAAGTGAGAAAAGGGACAAGAAGGAAGGGATTGTTAGGTTTAGGAAAGGGGTGGAGTGGGTGGAGGATAGAGGAGGAAAAGCAGAATACTAAATGAATGCTTCTGTTCCATCTTCACCAGGGAGAAGGATGGACCAGAGCCTTCAGGAGGAAAAGAACAGCGGGGGGGTAACACAGATGTAGTAATAGAGGAGGATAGAATTAGAGAGGTGCTGCTGGCATTGAAGGTGGACAAATGACCAGGCCCAGACAGAGTACATCCAAGGATAATAAAGGAACTGGCTGAGAAGCTGGCAGGGCCACTGGCAGACCTATTTAATAGCTCACTAGAGACAGGCATAGTACCGCAGGACTGGAGAACAGCACATGTAGTGCTGCTCCACAAAAGAGGTCCCAAGGATTACCCAGGGAATTACATACCAGTCAGTCTGACTTCCATTGTGGGCCAGCTCATGGAGACCATACTAAAGGAAAGGTTGGTGGAATATCTAGAGGAGCATGGTCTCTAGGATGTGAGGCAGAATGGGTTCATGGGGGGAGTTGTGTCAAACAAATCTGATTGACTTCTTTGACTGTGTCACTAAGACAGTAGTCAGGGGCCAAGCAGTAGACCTCCTCTATCTTGATTTCAGCAAGGCCTTTGACTCTGTGCCCCACAAAAGGTTGATCAGGAAGTTGGTAGATCTCAGGATTGGGGAAAAGATGGCCAGCTGGGTGGAAAACTGGCTCAGGGACAACATCAAAGGGTGATTATGGGAGGAGAGTTATCTGGCACAAGACAGGTAACCAGTGGGGTCCCGGAGGGCTTGGTACTGGGGCTGGTGCTGTTCAATGTCTTCATTGATGACATTGGAGATGGCATTATGGGCAAAATGTGCCTATTCATGGATGACACCAAACTCTGTGGGAGAGTGGACACAGTTGAAGGGATCCAGGACCTACAGGAAGATCTGGAAAAGCTAGGGAGGTGGTCCAGGATCTGGCAGCTTGGTTTCAATGCCAAGAAATGCAAAGTTATGCATATTGGAGCCAAGAATCCTAGGACAGAGTACTACCTGGGTGGAGTCCGAGTGTCTGCATCAGAGGAGGTGAAGAATGTGGGAGTGATGATCACTAGTGACCTGAAGCACTCCACGCAGTGCAAGAAAACTGCAGCAAAGGCAAACAAGATGCTGGGATGCATTTCTAAGGGGATCAGTAGTAGGAGAGAGGAGGTTATACTGCCCTTGTACAGGTCACTACTAAGGTTGCATGTAGAGTATGGAGTTCAGTACTGGTGCTCACACTTCAGAAAGGACATTAACCTGCTGGAGAAGGTCCAGAGGAGGTCCATCTTCTACAAAGATGATAGCCAGCAAGCAGGATAAAGCATATGAGGAGAAGTTGAAGGCACTGAACATGTACTCCCTGGAAAGCAGGCGAGGGGGGACATGATTGGGACCTTCAAGTACCTGAAAGGGGTAAATAAGGTTGATAAGGAGAGTCCCTTAAGCTGAGTGGCAACGATAACACGAGGGGGAACAGTCTTAAGCCGGAAGGTGGGAGGTTTAGAAAGGAGGTCAGGAAGCACTTCTTCACAGAGAGGGTGGTGGACACTTGGAATGCACTGCCAGAAGAGGTAATCTCATTGAAGACAGTGGGCAGCTGTAAGAGAGGCTGGGACAGGTATAGGGGGAGGGTAAGGGTCATGGGTAGGGAGGATGGGAGGAGTGGGGAGGGAGGGCAGGGACATTAGCGCAGGCTATGGACCCTGCAATACGAGCAGACTTGACCGACCAAATGGCCTTCTTCTGCTGGCTTCTTCATATGTTTGTATGTATGCATGTTAGTTTGTAGGTGGTCTTACTTCCAAGTGCAATTGTGGTGACCTGGTGTCTGACAATGACACATGCATCGGAACTTGGATGCATGCATCATTTTTGCCCTAAACTATATCGTGTGGCAAATGTGTCAGGATGTTTGAAAATATGATGCAAACATCCTGTGGTACTTCCCTGGATGCAGCAGGTGTCAGAAATCCAGACATAAGTGCTGTGTCTAGGGCTTTGAAAATGCCAGTAAATGTATTTTAGTTTCTCCTGAAATAAATTAACAAGTTTTAAATTCCCTTGGGAAATTACTAGACAGAGTTACTCTGGGTTTTAGTGACAGCACCCCACCCCCAAAAGTCATGAATTGGAGGTCAGGGGGGCTACATTCAAAATAAAGGTATTTAGGGTCTTGGGTGGGCTAGGGAGTGTGGATTCTTTTGAAGATAGTGCTGGTCCCTGCAGTGTTAAACCAGCCATGTTAATATTTTTTGAGTATGTGTAGGACAAGAAGGAGGAACAACTGTTAGCCTGGTTTATTAACTGCTTGCCATCTTTACCACAAATTGTGGAACAGAAGTTAGGGTGCATGGGGAACTACTTAATAATGGCATTTGGAGGATGGGGTGGGCAAGGGATTAGGGTTGATTTAAAAACACAATCTCAGCTCTTGGCACCATGCCAGGACTTAGCAAATTTCTATTTTTATTGTGGGGGTGGTGGCAAATGGAAGGAAATGGTTGGGGTTGGTGGGGTGGCTAAGCGGTAACCCTTGGTCACCTGGGAAAGGCTGGGAGGGTTTTTATTTCTTTAGGCAGCTAGTGGTAGCTTCCACCTGTGGTCATCATGTGTACATTTTAAATATTATTGTTATGTTTAGTGTGCGTGAATCATCTGTGGTGATGAGATCAGTGCAGTGACAAGTGAAACAGAATGTACACCAGCTGCATCATTTTCTAGTCTGTTTACTGCCCCCATGCACAAATGCATTTGCACACCCATGATGCTTTATGTTGGGTTTAAAGCTTTTGATGTACAGTATGTGTTTACGAAATCCCAAAAATAGAAAACTATCTGCCTTTTTGTATTATTTATGCATCCTGTATGTTGTTCTTCTTTCTTAACAGCATTTAAAATAGTTCAGCTCTTCCTACACACTACAACAAATTAAGAGGAGAGTTCAAATGTATCTGTTCTCAGGCAACAAAGTAAGCAATAGAACATAATGGACTGTGAATAGGTATGTGATAACTTCATGGTCAGGTGTGTTGTGAGGTATTTGGTGTTCTATATTGTGTGCTTTCAGCATATGGTGGTGCAGTTAGCACATAATTACCAACACCCTGATGTGTTTTATTGTATTTACAAACTGAAGGAATGAAAAAAGAACACTTTTTTTTATTTAAAAGCAGGTGTTTTCTTTTGTTGAAAGTTGATAGTTAAAGGTAGTCCATCCCCACCTGTCTGTCCTTTGTCATGCCATACATTCAGTAGAGAGAATGTTTGCTTTCCATGGAATGCAGGAATCCAAACTTCTGCATAAGTCTACTGGCAGAATGTTCATCTCTCCCCACACAAACACACCAAACAGAAGGCCTCAGTAAATCCAGGGATTCATTTTTATCTGGGCAGGGTTAAGCAACAAAGATTTCCCTGGTAGACAGGGAAGGATAGGAAGGTGTTCTTTTCTGATGGCCAAGAAGAAAGTTCAAAAAGCTATGACTAGTACTTCATTTTATGACTGCAGTGGGCAGAGCCCTGCACACATCTTGCTGTTACTTGGGAAAAAGGGCACTTCAGACTCCCACGAAGCACATGTTGGACATGAACCACGATTCTTCCACTACCTGAAATCACTATGCTGGGGGAGAAAGAGTTCCTTTCCTACATGTAGCATTCTCATGCCAGCTCACATTACAATCAGGGATACACTCCAGTGTAGACAGCACAGACAGCTTGTTTTAATCTTAATGAGCACCTTTCTTGGTGCAGTGAGAAATCATCAGGAGGCTCCCTTACCTGGCTGGGAGTTCCTCTGTAGTAGCTGAAAATGTTTCTCTCTATCCCCCTAAGGAAGGGAAGGGATCGTATTTTGCCTCTGAGGGGGCTATCCACTCAATTCCTTCTACTTCCTGATCACTGACGCCATCCCCACGATTCCTTGTTTTGTGATGTAATTATATGCCCAGGGTGGGGACATGCTCCATTCAAGTCTATGGGCCAGCAATTTAAAACTTATTTTTATGATTTGATCCCACTTGTAGTACAAATCTGAGCCAGTATTCAAGTAACACGGCTCTTGTGATGTAATTATATGGTCAAGCTAGGCATATAATTACATCACAAAACAAGGAAGTGCAAGGATAGCATCAGCAATCAGGAAGTGGATGGGATCGAGCAGCTAGCCCCCTTGGGGGCAAAATAATATCCATTCCCTTCCTTAGGGGGCTAGAGAGAAAAATTGTCAGCTACTACAGAGGAGCTCCCAGTCAGGTAAGGGAGGCTCCTCATGATTTTACAGGCAAGGAGAAGAATCCAGGAAAGGTGCTGTTTAAAGGACACCTAAACCCTCGTTTTACATATTTTTATCTAAACAATGTCTTGTCAGCAGGGGTGTATGTGTTTTTAAGTAGTTCTCCAGCCAGCAGTCTTAAATCAGCAACTGAACAGTCTTTGAAGCAGAGGTGTAAATGAACTTTATTTATAGCTTCTCTGCTGATTGCTTCTGAACTTTTGGAGCACAAAGTGATTTGAGATCAGGTTTTAACTTATGGCAGTGGGGTCATTGAGTTGGCACAGGCAGACAGAGATTGTGATGATTCTCCAATTAAGTAAAACAGGCAGTCTCATTTTTTTCAGTAAATCTGTTTGTTTGCTAAGTTAAAGTTACTTTCTCTACTAAGATAAATAAAGATCCTGTAACCTCTGTCCAGTTTTCGAATTGACAATCCCATGGAAATATGTGGGTGGTTACACTTTATTTGCATTTGTAAGGAGTTTATTTGGAAATACTGCTTGATTGATTATAAAGTTATGGCTTTTTGATAATGATAAATGCAATTGTTTTCTTTGATTTCATGATGTTATTTATACTTGTGATACACTTATTTATGACTATTTTGTACTTGTTATGCATCTGTATCCTCCTCAAGTTTTGTATACGTTAACTTGTTGTATATTAAATGGAAGACATGCTCATTATGCTAACAAGCATAAAAATAAAAGAAAAGGAAAAAAAGTGACAGTTTTATCGGTCCTGTGTCTGATGGCTGTCTTTCCTCTTTGACTTGTAAGGTACCATAAGCTCCAAAGGTGCTGGTGGCTGAGGGACTGAAAACAGCATACTTTATGCTAATGATATTGTCATATGGGACTCTGGAGCAAACATAAATGACATACAAACATCCCTACAAAACAAATATAATATTTTGGCAAATTGGATTAAGGAAAATTGAATGCTTATACTGTAAATGAAAGTAAAACAAAGCGTGATGCTATTTGGATCCCAACAAAAGATATTGAAACAGGACCTACTATAAATGAAGGGCCAGAATGGTTCTTTTCTTCCATCAGTAACTACTTTTAAATATCTGGGCATTTATTTGGACCTCTGCCTGAGCATGATACCCCATATTGACAGACTGGGTAAGAAAATAAACCAAAAAGTAGGATTCTTGTATATGAATGGGAACTCCTTGACTGACCAGGCTCGAGTAACTATAGCTAAGCAGGTTCTTATGCCTACCCTTGAGTATGGTAATGTTATCTTATATCACTGTATTGGCATTTCTGAGTCTGAATACAAAACACTGTATAACAACAAATGTAGATTTGCCCTTAGGCTCCATTAAGAACTGATCATTGTCACCTGTTTACCAAACTGGGAGTATTATCTCCAGAGAGGCGGTTAAATGGTCTTGTAATTACCTTTGCATATCGGATTGCTAGATCAGCAGAACCTCGGGTTTTATCAAATTCCCTGATACAGAAAAAAAAAATGAGAAGTGCACTATAAATAGCGGCTTTACATCTTATCAAACCCCTGCCTTTAAACTTCAAAAGAGCAGGAAGATTTTTACATGGTATACATCAACATTGTTAAATGAGTATGGAAACACTGATTAGTAGAGCTAACAGTGTTTTACATTTTAAACATATGTTGCACAAACTTTTGTATACTGAAAACTTGTGTAAATGTACCTAATTGTATTAATTGTACTATTTGTATTGTCTTATGTATGTGATGTTTTATATGTCAGGCATGGCTGAAAAAGTGCCCAGATCATTTCACGGTAAAAAATAAAACAAATGAAAATGAAATGAAAAGGGGGGTGAGACTTCAGTTTTTTGTTTGTTTGTTAGTCAGAGTCCCTCTATTTAGTACTATAATCAAACATGTAAACAGTAAGACAGAGTAACTATGACATTAAACTGGGATTACACTTTGCTGGTACCTGCCCTATGGTGGTGCCTAATTATGCACTTGTGATAGCACAGATCCTGGAGTTGAATGCACTGCTCTGCTTTGACTTGGCATATTGTCTGCCACTTAGCTACTTGTGTGATTTTTTCTGTTTGTGTTAAATGAAGCATTTGGCTGACATAGTAATGCTATGTACGTTTTGCTGCCTAAACAAACAAGCGTAAGTCAGTGCCAAACATGTCTGCTTTCATGCCTGTTACAAGTTAGAACAACAGTATCCTGAGGCTATAGGCAGGCCTTTCTTACCCCTATGAGCCACTGTTTCATGGACTTTGGGTTCCACTGGGCTAAGGTGTATAGGCCCTCATATTCAGAGCTGGCCATGTGTGGTCTGTGGCAGTTTGTGCACAGCCTGCCTGGGGGACAATATTCAGACAATTAACTCACTGCAACTGGAGCATGCAAACTGTCTAAATATGGGGGCCATGCTGGTACAGTGCATAGTGACTATCCACTATGCAGACATAGGCCTAGACTAAATATGACTGACAGGAGGGCAATGGAGGTAGTGCAGTTCAAATGGGATAGTGGCAGGGCTCCTGTGGGCCATATTTAGCTCTAACATGCTTATGACCCCTTTAGGTATGGAAGGCACTATGGCCCATTTGCATGCCCATTATGGGCCCATTAACATGTGTGCATTCCCCCCCCCCCATTCTGTAGCTGTCTGACATATTCCTTGTGGTCTAGTGGTCTCCCCAACCTTCACTTCACCTGTCCTGCAGCTGTCTCAAATATTTTTGGTGGTGTATTGTTTCCTGTACCCAGAGCCAGCGTTAGGCTTGATGGCACCCCAAGTGAACAGACCTGCTGTGCCCCCAGTAGTGATGTAGATGGGGACTCTTAAGGATCAAAATGTAAAAGTATGGTCAGGGGTCTGGGGCCACCTAGGCACCCAGAAAATGTTTTAAATTTTGTGCATTCTGGTGCATTTTGTGCATTTGAAACAGAATTTTCTGCCCTGTTTCCCCTCCTGCCCAGTAAATTGCACCCTAGCCCCTCCATGAGTCCTCATAATCCAGTATTTTGCCCAACCGCCCTCCCAAAGCCTAGCCACCTGCTCCAGTACATGGCCCCAGCCATTCAAAGCACAACAAGCTGCCCTAACTCCCCTCCCTAGAATCCTCAACCCTCCCCACTGCATCATCCATAGCGAAGGATCTGTTTTTATTGCAATACCATTCTCTTCTCTTCTCGCTCCTACTGGGCTGAGCTGCTGTTCTTTGCACTGATCACCCAGAGCTGTCCATCCACTTTTGATTGACTCAGACACATGCAGCTCTCTTCCTGTTGCAGACAGGTGTTGGTTCCCAGATATCTCCTCCAGACAGACATGGAGAGACTGAGATTTCTAAGCAATAGCAGTCAGTATATGAATATATAGTATTTGAACATATATACAAACACAGAGACCACAAATTCATTTGCTTAGGCATATTTCATTTGTAGTTTAAGCATGAGCAGTACCACCCAACCCAACCCTGGCTTATTTACCTGTTGTGACTCGTGCCCTCACTCTCTTGTCTTGCCAGTAAAAATAAATAATTACAGTACTACTACACACACAAAATGCACTCTGAAATAACAGGTTGATTAAATACCATCACTGAATATGCCTCTATTAGCCCAGCAGCTAAAACACAGCACAAGGATATGCATGGATTGACTTGACTGGTCAAGTCAGAAAATGATGAATAACACACAGTACAACTCAGATACAAAGTGTTTACTGAAAATAAAAGTTTTGACAAAAAGCACCACTAGGTTATAACTAATTCAACATTTTTTAGGTATGATGAGCATCAAAGTCCTTGTAGGGACTGGGTATAATGAAATCCTGCAAGAGCTGTGCCTATGGGGAGGAGGGGAGGGTGGCCCTACAGGGGGACCTGGAGGCTCTGGAAAGATGGTCTAGAAAGTGGAAGCTGAGGTTCAATGCAGGGAAATGCAAGGTACTCCACCTGGGGGCCAGAAACCCAGGTCAAGTGTACACCCTGGGGGGGGAAATGCTACAAGTCTCGATGGCTGAGAGGGACCTGGGGGTGGTGGTGGATGTCAAGATGAACAACTCTGAGACTTGTAGGAGGGCAGCAGCCAAGGCCAACAGGATGCTGGGATGCATCGCTAGGGTGATCACCTCCAGAAGGAGGGAAGTGATACTCCCTCTGTATAACTGCTTGGTGAGGCCGCACCTTGAGTACTACGTGCAGTTTTGGAGGCCACACTTAAAGCGGGACATTAACCTCCTGGAGAGGGTCCAGAGGAGGGCAACCAAAATGATTTGGGGCTTGGGGGACAGGACCTATGAGGAGAGGCTCGAAGAGCTAAATATGTCCACATTGGAAGAGAGAAGGGACCGGGGGGACATGATAGAGGTCTTTAGGTACATGAAGAGGGTAAATAGGGGAGGAACAGTCAGGGTGCTTGAAGGAAGGAGGAAGGGGCCACTAGAGGGCATGGCTGGAAGCTGGAGGGGGGAAGATTCAGGGGAGAAAGGAGGAGGTGCTACTTCACTGAGAGGGTGGTGGAGCCATGGAATGCACTGCATAGGGGCTGGTGGAGGAAGAGACAGTGGAGGGGTTCAAGAGGGGGTGGGACAGGTACAGGGGAAGGGTTCTGGAAGCAAAATCCAATGCAGCAAGAATATCCGGAACTGGGAAGGGAGAAGCCAGAGAAGGCGAGGGGGACAGCAAGGTCAGCACCCAGGTTGGGGACTGACCAAACGAGTAGACACGAAAGACCGTTAGGCCTATTCTGCTGGCATTTTAGTATGTTAATATGTTAGTATGTTATATAGAAAATGACCTGTAACATTCTTAAGGCCAAGACAAAACAGAAATCAGAAAAACATGAAAGCTAAATTAGCATTTATTCTGCAGTGCAATATTACTTAATGCTTTATGCATTACAACAGACTGACAGGAAGACTTCATACACCCTCGATTTCTTTCTGCCTCTTTCAATGTACCATAGCGAAGTGGAGCAGTGCAACTTAAAGCAGTTGTCATCCATTATGCATTGTTGTCACAACCTGGATCAGTTCTGAACAAATGATTTAGAGGTGAAACACTGCTGCTATCCATTTTTATCCAGTGGTGGGAATTGGGAAAAATTCCCCACAGGCCCCTGAACCTTTGTGCAGAAAATAAAATCTAGAACATATGATTTAGAACAAGGAGACCATAGTTTAAATTGTACCAGAACTACTTACTTGTTGTGTGACTCTGAGCAAGTCACTTAACCTCTCAGTGTTTCAGTTCACTGAGCTATAACAATGGACAAATCTAGGGCCCAACTGAAAATAAGATACTGTATTGTATCTCAGCTTGGCTATCCTAGCTAAACAAATTACATTTAAAAATCACTAGCGGTTATGAGATCACACTAATAATAGTTTGCCTTTTGACATCATATTTAGCGCAGGTTTATGCAATGGAGGATTATATTTTCTTTAAAATTCTTTACATTTAATTTTCTATTTTTTTTGTCCTGCCCATACAGCAGTAATCCATTCCTGCCTTTTTCCTAGAACAGAGTGAGGCTTTTTATTTTAATAGCAGAGCTGCATTCCAGTACATTCCTCCCTTACAATCCCCACTGCCGTTTTAAACCTTCACATTCCAGCAGTCAGTGATTTCCCCCTCTACCAAAATCCTGGATCCACTCCTGTTTGCCAGTTTGAGGGGTGGGCTGCATTATCCAAACAGCTCCCCCATCTCTAAGAAAGAGTATGAAGTGTACAGTATGTCATCATCATCACAATTTGCCTTAAATCATCTGTGTTCTCTTAGATACCACAGTTATGTGTGACAAGGATTTACAGTACTGTAGTGAGCAGTTCTCAACAGCCCAAAAATTCTATTAACAGTAGGAACAGCCAGTCAACACCACTTCTAGCTGGCTTCTGATATATAATAATTCAGACAGACATTTTTAAAGCAAGACCTTTCTGCATTTAAAAAATGAAATGCTAACCTGTGCCGACGCATTCTTCATTCCTGCCTGGTCCCCAATCCTGGAGAGGGGACCTGGGACAAGCACACCATGCTTCTTCAGTGCTCTTTGCACCATGTAGTAGGAGACAGGCAGGCATCCATTCCATCTCAAACAGGAGAGCTCCCAGCTGTTCCAGCTCGAGCAGGAGAGCTGCCCTCATCACTGCCACCTTGCTCCGTGCTCACCGATCCTGCCAGCCATAAAACCATGGACTTGCTGCTCCCTACACCATTTAAACTAATGGTAATTTCCCACTCACTCTGTCTCCATAGCAACCCCCACCCCCACGCCAATGTCGCGTGGTGTCTGCCTGCCCTTAACGTGGCTGCGCTTCTTTCCGTTACTCCAGCAGCAGTAAACTCCAGGGCCAGGGGAAGGAACATGGTGACGGTGTGTATCAGTTAATCTGGCCCTGGGGTGGTGCCAGGCGGATGAGCAATAGTCTTTACCCCCCAAAAGAACACTTCCACTCAGATCCACAAGGGAAAAAAGAAAATAAACAAAACAAACAAACAAAAAAAAAAATGAACACAGGCACTTTCAGGGTACTGGGGACCCAAAGGCTCATACACCCTGTCTGTGCTGGTGCCCTAAGCAGCCACACGTTTTGCATGTGCCTAACACTAGTCCTGCCTGTACCCCCCGATTGACTGTCCTGTGGCTGTCTTGAATATTCCTGCTAGTCTAGTGGTCCCCCACACCCTGATCACATGTCGTGTAGCTGTCTCGAATATTCCTGGTGGTGTAGTGGTTCCTACACCCTGTAAGGACATATGATCCTCTGTCAACCCACCTACTTAGAACCCTCCTTCTCCCCACAACCTCCCCCCCACCACACTCAGGTCACCTAAGCCAAAGTACAGAAATAGTGACAGTGATCTGCACAGCCCTATGTTCACCACCTTGGCCTGCCACCATCTGATTGTCAGTGAGTGATCATGAGTACAGTAGAAATAGGTGTTTGCACAATATTTGTGATTGCTCAAAGACCATCAGATGGAAACTGGTTGAGGTGGTGAGCAGAGGGCTGTGCCAGTTATCACTATTGCTGTAGTTTGCATTATGTAACCGGGGGTAGTGGGGTGCCTTAGAGGGTGAATAGGGAGGGGGTCACATGCCCTTATTGGAGGGACTACTAGACCAGCAAGAATATACCAGACAGCTATATGATGGGAGATCTGGATGCTTTTACAATGTATTTTTCCAGGAGAGATCAGCTTACCTGCAACATTTGCTTTTCAGTAGGGTTCTGCTGTAGGGTCCTTCTTTTACAGTTTTACAATATATTTACACAGGATAGCTCAGCTGAGTTGTGATATCTTGTTTGCAGTAGGGTTCTGTTTGACACAGTTTTGCACTGTATTTACGCAGGATAGTACAGCAGAGATGCAAGATCTTTTTTTTCAGTGGGGTCCTCCTTCTACCCATTTTTATAATGCATTTACGCAGGATAGCCCAAGTGAGAAGCAATTTGTCATTTTCAGTGGGGTCCAGCTTTTATTATGTATTTTTCCAGGATAGTGGACTTATTTATTTATTTAATTAACTTATTTAATGTGGCACAGCAGTAGTGCATGTTTAAATGTATTCCCCATGAAGGATTAGGAAGTGAACCCCTTCTCACCAGAATTATAAAGAAGTAAATTGAAAAAGAGCCATGTATGTGTCTCTTGGGTATGAAGGGGGTTAATAACCTGGCAGTGATAACTTTGTTCTTGTCTTGAAGTTGGTACTTTTTGTTCATGTGAAAGATAGATCTGCAATCTAGGGAATGTGCTGCAGAAATCCTCTAACCCAGCTAGCTGTACCTGTGTGGCTGGAGATGCTGGTGGTACTATGTGGAGTGTGAGCAGGGAGCCAGGAAGCAGCCAACTAGTTGCACCGTGCGAGTCTGTGAGGGATTAATTCTCACAAGTCAGGAGTTAAGACTTGGCCCGGGACCGAGTGAGTTAGACAGTTGGTGCCGACAAAACAAAATGAATTAATAACCAGCCTGGCTTTATCATAAAAGGAGCAGTGAGGTAAGTGTGCTGCTTTGTATTAATAATTTTGTTTATAATGAATGGCCTTATCTGACAGTGAGGGGCTGGGCTGTGTCCAGTGACTCGAGTGATCTCTCTTTCCCTTCAGCTTCCCTCTTGCTACCAGTCTCCTGTCCCCCGCTGTGAGCGAGCATGAAACCCATGAAATGAAGTCCACATGCATCTGATGGTGGATGGCAATTCTTCAGCATTAAAGCCTGTGCTGCATTCGGATGAGGCATTAGGTCATTGTTTTTTGGCTTTGGTGTCTGGGATGACTTCTGAGTGGGTGTTTAGGGTGGGATAAGCCTACCACTGGCATGGCCCCTTCAATTGCCATGTGACTGGGTTGTCTGCATGCCACAGGATGAGCTTGGCATTAGGTCATCATCTGTTACAGTTGGCTGTGCACCCACTGCAGGCTGGCTGTCATGTGTGGGTTGTGCCGGAGTGCTTGATAATGTTGTGGTTCTGGTGTATGACATATAGGGATTTGAGGGTTGGCTGCAATGTGCTGGATATGAATGGAAAACATTATCCTGCAGTAGAGCGGTGACAGATATGGTCATGCCATTGTCCGAGCTCTCGCATATGTTGCGGACCCTTGTTGTATGTCAAGTCTGTAGGCAGTGATGTCACTGTATATGCCCTGCATTTCATGTAGCTGTTCCTGCTGAGCCTTACCCTCCCTGCTTCAACTGTCTCAGTTCAGGGTACATACAGATAAAGCAGTCATGTCCTGGCCATACATCCTGTGGCAATGATGGGCCTTGAGGGACCCTCCACTGGGTCCTGTGTATCAGTTTCATTCTCTGGCATGGATGATCTGTGTAAGTGCCTGCTGTGTGACAGACATGCACATCCATGCTGGTGTTTTGTGTGCCCTTATCGCTGCCTTGTATTTCTTACCGTATGGTGCATTGTTGGGGGGAAGGGCACAGTCTGCTGTTTAGGTTGCAAAGCAACAAGTACAATGCCTGCTGCAGTGATAGCTAACTGTATTCAAGAAAAGTGGTGTATAGTTGGGTGTTTGAAGTGTGGCCAGAGTGGGATTTTTTGCTTTAGTTTGACAATTTTTAAATAAAAAGTTATTATTTTGATAGTGATATTGGTTGATTGCAGCAAGTGAAAAGAAGGCTTTAAAAAGCAGGCAAACAGTGTCAAAATTACCCTCAAAATGCACCAGAATGCAGTCTAAAACCTGATAGCTTCTGGGGCCTAGGAGGCCTCCACACCCCCAGCCTGAGAGTCTCTCTCTCCCCACTTAGGACACCTAATCCCCCCATTGCCCATTTTTATCTAAATAATGCCCTGTTGGTCAAAACTGAGTTTGTAATGAGACTGCATTGCTCCAGCAACAATTGATTATAATTCCCCTCTCTCTCTCTCTCTGTCATGTGTGCATGTGCGTGTGCGTGTGTGTGTGTGTGTGTGTGTGTGTGTGTGTGTGTGTGTGTGTGTACAATGATTTACTGCTGGTTGTAGGGTTTGTTAACCCTTTCAAGACAGATCTAAGACTGAATTATAAATAATGCTCCATCATTCCTCTTCTCTCTGTCTCTCAACCAGATTTATACAGGGAAATGCTGAAAAGTGAAGCAGACCAAATGTGACAACACACATGGCTTTTTGTCAGCTTAAACCTTTAAATTATTTCCCAGCCTTTTACAAATAAAGCTTACTCTGTGCACTGAATGGAGGCTGATGGCTTGGATAATAAAAATATGTATTTCTGAAATTACTGACTGTAACATACAGAGTATGTATGTAATGTTCATCACTGCTGGGCTTGATGGAGTGCATCGTACTACATGGCACAGGTATTTAATTTGTTTTGTTGTTTTGTTTTGTTTGATCCTCAAGCCCGGATCTCCTTGCACCTCCCCACAACAACCACCACACACATTTGTATCTAAACTTGCTCTGTAAACCAGCAACATGAGTGCAAAACTATAACAGCTGTGTGCTTTTTCCATTTGAATCACATAACCTGTCATACACAGAAATGTAGCCCTCCCTCTCTGTGTCTGGAGGTATGGATGGAATATGTATGTGGGAAGGGGGCATCCACAGCAGATGAAACTCTTGCAGTGACCATGTTACCCAGGCCCAGATGTCACACACAGGGTCCTTTTTCCTCGCTGGTGCGGGAGGAAAACGACAGGTTAATGCATATTAAACAGTTCCTTTCAATAACGGAATGTCCACATGGAACTTGAAGAAACCCCAAGGATCCAGATTCATTAAACATATTCACACATAGCTCTGGGGAGCATCAGTTAATTTGTAGGGAACACATTCAGCTTTCACATGGCCTGTATGGACACAATAGCAGTTTTTACCTGGACTGGGGAGGTCGCAATGTCTTTAGGGCAGCATTAATTTGAGACCACTATGTTCACAAAAATTTGAAGGCAGCACAAGTCCCAGAACAGTTCACAGTGCCTAACAGCCCATTATTCTACACAGGCACCCAAACTCTCAACGATCCCCATCTCTCTCTCTCTCTCTCCATACTGACTCAGTTGGTCCCCCTCAGAACATGCAATCCTTGCAGCTTAGGGATTTGTGGGTTTCCTCATGACCCCTGCATCCTTTCCTAGGACTGGCAGCAACTGTCCCCGAATGGAGAAGGGGGACATGTCCCACGGAGCTCCAGATCAACTCACTCTCTGAACGCTACACTCCCTGCCGCATTCTTGCCCAGTGGATCCCTACACAAATCGGTGCAGGCTGCTAGGACACTCTGTGACTTGCAGCTTCTGGCTCCCCTCTTGACTTTAGCTACCCTCCAAGATACTGTGGGCTTACGGCTACTGGCTCCTGCTTCTTCCTCTGTGCCCTCTAAGTGCCACCGGCCAGGGACTGGAGCAAGCAATCAACCCTGCCCAGCCCTGACTTACTCTCACTCCCTCACTACTCACTCCTCTGACTGTATATCCCCATCCCACCTAAACTTCTGGGCTTTATCCCCCCCCCACAAACCCATGGTGACCTCCCAACCCATGGGAGACTCCATCCAAGTGCTGAGAAGAATTAACCCTTTTTTTAACCGGGCCAAATTAGGCCACAGAAAACCCAGGGAGGGCCGAATAGAACTAGTAATCTCCCAAAGGTGGGGGTTACATATAGGATAGGGTATGGATAACCATACACTACAAGGCCATTCTTCCACCGAGTGGATACAATGCTGACTGATGACCTCGAGAGCAAAGCTCGAGGGTCTCAAGTCACATTGTATCCACGAGGTGACAGACTAGCTGAGTAGTGTATGGGTAACCATACACTGATCTATACAGTATATGGTGACCACAAAATAAAAAGAACTCACTTTTGCATATTTTATGTCAGCTCTGCCGACAGCCCTTGCTTTACAACTGCTGCTGGTCAGCACACCAGCGCGCCACTTTCCCACAGCAAGGGACAAATCACAGCTGCTGCTGGAGTCCATTTTATTATGACGTCCTCACTAACGCAGAATGAAAAGTCGTTCTGCGTTATTGAGGACGTCACTACTGCAGCAGAACAACTTTTTGCAGTGTATGGATTTCCATACACAACCGCATTCCACCATACACTATATAAACATAGAAAGTGACGGCAACTAATGACTGCTGGGCCCATCTAGTCTGCCCATTTTTAATTATGATCACTTTTGCTGTAGACCCAACTTGCCCTACAGCACTGTCTCTTCCACTCACTTCCTTCCTCCAAGGATTCTTCTGTGCCTGTGCTAGACACTTTTGAAACCCACCACTGGTTTCACCCCCACTGCCTCCCATGAGAGGCTGTTCCAGGAATTCACCACCCTTTCTGTGAAGAAGTACTTCCTCATGTCTCTTGAATCTACCTCCTTCCAGCTTCATATCAAGACCCCCTGTACAGCACCTTTATCTCTGAAACATATCTCCTTCCTGTACCTTATTAATCCCTAAGAGGTACTTTGAAGATCTCCATAATAACCCTACTCTCCCTCCTCTCCTCTGTGGCGTATATACTGAACTCTTTTCAATCTCTCCTCATAGGGCATCTGATGCAGACCTTGCACCATTTTGACAGACCTCATCTCTCTTCTTGCTGCTTTCTTCTTTTTCCAGCTGTTCCCTCTTCCACACCTTTTTCCTTTGAATGCTCCTTTCACCCCTTCTTCCTTTGCTAACCCCCTGCTTCCTTGAATAACTTGCATCCTGGTGGGACTCTCACCCCTTGGGATCTTCCTGTCTAGTTCAGCTTGTGGTGGCCCACTTTCTGCCTCCTCTATTTCTTCTGTCATCCTCCCCCCCAGCTACATTAAATGTCCATTGAAGTAACATCTGAATTGTCCACTGAGAACTGTGGTTGCCTCCTGGATGAAAGCCGGACATCACCTCGGTATAGGTTCTTATCCTTCCAGGTTGGCCTATAGTCCCCAGTGTAGCCATACCTCTCCTTCCTGCACCATTCCTTCTACCATTACTTGAAGGCCTTGGTGTGGAGCTCCCTCTCCTTCTACATATAGTACAACATGCACTCGCTACTTGCATTTTAATCACATGGGAAACACAGGATCAACCAGATAAATTATCTACCTTTACCAAAAATTATATTTACACATGGAGATGGCTACGGCAATTAATCTTTATGTTTAAGGCAATGAAACACCCTTATCAAGTTAACACATTAGCAGCTGTAGTGGATCTGACCAGAGTTTGTTTTTATTGGTAAATGCATGAAAAGGGGATTATGAACGGAAAGAACATATCATTGTTATTGTTTTATATATATTTTGAGAGAGTTTTATTTTTAGGGTCTAGCTGACTTTTTTAGTGAGAGTAAAGGTGGTGGCCATGTTTATAATGGCAGTCAGGATTTCTTTTTTTTTTTCAAAAGGAATTGACACATTAGTATGCTGTGTCCTCATTGCCAGCACTTTTTTTTTTAACCAGTGGTAGTAGACTAACATTGCACAGCTGCTGACCAATCAGGATGCAGTAATTTCCCTGCCAATTTTTTAAAGAAGTAGTATCTGCCCATCCTTATGAGGTGTCTCTTCTGGGGAAAGGGAATGTTCAGAATTTGGAAGTACTACTCAAAAAAGCCTAACCCTAGATTCTCTGATGTTGGCTTTAGTCTGGAGCTGTTGATACCATTGCCAGATTTCACCTCTATTTTGAAGGTGAATATATGAATTCTTGTAGTGTACAAGCCCTGGCTATGATGCGCTTAGAATAGTGACATGATCTTTGGCACAACTGAGTTCCAGTGGTGTTTTGATTAACTACTGGTAGTATCTGGATTGCAAATGCAGAATTTACATTTATGAAGTACTGTTCATGTGCTGTATTCTAAAGTGCTTTACAAGCGATTTGCTTACAAAGGATAGCACAGCCGAGATTCCACATCTTATTTCCTGTGGGATCCTACTTCTGCATAGGACAGTACAACACCTTTCAGTACCACTGGTATTTTGATTCTCATTTCTCTTGCAATTTTGCCATATGAATTGTGACCCTATGTTAACTGTGGCAAACATTGACTGGTAAAAGTTTTGAAGTTCACATGATAAAACTTTGGGAGGGTCACACAGCCCTGGTTACTAAATCTCTGCATCCTTATCCCTTTCTTGTCAGAGAGCAGTCACTGGTTCCATCAGCAAGATGCGTCTTTGATTAGAGAATGAATTTTCTGTGAGTTGGCAGTTGAGGTTAGTGAGGGTGTGGGGGGTATCAAAGGAGGTGTGGGGAGGTGGGTGCACAGTGGGAGGTCAGGTGGGTGGTGCAGGTGTGATCTGTGGTGGGCGTTTTTTGTTTTTTTATAGGCTGTAAAATAAAATAAAAAACACTGAGGGGCAGTTTTCCTGTTTTCAAGTTTACAGAGACATGGGAGGGTGGGGGTGCCAATAGCCACCAATGGTGGAAGGAATAAATTAAACATATGGGAATCAGAGGGTGGGGGGTGCCACTAGACACCAGGGAAGAAACAAGTTATATGGAAGGATGGAGGGGGGTGCCACTGACCACCAACAGTGGGGTATTGAAAATTAAAGCAATCTTTTTTGATTGAAAATGCTTAACAAAACTTTTAACAAAACAAAATAAAGCAGATATGGGGATTGGAGGTGCCATTAGACAATAGGAATAGGCATGGCAGGGTGGGGATACCACTAACCAGCAATGGGGAAATAAATTAAATAAGATATGGGGATTTCAGAGTGTGGGGGGAGGGTGCCACTAGACACCAGGGATAAAATGACAATTATATGAGAGGGTAAGGGGTGCCACTAGACACCAGGGGCTATTAAAAGTAATAGTAATGTGGCAGAAATGTACAATGGGGATGGGGCAGTGAATACTAGGGTACTGAAAAATGTCAGAAAAATAAAAGCTGGCCTAATTATGTATGCCTAGTAGTGTAGGGTCTGAAGGACCCTGTACTCCCTTAGTACAATAAGGATACTATTACACTATCTCAAAAAGCAAGGAATAAGTTGCAAAAAACTTTGTTAATGCTCCAGTTAGGATCAAAGCAACAAAAGTTGGGAAATGAGACGTTAGGGTTTTCAACCCTAACACCCCACCCTCCCAACCTGGGCAGGAGAGTGGGAGTGCCTTGGGCTTCTCAAGACCAATGCTCATCCCAGTCTCATAACTTCTACACATCTGACCTATTTACAGATGGAATGGGGTGAGCGTTAGGCTTGAGAAGCCCAAGGCACACCCCACACCTGTTCTCCTGCCTGGTTTGGGAGAGTGTGGTGTTAGGGTTGGAAACCCTAATGCCTCATTTCTCAACTTTTGTCACTTTGACCCTAACTGGACCATTAACAAAGTGTTTTGCAATGTACTGTATATATAATACATACAGTCCCTGCACTACCAGTATGTAACATATTACTTTGCAAAGCACTGTATGGTTCAGTGCGCATCAAAGGTACTACATATACCAAAGGTTATTCTCTCCTTGCAGTTTCCTCCTTGTAGGCCAGATCATATCATTACCTTTACAAACCCACCTGCTATCATCACCCCCACTCTGTCAACTTCTGCTGGATTTCTGTTATCCAGTTTTGAAATAAGTAAATTTGTTTGTGCTAATGCATGTTTGTTTTCATAGAGGTTGTAAAGCCCTTTTGCACTCTTTAAAATACTGAACTGCATGTCAAAAGAAAAAGGTTGCTAGCCTGTTCAGAAGGGTACAAGTGATGCTCATGTTGACTTACAAACCTATCATAATAAAGCATTAATGTGATATATTGGGGTTGTCTGCCTTCCGTGACAAACTGACAATAAACACAGAGTTTCATTTCTCAGTTGCAAATCAGCTGCTCAAATACCTGTTCCCAGTCTTTTGTCTCCCTCAACCTTTTTCTGCAAGCTGCATCTACAGTTTCCTGTACGTACCTGCATTACAGCTAACAGTATAGTCACTCACACTGACCACGCAGAGCTGCCAGAATGAAGTAAAGTCATCAGGCAGATGGCTCCCTGTAGGGTTAACAGCTGAAACACATTTAAAAACTGATTTAGATGGGGAGAAATGAACCAGAAAATGGTGAGAAGGGTCGAATTAGAGGTGAGGTACCTGACGGATGGTTGGAGTCTGTGAGTTGAGCTGAGCCGAGTAGCTTCTATTTTTTTGTGGTGACGCTGTGATCATTTAAGAATTCTAGTTTACATGGGGACTGAGGATGATTACTGCTAAGAAAGAAAATATTTAAATTCGCCAAGCAAATCTGTGCTTAAAAACAACAGATTAAAGAAAGTGCACGTGTCCTTATAAAAATGTTTATCAAAATACCTTTCTTCCTGTCTATGAATTTCACAGTTTTTGTATTACGCTTATTTAACTGTTAACTTCTTCATGGCTTCCAGCCACAGCTGGAACTAATATGTGGCGTAATGCTCCAGTAATATGTGGAACTGCAGCTGTATCACCACTAAGGCGGCGTGCTTGTTGATAATTTGCGATAATTCGTCAGCCAGAAAATAATGACAAAAGGCTCCAAACTCTGTTCGGTACCTAACAAACTCTCTTTGGTGTCTATAATTTTAAGTGACCTATTGTATAATTTGCCAGCATGATGCACTATCCTATTTATTGAGTTGTGTTCAAATACAGTGTGTTGTCCTCCGTTACTTTACATATTAAGGCAGCAGCAGTCCATTTGAGGAGGGAGAGGCTCGCACTTTTTTTAAGTAACTTGACTCCTTTGTGAAATGCCATTCTTGCTGCCATGACTTTTAGTGTGATAGGCCAGCAGAGATATTGTTAAATAAATTAACTTTTAAAATACAATACAATGGGTGAAATAATTAAAGAAATGTGATGGAGAGCAATAAACCCTGAATCCGTCACCCTTCAACCAAGGAGTATTATTTCCCTCTCTGTCCTCTCCCATGGTTTCTACAAGTGGGCACACGAGTAATCAGACATTTCAGGGTCACTCAATACAACAGCATATGTTAGCAGGTAAAAAATGTCACAGCAAACTTTTTTTAGTAATAATGTATAATTGCAGCAACTGATTATATATTTCCTGAAATTTCTGGGATAGTTCTAGAGGAATTCCATGCCAGCCCACAGTACCACTGTAGGGCCACAAAAAAACACCAAAAAATTACCAGTGCACAGAGTCAGCTCCTAAAGGTGCTGCCAGGCAGTACTCAGAACATATAAAGCCAAATACAGTAAGTCCAGCACACTCACTGAAAAGTAGTAGCAGACAAAAACGTTTTTTGTGCTCCCTTCTTCTCTGCACCAGGATCCTCTCTTGGGACCCTAGGTCATGCGCTCCCATAGTGGCGCTAGGTATCTCTCTGGGTACCAGTGGGCCTGTCCCCATCCTGCCTCGGTTTACCCCACCCCGAGCAGGAGGAGGGGCTTCCCAACCTCTCTCAGTCCTGAAGTATGTCGGAAGGCCTCGCCAGCCCCTTCTATGGAGCCTGGTTATGGTTGTTCTCGGGTTGACCGGGTCCCATCTACTGGAGCCTGGTGCAGGGTTTTTTCTGTTTTCTGGTCTCCCTGTCCTCAGGATGTCAGTGCACTAGGGAAGCCTACGGGCGAAGCACGTCCACGGCGTGCTGGCGCTTGACTCCGGCAGGCGTCCTCCCACCCTACTGTATGCAGTCTCACTGCACCTCCACCTGTGGTGACCCAGGTGGCGGTATGAGCGGGACTTCATTCCACCACCGGAGGAGGAGAGCAGCCACTGGGCACTCAATCATCCTTTCCCCCAGCTGGCTCCAGCTGCACAAAGTCCGTTCGAACCGGGTCACTGGTGCTCAGCGGTAGCCCTACCGCTGTGTCGTGCGGGCTGGCCTAAAAACGTTTATTGTGTCAGGACACACATCAAGGAGTAGCTGCCTGCAGTACGCTATAGGGCCACCCTAAAGGTTCTCTATAGAAATATTGTAAAATATCTGGAAATATCTGACCACATCAAGCGCTGCAACTGTATTTCTGGCAAAAACATCAGTAACTTTTCATGTCATTTTATTCGTGGACTGAGATATGTGGTTTTTAGGATTTCAAAAGTGTTCTCTCTTTTGCTACACCCACCATGAAAAAAATAAACATCTGAGTATGGTTTGGTGCTGTTTATTATGAGAAATATCTGCTATTATGCTTACTACATCCACTATATTAAGCTGGAATGTACAGTGTAAAAGAAACCTCACTCAAAGAAATATTTAAAAATAAAATTGTGGTGGCCATCTTTATGGACTTGAGTCATTAACGAGAAAACTAGCAATAAAAGCTGGCTTAAAAAGTATATCACAGAATTTAAACTACACTGATGATGAATTTAAGGATGCCATAAATACATTATTGCTAGAAGAACTGTATAATAAAAACTTTTGCAACTAACAAAAATTGCAGGAGTGTGGTCGCACTCTGATATATACATGGTCATGTGATGTGTTTCAACCAATCAGCAGACTATCTATATATATATATATATATATATATGTGTGTAGATATACATAGATACATAGATATAGATATATATAGTTGCTATTACTCCATTACTTCGTGCAGGAGTTTGGCACTATCAGCACCACACCACTGTCAGGAATGCACTCAAGATAAGGTTGAGATTTTAATATTATAATTTTAGGTTAGCTATTAAGCGTCACAAAAACATTGTGCTTATAGGCTAGATATTCAAAGGGGCTGCACCAGTGGAACCCCAGAACTGCACCCTGGGGCAATATTCAAAAAAGGGAATTGCGCAATGTGCCAGGGCACAAAGATAATGTATGTGGCACATCTCCGGGGACGTGCCCATGCATATGCAGTATATACCAATATTCAGCCAGGATGTGTAGGGCATCTGCTGGCACAACCCTGAAATATGACGCATACCTGGGCTCAAAGTTGAGCCCATAAAAAATGGCTCAAAGTACAGTTCACCCACCGGCTGGCCACTGTATTGCAGTGCACAACACAGCAGCCACTGGCTGTGGGTGGCAACCCCCAATACCATGCACAAGCACACACATTAGGGTCTGGTGGTCCAGTGGTACCCCCTCTCCCCTCCCGTAGCACCGATCACCATATATATCTATAGTTAACATCCCTGGTTGCCCAGTGGTGCCTCCCTCCCCTCTCGTACCACCGATTGCTGTATATTACTATAGTTAATATCTGTGGTGGCCCAGTGGTACCCCCTCCCCTCCCATAGCATCTATCACCATACTGAATGAACAATAACTTCCCTGGTAGTCTAGTGGTACTCCACTCCCTGCCTGACCCTCCGATTGCTGTAATAATCCAAAGTTAACATCCCTGGTGGTCCAGTGGATCCCCTACCCTGCCCGTACCTCCAGTTACGGTGACTTGGCAGTGCATTTCTCTGGTGGTCAGTGGTAACTCCCACCCCCACCCACACAGGACCCCAGCCCACCCAGCTCCCCCGGTCAATGAAGGGCGATATCCCCGCATACCACTGTGGCTGCCCACTGAATGACAGCTTACAGCGTAGGGAGCTGCAAGCCCATTGGTCCACAGTGTGGACCAATGGGCTTGCAGCTCCTACTGTAAGCTGTCATTCAGAGGGCAGCTGTGGTGGTATGTGGATGGGTATACTGCCTGCTGATGACTGGGGGAGCTGGGCATGCTGGGGGTCCTGTTTGGTGGGGGTTACCACTGAACCACCAGGGAAATGTAATTTGCCAAGTCGCCGCAATTGGAGGTACAGGCAGGGTGGGGGATCCACTGGCCCACCAGGGATGTTAACTTGGATTATTACAGTGATCAGAGGGTTGGGTGGGGTGGGAGAACCACTGGACCACCAGGGTTATTCCTATTAGACATACGATGATGATCGGAGGGTCGGGCAGTGAGGGGGGTACCACTAGACTACCAGGGATGTTATTGTTAATTCAGTATGGCAATTGGTGCTATGGGAGGGGAGGGGGTACCACTGCACCATGAGAGATTTCAGTGGCACATCACTATGGGTGTAGGGAGCTATGAGATGGGGGGTGGGGAACATCTGCACCTCCACTGCCAGCACTGCATGGTATGCAGGGCATCAGGCGCAATTTGCCGGCCAGCCCTGCACAAGTCATGCAAATGGGGCCATGATGACATGTGAATGGCCCCATTTGTACCTTGCATGCATTATGGCCCAATTTGCATATCGGTGACTTAATATAAGGAATTTGCTCACAGTGTATCTCTGATGCGCTGGTGCAGTTCCTGTTCCTGGTATTCAGTCCTGTCTGGGGGAATGCGCCAGTGCATTGAATTTGCACAGTGTGCATTACTTGATATATTTGGAGGAGATGCACCATAGCTCATCTCTTTTTAATATATCCTTTAGTTGCTCCAGCGCACCTCAGTTGCGCTGCGCACCCCCTTGCGCCATTGCCAGGTGCACATTTGAATATCAGGCCCTTAGTATACAACAGCATTACCGGCAGTCTAAATTTGTGACAGGCAACATAAATAAAGAGACACTGAAAATGCATCAAAATAGCTGACCGTGTCCCTTTAAAACAAAAATCTTACTAATAAATGGGAAACATCTGCTGCTCAATGAACAGCAAACACTGTGTGAACATGGAAAGACCTATTTTCACAGTGTTCTCTGTGCATGTCTCCAAGATTTGAGGACCTGCATTACATTTTGAATTTTGGTCCACATTTTGAGGAACACTATGTTCCAAATTTGGGGGATGAAAGTTTAAGAGGTATAATAACAATACCATTCATTTATACAAGCTAGTTAAACTAACAGGTACACATTTTTTATTATTTAAAAAAGTTATATTTTTAACTGTATCCCTCCTGTCCACTTTCACGAACAATAACATCAAGGATTTGGGGGGCAAAGTGCTTATGAAAGGTTTGACCCTTATCAAAGACTACTGCTTTTATTTTATGTGATAACATATTACATCATATTATACTTTAATATATGATGGAGTTAATCTAAGCGAACAGTTGTTGAGGCATACAAGATTCAATTTCCTTAGGTGTGAAAGCAGCTTGAGGCAAAATTCTGAAAAGAATGTCACTTGCCACTGAGGTCAGCTAAGCCTCCCATGATGGGAATGATAAGCAGCCAAGGTCAAATGCATGGAGACAAAACAGCTCAGGTCTTATCCTTCTCCTATTTATTTTAAACTGCAGCAAGTAAATAATAAAAAAACAAGCAGGTTACTGTTAGTTGCAAATTCTGCCCTGCAGATTTGATAATTGTGTATATTATGTGTGTTTCATTTTCTGCAACAAGCACCAAACATTTGTATGTATGTCCTCAAATGTCTGTGCAATTGCACCCGGGTCGTGACTGAAAAAGGCACTTGATGCCAATGCACTTACCCGGTTACCAAAGTGAAAATAAATAAATAAATAAACAAATAACTAAATTAATCCAGCACTGGCTGAATCATCAAAGGGTACTCATCCTGTGATGTTTCAACATCCAATGACGTCTTCTTAAAAGCTGTGAGGCCTCTGTCCATTTGACTTTGGAAGTGCTGTCACAAATGTCATAGACTGAGAAAAGATCAAGCTGATCTCAGGTGCCGATAACACCTGTGCCAGTTACTGACTATTACTGTTTGATTAGTGAAAAGAATAACTAGTTTGAAGGTGGGGTAAAATTTCAAAGCAAGGCTGATTTAATTTTGACTACAACATAGTTACCTGAGACAGCCCAACAGAGAGGTAGTGTTCCATTTACCGAGCAATCTCCTTTACAGCTAAGAGGACAGAAGCAAAAGAAGGTGAAAGGAACCACCAAAACTCAGACTCTGAGACAATGGGTATGTTTATACTACCAGATTTGTACTGCAGTGAGTAGTGCAGATACATTATTCTGCTGTGAGCATTGTATTGTGGAAACCGATGGGAGCATTATACATCTGCTCTGATGTCATCCTGAGAACTGCTGCTGTGGCATGGATGTGTAATTCTGCAGGTACTGCGATTTGTACAGTAGATGGTCAACACCACTGGCAGCTGTGCAACCTGCTCCACTCCTGTAAGCGTCTGTATGACTCCCACACTGCACTGCAAACTGAAGAGGAAGTGCTGCAGCCTGGCATAGTGTGGAGAATATAACAGCAAGCATGGTCCCCCCCCCTCCCTCACTGCTCCCCTCTCCTGTGTTCAGTGGTCCACTTTCCCCTCTGGCATCCAGGGGTTCCCCATATTCACACCCATCCCCTATCCTTATGTCCAGTGGTCCCTCTTTCAACTGATGTGGTATGGAATGTCAGTCACGTCAGTCTCTGTGCCCCCCCCCACCCGACCAAGAACAATGCTGGTAGGCATAGCAGAAGAGCTGCACAGCTGCTGAGGATGATAGTGTAGCCTCACAATGGGAGCAGCTGGCATGGCATGTGGCAAATAGTGAGTGTGGAATGATACACCAATGTACATCATTTAAATACAGCTAGTGTCACTGGTAGGATTAAATCCAGGATCTCTAGGTTAATTCTTCTGTTCTACCACCATGACAGAACATTGCTTTCTCTCCCCTCAAGTTCAAAGAGTAAGTTCTATATAATAAGTCAGTTTTATTTACAAAAAAGCTGCATACTGATTCAATCAATCAGTCAATCAATCAGTTTTATTTGTATACTGGAAAGTCTGTGAGCAAAAATGCCCATTTTCACAAATGTCTAGTGTTGGAATACAACAGATAAACAATTACAGAGACAATTAGAATACTTAGAACATACAAACATACTAAATACAATATATTTACAGAGGTAATGGTATAATGAGTTAACAAGTACAAACTATAAATATCATATCTAGAGGATTGGGCAATGAACAAGAGTCAACCAGATGTCAAACAGAGTACAATGATGGTTACATGACCTAATAGCTGAAGAGATTAACTGTGCAGACACATGAAAAGCAAAGGAGGAATAGAGGGCTAGTGATGTGTAACTTGGGTGAAGGGATCCAGTTCAGGGGTAGTGGGGGGCCGGCTGTTGTACAAAGTCCAGAAAAGATTTTCGTGCACTAGGTGAGGAGAGAAGTGCAGGTCATGTGGGGGCGAGAGTGCTGGTGGAATTTAGCAGGTGGGCCAGGGGGAGGCCTATCAGGGCAGCAGCAAGTGGATGATAAGAGGAGGTGATCCTTGAGGGTGGAGTTGAAGGAGTACATGGATCCACAGGCCAGAATTTCGGGGAGTAGTTTGTTGTAGAGCTTTGTTTACTTGAAGGTGATAGAGTTCTGGGCCTGCTTGGTCCTGGAGAAAGGAACATCAAAAACCAGACAGGAGGCACCTCTTGTCAGTCGTCTGGGGGTTACGAAAGGGAATAAGTAGTTAACACTAGGGAGAAGCATATTGAGGTGTACCTTTTGGAGGAAGGATAGCATCTTTACATGGAACCTCCCTTCAAGAGTGGGCCAGCTGAGGGAGGAATAGAGTGAGCAGTGATTAGTCACATGGACTGGTAAATGTCTAGAGAATGCTGCCATATTCTTCAGGTAAGATGAAGTCCATGAACATTATTCCATAAATGAAAGCTGACTTGCATGTGTGACAAAATAGATATTCATAGAGAGAAGGCTGCATACAGTACAGTCTTTAAATGGACATATGATGTAGGTTTGGGTAATCCAGACCCTGCATGAGATTTTTAAAAATGTTATTACACTTTTCTGATGCCAGTGTTTCCCACAAATACCCTGTGACACTACTGTTCTACATGATATAAATGTTAGCAGTGTGAAAAAAGGCAAGGATTACTGAAAGAAAGTCAAAGATATAACAACTCCATGCAGATCTTAGGGCTTTCATTTTTACCTTGGGCATGGAGCCAGTTATCAACCATGATATAATCATGCTTGGACAGAATTAAATTATTTCAGTAGTCCCTGAGTAGGTCTTAGATAGATGATGTTTAAAACATGACCTACCAGAGTTGTGGCAATGACTAGATAACAGCGGTTAGATTGTGACTTGTTTTGCGGATAACATTCCCCCCTTAGGCAGTGTTAGCGAGTAACCACCTACTTGTAACTTGTTACCGGAATTTTTTTTTAAATAATTAGTAGAAATAATAGATTGTTTTCAACAATCAGTAATACTTTTTTCCTAAAAGTAACTAGCTATGTTAATATACTTTTTTAGTTGCAATTAAGGAGGATTAGTTGTCTATAATGTATGGGAAGCCCTTATTAATAACTGAAATCAAGCAGATTACAACCTTGTTATGCCATCGTTATGACATCACTCTGTTGTTAACCCTTCTTGAGTGTGTCATATCAATGGTATAACAGAATGCTCACAACAATCGATGTTCTGTAAAGTAATTCAGTAAAGTAATTCAATCCGCGATTACACAATCTTGGCAGCCCATACACTATAAAATATAATGTATGGTCTTTGGTTAACAGCCGCGCTGAAAACACTTCTCAAGGTTGCCATGACATCTGAAAACCTCTTGAGCTGCGCTCTCGAGGTTTACAATGATGTCATAGCAAACTCTCAGTGTTTACAGCGTGGTTATTAAACAAATATCACACATTATCCTCTATATAGTGTGTAATGGAATGCTGTTATGCATGGAATTCCATGCCTGGAATATGCGTGTTCTGCTGCAGTAATGACATCAGTATGTTGTTCTGCTGCAGTAGTGATGTCACTACTGTAGCAGAACATCTTGGAATGCTGCCACATAGTTGCTTTCCTCTAACCAATTCTATGGTAGAATAGCATTCTAGAACCTCTAGAGACTTCACAAGTCAGTTTCATTGTGAAAGAGAAAAAAACCCACAATGCACACATTTCACATAAAACCATACACTATAAAAATACAGGATGAGCAACTTTATGCATAACCAGTGTGTTCTGTCACTCAACTCTCGAGGTCAGAGGGAATCAGAACCCCTCTGTGGCAGAACACACTGGTTGTGCATAGTTGCCCATCCAGTATTCTCTATTTTCTCAGCATAATTCTTGCACATTTTATCAGCTCTAGGTAGGAATGTGACAAATCCAGAGGTTAAATGCATCTGTTGCTCCAACTTGTTTTGCCCCTATATAATTTATTTTATTGGTATATGTTAAATTTATCCTTCAGGAGGCATGTAATGAAATGCAATGTAAAAGTAGCATAATACTTTGTATTTATTTTGTCTATACTGGAATGCTTGTATTGTATCTCCATGTTATTCCTCCCCGGTCAGTGCTAGAAATAAGCCCATCTGGACTCTGCTTACTTATGTGCTAAAATAGGTTACAAATAAGTAAATAAATAATTTTGTTAAACCCTTACCTAGTAACTTAGAATATGTTAGCTAAATTGTAGTCACATGATCAAACATAGTATACAAATACTGACCAGAGCTGAGGGAGACAGTGACCCTGGGGAATGAACTATTGACTGACAATGATTATATTGCCCAGCGTTGAAGGTTGAGGGCAATATAACAATTGGAAGTTGAGTTCATTCGGAGGGGTCAGACCTTTTCCCATTATATCCCTTAACTCCCAGTCTCTGGTCAATATCTGTTTTTATTAGACTTTGTTTTAAGCTCCCTGATCCCAGCACTGTCACATCTCACTGTTTGGGAGTATGAGTCACTCTCTGAGATCTAAGTCTCACCATTAAAAATAAAAAATCGCCCCTCAAGATTTTAATATAGAGCCACAAGTGCAGTGCTTTACATTTGTGGTGGTCTCAGTCACCTCCTTGCACCCCCGAGTCATATACAGCTGCGGGAGCAGTTTGCACATTGGTTCTTGCCACCTGCTTAATCTGGATACAAACCACCAGCATCATCTTAGTTCTTTGGGATGTCAATGTTATGACTCAGTTTTAGTTACCCATACACAGACTTGGAAGCCAAATGTGTGGAAGGCAACCTGATTTACTTTGCATTAGCCCAACAGTAAATCTTAATCCCAATGTAGTGGACCTCATATAAATCCCACAATGTAGTGCATTTCACAGGACAGGAAGATAACAAGAAACCCATAATCTTTTCTCTGGGTCAAAGCATATGGTAGCGTTGATTGCAGATTTGTACTGTCATTTTACGATGATGATTCTGTTCTTATGGTGTTTTATTGTCTTACTGTAGTGCACCTTGATATCTGAAAGATGCATAATAAATAAAGCATTATTATTATTACTATTATACCATTTTATAGGTTTTATTTTAAACAACACAGACTTGAAAAGAAAAAAGATGGTGTATAAGCAATTGCAAGTACTTAAGCAACAGTCTCTTTCAAATGCATTTGTACTGGTGCACTCTCATTAGGAGAACATAACACTGGTGACAGTCTTTTGCTTCTCCCTGAAGTGGGGGTGTGAAAAGGTGTGTTCTTTGAACAGTTCTTTTTTTGCTGATATCCTCAGTCCAACAGTCATAATTTCAGCTTGGTATATAACAAATCCAGTTGATAATAGTTTATACATGTAACAGCCGGTTTTATATGATAAGGGCAAGTCTGAAAGACTGCCAATCACATACACAGACTAAAAAAAGAGTCTGTCGTGAAAAGGGCGACTGAAATTGCAACGACCGTCACAAATAGTGATGGTCGCTACATTCAATAAAATCAACAACCAAAATACTGTAAGTATTTTTATGCCAGGGGCTATGACCCCTGTGCCTCCATTTGTGGGGGGCAAGCAGCCCACCCCCCAAACATATAATAAATAACTCCATGGGGGTGCAGACCCAGGGGAAAGTTATTTTTTTTAACAAAACAAAAAATTATTTCCCCTGAAAGCAGACCTGAACCTGGGTCTGCTGGCATCGCAAGTGGTGGCTTACACCACTACACTAAATGGCTAGCTTGGCAGGGGTTGGCCAGACAACAACCTATATCCTGTAGTAGTGAGTGTAGCTCCTTGTTACTCTCGCTCTACAGGATATATCGATGTTTTTCACCACTCACTCTCAGTGTGAGTGGTATTATTGAGTTGCTCATATTGATGCGCTCAATAATACTCGTTCATATAACATGATACCGTAACAGCCCTTTGAATTACCTAGGCTGCACTGGGGCCCTCAGGGCAACTTAGAACAAACCTTCAAGAGGGCCAGCCTGGGTTCCACAGTAATAGGAAATGTGGCGCGGTGCCTTCACCTGGTGGAAATGTCAGAGAATACCTGTGGACAAAGAACAGGTTACCACCCCCCAGGAAAATAAATAAGCTGACCCCCTGAATAGTTTTCCCCACATAATAGCAGTTTCCCACATCATAGCAAACCTCCACCCCTAGCAACACTATTTTAATAACACACAGTAGCAGTGGCTAAAATGCAAACAATGACCGTATTTATTGATGGAAGGGGAAAGCAGTGAGGAAAACAGATGCTTCAACGCTTTACACAGACAACACATCCCTGGAGCAACCCCTCTTCCCACATTGGGTATACCCAGAAATGTCCCTATATGGTGGGTACCTCACCAATTGGTGATGCAGGCCTGTGGTCTTTCATTGGTTCCCAAATAAAACACTGAACACACTTTCAGACTTGAACTCTTGGTCTTGCCAGACTTTGTCGTTCTACACAATCCTGTTCAGAAATTACCCCCTAAATCCTAACTGGCTAACTAACTAATAGACTCCCTGAAGCCACAGCTTGAGGTACTCACAGTTTTGCAGTTCACACACAGGGGGCTTGCAGCCAGCTGAGTTGCCCGGTACCATGGAGGGTCTCTGTTGGTGGTGTACCACAAGTTGAAAGCCTTGAAGCTGGACACAATTCAAGGTGTGATGATCTTCATCTGCCTTGCCTTGCCATCTTCACTGATGGACCTTTATAGACAGACTTCACTCAGGCAGGTCTGTCAACATTCTTCTACACTGGCCGGGTTCTTCTTCTTTGGCCTGGGGAACTAGTATGGATGAGGTTCCCCAAACCACTCTGTTGCATCTGCTGGTCAACCTATAGGACCTACGTGGGGCGGCTAGGCTTCGATAGTCTCTCTCTTCACAGACCCTTCCTTAGGCGATATCTCCACATGCAGTGCTGAATCCTGTAACAGATGCTTGCCACAGCGCTTACAGTTTCTCCTCTGGCTGAATGTTCCCTTCACCAACACAGTTTCTCCACTGAGAGGACATAGTAGCTCAATCAGTATCTGTAGTCCAACTATTTCCCAGCTAAGAAATAGTATCTAACCGCTGGGGCTGATAGTGATCAATTTTCCACTTTCATCAAATTCCACCTGCACACAACTTAATAATTTCAACTTTAGAGTCGAGGTCCAGAAGCAGCAAGGCATAACCTCCCAGAGTTTGGCCCAGGAGTCAACACAGTCTCTCTCCTCACAGCCACACTGCAGCTCCTCTTGATGACTCCCCCCTTTTTGGCAGCAAAACATTTCTATTTGCAACCTCCTAACAGCCTCCCTGTGATTGGCTGCTGTCTCCTAGGTGATCTCAGTGCTGGCTCTTTATTTTAGCCAGCAGCCCCCTGTTCTGTAGTTTTATATAGGGGCTGCCGTTTTGTCTCCCTTAAGACTCTCTACAGTCCAGCCCTGATTTATTTAATAGAGCCCTCTAATTAGGGCTAAAACTATGTCCCCCTTTGACCGGAGGCTTTCAGGTCACTCAGTCACCAGCTCCCTGACTTCTCTGTGGCTCCTGGTACCAGACACATACATGTTTTATCCACAGCTGCATGGCAGGGCTGGATAGGGAGCAATGGCTCCTTTAAATTTTACTTCAGCAGTCGTGAATGCACACTGGGTGCGTGGCCACCATATTTTATTTACAAGGGGGTAGCCTAGTTTTTCACTCCACTGGGTCTGCAAGTTCCCTTTTTATAGTACCCTAAGATGCAGAAACATTGTTTTAGACCTTGGCCCCTCAGTGTGGAGATCCCATGGGGCTAAGAACAGTAATGGCATTGGCAGCTACAGCTGTGAGGTGACAGGAGGTGCCAGGACCCGGATCCCACCTGGGACCCCTTGGAGTGGCTCAGAGTAGTGTCGGGGCTGGAGCCCACAGGCTAAGCCTTATTTGGGGGGCTTACATACAGTTCTTAGCAAAACATGCACACACATTTGCCACTAGATGAACCCACAGCCCCCCCATGTAAAATCTCGCTCCCAGCCCTTTTTATGTTTGCTTGCATGCATGTGCAAAACATTTGCGATGATCAAAATGCAGTACAGTACAGTTGAAAGGGAGAGCACCGCTTGAGTGAGCAGTGCTCCCCCTCCCCACACACACACGCTGCAAGACAGACATTTGCGTGCTCATGCGCCTCCTACCTCCCTATGCACACACTTCTATGGCTGACAGGTGCCCAATCCCCATCAGCTCTACTGTTCCCCCACAGTCTGTATGGCTGACGGGGGTGCCCAATCCCCCATCGGCTCCACTGTCCCCCAACAGCCTTCCAGCTGCCATGCTGGGAGCCCACCCCAGCGTGGCAAATGTCCCGCGTAGTCCAAATAAAAAAAAAAACTGAAGAAAAAACCTTCCCTCGCTGCTGTCTTCACCCCCCTCACATCGCGCTCACCCTCGCACCCTGCCTCCCACCCCCACCTCACCCCATACTTACCTCAGAGCTCAGCATGCGATCTTCGTGGACCAGGAACACGTCTGCACTCTTCAAAGCCGACCGCGAACTGAGGAAATGCCGGTAAGCTGTATAATGTATAGGTTTTTCAACTTGCTGCATATCTCAGGCATTTTTTGGAATTTTGGCACTAAATTTTCAACATGGGGTTTTGGGACCCCTCCTCATGAATTCTGTCACTGTCATAGCGTTACTCGGCCCGAAGGGTGATTTCACGGTCACTGCGAAATCACCTTTCAGAACTGATTAACAAAATTACAGTGCCAGTGTTCATATGGTGGGCTCTCAAAAAGCCTATGTTGAAAATTTGGTGAAAAATTCCTATAAATGACTGTTTTATGAGCGTGCGTTGCGCTGTTCCTACGCACGCTCATAGGTTCGTGAATTTTCAATATTTTCACTCTGGATTTTCAACATTGCCATTTGATCACACTTCCTTATGAGTAGTACAGCTGTCATTTTTCACATCTCACCCAAAATGTGTTTCCACACATGTAGCGCCCAATGGCGCAGTCGGTGTGTGAAATCAATGTATGGGATGCATTAAGAAAATCAAAGTGACACTGTTCATGAGCAGAGGTGTTAAAATAGCTATGTTAAAATTTGATGAAAAATTCCCAAAATGACTATTTTATGAGCATGCGTTGTGCTGTTCCTACGTACGCTCGAAAGTTCGAGAATTTTTAATATTTTCACTCCAGATTTTCAACATTGCCATTTTACCACACCTCCTTATGAGCAATACAGCTGTCATTTCTCACTTCTCACCCAAAATGTGTTTCCGTGCATGTAGCGCACAATGGCGCAGTCGGTGTGCGAACTCAATGTATGGGACACATTAAGAAAATCACAGTCACACTGTTGATGAGCAGAAGTGTTAAAATGGCTATGTTAAAAATTTGGTGAAAAAATTCCAAAAATGACTGTTTTACGAGCGTTTGTTAAGCTGATCTCATGCGCTCATAAGTTAGTAACTTTTCAATATTTTCACTCCAGATTTCCAACATTGCCATTTACCACACCTCCTTATGGCAGTACAGTTGTCATTTTTCATCTGCGCCCAAAACATGTTTCCACCCATGTAGCACACAATGGCGCAGTCGGTGTGCTGAAATCAATGTATGGGACACATTAAGAAAATCACAGTGACACTGTTCATGAGCAGAGGTCTTAAAATGGCTATTTTTGAAAATTTGGTGAAAAAATTCCTAAAAATGACTGTTTTACGCGTGAGCATTGCACAGTTTCCACGCACCCTCGTAAGTTCATGAATTTGTAATATTTTCAGTCCAGATTTTCACCAGTGGCATTTTTCCACACTTCCTTATGAACCTTATGAACAGTACAGCTGTCATTTTTCACAACATGGCTGAAATGTGTTTTCACACTTTCAGCACAGAAATGTGTGGTCGCTGTGGGAAATCATTGCTCGGGACAGAAAAAGAAAATCACACTGACACTGTTCATGACCGGAGGCCCCAAAATGCCTGTGTTGACAATATGCTGTAAACAATTCCCAGACTAATTACATTACGGGTGCACGTTGCACAGTTTCTACGTACGCTCATGACTTCACCAGTTTTTTTAATATTTTCACTGCAGATTTTCAACGTTGCCATTTTTTACACCTCCTCATGAACAGTACAGCTGTCATTTTTCACATTCTGTTCAGAATGTGTTTTTGCACCTGTGGTGGCAAATGCCATAGTCGCTGTGCAAAAACAGTTTTCAGCTAACAAACTGATATTGCCACTGTTCATGAGGTGGGGGTCACAAAAAACCCATGGTGAAAATTTGGAGTGAAAATACCAATGAATGCCTGAGGTGTTAGTGTTTCCGACCATAACACCCCACCCTGTAGAGAATGACAGGCATCAGGGCTGTGACTTGGGATTGTCACCTGCAATGCTCATACCATTCCACCCCCACCCACACCCTGCAGCCACTGAGAGGCATCGAGGTGTGCCTTGGACTCTTCAGCCCCAAAGTTCACCCCATTCTCCTATACTGCACCCATCTCACAATATTTCCTGATGGAATGGGGTGCGCATAAGGGCCAAAGACCCCAAGGCACACCGTGACATGTCTGCACGGCAGGGTGTGGTGAAATGGTGTGACCGTTATGCCTGATGACCCAAAGGCACACCCCAATGTCTGTCACTATCTGCAGGGTGGTGATGGGGTTGGCTTCAGTTCAATACTTCACTGCCATTCCTATTATGCAGCTCTGTAACTCCAACACTACCAATGCCAATGCCAGCAAGCAAACATTCGGCATTGACAAATGCTTGTTTATTCTCTTGCCAAAGATGAGATGTTAATTAAGGAGTTTTATTTGGCAAGGGCTTGCAGTCTTTTACAAACACTTGTTTTTACCTGGGCCACTGGGGGAGTGCAGTTTGTAAGCAATACTGTAATCTCTCTCAAGAAATTGTCATATTTTTATACAGTACATTTTACAGAGCAAACATGTTTTGTCTTACATCATCAGACATTAAGATAGCTAAATTGAAGTTTGCTTACATTTCAGCTAGGGACATTTGATAAGCATGTTTTCACCTAAGTCAACAAAACATAGTTTGAACCTTGTCCTCATTCATTACATTTTAGCACACATTGGTTTTGTACCAAGAAACACCAGGGGGCACTAGTGTTTCATTTACCAAAAGGGCTAACACAGGTGACGTACTTGCTAAAGCACATTCTGCACTGCTATCTGTGTGATGATTTTAAACAAAGTTCAAAATGGCACTAAATCTTGCACTAGACATAGGAAAACAATATAGATATCATTGAATATATAGAAATAATATGAGAAGATAACAGAAAAACTACTATACTGCCTTTTAGCAGAAATAGAAAAAGTTGAACTAGTATTACTTCCATTACAAGCGAATCAGGCCTACAATTCAAGTTCAAACTTAATCTGAAAATACATGACTTTATATTGCCCACAGCGACTTTAAATATACAAAAAATAATCCTTCCTGGACTTTCATACACTGCCACAAGAGCAGACGTCTTGTTGGCATCTCCTGCCATATCTTCCAAAGTGGCTGCAGCTGCATGTTCATTGCGGCAAGTGTTGCAGCTGTTCAAGGTGTGCCGCTTCATCAGTGGTCAGCAGTTTCTAAATTAATGACCACTGCCTTGCAGTATTGCCCTTTGGTATGGACTCAGAGTGTAATAATGCAGGATATTTATAATCACATGATTGAATGTTAGCTAATGGGAGGGCTCCATTTTGATCCAAGATGTCATTGTTTGTTTTATAGCTCTGTTGCCATGACAGCAGTCCATCGTCTATGAACTATTGTCCTGAAACCAGTCAATAGTCTTCTGGCCCTGAGCAGTGCATTTCTTCACGTGTCTGCTGATCTTTAAAAGCTGTTGTTGATCTTAAAAGCTGCTGCTGCTAATTAAATGTGTTTGCAGTGCAGCTGCTTGTTAACAACTACTGCTGTTTGTAAGGGGCTACCCAGTGGCCCAATGGGTAACACTGTTTGCTCCCATGTTAAGGACCTGGGTTCAGAAGTGAGCCTGGGAAGCTAGTCAGTGACCCCAAAGATTGGGGAGGAGTTGCCATGTGGCAATGCACCCAGCTAAGGAGGGATGGTGTCTGGTTCTACTCCTCTAGTGGCCCTTGCTGTGGGCCAGGGAGCTTGCCTTTCATACAAGGGCATGCTAGAGTGTGCAAAGCCACGTAGGGTATGGCCTGACATTAGGGAGGAGTCAAGAGCAAGGAAATACCTGCAGCAAGTTGCAGAATGATTTTCAGTCACTGCAGCCCCTGGTAGAGGGCTCTTGGGGATATCTGGATTGTGCTTTCAGGGCAGGGAGGATGGCCCTCACACGTCTGATCCCACCACGGGGGGGGGGTGTATATTCATGGGGAACCTACCGCTAGGTAAGTCCCTGATATGGTTGATGATGGGGATAGGTGTCCAGGGAGAAAGGAGGTGACTGCATGGAAAGAATAAAAGGGTAATATGAAAAAAATGTGAACAAACTACTGATGTGTGCTAAGCATGGTTACCGCTCACTAAAAATAGTTGTATCTCATTAAATGCAGCTGCTGGTTTACAGAAACAGAAACATGCACAAATCTGTCATTGCAAAAAAAAAAAAAAAAAGTTTACTAAAACAAATATAGACCGGAGTTATCAGCTAAAAGTAGAAAACTACTGTACCTTGAGCTCAAAACATGACCACCAGTAGCAATAAAGCCCATTATTACCCACTGTCAGTCATCTTTACACATTCAGGGCTACAGATTTCAACTACAAGTCTCAACTCCCGTTCTTATTTGTATACTGTGCTATACTATTACACTAACGTTTTACTTTTAGAAAAACTAATAAAGTAATAAAAAAACGAGGAAGGGCAGAAAGGTTTTCATCAAGCAAAATCTTAACCCATAACAGATTCAAGGTGCTGAGTACTGGAGTAAATACAACAGAAACTACAACCATTACAAATACTGAGGTCACCTCTGCTCCCATGTCTTCCCCCAGTAACCCCAGTGAAGTAAGCAGGCATAAAGTTGTGATAGGGGAATCTACAATTTGTTTCGCTGACTCCATAATTTGTAACAAAAAACTCAACACCATGGTTACGTGTTTGGGGGTGGGGGGAGAACTAAAGATATACGTGATAGACGCGACAATAATTCTTAAAGGTACAGCAACAGAGCTAACACACAATCCATGTGGGAACAAACGCTGTTGGAAGAAAACCAGAGAGCCAAATCCACACAGATTTTGAATTGTTGGGAAACAACATAAAAGCCTATGGAAAGAATATTGTCATATCAGAAATGTACCAGTCCCTAGGGTGACCCAATATAATCAGTCCCAGATAGGAAGACTTAACAAATGGTTACGGAAATGGTGTAAATGTGAAAACTTCTACGTTTTGCACAACTAGAGTGGTTTTGTGGGGAACAATCATTTATTTGCTAGAGATGGCTCACATCTAAATCAAAGAGGAGCATGACTTTTAGGAGGGAAAATATCTAAAGCATTGGACTAAAATTTCAACTAATAAAGCAGGGGACATTGGGGGAGTAAAAGTAGTGCCAGGAAGAAACATAACATCAGCAGTAAGAACAGAAATAAAAGAAACGTATGGATGGGAACCCTTATTAATGCCAGCAAGTCTAAATAACAGAATGGAGGAACGACAAATAATAATTAAATCCAAGAATCCAGATATAATTGGGATAACAGAAACACGGTGGGAAAAAAAAAACCACCTGGAACGCCAATATTAAAGGCTAAATTCTTTTCAGAAGAGATTGAGAGGGTAGGAGGGGTGGAGGAATTGCACATTATATTAAAGACAACATCAATACAGTGGAATACAAAATCACACATACCCCCATAATACAAAGCATCATGGGCCGTATATGCAAATCACCACAATACAGTGGCTATCACTGCATATATATGAAAACTACAAGGACTGATACTGAATCTATTTTGGTAAAAACAATTGATAGGAATAATGAGGAGCTGGTGATAGGACTATGTTATAGACCTCTGTTGTCATTTGAAACTCTCTCATTAGCTATTATCAAGGATATTAGTACTGTCATGGAACTGGGTAGCACTTTAGTGCTAGGAGATTTTAATTTCCCAGACATAATTTGGATGAGCCTGGAAGGATCAACAAAAATCTCAAAACATTTTATGTCTGGTTAACAAATGACCATTAATTTTGTTCTATGTAATATTTTGTTTAAAGACCGACCCTCAATAATGCTAAAGTGACATTGGTTTTATGTTGAAAAGATTTTAGAAAAATAAATAACTGAAATATGCTGTTTGCATAGTATTCAACTCCTGTGCTCTGAAATCAAGTTTAAATGAAAAAACTGCCCTAAAGGGACGCATTGGCTTCATTAGCCTCCTCACAAACATTAAAGTAGCTCTGCTCTGGAAAAACCCCCTCAGTTTAATGACCATCGATCAGACTGTGAATCTGAAGGAAGGTGTGAAAATGAAGACTGAGCATTCTAACGAAGTTAGAGATAAGTAATAGACATAGAATTGGGAAGGTACAAATGTATCCAAGTGTTTGGATATCGTTGCACTGTTGGATCAATAGTGAGAAGTGGAAGCTACATCCACCCAGGCACTACCTGAAAAAGGCCCACTCAAAACTCGGCGTCCGAACAAGAAGGAACTAGTGAGGAAGCCACAGAGGCAACAATCACTGAAGGCTACAGGTTCAGTGGCTGAGGTGGGTGAAGGTGCGAGTCAACCATATCGAGCTCTGCATAATACAGCCTGTATGGGACGATGGCGCGAAAAGCCATTACTCAAAACCATATCAAAACAATCAGGGTTGCCAGAAAGCATGAGTGACCCAACTAAGATGTGGCACAAGGTTTTGTGTCTTATGAGACCAAGATAAATTTTGGCCAAAATTGAAAGCGCTATGTGTGGCAAACCTAACACTGCCCATACATAAAACACCATCCTCATGAAATATGGTGGTGGCAGCATCGTCTGTGGGGATGCTTTTCATCAACAGGGACCCAGCATCTTGTTAAGTGAAGGAAATGGATGGAGCAAACAGGAGATTCTGCGAGGACCTGCTTCAGTCTGCTAAAAACTGGCTTGGGAGCTTCACCTCAGCAGAAGTGACCAACACAAGGCCAAAGAAACACCAGGGTAGTTAAACAGCAAAAGGTGAATGTCCTACAGTGGCCAAGTCAGTCAGATCTCAATCCCATCGAGAATCTGTGGCACTGTTTGAAAATTACGGTCCAAGTGTCACCCAACAACCGAACAACCTGGAACAAATCTGCAAGAAGAATGGGCAAGAATCACTCCCGAGACAGTGTGCAAGGCTGGTAGATACTTACCCCAAAGACTTACAGCTGTTATTGCCTTAAAAGGCATCTACAAATACTGATGTGTATGGTTGAATACCTCTGCAAGCAACATTTTCCAATTTTAATTTCTTTAAAAAACTCCTTGTGGATAATTAATTTTGTAGAAAATATATTAAACACATGGTTAAATAAAAATACTGTGGAATAATATACAAGTCTCATTGTAATCAACAAATCAACAACAAAGGGTTGAATACTGCAAGTGTGTGTGTGTGTGTGTGTGTGTGTGTGTATATATATATATATATGTGTGTGTGTGTGTGTGTGTGTGTGTGTGTAAGTATGTAGTACTACCATAGTTAGGGTTGAGGAGCCATTTATGTTAAACTCAAATTTTACCTTAATAACTTTGCAACTGTTTGCGGTTGCAGAATTTGGAATCGTGATCAAAAACAGAGCTTGGGATCTACCAAGTTTAAATACCAGTCTGATATACGACTGCGGAGTTAAAGCGTGATCTGTGTGTGGACTACGTTTTTTCTGGAATTCTGCTATCGCGCCTATAGGTCGCACGGATTGCGCGACCTCCCGAAATCTTCAGGGAGCTGGCCGGGGTCCCGAT